>CM060909.1:730237885-732737885 GCA_030737875.1 Allium sativum | reverse complement strand
AGTTCCTAAGCAATAAACATAGCACAACAAAAAAAATGCAACAACCAACCAATAGATGATAGGGTATCTAAAATTATATGAAACATGCAGGGTACCGGAGTAGAATGCAACATGCAACCCAAGTTCAAGGCAACACGGCAAGGCACATCATGTTTTACACGACAAAGCCAAGGTGTATGACTAAAAAAACAAGGCTTGGCATGAATCAGTACCTACATTTCACATTTTTCTTTTTCAGAAAACATCAGGGCAGCAAGAATAAGTAAGTCCATATATATATGTATATATCAAGCTTAAATGGACCAAATGCAAATGTCTCAGGTTCCCAAAGACATGGTAGGGCATTTGTGAGGATGGCTAACAGTGAAATTCATGTATTACAAAGCTAACTAACCATAGTAGGGGTATCCATGTTAGCATTCAGGTTTTAACCAAATGCTAAAAAAAGGTTCAAGATCTGGCAGGGTGATCTCAAACAAATATCAGGTTCCAAATTCAACATCATCTTAATGCTAGTAATTTCACAATCATGTGACTCAGATTCGACACAGTAAAACATCATCAAGGATGAACTGTTTTTAAAGCTTAAAGGAAAAATAATAAGGGCAGAGATATATATGGAAAGTATAAAAATTGAAATCAAGGATGAACTGTTTTTACGATTTGAGGAGGAAGGTAGTTCCAATTTCGATGGAAGGGGAAGGCGATTTAATTTAAAGCGATGGTGATTTAAATGGAAAAGGAGGACGAGGAAAAAGTGGTTTCGATGTTGAAAGCGGAGGCAAAGACAAGCAAGTGGAGAAAGACAATGGTGATATTGAAGTGGAGGACATTTTCGAATTGGAGAATTTGGGGAAGATGAAAATTAGGAAAATGATTTTAGCGGAAATGATTTTTTTGGTGGCCAAAGTGAAGAATGAGAGGGGAGACAGGTTCTTTTATATAAAAAAAAGGGAGGCAAAAGGATACATGGTAGAGAGTTTCAAATGTATGTTTACATGTGTTATGATGTTATCTCGATTTTTAACATGTGTTTATTTGAACTAAAAATGTTTAAAAGCATAAAAATTTACTTTGTTTTGCTTTTATGTTTATTTTATTACTTTAGTATCATTAATTTAGATAGATACAATTTTATATCAAAAACTTGAAAAGGATATGTGGTGGAAGGGGAAGGCGATTTAATTTAGAGCGATGGTGATTTAAATGGAAAAGGAGGACGAGGACAAAGTGGTTTCGATGTTGAAAGCGGAGGCAGAGACAAGCTAGAGGAGGAAGATGATGGTGATATTGAAGTGGAGGACAATTTTGAATTGGAGAATTTGGGGAAGATGAAAATTAGGAAAATGATTTTAGTGGAAATGATTTTTTTGGTGGCCAAAGTGAAGAATAAGGGAGGAGACAGGTTCTTTTGTATAAAAAGAAGGGAGGCAAAAGGATACGTGGTGGAGAGTTTCAAATGTATGTTTACATGTGTTATGATGTTATCTCAATTTTTAATCAGTGTTTATTTGAACTAAAAATGTTTACAAGCATACAAATTTACTTTGTTTTACTTTTATGTTTATTTTATTACTTTACTATCATTAGTTTAGATATATACAATTTCATATCAACAACTTGATTTTCATGCTTATTTTAAATTCATAATTTTTAGTAACATATCAAATTAAATTATTTTTTAGACCAATACACATATCTAAGTTTAATTAAAACCAAATTCAAAATGAATTAGCTTATAATACATACGTTATATTTCAGATATTATATTTCAAAATAAAATTTAAAATACTCAACCAAATTACTTCTCAATTAATTATAATATAAATAGATTTGACTAACCACTCATATTTAAATATCAAACATTTATTCATACTTAAGTTTTTATAGAGAACCAAGTTCAAATAAATTAGATTTATATTTTTAAAAATGAAATATCAAGCATAAATATTTATTTTAACACTAGATTTTAAATTAAATTCATATTTAAATGTCAAAATAATTGAGTCGTTAAAGTAGCACTTTGTATTTATCTGTAACGTATAACTCCTATTTTCAGCTATAATAATTTTTTTGGTGCTAATAGTCAGGCTTGTTGACTGGCCTTTTTTACTATTACTATTAATTTAAATTTTAACTGGTTGTGTAGACCCGCTCTACACAAGTTCCTTCCTAAAAAAAATAAGTGTTAGAGGAGAAAAATGACGTGATTTTAAAGTTAGAAAAGGCATGTTTGAAAGCAATAAAAACTTTGAAAATCTTAAGAAAGAAGATGGAATTCTAAAAAAATAGGAAATGAAATGAAAAGTGTGAGAGAGAATTTCGAAATTTGGTTTTGTGAAAAATGAATCAAGGAAATTACCTTCATACCCTTAAGTACATAACCTTCATTTATTTAGTGATACACACATCCACCACTTGTAACAACCTGAATTTCGATAAACCGAATTTTTCTCAAAAATCCTAATCTATCGAAGCTCGAGTTGGCTTGTCTAGTCTTCTGCAGAAAAGATAGAGATAATAAATATATTAGAACTCGATAAAAAGATCTCATAGTGGAATGGATAAAATATAATAATCAAATATAGCCTTACCAAATAATAACACTGCCTAACTAGGGTCCAAAGGCTACTAAATCTCTGCCATAAATCTAACCCGCGAGTATGTAATGAGGAGGGGGTCAGAACACAAGTTCCGGTGAGAGGAAAATTATACATTCTGAAATAACCCTACAGATACCATTCAGTTACATTTTCTTAATTTTTTGGGTTAATAGCACTCTAGGCTCTGCACACACGTTGCACCCATCTACTCCCTCAGTAAATTAAACCTAATATAACATATATGTAGTTATCCCTGACATCTCAAGGTACTCCCCATAGTACCCTCCTCGTATGGTCTCCACTGACGAACCATGAAAGCATGCACAACCTTAACCTTACACCGAACCGCGTAGGGAAATCTATATTGTTACGCCATGTAATCACACAGAACCACCATTGCTATGACACGTAAGCGTACGGATCCTCGTATCTGAACTCCTCGGTCGAACTATGTTCTGACACGGACTAATGCCCTCACGTCTACAATACACCACTTAGTGCATGTACCTAGACCCTTACACGAAAGTACTGCCTATTGTAACCCGAGTTCCGTAATAGGGTTGCATCCAATGCACAAAACTTGGTCGGGAGCTTTCGATATCTATAAAGGACAACTTCGTTAAGCCAACATTATAGATATTCACATATAGTCTGTCCCTTTTCACAGTGGCTATGGCCCCACCCTGGCCCCTCTCTCAACTAATGAAATATTGCATCAAGAGCTGATAATGTTCCCCTAACAACCAATCTAGCATCCAGTTTGGTGTGTCCCTCAGCCAATGTCCCGATATTGAAAGATTGTTGGTTTAGCTCTAGTCTTTCCGCATCCTATTGACTACCGATGATAGGTATCCGACAAGTACTATCCTTAATTTGGTCCTGACCACCTCCTCCCAGGCGAGGCAAACCGCCAAATCACCCAATGCCATCCGCCACAGCCTTCTAACAGCTACACTATAGTTGCAGTCAAGGTATACTCTACATGGTGCAACATACCTACATCTGAGTGACGGCTTCATCTGGTTATTCCTAAAATGGCCATCTCAGTGTACCCTACCACGTCTTGCAGAAGCCTCGTGCTTCTTTCCAGTCCCACAGAATAATCAGTTGGATGTTCTCCTCTTGGTTTTCCAAACACCAGATGATCCACTCCGTAGGGTTCTTTATCTCCATACGTACTGACTGGTCCAAGAGCATTACGCCATCGCTTATTAAATCCTATATCTAATCTTTTAATCACACGCTTGCTTTAACATATCACATTGCTAGTTAAATTGATTATCTACATATTCACTTTCTATTCAAGGTATTTGCTTATTAGCTTACATTTTGCCACTTATTTCCCTAATTAGCCCCACGCTGCTGGGACGGACTTCCACTTGTTATTATTACATTCATTAAACTTAATCTTTCCACTTGTAAGTATCCCAATAATAAGCCTACTTTATTCCTTATTTTTAATTATAACCTCATGTTATATCGTTACCATAACTGTTGTTGTGGGTTTACTTATTAACTTAGTTCCCTAACTAAGGTTTATTAATAAGTTCTCTTTTCATCATTACATATAAACTATGTTATAATTCCACTTGTCCCTAAGACAAGCCTACCTATTATATTTCATTCCCATTCACATAATTAATTATAATAGGTTATATCCCCGTTCGTCACATTTTCCATTGGTTCCTTGTTATTTGAGCGAACCTTTATTACTGTAACCTTTCTTTATTTACCGTCTTGTACATTTTTATTATTATGGGAGATATTTCACATACTTCATTAATTTGGTTGGTGGAAATGTATAAAAATCTATTTCTATAATATAAACCAATTAAGATCCGTAGTTGCAAGATATTTCTTTTAATTACATCATGTGTGTGTGTGTGTGTATCTTTACTAATACTCGAAATAGGTTTGGTGTCACACTTTTTTGGTGTACACTTGAACTGACGAAAATGCCCTTTATTTAATTATTATCATACATTTAACTCACATGTAGATAAGTATTCAAACGTTATTAATTATAATCCACATACATCAATTATAATTGTAATGTATATTAATTATCATTAATTCTTTGGCCGTTTCTCTTTTTCTATGTATACATTTTTAATATCATTCGTTTCTATAATTAAATTCTGATATATATATATATATCAATTCTGCAAATTTGTTTCTACTTAATTATATTTTAAAATTTGAAATCCAAATGTTTATATTTTTACTTATTTTCTGCTTTATGTAGCTTTTTTTTAAAATTTTATTTCCTACTTTACTTTATATATTACGTATACACCCTTTTTTTAATCACTTTATTTAGAAGCAGTCAATCCCTTGAAATTTGCGTACGTTAATCATCATTAATTCTTTGAACATTTCTCTTCTTATATGTATATATATTTAATATCATTAATTTATATAATTAATTCCTGATACATATATCTATTCCGCAAATTTATTTCTAATATCATTTATATGTTTACATATTTTCTGCTTTATATAGCTTTTTTTAAGCTTTATTTCCTACTTGACTTTATAAAATACGTATACGCCATCTTTTTATCACTTTATTTAGAAGTAGTCAATCCCTTGAAATTGACATACTTTAATTATCATTAATTCTTTGACCATTTCTCTTATTATGTGTATATATTTTTAATATCATTCATTTCTATAATTAATTTCTTATATATATATCAATTCTGCAGATTTGTTTCTACTTAATCATATTTTCATATTTGAAATCCAAATGTTTATACGTTTACTTATTTTCTACTTTATGTGGCTTTTTTTAAAACTTTATTTCTTACTTTACTTTATATAATATGTACATGCCATTTTTAATCACTTTATTTAGAACAGTCAATCCCTTAAAATTTGCGTACTTTAATTATAATTGTAATATACATTAATTGTCATTAATTCTTTAACCATTTCTCTTTTTATGTGTATATATTATAATCACTTTATCTAAAAGTAGTCAACCCCTTGAAATCTGCGTGCATCAATTATAATTGTAACATATATTAGTTATCATTAATTCTTTGACCACTTCTGTTCATATATATATATATATATATTTATATTTAATATCATTCATTTCTATAATTAATTTCTCATATGTATACCATGCCCCAAATACCCTCAAACATCTTCCTCCTATCTATAAATAGGATGCCATATTTTATCCCTTTCACATAAACCAAGTTCTTCTCCACTTCGACCTTTCCAGACATATTTACCAGTTTATACAATTTCTATCTAAACCACCTCTAGCACATCTATAAATTATAAGTTTATTCTTTACTCTCTGCAAAGTTGTTTTTTAGCATATCTTTACTCTCTGCAAAGTTCACATCGTGCCATGGTCACGCGCGAAGTGCGTGCCATCACCACGCGCGAAGCGCGTGCCTATACGCTCGTATATATATATATATATATATATATATATATATATATTTGATTAGTGTGCAATACGAAAAAAGAACCCCTATTTTACACTAATCCTTATTACCATCTTTTTCTTACAACTATGTTCTTTGTAATTTATTATAATGGTAATTATGGAAATGTATCTCTTTTCCACCCCAAATTAATTCAGTCCACTACTAATTCCCCTTTTTCCTAAGTTATATATTATTTCCTGTTTTTCATATTCAGTTCCCAATTATGATAAATTTTCGTGCAAAATTAGACATACAAATTCTTTTTCCATTATTTCCACAATTTACTGTAATCTTTTTGGAAACACACACAATTTACCATCGAATTATTGTCTTAAGAATATACACATAAACACTGTCAAATTCACAATTTTAATATTACAGTAATTCTCAGACCAAAAAAGAAAGCTAATGGAATAGATTTGTACAATAGTAACATTCTTAACGTACTTAGGGAATGGATTATATCACAATTACCACAATTTCAAATATTCAATTCGGGGAACTTAAACGATAAATATACCATTACTAAAAGTTTTAATTTAAATCCACTCACCTGACTGCTTTCCAATTCCAGAATCTGATTCAAAACTATCACCTGTGGTCTTCGTAATTGAGTCTATTGTTGAAATAACCACAGATATGAAATTTTACACTAGAAGAATGAAAGGAATCTTAATAATTCATATTCATAGAATTTACCTCACGTAGACGAGAAACTTCAGCACCTATAGTGTAGATCTATATTCTATGTCTTCAAATCTTGAATCAGAATTCCTAAAACTAATATATTCCTATTTCTGAAAGATTTGGCAAAGAAAGAAAATAGAAGAGCTTTGGCGTCATCTCAAAAAATATGAGTTGGAGGTTAGGCGCTGCTAGTCTATCTATAGGTACACTAAAGAATCTCAAGTGTAGGATTGAGTATAGAAAAATCTGAGTCGTTTGAGTAGATAAAACAACGTCATTTTACCCAGCATTGGGTCGACTCGGGCTCCATATGGGTCGACCTTATGACGTCGACCCAGTACTAGGGTGGGTCGACCCATTTACTGGGACACGAGCATTGATTCTACCTTAATTAAATTATTAGATTAACGTTAACTGCAACGTTCTTTTTCTTACTAAATATTCTTAATGCCAGTAAATTTCTTCCATTTATAAGGTATGTTTAACGTTTCAAATTCGAACTTGCACGTATATATTTGTATATAACTTTGCAAACTTTTATTCATTAATAGCTGCGCAATAAACATCATTATTAACATTATCCCCTTTCCAAATTTCTTTCTAGTTTATTTACCTATTTCCAATCTTTTTAAAGCGCGTTCACACATGTAAATAAATATGCGCATTCATTCTGTTTTTATATTTCGCCCTTAATTTACACTTTAGTTTCAATTTTTGAATTTATGCATATATATTTACACATAACTTTATTTTTTTTGAAATTCAAATGGTGTTTTTCCCGACATTTTTTCCTTGCTTATTTTGATTGACTTCATGTTACTTTTGGATTTCATATATATATATATATATATATATATATACATATACATATATATGTGTGTACGTGTATATATATATATATATGTATGTATACACACATACAAATATATATACATATATACACTCACTTATATATATAATTTTTTTCTTATATGTACATTCATATATTTTTCTCTTAGAACATGCATCTCATTAGCCGTCCCTCTAAAAATAAAAAACATGACGTTGGCAGGACTCGAACTCCTGACCTCTACGTTGTGAAGTGCATGCTCTACCAACTCACCTAACTTAGCTTTTGTTTTAAATTTATTTTCTGGAAACCATGGGTCTAAATTGATCAAAAATCGCCATAGACGCAATGACCTAGTTCCGTGATCAAATTCTGAAAATTATACAAATTATATTTTACTATTTAATTAAAAATGCGGGAGTTACATTCTCCCATCCTTAGGAAATTTCATCCCCGAAATTTGGTATGGGTAAAGTTAAGTAATTCCTTGCATGATTTGCTACTATCATGTGTACATCCAATTTTGCAACCATTTGTGCACTTATGCATAGTGTAACACAACATAAAAATACATGAATGCTATGAATGCCTAAGCGGTGTCTCCTATATGAATGCAATTTTTCTAGAAAACATGATGCACACATCCTAAATATACAAATACTCTCTATATAAGTGCAATATTTTGAAAATCAAAAACACATTTTCATCCAATTTTTCTCACACTCTTACAGAGTAAGATCATAGTTCATCAAATTTTTGCATCTAAATCCCACCAACCAACTTTAAATTTGCAAATTACAGAAAAATCTATTTTTCTGAATTTGATTTCTTATGTTGGAAAGAGCTAGAAAATGAAAAATTATATATCTTCCATCCACTTTACGCACTTTTTCCCTTATACATGGAAAAGTTAATTGCTAATTTTACAAAAATTTCTATTTTCTATTCCAAGCACGGTTTGCATAAGTAAAATTTCTTTTTAGTTTTCCAAATTTTTTTGAAAAACATCATTTTCTTTTATTATTCTCTATTTTTATAGTTCTCATCATTGTTTTTTTTCTTTTAGTTGTTCACCTTTTACCTTCATTTTCATTCTATTCACAATATCCTATGTTTTTGTTCTTACCTAGTGATCACCACAAATGCCTAGGAAGAAAATATCCCACTAAACTATTCTATTGCTTCTGAAATAGAACACTACATAGGAATGCAAATCTGTACTGAAAGAAAACTTCTTTATTTCCTCAGAGGTGCTGAAAATAATTTCTATCATTCACTAACAATATCATAATTTGTTTGTAGAAATATCAGCTTGCTCTTTCCTTATTCATTCCCTCGTTATCCTCTTCCTTTGAACCATGCAAGTTTTAAAACTTGAATTTTTTTTCCCTTCAGTAACCATTTGAAACATCTTTTCTAAATTTCCTCAAATCTTTACTAACTGTCCATGCATGCTAATGGGATCCTTTCTACTAAATTATTTTTTATTAAATAAGATTAAGTTTCTATGAACCCTTTTCACATATATTTTGTACATCTCTTTCACAACACTTATCCTTGCCACTTTAACAAACATGTTTACTTACAAGCCTATTGATTCATAAAAGCTTGTCTAATAATTTTTCTTATCCCAAGAAGTCAAAGTGTGTCACAATCTTTCCTTTAAAAAAACTTTATATTTTATTCCACTCAAGGTCACCTACGCACCCCATAAGGCCAATTCATTTATTCACTGTTATCTTAACCACTTATATCGCTTAACCCCACAACATGTTAACGCATTTAATACTTTAAAAAGGACTTTTCACAATTACGTAGAAAATCCTTTTAATGCAACTTTTAGCATTGTAAACCAATAAATTTCTAAAATTGTAAACTTTTAAAATTTTGAAACTTGAAAACTTTTTCTAGAAATTTCTCTCTACATTTAATTTTTTCTCATGTTCTTTTTAAAAGTTCTAACAGTGGGGCAAATTACAAAATGGTTTCTAACTTTTTCATTTTCCAAAATCTTTGCGTGAAATTACATTTCTTTGTCCTAAATTTCTTTTTTACATAAATTTCCACCAAACTATAATTGAATTGAAGAATAAGACTAACGCATCTTTTGTGACAAATGTGTATATATAAATTCCTAATTCATTAATTCTTCTTCTTTTTAATCTTTTCTCAATTTACAAGGCCCTTTGTCTAATCCACATATATCAAACATAAAAATTTCAAATATTGACACATGGAATCTTTTTTTCAAACATTTTTGAACACTTTCCATCGTAGACACTCATGGGTCTAAAATCCTCATACTTCCACAATAATTTCCTAAGTGTACAAAATTGACATCCAACTTCCTATATGTGTCGTACACTTATTAGTGGATTAATCAATGGATACAGATATATATATATATATAATATTTATATTTTTTTAAATACAAATACGCTCACTCACTATCTATATACGAATCCTAAACCTAGGCTCTGATACAAGATGTAACAACCTGAATTTCAATAGTCCAAATTTTTCTCAAAAATCTCAATCTACCGAAACTCGAGTTGGCTTGTCTGGTATCCTACAGAAAAGATAAAGATTATAAATATATCAGAGCTCGGTAAAAACATCTCATAGTGGAATGGATAAAATAAAATAATCAAATATATCCTTACCAAATAGTGACACTGCCTAACTACTATCCAAAGGCTACCAAATCTCTGCCATAAATCTACCCTGCGAGTATGTTATAAGGAGAGGGTCAGAACATAAGTTCTATTAAGAGGATAAATGATGCATTCTAAGATAACCCTACATATATCGTTCTGTTACATTTTCTTAATTATTAAGTTACTCAGGTTAATAGCACTCTAGACTCTGCACACACGTTGCACCTATCTACTCCTTTAGTAGATTAAACCTAATATAACATGTATGTCACTATGCCCAACATCATAAGGTACTCCCCATAGTGCCCTCCTTGTACGATCTCCACCATCGCAACATGAAAGCATGCATAACCTTAACCTTACACTGAACCGCGTAAGGAATTTATGTTGTTACGCCACATAATCGCATAGAACCACCATCTCTATGCCATGTAAGCATACAGATCCTTGTATCCGAACTCCTCGGTCAAACTACGTTCCAACAAGGAGTAATGCCCTCATGTCTACAATACACTACCTAGTGCATGCATCTAGACCCTCATACGAAAATACTGCCTACTGTGACCCGTGTTCCATAAAAGGGTTGCATCTTGCATGAACTCGGTCGGGAGCTTTCGTTGTCGGCAAAGGACAGCTCTGTTATGCCTATATTACATATATTCACATATGGTATGTCTCTTTTCACCGTGGCCATGCCCCACCCTCTCTCCCTCAACTAATGAAAAATTACATCAAGAGCTAATGACGTGCCCCAAGTAACCAATCTAGCATCTAATTTGGCGTGTCCCTCAACCAATGTCGCGATAGTGAAAGATCATTGGTTTGTTGGCTTAACTCTAGTCATTCTGCATCATACTGACTATCGATGGTAGGTATCCAACGTTTACTATCCTTAATTTTGTCCTGACCACCTCATCCCAAAGCGAGGCAACCCACCGAATCACCCAACGCCATCTTCCATAGCTTTCTAACTGCTATACTATAGTTGCACTCAAGGTATACTCTAGATGGTGCAACAGACCTGCCTTCGAGAGATGGCTTCATCTGGTTATACCTCAAAAGGCCATCTCAGAGTACCCTACCACGTACTGCAGAATCCTCGTGCTTCTTTCTAGTCCTGTAGAATAATCAGTTGGACGTATTTCTCTCGTGTCTCCAGACACTACGATGATCTACCCTGTTGGGTTCTTCATCTCCATACGTACGGATTGGTCCAAACGCATCACACCATCGAGTTATTACATCCTACATCTAATCTTTTAATCACATGCTTGCTTTAACTTATCACATTGCTTATTAACTTGATTATCTGCATATTCACTTTTTATTCAAGTTACTAGTTTATTAGCTTACGTTTGGCCACTTATTTCTCTAATCAGCCCCACGCTGTCGGAATTGACTTTCGCTTATTATTACATTCATTGAACTTAATCTTCCCACTTGTAAGTTTACAAATAATAACCCTACTTTATTCCTTATTTTTAACTATAACCTCATGTTATATCATTACCACAATCGTTTTTGTGGTTTTACTTATTAACTTAGTTCTTCTAACTAAGATTCATTAATAAGTTCTCTTTTCATCATTAATTATAAAATATGTTATAATTCCACATGTCCCTAAAAAAGCCAGCCTATTATACTTCATTCCCATTTACATAATTGATTATAATAGGTTATATTGCCCATTCATCACATTTTCCCTTGGTTCCTTACTATTTGAGTGAACCTTTACTGTTGTAACCTGTTAGACTGAACAGTGGAACGAACACCCAATGTGGTGTGAAATTCTCACAAACACTGATCACAGAGAATCAATGCAGTAAGTAATAAGGGACACGCAATATTTTATAGTGGTTCGGCTCAATCCAAGCCTATGTCCACTTTATAATCACTTGTTTATACTAACAGATTACAAGAGAAATCAGCACATTGAGAGAATGAGGAGAAGGAAGAGTGTTTATACACGAAATCCTCATTTTCAGTACATGAATTTATACACGAAATCCTCATGTTATGTAGTGAGTTTGATGATATGTAGTAGCCCAAAGTCCTTGCACGGAGTAATGGTGGAAGCCAAGAGGAAGAAATGCCAAAAGTTCCCTTCAGAATACCATGCGATTGTGTATTTATAGCCATCACAGAGGGTTGGGCCGAACGACACATGTCATGCTTGGAGGTGATCTTGGGGTTGAGTAAAGAATGCTTCTCCAGGTTGTGGGTTACAGGTAGAATCCGATCCGTGCATATAGGAGAGGGTTGACCGAGTTTATTGCCAAAAGAATAGGGTTACATTGAAGAGTGGTGGCGGTACCAGGTAGATCAGGTAGGTACCTTCGACCTGAACTGGATATTCTGAAATGCCGAAGTCTTTTGGTGCATGTAGTTGCTGGATGGGGTCGGGTCAGGTTCGACCCAATAGACTCGACCAGGTCAAAAGCTTTGCCCACGTAAAGTCCAAGCTTCTCAATGTTTCGTCACTTCATCCAAGTGAATGCCAATCAATGCAAGTTTATACTCAAGTCCCGAGTTACTCCGATGGTAGAAATCGATTTCTGATGGCCTTGCAAGAAGGGATGTCTACATTTTGCCGCTCAGAACATATCTTGCTTAAGAAAGATGTGTTCTGCATAATGCGAGAAGTACATAATCCATAGAAATCCAGAACATCGCGATCGTGCCGAATTGTTTTAAGGCTTTAAATCCAAGAAACCAGGGCCTCATTGGGTCTGCCAGCTGCGAGTATAATCCATACCTGCAAATAAAAGACGAAAAACAGATGTTTCACATCCTGACAGTACCGCTTAACCTTTTTGAGCATAAACCGTGCTTGGGCGTCAATTTTGAGCACAGACCCTACTCCGATAATGTTCAAACCATCCTGCTAATTCCTGGCCAGGGATACCAATTTCTCAGGCATAATGCATACCTGGGAGTTCAAGATGAGCATAAATCATGCTAAAGTTTTATTGAGTTCATCTGTTAGATCCTAACAAAACAATTCAAGGTTCCCGTATATAATGCATACAACGTAATCCAACTGAGTACAAACCATACTCATTTTGAGATAGAGCTATGCTTGCCACAGCCTTACCCGATAGTCCATCCCTAGATATAATCCATACCTAGGGTTCCGAGATAAGTATAAGCCATACTTTAGTTAAGATTGAGAATCTTGCCACAACCTGACAAGATACCTAAGCTCGCTAAACATAATCCATGCTTGAAAAGTTCATATTATTCAATTCAAACACGATTACAAACAAATCATGTTTGATTTATCATTGAATCCAAAGCACGCGTAGGGATCACATCCTAATCTTGTATGTGTGTACTTCAACTTATCCATTTAGATGACTAAAAAAGGGAAAGTAAACAGAAACATATTTTAAATCCTAAGAAATGTAGAAAATGCAGGTGATCTAAACTAGATCAGCTAATGACAATCCACGAGAACTCAATCCAGGGATCAGGTGGTGATAACGAGGGTGTAGGATCTGTTGGTTGTTTGACATACTCGGGCAGCTCTCCATGTCTAACCCGTTCCTCAGTTAAGTCTCACAAATGCCTACATTCATTAGTGTTATAACTATCCATGTCACAAAACATGCAGTATTTTCCAAAATCACGCTCTCTTAGCGTTGACTCCCTCCTGGGAAGCTTTGGGTAGGATATAGCACCTTTCTTGTCCATGTAAATGTCGAATAGTGTAGCACTCAGTTCAGTGTATTTATTGTATCTAGGCCTTGTCCGGGGCAGAGCGTTACGATCATTCTTAGTAGCGGCTTTTCCTTTGCCCATGTCGTTGCCTTTTCCAGAATTAGATGGTCCTCCATCCTTGACCCTGTTAACGTCGAGAATGTCCTTCTCGGATTTGCATCTTCCTCACGTAGAAATCGGTCTTCTTCGAAGTAGAATTCGCCAAGATCTCGCAGTGGATCTCGGTGCAATGAGACTTAGAAATCTGACTTATCCAGGATGTCGGATACAGCTGCCATCAATCCCATAGATGGTTTAAGTCGATTAACTGATGCTATTGTTGCGTTGAATCTTTCCAGGAATGAGCGCAGAGTTTCACCGGACCTTCGTTTGATGGAAGTGAGAGACATGACGTTCTTAGGTCGAGAAATGTGGACCCTAAACTGTTCAATGAAATGAGCGACCATCATGTTCTAGCTGTTGATTGATTCAAATTCCAGCTGCCGAAACCACATAGCAGCAATATCAGTCAGGTAGAGGGAGAAGCATTTGACCATGATGTTTCTTAATGCCGATAAAACTTCCATGTGGTACATATAGCGCATCAGATGCACGGTAGGATCCGTCCTGCCATTGTATGGTTCCAAAACTGGAAGTTTGAAGTCTAGAGGATTAAGGGAATTCCAAACTTCTCATGTGAATGGACTACGATTGACGTTATCCATGTTATCCTAAGAAGTGTCGCCTCTCGAGAAGCGTCAAATCACGTTTTCAATGTGATTTCCATCTACCAACAACTGTCGCCAGTCATCAAATTCTGCATGGTGCCCCCAGTGTTGAGTATGGAAGAGTTTGGAAGGATATGAGGAATTTCAGTTCGCGAGTCGAAAGTGTCCCCGGGTCGCGGCTCTAATGATTCGAGTCAACTTGGCCCAAGCGTTTGGAGCTGAGGTACTTCATGCTGAAGTTAGGTTGAAGTTTGTGCTCTGGAGTTTATTCGAACCAATGCAAAAGTGGGTCGAACGTGACCAGGGTTTCGAGCAATTGTTGCATTGCCAACGTTTTCATCCAAAATGTTAAGAGTCGCTGTTTCATGCTGCATCTTGTATGAAGGAAGGAGATTGCCTTCAACCATGCCTAGGTCAGTACTGCCATCCATCCGACCTTAAGCCTGATTTGATCCGTTCTGAGTTGCTTGGCCAGCCCAAGCTACATCCGTTGTTTTTTGTACTCTAAAGGAATGGTTTCTGGTGGCTTGATAATTGTTGCTCGGCCTGCCATCCATCCGAGTAAAGAATTCATTCATCGTCTCTTGTCGCTCTGGAAGAAGCTCGTCTTGTCGTGCCATCTGAGTTCTCAATTCATCGAGAACGCCATCCACTTAATCTCTAGTCAAGTATGTTGATGGATCTCCGCGAAAGAAAGCCTCCTGCCTTGTCTCAATCCCTGTGCCTTCTGTGTCAACATCCTCAACACAGAAGAAGGTTCCTTCTTTCTTCCTTTTAACCATTGAATCAAAATCAAAGAAATCCGCTTTTTCTCAAGCTAAAAGTCGAAGTGATAGTCTTCCCACTTCCTGGCATGCCAAAATGTTAGACTGAAAAGAGGCATTAACACCAAATGCGGTGTGAATACCTCACAAACACAGATCAAAGAGAATAAATGCAGTAAATAACAGGGAACACACAATATTATATAGTGGTTTGGCTCAATACAAGCCTACGTCCACTTTATAATTGTTGACACGCTTTTTTTTCGAAGCTGTAATACATTAAGTATTTGGTGAGCAACGCGCTCAAGCATCAAAAAACACAAAGCAGTTAGGGCGAAGTCACGTCGCAAACACAAGGAGACTCGAAACCTCTATCAGGTGGCCTCTGTCAGGCCCAATGAAATCTTAGTCACAACGTCATCCAGGACCTTTGCACCTCCCATAAGACGGACATCGCACTCGGCAGGTGCAAAAATCCGCACCCAGCGGGTGCGAAAAAATCCGCACCCAGCAAGCGCGAAATTTCAACATCCAGCGAGAGCGAGAAAATCCGCGCCCAGTGGGCGTGGGAAAATCCGCACCCAGCAGGTGCGAAATTTCCGCACCCAACGGGTGCGAGAATATCCGCACCCAGTGGGTGTGAGAAAATCCGCACCTAGCAGGTGCAAAATTTCCGCACCCAGCGGGCGCGAGAAAATCCACACCCAGCGGGTGCGAGAAAATCCGCACCCAGTGGACGCGAAATTTCACGCCTGAAGCCGGGTTCGAAATTTCTGCATGTGGCCTTGTTTTGGGTGCGAAAATTGCTTCTTGTGGGTCCCATTTCTCACCTACTCCCACCTAACCTTCCTCCTATAAATACCCCAAGCCATGGCCTTCATTGGCGGCTTCTCCATTGGATTTTTTGGATCTTGAGAGCTCCAAACACTCATTAATGGCTTCCAACACCTCCACCATGGCCATGGGGTCACATGGATAATTAAAACATGGCATGATGTTTTCCTTCAACACTTGAACATTAACAAGGATTGTTATGCTACTTTTGAACTTCATGGACATGATCACCAAACTTTGATATTATTGACCAAGTCGACGCTTTTCAACGAAGAAGAAGAAGAAGGGCAATTTAGTCAGAGTGTAGAACAAGCTTGTATTTTGCTATTCCATTGCAATACTTTGAACTTAGTTATTGTCCAAACTTGTACAACCTTGTAATCAACCAAAGATAAGATGAATCAGGATTATAAAGTCGATGTAGGCGTTAGTGCCGAACCACTATAAAAGCTGTGTCTCCCCGAATTTACATACTTTACTGCTTATTTGGATAATTGTTCACAGACACACATTTGGGTGTTGGCATGCGACAATTTTACATGTCAACATTTTGGCATTCCAGGAAGGGGACGCACAGCTTCGACCTCTGCATTGGATTAACTATTCGGATTTGTCTTCAAACCTCGGCTTTACCTTCAACTTTACCTACTTCACGCTATGGTTGTTAAGCACAAGAAGCTCTCATCTATCACTGAAGCTCATAAAGCGACCGGAGATGAAAGAAGCCATGAACTTTCTTCGACTGAAGTTCCAATGAACTATGTCACTCGAGAAGACATCGATGGAATGATCAAGAATCCCGCTTCTGATTTGAATGCTCGACTCGAGCGACAAGAAGATGCTTTCAATACCTTCCTTGATCGTATGGAAGAAAGGATAAGGAACACTTAAGGCCAACTGGTTAGGCAGATATTATTGGAACTAGTACCAACGATCCCCCACCTACGACTCGGGACTTGGGGGCAACCCCATATACAAACCAACAGGCCGACGCCGCTCCTCGGAATGGTGCTGGTCCCACTACACTTGGGGGAACCCCTAATCCCGACGTCGCTCCAGCCCGTGACGCTACTTTACTTGGACCAGTTGCGGTCTCCGCAGTGGGAAATGTCGCTCAAGCACCGATGCGTGCAACTTTGGACGATCCCACAGTTCCAAGAGTCAGGATTGCGCATAATGTGGCCCCTCAAGTAGGAATCCAACCAAATTCATCCTTAATCAACCGATTCTCAACTTGAACATAAACACTGGGGGGCACCAGTGCCACTTTGGATAATTTAAATCAGTACCTCTCTTTTGGAAACGGGTCTGAGATTGCGGAAGTCCTCCGTCAGTTCACTCGAGGCGGCGCTTCTTCTATGGACATGGATTGTGTGACTCGCACTACATGCCAAGGTCATCTCGCTCACACGAGATCTCCTTGATTGCCACTTGCCAAAGTCATCTCGCTCACACGAGATCTCCTTGATTACCACTTGCCAAGGTCATCTCGCTCACATGAGATCTCCTTGATTGCCACTTGCCAAGGTCATCTCGCTCACATGAGATTTCCTTGATTGCCACTTGCCAAGGTCATATCGCTCATACGTGATCTCCTTGATTACCACTTGCCAAGGTCATCTCGTTCACATGAGATTTCCTTGATTGCCACTTTCCAAGGTCATCTCACTCACACGAGATTTCCTTGATTGCCACTTGCCAAGGTCATCTCGCTCACACGAGATTTCCTTATTGCCACTTGCCATGGTCATCTCGCTTACACGAGATTTCCTTGATTGCCACTTGCCAAGGTCATCTCGCTTACACGAGATTTCCTTGATTGCCACTTGCCAAGGTCATCTCGCTCACATGAGATTTCCTTGATTGCCACTTGCCAAGGTCATCTCGCTCACACGAGATTTCCTTGATTGCCACTTGCCAAAGTAATCTCGCTCACACAAGATTTCCTTGATTGCCACTTGCCAAGGTCATCTCACCAATGTGAGATCTCCTTGATTGCCACATGCCAAGTTCATCTCACCAATGCGAGATCTCCTTGATTGCTACATGTCAAGTTTATCTCACCAATGTGAGATCTCTTTATTTGCTGCATGCCAAGTTTTTCTCACCAATGTGAGATCTCCCCGAATGCTACTCGCCAAGGCCAGCTCACCAATGTGAGGTTTCCTTGAATGCTCCAACATGCCTTGGCCAACTCACCAATGTGAGATCACCTTGAATGCAATCTATCAAATCAATACGATGACCCATGGCAGCCTTATCGGCAGCATGACAAAACCACTCACATATGGTTATGTGTACACCTTTTCTATGCAGGTTACTGGGCTCCTCCAGTCTCTCGGATACTCTGGTTGTTCTGGCGATCTATTAATACGATCCTAAGTGATCGTCGGATTTCTCTCCTTAATACGATTACAAGCGATCGTGGTCTTCCACTAATGTGATCCTAAGAGATCACGGATTTTCGGCTTATCGACTTTAGTTTTCTGTAATATGATCCGACGTGGTCGTGACTCTTCCGTCTCATGAATATAGCAGCTCGCTCCGGAATTCTCCCAGGTTCGATCTTTGGATTTCTCTTCTTCTATCAAAACACATCTTCTTTGGACCAAGCAAGATATGTTTTGTGGGGGAAATGTTAACACGCTTTTTTGTCGAAGCTATCACACTTCAAGTATTTGGTGAGCAACGCGCTCAAGTGTCAAAAAACACAAAGCAATTGGGTCGAAGTCTCATTGCAAATGCAAGGAGACTCGAAACCTCTATCAGGTGGCCTCTGTCGGGCCCAATGAACTCTTAGTTACACCGTTACCCAAGACCTTCGCACCTCCCATAAGACGGACTTCGCACCCGGCAGGTGCAAAAATCCGCACCCAGCGGGCGCGAAAAAATCCGCACCCAGCGGGCGTGAGAAAATACGCACCCAGCAGGTACGAAATTTTCGCACCCAGCGAGCGCGATAAAATCCGCAGCCAGCAGGTGCGAAATTTCCGCACCCAGCGGGCGCAAGAAAATCTGCAGCCAGCGGGCACGAGAAAATTCGCACCCAGTGGGCACGAGAAAATCCGCACCCAGCGGGCACGAGAAAATCCGCACCCAGCGGGCGCGAGAAAATCCGCACCCAGCGGGCACGAGAAAATACGCACCCAGCAGGTGCGAAATTTCCACACCCAGTGGGCGTGAGAAAATCCGCACCCAGCGGGCGTGAGAAAATAAGCACCCAGTGGGCGTGAGAAAATCCGCACACAGCGGGCGCGAAGTTTCCGCACACTGCGGGCGCTAGAAAATCCGCACCCAGCGGGGCGAGAAAATCCGCACCCAGCAGGTGCAAGAAAATACGCACCCAGCAGGCACGAAATTTCACGCCTGAAGCCGGGTTCGAAATTTCTGCATATGGCCTTGTTTTGGGTGCGAAAATTGCTTCTTATGGGTCCCATTTCTCACCGACTCCCACCTAACCTTCCTCCTATAAATACCCCAAGCCTTGGCCTTCATTGGGGGCTTCTTCCTTGGAATTTTTGGACCTTGAGAGCTCCAAACACCCATTAATGGCTCCCAACACCTCCATCATGGCCATGGGAGATGACATGGATAATTAAAACATGGCACGCATGTTTTCCTTCTACACTTGAACATTAATATGGATTGTTATGCTACTTTTGAACTTTATGGACATGAACACCAAACTTGGATATTGTTGACCAAGTCAACGCTTTTCAACGTAGAAGAAGAAGAAAGGCAATTTAGTCGAAGTGTTGAACAAGCTTGTATTTTGCTAGTCCATTGTAACACTTTGAACTTAGCTATTGTCCAAACTTGTACAACCTTGTAATTAACCAAAAATATGATGAATCAGGATTATAAAGTGGATGTAGGCGTTAGTGCCGAACCATTGTAAAAGCTGTGTCTCCCCACATTTACATACTTTACTGCTTATTTGGATAATTGTTCACACACACACAAAATTGGGTGTTGGCGTGCGACAATTTTACACATCAATAATTGCCTTTTGTTTATACTGACAGATTACAAGAGAAATCAATACATTGAGAGAATAAGGAGAAAAAAAAGTGATTATATACGAAATCCTCATATTCAATACATGAATCTATACACAAAATCCTCGTGTTATGTAGTGAGTTTGATGATACGTAGTAGCGCAAAGTCCTTGCGTGGAGTAATGGTGGAAGCCGTGAGGAAGAAATTCCATAAGATCCCTTCAAAATGCCATGCTATTGCGTATTTATAACCATCACAAAGGGTCGGGTCAAATGACACGTGTCACGCTCGGAGGTAATCTCAGGTTGAGTGGAGAATGCTTTTCCAGGTCGTTGGTTACAGGTAGAACCCGATCCATGCATATAGGAGAGGGTTGACTGAGTTTATTGCCATAAGAATTGGGTCACGTTGAAGAGTGGTGGTGGTACCAGGCAGATCGGGTAGGTACCTTCAACTCGAACCGGATATGCTGAAATGCCGAAGTCTTTTTGTGCATGTAGTTGCTAGATAAGGTCGGGTTGGGCTCGACCCGAACGACTCGACCCAATTTATTTGGCCTGGTCAGAAGCTTTGCCCACGTAAAGTCCAAGCTTTCCAATGTTTCGTCACTTCATACAAGTGAATAGGTCGGTTATGGTAATGATTACCGTTACCATTTGGCAAATACCGTTACCGTACCATTTTTTTACTGGTAAGCCAGAATTGCTTACCGTTACCATTACCGATCGACTGGTATACCCAAGCATGGTATACCGATAATCTGGTAACCGTTACACTGGTAATGGTAAATTACCATTTTCCAATCAAATTTATATCTTAACATATTTTTTGTATACAATGCATCTGTATTATACAATATGTAGTGTTAGTTTATTAAAAACGTAAATAGAAAGAAAATAAGTGTACCTGAAATTATTTCACTTGATTACTGAACTAAATATAATCATTTTTTGGGTTCTACATGCATGTAATAAAGCATATCAGATGAGTATGCTTATGTTTTAAATTAAATGGTAAAATTACGGTAACCGCTGGTATTGAAGAAATGTTACCGATTATTTACCGTTAAAAATGGTAAATTTACCATTACCATAACGTTTTAACTAGTATACCGATTTCGACCAAAAAATGGTTACCGATCAACTGGTAATGGTATGGTAATGGTAAATTTACTGTTACCGTAACAGCTCTACAAGTGAATGCCAATCAATGCAAGTTTACACTCAAGTCCTGAGTTACTATGATGGTAGAAATCGAGTTGTGATGGCCTTGCGAAAAGGCATATCAACATAACCTTTCTTTATTTACCATATTAACATTTTTATTATTACAGGAAATGTTTCACACTTCATTAATTTGGTAGGTGGAAATGTACAAATATCTATTTCCATAATATACATCAATTAAGATCCGTACTTACAAGCAATTTCTTTTATTTACATCATATGCATATGTATATTTGATTAGTGTGCAATACAGCAAAAGAACCCCTATTTCACACTAATCTCTATTACCTTCCTTTTCTTTCAACTACGTTCTCTGTAATTTACTGCAACGGTAATTATGGAAATGTATCCCTTTTCTTCTCCAAACTAATTCAATCCACTACTAATTTCCCTTTTTCCTAAGTTATATATTATTTCCTGTTTTCCTATATAATTCCCAATTACCATAAATTTCAATGCAAAATTAGACATACAAATTCGTTTTCCATTATTTCCACAATTTATTATAATCGTTTTAGAATATACACAATTTACCATCGAAATATAGTTATAAGAATATACGCATAGTCACTATCAAATTCACAATTTTAATATTACAGTAATTCTCAAACCAAAATAAAAACTTAGTGGAATAGATTTGTACAACAGTAATATTTTTAACGTACTTAGGGAATGGATTACATCACAATTACCACAATTTCAGTTATTCATTACATTAAGAAATTACGGGGAATTTAAATGATAAATATACTGTTACCGAAAGGTATAATTTAAGTCCACTTACCTTGCTGCTTTCCAATTCCAGAATCTGATTCAGATCTATCACCCGTGGTCTTCCTAATTGAACCTATTATTGAAATAACCACGGATTTAAAAATCCGATGCTAAAGGAATGAAAGGAATCCTAATAATTCAGATTCATAGAATTTACCTCACGCAAACGAGAAATTCAAGCACCTATAGTGTAGATATATATTCTTTATCTTCAAATCTTGAATTAGAATTCCTAAAACTAATGTATTCTTACTTCTAAAAGGTTTAGAGGAGAAATAAAATGGCAAAGCTTTAGCGTCATCTCAGAAAATATGAGTTGGAGGTTAGGGTCTGCTAATCTAATTATAGGCGCACTGAACAATCTCGTTCATCGAATAGAATATTAAATAATCTGATCCGTTTAAGTCGATAAAGCAACGACATTTTACTCAGCATTGCATCGAATCGGGCTACAGGTGTGTCGACCCTGGACTAGCGTGAGTCGAACCCTGCGTCGACCTACTTGTAGCCTGAGTCAACCCATTTAGTGGGTCATGAACATTTATTCTACCTTAATTAAATTATTTGTTTAACATCAATTGTAACGTTTTTTTTAATAAATTTTCTTAATGGCAATTAATTTCTTTCATTTATAAGGCACGTTTAACATTTCAAATTAAAACTTTCACGTATATATTTGTATATAACATTGCAATCTTTTATTCGTTAATAGCTATGCAATAATCGTTAGTATTAACGTTATTTCCTTGCCAAATTTCTTTCTAATCTATTTAATTATTTCCAATCTTTTTAATGCACGTTCATACGCGTAAATAAATGTGTGCATTCATTCCATTTTTATCTTCTGCCCTTAGTTCACACTTTAATTTCAATTTTTGAATTTATGCGTATATATTTATACACAATTTCATTTTTTTCAAAATTCAAATGGCGTTTTCCTGACATTTATTTCTTGCTTATTTTGATTCATTGCATGTTACTTTTGAATTTCATACTCACACACACACACATACATACATATGTGTGTGTGTGTGTATGTGTGTGTGTATATATATTCTCACCTATATATGATTTTTTCTTATACGTACATTTATATATATTTTTCTCTTAGAACATGCATCTTTAGCCATCCCTCTAAAAATTAAAAATATGACATTGGCTGAACTTGAAATCCTGACCTCTACCTTAGGAAGTGCATGCTCTACCAACTCACCTAACTTAGCTTTTGTTTTAAATCTATTTTCCACAAACCATAGGTCTAAATTGATCAAAAAATCGTCACGGACGCAATGACGCTAGTTCCACGATCAAATTCTAAAAATTAAACAAATATATTTATTATTTAATTAAAAATGCGGGTGTTACACCTCTCTTCCTCATTAAAAAGCAAACTACCAAGCTCTCCCTTTTATCTAATAATTAAAACTTGCAAGTGTACCATAATGTTACTTTCTAATGTAGCATTTTAATTCTTTTATTTTTAAATACATTTCTTTAGAAAATAATCGTGTCTTCGTTATATTGTCTTAAGTAAACCAAATATTTACTGTTTAACCTCCTTGGTTGTGTACACATTATTTTTGTACATATGTGTATATATCCACAATGGTGTTCAATGCGTTTCGAGCTAAATTTTGAGCATGAAAAATCAAACTTTTAGAACAAAAAAAAGTCTTAATCGTATTTTCTATTTTCCTTTAAACTAATTGTTTTCATAAACAGTTTTCAAAAATAATTTCACCATTAGCGGTTATGGTTTAAAAGAGTTTTATAGTCATAAACAGAAAACTTATTATTTAAAAATATGCCAAATATATTATATTTGAAGTGATCAAAATCCTAAGTCATTACATTCTCGCCCTTAAAGGGATTTTGTTTCAAAATTGACATACAATACCATAACATAACATGACTTAAAAATGCATACATTAAATATCATAAAACCCATGCAAAGACATGCATCAAATAACCACACATAAAAAATAAGTGCGCAATCAGCAAAATAAGTAAACAACTACCTAAACATCCATTTGGTATTAGATTCCCTCATGTTATCCCGAATCTCTAAAGTGCAATCTGTGAGATCCTTACTTCATTGAACCATGTCTAATTTTACTTCCCTAATATGTAACAATCCTAATCCTTGATATAAGTTGGATGCCTAATCATAGTCAAGCTCGACCCTACCTTCAAATCATCTTTCACAGATGGCTCAACTATAAGATGGGGGTCACACACATACTTTCTTAGCTATGGTACATGGAAAACATTATAATCCTCCGACAATCTTTCTGGTAGTTCTAATTCATAAGAATGAAGCCTATTCCACTGATAATCTTAAAAGGTCCAGCATATTTTGCCGTTAACTACCTAGCTTTCCCAAAACGAACAACTCCTTTGAACTGTAAAATCTTGATAATAAATTCCTTAGCTACAAACCCCAAATCCCATTGCAACGATCTACATAAATTTTTTGATGATCTTGGACACTCTTCATATTTCTCTTGACTATTGCAACCTTCTATGTTACCTCTCATATCATATTCGATCCAAGCATAAGTCGATCCCCTGTCTGCACCTAACATGCTAATGACTTACATGACCATCTATAAAGAGCTTCATAGTGTGTCATGCCATTGCTTGCTTGAAAAATATCATTATAAGAGAACACCACTAAACAAAGATGATCTTCTCACGATCCTCCAAATTTCAAAACTCAAGCTATCAACATATCTTCGAGGATTCAGTTAACAATTTTCGTTTGTCTATCGGTTTGTAGGTGATAAGCAATGAGCAGGCTTAGTTTTGTTCTCGAAGCTACTTATGATGCTTCCTAAAATTGGTTGGCAAAGGCTGGACCCTGATTAATGGGACCATATATGGTCAAATAATCTCTCTCATATAAACCTCTGAAATGATGCGCAACCCTTTACGGTTTCACTGGAATAAAACAAGAGCTCTTGATCAGATAGTATATTGTAACCCATGCACCTTCATTCCTCTTTATCAATTTGGGTAATCCTTCAATAATAATCTATTGATACTAGCTCCTTTTATGTTTGGAATTTGCAATGGCCATAATAATACAACAGTCCTCGGCGATCCCTTTGATTTTATAATAAATTGCACATCGATTGACATGGATAGAAACATGCTTCTTCATCCCAATCCATTAAAATACTCGCTTTTGTCCTTGTACATCTTATTGACCCCACACTGGGTACTCAACTTATATATGTGGCATTCCATCAAGACATCATATCTAACCTCATAAACATTCTGAATGCGTAACCTCTTATTTATCATTAAAATGCAATGACTATTTATCTCAAAATTTGAACTTCGACCTTTTTTAACTCCATGCATTGATTCTTCTACAAGACTATATTCTCTTTGTTTAGATGCAGCCATTTACAATGAAGACAAGAAAACTTCTAAAAGAGAGAAAAACACATTCTTAGTAAGAGCATCGGAGCGTTTCTCAACGTATATAAAATGTCAATGCTATATTACACTAGAAATTCTAACCAGCTATGCTACCTCAAATTCAATTTTTTTTTGGTGGAAATGTATTTTAGGGACTTGCAATCCATGAAGAGCTCAAACTTCTCGTCTAACAAGTAATGCCTTCATATTTTCAATGCAAGTACAACAACTAAAAATTTGATTTATAAGTCGAATAATTCTTTCGATGAGGCCTTAGCTGCCTGCTAGCATAACATGTGCTACATTAGGACGGCAACTAAACCTACTCTATAAGCATTAATTCAAAAAACACGTTCTCTTCTTCCACAATAGCCAAAATGGAAGCATTGCACAATATCCTCTTCAACTCGACAAATGCCTCCTCGCACCACCGGATTCCAAATGAACTTCTTATCCAGTCAACTTTATCAAATGCAAGTAAATTTTAGGGTAGTCCTGGATAACTCTTTTGTAAAATATGTCTGTGACTAAGAAATATCAAACTATCAAAGATTTTTGCAGTGTTTTCCATTCAAAATTTCAAAGATCACATCTCTTTTCACAACGTGTCCGAGATACCTAATTATGACCGTCGAGGATGACGTTTAGGAAGTTTTTGCTATCTAAATATTTTTCCTTAATGTTTGTAACACCACTTCCAAATGGTTTTTGTTCTCTACCTCGATCTTAGAATACATAAGAATGTCATTGATAAAGACCAACATCAACTTATTCAATACATTGCTAAAAACTCGGTTCATAAGGTCAACAAAGCAATCAAGTGCATTAATCATCACAAAAGGCATAACCAATCACACAAAGAAGAAGTTTCATCCCATTAAATGTCACAAAGGAATGTCGCCCGCCACAAATCTTAGTTGATGAGATACCATTGTTATATCCATTTAAGAAAATACTCCAGCACTGTGCAAGTAGTCGAACAAGTAATCAATATGGGATAAGGGTACTTTGTAATAACCCGGAAATTCTGAGCCAGTTTAAATTTTTTATTTTTGGCAATTTTAGCGAATTTTGAATATTTAAAATGAATTATTTTAAATAATATCAACGTGAAATTTATTTTGAATATAATTCGAACGTATATATTATATACGCCGTCGTTAGAATATAAATAATTATATATAATTATTAATAGAATTGAAAATGGCCCTGCAGTTCGATAATTCGATTTCAAACTTCAATTGAATGTACCGGGTGCAAAACAATCCGGATTTTAGTGAAACCAAAAACATTAGGATCTATTTGATGATATCTTTCCAAAGAATCCGAAAAATCGAAATTTCATAGCAGGGATCAAAAGATATGTCCAGTTGAAAATTCTGAATAGTCGCTGTGGAATTCAGGCCCTTAAAAATAGGAATTTTGCAAACGACCTCGGATTTCGACGAAACCACTTTTGTTGGATCCGTAATGTCAAATTATTGCTAGGTTTCAAATTTCATAATTTTTCGAATCAATATGTGAGTGTGGCAAAGGAAAACGTGTTTGACAAGTTTCAGTTGATTTTAATCGACTGGAAAATGGTCATTTTTCCAACGGTCTCAGAATTCGACGAAACTAGTTTTGTTAGGACCGTATCGTCAATACGAAGCTAGAAAATATTTTTCTGAAATTTTTCGAGTTAGTATGTGACCCCAGTAAATTGAAATGCGCGTTCAAATTCAATATATAGAGTTATATTTCGATTTTGACGGTAACTAATTGAAACGATCGAATCAGCTTACGATATATATCCCATTGTGTTCGGAATGGGGGTAAAACGCTATGGACGACAAGCGGTGGGCCTCGTTTCGAGGTCGAAATAAAAAGTCAACTTTTTTTAAATTAAATAAATAAAAATATAAAATAAAACACTCCTCTCTCCTTTCCCTTATACTCTGGGCCCCCCCGTTCAAAATCAAATTCAGAATAAATAAAAAACATAGCGCGACGGAGCCCTAATCCGCCAGCCTCCGACGAGCGCACCCCATCTCCGACCGCCCTCCCCCTTCCCACCGCCTCTCTCCTTCTTCCCCTAGCCTCGCGCCAGTCTCTCTCCACCCTCCACCTCCGATTTGCAGATCCCCCCAAACCCGAAGACAACCCCACAGCCACAGCACCGAGCCGCGAGCCCTAGACCCCCCCTCCAGCATCGACTTCGACCGCCCTCCCCCTTCTGCTCCTCCTTCCTTCGCTTCTACAACACCTCGCAGCAGCCCCCCCTTCGATGGTGAACGTTTCCCCCCTCCTTCCTATTTCTATGTAAGCTTCTTTTATTTATTTACATTTATTTTATATATTTTCAGTTTTATTAATGGTTTTTAATATAAAAGAAATGGTTTTTAATATAAAAGGAATGATTTTTAACGTTAAAAAGACTTGAATTCTTTTCATATGAAAATTTTGATCTTTATTTTTATGGAGGAGACGATCTTGTTTATGAAAGGTTAAGATTTTCACTTATATAAAAATATGATTTTTATATAGTAGGGAATATAAAAATATGATTTTTTATTGTAAAGATAATAAAGATATGATTTTTACTTATGTAGAGTATAAAAATATAATTTTTTTTATATAATGTAGAGTTTAAAATTTTAAATTTTATCATATAAGGAAAGGTATAGGATTTTTATACATATGAAAGTGTAGTAAAAATTGGATCTTTCATATGTAGGAAGCGAAGAAAGGTTGAAAATTCGATTTTTATATATTGAATAGCATAGTAAAAATTCGATTTTTATATATTGAATAGCGAAGTAAAAATTCGATTTTTATATATTGAATAGCGAAGTAAAAATTCGATTTTTATATATTGAATAACGAAGTAAAAATTCGATTTTTATATATTGAATAGCAAAGTAAAAATTCGATTTTTATATATGTAGTGGCTACGGACAGCGAAAGTGACAAAAGGCGAGAACGATGAAGATTTCTCTAAATGAATAGTCATGGTATTGGATAGCTTTGGTGAGAATTTCTCACTCTTCAATTTCTTTTTCTAGTTATATATATACTAGGATGCAGACGGTGTTTAGTAGCACCCGACACAATCGTCCGCAGACCATGGACTTGTTTGTTTGGTTGTGTAGTTGGTTAGATTATTTGGTTTGAATTGAATTGTTTGGTGAAATGGAATGGATTTGATTGATGTGTGAATGGCGTGGGCCTTCACTAGACCGGGGATAAGGCTAGGCCTTGTCCCGTTTCTAGTATCGTGCCGTTATGCCGTCGAAATTTTCTAAAATATGTTAGAGAAATAAAAATATCATTTTATTGAATAAATGAACTGAATAGAAATTCATGTGTTAAAATAAAATATTTCATCGTTAAAAATATAGTTTTTAACGTGAATGTGAATAAAATAAAATATTCATTTACAAACCGGACGGTTTGTTTATGTACACCTATTTGAAGGACATTGATTGGGTCGATAAATTTTACACATCGCCCAACTGCACAACTAAAATCTGTGTTTGATTGTTTGAAACCCCACACGGGTGTTGGGATGAAATTTGAAGTTCACTCATCCTGATTGATTAAATATGTCGATCGATTGATTGACAGGCTGTTATAAGCGTTAGATATCTATATATGATGCTTATACAGTGTAGTGCACTTTGGTTGATGGTTGATTATTTTTCAATGCTATTATATACGTGTGATGTATGAAAATCCATATAATTAACATTATATGGTGATTGTTTGGGCCTCATTCCAATTTGAAAAATAAAGAATATTATAAAATAAAGGTTCATGTGTTGACAGTACTCATCCGTTGAGATTAGTCATGTGTTGAACGAAATATTTTAAAAATAGAAATATTTGAAAAGGAAATATTTGAAAAAGAAATATTTGAAATAGAATATTTGAAAATAGAAATATATGAAGCCGTGTTGATTAGATTGACGCCATTTTGACATGAACGATATTTATATCGATTTTATTCATTTTAAAATAAATATTGAAAAGTGATTTCGAAATCGAATATTTTGAAATGAAATTTGAATTAAATTGAATAGAAAACGAATTCGAATTGAATATATAACGAATTTGATTTCAATTGAATATGTAACGAATTTGATTTGATTTGAATAGAAAACCAATTTGAATTGAATATAAAACGATTACGAAATGAATTTGATTCAAATAGAAAACGAAATGAATTTGATTCAAATAGAAAACGAAATGAATTTGATTCAAATAGAAAATGAATTGAATTGGATTCAAATAGAAAACGAAATGAATTGGATTCAAATAGAAAACGAAATGAATTTGATTCAAATAGAAAACGAAATGAATTGAATATAAAACGATTTCGAAATGAATTGAATATGAAACGATTTCGAAATGAATTGAATATGAAACGATTTCGAAATGAATTGAATATAAAACGATTTCGAAATGAATTGAATATAAAACGATTTCGAAATGAATTGAATATAAAACGAATTTGAAATGAATTGAATATAAAACGAATTTGAATTGAATTGAATTGAATTCAAATTGAATTGAAATTTGAATTAAATAGAAACGAATTTTAAAACGAAATTATAAGGAAAAATTCAATTTTGATTTGAATTGGAAATGGAAGTTAATTTGTTTTGAAAACGAAATCAAAACGATTTATAAAATTCATTTTAAATAGAAATCGATGAAATATATATTATATATATATAATATAATGGCCTGAATAGAACGCGCCGCGACAGTTCGTGAATTTCGACCATTTATTTCAAACGGACATTACGGGAGATCCGACCGTCGGAATCTCCTAAAACCGGAACCGTTGGGTTCGTATCGAAAAGAGCTTTCTAACGAATATTAGAAATTTGAAATCTAATGGGTGGATTTGGAGATACGTCCAAATCAAATTTGAAAAAGGTCGCTGTAAGTGCAGTTCGATGGCCGTTGATGGAAATCGACTGTACGGCCTTGATAAAATTATTAAAAATAGCAATAATTTGTGTAAAATCATAAGAAATGATTTGGGAAAATTTGGGATGAAAAAACTCCATATTTGAAGAGATAAAAATAGATTTTTATCGAAATGAACTAGTTTTGAACTAAAATTAAACCCGTTATTTTTAAATAAATAAATTGGATTTGAAATGGGTTTTAAATAGAATTGATTGTGGGTTTATCGTGAACGGTGTTTTAAATAACACTAGTTCTTTAACCCGATAATAAATAGAATGTGATTTGGGTTTATCGTGAGTTGTGTTTTAAAAGACATTAGTTCTTTAACCCAATAAAGGGAGTTTTAATGAATCTGCAATTAGATTGAAATGTGAATTTGTAATCTAAATTATCAAATTAGAAAGTGAGCGAGAATGGAGTATCACCGGTTTTGCTCCAAAGCGATAGTTAAATCTTTAATTAGATTTGAACGTGAAATGGTAATTAATTTTACCGATAACACCATGGTGTTAGATATGGAGTATCACCAGTTTTGCTTCATGGGATGAATAGGTTGGGATTGGGAAATAAAATAAATAGTTACTTCGGTGTGGTTCGCTAATCTCGACTAGTTTGGAAAAACCATAATTTGATTTGATACGACATCCAAAGGAAGATAAAAGGATAAATTTTAAAGAATTTATCTTGGATAAAATTAATGGGAACCTTTCCCTAAGAATATGACATTTAGAAACTAACGGTAGGTTAGTTAAGAAAAATGGTTTCCTGGATATTGATCTGATGTTGGTTTCGGCCTTCGGGGTTAATATTTGGGAAATTGTTCTCTTGCTAATTTACGGTTAGTGACTAATGAATTGGAATGAGGCGTATGTTGTGTTTGTGTAACATTTGTTTTTAATATACGCGGGTTGTTCGGAAAGGTCGGGTTTATACCCATTCTGAATAACCGATTCGACGATAAGTTGAAGATTGAGACGACCCGATTTCCCGTTCTCACGGAAACAAGGTTATCTTTTGGAATATAACACAGAAACAGATAATAGCAGAACAGAATTAAATAAATACACCAGATTGAACAACAAAATATACTGGATAAAAGTAATCATCAGAGTTACACAGTATACAGGATCTTACTTAGTACAAATACAGTTCAGCTATACATAAATGTCTACAGCGGAAATAAACAAAATATGTACAATAGGAGCTGAACAGCATAAAAAGAAATAAATGATAGAATCCATCTTCAGCTCCAGCTATCCAGAAAGAACCAGCTAAACCTGAATACTAGGCTGCCCGTGTAGAAGAAGGGGCACCCGAGTTTGAAAGTGAAACAAACTACGAGTCAGTCATGGGACTGGTATGAGAAATCCACTCAACACATATATAATTGGCTAATCACAGGACCACGCCACTTTCGTGGAACGGGTTTACTCCATTGGATTGCCAGTGCTTTAAAACAAATCTTTCTTTTAAACATCGCTATGCTTTTTATAAAAATGAAGCCGTTATAAGACTCAGTTCCCATCATACAATGCAACGCAAACCGGAGGATAGAGTTTTTACCTTATAACGGCCAAGATATGCTTGATACGAATAAAACAAAGGCATTTGATATTATTGCTAGTGTTTATATGTTTTGAAAACAATTTCAAATCATAACTATCAATCATAGACGGCATTAATGCCCCATACCACTATGTCGCCATATATAGGTATACAATCAAAACCGCACGATGTCGTATTTGGAAATTGGATTTCCGTCATGAACCAAGGCAAAAGATAGTCCTTACCGAATTCGAGACAATCTAGCCTACCATGTCTCAGGAACAGCCGCAACTGCCCCCTGGATCGTCAGGGCCGGTCCACCGATGTGGATTATTATACCTGAACAATACGTCTCCCCGCCCTTTGGGGCGCAAACGAGCCAACGAATGACTCCATCGGACCCGGATCGTCCAATCAAACCGAGGCGCCTCGCAACAGCAACAACCACATAGGTGAAAAGTATATAAATGTCAGGGCTGGTAGGTCACTGACACCACCCTAGCTAGAAAGAAACGCATGCCCTCCCTGAGGTCCTTCTCCCGTTTTAGGTTCATACCGGGGTGTGAGGCTCGCGAATTTACGTTATACACAAAGCTATGCCACACAGGCGGTGCTTTGATCATCTCCACAAGACTTTGCTTTTCAACAGAAGTCCTGATCACTGCATCTTAGCATGCCACACAGGCAATTCACACCATGCAACTGATGGCTATCAATCACACAGAACAAATTCCAATGTCGGACACACAGTCCATTTACAAGTCCGTTCTGGGTCTGAACGAAACCGGAGGCACTAAATACCTCGCAAACCCATCGATCACCACGTACGTCTGGACGTTCACCACTCATTATCCATATTTCGGGACGCCTCCCAATCAGGACCTCGGTTACCATCCAAACGAGGTGAAGATCTCCGGTCTTCGACCACCGTCTTTATCTTCGACTTTCAATCGTCGGTCAATTATTTGAAATGAGAATTAACTCGGCCTTCCCAAATAATTCACGTATATTTAGAATTTCAATTCAATTTATTTCAATGGTTAAATTATTCGACAACACCAATTTTGTCCTTTAATGTAATTTTCACACCAAACACATTCAACCATCAAACATCACATAAATCAAGCAAATTCAGTTTATTTCCATTCCATATCGCTTATGATATTTTATGACTATTTATCGCTATTTTTATTTATTTTAAAATAGCCATTTTATTCAAAACGACGCTTCGGGCCATAAGGCGGCCGTGGCGCTGTTTTTCTTCAGATTTGATTTACACATATCTGAAAATCTAACCGTTGGATCTTCACAAAATTTACATCATTAGAAAGGTCTTTTCAAAACGAATCCAACGGTTCCAGTTTCGGGAAAATCCGACGGTCGAATCTCCCGGTACAATCGTTTGAAGTTTCGATTTCAAAATACGAACTGCAGCGTCGTTATTCGATTAAATATAATTATATTTATATATATAAATAAATTTAATTGTTTCTGGCGCTGTTTTTCTTCAGATTTGAATTAAACATTCCAGACAATCCAACCGTTGGATTTCTACAAAGTTGGTGCCGTTGGGAAGATATTTCCAAGGCGAACCCGACGGTTGAGGTTTCGGGAAAATCCAATGGTCGGATTTCCCGCACTAGTCGTTTGAAATCACGGTTTCAAAATACGAACTGCACGGCCTCGTTTCGTTTTAATTTTATTTATATTTATATATTTATATAAATATAGTTCATTCAATGATTTCAATATCGTTTTCACTTCAAAAAAATTTCTAACACCTTAAAATTTTGGAAAATTTCGCCATAACCTCCCCTGCACCGGGAGCATCGGGAAATCGCAAATAGCGTTCCCGGTCCTTCTAATCTCAAAAAGAAAAAGAAAAAGCCAAGCGGCTAGCCAACAGGCTCAAAATCATCACCCAAACAAATCAGTAAATGTGTACCTATTTGTCGGGCACAAAATTTTATTCCTCTTCTCTAGCCCCTTTGCTATAACCTGTTCGATGAATATTGCATGTACATATATATACAGTTCATATCATTTTTCAATTTCTATTCGACTTCATATTTGATTTCTATTTGGTTTAAAAACTCCATTCATTCTAATGTTACATAAATAGGTGCAAATCATTTCATTAGCTAATTAATGAATATTTCAACTCATATATGTTTATTTTGAACAAGTGGCTATTTTTAACACTTCACATTTCAACGATTTATGCATACAATAAAAATGTGATTTTTATTGTAAAACAATTCATTTCAAAACACTATTTTTCTATATAGTTCATATAGTCGATAAAAGGTGATTTTTATTATCAAACGATTTATTTCAAAATATGAATACCATTCAACACATGAATTTCTAAACAACGAATGAATATCAATTCAACACATGAATGTTTTCTATAGTTTCTATATATAGATAAAAATGTGATTTTTATCATCAAACGACTTATTTCAAAATATGAATACCATTCAACACAGGAATTTCTAATCAACGAATGAATATCAATTCAACACATGAATGTTTTCAATAGTTTTTATATATAGATAAAAATGTGATTTTTATTATCGAACAATTTATTTCAAAATATGAATACCATTCAACACATGAATTTCTAAACAACGAATGAATATCAATTCAACACATGAATGTTTTCTATACAATGAATAAATATAGTTTAAGCATATGAAAATAATTCAAACACACAAATATTATTCAAAATTTCGGCAGCATAACGGCAGGGTAGTTAAACCGGCACCGTCCCTAGTACGGCTCCTCGCTCTACCTTAAAACCTCGCGGTTTTTGACAATGGGGATCATGCATCTAGTTCGCACGCAGGCGGCATGTATATATTTATTTCATTTCCACAAACTAATCCTATGTGGTTTCAACCAAATATTTCACAACCACAAATGGGTATTTTTCAACCACCATCAACCAATATCAATCACAAACAATCCCAAACAATCATTCGCTATCAATCAAATTTTCACAACAATTTCAACCAATAAATATCGTCCATGGTTTGTGGACGAGGGGCGTATATATATATATATATATATATATATATATATATATATATATATATATATATAGCAATTCACTTTTACTTCACACATATATATATAAATTTTAAATCAGAAATCTCACCAATAGCTATCCAACTGCACGATACTTCCTTTATGGAAATCTTTGCCTATTTCGTCTTCTTGTCGCTTTCGTTTCCCGTATTCTCTACAAAGGTAAAAATCAAATTTTTACTATGTTATTCAATATATAAAGATCATATTCTAAAAACAAAGATTATATTTTTAATATTCCTATGATGTAAAATTTATATTTTTATTGCTTTAAAAATATAAGAATCATATTTTACTTCTTCTACTTAACAAAAATTCCAACTTTTCTCTTTTTAAAAATATGATCTTTATTTTTGCAAGTTCAAATCTTTTTTCTTTTAAAAGATTCAACCTTTTTAATTTCAAAGTTTAAACCCCCTTATTTTCTATTTTAAACCTTAAAATAAAAATCAGTTTTTATTTCTTTTTAAAAATCAGTCTTCAAAATTCTTTTCAAAAATTCTGTTTTTACTTTCTTTTAAAAAAAATTCTGTTTTTACTTTCTTTTAAAAAAAATTCTGTTTTTACATCTTTTTAAAAATTCAGTTTTATTTCTTAAAAAAAATTCTGTTTTTACATCTTTTAAAAATTCAGTTTTATTTCTTTTAAAAAAAATTCTGTTTTTATTTTCTTTTAAAAATTCAGTTTTATTTCTTTTAAAAAAAATTCTGTTTTTATTTTCTTTTAAAAAAATTCTGTTCATGCATCATTAAAAAAAAAACAGTTTTCTATAACCTAAAACAAATCAGTTTAAAATTCTTAAACAAATCAGAAATTTGTTTTTAAATCGGTTTGTTTTTAAATCGGTTTTATAAATCAAAAATCAAAATCAAAATAAAATAACTTAAAAGCTCACCGTGGTATGCGAAGGGGAGGAGGGAAGAAGAGGCGTCTCTGAGGTGGCGTTCGGAGGTTCGCGGCAGGGTTCCAGGCTTCGGTTCGATGGTCGGCGGCGTCTTCGCTGGAAGGAGGAGGTCGCGAGGGTGGTGGGGGCTTCAGCTCGATCGTCGGCGTTGAGGTCTGACAGAGGGGGGCGTCGAGGGGTTCGTCGGCGGTGGCTTCCAGGTCAGGGGGCGGCTCGTATTTAATTTAGGTTTTCTTTTTTTTTTTTCTCTTTCTGATAAATGATCGGGGGGGCCAAGCAGAAGAAAAAGGGAGGGAGTATATTTTTTTATTTATTTTATTTTATTATTTAATTATTTAATTTTGCACAAGGGTTGACTTTTACATATGACCTCGAAACGAGGCCCACCGCCTGTCGTCCATAGCGTTTTACCCCCATTCCGAACACAATGGGATATGTATCGTAAGCTGGTTTGATCGTTACAATCAGTTTCCGTTGAATTTACATTTTAAATCCTTATATTGAATTTTAAACGTACATTTCAAATTACCGGGGTCACATACTAACTAGAAAAATTCCAGAAAAATATTTTCTAGTTTCGTATTGACGATACAGTCCTAACAAAACTAGTTTCGTTGAATTCTGAGACCGTTTGAAAAATGGCCAATTTCCAGTCGATTAAAATCAACTGAAACTGGTCAAACGCGTTTTCCTTTGCCACGCTCACATATTGATTCGGAAAATTATAAAATTTGAAACCTAGCAATAATTTGACATCACGGATCCAACAAAAGTGGTTTCGTCGAAATCCGAGGTCGTTTGCAAAACGTCCATTTTTAAGGGCCTGAATTCCATAGCGACTATTCAGAATTTTCAATTGGACATACCTTTTGATTCCCGCTATCAAATTTCAATTGGTCGGATTCGTTAGAAAGATATCATCAATTAGATCCTAATGTTTTTGGTTTCACTAAAATCCGGATTGTTTTGCACTCGGTATATTCAATCGAAGTTTAAAATCGAATTATCGAACTACCGCGCCATTTTCAATTCTATATATAATTATAATTAATTATATTCGTTTTCAATTGTCGATTCAAACTCAGTTTTCATCGCCATTATTTAAAATATTTATTTTAAATATTTAAAATCCATTATTTTAGCCAATTTAAAAATTTTAAATTGGTTCAGATTTTCTGGGTCGTTACAAAGATGAAGACGGTGGTCGAAGACCGGAAGTCTTCACATCGTTTGGGTAATTACTGACGATCCTGATTGGGATGTACACCCAAGAGGATGGAAATAGTTGGTGGTCGTCCAGACGTACTTGGAGATCGATGGATATGCGAGGAAAGTGCCTCCGGTTTCGTTCAGACCCAGAGCGAACTTGTAAATGGATTGTGTGTCTGACATTGGATTTTATTCTGTGTTGATTGATTTCTGTTAAATATATATCTGTTTGGCGGCGGAAAATTTATTCTCTTGCTTAACGCCCTTCTCTGAGACGTACGAGCTTAGAGGTTATGTATCGATAGATATCAATCGCATGGCATGAATTGCCTGTGTGGCACGTTGAGATGCAATGATCAAGGCTTCTGTTGAAAAGCAAAGTCTTGTGGTTGATGATCAAAGCACGGCCTACGTGGCAGCTTTGTGTATAACGTGAATTCGCGAGCCTCACACCTCGGTATGAGTCAAAAACGGGATACAGACTGCAGGGAGAGCACGACGTTTCTTTCTAGCTTTGGTGGTGTCAGTGACTTACCAGCCCTGACATTTATATACTTTTCACCTATGTGGTTGTTGGATGAGGCGCCTCGATTTTAGGTCTGTAAGGACCGGGAAACGTGTGTTCAGGAATTGCCAATCCTCTAACGTAAGTGAGGACCGGCCCTGAAGATCCAGGGTTGCCCAGAGTGCGTAGCCCTGAGACATTTGCTAGAGTGTCTCGAAAGCGGAGAGGAGCTTGCCCCTTGCCTCGACTCATGACGGAAATCCAATTTCCAATACGTGTATTGCGGTTTTAATTGTAGAACTAGTATGGCGACATAGTAGCATGGGATGTTATGCCGTCTATGATTTATATTTATGATTGAAATTCTTTTGACACTATACACTTATTATAGTATCAAATGATTTGTTTTAAACGTACCAAGCATGTTTGGCTGTTATAAGGTAAAACCCTATCCTCCGGCTTGCGTTGCATTGTGTGATGGGACCTGGGTCTTATAATAGCTTCATTTTTCGAAAAAGCATTGCGTTGTTTATCCTAAGCACTGGTATTCTTGGGAGGAAACCCGTTCCGTGTTATACGGCGTGGTCCCTTGAATTACTTTCTTTTAAAGTAAAGTTTTAAATAACTGTTTTAATTCTCACACCAGTCACATGACTGACCTGGAGTTTATTGTTTTAACCTAAACTCTGGGTGCCCTTATTTTCCGGACGGGCAGCTAGTAGTTTTGGTTTTGTAGATTTATATTCACAGGATCCTGATTTACAGCTGGAACGATGCTCGGAAAGCTCGGTATCCGTGTATTACTTCTAGTTGTGTTTTGTATTATTTTCCGCTGCAATACTGTATTTAAATCTCTGATATTTGTCGAATGTAATTTATTCATTTATACTCTGTATATTCTTGTATCTGATGGTATTGTTGTAATAACAATGAAATGTTCTTCCGTCTGCGTTCTGATTTGTTATGTTCTCAAACGATCAAGGGTTTCGAATGGTCTAGATCGGTTTAATGACTTATTCGGATCGAGCGAAATTCCCAGCCGTCACATACTTATTCTAAATGCTTTGCTTATTTAGCTACTTATAATCTATACACTATCTTAAGAAATTATCAAACTTCACTACAAAGACTTCAACTGTTGCCTAGCTCAGTGACATGGACTGATTATTCCTCTTTATAATGAATCATAGGTTTGATCCTTTAGATCCTTCTTCTCTTTTATGGCCATTTTACAAGGGGTTGAATAACAGGTATTACATAGGGAATTAAGTCAATGTGGAACTAAAATTCCTGATTAGGAAGCGAACTGTTAACCTTCTTCAAAATATCTCCAAAGTCTATAACAATTAATATAGCCCCTAATTCCTAGTTGATGAGTCTAACACATACAAGAAACTAGTCAATCTCTTCTCTGGACCATCACATGATATTGTAACATGGTTCTCTCTTATTTTGAAATAATACCGTCTCCCTAACATAAACCAGAGTAACATTATTTTCCACTAGCTAATCCATACAAATATAATATCAAACCTTTAAAAGTATAACAGATTAGTCTAGATAAAAATAATGGTCAGGGCCGGTAACTAGCCCATCTTCACAAATCAAACACTGTTTGATTACACCGTCTATATAGTGGGATATATAGATAGAGGATTCTACCAGTTTAGGGCAAACTTTAGTTTATCAGCTAATTACAAAGAGATAAGACTATATGAAACTCCAATATCCAAAAAATTTCAAAAAAATTACAATAATGATTAAAGTGCCTTTTAGAACTCTATTTCCTTTTACACTGGTTAAGGCTGGCAACTCATCCTTGATTGTGTACACCTTGACTTTCTCCTATTTCTTCATAATTGGAAAATCTTTCTCTATATGCCTAGGTTGATGGCAACTGAAGCAAATGTATTTTGAACCATTGAAAAAGTATGGCTTTTTCGTGGCCTCTGAGATTTTGATTTAGGGTAGAACTTATAAATATGAACCTTTTACTTGCAAAAATAACAACTAACATCCTTAAACTTGTTTCATTAATCACCACATGTAGACTTCCCTCCTTTTTGATTTTCCACTTAAGGTTGAACTTCCTCTGGTTATAGTAGTTGTTATTATTACTACTAGGTGGAGTTGCTGATGGCTTCTCCTTATCTAAAGTTTCAAACCTCAAATCCATGTCTACCAAATCCACAAAATGTGCCTTGACATCAGCAAACATCTTTTCGTAAACTCCTCTCTTATTCCATGTAATTAGTTCCCATTTTTCTTAAGAGGGTTATTAATGAAGTTAAGACCTAAAGAGATAATTCATTGAACTAGTCTTCATACTTAACTACTAACAAATCTCCTTGATTAAGGTGCAAGAAATCCCTAAAGAGATAGGTCTTCCTTGTAGCGAGCAAAAACTAGTCTTCAAAACTTCCTTAAATCTAGCTCAAGAAAAAACATCTTCTGGTACATTACCTATAACAGAGTCCCACTATGCAACTACTTCATCTTGAAATCGTTAAAATGCTAAGAATCTTTTCTGCTCATTAGATATATCCAATCCCATAAAAATATTTCTGTCAAAGCAAATCCATAATAATATCTATTCCCTTGAAAGGTTTCGTATCTAAATTGGGGTTATCCTTGCATATGATAAAAATATCAACCCAGGGTGGCATAAATGTTTCTTCCTTAACATCTCTAACTCTTTCAATATATTTAGACCGACCCATGGTGGTTATGGCACTGCTAGTCCTCCATAATCGGCTTTTTATAGTACTCATATCTTATTACCAGGGCATAGCAAGATCACTTTAGAATGCGTAGATGAGATTATCCGAGGAAAAGAGCTATAATAGCCATTTAAATTTGAATGTTTAAATTTGTTTTAAATATTATATTTGGAGTATAGAATAACTATTATAAGGAATTTATTAATTAAAAACGAAATTTGAATGTATAATTTATAATATAATTTAAAACGAACTCGTAACGTCGCGGTAGTTTGTAATATTACGTTTTGAATTTCAATTGAATATACATAATTCAATATAAGTCTTATTTCTTCGAAATAAGTAAAGTTTGAATCTGTTGAACTATATCTTTCCAATGAAAGTGAAAAATCGAGATTTCGTTATATAGATTGTAAGTTATGTCTAAATTAAATTTTCAGAAAGTCGCCGTGGAATCGTGTATAAGCCATAACGGTTTATTTAATATAATTAAATACTGGTCTCAAATTTGAACAAAATTTTTTAGATGTAATAATAATTTAATTTATAGAATTTTACTGTAATTTTTATTTTAGAAAATAAACAACTTTTCGTTTAAGGTAATTTACACTCTATCAATATTTTTGGAACTAAAAAAAAGTTAACTTTATCTATTTTATTTTATTTCACGGATGATAGCACACTAATGACATCGTAACATCACATAATTAAAGATGTTTCCGGACCTGTTCCCAGACTTGTTTCATGAATATAAGATGTTGTCTTGGGCTTCCAATCTAACATTATTTAGGAAGTCAATTCATTTTGGGGGTCCACGGCATTAAATTTAAGCTTACCATCCGCATTCATTTGTAGTTCGTTCACTTTCAAAACTATAAATTTATGTTGAGAGGTCGTATGTTTCATGTGTCATGTCTAGCTGGACGTAGGATAATATGGGAGAACATCATTATGATTCATTAGTTTGATCAAGTTATTATACCAGCTTGTTCTGCATAACTCTGTATTAACATATAGTGTATATTAATTAATTAAAAATTAAATGAGCTTCTAAACACTATTCAAGCCTACGCTGTTAAAATGGGAAATCGACCACACGTCTAACTTGAATTAACTCTGTCAGTACGAAGGATGCCATATGGAAAATTAAATAGCACTTGTATGATTATGCATACGGCAAAATTTTACTGGGTATGTGAAGTTAACGATATATGAAATCCTATCAAATTAAAAGCCTGCTACCTTCTTTATCTCGCATATGCCAGTCAGACCTTATCCTCTATCAAATAATAAAATCCTGCACATGTTAGATGCCATCTTTTCAAACACTATGGCTGGACTTTCTCCTTTCGCTCCACATTTATCCCATTCTTCGCTATAAAACCCAGACGTACTGCTCCTTTCTCTCACGAAAAAATATACATATATAAATAAATAAATATAAAACACTGCATTCTCTCTCGTTCACAAAAGAAAAAACAAATGAGGCTTGTTCCTGTCAATACTTTGAGAACTCATATACAAGAAATTAGACAGCGAAATCATTCCATCTCTAATTCATTGAATCGCTGAAAAGGGGGAGTTTAACTTCGTATACATGTATTGGGTGCGGGTGAGATTAACGTCGCCCAAAATTTCGAACGCTGATCATCAACATCTCGCGGTGAAGCTTGGGGTGGCCGCCGCGAGTCTCCTGGGGGAAAATCGTACGATTGGGCAAAGTTTGGGGAGCGTTCATGAGAAAAAGTGATGCACCATTTCTGTTGGATGCGAGTTTGGGAGTCGCGATCTGTAGGGGATAGTCAAGTTTGAAGTAAAGGGTATCACTCGGTTGCGGGGGAGAAGGATGTGAAGGAAACGAAGAAGGTTGTTGTTGTTTAGCAAGTGAGACGGGTTTCTAATGGTGCGTGCGAGCTCATGGGGACGACATGGTTGCCTAGTTGGGAATATAAGAGAAATTTTAGTAAGTTTTGTTGAATTATAAAGAGAGTGTGACCGTGCGTGGGAAAGCTAGAATGGGAGGGATGGGTGGAGATCCGCGCGAGTAGAGATGATTATGGGTTGTGTCAAAATTGGAAATGGTGTACGGAAGCAGTTTCCGTCATCTGACAGTGATGGTCACGAGCAGGCGCTTTCCAGTCGGTGACATCGGTTGCTCAAAAGGTAGACGTGAATGGAGAGTCGGCGAAGGTGGGGATGATGATGGATTCAATTAGTTGAACGGATGATCAGGGAAGGTGCAGTGAGATAACAAGGACCGGTGGTGCTGTGTTTTTTTAGAGGAGTGAGTTTCAGAAGAAAATAAGGAAGAAAGATTAACCTTTAATATAAACGTGATTAAGAGTATTAATTAGTTTTAAAATTTACAGTTAATGACGTTAATTAAATCAAATCTTGTAACGTCAGTTTCTAATTCATACATTAACAGAATCACACGAAACAAGTCACATTGGGATCGTAACGAAGAAATCTACATTGTAGAAGTGATTTCATTGAGAATGGAGCCACTGGGATTTCATAGAAAATTCAAACGTTGTTTGCTTAAAGCGAAACAAAAGAAGAATCCTCAATTGCAAAACAAAAGGTGAGTAAACTCACTTACTCTGGCTCGTTTATATTTTTATATAAACAAGTTTTAAATTTATATTAATAATTTTATATTGTGTGATGGTTATTTGGATGAATGGTTGGTATAATTGCTTGAAATGGTTGATATAGTTATATCGTTGTTCGATTATTAGTTCTATTTACTATGATATTTCATATTTATGTGAAATTAATGTTGATTAACATCTGTGGATGTAGGGAAATAAGTTGGAGGGATCCAACTGGATTCCTCAACATTTATATTATTATTTGTTATTTACTATGATATGTATTGTGATTGATTATGGTGTGTTGGATTACCCTGACCCTAGAATTTTGGTATTTAAATACCTTAAAATATTTTCAAATATAGAAAGGAATTTGAGATTTAAAAAGGGAAATTTATTTCAAAAATAGAAATTAAATTTTAAGTAAAAGTTTGTTTAATGGATAAAACAAGAAGTCGAGTATAAATGATGCTTATTAACGAAGTACAGTAATTATCATTTTGATAATTGAGAAATTTGAATTCAAGTGTGCATAAAAAAGGGAAATTGGGAATCGACTAAATAGAAAAAAATGATGAATTATACTTCGAGGTTCGAAATATAAATTAAGTTGAGCTAAATTCAAAGGGATTTTTAATTGGGATTCGACTATGTCGGATTTTAAAAAATTGATTTATTTTCAGGAATCTTATACTTTATATAATTCGGAACTGAACTGGAAAGTTAATAATTGGTTTGAAGTTGATATTCAAATGTAAATTCTCTATATGGTTTTAAAGGTATCTTTTAACAAGATAAATCAAGTGAATTAATCTATAAACAACGTTTATAAATTAAGTAAATTGTTTTATGGACAAAATTGTAATATAAGTTCAAGTTGGATTTATATAGGAAAATGAAAATAAGTTTAGAATCCAATATTTGAAATAAGACTCGATCTTAGCAGATATAAAGAGAATTACAAAAGATATTATAAATGGTTGGAATAAAAATGAAATTTTGCATGAATAATTCTATATAAAGGTTACAAATAGAATATGGAATTAAAATATTATTTGCAAGTGTGAAATCAAGCTAATCTGATTGCATATAAGAAATATTATTCTCGTTTAAAGTGAATAGATAATAATATTTCCGGTATTAATAACATATATTTTCTAAATATAGAGAATAAGGAACGGAAATTGGAAATGCTTTCCAATGTTAATAACATATATTTTTATAAATATAGGAAATATGAACACGTGAATATATGGAAATATTTTCCAAATGTGATATGTGGTACTTTCAAAAAAATAGAAAAAATAAGAGTTATAATATTGGAAATGTTTTCCCGAAAATATGAGAGGCCAAATGAGTTTGAGGACATATGTGAAAAAATATGGAAACATGAGAAATGATGATTTAATAAAAAAATGATTTAAAAGGGGCCAGTGTTGTTTGATGGTTGATCGATAAAATTTCCATTTGGAAATAGGATCATTGGTTGTATGGATGTTTTCTTTGATAGTTAAATCACCAATTACCAAAGTTTTAATTTATTTTATACCTCCGTTGTCAATACGGAGAGACTGGTATCAGAGGTTTAATATCTGAAAACCATTACGAATCAACTTATGCTGAAGACAATTGAAGATGGAGTAAAGTGCAATGGCTATTCTTTTAATCTTAGGTAGAAATTGCCCAAGATAGATTAATAGTTCGGTGCCTTCGGTTTGTCCAGTCCCAGGACAATGTATATGGATGAATGTCTGACGATGTGACATTCAGAGTAAATGGTGGCAAGATATTCAAAAAGGATAATCATGACCTCAAGCCTCATCACCCGGGAAATGACAGAAATTGGGTAGGCAGCATGGCCAAGTGGGTCATCCCCATCAGGGGTATTATCACCTCATCTAGAAAAAATTTCATTTTCTTCTTATTATGACCGCTACTGTATGCTTTGGTAATGGTTGCTGATCACAACCGTTGGTGATAATATGCTCGGTACGCTCAAGTAAATGATTGACCGGCCATGTATAGCCGGGTTAAAAGATATTCTTGTTGAACTCCAGTGTATCTCCTCTGGAGTACACTGATCAGAAGGTGGTTCTGTACCTTGTCATAGCCGGAATCCAATCTTTAATAAGCGCCCTACGGTTTTGGATTTATATTATATATGGAGCGCGAGATGCAAGCGTTCCGCTAGATTTCTATTTATTTGATATAGACACTATTATAATATCACCGGATTTGATATTAAAAATATTTTGGTTACCGTAAGGTAAAAACCATCTGTGTTTATGTGTGGGTCGGTTTTACAATTACCATTTCTTTCGAAAGGGTTTTGAAAGTGAAATCAATTAGTTGGAGTTTGCCCACACTGGTCCCATGACTGTCCCAGAGTTTATTTTGTTTATTTTAACCTAAACTCTTGGGTGCCTAAATTTGTACGGGCAGGCAAGTAGTCGGGATTTTACAGATTTACTTGGAGAAGCTTGAAGCAGGAGGCTTCATCAGTTAGGTATAGACTATCATGTTTTCCGCTGTGTACTATGTTTGTATCTAGAAATAGGTGCTTATAACTGTTCAGAAGTAGCTGTCATACTCTGATGATGGTATGTATACATACAGTACTGATTTGTATTTCAAAGAATATGTTATATAATATATTGTATTCGTTTTGCTGTGAGTTTTGTGTTCTTTGTTTTTCTTCTATTCGAATTTCTCTTTCTTTCTATTTCTCATCCTCTAACTTCTTTCTACTAATGATTCGTATTTCTGTTCAATTTGGGTTGGATGGGTGGTGTTATTTGTCGACTCAAAGGGTACTGAAATTCGTACTGTTACAGTTGGTATCAAAGCAGAAGGTTGAGAATAACCTTGGCTCTGTGGCGTAACTCGATAGAGATGGGGTTAGTATTACCCTAGATTGAGTTTGAGTGCATATATATGAGTGCATACTTGTAGATTGTATAAAAAATTGTTTTATATTGTGTTGTCTGGTTTGTTGAGTGGTTTATGAATTCTGGTCGATACAGAATGTACAACTGTATCGATAGGTATTTCTAAACTCTCGAACAAAGCAATTTGATATAGTATTGTTTTAAAATGGGTAAATGAAGTAATTTTGCCCAAAAACTATTTTTGATATAAAAAGAATAATTCCTAAAATCTTATAGTATATAGGTGGGTTAATTGTTATTACAATCAAATGAAATTATAAAATATTAAACTGGTTATATATAACAAAATATAATTTGTATATGGATAATATTTACAAATAAATAGAAATGAGATAAACTAAGATTAAGTTCAAATCAGAATTTGAATTTAAATCCCGGGTGTCTAGAAAGTATTTACAAAAATATTATAAAGAATATAGCATTGTTTTGAAGGAACTTTTGAATAAGATGATTTTGAATGGATTTTGAAAGTGATTAAGCACTGAAATCACTTTAGTGGCGAGAAGATAATTCTGATAATGGATCGCGACATTATCGGCATTCATTTTCGAGTTTCTAAGTGATTGATTGCTGCCATAATATTTTGTTAATGGAAAATATATTTGAAAAGAACAAGCTGTTTTAAAAATACAAATGTTTTGAATTTGCAAATGATTATAAATATATGTGTATAACTATATGATTCTAAACCGATTTGGAAATAAAAGCCAGGAATTTAAGTTATGAATGTTTATTTAACTTGTGTAAGTCAAATGAATTAGAATAGTATAAGTAAATCAAATAGATTAAAAATTTAACTTAAGTAAAGTTAAATAGAGTTATATAGGATTGGAAATTTAATTGAGTAACTTATCAATTGAAAGTGAATAAATTGGTTTAAAATCAAGTTGGATGGATATGGATGTTTGCATTTATAAAATATGGATTGAAAATCGTATATAAATCGATTGGAATGAATGATTAAGTAGTATAATATCGATATTTGTTTATAGATACATTAATAACAAGTTGTATCTGGGGAAATATGTGTTTGTTTGAATAAAAGGGATATTTAAAACTCCAAGTTATGAGACTTATATGGCTTAATTGAGTAAAGTACAGGCGCTTGGGATCATTGACTCGGTCTTGGCTGCATAAATTGCGTACGAATTAAGCTAGTTCGCTTAATAATGCCCATAAAAGGTACGCCTACGCAAAAATATAAAATTGGGTTTTGAATTTTGTTTTCCAGCCGTATGGGTTGATGTATATATATAATTGTTGTTCCTGCGATATCGCAGAAGTCCCTCCGTAAAATGGAGACTCTGCCAATATTTTCCGAAAAGTTAGGGTGTTAGAAAATTTTCAGACTTTTTGAAAATTTTCATTAGTAAGAATATATAAATATTTAATTGAAATTAATTAGTTTAGTGAAACTGAAATTTAGAAGTAAAACAAATAAATTTTAGCTTAGTTAATAAGGGTTATAGCAAATTTTCCTACCTTGATAGAAAGAAGTTAGAGGGTGAGAATAGATAAGATAGAATACTAGAATAGAAGAAGAAGATCACAACAACAGAATCCGAGTAACATGTATTTCACAGCGGAACGAATAAAATATAACATAACTTTGAAATTAAACTAGTATATGTATACAATAACATTTATCAAAGTACAACACTTACAACACAACGAAAATAAACAATTGCTATAAAATCCTGAAGCCTCCTGCTCCAAGCTCTCAGTATATTTGTAAAATCCTGACTACTTGACTGTCCGTACAGATTTGGGCACCTAAGAGTTTAGGGAAAACAAAACAAAATAAACTCTGGGTCAGTCATAGGTCAGTCATATCCCATAAGACCACGTCGTATAACTTGGAACGGGTTTTCCCTTATGAGAATCCAAAGCATTTGATTTAACATCAAAAATCCTTTTGCAAGAAATAATGATCTTTTATATCAAAACTCCCTTGATATTATGATAGTGTCTATCAACCACAATATAATAATCATCTAGCAGAATGCTTTCATCTCACATTCCACATACATAATATATAATCAAAAACTATGGGCGCTTATTGGTTAATGAATTCCAACTGGCAAGGCATGGGACCACCTTCCGATAGTGTATCTCTAGAGAGGAATACACTGAGTTCAACAAGAACATCTTGTAACCTGGGCTAAACATGACCAGTTACTCATTTCGCTTAAGTGTACCGAATTTATTATCACCAATGATAATCAACAACTGTTTCCCGAAAGGGACAGCATTGAAATAGGTTAAAGAAGTAAATGAAATTTCTCTTGATCAGGTGATAATACACCCTAATTGGCAGCTAAGCACTTAGCCATGCGACATACCCGATTTTATAACATTTCTTTGTTGTGAGGCTAGAGGCCATAACGTACAGATCGCACCTTTATTTACTTTGAATGTCACATCATCATACCCACCAAATCACAAATTGATTTCCCAAAAATTACCATGGGTATACAACTAAGAGAAACGAATTCCTCCATCACCAAACGTAAATACTTTGAAGAGATCAACTTATATGATCTATTAAATATACTCTGTCAGACATTCTTCCATACAAGTTGTCCTCGGATTGGACAAACCGAAGACACTATTCTGTAAGCCCATCTTAGGCAGTTTCTACCTAGGATTTGCCAGAACAGCCCTTGCACAAACTCCGTCTTCAATTATCTTCGTCATATTTGATTCGCAACAATAATTCCCATACAAAGTGGTTTTCATATAATAAATCTGATCTTAGTCTCTCCGTATTGACAACGTAAATGGTCCAAAACTTTGATAGTCGGTTATTTAACTATCAAAGGAAAATATGTGTACAAACAACGGTCGTATTTCCAAATGGAAATCTTACCGAGCAAATCATCAATCAACACTGATCCCCTTTAATTTAATTTGTCATTCAATTATCCATTTCCCTGTTCCTTTTTCCGTATATTCATAAATTCTTATTTTCTAAATTTAGAAAATATAGGTTATTAATCATTGGAAAACATTTCCATATTTTCTCTCATTTCTTTTTTTTTTTTAGAAAACATTTCTGATTCTTATTTGGAAAACATTTCCAAAACTCCTTCATTGGATTTAAACAGATGTTTAAATAAAACATCGCTATGCTAACTCAAACCATTACACTCATTAACTAAATTCACTTAACCAACCTTCACTATCTAATCATTCCTTAGTTAAAAATGAAGTCAATCAAGTTGGGGTATAACTACCTCTCAGACCTTAACTGGACAACATTTCTAACCTCGAAATAGACAAAGTTCACCTTATAAATCTTTACAAACTTCCTTACGTAACTCTTGAATTCTATTTACAAATCCACTTCTTTTACAGAAATCATTTGATTATAAAAATAGTGTTATAATCCCATGCTTCCGAAAAATAATAACTTAAATATAACTTTTATTATTAATTTGGATAAATAAACAAACAACTAATTTATCAATAGACAAATAAATCTTGATTAAAAACGGAAAGTGAATAGTACTTCCCGAATTCGATAAAATCGAATTTCAACGTATAATTCTCTCTCGAATAATCTCTATTCGATAACTCTCTTTCAAATAAACTCTATTCGATAACTCTTTTCTTCGAATAAACCATATTCGATAATCTCTCTTTTGAACAAACAATATTCAATAATCTTTACTCGAATAACTATATTCGATAACTCTTTTCTTCGAATAAACTATATTCGATAATCTCTCTTTCGAATAAACTGTATTCAATAACCTTTCTTCGAATAACTATATTCGATAACTCTTTTCTTCGAAAAAACTATATTCGATAATCTCTCTTTCGAATAAACTATATTCGATAATCTTTCTTCGAATAACTATATTCGATAACTCTTTTCTTCGAATAAACTATATTCGATAATCTCTCTTTCGAACAAATATATTCGATAATCTTTCTTCGAATAACTATATTCGATAACTCTTTTCTTCGAGTAAACTTTATTCGATAATCTTTCTTCAAATAACTATATCCGATAACTCTTTTTTTCGGATAAACTATATTTGATCATCTCTCTTCGAATAACAATATTCGATTAATTTTATTCGAATAACTAATATTCGACTAACTCTAATTTGATTAACTACTCGACTAACTCTATTCGATTAACTCTTATACGATTAACTAATATTCAATTAACTCTAATCGAATAACTAATTTTATTTTAATCCTATTTCCTATCTTATTCAAATTCCCATTTGAATTCCTATTTCAAAACCAATTTTCCTTATAAATGTTTTAATTTATAAAATATTCATTTTAATCCGTTATTCACATCAAATGTTAAAAATATATCTTTTATATGATCTATTAAGTTTGATTTTGCATTTTAAAATAATATCCTATTTCCAAATTCTATTTATACTTTTATTTATAGAATTATTCATACGAAATCTCCTTTTTATTTCTAACACTTAAATCTCATTTATAATTCCCTTTATAAATGCTGAGTTCACATTCTATTTTAGATATCGGTGTCAAAACCGATTTCTACTTCTCTATATAAGTTCAGACTTATATATTTCATTTATCAAATGATAAATATTTTACTTAATTTATAAAACATTATTTATAAATTAATCTTCTCAGTTTATCTGTTAAACATATTTCTATTTAAAATCTACTTTAAATCCATCTTCTTACAGTTTTTATATACCTTGCCAATTTCCTTTTACGATTCTATTTATTTCCCAAATATTTCCTTTCATAATTTTATTTATTTTCCAAATAAATATTACTTTTATAATTCTATTTATTTTCTAAATATATATTCCTTTTAAAATTCTATTTATTTTCAAAATAAATGTTCCTTTTATAATTCTATTTATTTTCTAAATAAATATTCCTTTGTAATTCTATTTATTTTCTATATTAATATTCCTTTTATAAAATCCTTTGATTTTATAAATATTTTATTTTATAAAATCCTTTGATTTTATAAATATTTTCTTTTATAAAATCCTTTGATTTTATAAATATATCATTTTCAATATACACTTTGAAAATTCCCTTTTCACATTCTGATATTTCTTATGGTATTTAAAACACCAAATAACCATGATACACACCCATAATCAACAACAGATTATATATCACAATATATGGGAAAAAATACAGTATTATAAATATTGAGGAATCTAGTTAGATCCCTCCAACCTGTTTCCCTGTATCCACAGATATTAAACAATGTAAATAACATCGATTTCATTTCAATATGAAATATTCTGATAACATAATCAATATTTGATTAAAGATATATATACATCGTTATCTATAATTTCAACCACTAAATCAGCAATTCAACAAAAATCATCACACAACAAACAATCATCATTTATCAACACTAGATTATATTTATAAAAATATAAACTGCCAGAGTTAGTGAGTTTTACTCACATTGGACGATCATCGTTAAATAACGATAACTGTTGGTTGATTCAGACAGACAATTTATTTCGCTATAAATTGTAACGAGCTCCAATTCACTTCGAATTAGTTCCATTGTGTAGTATTTGTCGAGACAGTTCCAATGTCTCTTGTTTTGTTGGGTTCTGATAACATATGAATGAATTTTACAAGTATTATATATATAATTACACTGTCATTTATTTAAATAAGAATTAATTAACACTAATCTCCTTTTTACCCTTAATCATGATCATCGGCCGCTCAATCCTTTCTCCCTCAATACTGTTCGAACCCAGAGCCAAAAATACCCGGAAACACACCATGTTGTATCCTTTTGCTTCATCCCTTCTCTATTAACTCGACCATCAACCCAATTAAGAAATTTACAAACACCCTAATACACTGTTATACGTTAACCCACGTGATTACTATTGCTGCTTCTCCTACAAGCCGCGTTCAGGAAGAACACTCCCATCGCCGACTCTCAGTTCCCGCTCTCTTCTGTCTCCTCCTCGACTTAAACACTTCGAAGGTCAGCCTCTCCAAGCGATCTACACTGCTGCGTACAGGAAACTCCGTCAATTTCCACCATGGCACCCCAAAAAAATCTTGCCAATGAACATCACCAAAATACACCTCATCCACATCCGCACCTTACCATATCAAAAGGGATTAGTTCGCTTCCTTCTTTTCCAGGCGCGACTTTCAGCAGTTCACGCACACCGTCTCGGAACCTGCTACTCATCATTCACCGATCTCCTTTCAAAATTCTGCACACACGCCATTCCATCTCACAATCTCAAAGATAATATCGAATTCAAGTAGAATGGTTCTGATTTTCTTAACCCTACTTCCAGTAAGCTTGCTGTACACAACTCAATAGTTCCAAAGAGGATGCGCACCAGAAAAGAATAGTATAGGATTGGAGAGAAGGTTAACATGAGCCTAAATATACCACTTGCTCGATTTATAGGTTTTTATTAGAATTATTTGATTTTTTTGAAGAAAAATATCTCACGTTTTTAGTAGAACTGACGGCGACGTCAAATTTGACCAGATAAATTTGTGTTTAGGGTTAAGGTGAAAGTGGTGTATTTATAGGATATTTTTAATATTTTATTATTTTCAATATAATAAGTTACCACTATTTACTTTAGCAGTTAAAAATCCCTATGATCACATACAATATCCAAATTCGACAAAAATGGACATACAACAATATTTTGATATTACGGACCCAACAAAACTTGTTTCGTCAAATTCGGAGTCCATTTGCTCAAACAGCGTATTTTTAAAGTCAAATTATCAGTTGTTGTTCACGTTAAAATACCGCACAGCCGCATACTGACTCCAAAAATCATGAAAATTGAAATCTAACAATAATTTAATATTCTAGATCCAACAAAATTAGTTTCGTCGAAAACGGAGGTCGTTCGCAAAAATGGCTATTTTCTACGGTCTTAATAAACACATTTAAATATTAATATATTTAAAAAAAATTAAATTAAATATTAATAAATTAATATTATCACATATAATATCATACAATTCCAAAATAACCATATCGGGATTTATAACTCGATAGCAAAAAATCCAAATTAAATCGGTATTCAATTTATATTAAAAATCCATTTATAATATAAATAAATCGTTATAGATTATAAAGGAATTCAATAGCGACTTTTCGAAAATTTGATTTGGACACAACTCGTAATCTACATGATGAAATCTCGATTTTTCTCTTCCATTAGAAAAATATACTTCACCAGCTCTAAACCTTTCTTGTTTCACAGAAATCCGATTTAAATGGATCTTGTATATTTGTTGAAAGTTCGAATCGCCAAATTACGAACTACCGCGCCATTTTGAGCTTGATTATAATTATAATATAAATTGTACGTTCAACTGACATTTATAAATAAATTCATTAATATAATTCAATTCTAAACTGAATTATATATTTTAAATGATCCAATTAACAAAATATTGTGATTTCAGCTATTTCTGATTATTTCGAAATTTAATATATTATTCTATTATTTATATTAATTCAATATTCAATATTATTTAATTAAGCAATCATTTTATATTACCAAACCATTATTTAAATAATTAAATAAATTATTTATTATCCGTTAAAAATACAGGTCGTTACATTCTTTCCCTCTTAAAATAATTTCGTCCTCAAAATTGCTAAGGTAAAAAACAAACCTTACTAATTGGGATAACAATTATTTTTTTACTTCTTAACTTCAGTTTCAACTGAACCAATTAATTCCAACTAAATATTAATTTATTCTTACCAACAAAAATTCTAAAAATTTTCTAACACTTTAAATTTCTGAAAAATTTCGCCAGCACCTCCTTTGTACAGCTCAATCGGTACAACTACAACTCGCCTCTCTAGGCCTTATCCAATCCAAAAGAAAGTCAAACAACCAAGCGACAATTAGGCCCATAAAAATCTTATACCCAATTTAAAAATATAAATTTGTGCCTTTTTATCAAGCATATCATTCTCATTCCAATCAAACTCCAATTAATTTAACTTCATATCCAACCATTGTCTTATAACTAAGCCAATTTCCATTCTAGACTCAAATTCCATTATCTGTTCCAGATTCTGAAGACATTAATCCAACTTTCTCGATATCATTATATTCTAATTCAATTCAATTTTCACTTAACTGATTTTAATTCAATTTCAATTTGCTTATGCAAATCCCTTTTTAAATTATTTTTAATTTGAACAATCTCTTCCGGGGAGTTTTAAACAACTTACCCTTTTCAAAAATCAAATATTCCCTTTCGGAATAAAAAAAACTTGTGTAACGTCCCGTATTTTTAGCGATATAATAATTAATTTATTTAATTATTTAATTAGTGATTTAGAGAATTAAAGGGTTGTTTAATTAAATATTATTGAATATTTAATTAATTTAAATAATAGAATAATATATTTAATTCCGAGATAGTCGGAAATAGTGAATTGACAATATAATGTGAACTGAACAATTTAAAATATTTAATTCAGCTTAGAATTTGAATTAGAGTAACGAATATATTATTTGAACGAAAGTTGGACGTATAATTTATATTATAATTATAATCGAGCTCGAAATGGCGCGGCATTTTGCTATTTGGCGATTCGAATTTTAAGTGAATATACAGAATCCGTTTTAAATCGGATTTCTGTGAAACAAGAAAAGTTCAGAGCTGGTGAAGTATATTTTTCTAGTGGAAGAGAAAAATCGGGATTTCATTGTGAAGATTTAGATTTATGCCCAATTCAAATTTTTGAAAAGTCTCTATGGAATTCCTTAATAATTTATAACAATTTATAAAAGGATTTAAATATAAATCGAATATCGATATAACTCTAATGATGAAATATCGAGTTGTAAATCCATATATAATTATTTTGGAGCTGCGTAATATTCTACTGTGAATATATACGATAATATTTATTTATAAATATTTAATTTAATTATTTTTAAATATATTTATATTTAAATGGGTTTATTTAGAGCTTTAAAAATAGCGAGTTTTGCAAATGACCTCCGTTTTCAACAAAACTAATTTTGTTGGATCCGGAATATTAAATTATTGTTAAATTTCAATTTCTGTAATTTTTGGAGTTAGCATGTGGTCGTACGAGATTTTAATGTGAAAAACAATCAATAATTTGACTTTACAAATGCGCTATGTGAGCAAACGAAGTCGGAATTCAACGAAACCAGTTTTGTTGGGTCCATAATGGCAAACTGTAGCTGCGTGCTCGTTTTCATGATTTTTGAATATTGTATGTGATCACATAAATTTTTAAGGGACAAATACAAGCAGCGATTGATTAGAATGGAATATGAAAATCTAATAAAAATATATATAAATGTACTATAAATAAACCACATCCCTTTCTAAACTTAATTCACCTTTTCTTTTGGTCAAATTCTTCAGCCGGCGGTTCTACTTCTTTCTACAGCAAAATCCTCATTTCATAATTTGATAACAAATCAAATAAAAATCTATAAATCTCAGAATTTATATATCTGAGTTCACATTGTGATTCTCTATGGTATGGTATGCGTTTTGTAATGTTCCAGCGCCCTGTTTGTGGCACAAAATGGACACTGTATGCTCTGTGTTGGGGTTGAGATTCGGTGAATGATTGAGGCTTCAATTCATGAGATAGTTAATGCATTTGTGGTTGGGATGGGAAATAGCACTTATTGGTGAATTTTTGAAGGATGCGATGGAGTATTTGGGTCCGTGACTTCATACTGTCGCGAGTTGATGGGTGTGTGCGAGATGATCAAATTGGTGTTGAGGTGGAAGAGCTTGGGAAGCGGAGAACTTCAGTTGTGGTGTTGATCGATTTCAGTGAAGAGGGAGGAAGAATGAGGTGCGCGAAGTTCTGTTAATGGCGTGCGTAAAAGGAAGGGGTCACAGCATCTTTATCTCGGGGAAGAAACAGTTGAGGGAGCTCGGGTTGGACTTTATTGGAGAAGAAAGATTGTTGGTCGAGAAGAGAAATGTTGGTTTTAGTTTACATTTAAATGGAAAAAATGGAAAGGGCGCGATGATTAAGGATTCAACAATGGCAAGGGAATTTGTATAGGAAGATGGGATTTGTATTTGGGGGAAGAAAGGATGAGGAGCGGTTGTTAGAAGAAATGACGTGGCAAGGGAGATTTGTGAGGGTAATTAACTATAAATTATTTAACTAGCGATGTTTAAATAGTGTATACGTTATAATATTAATAACTTTATCATACGATATCAGAAATTGACGAAACAAGATCCGATGGGATCGTATGGATGGTGACTACACCATGGAACTGACTGGGAGTGAATTGGAGCTCGTTACAATTTATAGCGAAATAAATTGTCTATCTGAACCAACCAATAGTTAAGCGTTATTTAACGATGAATTGCCAATGTGAGTAAAACTCACCAACTCTACCAATTCATATTTTTATAACATATTTAGAGAACTGATAAATGATGATTGACAGCTGTGTGATGATTTGTTTGGTTGAATTGCTTATGTATTGGTTGAAATTATAGATAACGATATATATATAAATTGGTAATCAAACATTGATTCTGTTTAGTAGAATTTTTCATATTGAAATGTAATCGATGTTATAATATATTGTTTAACATCTGTGGATGCAGGGAAACAGGTTGGAGGGATCCAACTGGATTCCTCAATATTTATAATACTGTTCTTTTCATATATTGTAATATATGATGTGATATATAATCCATTGTTGATTATGTGTGTTTGAATGATATCGATCATTGTTAATTGGTATTTTAAATACCGTAAGAAATATTGGGATGTAAAAAAGGGGATTTTTCAAAGTGTATTTGGAAAATAAATTATTTTACATAAAATCAATGGATTTTATTTATAAAAGGAAAAGAATTTTATAAAAGAAAATAATTATAAAATCAAAGGATTTTATAAAAGGAATATTTATTTGTTAAATAAATAGAATTGAAAAAGGAATATTTATTTGTTAAATAAATAGAAATGAAAAGGAATATTTATTTAGAAAATAAATAGAGTTATAAAAGGAAATATTTATTTAGAAAATAAATAGAGTTATAAAAGGAAATATTTATTTATGAAATAAATAGAGTTAAAAAAGGGAATTTTAAATGAGATTTAAGTGTTAGAAATAAAAAGGAGATTTCGTATGAATAATCCTATAAATAGAAGTATAAATAAAATTTGGAAATGGGATACTATTTTGAAATACGAAGTCAAACTTAATAGAGTTAATCAAAATAGAGTTAATTGATTAGAGTTAATCAAGTAGAGTTAATCGATTAGAGTAAATCAAATAGAGTTAATTGATTAGAGTTAATCAAATAGAGTTAATCGAATTAGAGTTAATCGATTAAAGTTAATCGTATTAGAGTTAATTGGCTAGAGATAATCGAGTTCGAGTTAGTTGAATAGAGTTAAAGGAGTTAATCGAATATAGTTTATTCGAATAGAGTTAAAGGAGTTAATCGGATATAGTTTATTCGAATAGAGTTAAAAGAGTTATCGAATATAGTTATTCGAAAGGAGTTAATCGAATATAGTTTATTCAAAAGAAGATTATCGAATATAGTTTATTCGAAGAAAGGAGTTAATCAAATATAGTTTATTCAAAAGAGAGATTATCGACTATTAGTTATTCGAAGAGAGTTAATCGAATATAGTTTATTGAAAAAGGAGTTATCGAATAGAGATTATTTGAAAGTGAGTTATACGTTGAATTCGATTATATTGATTCGAGAAAGTACTATTCACTTTCCGTTTTTAATCAAGATTTATTTATTTATCAATAAATTAGTTATTTGTTTATTTATCCAAATTAATAAATAAAAATTATATTGAAGTTATTATATTTCAGAAGCATGGGATTTTAACACTATTGTTAAAATCAAACGATTTTTGTAAAAGAAGAGGATTCGTAAAAAGAATCCGAGAGTTACGTAAGGAAGTTTGTTAAAGATTTAGAAGGTGAACTTTGTCTATTTTGAGGTTAGAAATGTTGTTCAGTTAAGGTCTGAGAGGTAGTTATACCCTATCTTGATTGATTTCATTTTTAACTAAGGAATGGTTAAGGTTCGATAGTAAGGGTTGGTAAGTGATTTAGTTAATGAAGGTAATATTTTGAGTTGGAATAACGATGTTTTATTTAAACATCTGTTTAAATCCAAATGTAGGAGTTTTGGAAATATTTTCCAAATAAGAATCAGAAATGTTTTCTAATATAGAAAATAAGAAATGGAAATGTTTTCCAATGTTAATAACATATATTTTCTAAATTTAGAAAATAAGAAATGTTGAATATATGGAAATAGGAAATGAAAAAAAGAATAAATTAATGAAGTAAAGAGATAAATGTTCAATGATGATTGATCGATAAAATTTCCATCTGGAAATAATATCGTTGTTTGCATACGTGTTTTTCTTTGATAGTTAACTCACCTACTATCGAAGTTTTTGACCATTTTTCCGTCGTCAATACAGAGAGACTGGGATCAGATTCATTATCTGAAAACCACTCTGTATGGGCGTTAGCGTTGCGATCAAATATGATGAAGATAACTGAAAACAGAGTTGTGCAAGGGCTGTCCTATTTATAGAATAGTGTCTTCGGTTTGTCCAGTCTCAGGACAACTTGTATGGAAGAATGTCTGACAGAGTATATTTAATGGATCACGTAAGTTGATCTCTTCAAACGTATGTACATTTGGTGGCAGAGGTATTCGTTTCTCTTAGTTGTATACCCATTATATTTTTGGGGAAATCAATTTGTGATTTGGCGGGTATGACGATGTGACATTCAAAGTGAATAATTGTGTGATCTGTCAGAGATAAGTGTGGCCTCTAGCCTCACAACCGGAAAATGACAAAAATCGGGCAGGCAGCATGGCTATGTGGGTTGCTTCCATTAGGGTGTATTATCACCTATCTATAGATATTTATTTCATTCTTTAATCTATTCGATGCGGTCCCATTCGGGAAACGGTTGTTGATCCCAACCGTTGGTGATATACATTCGATACACTCAAGCGAAATGAGTGGTCGGTCATGTGTGGCCAGGTTGCAAGATGTTCTTGTTGAACCCAGTGTATTCCTCTCTAGAGGTACACTATCGGAAGGTGGTTCCATACCTTGTCATAGTTGGTAATCCATTATCCAATAAGTGCTCGCGGTTTTGATTGTATACTATATATGTAGATTGTGAGATGAAAGCGTTTCTACTAGATGATTATTATATTGTGGTTGATAGACACTATCATAATATCAAAAGAATTTTGATATAAATGCTATTTTGATTCTCATAAGGGAAAAAACCGTTCCGTTATACGGCATGGTCTTATGAGATATCGTTTAATTGCTCAAACTGTTTTACTCACACCAGTTCCATGACTGACCCAGAGTTTGTTTTGTTTTGTTTTCCCTAGATTCTTGGATGCCTAATTTTGTACGGGCAGTCAAGTAGTTAGGATTTTTCAAATATACTTGGAGAGCTTGGAGCAGGAGGCTTCAGGATTATATAGCTATAGTTATTTCCGCTGTGTTGTAAGTGTTATACTCTGATAATATTACTGTATACATATATTGATTTTATTTCAAAATTATGTATCTATTATATGTTGTTCGTTCCGCTGTGAGATTCGTATTTACTCTGATGTTGCATGTTCTTCTTCTTCTTCTATTCTAAGTTTCTATTTTATCTATTCCTACCCTCTAATTTCTTTCATGGACTATCCAGTGTTTCAGATGCTTGGATAGTCGACATTGAGTTATGTCGATTAGATGGGATCGTGAAAACCTAGGTCGTTACAACTTGCTTTTCTAAAAAAACTCAAAAATCAAAATCTTCTGTAGTAATCCATCACTTAGAAACTCTAAAATAAACACCGATGATGTCCGGATCGTCATCAGAATTATTTTCCAGTGACCGAAGAAAGTTCAATACTATATCACTTTCAAAATCATTTTTAAACACTTGTATTTTGAAATACATTTCAAAATATCTTTCAGTGTTCGTAGAACAATTTAAAATCTTCCAGGATTTTAAAATTCACGTATATTTAATCCAAATCCATTTACAAACACTTTTTTTTTCAAATTTCCAGACTTGTAATTTCAATTCTGATTTAAATTCAGATTTAATTCATTTCATAACTCTTATCTGAATTCTGATTAGTTATTTACATAACCATTTCACTCTTTATAATCTTATTTGATTATAATAACAACCAACACATCCGATATAGTATAATAATTCCAATATAAATCCTTCTTTTATATCAAAATATAATTTTGGGTAAAATTATTTCTTTTACCTTTTTTTTCAAAACATAATGTGTCGGTTCATCGTACTCGAGTGTTTAGAAACTCCTACCGATACAGCGGATCAAACTGATCGACCAGAATTCATAAACAACTCAACCAATAAATCTCCACAATATAAAACAATTTTTATAAAATCTACAAATACGTTCTCCCATATATATACACTCAAACTCAATCTAGGGTATTACTAACTCCATCTCTACCGAGTCACTCCACAGAGCCAAGGTAATTACTTAACCTTCAGCTCTGATACCACTGTAACAACTCGGGGGATTTGTGACCTTGGTTATCGACATAAACTCAATGTCGATTATCGAAGCATCGTAAATACCGGATAGTTAATAGAAAGAAGTTAGAAGGTGAGAATAGATAAGATAGAAAATTAGAATAGAAAAAGAAGATCACAACAACAGAATCAGAGTAACACGTATCTCACAGCGGAACGAATAAAATATAACATAACTTTGAAATAAAACCAATATATGTATACAATAACATTTATCGGAGTACAACACTTGCAACACAACAGAAATAAATGATTGCTATAAAATCCTGAAGCCTCTTGCTCCAAGCTCTCGGTATATCTGTAAAATCCTGACTACTTGACCGCCCGTACAAATTTGGGCACCCAAGAGTTTAGGGAAAACAAAACAAAATAAACTCTGGGTCAGTCATGGGACTGGTGTGAGTAAACAATTTAAACCAGTTTAAGAAAATAAACGATACACATAAGACCACACCGTATAACACGGAACGGGTTTTTCCCTTATGAGAATCCAAAGCATTTGATTTAACACCAAAAATCTTTTTGCAAGAAACAATGATCTTTTATATCAAAACTCCCTTGATATTATGATAGTGTCTATCGACCACAATATAATAATCATCTAGCAGATCGCTTTCATCTCACATTCCACATACATAATATATAATCAAAATCCACGGGTGCTTATTGGTTAATGAATTCCAACTAGCAAATTATGGGACCACCTTCCGACAGTGAATCTCGAGAGGAATACACCGGGTTCAACAAGACCATCTTGTAACCCAGGCTAAATATGACCAGTCACTCATTTTTCTTGAGTGTACCGAATGTATTATCACCAATGATAATCAGCAATCGTTTCCCGAAAGGGACAGCATCGAAATAGGTTAAAGAATTAAGTGAAATTTCTCTTGATCAGGTGACAATACACCCTAATTGGCAGCTAACCACTTAGCCATGCGAGCTACCCGATTTTATATCATTTCTCTGTTGTGAGGCTAGAGGCCATAACATACAGATCACACCTTTATTTACTTTGAATGTCACATCGTCATACCCGCCAAATCACAAATTGATTTCCCCAAAATACCACGGGTATACGACTAAGAGAAACGAATTCCTCCGCCACCAAACATAAATAAGTTTGAAGAGATCAACTTACGCGGTGTATTAAATATACTCTATCAGATATTCTTCCATACAGGTTGTCCTGGGACTGAACAAACCGAAGGCACTATTCGGTAAACCCATCTTAGGTAGTTTCTACATAGGATTTGCCAGAACAGCCCTTGCACAAACTCCGTCTCCTATTATCTTCATTATATTTGATTCGCAACGGTAATGCCCATACAGAGTGGTTTTCAGATAATAAATCTGATCCCGGTCTCTCCGTATTGACAACGTAAATGGTCCAAAACATTGATAGTCGGTTATTTAACTATCAAAGGAAAATATGTGCACAAACAACAGTCGTATTTCCAAATGGAAATCGTACCGAGCAAATCATCAATCAGCACTGATCCCCTTTAATTTAATTTGTCATTCAATTATCTATTTCCCTATTCTTGTTTCCATATATTCATAAATTCTTATTTTCTAAATTTGGAAAATATACATTATTAATCATTGGAAAACAATTCCATATTTTCTCTCATTTCTATTTTTTTCTAGATAAATATTCCTTTTATAATTCTATTTATTTTCTAAATAAATATCCCTTTTATAATTCTATTTATTTTCTAAAAAAATATTCCTTTTATAAAATCCTTTGATTTTATAAATATTTTCTTTTATAAAATCCTTCGATTTTATAAATATATTATTTTCAATATACACTTTGAAAATTCCCTTTTCACATTCTGGTATTTCTTATGGTATTTAAAATACCAAATAACCATGATCAATATCATCTACGCACCCATAATGAACAACAGATTATATATGACATCATATATCACAATATATGGAAAAAAATACAGTATTATAAATATTGAGGAATCCAGTTGGATCCTCCAACCTGTTTCCCTGCATCCACAGATGTTAAACAATATAATTAACATCGATTTCATTTCAATATGAAATATTTTGATAATAGAATCAATATTTGATTAACGATATACATATATATGTAGTTATCTATAATTTCAACCACTAAATCAGCAATTCAACCAAACAATCATCACATAACAATCAATCATCATTTATCAACACTAAATTTTATTTATAAAAATATAAACTAGCAGAGTTAGTTAGTTTTACTCACATTGGACGGTCATCGTTAAATAACGATAACTGTCGGTTGATTCAGACAGACAATTTATTTCGCTATAAATTGTAACGAGCTCCAATTCACTTCGAATCAGTTCCATTGTGTAGTATTTGTCGAGATGGTTCCAACTTTTCTTGTTTCGTCGGGTTCTGATAACGTATGACAAGGTTATGAATTTTACAAGTTATATATATAATTACACTGTCATTTATTTAAATAAGAATTAATTAACACTAATCTTCTTTTTACCCTTAATCACGATCATCAGCCTTTTCAGTCCTTTCTCCCTCAATACTGTTCGAACCCAGAGCCAAAAATCCTCGGAAACACACCATGTTGTATCCTTTTGCCTCATTCCTTCTCTATTATCTCCACCATCAACCCAATTAAAAAATTTACTAACACCCTAATACCCTATTATACGTTAACCCGCATGATTACTATTACTGCTTCTCCTACAAGCCGCGTTCAGGAATAACACTCCCATCGCCAACTCTCAGTTCTCGCTCTCTTCTATCTCCGCCTCGACTTAAACACTTTGAAGGTCAGCCCCTCCATGCGATCTACACTCCTGCGTACAGGAAATTCCGACACTTTCCACCACAGTATCCCAAAAAAATCTTGCCAACTAACACCACCAAAATATACCTCATCCACATCTGCACCTTACCATATCAAAAGGGATTAGTTCGCCTACTTTTCCAGGCGCGACTTTCAGCTGTTCACGCACACCTTCCAGGAACCTACGACTCATCATTCATCGACCCTCTCTTAAAATTCTACATGCACGCCATTCTGTCTCACAATCTCAAAGATTTCATCGAATTCAAGTAAAATGGTTCTGATTTTCTTAACCCTACTTCCAGTAAGCTTGTTGTACACAACTCAATAGTTCCAAAGAGGATGCGCACCAGAAAAGAATAGTATAGGATTGGAGAGAAGGTTAACACGAGCCTAAATATACCACTTGCTCTATTTATAGGTTTTTATTAGAATTATTTGATTTTTTTGAAGAAGAATATCTCACGTTTTTAGTAGAACTGATGGCGGCGTCAAATTTGACCAGATAAATTTGTGTTTAGGGTTAAGGTGAAAGTGGTGTATTTATAGGATATTTTTAATATTTTTTTATTTGATTATTTTCAATATAATAAGTTACCACTATTTATTTTAGCCGTTAAAAATCCCTATGATCACATACAATATCCAAATTCAACGAAAATGGACGTATAGCTATATTTTGACACTACAGACCCAACAAACTTGTTTCATCAAATTCCGAGTCTGTTTGCTCAAACTGCATATTTTTAAAGTCAAATTATCAATTGTTTTTCACATTAAAATCCCGCACGTCCACATACTAACTCCAAAAATCACGAAAATTGAAATCTAACAATAATTTAATATTTTGGATCCAACAAAATTAGTTTCATCGAAAACGGAGATAGTTTGCAAAAATGGCTATTTTCAACGGTCTAAATAAACCCATTTAAATATTAATATATTTATAAAAAATTAAATTTTAATAAATTAATATCATCACATATAATATCATACAACTCCGAAATAACCATATCGGGATTTATAACTCAATAGTTAAAAATCCAAGTTAAATCGATATTCAATTTATATTAAAAATCCGTTTATAATATAAATAAATCGATATAGATTATAAAGGAATTCCATAGCGACTTTTCGAGAATCTGATTTGGACACAACTCGCAATCTACACGAAGAAATCTCGATTTTTCTCTTCTATTAGAAAAATATATGCACCAGCTTCGAACGTTTCTTGCTTCACAGAAATCCGATTTAAAATGGATCCTGTATATTCGTTTAAAGTTCGAATCGCCAAATTACGAACTACCGCGCCATTTCGAGCTTGATTATAATTATAATATAAATTGTACGTTCAACTGACATTTATAAGTAAATTCGTTAATATAGTTCAATTCTAAACTGAATTATATATTTTAAATGATCCAATTCACAGAATATTGCCATTTCAGTTATTTCTGATTATTTCGAAATTAAATATATTATTCTATTATTTATATTAATTAAATACTCAATATTATTTAAGTAAACAACCATTTTATATTACTAAACCATTATTTAAATAATTAAATAAATTGTTTATTGTCCCTTAAAAATACGGGTCGTTATAATTTATAATATAATTTAAAACGAGCTCGTAACGTCGCGGTAATTCGTAATATTACGTGTTGAACTTCAATTGAATACAATATAAGTGTTATTTTTTCGAAATAAGAAAAGTTTGAATCTGTTGAACTATACCTTTCTAATGAAAGTGAAAAATCGAGATTTCATCTTATAGATTGTAAGTTATGTCCAAATCAAATTTTCAGAAAGTCGTGGAGTCGTGTATAAGCCATAACGGTTTATTTAATATAATTAAATACTGGTTTCAAATTTGAACATGATTTTTTAGACATAATAATAATTTAACTTATAGAGTTTTACTATAATTTTTATTTTAGAAAATAAACAACTTTTCATTTAAGGTAATTTACACCCTATCAACATTTTTGGAAAAAAAAAGTTAATTTTGTCTATTTTATTTTATTTCGTGGATCACACTAATGACATCGTAACATCACATAATTAAATATGTTTCTGGACCTGTTCCCAGACTTGTTTTCGGACATGTTTCATGAATATAAGATGTTGTCTGGGGCTTCCAATCTAACATCACTTAGGAAGTCAATTCATTTTGGGTGTCCACGGCATTATATTTAAGCTTACCATTCACATTCGTTTGTACTTCGTTCACTTTCAAAACTATAAATTTATGTTGAGAGGTCGTTTATTTCATGTGTCATGTCCAGCTACACGTAGGATGATATGGGAGAACATCATTATGATTCATTTGTGCAATCAACTTTTTATGCTAGCGTATTCTGCATAACTCTATATTATCATATAGTGCATATTTATTAATTAAATATTAAATGAGCTTCTAAACATTGTTCAAGCCTATGCTGCGAAAATGGGAAACCGACCACATGTCTAACTTGAATTAACTCTGTCAGTACGAAGGATGCCATATGGAAAATTAAATGGCACTTGCATGATTATCCACACGGCAAAATTTTACTGGGTATGTAAAGTTAACGATATATGAAACCCTATCAAATTAAAAGCCTGCGACCTTCTTTATCTCGCATATGCCAGTCAGACCTTATCCTTGGTCAAATAACAAAATCTTGCACATGTTAGATGCCAGCTTTTCAAACACTACGGCTGGACTTTCTTCTTTTGTTTCACATTTATCCTATTCCTCGCTATAGAATCCAGATGTACTGCTCCTTTCTCTCACGAAAAAAATACATATATAAATAAATATTAAACACTACATTCTCTCTTGTTCACAAAAGAAAAACCAAATGAGGCTCGTTCCTACCAATACTTCGAGAACTCATATACAAGAAATTAGACAGTGAAATCATTCCATCTCTAATTCATTGAATCACTGAAAAGGGGGAGTTTAACTTCGTATACATGTATTGGGTGCGGGTAAGATTAACGTCGCCTAAAATTTCGAATGCTGATCATTAGTAGTTCGCGGTGAAACTTGGGGTGGCCGGCGCGAGTCTCCTGGGGAAAAACCGTATGGTTGGGCAGTGTTCATGAGAAAAAGTGATGCACCATTTCTGTTGGATGCGAGTTTAGGAATCACGATTTGTAGGGGATAGTCTGGTTTGAAGTAAAGGGCATCACTCGGTAGTGGAGGAGGAGGATGTGAAGGAAACGAAGAAGGGTGTTGTTGTTTAGCAAGTGAGATGGGTTTCTAATGGTGCATGCGAGTTCAAGGGGACTGCATGGTTGCTTAGTGGGGAATATAAGAGAAATTTTAGTAAGTTTTGTTGAATATTAAAGCGGGTGTGACTGTTTGAGGGAATGCTAGAATGGGAGGGATGGGTGGAGATCCGCGCGAGTAGAGGTGATGATGGGTGGTGTCAAATATGGAAACGGTGTAGGGAAGAAGTTTCCGTCATCTGACAGTGATGGTCACGAGTAGGCGCTTTCTAGTCGGTGACATCGGGATGCTCAAAAGATAGACGAGAATGGAGAGCCGACGAAAGTAGGGATGATGATGGATTCTGTAACACCCCACACCCGCTATGGTCACTCGCTAAGGGAATGCCATAACATCGGTGGAGTATTTTAAGTGAATATAGAACAGAAAAATTACAACAAGACAGATATAAGTAATACTTGAAAATTTTAAAACATCATTTCATTTCATTTCATTGCAGCGGAAAGTAAAACATGTTTGGTTACATCACAAAACCATAATAAGAGTCAAGTACAAAATATCCATCCTGATAAATAAAAGTACATAATCCCATTACATGAACTGATAGCCATAAAAGAAAGGGTAAGCTGAGCTCTACACCTATGGTCCAAGCTCCAAAAGAGAATAAAGCAGCCTGATCAAAGCCCACTCGTACTGGGCCCACTCTGATAACCTGAGGGTTGGGAAAAAGATAAAAACAACGGGGTCAGACATAAGTCTGAGCGAGTCCTATAACTTTAACAATACAATCATTAAAGTAACCAGAGAAGACATAAGCTTGATATACGGTAACGTCTGGGGATGAATGGCTACACTAAGCAGCTTGGCAGACTTAGGATAAACTAAGATAACCGTAAAGACGCATCCACCCACCCAAGGATAATTACTACACTGCACCACACCAGTCATTCCTACTTAAAGGTTGATCCCCCTAAGTGTACTTAGTAATTTAGTAGTTTCGTGTACCCCTATCTGACTACATAGGTGTACCCACTACTCCCCAAGCGATCGGCTCCCTTACGTAGATACCCGTGCTGGTCCCACGATGGGGTGTATCATTCCCCAAAGTGGCAACCTGATAATATCAACGGTGCACGGCTTTATACCTACACGATGCAACAACGACTTACCAACCAGCCCGGGCACACACACGCATATGAAACCCGTTGGTCCTGCGTTGCCACCGCTAACCCGTTTTGGCCTCTTATAGTCAAGCCCAATATGCGTGTCCCGTCACTCGACTAGAGTCGAGCCCACTAAGATACGTTTGGGATATTGGTTGAAATGGGCCCCCACAAGCTACCACCTAAGCTTGTTATTTCTAGTGAATCCCACTTAACCCTTTAACCATGTCCACTTACAGGTTATAAATTTTGGTTAAGTCATTAATCATATTTTAATTGCCATTCAAGGCACCCACTAGATTTCCACATGCCACCCAAAAGCACTTACTTAACCCTTTAACCATGTTTTAATTACATGTTCCACTTTGGTTAAGTATTCTAATCGTATTTTCTATTGCCACCTAAGGCAACCCACTAGTTTCCTCATGCCACCCAAGGCACCCACTTAACCCCTCATGTCCCACTACATGTTAATATGGTTAAGTGTTTCTTAATTAATTAAGACCGTGATCTCCCATAAAGACCTCCCACATTAGACTGGCTTTTATGACAACTGGTTAAGCCGGTAGGGTCCGGGCAATTTTACGTCATAACAGAGTCTAACCTCGTGTCTTTACTTTAATCACGTATTTAATTTGTGCCTAAGACCTCCCACATTGGGCTAACATTTGTAGCAACTGGTTAAGCCGGTAGGGTCCGGGCAGTTTTACACTACAAATGAGTCCAACCTCGTGTCTTAGTCGATTAATTACACCTAAGTAATCACCCCCATATTTATTAATTATCCCTAATTAATATTCACATTTACAAGAATATGGGTAGACCTAACTCAATAGGTAAATTCCCAATTCCATAACATGGGTAGACCTAACTCAATAGGTAAATTCCCATGGGGTAGACCTAACTCAATAGGTAAATTCCCACTTATGCTTATTCATTTTGTGGTATGCTTAATCATAACCATTTCACACCATTTCATTAACATGTCTATTAACCCCATCGTTTCCCACGTACTTATGCTAACACGACATATTTCCAAGAGAAGATTCTCTCACAATTAACATGGGTTTCACTTAGCATACATTAGCATTAACATGGGTTAAAAGGTGTCCACTTACATCATGATATTAACCCAACTAGCATTACTAAATAACCCAACTTGCATGAACATACATATGTCATGTATAAAGGCAACTTGCATAAGTGTTCATAGGTTATACAAAGGTGAACTTGCATGTGTCTTAAAGGTGTGAACTTGCACAACATGTTACATGTTAACTTGCATAACATCATACACATAACTTGCATAATATCATAAACATAACTTGCATATCAACATACACATAACTTGCATAACATCATGCACATAACTTGCATAACATCATACACATAACTTGCATATGAACTTGCATAACAACATGCACATAATTTACATAACATGTTGGACTTGCATATAAGCATACACATAACTTGCTTAACATGTTGAACTTGCATATAAGCATACACATAACTTGCATAACATGTTGAACTTGCATATAAGCATACACATAACTTGCTTAACATGTTGAACTTTCATATATGACTTGCATCTTAAAGGAGGGTAAACATGCATATATATATATATGCATAGCATATAAAGGTGTCATCTTGCATATGTATGCATCACATTTAAAAGGGTAAACTTGCATGTCATGATTTATGCATAATACCAACCACTTAGCATGCATAAAACCACATACTTAGCATGCATAGAATCAATTACTTATTATGCATAAACACACCACTTAACTTGCATAAACCCACATACTTAACTTGCATAAACCCACATATCCAACTTGCATAAACTCACATATTCAACTTGCATAAACTCACATATTCAACATGCATAAACATAGGATTAATATTAAACATAGATTAGCATATTCACATCATATCATATGACTTGAAAACCCATTAATCCTCATGCAAAACCGTAGATCTCGTCATATCTCATCTACTTAATTTAGCAATTGATCATCAAAGTGATAGAAACTCACCAAAACCTAGATTAGCAAACTTATGAAGTGGAATTAGTTGCTTTAGTTGAAGAAGATGTTGATTAGAGGTTGATTAGCTTGCAACTCTCTTTATTGATTTGTGGAGGCCATGATCAAGTTTCATTTTGCCATAGTTTAGTTACAAGATCTAATTATGAATATATTAGGGTAGGGTTGGGGTCTTATTTATAGGATTAGGTAGTGTTTTTAGACCATAGGATTAGCCCCAAATTAGATTAGGACCATCAGATTTCGGAACCCTCTAGAACACAGCCCAAGACTAACCCAAAAACCAGATCTGGTGCACCCAGATCAACAGGGCCGACACCCTGTGTCGACACCCCTGTCGACAGGGCTGTCGACACCCCTGTCGATAGGGCTGTCGACACGGGGCTAGGCGGGAACTTTCCCGCCCTTTCCGCTTTTGGCTCCAAACTTGTTTTAGAACTGAATTTTAAATCTGTTTTTAACTTTGAATTTTTTTGAAAACTTCTTTGGGCCATAACTGGGTCATACGGACTCCAATTTACAAAATTTCGGACTCTATTTCACGTATTTTTCCGAGACGAACGCAATGGCATAGCCCATTTCCCCTGATTAAAATTATTAAATTTAATTCTGCCCTGATTTCTATTATAACAAGGTATTCAACATACGGGGTGTTACATTCTCCCCTCCTTAAAGGATTTCGTCCCCGAAATCCCTAAGTTAAGGAGAATGCATATCCTACCATCCAAACAACCATCTACTCAATCCATCAACCACGGGCATCCATTGTCCTTAAAACAATAATTCTAATGATGTATGAACATATGCAAAAAGTGTGTGTATATGTTCCCTATCTAATGTAAAATTAGGCGGTCCACCAATTCAGTTGACCTCCTTAATGCAAACCATGATAGTGCCATGCATCCAATATGTATGCGAAAGAACCCTATTGACACATACTATTTCTACATGTGTGCACAACCATACACCAAAATGCATCATCCATATGATAACGCAACCATTATACATCCATTAATATAGCTTCCTACACACATAAATATGCAATATGCAATATGCAATATGAAGTGACTGAGCCGATCTAGTGCCTAAAGTGTGTGTATATGCATCCACGAGCAACCACTAGCAAACACTTGCATCCACATGCATCCATCAATCATAACATGTCTCAAACACATGTTTCAACCATAGGTTTACCCTATCTAAAGGTCAAGGTACTAATGAGAGGACATACTAAAGATAAGATAAGTACTAGGCAAACGATAAAGGAGACGTTTAAAAGACATACCCTCAAAAAGGAATGGGTATAATGAACGCATCTTCGCTTCTGTCTCCCCAGTAGCATTGCTCTCACTTTCTCCCCTTTTCACTTTGACTAGTCGAACCTCTCTGTTTCTCAACTCCCTAATCTTTGACCCAAGTATGCGGGTAGGAGCTCGTCGAATAATCACATCACGCTCTACCTTTACTTCTTTAAGCAAGGTCGGCTCTACCGCCTCTGCGGTCTCATGTAGACACTTCCTCAAATGTGACACATGGAATACGTCATGCTTCCTATGCAACCGAACTATCTCTCGAATATAAACTGAAGCTAGACATGGAACAGTCCTCTTGCTCTTCACGGGTATAAAATGGGCACACTTAGTAAGCCTATCTACCATAAACCCAATCCCCGTATTACCCTTCCTTGATTTCGGTAATCCATCGAGACACTATCCCACTTCCATAGCGGAACCTCGAATGGGTGAAGCACCCCACCGGGTTTCTTCTGCTCCGCTTTCAGCATCTAGCGACATACTCGGCCACATCTTTCTTCATACCGGCCCAAAAAGAAAACTCGCTTCATGACTTGGTACATCTTGTCCCCACCGTGATGAATGGTCATCTTCGACCGATGTGCATCACCAAGTATAGCCTTCCTCAAACCCTCGTCTTGCGGTACACAAAGTCTACCGTCTCTACGCAACCACCCCTTGCCATCTAGGGTGTACCTACTCAAATGGCTGGACGACTCCCCCTCCTCATGAACTTCTAACTCAACCAACTGTGGGTCGTCCCGCTGTGCTCCCCTAATATGCCCCAAAAGAGTAGGCCTGACCTCCAAGGAGGCTAGCAAACCGGGTACAAAGTCAACGGAAGGTCTAAAGTCAAACATAGAAATAAACTCTAAGCTCCGTCGTTCAACGAACAATGAACTCAAGGACAACCTTTTTCTACTTAAGGCGTCTGCTACCACGTTACCCTTGCCATTGGTATACGCTATCTCAAACTCATAGGATGCTAAGAGTCCCATCCAAAATCATCTCAACTGTCCATCTCTCACGCAGACCCTCCTATTCGAACTTGACATCCCCCAAATGCAAGCCCCAAAGGCCTAAACCAATATCAGACAAACACCCAAGGGATACCCCCTTCGAATTCAGACGACCTACGTGAGCTGATACTAGTAAAAACGGCGAAATAATCAAGCCCTTGTCCAATTCTGGATGTCCTCGCCAGTCTCGCTCCAAAACCACCGTTTATCCCATAACTGGCTTTGCTCAACCTATTGAGCATATACGAAAACTCATTTCGCTCCTCGAAAAGACCAAGATGTCATTTACAAAGACCATCACGAACTTATTCAGGTACTCCCTGAACACCCTTTTCATTAAATCAACAAAGTATGCAGGGGCGTTCGTTAATCCAAATGGCATCACCAGCCACTCATAGAAACCATCCGGAGTCCTAAAGGCAGTCTTGTCTATGTTATCCTCAGGCACCCTCAACTGATGAAACCCCGTGGCTAAGTCCAATTGAGAAAATACTGAAGCGCCAACCAACTGATCGAAATGATCATCAATTCTCGGCAATGGGTGTCTATTCTTCTTTGTGAGCTTATTTAGTTCTCTTTAGCCTACACAAAGTCTGAGGGACCCATCCGCCTTCGTGGCAAAAACTACCGGAGCACCCCCACTCCGATATACTTCGTCTTATGAACCCCTTCTCAAGAAAATCGCCTACTTGCTTATGGAGTTCCCTCCTCTCACGAGGAGCCATGTGGCACACTGGCCAAGATACTGGTTTGGCATTGTCAACCAGATATATTCGGAAGTCAATCTCCCGCTCTGGAGGTAAGCCCTTCACCTCCTCAAAACACATCCGAGTATTCCCGGACCACTCTACAGATTGCAAACTCTCGACCGACGTGTCAAGCGATTCTAGATAACTTAGCATAACAAATTCCATGGGATTACAAGAGATTTCGAGAGTGTTACCCAAGCGGGTCATAAGCCTAACAACTCTCCCTCCACAATAAGAACGGCACCATTACTGGATAACCAGTCCATGCCCAAAACTAACCCATAGCCCGTGAAGCCCAAAAAGCATCACATCTAAACCCAGCGCTAAGTATAGCAACTTTCAAACCCAAACACATCATGGAGCCCCAATTGGGTTTGAAACAACTAAGGGATCACCTACTAAACTGGTGTCTAAGTGCAGTGACCCAACTAACAATGATGAGATAAACGAATTCAATGCGTCAAAATCAAATAAAGTACGGACAGGATGATCGATCAGAAAAACTAGACTTTCAATAGAAATAGTTCTACCTCTTTCCCGAATCGCGAGAGCCTGTACTTGCCCCCTAGCCTGACCTGGTGCCACAAGAGCTTGCACCTGTCCTCCTGAGGTAGACCCCGTCCTTTGCTCCTTCTTTGGACAGTCTTTCATCAGATGCCTTGCTTCGCCACAGTGGAAGCAGCCAGTCTTAGTCTTCTTACGACAATCTTTGTTTAGGTGGCCTAGTGTCCCACAATTGAAGCACCTCTTCTTTCCCTTGCCACCCTTACCTTTCGCACCCTTATTTTGTTGTTGAGGTTTCTTCTGATCTCCATTCTTCTCGGGTGCCATAATAGCATTGGGGCCCCTCTCTTCCTTATGCATGAATTCCATGTCTACTAACTTCTCGAAGGTGGCCCCCATAGAGATGTGGGTCATAGCCAACCCGTGCATCGGTTCGTTCAAGCCTTTAACGAACCTCAGAGCTTTCTCTTCCGGTGTGTTTACCAAGTCCATGTTGAATCTCGCTAACTGATTAAACTTGTTAACATATTCTTTCACCGATAAGTTCCCTTGCTTTAAGTTCAAGAACCTTTCCACGTGCATATTTTCTTCCGCTTTTGAGAGAAACTTTGCCTCAAACCTTTGCCTGAAATCCACCCAAGAGTCAACAGGGCGTTCTTCATTAGTGACCTCCCACCAGAACGAGGCCTCTCCTTCCATTAACCAAGCGGCTAACTTGACTTTCTTTCCCTCTTCCACTTCCAAGATTTCCATCAACTCTTCCGTCTCATTAAGCCAATCCCTAGCTCCCACAAAAGGTTTCCCTCCCATAGCCTTAAACTTCTTACAAGTTTTAGCAAAAGTATCCGTGCGAGGAGGAACGGGTGCAACGGGTGGAGGAGGAACATTTGCTGGTCCTGCAGCGGCGGCCCTAGCCTCTAACAACCTCCTATACCATACTGGTACTGCTACACCGTCCGGAAGATAAAGATCTTCAGCCATGCTGAGACGAAAAAGGAAAGATTCAAAACGGAGAATTCGAAAGATAAAGATATGGCTATCGGGGATTATGCTTTTCTTTCAAAAACTTTTCTCTTTAAAGACATGTTTTCGAAAATATCTCTTCCAAAAATGTTTTCAGAAAAATAGTTTTCCAAAAATTTTATCTGTTCCGGTAACCTTTGCTCTGATAGCACGTGTAACACCCCACACCCGCTATGGTCACTCGCTAAGGGAATGCCATAACATCGGTGGAGTATTTTAAGTGAATATAGAACAGAAAAATTACAACAAGACAGATATAAGTAATACTTGAAAATTTTAAAACATCATTTCATTTCATTGCAGCGGAAAGTAAAACATGTTTGGCTACATCACAAAACCATAATAAGAGTCAAGTACAAAATATCCATCCTGATAAATAAAAGTACATAATCCCATTACATGAACTGATAGCCATAAAAGAAAGGGTAAGCTGAGCTCTACACCTATGGTCCAAGCTCCAAAAGAGAATAAAGCAGCCTGATCAAAGCCCACTCGTACTAGGCCCACTCTGATAACCTGAGGGTTGGGAAAAAGATAAAAACAACGGGGTCAGACATAAGTCTGGGCGAGTCCTATAACTTTAGCAATACAATCATTAAAGTAACCAGAGAAGACATAAGCTTGATATACGGTAACGTCTGGGGATGAATGGCTACACTAAGCAGCTTGGCAGACTTAGGATAAACTAAGATAACCGTAAAGACGCATCCACCCACCCAAGGATAATTACTACACTGCACCACACCAGTCATTCCTACTTAAAGGTTGATCCCCCTAAGTGTACTTAGTAATTTAGTAGTTTCGTGTACCCCTATCTGACTACATAGGTGTACCCACTACTCCCCAAGCGATCAGCTCCCTTACGTAGATACCCGTGCTGGTCCCACGATGGGGTGTATCATTCCCCAAATTGGCAACCTGATAATATCAACGATGCACGGCTTTATACCTACACGATGCAACAACGACTTACCAACCAGCCCGGGCACACACACGCATATGAAACCCGTTGGTCCTGCGTTGCCACCGCTAACCCGTTTTGGCCTCTTATAGTCAAGCCCAATATGCGTGTCCCGTCACTCGACTAAAGTCGAGCCCACTAAGATACGTTTGGGATATTGGTTGAAATGGGCCCCCACAAGCTACCACCTAAGCTTGTTATTTCTAGTGAATCCCACTTAACCCTTTAACCATGTCCACTTACAGGTTATAAATTTTGGTTAAGTCATTAATCATATTTTAATTGCCATTCAAGGCACCCACTAGATTTCCACATGCCACCCAAAAGCACTTACTTAACCCTTTAACCATGTTTTAATTACATGTTCCACTTTGGTTAAGTATTCTAATCGTATTTTCTATTGCCACCTAAGGCAACCCACTAGTTTCCTCATGCCACCCAAGGCACCCACTTAACCCCTCATGTCCCACTACATGTTAATATGGTTAAGTGTTTCTTAATTAATTAAGACCGTGATCTCCCATAAAGACCTCCCACATTAGACTGGCTTTTATGACAACTGGTTAAGCCGGTAGGGTCCGGGCAGTTTTACGTCATAACAGAGTCTAACCTCGTGTCTTTACTTTAATCACGTATTTAATTTGTGCCTAAGACCTCCCACATTGGGCTAACATTTGTAGCAACTGGTTAAGCCGGTAGGGTCCGGGCAGTTTTACACTACAAATGAGTCCAACCTCGTGTCTTAGTCGATTAATTACACCTAAGTAATCACCCCCATATTTATTAATTATCCCTAATTAATATTCACATTTACAAGAATATGGGTAGACCTAACTCAATAGGTAAATTCCCAATTCCATAACATGGGTAGACCTAACTCAATAGGTAAATTCCCAATTCCATAACATGGGTAGACCTAACTCAATAGGTAAATTCCCATGGGGTAGACCTAACTCAATAGGTAAATTCCCACTTATGCTTATTCATTTTATGGTATGCTTAATCATAACCATTTCACACCATTTCATTAACATGTTTATTAACCCCATCGTTTCCCACGTACTTATGCTAACACGACATATTTCCAAGAGAAGATTCTCTCACAATTAACATGGGTTTCACTTAGCATACATTAGCATTAACATGGGTTAAAAGGTGTCCACTTACATCATGATATTAACCCAACTAGCATTACTAAATAACCCAACTTGCATGAACATACATATGTCATGTATAAAGGCAACTTGCATAAGTGTTCATAGGTTATACAAAGGTGAACTTGCATGTGTCTTAAAGGTGTGAACTTGCACAACATGTTACATGTTAACTTGCATAACATCATACACATAACTTGCATAATATCATAAACATAACTTGCATATCAACATACACATAACTTGCATAACATCATGCACATAACTTGCATAACATCATACACATAACTTGCATATGAACTTGCATAACAACATGCACATAACTTACATAACATGTTGGACTTGCATATAAGCATACACATAACTTGCTTAACATGTTGAACTTGCATATAAGCATACACATAACTTGCATAACATGTTGAACTTGCATATAAGCATACACATAACTTGCTTAACATGTTGAACTTGCATATATGACTTGCATCTTAAAGGAGGGTAAACATGCATATATATATATATATATATATATATATATATATATACATAGCATATAAAGGTGTCATCTTGCATATGTATGCATCACATTTAAAAGGGTAAACTTGCATGTCATGATTTATGCATAATACCAACCACTTAGTATGCATAAAACCACATACTTAGCATGCATAGAATCAATTACTTATTATGCATAAACCCACCACTTAACTTGCATAAACCCACATACTTAACTTGCATAAACCCACATATCCAACTTGCATAAACTCACATATTCAACTTGCATAAACTCACATATTCAACATGCATAAACATAGGATTAATATTAAACATAGATTAGCATATTCACATCATATCATATGACTTGAAAACCCATTAATCCTCATGCAAAACCGTAGATCTCGTCATATCTCATCTACTTAATTTAGCAATTGATCATCAAAGTGATAGAAACTCACCAAAACCTAGATTAGCAAACTTATAAAGTGGAATTAGTTGCTTTAGTTGAAGAAGATGTTGATTAGCTTGCAACTCTCTTCATTGATTTGTGGAGGCCATGATCAAGTTTCATTTTGCCATAGTTTAGTTACAAGATCTAATTATAAATATATTAGGGTAGGGTTGGGGTCTTATTTATAGGATTAGGTAGTGTTTTTAGACCATAGGATTAGCCCCAAATTAGATTTGGACCATCAGATTTCGGAACCCTCTAGAACACAGCCCAAGACTAACCCAAAAACCAGATCTGGTGCACCCAGATCAACAGGGCCGACACCCTGTGTCGACACCCCTGTCGACAGGGCTGTCGACACCCCTGTCGACATACCTGTCGACACGGGGCTAGGCGGGAACTTTCCCGCCCTTTCCGCTTTTGGCTCCAAACTTGTTTTAGAACTGAATTTTAAATCTGTTTTTAACTTTGATTTTTTTTGAAAACTTCTTTGGGCCATAACTGGGTCATACGGACTCCAATTTACAAAATTTCGGACTCTATTTCGCGTATTTTTCCGAGACGAACGCAATGGCATAGCCCGTTTCCCCTGATTCAAATTATTAAATTTAATTCTTCCCTGATTTCTATTATAACAAGGTATTCAACATACGGGGTGTTACAGATTCAATTAGTTGAACGGATGATCAGGGAAGGCGCAGTGGGATAACAAGGATCGTTAGTGCTGCGTTTTTTTGAGGAGCGAGTTTCAGAAGAAAACAAGGAGAAAAGTTTAACCTTTAATATAAACATGATTAAGAGTATTACTTAGGTTTAAAATTTACAGTTAATGATGTTAATTAAATCAAATCTTGTAACATCAATCTCTAATTCATACGTTAACAGAATCACACGAAACAAGTCACATTGGGATCGTGACGAAAACATCTACATTGTAGAAGTGATTTCACTGAGAATGGAGCTACTGGGATTTCATATAAAAATCAAAAGCCGTTTGATTTTAAAGCGAAACAAAAGAAAAATCCTCAACTGCAAAACAAAAGGTGAGTAAACTCACTTACTCTGGCTCATTTATATTTTTATATAAACGAGTTTTAAATTTATATTAATAATTTTATATTGTGTGATGGTTGTTTGGATGAATGGTTGATATAATTGCTTGAAATTGTTGATATAGTTATATCATTGTCGGATTATTAATTCTGTTTACTATGATATTTCATATTTATGTGAAATTAATGTTGATTAACATATGTGGATGCAGGAAAATATGTTGGAGGGATCAAAATGGATTCCTCAACATTTATATTATTGTTTGTTATTTACTGTGATATATACTGTGATTGATTATGGTTTGTTGAATTACCCTGGCCCTAGAATTTTGGTATTTAAATACCATAAAATATTTCCGTATATAGAAAGAAATTTGAGATTTAAAAAGAGAAATTTATTTCAAAAATAGAAATTAAATTTTAAGTAAAAGTTTGTTTAATGGATAAAACAAGAAGTCGAGTATAAATGATGTTTATTAACGAAGTATAGTAATTATCATTTTGATAATTGAGAAATTTGAATTCAAGTGTGCATAATAAAACGAAATTGGGAATCGATTCAATAAAAAAATGATGAATTCTATTTCGAGGTTCGAATATAAATTTAGCTGAGCTAAATTCAAAAAGATTTTTAATTGGTACTCGACCGTGTCGAATTTTATAAAAATGATTCATTTTCAGGAATCTTCTATTTTATATAATTCGGAACTCAACAGGAAAGTTAGTAATCGGTTTGAAGTCGATATTCAAATGTAAATTCTCTATAAGGTTTTCAAGGTATCTTTGAAATAAAATTCTTTTTTAACAAGATAAATAGAGTTAATTAATCTATATACAACGTTTATAAATTAAATAAATTGTTTTATGGACAAAATTGTAACATAAGTTCAAGTTGGATTTATATAGGAAAATGAAAATCAGTTTAGAAACCAATATTTGAAATAAGACTTGATCTTAGCCGTTATAAAGAGAATTACAAACGAGATTATAAATGGTTGAATAAAAATAAAATTTTGCATGAATAATTCTATATAAATGTTATAAATAAAATATGGAATTAAAATATTATTTGCAAGTACGAAACAAAACTAATTTGGTTGTATATAAGAAACATTATTCTCGTTTGAAGTGAATAGATAACAATATTTGTCGGTATTAATGACATATATTTTCTAAATATAGAGAATAAGAAATGGAAATTGGAAATGTTTTCCAATGTTAATAACATATATTTTTATAAATATAAGAAATATGAACACATGAATATATGGAAATATTTTCCAAATGTGATATGTGATACTTTTTAAAAAAATGTAAAGAATATGAGTTATAATATTTGGAAATGTTTTCCCAAAAATATGAGTGTCCAAATGAGTTTGAGGACATCTATGCAAAAATATGAGAAATGACGATTCAATAAAAAAATGATTTAAAAGGGGCCAGTGTTGTTTTGATTGATAAAATTTCCATTTGGAAAGAGGATCGTTGGTTGTATGGGTGTTTTCTTTGATAGTTAAATCACCAACTATCAAAGTTTTAATTTATTTTATACCTTCGTTGTCAATACGGGGAGACTGGGATCAGGTTTAATATCTGAAAAGAACTCCGTATTGGCATAAGTGTTACGAAGCAACTTATGCTGAAGATAATTGAAGATAGAGTAAAGTGCAAGGGCTGTTCTGTTAATCCTAGGTAGAAATTGCCCAAGATGGATTAAGAGTTTGGTGCCTTCAGTTTGTCCAGTCCCAGGACAACGTATATGGACGAATGTATGACGATGTGACATTCAGAGTAAATGGCAGCAAGATATTCAAAAAGGATAATCGTGACCTCAAGCCTCATCAACTGGGAAATGACAAAAATCAGGCAGGCAGCATGGCCAGTTGGGTCATCCCCATTAGGGGTAATGTCACCTCGTCTAGAGAAATTTCATTTGCTTCTTATTATGTTCGCTACTGTATGCTTCAGTAATCGTTGGTGATAATATGCTCAGTACACTCAAGTAAATGAGTGAACAGCCATGTATGGCCGGGTTATAAGATGTTCTTGTTGAACTCCAGTGTATCCCCTCTAGAGTACACTAATCGGAAGGTGGTTCCATACCTTGTCATCGTCGAAATCCAATCTCTAATAAGCGCCCTGCGATTTTTGATTATATATTATATATGGAGCGTGAGATGCAAGCGTTCCGCTAGATTTCTATTTATTTGATGTAGACACTATTATAATATCACCGGATTTGATATAAAAAAATATTTTTGGTTACCGTAAGGTAAAATTCATCCATGTTTATGTGTGGATCGGTCTTACGATTACCATTTCTTTCGAAAGGGTTTTGAAAGTTAAATCAAATGGTTGGAGTTTGCTCGCACCGGTCCTATGATTTACCTAGAGTTTATTTTGTTTGTTATACCCTAAACCCTTGGGTGCCCAAATTTGTATGGGCAGTCAAGTAGTCGGGATTTTACAGATTTACTTGGTGGAGCTTGAAGCAGGAGGCTCCATCATTTAGGTATAGAATATCATGTTTCCCGCTGTGTACTATGTTTTTATCCGGAAACAGATGTTTATAACTGTTCCATAAGTAGCTGTCGTACTCTGATGATGGTATGTATGTATATAATATTGATTTGTATTTCAAAGGTTATGTTATATAATATATTTTATTCATTCCGCTGTGAGTTTTTTGTTCTTTGTTTTTCTTCTATTCTAATTTCTCTTTCTTTCTATATCTCATCCTCTTACTTCTTTCTGCTAATGATTCGTATTTCTGTGCAATTTGGGTTAGACGGGTGTTTTTATTAGTCGACTCAACGGGTACTGAAATTCGGGCCATTACAAGAGCACAAACTACACACAAAGAACTATATCTATATGTATCAGTAAAAATTACAAATATGCACTCTTAAGACTAAAATCAGAGTAGATTATTTCTTGTTTGAGTCTCTTTTAGTAAAATAGCCATAAATTTTTATTCTCATCCAGTAAAATCTTGATTTTGTCCATTGGAGAAAGATGCTGGGCTGGACCTTGGTTAAAGAGGTGTATGTGGACTTAATTTAGGAGCAGGAAAGCATGAGAAGAGGAAAGAATATGTGTGAAAAAATAAACTTTAAGTGTCAAAGGAGAAGGAAGGATTGAATTTTAAATTTATAAAAGCATCTTTGAAAGCTATTAAAAACTTTGAAAATCTTAAGGAAGAAAATAGAATTTTGAAAATTAGGAAATGAGATGAAAAGTGAGACAGAAAATTTTTGTTTTACAAAAAAATAATTAAGGAAATTACATTTACTCCCCTAAGTATATTACCTTAATTCATTTAATGGTACATAACCACATCCATCTTTACTCCCCTTCCACACGCAAGATACCGAGCTCCCCCTTTTTATGCAATAATTTAAACTCTCATGTGTAACTCGATGTTACTATCTATCATGGCATTTTAATTCTTTTATTTTCAAATACAATCCTTTAGAAAATAGTCACATGTTCCTTACATTACGTCAAGTAAACCAAATATCTACTATTTATCCTCCTTGGATACTTACATGTCATTTATATATATATATATATATATATATATATATATGTGTGTGTGTGTGTGTGTGTGTATGTATGTTCGATAAGGTGTTCACCATATTTCAAGCAATTTTAGATCATGAAAAATCAAACTTACGGAAAAGCTTTCTAATCATATTTTCTATTTTTATTTTAACTAATTGTTTTTGTAAAAAAAATTGAAAATATTTTCACCACTACTAGTTATTACTTAAAAGAGTTTCATTTGAGTTATAAAGCCATAAATTTTCTATTTAGAGTATACCAAATATATTATATATAAAGTGACCAAATGTATCATGAAATCCATGCAAAGACATACATCAAAAAACCACACATAAATAGAAAGTATACAATCCGTCCAACAAGCAAGCAACTATGTGGATATCCATTCAGTATAAGATTCTCTCATACTATCCCAAATCTTCCAATTACAATCTTCGGGATTCTCACTCCACTAAACCTTGACTAACTGTACTTCCTTATTCTGTTACCTTCCTAATTCATGGTACAAGTTAGATGCCTAGTCATAGTCATGCTCAACTCTACCTCCAAAATCTTGCACAGATGGCTCAACTATAAGATAGGAGTCACGCACATACTTTCCAAGATATGATACGTAGAAAACATTGTGAAACCTCAACAATCTATCTGGATATTATAGTTTGTAGGAAGGCGGCCCAATCCTCTACTAATCTTAAAAGGTCCAACATATCTTAGCATCTACTTCCAGCTTTCCCTACATAGAATTCATTGAACTATGAAATTTTGATAAATACAAAGTCCCCAACTGCAAGCTCAATATAACCCTGGACATGATGTACATAACTCTTTTGACAATCTTGAACATTCTTAATTTTTCTCTTAACTGTTGCCACCATTTTTATTGCCTCTTATATAATATTCGGCCTAAGCACAAGTCGAGCCACAGTCTCCAACCAACGTGCTAGTGACTTACATGACCATCCATAAAGAGCTACATAAGGTGTCATGCCAATGATTTCTTAATAACTATCATTACAAGAGAACTCCACCAAATGCAGATGTTCTGCCCACGATCCTCCTAAATTCAACATACAAACTCTCAACTTAACTTTAAGGATTCGATTCGCCTTTTCTTTTATTTATCAGTTTAAGGGTGATAAGCAGTTCTCAGAATTATCTTTGTTCTCAAAGCTACTTATGATGCTTCCTAAAAATTGGTTGGCAAAGATTGGACCCTGTTCACTTTCTATACTTAATGGGATCACAAATCATCAAAAAAACTCTCTAATATAAACCTCTACAATGATGCACAGTCCTTTATGGTTTCACTAGAATAAAATGAGCGCTCGTAATAAGATAATCTACAGTTAACCATGCATCTTCAATCTTTTCCTAGATCTGGGTAATCCATCAATAAAATCCATTAACACTAGCTCCTATTTTCAATTTAGAATTTGCAGTGGTTGTAATAGTCCAACATCCTTTGGTGATCCTCCTTGATTTGCTAATAGGTCGCACATCGATTAGCATATATAAAAACATGCCTTTTTATTCCTAACCACTAAAATTCTCGCTTTGAGTCCTTATATATCTTCTTGACCCCACGGTGGATACGTAACTTAGTCAAATGTGAGGTAACCTTAGGGTTGTCCTAGATGAATATTTATAAAATTTGTCCAGCCTAAGAAACTTCAAACTTTCAAAGATGCCTACAGTGTTTTCCATTTAAATTTAAGGAGATGGCATCTCTCTTCACTACATGTTCATGGTACCTTACTTCACATTGCTAAGAATGAAATTTAGCAAAAAATCCTTTAAATTTTTTTCCTTAATGTTTGTAACACCACTTCTAAATGGTGTTTGTTCTCTTCCTCGGTCTTAGAATAAATAAGAATATAGTTGATAAAGACCAAAGAAAACTTATTCAATACATCCCTAAAAAATTAGCTCATAAGGTCAACAAAATAAGCAGGCATATTAATTATACTAAAAGGCATAACCATTCACTCAAAGGAAAATTTAGGCCTTTTAAATGCCGTAAGGGAAGTGTCGTCCTTCACAACTCTTAGTTGGTGAAATACCATATCTAGATCCATTAAGGATAATACTCTATCACAATGCAATTGGACGAACAAGTCATCAGTGTGGGGTAATAGGTAATTATTCTAAATGGTTTGATTATTTATCTCTTTATATTCTACATGTAGTCTTAAGACACCATCAAATTCACTACAATGACTTCTGCTGCTCCCTAATTCGATTACATTGACCGATTATTCTTCTTATCAACGAATCATGGATTTGATTCTTTAGGTCCATCTTTTCTCTTAGGACCATTTAACAAATAGGTTGAATAATATATCTTACACATGGAATTAAGTCAACGCAAAACTAAATTTCCTATTGGGGAAGTAGAGTGTTAAACTCCTCAAAAATATCTGCAAATTCTCTAAAAATTAATATATATGCTTACTCCTATTGGGATAAGTCTAGTTCATATAAAATATTAGTCAATCGTTTCTCTGGACCATCACATGTATCATAATCTGATTCTCTCTCTTATTTTTCTAATAATGTTGTCTTCCCATCACAATCTATAATAGCTTTGTTTTCCATTAGCCATCAACACCAAGTACAATTTCAAATACCTTGAAACAAAAATTGATTAGCCCCAAGAAAAGTAAGGGGAAAGGTAGGTTAGTAGCCTATCTTTACAAATCGAACATAGTTTAATTACACCAATTATGATGTGGTACACATAGATATAGAATCCTATGAATTAAGAGGAAAGATTTAGTTTATCAGCCAATTCGAAAGAGATAAACGATAGGAAGCTCCAATATTAAACAAAAATCAAACAAATTAACGTGCCTTTTAGAACTCCCTTTTTTTTACACCAGTTAAGGTTGACGACTCATCCTTAATTGTGTACACTTGACTTGCTCCCTTTTCTTCATAATTTTCAACCTCTTTCCATATGCCCAGTTTGATGGCAACTAAAGAAAGGGTCTTCTGAACCATAAGAGAAACGTGGCTTCATTTTTGCCTCTGAGATTTTGAGTCATCTTGATAACAACCAACATCCTTGATCTTGTCTCCTTGATCATCTCCTCAAGATTTCTCTCATCTTGGCTTTTTCCACTTAGTGTCAGCTTTTATCTTGCTGGAGTAGTTATTATTATTACCACTAGGGGTGTTTCCGATAGCTTCTTCTTATCCAAAGTTTCATACCTCAAAGCCATGTCTACCTAATCCGCGAAGTACCCTTGATGTGCGCAACCATCTTTTCATGATGCTCCTCTTTTATTCCATGTAATTACTATCCATTTTTCTTAAAAGGGTTATTAATTATTTCTGGACCACATAAGACAGTTCATCGAACTTGTTTCCAAACTCAATTTCTCAAAGATCTCCTAAATTATGGTTTAAGAAATCCCTTCAGAGATAGGTCTTCCATACAACGAGAAAAAACTTGTCTTGAAATACTTCCTTAAATCCAGCCCAAGAAAAATCATCCTCCAGTACACTAGCTATAATAAAGTCTCAGCATGCTACCACTCCATATTGCAATTACAAGGATGCTCAGAATCTCTTCTCCTCATCTGATATATCCAATCCCGTAAAAATATTTTCTCCATAGTGAATCCAAGCCTAAACTTCCATAATAGTCTTTATTCCTTGAAAGGTTTCCTATCTAGATTGGGGTTAATCTTGCACATGGCTGAAATATCAACTCAGGGTGGCATGCTCCATCCTTAACAACACTAACTCTTTCAATATATGGAGCTTGACCATCGGGGGTTGTGGTACTGCTAGTCCCTCATCCTTGACTTGTTATAGTATCATCTCTTACTAGCTAGGCATAGCGAGATAACCTTAGAATGCATTGATGAGATTATCTAAGGAAAAGAGCATAAATGACACAATGATGCAAAACAAAGAATTATATTATATATACATGTAAGAATTACAAATATGCATTCTCAAGACTAAACTCATTCTAGAGTATTACTAATGGTTATTTAGTCAACTTAGTCAAATGAACTTCTTATTCAGTCAACTTAGTTAAATGCAAGTAAATCTTGGAGTAGTCCTGAATGAGTCTTTTATGAAATATGTCCATGCCTAAGAAACATCAAATTTCAAAGATGTCTATAGTGTTTCCCATTTACATTTTAGAAGATAGAATCTCTTGTCACTACAAGTCTGAGATATCTACTTCTGATCGCTAAGAATGACGTTTAGATAATTTTGCTCTCAAAATGTTTTTTACTTAATGTTTGTATCACCGCTTCCAAAAGGTTTTTGTGCTCTTCCCTAGTCTTAGAATACATAAGAATGTCGTCGAAAAAGACCAACATAAACTTATTTAATACATCCCTAAAAACTCGATTCCTAAGGTCAACAAAATAAGAAGGCACATTGGTCATCCCAAAAGGCATAAAAAATCACCCAAAGAAGAAATTCAGTCCTTTTAATGTTGTAAAGGGAATGTTATCCTCCAAAACTCTCAGTTGGTGAGATACCATTGCCATATCCATTTGAGAAAATACTCCAGCACCATGCAATTGCGAGCAGATCACTAATACGGGGTTAGGGGTACTTATTCTGATTGCTTTGCTTATTTAACTACTTATATAATCTACACACTACCTTAAGAAACCATCAAACTTCACTACAAAGATTTCAACTGCTCATTGGCTTGAATACATGGACTGATTAATCCTCTTCACAATGAATCATTTGTTTGATCCTTTAGACACTTCTTCTCTCTTAGGGCCATTTTACAAAGGGTTGAATAACATGTCTTATAAAGGGAACTAATTCAATGAGAACTAAATTTTTCGATAGGGAAGCAAACTATTAGTCTCCTTAAAAGTATCTACAAAGTCACTAACAATTAATATAGACCTTAATTCCTATTTGGACGAATTTAACGCAAACAACAAACTACTTAATCGCTTCTCGGAGCCATCACATGATACTGTAATGTCGTTCTCTCTCTTATTTTGCAATAATATTGTCTTCCAAACACAAACTAAAATAACTTTATTTTCCGCTAGCCAACCATACCAACTACAATAAAAGTAAAACAAATTGGTCAAAACAAAACTAATAGTCAAGGTAACTAGCCCATCTTCACAAATCAAACACAGTTTATTTACACTGCCTATGGGGTTGGATACATAGATAAGGGATTCTATGAATTTAAGGGAAAGCTTTAGTTTATCAGTCGAATATAAAGAGATAAGACTACAGCAAGCTCCAATATAAAAAAACTAAAAAAAAACAATATTAAAGTGCCTTTAGAACTCCCTTTCCTTTCACAATAGTTAAGGTTGGCGACTCATCCTTGATTGTGTACACCTTGACTTGCTCCCCTTTGTTTATAATTGGGCTATCTTTCAAATATGTTGAGGTGATGGCAATTAAAGCAAAGGATCTTGTGAACAGTTAAAGAAGTGCAGCTTCTTTGTGGCTTCTGCGATTTTTAGTTAGGGCAAAACTTATAAATATGAACCTTCTATATGCAAATATAACAACTAACATCCATGAACTTGTTTCCTTGATCACCACCTCTAGACTTCCATCCTTTTGGCTTTTTCCACTTAAGGGTTAAACTTCCTCTTATTATAGTAGTTATTATTATTACCATTAAGTGGAGATTTGAAGGCTTCTCCGTATCCAAGGCTTCATACCTTAAATCCATTTCTTCCAAATCCACAAAATATCCCCTAACGTGAGCAACCATCTTTTCAAGAAACGCCACTCTCATTCCATGTAATTACTTCCCATTTTATTAAGAGGGTTATTAATTAATTACAGTCCAAATGAGACAATTCATTGAACTTGTTTTCATACTCAACTACTTATAATTATGATTGATTAAGGTCCAAGAAATTCCTGTAGAGATAGGTCATCCCTACAGTGGGAAAAACCTGGTCTTCAAAAACTTCCTTAAATCAAGCCCAAGAAAAATCATCTTCTGTTATATTGGCTATAACAGAGTCCCACCATGTTACTACTCCATCTTGCAATTTATAAGATGCTAAGAATCTCTTCTACTCATCTGATATATCCAATCTCCTAAAACTATTTTCGCCAGAGAAAAACCAAGTCTGAACTTCCATATCTGTCTATATTCCCTTCAAAGATTTCCTATCTAGATTGTGGTTATCTTTGCATATGGTAGAAATATCAACTCAATGTGGCATATATGCTTCTTCCTTAACATCTCTACCTCTTTCAATATATGGATCTCGACCATGGGTTGTTGTGGTACTGCTAGTCCTCCATCCTTGACTTTCTGTATTACTCGTCTCTTATTACCTGGACATAGCAAGATAACTGTAGATTGCATAGATGAGATTATCCTAGGAAAAGAGAACAAGCAACAGAAAGATGAAAAACAAAGAACTATATCTGTATATAGAGTAAAAATTGCAAATATGCTCTCTCAAGATTAAACTCATAGTAGGGTATTTCCTTTTAGAGCCTTTTCTAGTAAAATAACCATATATTTTTATTCTTTTCAAGTAAAATCTTTCTTGTGTCCTTTGGAGAAGGATGTTAGGCTCGACCTTAGGTTGAATGGGTGTACGCTGACTAGCTTTAGAAGGAGGAAGGCAAGAAAATAGAAAAGAATGTGTTTTAAAAAAATTAAGTGTTAGAGGAGAAGAAAGAAGTGAATTTTAAATTTACAAAAGCATCTTTGGTAGCCATTGAAAACTTTGAAAATATTAAGGATGAAAATGGAATTTTGAAAAATAGGAAACAAAACAAAAAGTAAGGCAAAGAATAATCTTCGTTCATTTAGTGATAGATCACTACATCTACCTTCCCTCCCCTTCCATGTGCAACCTACCAAGCTCCGCCTTTTTATCCAACAATTTAAACTCTCATGTGCACCACGATGTTACTTTCTAACGTGGCATTTTAATTCTTTTACTTTCGAATACATTTCTTTAGGAAATAGTCACATCTTTTTTACATTATCTTAAGTAAACCAAATATATATCTACCATTTAGCCCCCTTGGCTATGTACATGTTATTTGTATATATGTGTATAAAGTTAGAACCTCTATTTTATGATATTTTGATTGTGACAACTATATATCGATAATATCATATACTAACGATTATTGCAGGAGAAATATTGTAGATAATGGTTCAAATACAAGAAGATTCAAAGACAGGATTAACTGTTATATTTCATATTGTATTCAAGTTAGTACTATGGTTAGAATTCTTGTTAAATCTCTCCTAGAATATAAAATTACTACATATTCATAAATTGATATGAATATTCAGCCGATTGAATTAAAATTCAGCCGGCTGAATATTGTGTCTTATACTCGGGCACAACTATTTTAAAACTATCCGTATTTTAGCCAGCTAAGAATTATTTTCACCGGCTAAACTTATGGGTTGTGAATTTTTAAGGAGACAAAACTCTTTAATCAAAGAATATTCCTATATCTTTTGGTCAAATCCATTCACGAATAAAAGCAACCTTTTATATCTTATAAATTAACTCCATAATAAGTTATTTTAATCCAAAAAAACTTTTCAAACTTTCTTGATTATAAATATATTTCTAAAATATTCTCTTATGCTATCATTTTCAATATTCCATGATTATAAATAATCACTTTCCTACTTAAGTCTTTGTATACTTACTACTACTACTACTACTATATATATATATTCAAAGGAGAAGGTTATAGAAAAGGTATACTGTAAAGTGGCTTATCCGTGTTATTAAGAACACATATATAGTCAATCAAACTTTTGTACTAGTTTAAGTCCTGTCCCGCTGCTCAGGCACGTCAAGTCCTCTTCAGCTGCTAGGAGAAACCTATTCTGCTGCTCAGGTCATGTTCTGCTGCTAAGGTGTGGTAGTGCCTATTCATTCAGGTTAAGAGAGGGTTATTATTTAATCGTAATTCCAGAAGGAGTCTGGGACAGGGTGTAGGACGGTACTCCGAGCCAGTATAAAAATCTCTGATGTCATTTATTTTTATTTACTACTTATATATTATTGACAATATCTTCTGCACTTAGCCTATTACATGTAATTCCATATTACTTGATCTTACTCGACTTTTCGTATGTATGTGCACTAAGGTGTTCATCATATTTCAAACAACTCATAGATCATGAAAAACTAACTTTTGGAGAAAGCTTTCTTATTATATTTTCTATTTTCCTTTGAACTAATTGTTTTTGTAAACAATTTTTGAAAATAATTCCACCATTACTAGTTATTACTTAAAATAGTTTTATTGTGGTTATAAAACCACAAATTTATTATTTAGAAACATGCCAAATATATTATATTTAAAGTGATTAAATCTTGAGTTGCCACATTCTTCTCCTTAAAAGAATTTCATCTCGAAATTACCATACAAGAATATAACATAACAAGACTCAAAATGGCATATTATAAATATCATGAAACACATGCAAAGACAAACATCAAACAACCACACATAAATGTTGAGTACATAATCCGTCAAACAAGCAAGCGACCATGTAAACATCCATTCGGTATAAGATTCCCTCATACTATCCCAAATCTACCAAGTAGAAACTTGGGATCCTCACTCCACTATACCTTGATGACCATACTTCTTTATTTTATAACTATCCCAATCCTCAATACAAGTTGGATGCCTAATCATAGTCAAGCTCGAATCTACCTCCATAATCCTGCACAGATGGCTCAATTATAAGATACATGTCACTTGCATACTTTCTAAGATATGATACATGGAAAACGTTGTGAACCGACAACGATATTTTATGACAATTCTACATTGTAGGAAAGTGGCCTAACGCTCTAATAATCTTAAAAGGTCCAACATATCCTAGCACCAATTTCCTAGCTTTCCCAAAAAAACAACTTCATTGAACTGTGAAATCTTGGTAAACACAAAATTCCCAACTACAAACTTCATATACCTTTCGCTATGATCTTCATAACTATTCTGACAATCTTAAACACTCTTAATCTTTCTCTTTACTATTGAAGCCATCTCTATTGCCTCTGATATAATATTTGGCCCAAGCACAAGTCGATCCAATCTCCACCCATCCTGCGAGTGACTTACATGACCATCCATAAAGAGCTTCATAGGGTGCCTTTCTTGATAACTGTGATCATAAGAGAACTCCACCAAATGCAGTTGATCTTCTCATAATCCTCCAAAGTCCAAAATACAAGATCTTATCACATCTTTGTTGATTCAGTTCACCTTTTCGTATGTCCATCGGTTTTAGGGTGATAAGCAGTTCTCAGAGTCAGCTTTGTTGTCAAAGCTATTTATGATGTTTCCTAAAATTGGTTGGCAAAGAATGGACCGTAATCACTTTCTATAATTACTTCGACCACATATAGTCAAATAATCTCTCTCATACAAACCTTTGCAATGATATGCCTTCCTTTTAGGTTTCATTGGAATAGAACGAGTGCTCTTCATCAGATAATCAATAGTAATCCATGAACCTTCATTCCCCTTACTAGATCTAGGTGATCCATCGATTAAATCCATTGACATAGCTTCCATTTTCAGTTTGTAATTTGCAATGGATATAATAGTCCAACGGTCCTTTGGTGATCCCCCTTGATTTGCTAACATCTCACACATCGATTGAAATGGATACAAACATGCCTTTTCATCCCTAGCCACTAACATACTCACTTTATGTCCTTGTGTGTCTTATTGAGCCTATGGTGGATACTAAATTTAGCCAGATGCGAGTACATCTTAGGGCGGTCGTAAATGGATATTTATGAAAAAAATTCAACTTAAGAAACTTCAAACTTTCTAACTTGTCTGTAGTGTTTTCCATTCAAAATTTCCAAGATGGCATCTCTTGTCACTATATTCCCAAGTTACCTTACTTCACACTTCCAAGAATGACATTTAGAACATTTTGTCTTTAAAATGTTGTTACGTTTGTTACACAACTTCTAAATGGTGTTTGTGTTCTTCCTTGATCTTAGAATAAATAATAATATCGTCAAAAAATACCAATGCAAACTTATTCAATACATCCCGAAAAGCTCAGCTTATAAGGTCAAGAAAATAGAAAGGCACGCTGATTATCCTAAAAAGCATAACCAACCACTCAAAGAAAAAATTCGGCCTTTTAAATGCTATAAAAGGACAGTCATTCTTGACAACTCCCAACTAGTAAAATACCATTTCTAGATCCGTGAAAGAAATTACTCTAACACCATGCAACTAATCATAAGTCATCAGTATGGGGTAATGGGTAATTATTCTGAATGTTTTGGTTACTTATCTCCTTATAACCTACCTACACATAGTCTTAAGAAACCATCAAACTTTACTATAAACAGTTCAACTTCTCCCTCAGCCGATTACATGGATTGATTATTCCTCTTCTCCATGAATCATTGATTTGAACCATTATCTCCTTCTTCTCTCTTAGGACCATTTTACAAATGGGTTGAATAATATGTCTTACACAGAATTAAGTCACCGCGAAACTAAATTTCCTATTAGGGAAATAGACTATTAACCTTCTCAATAATATCTCCAAAGTTTTTAACAATTAATATAGACACTTACTTCTATTAGGATAAGTTTAATACATACAAAAAATTACTCAATCACTTCCCGGACCATCACATGTACGGTAATCTAATTCTTTCTCTTATTTTGTTATAATATTGTCTTACCAATACTACCTGGAAAAACTTTATTTTCCAGTAGCCAACCCATACCAAGTATAATATCAAACACCTTAAAACTAGAACAAATCGGTCTCAAGAAAAATAATGCGTAAGGTAGCTTAGTAACCCATCTTCACAAATCAAACACTATTTAATTACACCTTTTATGGGGTGGGACACATAGATAAAGGATCATAGACTTTAGGCGAAACATTTAGTTTACCAGCCAATTCTAAAGAAATAAACCTATAGGAAGCTCCAATACTAAACAACACACAAACAAATTAAGGTGACTTTTAGAACTGTCTTTTCTTTCAAACCATTTAAGTTTGATGACTTATACTTAATTATGTACACTTGAATCGCTCCCCTTTCTTCATAATCGTTTAATCTTTCACCATATGCCCATGCTGGTGGCAACTGAAGCAAAGGGTCCTCTGAACCATTGGAGAAATATGGCATTTCGTTGCCTTTAAGCTTTGAGGTAGGATAGAACTTAGAAATATCACCTGTTTTCTTGCAAGGACAACAACTAAATTCCTTGATCTTGTCTCCTTGATCACCACCTCTAGATTTCCCTCATCTTGGCTTTTTCCACTTAGGATTAAACTTCCTTTTGTTGGAGTAGTTATTACTATTACCCGCATGGAGCATCTTCTTATCCAAAGTTTCCTACCTCGAAGCCATGTTTATCAAGTCCATAAATTATCTCTTAACATAAGCAACCGCTTTTTCATGGAACTCATTTCTCATTCCATGTAATTACCACCCATTTTTCTTAAAAGAGTTACTAAATAATTCTGGGCCAAATGAGGCAGTTCGTTGAACTTGTTTTCATGCTCAACTACTGAAAATCTCCTTGATTAAGGTCCAAGAAATCCCTGAAGAGATAGGTCCTCCATATAGTGGGGAAAAACTAGTCTTTTAAATGTCCCTTAAATCCACCTTAAGAAAAAACATCCTCCGGTACATTATTTATAACAAAGTCTCACCATGATACCATTCCATATTGCAATCGCCAAGATGCTAAGAATCTCTTCTACTTATCTGATATATTCAATCTTATTAAAATTCTTTCACCAAAGCGAAGCCAAGCCTAAACTTCTATAATAGTCTCTAGTCCCTTGAAAGGATTCCTATCAAGATTGGGGATATCTGGCTGAAATATCAACTCAGGGTGACGTAGATGCTCTTTCCTTAAAAACTCTAACTCTTTCAATACATGGAGCTCGACCATTGGTAGTTGTGGTATCTCTAGTCCCACATCCTTAACTTGCTATAGTATCATCTCTTACTTCCTGGGCATAGAAAGATAAAGTTAGAAAGCATGGATGAGATTATCTTAAGAGAAGAGCATAAATTACAAAGATGAAAAATGAAGAACTATATCTATATATGTAAGTAAAAATTACAAATTTGCGCTCTCAAGACTAAACTTATTCTAGAATGTTACTTGTTAGAGTCTCATCTCTCATGTTTTAGTGAAAACAACCATATAATCATGTACGTGGAGATACATTCAATCATTTGTTGGTATAAGAAAAGGAAGATCGACCTAGAATGAATGATATCTTCTCCCAAAAAGAAGACTACTCGAGTTAAACAATGTAAGTGTAACAACCTGCCCTTTTGACCGCCCCAAGTCGGTAATTAAACCAACTCGAAACATTCAAAATGACATATTATTTTTTTAGCTTACAGGGTTTAAAGAAAATACACATAGAATCACAGACATAGAAGACAACAGTATATCTCACAAACAGAATTTTATATACAGAAATATCAGAGTTTACAAATTTATATTTTACAACGAAAGATTAATATACATACATGTACATTAGATTTCAAATAAAAAAGAAAGCGGAAGAACGAACCAAAGCGAGCGCGTCTTCATGTGCTTTTAGCTTCGATAACTGGAATTCCTAAAATCTGCAACACTCATATCTGACTCGAACGTTCCATGCGAAAACATAAAATACTCGAGTCAGGATTAATCATTGTTCAAGTAAATTGACTTCAATAAAACAATAAATAAAATAGTTACACCTAACTTAAATACGAAGTTCTAAATTTCGATTATATGCCAAGTATTCATGGTCAGATTTGGACACCACAAAAGTAACATGCAGGTTCAGGAGACAAACAATATGATCAGGCCTTCAATCAAGACAAATACCGATTAAAGGATAGGCACATAGATTCCGATTATACTACTACTACTAAAAAACATCCATGTAGAGACTGAAAATTTAAAACTAAAATTATCTAGTCTTTAAACAGAGACTGAATAAAAACTGAAATATATAGTCTTTAAAACTTCATTTTAAAGACTGCGATTCAGTCTTAGATCAGTTTGTAATTATTGAGACTACTTAGAGACCAAAGATCAGTCTTTATTTCATAATTTAAAAAGTTTTAAAATAATTAAACATTCATTTGTTATTATCTTGTGCAAATGGAATGATAAATATCGATAACTCATGTGAATGCCCTCAAAATTTATTATAGTTTACAAAACCTATTTATCGATTACTTATTGTAACAACCTATTTTCTAAAGATAGTTGAAGTCGATAATAAACCACACATGTCCAACTCACACTGTTGCAAAATGACAAATTAATAGTTGAGTTCAATACAAGAACATAAAATAAGAAAAGGATGAAGTAAACAATACACAAAATTCCATAGAGGGACGATATGATATAATAATAACATAAACAATTCATACAATTGTTAAATAATATGCACCTTATTTAAGTTTCCCTTATATCAGAGTTGTACATTTAACATAACATATCAATAATGCAGCAAAAATAAAAAGTAATATATATGATTTCAAACTCCATTTTGTCTTCAAGTAACGGATATCTTTATAACAAAAACAACTCAGGCTGACCCGAGTGTAATAAAAATCAAAACACTCGAGTTAGGACTACATATTATTGTTTGTGTAAATGCAGTTTGGAATAAGGATGCAGTAATTACAAGGTCGTTACATGATAGTACTCAGTTGCTTAGTTATCTTCAATTAACAGTCCTTCCAAGGAGTTTTTTCAGATTAAATTCGTAGTTTATTTCAGATTCTTGAAATAATATATTCGTCTTCATATCAAAACAACACAATATCATTCATCATAATAATTAATAAATTCGTGCATAAAATCAAGGCACATGTCAATATACGATACAAAAATATGTATGGGTTCGACTGTCAATAACATTCATATTTAATATCAAATAAAAATTTAGTCAATGAAATCTCAATTTCAAGATATTTAATCTATTCCAATTCAATATTAAATGTCAATAAATTCAACTCAAATTAAATTTATAATTTCGACTAAAATGACAAAAAAAAATTAAATTTATTCTGGATTCGAGCAATAATTTTTCGATTGAAATTCAGTTTCATTATTAAATATGACAACAACCAATCAATAAGCATCCAATCAGTTTAATTTCAGTATATGGCATCGATTAACGATGGTGTCAAAAGTCAATGTAAATTTTAAGTTACTTAATGATAATTCAATAAATTAACTAACATAAATTTATGACGTGAATTCAATTGATTTAATTCACATAAGAATATAAATGTGAGTTATAACACTTAGCTTTAGCTTTCCCTTTCAAATCAGGCATGGATCCTCCACTTTTTCCATAATTTTTCCACTTTGATATTCCGTGTTGTTTTATTAATATATATATATGTGTGTGTGTGTGTGTGTGTGTGTGTGTGTGTGTGTCTCTTTTCCGATGGTTTTAGAAGGAATAGAGTAGATTGTAAATATATAGATGTGAAGAAAAAGATTTGAAAGAAGAAAAAAAAGATCTGAAAGAAAGAAAAGATTTATGGAACTTCTTTCGAGAGAAAGTGAAGATTCCAAAAAGAAGAATATCAAGATCTTATGAAGATTTGGAAAGAAATAAGAAAAAATGGATGTAGATTAGAGGGATGAGAAGAAAAAAAGATATGAACACAAGCTTCAAGAAATGAATAATATATATACATAAAGAGAATGGAAGAGAGGAAAATAACATGAAAAAAAGGAGAAAAAGTAAATCAATGCTGACAAAAATAGGAAGAGAAAATAAAAAAAAATGAGGTGGCAGTAATGGTAGATGGAAGTTTAAAAATAAAGCTACATTAAATGGAAAACAAAAGACAAAAAGAATGAAAATCAGATAAACGAAGGATCAACAATTATATACAAATTTATATTCATTTCTTTTTCTACATTCTTATTGTATTAAGCATAAACATATGTTTCTCCTTTTAAAACCGTTGATTACATTTATTTTTAGTTGTTTTTAAACTACTGATTTCAATTAATTTAATAACAATTAATTTGAACATTAAGTTCTTTTCAAATACTGTCAAAATAATAAAACAGTTGAATTCTAATTATACTAATTCAAACTGCGACGACCGCCCATAACTCATGCACTAAACAACAGGAAAAGTGCGCCGAAAGGTGTGCCAGGTAGCTATGGACGATCACCAGAGTAGGTAAACGCAAGCAGAACCTGTCGTATAACTCACAATGCAAGGATAAAATATAATAGAATATATACAACAGGTAATAATAGTGAATGATTAATTCTTATTCAATAGGTGGACCAATCAAGTATTTATTTCTTATTCAACAATCAAAAAGGGAATGGTTAATTCTTTCCCACAATTCCAGCAAGCAATTCACAGATAATAGTGAAAGATGCTAGAGAGATTATGTGTAAATACACATTTTTTTGATATTGCGCGTTGTACAGTAAAAATCAAATATACGGGGCAGGATGTTCCAATTTTACGAAATGAATTATGATGTCTACATTAGAAAGTGTTCTAATATTTTCTCCTAAAAAGAAATATTTGAATTTCAAAAGAAAATTTGAGCGAATTTATAGATTTTAACTATAATCGTGCAAATGGATAAAACTTGCATATTTTATTATGAATTTTTCCTTCTTATTTCCATTTAATTTGACGTATTCCAAATATCAGATTTCGTAATTATAATTAAATTTGATTATTAATTTTTATGTTATATTCATCATTAACTATGTTACTTAAAATTGTGCGTTTTTGTAAAGCGTCAATGTTTTCTTTCTATAATTATAACTGTATTCATACCAAAAACGTTTATTATATCATTCTTAATTATTGTTTTATTTTCATTTCAAAAATTTAAAACAAACCATGAATAATTATTGTTATTCTAAATATTCATTACGAGAATCGATATTTTAAATTTTATATAAGTTACATTTATCAAATCATAATTTTTTTATTTGAAAGTTAACTTTGAGATTATTAATAGCATTTTAATTTTCATATTTATAACCGTTTTTCTTCAAAATTTAAATTTAATTTAAGTGGTCCAAATTTAAGGATCGTTATCTTTAATTGCCTTGCCATGTAAACTTCTTATATGCATACAGTAAATGTCTGTTCCAACCCACTATCTTCCCCAATTTTGTTTCCTTCACCTTTAACAATGGTGACTTATATAAAATTTGCACAACCGCCAACGACTTCGCTTAATGCTCACACTTCAATTTTCTCTTTTTGCTACATCTTCCGCCTTCAGATCGACACTCTCTCACCGCTAACCTCGCGTCCTATAGCGATCTACTTGGAGGCAGAAGTCATCATTTAACCTTTCCAGTTCTAATCAGGTACTTTCCCGATTTTTATTTGGGCTGACATTGTCAAATTATAGTTAATTGAAATAACCCTTTGAGATTTGAATATGTGTGCAATAGACATAGTTAAGTGTACAATAAATAACCGTATGTAGAACAGTTGTGTGAGTGGAAATCCTGCACTACAACAAAAACACCATATTACAACTTTAATTTTACAACTGTGGAAAAGACACAGTTGTAATAAATGTTTATTACAACTGTGGGAAAAGCACAGTTGTAATAAATGTTTTTTTACAACTGTCAGCTGTCTAAAGTTGTAATAAACATATTTTTAACAACTTTTCATTTTATTAGTTGTAATAAATGTTGTTACAAACTTCATATTTATAATATCTATTTTTGATAACTAATTATATTAATATTTAGTAATAATATTTAATAATAAACTTAGAAATCAGTAATATTTAACAATTATTATAAAATAATTAATAGTTAATAAGTAATCATTTATTTTTAATAGTTAATGTATGTTAACTACTTAGTAATAACTGGTATTAGTAATTAATATATTTAATGAGAAATTAATAACTGGTAATTAATATTTAATATTTAACAAGTAATTAATATTTATTATTTAATAAGTAGTTAATATTTAATATTTGATAATTAGTACTAGTAAATATAATTAATCAATAATTAGTAGTTAATAATTAGGTATTAAATTATTATTAATAATAAATAAACTAGTAGTAAATATCTAATTAATAATTTATAATCTACAATTTATAAATAACTCACTATTGAATGCTATAATTTATAATTTATAATTAATTATAAAATTTTATAAACAATGTTGGTTAATCGAACGATAATTAAATAATAATAGTTAAAATTAAATTTTAATATTAGAAATGGTAAAAAAAACGTATTAAGATATTTTACTTATATAAAATAATAAATGACAAAAATTTTATCAATAAAATACTCGAAAAACTAAGTATAATTCTAGTTGTATTCAAATAAACAATCATCGGATGCGAGTGTGACCATATCCGTATTTCTTTTTCCAAAACCATATAACTTTTATTTTTCGAATACGAATACGGTTGAATTTTGAACTTCTTAAATATTTATTATAGAATGTTATATGGTGGAGTATACAAATTCTCTTTTCTTTTGGCTCCAAGTCCAAATTTCTCTGCCTCCACAACGAAATTTTTTGGCTCTAGACCAATATTTTCTCGTCTCTCTCCTGTCTCCCTTTCCAAAGCTCTTTCGCCAAATCCAAAGCTCCAAAACGAAAATCCAAAGTTCTTTCGCCAAATCCAAACCCGTTAAGAAACAAAACCCAAATCCCTGGTAAAATCGCATCAGCGTCACGACCTAGAAACGTAAATTGGTCACGCCGCCGCCCCTCGTTACTCGCATCGTCGCCCCTGATCGCTCGCGCCGCCGCCCTTGTGTAACGAACCATATTTTTCGACATTTAAAATATGAAATTTATTTGAATCGATATTTCAGAAATTTATATTTGTTATAATTTGAATCCGGTCTATATAAACCGTGTTTGGATAAATTTTTGTATGTGAATTTATATTTTAATATTGGAATTTGAATGATTTGTCTAAAATTTAAATGTTAGTAACATTTTAAGCTTATTGAATATGTTGTTTGTGAAATGAAAATTTTCGTTTTAAAATTTAAACATGAGTTTTATTTATTTATTTATTGGAATTTTAGTTCTAAATTTATTTAAGTTGTATTTGGAGGTATATATATATATATATATATATATATATATACACTAGACTGTATTCTAAGGAGAACGGTACTTTTTGTTTCTCAAAATTCGAATGTTTGATATCTCAAATTCTTCAATTTCAAGTCTAAAACACAAAGAATAGTGAATTTTCGTTCGTGCAACCTAACCGTATTTCAGATGTATTCTTCTCATATAGGAAACTACAAATTTTTCTCATCTAAAAAAAAAAAAAAATTGAAGAAAGAAATTCCCAATAAAATAAAACAGATAGAAAATTGAACACTACTTTTGTAGAGAGACACTTGTAGACAACTTGGATTGCATATGTAAAACGTGTCCATTATCTTCTGTCGTTGCCTCTTTGAAAGCCGCGTTTGCTCCATCGTTTACCAAACGAAAATTTCCCCAAATCCCCTTTTCCCTAAACTTAATTACTTCACCAAAATCATATTTTGCCCAAAATCGTTCTTGCCCAAAAATTGAAAATCCATGGCCACTGTTCAGCGTGCCACAAATTCGCCTCTCTAAATTGATCCCATCGACCGCCACTGTCCTCACTGTTCGCTGTTAAAGACTCTGCCTCCCTCCCATTTTGTCAGAACTAGAAAATCCCCATCGACCTCTTTTCTTCCGCCTTGACGTAAGCCTCACCGAGACCTACGCACACGAGATCGAACCTCCTCCTTCTGTTGCAGCACCTCGAGACCACGTCGAAACCGCTTGCTCCACAACCGCTGCAAGTCGAAGTCGAACCTGAACCACGGGAACCGAAGCAATCTCCTTTGTCGCCTTCCTGCTGCGTTTATGGTGAATACCCTCTCATAATTTTTCTTTATTCAAGCAATCCAATTTCAGTATGAACTGAAATATGATAGTCAAGTTACGGTTGTTGATACTGCTTGTTGCTGTTCTGATTTTCCCATTTCAGAATTTTGTTCACCATGACTGTTTCGCATGCTTCTAAAATTGCGAATGTAGCCGAAAATTGTAACATGTTTCCTTGCTAAAAATTTCACTACTTGAGTTCATGCAGTCTAGTTGTTCCCGGATTTGTCTTGACCCTGAGTAGGATCGTTTGAGATATTACTTGTTAGATGGTTATGTTCTTTTGTGACCATAAACTCCATGTTCTTGGAAACATGAAACACTTATACTTGCTGCTGCACTAGTTTTGATGCATGGAAACTGTTAACCACCCTTAAATCATACAAGTTGATGTTCCTACTGCTTTAATTTTATTCTCATTTTGTGTTGCATCTCCTCCTTGTACACTGCAAATGTCCATTTCACTAGTGTTGTTACATGGCTTAATACTCAACTAGTTGCTGAACAGAACCATTATTGCATGATATGTCTTTATAAATGTGTGTTTCACTTGCAAGTTTGCATAACATATTATACATATCATTTGGGCTCAGTATGGCTTAGGTATCGAAATTTTCCTTTCCGTTCAATTGTCTTACTAACACATGTCCTAGTATATTTGTAACAACCCGTATTTTCAATAACCTGTTATAACGTAAATCGAGGCAGAATTTAATTTATAAATCTGAATCAAGGGAAACGGGCTATGCCATTGCGTTCGTCTCGGAAAAATACGCGAAATAGAGTCCGAGTTTTCGAAAATCGGAGTCCGTATGACCCGATTAAGGCCCAACGAAGTTTTCAGAAAATTTCAAAGTAAAAACAGATTTCAAATTCAAGTTTGAATTTGGAAATTAGGGTCAGATTGGGCCAGGCGGGAAAATTCCCGCCAGAGCACCCAAGTCGACAGCCCTGTCGACTTGGGAGTCGACTTGGTTGGACCCAAGTCGACAGCCCTGTCGACTTGGCTGTCGACTTGGTTCAGCCGGGCAGTTCTGCCTGGTGCACCATTTTGGAGTTGTGTTGAGTTTGGGGGCCAGATTCGATTTTGAGGGCTGAGATTGGAACTAGGGTTTAATCCTAAGGCTAGAACTAATCCTAATCTCTATAAATAAGACCCTAACCTAAGCCTAAATCAACATTATTCATTCATACAACTAAACTATGGCAAAATCATTCCTTTCATGGCCTCCACTCTCTTCATAAAATTCCTAAGTTATTTCTATGAGATATTTTCCATGCATACAAGTGTTTTCAAGCTTGTATGAGTGTCATTAGCTTGCATTCAAGTCAAGTTTCCATATTTACATCATAAAGCAAGGGTTTTGATCATTTTTGCTCAAGGGTTTTTCTATTGGAGCTTGCATTTTGGGTTTATTTGATTGCATAAGGGCTTTGTCTCAATCTTATATTTGCTTATACTCATTTGTGCCTTCATAAGCATTGTAAGCCCTTTTCTACTTTCATATTTAAACTCTAAAGTTAATGAATGATGCAAGTTGTGTTTGATCATTATGATATGCAAGTTTACTATGATGTGTTATGCAAGTCTATCATGTTATGTATGCAAGTTTGCTATGTTATGATATGCAAGTTGCCATGTTATGTTATGCAAGTTTGCTATGTTATGATATGCAAGTTGCCAAGTTATGTTATGCAAGTTTGGGTTGATCATTTTGTTCATGTTATCATGTTAGGCAAGCTTACCTTGAGTATATGAACATAAAGCTTCAAGCTTTATGCTAAAGGTTGCATTTTGGCAACATGTAAGTTATCATACCTCTTATGATAACTTGCATGTGAGGCTAAATGCGAACTTATGGCCATTTCTACATGTCATTTATCACCATGTATCACCAATATGCTAAGTTTGGTTTTATGCATGCTTTTGAGGCCTAAAAATGTAATATGCAAGTATATGAACATATGTACATTTCATATGCCACCGTGTTAAACTTGTGGCTTCAACACCTTTATGTCATGATTATGCCAAGTTCCTTCTTTCTATCCTTTATGCGCTATTGCGATATGTAAGCGATGGGATTGCGTTTGGGGTTGGGTAAATTTAAAAGACATAAAAACATAAGATTGGGAATTTACCTATTAAGTTAGGTCTACCCATTGGGAATTTACCTATTAAGTTAGGTCTACCCAAATTCTTGATAACTTGTAACATGTTTTGGAAACATGATGGACATGACACTTAGAAAATATAAGTGTGGCCAACTCGAGGTTGGGTTGAGTTTGTAGCGTAAAACTACCCGGAACCGACCGGCTTAACTAGTTGCTACAAACAATAGGACCTAATGTGAGAAGTTGATCATGTTGTACCTTGAACCCGAGGTTAGACCAAGTTTGGGTGTAAAGCTACCCGGACCCGCCCGGCTTAACTAGTAACCACAACAAGGTCTAATGTGAGAGGTTAAGGCACATTAAATTAATTAATGCCTCGTGATTAGGGTTAAGTCATGGTCCACTTAATACTTAACCAATTTGGGCTTGGTAGATTAATCAGGGTTAAGTCGTGAACTCATCGTTACACTTAACCAAGTTAATCCATGATTAGCAAGAGGGTTAAACCATACTTAACCCACTAGAAAATCCTAGCAATGGGGGTCCACTCCAGCAGTAATCCCAAGTTCGTATCATTAAGACCCTAGGGACTAGGCTAGGGTGGGGAGGCACAATTACTGGACTTGAGGTAAGTGACCAAAAACGACGGCAGAGTGGTACGCCGGTGTAGTTCCGGGCGGACTATGGTCGTGCACATAGTCCGAAGCCGGGGAAAGCATGCACGGGTACCAGTAGATCGAGACTGTGCACTTATGTTTATGGTGTCCAGGGGTTGACACCCTAGGGCTTGATACACCCGACGGGAGACCCTGCACAGTCTGACTACAATTATGTTTGGGCCGTATTGACACCAACACGTGACGAGTTAGGCTTATAGGGAGCCTATCGACTAGACCGTTTGGTTGGACCGCGTATTAGGGTCACTTCATGTTATTGGGCCAAAGCTTGGGCCAAGGGATCAATACTTGTTTATTCAAGTCATGTTAGTTTGCTAGTACACCTGTGGTGCAAAAACCTTAAACCTGATTATGCGATGACACCTTTATCTACCTTGTTAGTTAATCATCATGTCAGTATGTTGTTATCCTTATGATCATCACTGCTTCTCATGTCAGTTAACTTTATCAGTTTACATTGATTGTAGTAGGGCTTACTCAGTCTTTTTGACTGACCTGTTTTCTTTCGCCTCTTTTCTTCCGTCCCCCCCCCCCCCCCCCCCCCGGTTCTCAGGGTGGGAATATTGGAGCTTAGCTTGGATTCCTGATCGCTTGCTTGTGGGATTTTAGCTCATGTACAGTCTTGACATGAAGCTAGCTATGGTTATCACTCATTTTGGGGATAGTACTTATGTATTTCAGTTTTTCAGTGATGTTGTTTTTATCTAGACTTGTGTATTTGGAAAGTTGACATTATGTTGTACCAGACTTGTTTTGAAATAGTTTGAAATCTTCCGCTGTTTTACTTATCTTATTTACTCTGTTTACATATATACATATGTTCTTGTTCTGCCTTGATATATCATTATGCATGTTTACCTGATTCAAATGCCCCTCCAAAGTCAGAGTACTTGCAAGAGACACCCTGGCGGAGGTGGGGTCTTACATTTGGTATCAGAGCATATGGTTTACGAGAAGGAACAAAAAGGTTTTTAAAACTTTTGGAAAACTATTTTCAAAACCAAGTATAAAGTATTTTCCAAAGAAAAGTCTAGTTTATTTTAAAGGCTATTCCCCAAAAAGCCATTAGCAAAATTCCTTCGTTTTTCTCCATTCTGAATCTATCTTTTTCTTCGTTTTCAGTATGGCCAATAACTTTGCCATTCCGGAGGGAGTACACGTACCTGTTTGGTATAGGAGACTTTTGGAGGCTAGGGCGACCGAAGCCGGCCCCGCCGATGTTCCTCCTCCTCCGATAGTTAATGTTCCTCCTCCTCCTGTTGCTGAGGTTCCTCTTCCTCCTCCCCCTCAGCATCCACAAGAGGATTTCGCGGAGATTTGCAAAGACTTTAAGGCGATGGGTTGCAAGAATTTCATTGGAACCGAGACTTTTGTAGAGGCCAGGAATTGGTTGAAAGAAACCGAAGATCTTTTTGCCTTCTTTGATATAGATGACCGTAGGAAGGTTTTATTGGCAGTGTGGTTGCTAAAGGAAGAAGCTGCACGTTGGTGGGTGGTCACCACCGCTACTAGGCCAATTGAGACTTGGGATGACTTTCGGGGAATGTTTGGACTAAGGTTCCTATCACTGAAACAAGGGGACATGACTATTAGGGAATACATAGATAAGTTTAATCAACTGGCTCGGGTCGGTTTAGACTTGGTTAACACAACTCAGAAGAAGGCCCTATACTTTGCTCTAGGATTAAACGAGCCATTACATGGTTTAGCCATGACTCATATACCCTTGGGGGCAACTTTCAAGAGTTTGGTGAATATGGCCCTACTCAATGAAGAGAATAGGAGTGACAAGAAAGAGATCAAGATGAATGATACTCAAGCCAAGAAGACTGATTCCCAGTGGAAAGGAAATCAGGGTAATCCAAGTGGTCAGAGCAGTCAAGGCAATCAGAACAAGAACAAGAGTCAAGGCAACAAGGGGAACAATAGCAAGGGCAATAACGACAAGAGGAAGTGCCATTATTGCGGTTCAGTTGGGCATCTTATTAAGGATTGTAGGAAGAGAAAATGGAAGAGTGGTGAATGCTTTTTCTGCGGTGAGACTGGACATTTCAGCAAAGTTTGCCCGAAGAAGCAAGGGCAAGGTCAGACTCAGTGTGCAAGACCATCTGGAGGGCGAGTTCATCCCCTCAACATCGTTCTTTCAGCTCATGATCGAGGTAGTGTTTCTGTTGGAAGTCTTGTTTACATTTCTGATTTTCCTGTTTGTACTTTGTTTGATTCTGGCACATCGCATAGTTTATTTCATCTGATCTAGTTGAAAGTTTGCACCTAAGTACTAGTCTAGTTAATGATCCCATGTGTGTTTCAAATCCAATTAGGGGTTCCGCCCATTTGTTTATGATCTGCGTGGATTTGAAAATTTCTATCTTGAGTGTAGAATTCTCGTGTGATGCTTATATTCTCGGTTTCATGGGGTATGGGTTGATTTTTGGGCATGGATGGGTTGTCCAGTTTTGGAGCCATCCTTGATTTTTGAGCAAAGGGTTGTGAGGCTCATGACTCGCCTCGGTAATACCCTAAAAATTTCTAGTAACCCTATGGGTCCCGTCACGTTGTGTTATCTTGAATCCCTCAACTCGTCTATCGATAGTTTGCAATCTATGAGGGTGGTCCGAGAATATCCTGATATCTTGGGTGAAGTGAAGAGGGTTACCCCTAAACGCGAGAAAGATTTTCGCATTTATCTGGTTGATAATGCCAAGCCAGTTACGTGGCCGGTTAGGCACATGGTCCCGCGAGATGAGAGTTAAGAAAGCAAGTCAAGGAGTTGCTTGAGAAGAACTTCATACGATGAAGCATTTCCGAAGAGGGTGCTCTAGTAGTATTCGCTACTAATGTGGACAGTTCGCTTCGCCCGTGTGTTGATTATCGTGAGTAGAACAAGAAGAATAGACAACCATTACCAAGGATCGATGATTTGTTTGATCAGCTTGTAGGAACATCTGCTTTCTCTTGATCTTGCTACTGGATTCCATCAGCTCAGAGTAGCTGAGGATAGTATAGACAAAACTGCGTTCAGAACTCCAGATGGATTCTTAGAATGGCTGGTCATGCCATTCGGTTTGACTAATGCACCCGCCTACTTCGTGGACTTGATGAGTAGGGTGCCTAGGGAGTTCCTGAACAAGTTTGTGGTAGTCTTTGTAGAAGATATCCTGACTTTCTTAAAGAACGAGGAAGAACATGCTAGACATCTCAAGGAGGTGATGGATACGCTTAGAGCCCATCAGTTGAAAGCCAAGTCCTCCAAATGTCATTTTGGAGAAAAGAAGTTAGATTTCTTGGGCGCATAGTTTCTAAGCAAGGCTTAGTGGTGGATCCTGCTAAAGTGGTCGCGGTTCAAAACCGAAAAGCTCCGACGAGGACAATTGAAGTAAGAAGTTCTCTCAGTTTAATTAGTTAGCGTCCCTTGAGCTTAGACCTACCCTTCTGGATCAAGTAGGAACTTCACAGAAGGAAGACCCGCAGTTAGTCGAGATCATGGACAAGTTGGTTCGAGGCGAAATGTTAAGTCACCTCGCTATAGATGACAAGGGATGGCTAAGACGCGATGAGAGAAAGAAGGCTCTTGAAGATGCACATCACTCGAGGAGGTGGCCGAGTTTGTCCCAAGGTGCATGTTGTGCCAACAGATTAAGGCCGAGTCATAAAAAGCCCGGTGGGCTATTACATCCATTGGAGGTCCCCGCAATGGAAGTAGTAAAGCGTCACGAAGGATTTCGTGGATGGACTGCCTAGGTCAAGGAAAGAGAATACGAGCATGTGGGTCATAGTAGGTAGACTCACGAAGAGTGCTCATTTCACTCCGGTAAAGAGCGAAAGGACTGCATCATAGCTAGCGACAGTTTACTCTCAAGAAATAAAGCGGTTGCACGAGGTTCCCTAAAGTATAGTTAGTAACCATGACTCAATCTTCACCAGCCAGTTTTGGAATAGTCTACGGGAAGTCATGAGCAAGCGACTGAATCTAAGTACGGCCTATCATTCACAGGCGGATGGTCCATTTCGTTCAAGCATGAGTTATAGAAAATTACGTTAGTAAGAGCAATTGGCAACGTGGATTGGTATCTTCAAGAAAAGTTCTGCTGCGTGGAATACTTTATAGTAAGTAAACGAGATCCAGGATTCACTGGTGAATTTTGGAGAGCTTGCATGAAACCATGTGGTCGTAGTTATGTTTAAGCCAAGAATGATAGAAGAGTAAGTGAAAGAGGAAGACGAGAGGCGACAATGAAATGGGTTCCAACTCATATTTGGAAATAAGAGTTAAGAAGCCAAGAAATCATGAAGTAAAAGACGGTCAAAGCACAGTGGAGTTAAGCTCAAGGAAACGTGACTTAGAAGACTGAAGGCTAGATACGCGCATCATATCTCTTTTTAAGAGCATATCCTTGATCCTTGTTTTCCTGTGGAACTTACTCGCATGTTATCTTTTTACGTATATCCTCTCGGTCCCATTCTCGGTCCTATTTCTGTCGGGAGGTATGACTTATTGGCTAGTAATACATGTCAAGGTTTGAAGGGATCCGTTAGGTTGACTAAACCTTTTGGGCTTTTATAGAATATGGGTTGGGTTAGGAAGGGATTTCTTGTAATCCAAAAGGAGTATATCTTGCTTATCTTCCCGATCTCTTTGTAGCATATCTTTCTTTTGCTATCTATATTGTGTTAATCTTGTCATGAGAACCTTAGGTAGAAACCCTTTGGATGAAACATGTGTTTGAAACATGTTATGCTTGATGTTTGCAAGTGGTTGCAAGTGTTTGCAAGTGGTTACTCGTGGATGCATTATACACGTTAGGCACTAGATCGGCTCACACACTCCTCATATTGCATATGCATGAGTGTTTATGCTTATTCATGGATGAAAATTTTTGTGTTATCACATGGATGTTGCATATGGATGTATGTTGTAACAACCCGTACTTTTAACCTGTAATAACATGAATTGAGGCAGAATTAAATTATAAAATGGGAATCAAGGGAAACGGGCTATGCCATTGCGTTCGTCTCGGAAAAATACGCGAAATAGAGTCCGAGTTTTCGAAAATCGGAGTCCGTATGACCCAGTTAAGGCCCATTGAAGTTTGCAGAAAATTACTAAGTAAAAATCAGATTCAAATTTGAAGAATTGGGCCAGCTGGGCCAAGGCGGGAAAATTCCCGCCAGGGGCCCCATGTCGACAGGCCTGTCGACAGGGTCCCCAGGGAGTCGACTGCCCTGTCGACAGCCCTGTCGACAGGGTGTAGCCCGGCAGATTAGCCTGGCGCACCTCTTTGGTTTGGGCTTGGTCTGGGCTTGGTTGTGTGGTCTGGTTCTGGAGAGTTCCTAAATCTGACGGGCCAAAATTCACCTAGGGTTAATCCTATGGTCTAAATCACTCTAATCTTCTATAAATAAGCCTCTAACCTACCCTAAATCATTCATTAATCATCCTAGCAACAAAACTATGCCAAAATCTAAACTCTCATGGCCTCCACCTAAAACCCTAGCCTCCAATCTCTTCATTAATAATTCTTAAGTAATTTTCCATGCATACAAGCATATTTAGGCTTGTATGATCCTCCTTAGCTTGCATTAAAGGCTTGTTTTTCAATTGGCATCATAAAGGAGGAGTCTTGATCAAGTTTGCTTGCATTTGGGGGTCTTAATTAGTTGCATAAGGGGTTTCATGCGTTTGTTATACTCATTTGAGTCCGCATAAGCATTGTAAGCCCTCTTACCCTCATTTTAGAAACTATAAAGTTAATGTGTGATGAAAGTTGGGGTTTATGTATGTTTATTGAGTTGTGCATGTTATGCAAGGGTACTAAGCCATGATTTGCAAGATTTATAAGTTATGCATGTTTATGCAAGTTTGTTAAGCCATGATTTGTATGTTTATTAAGTTATGCATGTTTATGCAAGTTTGTTAAGCCATGATTTGTATGTTTGACAAGTTATGCATACTTATGCAAGTTTAAAAGGACAAGTTGTGCATGTTTTGACAAGTTGTGCATGTTTGACAAGTTATGCATACTTATGCAAGTTTAAAAGGACAAGTTGTGCATGTTTTGACAAGTTGTGCATGTTTGACAAGTTATGCATACTTATGCAAGTTTAAAAGGACAAGTTGTGCATGTTTTGACAAGTTGTGCATGTTTGACAAGTTATGCATACTTATGCAAGTTTAAAAGGACAAGTTGTGCATGTTTTGACAAGTTGTGCATGTTTGACAAGTTATGCATACTTATGCAAGTTTAAAATGACAAGTTGTGCATGTTTTGACAAGTTGTGCAAGTTTGACAAGTTATGCATACTTATGCAAGTTTAAGATGACAAGTTGTGCATGTTTTGACAAGTTGTGCATGTTTTATGGTAATATGCAAGTTCACTACGCTAAGTTGTGCAAGTCTAACATGTTATGCATGACTGTTGTGCAAGTTTATGTTGTGCCAAGTTCCCTCTTCCTATCCTTTATGCGTTACTACGAATATGTAAACGATAGAATGACGTTGGGGGTTTTGGGGTAAACTTAAAATACATAAAAATATAAGATTGGGAATTTACCTATTAAGTTAGGTCTACCCCTTGGGAATTTACCTATTAAGTTAGGTCTACCCAAGTAATTGTTTGACTTGTGATTATGTTTTGAAATAAAGTGGACATGGCACTTAGAAAACATAAGTGTGGCCAACTCGAGGTTGGGTTGAGTTTGTAGCGTAATTCTACCCGGAACCGACCGGCTTAACTAGTGGCTACAAACAATAGGACCCAATGTGGGAAGTTGGTCATGTGGTGCCAAAAACCCGAGGTTAGACTAAGTTGTGGTGTAAACCTACCCGGACCCGCCCGGCTTAACTAGTAACCGCAACAGAGTCTAATGTGAGAGGTTAAGGTGCATTAAATTAATTAAGGCCTCATGATTAGGGTTAAGTCAGGGTCCACTAATACTTAACCAATTTGGGGATTCGAGGGATTAGAATGTGGTTAAGTGGTGAACCGTTGGTTACACTTAACTAGTTTAATCCATTTGGGAGTTCAAGGGATTAGAATGGGGTTAAGCCACACTTAACCAGTTTAATCCAGGATTAGTGAAGGGTTAAATCACACTTAACCCTCATGGGGAAACCCTAGCAACGTGGTATGTTCTAACAGTAATCCCAGTTTGGTATCATTCACAACCCTAGAAGCTAGGCTAGGGCGGGGCACGATTACTGGAGGATGTAAGCGACCAAAAGGGCGATGGCCGAGTGGTACAGCGGTGCGGGTCCGGCGGGCTACGGATGTGCACGTAGTCCGATGTTGGACAAACTCGAGGCACGGGTACCAGTAGATTAGAGCTGTGCATTATTGCTTAAGTGTCTGGGGTTGACATCCGAGGGCTTGATACACCCAAAGGGGGGACCCAGCACAGTCTAACTACAACCATACGTGGGCCATATGGACACCAACACTTGACGTGTTAGGTTTATAGGGAGCCGATCGACTAGACCGTTGGGCTGGATCTTGTATTAAGGTCACCTCATGTTGTTGGGCCAAAGCTTGGGCCAAGGGATCAATACCTGTTATGTTGGTTTGCTAGTACACCGTGGTGCAAAAACTTAACTTTGTTTATGCGATGACACCTCTATCTACCTTGTGATAAATTTATCATGCCAGTATGTTGTTATCTATGATCATCTTAGTTTCCATCATGATGTTAACTTTATTAGTTTATAGACTGATCGTAGCAGGGCTTACTCAGTCTTTTTGACTGACCCGTTTTGTTTCGCCTCTTTTCTTCCGTTCCCCCCCCCCCCCCCCCCAGGTTCTCAGGGAGGGAATACAGGAGCCTAGCTTGGATCTTAGCTGCTTTCTTGGATAGCTCATGTATGCTTTGGACCTGAGCTCGCTATGGTTTCTTCCACTTTGGGGATAGCTACTTTTATGTTTTCCTTTTTAGTTTCAGATGATGTTATTTCATGTACTAGACTTGTTTATTTGGGAAATTGACATTTTGATGTACCAAACTTGTGTTTTTGAAATGGTTTAAGAATCTTCCGCTGTTTTATTTACTTACTCTGTTTATTTATATATATATATATGTCATGTCCTGCCTTGCTAAATCATTATGCATGTTTACCAATAATACCCCTCCAAAGCTAGTGCATTCCTTTGCGAGTGACCCTGGCGGAGGTGGGGTGTTACATTTGGTATCAGAGCATAAGGTTTACGAGAAGGGATAAAAAGGTTTTAAAAACTTTTGAAAAACTATTTTCAAAACCAAGTATAAAGTATTTTCCAAAGAAAAGTCTAGTTGTTTTTAAAGGCTATTCCCCAAAAGCCATTAGCACTATCCTTTGACTCCTCGTTTAAACTCTTTTCTTTTCGTTTCCAGCATGTCTGATAATCTCATCTTGCCCGGAGGAGTAACAATACCCGATTGGTTTCGTCGGTACTTGGAAGTCACGGCACCAGTCCCGGGTGTCCCTAACGTTGTCCCCCCAGTCGAGGCCGCTGTTCCTCCTCCTCCTCCCGTAGCTGATGTTCCTCTTCCCCCTCAGCCTCCACAAGCGGATTTCGCGGAAACTTGCAAGAACTTTAAGAGGATGGGTGGCAAGAATTTTAATGGAACCGAGACTTTTGTAGAGGCAAGGAATTGGTTGAAAGAGACCGAAGATCTTTTAGCCACCTTTGATATAGGTGACCGCAGGAAGGTTTTATTAGCAGTATGGTTGCTAAAGGAAGAAGCTGCACGTTGGTGGGTAGTCACCACCGCGACTAGGCCAATTGAGACTTGGGATGACTTTAGAGGAAGGTTCGGACTGAGATTCTTATCACTGAAGCAAGGGGACATGACTATTAGGGAATACATAGATAAGTTTAATCAACTGGCTCGGGTCGATTTAGGCTTGGTTAATACAGCTCAGGAAAAGGCCCTACATTTTGCTCTAGGATTAAACGAGCCATTACATGGTTTGGCCATGTCTCATATACCCTTGGGAGCGACTTTCGAGAGTTTGGTGAATTTGGCCCTACTTCAAGAAGAAGATAACAATGACAAGAAAGAGGTCAAGGCAAATGAGTCTCAAGGCAAGAGAGTAAATTCCGGGAAATGGGGCAAGAATAACCACAACCGCAAGGACAAGCCAAGAGGGAATATAAAATGTAACTTCTGTGGTAACGTTGGGCATATGGCTAAGGAATGTAGGAAGAAGGAAAAGAGAAAGCGGGGCGAATGCTTCATTTGTGGTGAGTTTGGACATTTCAGCACGGATTGCCCGAGGAAACAAGGGCAAGGTCAGACTCAGTGTGCAGGACTATCTGGAGGGCGAATTCATCCCCTCAACCCCGTTTTTCCAGCTCATGATAGAGGTAGTGTTTCTGTTGAAAATCTTGTTTACATTTTCTGATTTTCCCTGTTCAAACTTTGTTTGATTCTGGCACATCGCATAGTTTTATTTCATCTGATCCAGTTGAAAGTTTTGCACCTAAGTACTAGTGTAGTTGATGATCCCGTATGTGTTTCAAATCCAATTGGGGGTTCTGCCCGCCTGTCTGTGGTCTGAGTGGATTTGAAAATTTCTATCTTGAGTATAGAATTCTCGTGGGATGTTTATATTCTCGGTTTCGGGGGATATGGGTTGGTTTTGGGCATGGAATGGTCGTCCTATTTTGGAGCCATTCTGGGTTTTTTTTGTATATAGGGTGTGGGGCTATTGACTCGCCTCGGTAATACCCTAGAAATTTCTAGCAACCCTATGGGTCCCGTCATGATTGTTATCTTGAGTCACTCAACTCGTCTATCGATAGTTTGCAATCTGTGAGGGTGGTCCGAGGATATCCTGATATCTTGGGGGAAAGAAAAGGGGTTACCCTTAGACGTGGAATAGATTTCCACATTATCTGGTTGGTAATACCAAGCCAGTTACGTGGCCGGTTAGGCACAAGACCTCACGGGGTGAGAGTTAAGAAAGTAAGTCAAGGAGTTGCTTGAGAAGAACTTCCTGAGACGAAGCATTTTCGAGTAGGGTGCTCCAGTAGTATTCGTTACTGATGTGGACGGTTTGCTTCACTTGTGTGTTGATCTTCGTGAGAAGAATAGATAACCGTTACCAAGGATCAATGATTTGTTCGATCAGCTTGTAGGAGCATCTGTTTTCTTTTGATCTAGCTACCGGATTCCATCAGCTTAGGATGGCTGAGGATGGAATTGACAAGACTGCGTTTAGGACTCTAGATGGGTTTTAGAATGGCTAGTCATGCTATTTGGTTTGACTAAGGCACCCGCATATTACGCGAACTCGATGGGTAGGGTGTTTAGGGGGTCCTTGAACAAGTTTGTCATGGTCGTCATAGACGATATTTTGATCTCCTCAAAAGAACGAGGAAGAACATGCTACACATCTCAAGGAGGAGATGGATACGCTTAGAGCCACCAGTTGAAGGTCAAGTTCTCCAAATATCACTTTGGAGGAAAGAAGTTGGATTTCGTAGGCACATAGTTCCTAAGTAAGGCTTAGCGGTGGACTCCGCTAAAATGGTTGCGGGTTAAGACCGGAAAACTCTGAGGAGAGCAATTGAAGTAAGAAGCTTTCTCCGTTTGGCTAGTAAGTTAGCATTCCCTGAGCTTAGGCTTCCTCTTCTGGATCAAGAAGGGGGTATCACAGGAAGAAAGACCTGCAGTTAGTCAAGAACATGGACCAGTCGACTCGAGGCGAGATGTTAGGTCACCTCGCTAGATATATTATAAAGGATGACTAAGGCGCGATGAGAGAGTATGTGTTCCTCGAGTGGAAGACTTGGTAAAGAAGGTTCTTGAAGATGCGCATCACTCGAGGAGGTGGCCGAGTTGGTCCCAGGATGCCTGTTGAGCCACCAGGTCAAGGCCAAGTCTTAGAAGCCCAGTGGGCCGTTATCTCCATCGGAGGTTTCGCAAGGGAAGTGTGAAAACATCTCGATAGATAAGGTGGATAAATTGCCTAGATCAAAGAAAGGGAATACGGGTATGGGGGTCATAATAGGTAGACTCACGAAGAGTGCTCATCTCAGTCCGGTGAAGAGCAAGAGGACTGCATCATGGTTAGCAACGGTTTATCCTCAAAAAGTTGGCCAGTTTTGAAATGGCCTCCAGGAAGCCATGGGTAGGCAACTAAATCTAGGTACGGCCTATAGGCGGATGGTTCATGTCGATTAAGCCTGAGTTATAGGAAATCACGTTTATAAGGGCAATTGGCAATGTGGAGTGGTATTTCCAAGGAAAGTTTTGCTGCATGAAATACTTTATAGTAAGTAGGCGAGATCCAGGATTCACTAGTGAATTTTGGAGAGCTTGCATGAAATCATGAGGTTATAGTATGCTTAAGCCAAGTATACAGAAAGAAGAATAAGTGGGGAAGAAAGACGAGAGGCAATAATGAAATGAGTTCCAACTCGAATTTGGGAAATAGGAGTTAGGAAGCCAAGGAATCATGAAGTGGAAAATAGTCAAAGCACAGTGGAGTTAAGCTCAAGGAAACGTGACTAAGAAGAGTGAAGACTAGATACGCGCATCATATCTCTTTTTAAGAGTGCATCCTTGATCCTAGTTTTCCTGTGGAGCTTGCTTGCAAGTTATCTTTCGTATATATCCTCTCGGTCCCATTCTCGACCTTATTTCTGTTGTAAACTCCATAAGGGGGTTAAGACTCATCGGTTAGTACTGTATGTCAAAGTGGGAATGGATTTCTTGAAAATCCAAGAAGGAGTTCATCTAGTTATCTAGTTTATCGTGTCTATCTTGTCATGAGAACCTTAGGTAGAAACCCTTTGGTTGAAACAGGTGTTTGAAACATGTTATGTTTGATGGTTGCAAGTGGTTGCAAGTGTTTGCAAGTGGTTGCTCGTGGATGCATTATACACGATTAGGCACTAGATCGGCTCACACACTCCTCATATTGCATGTGCATGAGTGTTTATGCTTATTCATGGATGAAATTCGTATGCTATCACATGGATGTTGCATATGGATGTATGATTGAGCACGCATGTAGATATTATACATTATATTAGGAATTTGCATACATATGGATTCATTTCACTGACATACATATGCATTAAGGAGGTTTACTGTATCAGTAGCCGCCTGATTTACATACATATGCATTAAGGAGGTTTACTGTATCAGTAACCGCCTGATTTTTGCATTAGATAAGTACATATACACACACTTTTGCATATGTTCATCCAGCATTTAGAATCTTGTAAGGATAATGATTGCTCGTGGATGATGCTTTGAGTAGATGGATGATTGGATGGTAGGATACGTTCTTCCTAACTTGAAGATTTCGGGGACGAAATCCTTTAAGGAGGGGAGAATGTAACAACCCGTACTTTTAACCTGTAATAACATGAATTGAGGCAGAATTAAATTATAAAATGGGAATCAAGGGAAACGGGCTATGCCATTGCGTTCGTCTCGGAAAAATACGCGAAATAGAGTCCGAGTTTTCGAAAATCGGAGTCCGTATGACCCAGTTAAGGCCCATTGAAGTTTGCAGAAAATTACTAAGTAAAAATCAGATTCAAATTTGAAGAATTGGGCCAGCTGGGCCAAGGCGGGAAAATTCCCGCCAGGGGCCCCATGTCGACAGGCCTGTCGACAGGGTCCCCAGGGAGTCGACTGCCCTGTCGACAGCCCTGTCGACAGGGTGTAGCCCGGCAGATTAGCCTGGCGCACCTCTTTGGTTTGGGCTTGGTCTGGGCTTGGTTGTGTGGTCTGGTTCTGGAGAGTTCCTAAATCTGACGGGCCAAAATTCACCTAGGGTTAATCCTATGGTCTAAATCACTCTAATCTTCTATAAATAAGCCTCTAACCTACCCTAAATCATTCATTAATCATCCTAGCAACAAAACTATGCCAAAATCTAAACTCTCATGGCCTCCACCTAAAACCCTAGCCTCCAATCTCTTCATTAATAATTCCTAAGTAATTTTCCATGCATACAAGCATATTTAGGCTTGTATGATCCTCCTTAGCTTGCATTAAAGGCTTGTTTTTCAATTGGCATCATAAAGGAGGAGTCTTGATCAAGTTTGCTTGCATTTGGGGGTCTTAATTAGTTGCATAAGGGGTTTCATGCGTTTGTTATACTCATTTGAGTCCGCATAAGCATTGTAAGCCCTCTTACCCTCATTTTAGAAACTATAAAGTTAATGTGTGATGAAAGTTGGGGTTTATGTATGTTTATTGAGTTGTGCATGTTATGCAAGGGTACTAAGCCATGATTTGCAAGATTTATAAGTTATGCATGTTTATGCAAGTTTGTTAAGCCATGATTTGTATGTTTATTAAGTTATGCATGTTTATGCAAGTTTGTTAAGCCATGATTTGTATGTTTGACAAGTTATGCATACTTATGCAAGTTTAAAAGGACAAGTTGTGCATGTTTTGACAAGTTGTGCATGTTTGACAAGTTATGCATACTTATGCAAGTTTAAAAGGACAAGTTGTGCATGTTTTGACAAGTTGTGCATGTTTGACAAGTTATGCATACTTATGCAAGTTTAAAAGGACAAGTTGTGCATGTTTTGACAAGTTGTGCATGTTTGACAAGTTATGCATACTTATGCAAGTTTAAAAGGACAAGTTGTGCATGTTTTGACAAGTTGTGCATGTTTGACAAGTTATGCATACTTATGCAAGTTTAAAATGACAAGTTGTGCATGTTTTGACAAGTTGTGCAAGTTTGACAAGTTATGCATACTTATGCAAGTTTAAGATGACAAGTTGTGCATGTTTTGACAAGTTGTGCATGTTTTATGGTAATATGCAAGTTCACTACGCTAAGTTGTGCAAGTCTAACATGTTATGCATGACTGTTGTGCAAGTTTATGTTGTGCCAAGTTCCCTCTTCCTATCCTTTATGCGTTACTACGAATATGTAAGCGATAGAATGACGTTGGGGGTTTTGGGGTAAACTTAAAATACATAAAAATATAAGATTGGGAATTTACCTATTAAGTTAGGTCTACCCCTTGGGAATTTACCTATTAAGTTAGGTCTACCCAAGTAATTGTTTGACTTGTGATTATGTTTTGAAATAAAGTGGACATGGCACTTAGAAAACATAAGTGTGGCCAACTCGAGGTTGGGTTGAGTTTGTAGCGTAATTCTACCCGGAACCGACCGGCTTAACTAGTGGCTACAAACAATAGGACCCAATGTGGGAAGTTGGTCATGTGGTGCCAAAAACCCGAGGTTAGACTAAGTTGTGGTGTAAACCTACCCGGACCCGCCCGGCTTAACTAGTAACCGCAACAGAGTCTAATGTGAGAGGTTAAGGTGCATTAAATTAATTAAGGCCTCATGATTAGGGTTAAGTCAGGGTCCACTAATACTTAACCAATTTGGGGATTCGAGGGATTAGAATGTGGTTAAGTGGTGAACCGTTGGTTACACTTAACTAGTTTAATCCATTTGGGAGTTCAAGGGATTAGAATGGGGTTAAGCCACACTTAACCAGTTTAATCCAGGATTAGTGAAGGGTTAAATCACACTTAACCCTCATGGGGAAACCCTAGCAACGTGGTCTGTTCTAACAGTAATCCCAGTTTGGTATCATTCACAACCCTAGAAGCTAGGCTAGGGCGGGGCACGATTACTGGAGGATGTAAGCGACCAAAAGGGCGATGGCCGAGTGGTACAGCGGTGCGGGTCCGGCGGGCTACGGACGTGCACGTAGTCCGATGTTGGACAAACTCGAGGCACGGGTACCAGTAGATTAGAGCTGTGCATTATTGCTTAAGTGTCTGGGGTTGACATCCGAGGGCTTGATACACCCAAAGGGGGGACCCAGCACAGTCTAACTACAACCATACGTGGGCCATATGGACACCAACACTTGACGTGTTAGGTTTATAGGGAGCCGATCGACTAGACCGTTGGGCTGGATCTTGTATTAAGGTCACCTCATGTTGTTGGGCCAAAGCTTGGGCCAAGGGATCAATACCTGTTATGTTGGTTTGCTAGTACACCGTGGTGCAAAAACTTAACTTTGTTTATGCGATGACACCTCTATCTACCTTGTGATAAATTTATCATGCCAGTATGTTGTTATCTATGATCATCTCAGTTTCCATCATGATGTTAACTTTATTAGTTTATAGACTGATCGTAGCAGGGCTTACTCAGTCTTTTTGACTGACCCGTTTTGTTTCGCCTCTTTTCTTCCGTTCCCCCCCCCCCCCCCCAGGTTCTCAGGGAGGGAATACAGGAGCCTAGCTTGGATCTTAGCTGCTTTCTTGGATAGCTCATGTATGCTTTGGACCTGAGCTCGCTATGGTTTCTTCCACTTTGGGGATAGCTACTTTTATGTTTTCCTTTTTAGTTTCAGATGATGTTATTTCATGTACTAGACTTGTTTATTTGGGAAATTGACATTTTGATGTACCAAACTTGTGTTTTTGAAATGGTTTAAGAATCTTCCGCTGTTTTATTTACTTACTCTGTTTATTTATATATATATATGTCATGTCCTGCCTTGCTAAATCATTATGCATGTTTACCAATAATACCCCTCCAAAGCTAGTGCATTCCTTTGCGAGTGACCCTGGCGGAGGTGGGGTGTTACATATGTTATGTGCACACATATAGATGTTATACATTATGTTAGGAATTGCATACATATGGATTCATTTCACTAACATAATTTGCATTGATGATATTTGCATTAGATAAGTACATATACACACACCTTTGCATATGTTCATACAACATTTAGAATCTTATAAGGACAATGATTGCTCGTGGATGATGTTTTGAGTAGATGGATGTTGGATGGTAGGATACGTTCTTCCTAACTTGAAGATTTCGGGGATGAAATTCTTTAAGGAGAGGAGAATGTAACAACCCGTATTTTCAATAACCTGTTATAACGTAAATCGAGGCAGAATTTAATTTATAAATCTGAATCAAGGGAAACGGGCTATGCCATTGCGTTCGTCTCGGAAAAATACGCGAAATAGAGTCCGAGTTTTCGAAAATCGGAGTCCGTATGACCCGATTAAGGCCCAACGAAGTTTTCAGAAAATTTCAAAGTAAAAACAGATTTCAAATTCAAGTTTGAATTTGGAAATTAGGGTCAGATTGGGCCAGGCAGAAAAATTCCCGTCAGAGCACCCAAGTCGACAGCCCTGTCGACTTGGGAGTCGACTTGGTTGGACCCAAGTCGACAGCCCTGTCGACTTGGCTGTCGACTTGGTTCAGCCGGGCAGTTCTGCCTGGTGCACCATTTTGGAGTTGTGTTGAGTTTGGGGGCCAGATTCGGTTTTGAGGGCTGAGATTGGAACTAGGGTTTAATCCTAAGGCTAGAACTAATCCTAATCTCTATAAATAAGACCCTAACCTAAGCCTAAATCAACATTATTCATTCATACAACTAAACTATGGCAAAATCATTCCTCTCATGGCCTCCACTCTCTTCATAAAATTCCTAAGTTATTTCTATGAGAGATTTTCCATGCATACAAGTGTTTTCAAGCTTGTATGAGTGTCATTAGCTTGCATTCAAGTCAAGTTTCCATATTTACATCATAAAGCAAGGGTTTTGATCATTTTTGCTCAAGGGTTTTTCTATTGGAGCTTGCATTTTGGGTTTATTTGATTGCATAAGGGCTTTGTCTCAATCTTATATTTGCTTATACTCATTTGTGTCTTCATAAGCATTGTAAGCCCTTTTCTACTTTCATATTTAAACTCTAAAGTTAATGAATGATGCAAGTTGTGTTTGATCATTATGATATGCAAGTTTACTATGATGTGTTATGCAAGTCTATCATGTTATGTATGCAAGTTTGCTATGTTATGATATGCAAGTTGCCATGTTATGTTATGCAAGTTTGCTATGTTATGATATGCAAGTTGCCAAGTTATGTTATGCAAGTTTGGGTTGATCATTTTGTTCATGTTATCATGTTAGGCAAGCTTACCTTGAGTATATGAACATAAAGCTTCAAGTTTTATGCTAAAGGTTGCATTTTGGCAACATGTAAGTTATCATATCTCTTATGATAACTTGCATGTGAGGCTAAATGCGAACTTATGGCCATTTCTACATGTCATTTATCACCATGTATCACCAATATGCTTAGTTTGGTTTTATGCATGCTTTTGAGGCCTAAAAATGTAATATGCAAGTATATGAACATATGTACCTTTCATATGCCACCATGTTAAACTTGTGGCTTCAACACCTTTATGTCATGATTATGTCAAGTTCCTTCTTTCTATCCTTTATGCGCTATTGCGATATGTAAGCGATGGGATTGCGTTTGGGGTTGGGTAAATTTAAAAGACATAAAAACATAAGATTGGGAATTTACCTATTAAGTTAGGTCTACCCATTGGGAATTTACCTATTAAGTTAGGTCTACCCAAATTCTTGAAAACTTGTAACATGTTTTGGAAACATGATGGACATGACACTTAGAAAATATAAGTGTGGCCAACTCGAGGTTGGGTTGAGTTTGTAGCGTAAAACTACCCGGAACCGACCGGCTTAACTAGTTGCTACAAACAATAGGACCCAATGTGAGAAGTTGGTCATGTTGTACCTTGAACCCGAGGTTAGACCAAGTTGGGGTGTAAAGCTACCCGGACCCGCCCGGCTTAACTAGTAACCACAACAAGGTCTAATGTGAGAGGTTAAGGCACATTAAATTAATTAATGCCTCGTGATTAGGGTTAAGTCATGGTCCACTTAATACTTAACCAATTTGGGCTTGGTAGATTAATCAGGGTTAAGTCGTGAACTCATCGTTACACTTAACCAAGTTAATCCATGATTAGCAAGAGGGTTAAACCGTACTTAACCCACTAGAAAATCCTAGCAATGGGGGTCCACTCCAGCAGTAATCCCAAGTTCGTATCATTAAGACCCTAGGGACTAGGCTAGGGTGGGGGGGCACAATTACTGGACTTGAGGTAAGTGACCAAAAACGACGGCAGAGTGGTACGCCGGTGTAGTTCCGGGCGGACTATGGTCGTGCACATAGTCCGAAGCCGGGGAAAGCATGCACGGGTACCAGTAGATCGAGACTGTGCACTTATGTTTATGGTGTCCAGGGGTTGACACCCTAGGGCTTGCACGGTCTGACTACAATTATGTTTGGGCCGTATTGACACCAACACGTGAAGAGTTAAGCTTATAGGGAGCCGATCGACTAGACCGTTTGATTGGACCGCGTATTAGGGTCACTTCATGCTATTGGGCCAAAGCTTGGGTCAAGGGATTAATACTTGTTTATTCAAGTCATGTTAGTTTGCTAGTACACCTGTGGTGCAAAAACCTTAAACCTGATTATGCGATGACACATTTATCTACCTTGTTAGTTAATCATCATGCCAGTATGTTGTTATCCTTATGATCATCCCTGCTTCTCATGTCAGTTAACTTTATCAGTTTACATTGATTTTAGTAGGGCTTACTCAGTTTTTTTGACTGACCTGTTTTCTTTCGCCTCTTTTCTTCCGTTCCCCCCCCCCCCCCCCGGGTTCTCAGGGTGGGAATATTGGAGCTTAGCTTGGATTCCTGATCGCTTGCTTGTGGGATTTTAGCTCATGTACGGTCTTGACATGAAGCTAGCTATGGTTATCACTCATTTTGGGGATAGTACTTATGTATTTCAGTTTTTCAGTGATGTTGTTTTTATCTAGACTTGTGTATTTGGAAAGTTGACATTATGTTGTACCAGACTTGTTTTGAAATAGTTTGAAATCTTCCGCTGTTTTACTTATCTTATTTACTCTGTTTACATATATACATATGTTCTTGTTCTGCCTTGATATATCATTATGCATGTTTACCTGATTCAAACGCCCCTTCAAAGTCAGAGTACTTGCAAGAGACACCCTGGCGGAGGTGGGGTGTTACAATATTCACTTGAGTATGAGATATATATATGTTCTGCTCGGTTCTGGAACTATATTTTTTATGCTGTGATGTGAAATTTAACCAACTGGAATATGTATTTTGAACCATTTGGGGTCTATGCTGTTACTTCCTTCTTTGAGTTATGCTATTCACATGTCATTAAATTATGGCTACCTTGTTAGTCTCTCTTGGTCATAAGCTTACATAATTGAATGCTTTCTGACCATTTCATGTTGTACTGGCCTAAAAGAAGGAAGGCACTATCATGTTTAACCGTGAAACTGATGCCTTGTTTAGCCTTAATTCATATCATATAGGTAACCAGTTTTGCATGCTACTTTTGTACCTGAAAATATTTTAGTTTAGTATACTACATCAGTCCTACCATATAAATATGCTGCCTAGGATAGTAGGCCTTGCATGCTTTAAATGGGTGACTTTACACATGTTGTTCTTTGTATAAATTTGTATAAACTCTGAATTTTGTATAAAAAAATTCCGATGTTATTTATTCTATGTCTGTGATTCTGTGTAAATTATTCTGTTAAACCCGATAAGAAATAAAGATTTGTCGTTTTTAGCGTCTAGAGTCGGTTTAATTATTGATTCGAGACATTAAAATAGCAAGTCATCACAACCTACCTGCTCGAGATGCTACTTCCGCTTGCTTGCATTGCTCCCCCTAATCGTCTACCGGAGCCACCACCCCTGTCTGCTCCGTACTGCCATCGCCGCTGTTTCTTACTTGTTGTAGGTATCACAAAATAGTTCTTGTTCACTCTTACATTTGAAGCGCATTACAATCACATCCAAATTTGGTAGGAAATTGCTTGCTTTTGTACTAAACAGAACTAATACGTATATACTAGTGGTAATTGATGTTTACACTATTTTATTCTTAGGTAATACTTGGAGAGGAAGTTGCTATGTCAAAACTCACCATTATTGACATTACAAAACAAATTTGTGATGCAGTCCAAGAAAGAGCTGAACAAGGTAGGTTATTTTATTATGTCTTTAGCATACAGGTATGTTATACTTATGGCTTTTGTATCTTTGTTTCAGACAAAAATCATGGTGTTGTCCTCATCCCTGAAGGAGTATTCCAGAATTATATGCACTGCTGCAGGTTTTTCCTCTTATTTTGTTTTCTACATGGTCCATCTGTATCATCGTATAGTTATTTATTTTCAATTTTATAATAATTATTATATATCTGAGCCTTGTTAGAATTTGACTTGTTTTTTTGACTTACCACGAAATTCATAGTCTTCATCTTCAAGGTGTTTCCATTGATAACATTTTCGCTCAACTTTCACCTTGGGCATCTGTGCTCTTTGATTTTTTGCCTCTTTTCATAAGGAAACAGGTTTTTTTTTTGACATCCCACTTTTTTCAATTGTTAGTTGATCTAGTTTGTTTCCGGTCCAAACATCATACACGGTTGACATGTAGAAGTAGTTCACCATTCAACATATATTTGTGGAACACGGGGATGTATTTTATCTATTTGTTATCCTTCATGTTTGAGTTTGGTTATATATATTTTATTCGAATACATTTTGTAGACACTGGCAACTATATTCGAGTTACGATGGTAGTGGAACTTGGATATGATACTAATATAATTATGTCAAATCTGTGTTCAACATTCTGAGGTCTTGCAAACTTATTTGCTTCTAGACCCATTACGTAAATATTTGTTTCTAATGTAACACAAGTAACCTACATATATTAAGACAAATAAAACTCATGAATTTCATTTGGAACATTTCTAGTACATTTGGATAAAACTCGGTTCCCAGCACAAACTAAGCATGATCTTTACTATCAGACCACCTTCCATTTCTAGTACATTTGGAACATCTCATTTGATATCATATGTTCTGCACATAGATCCACATTTTCATAGTTTTGCGAATGTTCAATTTGGAAATATAGGGAGTTTGGAAAAAATAACAGTAAAATGCATGGATTTTCGGTTTATTCACTATGATATCATTTCATCGTGTTATAACTCATTAGTAGCATCAATGATTACTCCAACATTCTGATTTTTACGTTTTTGTGAGTGACGCTAATTGGCTTGATTGATGTGGCGGTGGATCCAGAAGCTTTCTTGTGGAAGCCGAATTCCGAAATGACTACCATTGGAGGAGCTGTTGGATCAATTGGGGCTTGGAATAAAAATTACGTTGCCTTCAGCTAGAGTGCTTTTATAGGGTATGCTTATGTATCTTTTGTGGACAAAACTTCTGTTTTATGTATCTTTTGTGTTAGATCGATGTATGTATTTTGAAACGGTTATGTTTTTTGTGACCGGTTTAATTGGTGATATACTATGTGTATGTTGATCGAATATTATGTTAATTAATATATATGAATGATCCTGTATAGTTAAATTTGTTGCATTGAAATATGAATCATATTATTATTAATATATATAAATTCTTTATATTAGTAAGGTGTATATAAGTTACAACAGTAAAAAAAGTTGTAATAAATTATTTTACAACTGCGTGAAAGAGTTGTAATATTCTGAAAGTTACAACGGTAATCATCAGTTGTCATACCTATGATATTATGATACTTAAATGTCTACAACAACGGGGAATAAAAGTTGTAATAAAATTTATTACAACTGTGAGTAAAAGTTGTTAAATATCCAATGGTGCTGCAACGGTGCAGAAATGTTGTAAAAGATATAAGTATATTACAACTTCTTAATACACGACGGTGGCTCCACCGTTGTAAAAACTTTTTACAACGTTTTTGCACCGTTATGATATGGTATATTTGTTGTAGTGTTGTTTACTGATTCATAATTAGGTTTCTCTTTCATACCGAAATTTGTTTTCATTTATTGCTTTCTTTTGTTTCAAATTCATTCATTTCAATTTATTGTTTCTTTATTTCTTGATAAACAACGCATGTCAAGCCTACTATATTCTAGGATTTATTATTTTCACGGTATAGATAGGAAAATCTTCACTAAATAAATATAATGTTTGATTCATTGAATTTTATATTTCAAAATATGAAAAACCAACCCATAGCTATAATGCTATTCACTATAGTTCCCTTTTATGGTTGGCTTAATGTATTTCAAAATTTCTCTTAATTTAATTCTTTAAGCAGTTATGGTAATTAACCAATGAAAACTCAAAATAGGGAAGATGTCACCAACAGCTGTTGGAAAGCTTGCCGTGAATTCCTGTTTAGATGTTCACCCCATCAGTCTGCTTCCTGTGCCGAAGCAAGAAGCAATGATTTTCATTTTGGAAAAGTTGATTTCTTCAATCCTAAGGTACTATTATACCCACAGTTTCAGTGTGATTTCTTTCTTCTTCTATATTCAATTCTCAGTGTAGCTTATATGCTAGAGTTCTGGTTTTTCCATGAATATTTGTATCTTGCTTGTATACTCTATTTATGATGCTAGTACGTATAATATTCTAATTCAAGAAAATTTGTACAAATAGTATGATTTCTACTATTGTTTTTGAGAGTTTAGACTAATTCTTTGTTCAAATAAATGTAGAAGCTATGAAAAAATGTTCTTCTCTTTAAGGAAAAATTTGTTTTCAAATTGGCAGCTGGAAAACTGTGTAGAATTTGCCTACGTCACAAACTTTGGCTAATCCATGTTCTTCTCTTTAATCCATGTTTATGCAAGTATTTGTGCAGTTGCTACTGAAATCTTATTCCCATTTGAAGAAAAGATCATTTGAGGGAAGTCGTAAAACCAAAACTAGATGCTTAATTAATTTGAATTGGCCTAAGATAAGTAAACGAAGTAAATCTGAAATTTATATCATTTGGATACAATTATGTTAAATTTACAACTGTATATTAGCTCATATTTTGATTAATTTTAGCATGTGTACAAAATTTAGTTTTCTAGAGTGTTGCCGGATCCAAACAAACTAAATCTGTATATCTAAATTGCAAATAAGCATGCATTGCATAATATATTTAAATAGATTAGTTTGAGTTTAGTTGTGAGTTGATAGTTGCATTTTTAATAGCACATGTATCTATTTTATGTACCAGGTCATAGATATGCGTCGTTAGAAGTATATCCATTGCAGCAACCGGCTTTGCATTCCAATGCATTCAGGACCACATAACAAAACATGACATCTTTTGATCTAATACAACAACTATCATTTATGCAACAATATTCACATATGCAGCAACTTTAAGGATTCTCTATGCATTGTCAGTCACCTTGGAATTTCAAAGAACATTTACATCATGAGAGTATGGATTGATTTCTTTTCGACTTCACTTGTTTGCTTCTTTTTTTCATTGTTGATACAATATATGTACATATGCTGGTGCACTTGTTATCCTTTCGAAGTAATGACCTTTTTGCTTTTAGAAGTAGCGTGTATAACAAACAAATCGAATTATCTTTTTGTTAATGTAATCTGTTTGGGCTTGTTATCTTAACTTTCTTCTTGAAATGTTGTATGTACGCACGCTTCTTGAATGCATGTGTTATTGCAAATTGAGTGCTTTATCATTTGTGTGTTGTTAGTTAATATGTAATTTCTATATAATATTGATATATTTAGGTAAGTATGAAATTGTGATGTTGATATATTAAATTTATTATAATGAATCATATTTTACTATTTTGGATATTATAAATGTTTCAATTATGTTAATTTAAGACTGATAAAAGATAAAATTTCTGTCTTTAAAATTCAGTTTCAAGTTTATTTAAGACTGTAATATCAGTCTTTAGATTTTGAGACTGAAATGTCAGTCTCAATATACTTTTTGCGACTAGGATTCAAAGATTGAAATTTCAGTCTTTGATCAGTCTTTAAATTATATTTGAAGAGTGAATTGCTTGTTTAATGACTGTAATTTTCAGTCTTTAATCCAATGTTTTTTTGTAGTGTACAATTCGCAATACATCCAGATATGGGCTGTAAATTTTCTCAAGCTAATGTTTTTTTGGATGTATGTATGTATGTGTGTGTGTGTATATATACATATATATATATATATATTAAATATGGGAAATTCTATTTAGACACAAAATGTTGACACAAATTTAGGCACAAAGAATCTCAACCACAAGATCTCCCCCTGAATTTCACCTCACACATAAAGACAAACAAATCCTACAGTCCAGATTTTGTGTTTTCAATTCTGTGTTTTATTTGGTGTCCCAATAGCCGCTCCCATTAAATATATCAGCGCAAATGTAGCATTTTATGAGTAGTAGCGTGTATGCGACATGGGACTAGCCAAGTAAGAAAAATACACATCAACTAAAGAAAGAAGGTTCAAGCACATAACCCAACCATATAAGTGAAATCAGGTCAATGGGATAATTTCTAATTTTGTCTGGACATAAATAAACAAAGTAATCACTAATTATTACAAGTTTGCACACAATTATATATATATGTGTGTGTGTGTGTGTGTGTGTGTGTGTGTGTGTGTGTGTGCAGGGAATCAAGCACGCATGGCAAGGGTGCATGCCAGTTTAGGAATGGAGATTTCATAACAAAGGTGACAGAAGTGGCTTTAGGGCAACTCCAGTGGTCTGAAATAAGGGTTGAATATTAAGGAAAACCTCTTCAGTCGTCGTGTAAAGGCTTAATATTAAGCCTAATCTTCAGGATCTTGAAGACCATCCAAGCGCCTAGTTATTAGGCGCTTGGTTAAGGCGCCTAATAACTAGGCGCTAGAACCCCCCTTCCCCCAATCTCCGTCCCCCCAACCGTGCTCTCCTTTTAACCGCTCCTCTACCTTTTTCTTTCTTCAAATGGCTATAAACGGTCAAATTTTCGAACTAACAACGGCTGTAAACGATCGTATAGAAATTTAAATGGCATTAATGGAAACAAGTATAATACAAAGAAGCTGAAATACAAAGATGCTGAAATACAAAGCTAATACACTTCAATGCAAACACACATAATAAAACAATGGAAGCCTCATCGTCGTTTTCCCAGGTGTTCATAGCTCAATTTTTGAATGCGTGATAGAATAATGATGAGCTTAGGACGAGTATAGCGGGGAGGACGAATATGGCGGAAGGGGTTTTGTAGGCGCCAGATTTCTGGCGCCTACTTTGTAGGCGTCAGGATTCAGGCGCCTACTTTGTAGGCGCCAGAATTCAGACGCCAGAACCACTGGTGCCTACTCCCCGGTTAAGGGCTGAACCCTGAATATTCAGCCCTTAACCCACTGGAGATGCCCTTATATTCAATAACATGCAAGTTTATTTATGCAGCCAAAGACCCATACCTAAAAAAATGAATTGGTATATGACAGTAGAGAATGGTAGTTTCAACTAGGCACGACAGAGATTTTATCCTGCAGCCACTTCAAATGGGAAAGTTCTCATATATACATGAGTGTATCGAATATAGGTACGTGTGTATGTATATATACACACACACCCCCCTCGTCACAAATGCATATATATGCATATAGCTAAGGGAAGATACATAGAAACATCCAGTGTAAGTGACAAACTTCAAGTTACTGCACAAACCAAAATTTATGTATGATTTAAAATAAATAAGTGCATGGCTAATATATTTCCAGTTTATAAAGAAAGGCAATAATATGTATAAACAAGGCAAAACATAACTACTGGTTTCGACTAGACATGGATATATATCTATATACCTGGGTATAGTTTGTAAAATACTACTTCTTACAGGTATATGGCACAGTTCAATTTTTACAGAGGTCAGGTCAAACAAATTCAAGTGTTCAAAACCCCAAATCCATCAATAACAATAAACAACCCAGTGCAAACTTAAGGAAGGTAAGCAAAACATAAGAAAGGCGCAACGTGACAAGGCAAGATAGTTCAATACCAAATCATCCAAGATTATGCTTTAGTGTTGAATCGACTTCATAACTTGAATAATGATAAATCGTGAGTTAGAACTCACCTGCAGTAACAGACAAAGGCATGGTGGTTCGATCAGGCGAGGAGTCGGCGACTTCGGTTACGCGCGATGAACAGAAAGTAGTAGGGTACTAAGCTTTGATGGATCCGGTCTTCTCTGGCCACGGATTTCAACTGGTGAGGATGGTAAGCAAGAACGGTGGTCGAGAGAGGGAGCTGTCAGAGGCCATAACAAGGGAGGAGACTGGTGGATTCCCCGGCGGTGAAGGGGGTCAGAGCGGATGCAGGTGTTCCGACCATAGTTAGGCAATGGGGTTTGCTTGGGTTTGAAGTTGAAGACTTTTGCGGATCTAGCTGTTTAGGCCGATGGTTAACAGGGAGGTGGTTGTGGTTTGTCAGGACGGAGGCAGTCAGGTCGAGGGTGAAGCGGCTTAGCTTTGGTGAAGTGTGCGACGCTGGTGGGCCAGTGGTACGGTGGAGGTAGGGCTGACATGGAGGGAGCCGGAGGTGGTTTACGGGCAGCGCACACAGTCCTTGTGTTGATGTAGGAGGAACGAATTTCAGGGTGAACGCCATGGATTCGAGGAACGATTCGGGGATTGGAGAAATTTGATTTGGTGAAAAGAAATGTATCGGCTGACAAAAATAAAATAAAGAAGGGGAAACGAAATAAAATAAAACAACAATGCTGCTGCCAAAAAAAAAAAAAGTTTTTGTCAAAACATGAGTCGTGCTACAATACCCGAAAAAGTTTTTGTCAAAAAGTAAGAAATAGGAGTAAATCCGGAATTCAGGGGTGGCATGCATTGAATTTAGAGGGGTATTTATGTAATTTAGGTGGGGCCTCCTATTTTCTTGTCTCTAGTGTATTTTTTGACAAAAACTGTTTTTGTCATAGTAGCATTTTTGGTCAAAAAATACACCACAGACAAAAAAATAGAAGACTCACCTCTTGAATTACAGAAATACCCCTATGAATTCAATGCTTACCCCCTTGAATTCCGGATTTACCCCTATTTCTTAGTTTTTTAACAAAAAGTTTTTTCGGGTATTCTAGCATAAAGGGGAGGTGGAGAGGTAAGTGGCATGGTAAACCAAGAGATAGGTGTAAACAAATTTCACCAAATTTCAACAAATGTCAAACATATTCAGAAATTAAAACAAGTGGGAACAACAATTAAAAATTATTTCTCAATATATACATAACATTTAGTATCCTATATATACAAACATAATACTAGTATATTTATACATTTCCAAATACAATTTCATTCTAATTTTTTTTATAAACCAAATTCAACTAAACAAATTTATTTGAATTCGAATATAATTCTCAAGTTAAATTAAAAATCAAAATCTATAATCTGTCTGACAATATTCTTCAATTAGTTTTAAAATATTAACATCATTTAATTTAACAAAAAATATCTGGTTTCAAATATAAAACTTAAATTTACACCTACAAAATTCAATTCAAAACCAAGTTTTAAACATAGACTAGATCTCAAATTGAAACTTAAAGCATAAAAAAAAAAAAAAAAAAAAAAAAAAAAAAAAACTAGATCGTTATAATCTCTCCCACAAGGCTTTTCTTCCTTGAAAAGGAGAGATTGTTAAAATCATACATGTATAACACAAAATACTTACAATATCAAATTTAATTTAAAATAAAATAAACAATGGAATTAAAACCCCAAAATTCTTATAAATTAAACTTATCAAAACTTTTTTTATCAAAATCTAGTTTCAAATGATAAATCTTGAAATCAAAGTATGAAATAACTTCTTCGACTTAAGATCCCATTTTATTTTCAAATCATTTGAAATACTTTATTGTTTTCATATCGAATCATACTTGCTTCGGGGTTTCAAAACCAAAATCATTTCAAAAATTCAAATATTTTACGATAAAACGACATAACACATTTATGCCACATGTCGAGATGTTTCTCCCAAAGACAAGGCCATTAGGCACGACCTACTCACGTAACTATATAAATAAATGATGTCACTCTGGACCCCAGAGTAGACCATTAATCAAGGACTTACACCCTGTAATGGCGCGTTTTGTAAGGTATAATAATTAAGTTATTTAATTATTTAAATAACGAATATTTTAAATAAACAATAGTTGAACGTATAATTATAATATAATTAAAACCGAGCGCGTAACGACGCGGCAGTTCGCTATTTGGCGATTTAGACTTCAACTGGATGTAGAGGGTCCGTTTTAAATCAGATTTCTGTGAAACAAGAAACATGTGGAGCTGGTGGAGTATATCTTTCTAGTGGAAGAGAAAAATGGGGATTTCGTCGTGTAGATTTTGAGATACGTCCAAATCAAATTTCAGAAAAGTCGCTGTGGAATTCCTTTATAATTCGTAACGCTTTATTTACGTTACAAATGGATTTTTCAATATAAATTGAATATCGATTCAACCAAGACTTGGAATATCAAGTATATAATTTTTCTGGAGCTGTATGGTATACCACTGTGAATACAGACGATAATAATTAATTTTAATTAATTAATTTAATAATATTTAAATATATTTACATATTTAAATAGGCTATTCAAAGCGTTAAAAATAGCCAGTTTTGCAAACGAAGTCGGAATTCGACAAAACCTGTTTTGTTGGATCCGTAATGTTGAATAGTTGTTAGATTCCAAGTTTCGTGATTTTTGAAGTCAGTATGTGGCCGTACGGATTTTTAGAGTGAAAAACAGTCGATAAATTGACCTTTAAAAATACGCTGTGTGAGCATACGGAGTCGGAATTCGACGAAACCAGTTTCGTTGGGACTATAATGTCGAGCTCTACCTACATGTCCAGTTTGGTGATTTTTAGATATCGTATGTAACCGCAGGGATTTTTAAAAGACAGAGAAGAGCATAAAATTGATAAAATAAAATAGAAAATCAAATTAAAAATATTCTCCCTATTTTTCTAAGGTCCAAGACAGGCCACACGACCTTCCTTCTCAACCACAGATGCTACCAACCAAATCTCAAGTATAATACCCTCAAACATTCCTAAACCCTAATTTCAGTTTTTCCTCAGTCAAAAAAAAAAATGCGCCTCCACTGCTGAGAAGTTAAACACAAGAAATCCTCTTTCAAAGATTTTTAGAAAATCATACAATACCTTATAAATCATGAAATACTTATATTTGAGACCTGGATTCAATTCTCTTCACCCTCGTATGACTTTCACTGAGTTCGACGAGAGTTTTCGACGCTGTCATTCCTACAGCGTGCGACTAGGGTTCGAGCAATCTCGTATTTCAAGCATCAATTCAGGAAAGGGAGTACGAATTTGGATTCAGGAAGCAAAGCAGAACTTGTTCGAAGGATTTGGGGGTTTTCAGTTGAAAGAGGTGTCGCAACTTTTCTTTACTGTTCGAGGATGAGGTCGACGACGGATTTTGTGGGAGGGGTTCGAAGTCGTTGAAGGTGGGATGGTTGCGAAGAGGACGTGAAGGGGAACGAGGTGGTGAGCTTGGTTTTTGATTTCGTTAAGGAAGGGAAGGTGCGATTTGGATCAAAGAAGTGGGAATGGTGCTGTGTAAAGGAGCAGGTCACGGCCAAGAGGATTGAGGAAGAAAGGGGTATGTTTGGGCGGGTTCTAAAATGATGGGAGTGGGCCGTGTTTCATTGGGTAAAGCCCAATTCCTTTTTAATTAAATAGTTTAAGTTTAAATTAATTTAAAAATGTACTCGAACTTGTAACTTAAATATCTTGAACATACGACATCAGATTCGCGAACCGTGAGTTGCGTTGGGATCATGGGGACGAACACTACGCACTGGAACTGACCGCGAGTCAATTGGAGTCCGTCACAATTTACAGCAAAATAAATTGTCTGAATCAAGCGATGGTTATCGTCGTTGACGATGATCGTCCAAATGTGAGTAAAACTCACCAACTCTGAATAGTTCTATTTTTACAGTGTATTCTTAGGACTGTTAAATTATTGTCCGTTTGATTATATGTTGACTGTTTGATTGAACTGCTAGTCAGTTAGTAGAGATTTTATATATATATATATATATATATATATATATATTTACGTATATATATATAAACCGTCAAATAGTTATATGTTGATTCTGTTTATCAGAATATTATACTGGTGTTGTCTAACATCTGTGGTGCAGGGAAACAGGTTGGAGGAATCCAACTGGATTCCTCAACAGTTATTTTTACTGTGATTTATATATCGTGATATATAAATGTGATATATATAATCTGTTGTGATTACATGTGGTTGGACGATATTCATCGTTGTTGGATGATGTGTTAAAAACCGTAAGAAATACCAGAGTGTGATAAAAGGATTAAACAAAGTAATTGGTTAAGTTAACCAAAGCAAAGTTAGTCGAGATAATCAAAGTACTTGGATGAGTTAACCAAAGCAAGTTAGTCGAGTTAATCAAAGTAATTGGTTAGGTTAACCAAAGTGAATTAGTTAAGTTAAACTAAGTGGTTAATCGAAGTGAATTAGTTAAGTTAAACTAAGTGGTTAATCAAAGTGAATTAGTTAAGTTAAACTAAGGGGTTAATCGAAGTGAATTAGTTAAGTTAAACTAAGTGGTTAATCAAAGTGAATTAGTTAAGTTAAACTAAGTGGTTAATCGAAGTGAATTAGCTAAGTTAAACTAAGTGGTTAATCAAAGTGAATTAGTTAAGTTAAACTAAGGGGTTAATCGAAGTGAATTAGTTAAACTAAGTGGTTAATCGAAGTGAACCAGTTAGGTTAAACCATTTGAGTTAACCAGTTAGGTTAAACCATTTGAGTTAACCAGTTACGTTAAACCATTTGAGTAAACCAGTTAGGTTAAACCATTTGAGTTAACCAGTTAGGTTAAACCATTAGGGTTAACCAGTTAGAGATTACCAGTTAGAGTTGAGCAGTTAAGGTTAACCAGTTAAAGTTTACCAGTTAAAGATAAACAGTTAAAGTTGACCAGTCAGAGTGGATCAGTTAGAGTTAACCAGATAGAGTTAGTCAAACAGAGTTACTCAGGATAAGTTGCCATTCAGCACGACTGCTAGCGTAATTCGCAGGGCTGCAGATAGCCTACGGCGGTCGGATGTTTCCTGAGTGAATCAGGCGTAACCATTGTGATCGCTGCGACCTAGAGTCAAGCGAATGGTGTTAAATCGAATAGAGTTATTCGATAGGAGTTAATCAAGGTAAGTTAAGTAGAACAAGTTGAGGTACCCAGTTAGAGTTATCCAAGTAGAGTTAATCGAGTAGAGTTGTCGAATATCACTTATCCGAAGTAGAGTTATCGAATATAGTGTATTCGAGAGAAGAGTAATCCAATATAGTTTATTCGAGTGGAGAAATCAAATGCTATTCCTTTGAGAAGAGTTATCGAATATAGTTTATTCGAGTGGAGAAATCAAATGTTATTCATTTGAGAAGAGTTATCGAATATAGTTTATTCGAGTGGAGAAATCAAATGTTATTCATTTGAGAAGAGTTATCGAATATAGTTTATTCGAGTGGAGAAATCAAATGTGATTCATTTGAGAAGAGTTATCGAATATTATTTATTCGAAGAGTAGTTATCGAATATTGGTTATTCGAAGTTAGTTATCCAAAGGAGTTATTCGAAGTTAGTTAATCCGAAGGAGTTAATCGAAGAGTTAATCCGAAGGAGTTAGTCGAAGAGTTAATCCAAAGGAGTTATTCGAAGTTAGTTAATCCGAAGGAGTTAATCGAAGAGTTAATCCGAAGGAGTTAGTCGAAGAGTTAATCCAAAGGAGTTATTCGAAGAGTTAATCCAAAGGAGTTATTCGAAGTTAGTTAATCCAAAGGAGTTATTCGAAGTTAGTTAATCTGAAGGAGTTAATCGAAGAGTAAATCCGAAGGAGTTAGTCGAAGAGTTAATCCAAAGGAGTTATTCGAAGTTAGTTAATACAAAGGAGTTATTCGAAGTTAGTTAATCCGAAGGAGTTAATCGAAGAGTTAATCCAAAGGAGTTAGTCGAAGAGTTAATCCAAAGGAGTTATTCGAAGTTAGATAATCCAAAGGAGTTAGTCGAAGAGTTAATCCGAAGGAGTTAGTCGAAGAGTTAATCCAAAGGAGTTATTCGAAGTTAGATAATCCAAAGGAGTTAGTCGAAGAGTTAATCCGAAGGAGTTAGTCGAAGAGTTAATCCAAAGGAGTTATTCGAAGTTAGTTAATCCAAAGGAGTTATTCGAAGTTAGTTAATCCAAAGGAGTTATTCAAAGTTAGTTAATCCGAAGGAGTTAGTCAAAGAGTTAATCCAAAGGAGTTATTCGAAGAGTTAATCCAAAGGAGTTAGACGAAGAGTTAATCGAATATAGTTATTCGAAAGAAAGTGTTAATCGAATATAGTTTATTCGAGTAAAGTTAAAAGAGTTAATCGAATATAATTTATTCGAGTAGAGTTAGAGAAGTTAATCGAATATAGTTATTCGAATAGTGTTGGAGGAGATATCGAATATAGTTTATTCGATAGGAGTTAAGTGAATAGGGTTAATCAAGTAGAGTTAAGCAAATAGAGTTAATCCAATAGGGTCAGTCCACTAGGGTTAATTGGAAAGAGTAAATCGAATATAGTTATTCGACAGAAAGGTTAAGTAAGGAAGTTAGTTAAAGGAATTTAAAGCGAACTTTACCTATTTTCAAGGTTAGAAGTGTTGTTCAATTAAGGTCTGAGAGGTAGTTCTACCCCAACTTGATTGGCTTCGTTCTAACTAAGGAATGGTTAAAGTTTGGCAGTAAAGAGGAGTTAAGTGAAATGTGTAATTTAGGGAAATGGTTTAAGTTGGTATAGCGATGTTTTATCTAAACATCTGCTTAATCCAAATGTAGGAGTTTTGGAAATATCTTCCAAAGAAGAATAAGAATTGTTTTCTAATATAGAAAACAAGGAATGGAAATGTTTTCCAGTATTAATAAATATATTTTCTAACATTTAGAAAATAGCAAATGTCGAATATAGGGAAATAGGAGATGTGAAATGAACTAAAGAGATATATGTTAAAAGATGTTTGTTTGATATAATTTCCGTCTGGAAATAATATCGTTGTTTGCACACTTGTTTTTCTTGGATAGTTAACTCACAGACTATCGAAGTTTTTACCATTTTAACGTTGTTAATATGGAGAGACCGGTTGGATTATTATCCAAAGAACCACTCTGTATCGGCATAAGCGTTACTAGCAATATATGACAAAGATAAATTGAAGACGGAGTAAAGTGCAAGGGCTGTTGTATAAGTCTTAGATAACAGTGACTAAGATGGATATACTGAATAGTGCCTTCGGTTTGTCCAGTCCCAGGACAACGTATATGGAAGAAGGTCTGACAGAGTATATCCAATGGATCGCGTAAGTTGATCTGTTCAAACGTATTCACGTTTGGTGGCGGAGGAATTCGTTTCTCTTAGCTGTATACCCGTGTTATTTTTGGACAAGTCAATTTGTGATTTGGCGGGTATGACGATGTGACATTCTAAGTAAATGAAGATGGATGTCTGGCAGAGTATTTCCAGAAAAGTCACGTACCTTGATTTCTTCAACCGTACCAAGAGTGGAAGCGGAGAAGGAAACTTCTCTTAGCCAACACATAATGTATGGTTGTAGACGTCAAATTAGTGATCTCGATGGATATGACGATGTGGCATTCAAAGTGAAGGGTGATCAGATGTTCTGAAGATAGACGTAGCTTCTAGCCTCACACCGGGAAGTAACAAAAGTTGGGCTAGGCAGCATGGCTAGTTGGGTCATCCCCAAGCAGGGTGTATTGTCACCGATCTAGGGAATATTCATATTTATACTTCTTTTTGATTCTGTATCTTCGGATGACGGTTTGATGGCCTACAACCGTGGTGGCAATATATTCGCGACACTCAAGCTAAATGAGTGAGCGGTCATGTGTGGCCGGGTTGCAAGACGTTCTTGTTGAACCCTGAGTGTATCACCTCTAGAGTACACTATTCAGAAGGTGCTCCCATACCTTGTCTGTTGGAATCCATTCTCCGATAAGAGCCCTGCGGTTTATGATTTTATACTATGTATGTAGAACGTGAGATGCAAGCGTTTCTGCTAGATTGATACCTATTTGTACTTAGACATTATTATAATATCACAATGATATTGCTTGTCAAAGTTGTTCAGATACTCATAAGGGAAAAACCCGTTCCGTATTCACGGCGTGGTCTTATGAGATATCCTATACCTGTTTTAAACTATTTTACTCATACCAGTCCCATGACTGACCCGGAGTTTACTTTGTTGTTTTCCCTAAACTCTTGGGTGCCTAAATTTGTACGGGCAGTCAAGTAGTCGGGATTTACAGATATACGTGGAGAGCTTGGAGCAGGAGACTTCAAGATTCTATAGCTATAGTTATTTCCGCTGTGTTGTAAGTGTTGTACTCTGATAAGTGCTATTGTATATATATAACTGTTTACTTCAAAGTTATGTTATATATTATATGTTATTCGTTCCGCTGTGAGATTCGTGTTACTCTGATGATTCTGATGTTCTTCTTCTTCTTCTATTCTATTAGTTCTACCTTTTCTTTCTCACCTTCTAAATTCTTTCACTAACGTCGCGGAATTTTCGACTCTCGAGGAGTCGAAAATTTCCAGCCGTTACACACCCATGTCATATCTTTCTCTAGTCACGGGTTACTCGAATCTTATTAACAAATCATTTCATTTCAAATAGTTTTCTTATTTTTCAAATCTTTCAAAGATATCGGGATTCAAGTCATTGAATTTTCAATGTTTATAAAGCACTTTACAAACTATTTTTCACATTCCAAATAATTGGATAATAAGAAATCAAATTTAATCACTTTATTTTAACTTCAATCCGGTATTGTACATATGCAAATACCCAAATCATTGGCTTTATAAACCATTTCAAGCTTTCATGAAAATAAATTTCAAATCATTTCGAAGTATCCTTGAAATAATATTTCCAACAATTACACATAAGTTAATATTTTCCAAGAGATTCATAAAATCAGGTAACTTTCATTCTCAAATTTCATTTCCAAAATCCTTTACAAAATAATATAGAATTTTATCCGCATTGGTTTCAAAATATTAAAACTCATTTAAAAAATTACTATTTGAATAATCAGAAAATATCTTGAAACAATTTATTCGAAAATATCTTCACGCTTTCATTGCACTACTCTGATCTAGTATATACATATTTCAAACTAGTTTTGTTTCCAAATATTAAATCTAAAACATTATAAATCGATTTCAAAATTTTGAAAACCACATTCTCGAATGAATATTTTTTCAACATCCGACTTGTCCGTAGATTTGTCGATGCAAAGCAAAGGATTAGGATAAGGTTTGACAAACTCAAGCACGAATAGATCGAATGATAAGCGAAAGATGACGGTTGGTCAAGGAAAAGCAAAACATGGCAACAAGAGAAGTGATGGAATTATATTTTCAAAACATTTATCACTATTCAAATTACATCTTAATTCGTTTTCAAATTCAATTTTTATTCTATAAACAATGAGTATGTCACTTATTTAAATTTCACTTATTTATCCCAACTCATATTAAATTATAGAAACATTTTATTTGAATTTATCCAACTAATTTCAATCACTTATGCAAACACTTTCAAGTATTTTTCGACATTTCAATTGGAATCATATAGACATCCTACTTTCGAAACTCGCAAATAAATTTCTGATGATGTCCGGATCATCAACAGAATTATCCTCAAGTGACTAGAATGTGATTCTATATCGTATATATGTTGATCACGCGTATATTCAAAATCTGTACATACTTGACAGTCCAATCATGATGTCCAATAAAATACTCAAAACTTTGATAATAAGTTGTATTTCAAAATAATTACACTTTCAAAGCGATTTATTTAATTTCAAAATAATTTATATTTCAAAATACGCTCTCTCTACAGTAATTCTTGTGTCAATTCCACTTATTCTAGGATATCACTATCCTATCTCTAATGAGCTTTTAAACCCAATAAGCTAAGCTTTGTCAAACCAAAGCTCTGATGCCAACTGTAACAACCTGCCCTTTTGACTGCATCAAGTCGATAATTAAGCCAACTAGAAACGTTCAAAATGACAGATTGTTTTTTTTAGCTTATAGGGTTTAACAGAAAATACACACAGAATCATAGACAGAGAAGACAATAATATATCTCACAAACGGAACTTTATATAAAGAAATATTAGAGTTTACAAATTTATATTTTACAGCGGAAGATTAATATACATACATGTACATTAGATTTCAAATTAAAAAGAAACCTGAAGAACAAACTAAAGCGAGCGCGTCTTTATGTGCTTCTAGCTTCGATAACTTGAATCTCTAAAATCTACAGCACTCATATCTGAACTGAGCGTTCCATTCGAAAACATAAAACACTCTAGTCAGGATTAATCATTGTTCAAGTAAATTAACTTAAATAAAACATTAAATAGTTACACCTAACTTGAATACGAAGTTCTAAATTTCGATTATCTGCCAAGTATTCATGGTCAGATTTGGACACTGCAAAAGTAAAATGCAGGTTCTGGAGACAAATAATATGATCAGGTTTCCAATCAAGACAAATACCCATTCAAGGATAGGCACATAGATTCTGATTCTACAATTCGCAATACATCTAGATATGGGCTGTAAATTTTTTCAAGCTAAAGCTGGTATGGATATATATATATATATATATATACGAGCACAAGTATAGCGTTTTATGAGTAGTAGCATGTATGTGACATGGGACTAGCCAAGTAAGCAAAATACACATCAACCAAAGAAAGGAGGTTCAAGTGAATAACCCAACCAAATAAGTGAAATCAGGTCAGTGGGATAATTTCTAATTTTGTCTAGGCATAAATAAACAAAGTAATCACTAATTATTACAAGTATTGCACACAATTTAAAATTAGAACAAGTGGCACTGTAAACAAAGGGACAGGTGTAAACAAATTTAGCGTAAAAAAGGGCTGACAAAAATAAAATGAAGAAGGGGAATCGAAATAAAATTAAAAGAATTAGAAAGGGACGGAGGAGAGGCAAGTGGCATGGTAAACAAAGGGACAGGTGTAAACAAATTTCGACAAGAGCCAAACATATTCAGAAATTAGATCAAATGGCAACAACAATTAAAAATTGTTTTTCAATGTATACATACCATTTAGTGTACTATATATACAAACACAATACTAGTATATTGATACATTTTCAAATACAATTTCAATTTCAATCTAATTTTTTAATAAACCAAATTCAACTAAACAAATTTATTTGAATTCGAGTATAATTCTCAAGTTAAATTAAGAATCAAAATTTATAATTTCTCTAACAACATTCTTCAATTAGTTTTAAAATATTAACATCGTTTAATTTAAAAAATTATCTAGATTCAAATATAAAACTTAAATTTACACCTAGAAAAATCAATTCAAAACCAAGATTTAAACACAGACTAGATCTCAAATTGAAACTTAATTTTCTTAATATAAGTTTAATTTCAAAACAAAATTTTAAAATCTATTATCTTAAAACATCGGGAAAAAAAACTGGATCGTTACAGTAAGGATATATGTGTATTTTGCAATCTTAGAAATCATATGCAATCTTCCTTAAATCATACTCACATAGAAGCCAAATCAAAGAAAATTGTTTTCATATACACTATCAGAATATACTCTTGCACCCCTGTTTAGATCGGATGTTTGATCATATGAGTCGGACGTCTGAATCAACTATCAATTTTCAAAACATCAAGAAACCAGACATCTGACCCGCATTTTGGGTTTTAAAGTTAAACTCTAGAAAAAAGGTCTGATACATAAGCTAAACATCAAACTAAAATTTAAGAAATTTTCTCTATTTCAAGCCAGATGTCTAACCTATTCATTCAAACATCTGACTTGATAAGAAAATTCATTTGTGGTAGCGAAAAGAAGTTGCCATTGAAACTTAAGGTGGCGTTTTGATAAACGCGCGAGAAAACATGAACCTAAAAGTACATGATTTTTTGTTGCATTTAATTCAACACCACTATAAATATATTTTTTGGCATCATTTTTTAATTGAAAAAAAAAGTTTTTTTTGCAGCTTTTCTAGAACGTCACCAAAAAGGTGCTCATTTACTATGTTGCTATTTTTTGTGGTTTTTTTAACATTACCTTTTTTTGCAGTATTTCTAAAATGCCACCAAAAAGATACTTGATTACTATAATTACTGGTTTTGTTCAAAACTTATATAACAATGTAATACATAAACACATACACATTTAAATATAACACACTAAACAACCACAAAATACATAAACAAAAGCGCTAACATAAACACAACTATGTCATAACCGAACAGTAGTGTCAAGGCAAAAAGTTAGTCATACATTTACACAACTGAACTACCATAAACAATGTCATAATAGTACTGCAGCTAAAGTACCATAAATAGCTGAAATAAGCAAGCACAATAAATAACCGAAATACCTAACAAATACCATAAACTAATGATGCTACTGCTGATTTCTTCAAAAACGTTGATCTACTTGTAAACAATAATAATCAACAATTAGACTCAAGTTATGATCAAGACTGAGAAAATAATGACAGGTAATAGTGAATCCTTGTACAAATAATTTTAAGATGAACTTACGCATAACATAAGCTTTTTGGTAAAATCTTTAAGCCATCAGTAGAAAAACCATTTTCATCATATAGCACATGATAATAAGTCGGATGATAAGTGCCCTAACAGATCAATACAAAACAAGAAATTGATTGATTGCTTAAATAATGAAGATTGTTATGGAAAGAAAAAAAATAAATTTACCTTAATTCCAGCATGACTACAAAGATAAAAATCGAATTCTATGGGGTGGCAAATCATCTGGTATACCACAGTTCTTGAGATATAAAACCATTCAAGTAAAAAAAAAAACTATACCTTCTACAGTCTTAAGTTTCAACAAATTTTAACTCAAAGATGATGATATTGCACAAAAATCATGCATCAAATATACAACCATAGTAACATGAACCAGATGTTACATCCATAAACCAAATGCTACGTCTATGAACCTTCTGGAATTGGCCTGAGTATATTATAAGTAATGAACGAGTCGAATTTTATTTAAAATATAAAGGTTGCATATAAAAATTAGCATGGCATAGTAACCTGAGTCGCATACAAGATCATAACAAGCATCAAATTCGTAGCATCACAATTCACAGACATAGAGGTTTACCATGCATAATATTTCACTGATAATTCACTTATAAGTTACATAATTGGTATAGCAATGGTATATATGAAAATGGGTAATAACATGCATAAGGACATTTGTTATCATGCATCCGATGTGCTCATGGAAAGCTCTCAACATAAACTATCTCCAAGTTAACCATTTAGTTAAACATGCACACACTACTAGAAATGAACAGTATAGCATTGGACCCTTCCAACGGCCTCCAATGGCCGTTTACCAACGGCTTCCAACGAAAGCCAAAATACGGATTTTTCTTACGGATACAAAAAATACGTCGTTAGAAACCGTTCGCGGCCGTTAGTTTAAACCCGTTGGACATCGTTGGTACCCATTACACGGGTTGAGCACAAATCAGCTGAAGCTGCTACCTTCTTCCTCATTCTCTAAACCCACGATTTTTTCCCCAAATCCCTAAATCTCCAATTCTGAAATCACCAATTCCACTCCATCATCCACCTAGGATATCTCCAACTCAATCAAAGCACTCTCTCATCCTCTTTGATCTTCGATTCTCTCCGATTTCAAGGTATGTATTAACCCTAGTTTTGTTTAATACACTAAGTTTAGTAATTTAAGCATAACTAGAGTATGTTTTTGTGTTTAGTGCTTTTAATTAGTTGCTAATGTAGGGTTTAATCATTTAGGATTTTTATTTATAAATTATTTAGTTGTTATGATCTAGGATTTTAATTAGTTTAAGTAATTGTTGTTAATGAATTTGTATTTATAGATTTATTTGATTATGTTGCTAATGTAGGGTTTAATTAGTTAAATTGAATATGTATATATGCATATATATATAGTGTTGTATGTGTGTGTATATATATGTATGTAATTGATAATTAATTTATGTATTTGTTTATTTGGTTAAGCCCCAATTCAGTGAAAACAATATTTAATTTGTCAAAAATGTGTTGTTGAAATGGAAATATTTAAGTTTATGTTTTGGGCTAAGGTGCATAAAGGTGCTAAGGCGCACAAAGACGCACAAAAAACAATTCAATCATAAAAAAAACCAAATCATAATATGTTATACTCATAAAAGAGAGTTTTTTTGGCCCCGTTTAATAAGTATTGTATATAATCATTATGTGAATGTTCGTTTTATTAACGAAACAGGCATTTATATTCATCGTATACAATATTTGTTGGTTTTTCCTTTGTATTGGACAAGTTACGAACACAATAACGAAATTAAATCTCGTAAAATATTTCATTTTAAACAGTTCTCAAAATTTTGAAAGCACTTCCTTTATGTTCCTTGTGTACACCCAATTATGTACTATTCAGGGAACTAAAGGGAAGTGCTGCCGAAATTTTGTTGAATGATTTAAATTGAAAAGATTTACGCGATTTAATTAAGTTATTATATTTGTAATGGGAGGTAGGACGACCCACTAGTAAATGATCAATTAACATAACATACATTCAGCACTAAAATTATTTTAACAAAATGTCAGTGCAAATTTTATCATCATAATTAATACGTAAAAGAAATGTTTTCATTAAAATACAATCTTAGTGTTTGAGCGATCAGACACAAAAATTATGAAGCTAATTTTATATCATACTTTCTAATTTTATATGTACTTAGGAAAAATGGACAATTATTTTAACGATCGAAGCTAGATGTACAAACGAAGAGAAACTGATAGCACAATAAACAATCAATTTATTAATGGTGTCAGCGCGTTTATTGATTTCAGTTTAAGTAACAATGGAAACGACGTCAAAATCCGTTATCCATGTAGTAGAGGCAAGTTATCGAAGCATTTGATACCACAAATGGTTAGAGTTCGTTTGCGTCAGTACGGTTTTATGTCAAACTATTTAGTTTGGGATTGTCATGGAGAATCGTTAGCATCTACTTCTATACAAGTTGAGGAGGTAGTGAATAATGAAATTACTACAACGAATCTCATAGAACAAATGGTTGAAGATGTTGCACGTTCTATGTTCCCTATTCAACAATTTAATGATAATGATGGTAATGATGATGATGGTAATGATGAAGAAGAACCAAATATTGAAGCCAAAAAACTTATATGATTTATTAGATGACGCGAAAAAACCCCTTTGGGAATGCTGTGAAAGCGGAACTCAATTATCAGTAACTGTTGAATACATTGCGATGAAATCTAAATACAAACTCAAAGAAGCTGGATTTACAGCTATTGTACGAGCTGCGAAGCGGTATATGCCTCCCAATAATTTAATGTGAGAAAACCATTATAAAGTAAAGAAAATGATGTCGGCCTTTGGTTTATTGTATCAAAAAAATAGATACATGTCTAAAGGGTTGCATGCTATTTTGGAAGGAAGATATCAATCTTAAGAATGATAGAATATGTAATCAAAAAAGATACAAACCAAGAAAGAAAAAGGGAAAGGAAGTCGTGTATAAACGTATGCATTATTTACTTATTATTCCTAAACTTCAAAGGTTATACGCATCTTCTGTAGCCGCACAACATATGAGATGACACAATGTGAGAACACGGGAAAAAGGTACGTTAACACACCCATCCGATGGAGAAGCATGGAAGCATTTTGATCAAAAGTATCCCAATTTTGCATCTGAGAGTCGAAATGTTAGACTTGGTTTGTGTTCAGATGGATTTTCACCATTTTCTCAATATGGTTCTAAATATTCATCCTGGCCAGTAATCTTATAATTTACCTCCGTGGATGTGTATGAAAAATCCTTATATGTTTCTTACAATTGTCGTCCCTGGTCCTGGTGATCTGACACAAGGAATCGATGTTTACTTATAACCGTTGATTGAAGAATTAAAAAATTGTGGTATGAGGGGTAGAAACATATGATATTTCCCAAAAGAAAAACTTTCATATACATACTTCTCTGTTGTGGATAATTAGAGATTTTCCTGCTTATGCAATGCTTTCTGGTTGGAGTACGACTGGTCGTCTAGCTTATCTGTATTGCATGGAAGAAACAAGAGCATTTTCTTCACCTATTGGAAATAAAATTTCATGTTTTGACTGTCATAGATTTTTCTTCATATTAATCATCCTTTTAGAAGAGATAAGAATTTTTTTACAGCTAATAGGCATGAAACTTTACGACCACCTAAAGTATGGACAAGTAAGGAAATTTATGAACTTGTACTAGATTTTCCCAAAATTCATGAAACCAGAGTACAAACAGAAATTCAAGGTAAATCAACGATTCATAATTGGTGGAAAAATCTTTTGATTCGTCATAATATTGACGTGATGCATAATGAGAAAAACGTGTTTGATAATGTAATCAATACAATTTTGAATGTCAAAGGGAAGGCGAAAGATGATTTGAAATCAAAACGTTATATTGAAGTAATATGTAATCATCAGGAGCTTCATATAAAGCCAAATGACACCAGAAAACCGAAAGCGTGCTATGAACTGGACAATAATCAAATTAAAATATTTTTAAAATGGATGGAAGGATTAAGATTCTCGGATGGTATACCTTCCAATCTTCGTAGATGTGTTGACTGTAAAAACAGTAAACTTAGCGGGATGAAAAGCCACGACTGTCATGCTATGATGAAAAATTATTGCTCGTCGCTTTCAAAGAACTATTGTATGTAAAAGTTTGGACTGCTGTGACAGAGCTTAATTTGTTCTATAAAGAGCTTTATTCATCTACATTAAAAATTGACCGTCTACGTAAACCAGAGGAAGAAATCCCCATATTACTCTGCAAATTGAAAAAAATATTTCCTCCATGGTTTTTCAATGTTATGGAGCATTTACCTTTTCATCTTCCATTAGAAGCACGTCTTCGAGGGCCTGTGGAATACGGATGGATGTGTCCATTTGAAAGGTATATTAATATTCAGTTAATTAAATTTTGGTTAATGAAATGTATGAAAAAATAATTTACAATAATTCTAAATAGGTATTTAAATCATCTAAAAAAAGGTGAGGCAAAAAGCTCGAGTTGAAGGTTCTATTTGCAAATCATACATCGAAGAAGAAGATTCGTTTTTTCCCTAATTATTTTAGTGATCATGTGAACATATCATTTTCAAGTACTGCATGTAATGATTAAGGAATTGATCAAAATGACTGTCAAGCGACTTTATCTATTTAAAAAAAAAACATGGACGGCTTTCTAGTAGATGTGTGGAAGAATAGCTGAATGATAAAGATTATAATGCAGCACACACATATATTCTTCTCAATTGCACCGAAGTTGCACTGTTCGTTAGGTAATGAACTTATGCATCTATGTATACATGTATTTTATCTTTAATAATATATGTAACATTTGTCCTATAATTGTAGCATTTATGAATCACAGTATCCAAACGGCGATATTAACAAAGAATTCACTAGTTGGTTTACTGATTATGTTTTTGATCCAACAAATTGTATTGTGGATGAAAGATTGAAACATTTGGAACTAGGACCAAAAAGAAATGTCAAGACATATCTAATATAATTTATCAATGGATTTAAATTTAGCATTAAAGAATATGGTGCTGAAAAATTAACTGACAATAGCGATGTATTTGTTAAAGGTAGTGATGATCCAAATGACTATATACACGATTTTTTTTGGCGTGCTAAACCAGATTCTACAAGTGATATATTTCACACGACCCGCAGAAGAAGTATTTTTGTTTAAATGCAACTGGTTCAGCAACGTTCCAGGCTGTGGAATCAACGTGCACCCAAAATATAATCTTATAGAAGTAAGACATACTTCCCATTATTATAAGTACGATCCTTTTGTACTTGCCAAACAAGCTCTTCAAGTATATTATGCTCCTTATCCCTCTATGAGAAGAGTCAAAATAGACTGTTGGGTTGTTTTCAAAACAAAGGCAAGGTTTACATTTGACGGACGTAATATTCTCGACGACCAAGCTTATCAAGCAGACATTGAGGAAAATGCAGAAATAGTAATAACTGATGATCAAACAAATTTTGGACCTCTAAACGATGAATCGATTGCATTAATTGATGTATTTGGGACTACAGATGAACCATATATGGAGGAGGAAATAGAGTCAGAATCTGAAAGTGATGACGACAACTAACTAATACTCCTCATTTTCAAAAGGTAATTTTATGTTTATTTTTACATAGTAAGACTCAAATCCATATTTAATAGATATTTCTTACGTTAACACATTTGAATAGATAGTTCTTATGTTATCTATTAATAAGTAACATATCATAAATAAAAAAATATGTTATCTATAAAACTTATATTAAGTACAAAACTAGGTTTTTAGTAAAAACTTAATTTAAGTACAACAAATTATTTAAGTACAATAAACTTATATTTATTTTTATGACATTTCTATGAATCAAACTCATATGTTAACTAGACATATCTATGAATCAAACTTATATTTAACACTTCTACGAATCAAAGTTGTAATGTTAGCTAGACATATGTTATGACATTTCTATTATCAAGTACTCATGTTATCTAATACCATGTTTTTACATAGCTCTTTCATGTTATGTTATGTTTTGTTATGTTGTCTGTAACAGGTATGGTGTCAGGTGGTGATGAGGGTGGTCCATCGTCGGAGTTATCCCGTCATGTGGTCTGGCTTAAGCCAAAAGCATCCAATGGGTAAAACTAAGTTTTTAGTATAAATTTAATTTAAGTGCAATAAATTATATAAATTGTTGTTCTAGTAGCCATGTATTTTTTTTCCCGTTTAATACAGGAGTTTTGAGTTGGAGTCGTCCAATATAGTTTTGAGGATATCAAAACGCGCTTATCAGGCCCGCATGACTGCATGTTGGCCCACATGGAGCTCGATACCCGACATTGTTAAGAAGACTATGTGGCAGGATTTTTTGATATGTATGTATGATATAACATTTATTACGTTAAGTTGTCATGCTTCTATTTGATAAGTTCATATGTATGTTATTTTAAAAAAAAATGCAGAGTTTGGTGGATCTCCGGGAGACGAATTTGGATCTCATCAGGCTACACTGGAACAACAAAATGGCAACAAATTACAGACAGACAATGAACACCTTAAAATCAGGTGGGAAAAGACAGTCTTGGATGAGCGAAATGGTGTGGAATGATCTACTTACTTATTGGAATAGTAATGAGGAGTTTCTGGTAAATTTACTGCTATTTAATATTCTATTCAGTTAATATGTGATTCAGAATAATTCATTTTTTAAAAATTTAAATGTATAGGCCTTGTCTGAGAGAAATGCAACTATTAGGAGTAAGAATCCGGTTACACATCGAGGTGGGTCCAAGTCATTTCAGCATCATCGTGAGGATCTGGTATATTTTGTAATTGCACAGTTTAAATTTTAATTTATAACTTGTTAAAATTAATAGTTGATTTAATTTTAAGTTTTAATTTACACACACACACACACACACATATATATTATATATATATGGAAATCTATAGGTAATACTAAAATTTGTAATAAAAGCTCATGTATCGTACTGGGATGTTTTCAATTATACACGTGCATTGAGTCAGACTGATGACACAGGCTCAGTTCCGTACATTTGGGACCATGATGATAAGGCGTGTGAGAGATATGTAAGTATAAAATAGTTAAGTTAGACTTATAATTTAATTAAAATAGTGTTATCTAAATTCATTTGTTTTTTGTTTAACAGGAGAAATTTCAGGCACAAAGGGCGCAGGTACTGGAATCTGCTGGGAGGACTGAGTTGACCAAGGAAGATGAGGACAGGATATTTGATGCTATCATGGATCCTGCTACCCGGAACAAACTATATGGTTATGGAAATCTATAGGCAAAACTAAAATTTATAATAAAAGCTCAATTGTAATCAAAATGCTATTATGAAATACTGAAAATCTGAAATTATATACAGATTACAACATCTCAGCAGACGTATCAGAAGGCTCAGGACAAGGATGAAATACACAGCTTAAAGCACAGATTGCAGAGCATCATGAGCATGATCGTCGTCGTGAAGAGCAGATGGAGATGCTTAACCAGCGGCTGGCAGAGTTCATTGCCCAGTATGGTATGCCACCTTCATCTTCTGGTAGAGAGAGATGACCAGGTTAGCTTGTTTTGATGACATCTATGTTTTGAGAGTTGGTGAAGCTTGCTAGATGATAATGGTTGTATATATTGATGTTATGATGGTTTGGACATGATGTTTTGATGGTTTGGTGATGGTACGGTTTGGATATGGTGTTTGTTATGATGTTTGGACATGGTTATGTTGTTTTGGCGACATTTGGTTGTTATGTTATGTAAATATTGGTTAATTTATGTGTTTTGTGTTTGATTTTTATTTTATACTGTGTTTGGGTGTATATACGGTTGAGATTGTGAGTTATACGCTTGAAATGGAGCATTGCAGAATATTATATATGTGGTGTGTGGCTTGAAGTGGCAATTCTGAAATCTAGGAAAACAACACACCTAGATTTCCAATGGCGGTAAACAGCTTCCAACGGCTTATTAGTCCTATCATTTCAACGGTTTCCAATGGCGTTAGACGTCTAATTTTCAACGGTTTTCATCCTTTTCGAACGTCCCTTTGGCCAGAAATAATGGACACATGGCCATATGCATCAGTTGGAAGCCATTGGAAATTAGGAGTCGTGTGCATTGGAAGTCGTTGGAAGCCGTTGATCCGTATACCAACGGATTGACCAACAGCTTCCAACGGGTTTTCCAAGAGCCCCTGGCCGTTGGAAAACCCTGTTTTTCTTGTAATGATATGGTCAATACTATTCTAGCTGCTAAATGAAAATGAGTAACAAACAAAAAAATATCAGGCATACAACCATAAAATAACAAGGAAAACACTCAGTCTTAGCATTTCCAGAAATTATATCTTGGACAATCGTAATGGCCATCATATTTGTAAATTGCCTCAAGGAAAATCAAAAGACCCTTAGTCTTCGAAATAACTGAGTTGGCTTTCAACCTCGTGATGTTCTCAGCTTTATGTTTAGTTATCTTCGAAAAAAATATTAAATTAAGCTCATCCACAAAAACTACAAAGATACATGTTGAATAATATAAGTAATTTTTTTAATGCCTGAGTACTCAAGTTCTAACCAGTCAGCAAAATAGAAGGCACACCAAGGAATGCAGTGTAATGCAAATATACATTGGCTCTAGGTTGGAAATAAACAATGATTGTATACAAATCAAAGACTGAATGCATACAAAATGATGATATGCATGTAGGTGCACTTGGCAGAACCAATTAAGTATTGAATTAAAGCAGCTCAAACTCCATCATGTGATATGTATTATAAGCTCACCTATACAAGATCATGATCCTATATATCCAACTGGTGATTAAAATTACCCATGCTACATAAAAATGAATTCCTTTCTTTTTGACATCTTCGCAATATGCGGTATAAATGGAACAGTGTGTTCGGAAATTGGTTGATGCATGAGTTATTTTTTATAAATAAATGGATAAAGGAGCCAAGTTTCCCAACATGGAGGTTTCAAGATAGTAGGGGTATTTTATAAGGCAGAAGGAAAACAACAATCAATGACTATAAAAATAGTAGTTGCCTTGAGCTGAAGATGCGTTTTATGCTACGTTTTCCCATGCCCATTCCTAAGAAGTTCTTATAGTACACTCTTCCACATGATCGGAGGTTTAATATCTAACTAGGTACAAGCAACAATATTACCTTTGTTCAATCTAAACTACATAATCAGTGCATAATATCTAACTAGATATAGAAAACAAAAAACACTATGTAATAGCTACAAATTAAAAGTTATAAGTTTCAGGCATCCTAATCAGTATATGATTAATTCTAACCAATTCAAAGTCAAAGATTTATCACGTAATCATTCTATATAAATATGCTTTACCATTGCAAGTAAAAAATATTTAGTTTTAGATATTTTCCATGTCTCGTACCCAAACCTCCAATCCCTTTTGTTATTTCTAGTGCAGCTACAGCACGGTTAAAGCCGACAGTGCAAAATTTGCACCGGTATAATATGGTTATCTGGTAGCCAACAACCTAATTTTATTAAAGCTACCAAGTACAAAAGGTTAGAATAGCAGCGACTTGACTGTGAATACTACTATTTCTTTTAAATGCATGAAGGAATTTAAACAAATCATCACATGTATGACTTTTGGTAATACTTTATAAGAACAACCATGGCAGCTTTGCATCTAAATTTTTCAAAGAAAAACAACCTTCAATTAGTGTCAGAGCATGAAGATCTGTCAAATATCATTATTTCCTAACATATTTCTTATGTATCATAAATTATACATCTTTTATTTGTTTTTTACATGAGTGAATCAGTTGGAAACTCTAAGAAAGACAACCACAAATAAAACCCAAATTATGATGACTTGACAAATTTTAGCTTTTATCCCAAAAAAGGAAAACAACCGGCTAAAAGTTTGTTAATTTAGGATTACATCCATCATATTTAGCTTGTACATGTTAGTATATAAAAGATAGATACAAAGCATTCGAGTAATCTATTAAATAATAGTAAAGCAGAAGAGTTTCTAGCTCTCTCCTTCATTCTCTCAATTATCTCAATTGCCCTTAATTCTCTCATTTCTCTCGGTTCTCCTTAAAACTCAAAAGATACTTTTATTAAATCAAAATAATACAACAATATAAATCTCTATTTATCTCTATTCAGCTTAAAACTTAAACATATTGATTTAAAATTTAACACCATATTTCACGGAAAAGCCTAATTTCCTTTATCTTTGTACGCAACTACTCACTCCTTCATACGATCTCTCCATCTAAGTTTTTTCCCCTCTAAACCTAATTTCAATCATGGAATCGGTGACTCTTCATATAGGCGGTGATTGCCGCTACTCTCGCTTCTCTTTTTTCTCCGTTTCAATCATGCCTGCCGAATATCTTCCAACCCTCAATTTAGGGTTTTCCTGACAATTGCGGATTTTCTTTCTTCCGCTTTTCTTCTTTCTCCATTTCGGCCCAACCTACGTAAGAACGTCCTCCCTAGACTTCACTGTGTGCCTCTCTTTCGTCATATTCACTCCCTCCTACTACTATCTTCATCCCGTCGGAGTCATATTCCTCTCCAGAAGACAGGTCAAATTTGATTCACTGTCCTTGATTTCCCGTTAGAATCATATTCCTACAAATTTCATTCACTGTGAGCGGTATTCAAAGTTTTTCCCCTTTTTGTTTAAAATCTAATCTACTAATTTAATCAACTCTGATCCTTTACTGTGTTATATGACATAAGTTGAATTATTGGTAATTAAAATTGGTATGTGTTTTAGTTTTGTTTATGCCAGTGTATATTATTTTCTGTAGCCTTATTTCATGTTACCATAAGTAGGAATTTCTACCATGCCTGCTGTCATAGTAGGAGACACTACCTTCATTGAAGCTTTTGGACATAGTAGTCACGGAAATTCATCATTGTCCACTGCTTCTACTACCTATTATATTTCAAACAAGTACATATATAGCTTTTGATTACTTTATATGCTGCCAGTAACTATGTTGCTTCCTGAAACTTAGAAGTACATGGCTAGAGCTTCTGACACCTTATCATCTACATGTAAAATTACTTTATTGATAAATCAGTAGGTCTACTTCCGATTACTTTAAATGTTTCTTCATCGGTATTTTTTATTTATAGCAGATTACTTTAGATTACATTCGAAAATTATTTAAAATACGAGAAATCGTGCCATAGTTAGATATGTAATTTCCATTGTACATTTCATGATTTTTTCAGAAGTCTTCCAATTAATTATATCGCTTCCTAAGAGAACATAATTACCCGAAAAGAAAATAAAGCTTTTTCTTAAATAAATACGAAGATTTATTAATTGAGTTTAAATATATGATTATTATTTTATTTGATTATATGACTATGAATATGTATCATAATTTTGTTAATATTTCATTCGTTCATGTTTCAGGTAAAGTGAATTTTGATGCAGCTGGATAGGCAATGACCATATTGCATTTGGCTATGGTATTTTTTTTGCATGATACGTGCAGTTTTGGTCTCAATATATCATACATTTTTTAGTTGTTAATTATTTAGATGGCTTGATTTTTGGCATGTTGCATTGATAGTAATTAGCTCCTCTTTAGTTGAAATAGATGCATTCAGCACTCATATGTAAGCTTATAAAATTTTGAAATTAAACAAATATCATTAGTTATATGCATGAACCTGAATACTTTCTATAATGTAAATTAAACCGACATAATGTTGATGTGTACTAATTTTTTATTCCTATCAATTGTTCTTACATGTTACTTTACCCTCAACCCTTCACATTAGGTGAGCTTCTCATGCAACTTTATTTCTTTAGGTATATATTTTTGTCTTCATTTTATAGTAGGAAAATACATCCTTATCTTTGCATCTTGGTTTTGCACTCCTTCACAGTTCTCAAATGTCATTTGCAATATTATGTATTTCATTTCTAGAATTTGAATTTAAATCTCACTATTATGTTGGAAGGATGCTTGGGTAAATAGCATATGCGTTTCGTTGCATTGAAAAGGTTTATAATTCAAGTAGTTCTTTGTAAAAAAAAAGCACTAAAAACTGTTTTTTTTTTCTTTGCTTGAAATATGTAATACGTCCATCACGCTCATCAGCTAAAATTTGAATATCACTAAGATGATGTTGATGATGATATGTGAGAATTGGACATTAGGTTCAGTTGTAATCTCCTTGAATTTTGAGCAAGATTCTTCTACCTAGATTTTAAATTTAGACGATACTTAGTAGACTAAAGTATATAGTAAGGTTAAACTATATACGATTCATAGCTACTCTTGAAGCTAGATCAAGTCCGTTAAATTGACGAGAAAAAAGAACAAATAAAATGTTATTTCAGCTATAATCTGTATGCTTATCCTGTTAGACTCTGAATGTTACATGCATAATTTTCGAAATACATAACCCAAAATCAATTGTCTCCTTTTCACATTGAACATTGAATAATAGTATTTGGAATGGCGTATGATAAATTGTCATGTTATAGTATAAAATTTTGAATTGATGCTTAAACTTTGGAAATGCTTACACGAAATGTGATAACATAGGCTTATTTATATAATGAATAAACATCATTTTTATTCGTATTTTCTTTGTGATTATTTTTAAACATGAATACTTGATATAAACGAGAATTGATCTCGACACACCCAAGCAATAATAATAAAAAAAGAGTGAGTGAGTGAGTGTTACCTTCGCATTTTTTGCATTTATAATTTTGACATTTTGTTTTGCCCTTGACAAAGAATGATTTTGCATATTATTTGAGTTTAGACTATGAGTGGTAATGCTTAATTTTTTCCATTTACTTTCTCCGTCCATATGTCATTCCTTTTATTAAGGCAATGGATCAAAGTAGTAATTTTTAGCATTCTCATATTTTGCTTCTTTTAGTAGTTTTCAATACATATTCAACTACTTCGAAAGGAAATTTCACGTGTACTTCGTCATTTTTCTTGAAATTCGCAACTGATTAATTTCATACTTTCCCTTTCTCAAATTATTAACCTTTAATGTTTTGTGTAGAAAATGAAGAAATGTAAATTAGTAATGTGCTTGATTTTTTTCTATCAGCGTTAAGCATATGATCTTTAGTTGAGCTAATTATAATTATAAGACAAAGATAAATTGAATGTTTTTTAGTAGTTGGCTCTTTATTATTACAATCGTGATAGATTCCATTTACTGTATAATAATAATAATTTATTGCTATTTTACGATTTTTTTTAAAGACATTTTTCCTTATATATCCACATGATTCGTCGCAAATTAGAACAAATAATTTAGTAAGGTAGTATGTAAATTTTTCTTTTTTCAAGAAAAATTTCTGAACTAGGCTTTGCACGGCATCTACTCTTGCATAAATATTGAAACTAATATAATATTTAGACTTTTTCTGAAGGTTTTTAATCATAATAGGTCAACGATGATTTTCTGACATATTATTTCCTAGAATAAGTGCGTGATAATTATGGAAGCGATAAATATTTCAACAAAATCCTATTTTTTTTCTATATGATTTTGGTTAAAAATAGGCTATATTTGCAAATATTGTTTATTTTTGAAACATTTGGTGATAAAAATGCAAAATAAGTGGGACAGTGGATCCTACCTTGCACACATACGCACGTGTATATAGAATAGTCTTCTTTGATTTCTACGTGTAGAACCTTTGAAATTTAAAATGTGAGATAATAGTTATATTCACATTAATTATCTTCCATTGACAAGAAAGATTGAATAAAATGGTTTCTCTACTTAGTAGCATTGTGTGTATTTTTGTATTAGCCAAAATTAAGAAGCATTCAGTTTTCCAATGTTTTGATTTGAACTTCCGAAAATTGGATTTTGTATGACATTTTATCTAAAACAACAAACAGTTTAGGTATGCTAAAAGGATGCTTATATACAGCCGATACGAAGTAGCACTTGGTAAATTATGCTTTCATGTTTCGATCATGATATAAATAGGTTGGAATATCAAATGCAATGTGTATTGTATGTTTCTGCTATGAAGAAGATTTTTTCTTTCTTTTTTTTTTTTCTTTTTTTTGCAGTGCAGCGACATATAGTCTTGGAACATTCTTGATGGGAAAAAACAATGATTGCTTTTTGGTGGGCCATCTTGAGTATGCAGGTGAACTGGAAACGATGGTTTGCCTTCAAATCTCACTAACACTCTTTAGTACACGCTAACATGTCAGCCTTGGTTAAAATTTCATGTGCCACCTTTTTGTGTAACCAACCTAAGAAAGTTTCAATGTGCTATCTTGAAATTTATGGTATTTATTTGCTTCTTCATGAAGATTAATATTTAGTTCTCTATGTATACTATTATTAGTAGCTAATTTGTATATTATTAAATGCTCTACGATTTATTGAATTAATAAACTTCATCTCATTAACTTTCCATCTTCTTAACTAACCGTAATATTTTGTACGGGCACTAACTTTAACCTTGATTGTTAACTTTCATGTGAAGATAGATAATTTTTGATTGCTGTCCATTTCTGTTTATGAGTACTAAGTGACATCTAAGATCGCTTATCAATTATTTTCATGATTATAAATTATTTATTGGCATTTTTATTCATCTGTAATTTGTATTAGTAAGTAAAAAATCAAAATACATTTTCTTTTTTTGTTGACTTCAAATTCCAAAATTTGCTAAATTGGACTTTATGGTGATTATAGCTTTGTCCTGCACCAAACAAGTACTTTTTGGGCTTTTGATTCACTATATCTATACAATAAAGTTCTCATTTTTTAACTGAAATAGCATTATGATGGCTGAGCTCATATTGCATATATGCAAATCCTCTAAGATCAAGTTGATAGTACTTCAATCAGCAAAAATATTGTATAGAAATTTCAATATTTCTTTTATACTCAGCTTTGCCTTAGACTGCTTTTGTAATTTTTTAATCTAAAATCTAAGATAGTCTTTTAGTTTTTGTACTTTCATATCATTTACTATGTTTTTGAGTCTCTCTCATTTTGTGAATTGATATGTTATTTACACTTTTTTTTATAAAGTTTTGCATAGTAATTAGTTGTAGTGTTCACTATTTTATTTAATCAACCGTCAATATGTTCATTTCAAATTAAAGAAAAACATTCACAACTTTAAATATAAAATGTGATTATGAGTTATGTTATTAAGTTGGTTTTTAATTTTATAATACATGTTTCTATGATACTGCTAACACAAGTATTGACAGATATTGATGTGTGTGAAGCATTAGTTCATCCTAAAAATAAAATTTTGATGTTTTTTGTTGTTGTCATTACTATTTATCTATGTCATTCGGTAAGACAATAAATTGATTAGTTAAACAAAATACATATTAATCTCTATAGCCATATACTTCTTCCTGCTATATGATTTCTTTTATTCCCCATTCAAGCTCACATTTGAATAAGAATTCAACCAAAATTTAGCATTCTTTTTATTTCCAAGATTTCACTAGCATGGGCCTCACAACATTTTTGGATCCTTCCAACTTGCTGAAAGTAGTGAATACCAGTGCAATATGAAAATCACAATGGTGCCATCTGTATTCATTTCTTCAACTTAGTCAACTTATAAGTTTATTATTTCTTCCGTGTACCGTTTTTGTTGCCATGTATATGTTCGATTCAATTTAATTATCATCGTAGTTAAAATAAAAGTGTGATTTATATACTATAACTTTGATTACTCAGAAATTGCCATAAACTTCATCTATTATGGCCTATGTAACTCTTATGCTAATTTTATCAATATGTTTAGGTATTGTGAACTCTATGAAATAGTAACTGAACTGGAACTTCAGTGTATTAGTTGTTTATAATTTCATTTCATAGGTGATGCATACTATTCTTAACATAGCGGAGAAATCATAGCTTCTCCTTTATACTTTCTTGCATATTAATTTCCTGCATGTTAAAGTTGTTATTTTTGGTATTCCAGAATTTTAGCATTCTTATGATAAAGGGGAAGGGTATGACAAAAGCTCTTCATGTTTGGTTGTGCATGCTTGATTATCCTAACAGGAAGATATAGGTGACAGTTTAACCTCCTATATATTGATTAAGGTATATTATTTTTATTATGTTGCTTCATTGCCCATCTGCATTTATAAAATTGTCTGTTATATCATCATTAGAAAATATAATTTGCAAGAACTTTTGATGATTGTGTGCAAAAACCAACTGGCATCTTCAATATTGATATTGAAATCATCAGATATTGTTATCTTCATTGATTTTTCTACTGTATTTTACATTGTAATATGTAATCATAAAGGTACTATTTGACTCTGGACCATGTATTTTTATTGTTTATATAGCTTTTAAATTGTTTCGTTCAATTTCCTATGTAGTACAATCTGTATAGCAAACCTTACACACATTTTCCACTATTCTACATGATTCCAATATTTGGTTAGTTTCACTTTCCATCAGTATAAACTAAATTGCATAGCTACAATCAAATGGGGAAAGTCATATATAATTTTATAAGCATATGTTTCTTAAATTGCCAACATTTTAATAAACTATTTGGCTACTTTGCATATATTATAGATAGTGTAACTTGCCATTAAAGCTCAAATTGCCACATATTTTTTATGGAGTTGGAGAAGGATCATCTTTCCATGGATTTCACCATATTTTTTCTTTTCATTTCATTGTGTGATGCCTATAAAATGTTTAATTTAACATGCTGCTTCAGAGGTATACATATTCTGTGTCAGTTCCATTTTTAAGCATATCCGATGTATTTTTCGTTACTTAATATCATGACATTTACGATTATGAAGCAGTAAGAGGATTGTTATTTTTTGCTAAAAATATGGATATGCTTTTTATTTTCAAATATAGCGACTACTCTTGAAAAGCAGGTTTCACTGGATACTTATGTAAGTATGCTGTATATATTTTCAGTGCTAAGTGCATTTTTTTTCATAATAATTGTGTGTAGTTAAAACTTTAAATGTTTATAGTTAATACAAAAAATAATTTCACATTTTTACTGAACCTAATTAGACGAGTAATAAGTTCATTTGGAACGCATGAAGGGTGTTTCACAAAATGGTTTGTATTTTAAGTGTTAATATATATAATAACATTCCTTAATTAATATGAGTAACAAACGTGTGTTGACATGAATGGTTTTACTATTGGGTAGTAGAAGCAGTACGTTACATGGTAGCAAAGAGTAACTTAAATTAAAAAACTAAGCAAGACTTTGAACTTTTGAAACTTTGACCAATGCATTATTTTGGATGCAATGGTTGTTTATTTCTTTTTAGCATTTCACTATCTACTCATTCTTTTCCTGCATTCTGACATAGGTGAAGTGGTATATTTTTAGCTACCACCAGCAAATATATGTATGGAATTGAAGAGGTGTCTAAGGTTTCATTTCGAGCATGCGACGTAACCCAATTTACATAGAATACCTACTATCTTTCAACTACAAACGCTTAATATTACAAATGGAATACTAAGGGCAATAAGATAAATAATTTGAGGATCAAATTAACAAGCATCATGTGACATATTTGTTACCTTCATTGGTCAACTATTAGCCATTATGCATTATTTCGTGTCAAAATTCTAAAATGTAGCATAATACAAAATATTAGCATTAAAATTATCTATACCACAACTTACAAGAATTCAATTTTCAATTAACACTTCAAGAAAATGACTATTGTAAGGTGACAAAAAATGAAGTTATAACCCAAGAAAGTTACATGGTCAAACATTTAGATATCAAACAATGCATCACTAATAAAGTTCCAAGAGGAATCTATGCAGTAGCATGGTTTCACCTTAGTTTACGGTAATTAATTAGCTTAATTATCCAAAAATAGTATTAACTAAAACTTATGATTATTATTATTATTATTTCATAAATTAAAATATTATGGCAAATCATTGTAAAAAAAAATAATCAGTACAAATTCAATCCATGTATTGTGATACACTTTTGTAAACACGAAATATCAACGCCATTCAAATGTAGTTTCTATTGACGGAGAACTACCTCTTCAACCCCACATTCTAAAGTAGATTAAGAATATTCTCCACAACTCACTTTTGAATTTTGACATTTAGGTAAATATATATATTTTTTAACGAGAAATTATAAAATGTTGCATATTCAAAGTAATTAAGTTATCTATATTAGTTTATTTGATAAATTGTTTCAAAAACGATAATTTCAATTTGCATCCCAGTTTCATATTAACCAAAGACAAAACTAATTTTTCAATCAAATATAAAAACTTATTAAATACATAACAAAATTATTAACATGAACAATAATATCAATTTATTCAAATTTCTACTAATCCCTTTTTTGTTTTTTAGTATCCACATTTGACTCAACTATGCAAACCGATAACATAACAAAAACTTTGACATATTTTGGAAAAATTACTTGATTAAATAAGTAAAAATAACTAAGATATTTTCTTTCTCAAGCCCAATGTTTAAGATATAAACATAGAATTATACAACATAATTTTAAAAAAATTATTTTAAAAATCAGTTATTTTGCTTAAATTATTGGATGATGCATAATAAACTTTTGTTTTTTTATCACTAATAATGCAAATATTACATTTTAAAAAATAACGTGTGCAACGCACGGGTTACACACTAGTCATAGGATATAAAAGATAGATACTAGGGTAATAGTTTTTTATTTAAATTAGCTATACGTGTCTTTGTAAGGACTGTACATTGTTAATGATCTCCTCAAGCATTATACTTTTTTATGTAACTTTATTGCATCCTGGAACCAGGTATTGTAGGTATTCCATCCTCTTACTTATCTCTTCTCTCCTCACCTATAAATACGCACATTGAATCATTATTGGATATATGTTTCAACCACATGCATTGGGCCAGCTGGATGCCAGGCTGGAAAGCTATTTCTTTTCCTTTTGTATATAAATATTATTTGTGTATAGTTAGTGGTGTAATTTTTCACTCTTCACTTTTTGTACATATTTTCTTTTTTCAATGTTCAGAAAGAAATAAAAAAAGTGCTTCAGCTCAAAATACAATTTCTCTTTTACTTTCAATTCGAGAAGAACTATCAGTTTTCTAGATTTAACATGGTATCAAAGTAGATAATCCAATTAATCATTTCGCATTTTTTGTTCGAATCAAATCAAGTAAGTCAAAATTGATTCAGATCTGAAGAACTAATATTTTTACAGCTGAATTTGCTGACTTCCCTCAATCTCTTTGATTGTTTCCTTGGTGTTCTTCTTTCTGTTGTGATTCAAGTTGATTGTCTTTTATTTTCTATTTTTGTCATCCTCATGTTTGAAAAAGAGGCCTGAATGTTGAAAAGTAAACTTGATTTTAAATGGAAACAAATAAATTGGGTTCTATAAGTAAATGCCAATTATGTAATAAATTCTATCATTGTTTTAGGAAAGGCCAAAATCAAATAAATGATAATAAATTTTGGTCTATCAAAATATGCAATAGAATTATCTAGAGAGAGAAGAGTGTAGAACACTGTTATGTTATATATAGATACTCTCTCATATGTTGTCCCAATCAATAATTAAGCAAGAAAAAAGAATCAAGCAATAAAAGTTTTTTTTCCTCCCTTAAAAAAATATTCTACTTTCTTCTAATTTGTTTCTCTTCCTCCACATAAATTTTTAACAAAGTGGTATCAGAGCTACACAAATTTTTCAACAAAGTGGTATCAGAGCCTGGTCGAAATTATGGCATTTCTATTTCTTTCGACGTTTGTTCTCACAAAAGAGAATTTTGAGGAATGGAGCGGTAGGAAAAAAGAGGAGCTAATCTCCAAAGGTCTATGGGAAATTGTTGAAAATGGCTATGAGTGGCGTAAAGACGTCGAAAGCATGTCGCAAATGGACAAGAAAGCCTTTGCGAAATTAAAACGGAATGATTACCGTGCTCTTTCTGTGATTGCTGAGAATGTCGATGAGAAAGCTTCGGATCTCATTTTTAGAGGAAGGTGTACAAAAGATTCAAGGAATCTCTTGAAAAAGATGTACGGAAAAGATGATGCAAAGATAATGAATGAAGATAAGTTGATTGATGAGAAAGATGAAAAGAAGGATAGCGAGAATGTGAACGAGAAGGGGCAAGAGAAGAAGAAAGAAGAGATTATGCCAGTGCCTATGAAAGAAGAGATGATGGATGAGACAGAGGAGGAGAAGTTGGATAAAGAAAAACTTTTAGAGAATAAAGAAGAAGAAGATGCAATTGCTGAAGAAAAGAAAGAAGTTGTAGTGGAGAATACCACTAACTATATTGATGTGGCACTAGCAGAGAACAAAAGAGAAGAAATTGCAAAGGCTATCAACAGAGAAGAAAACCACGAAGAAGACTTCAAAGATGGACAAGAAAGAGCTGGAATCGTGATTAAAGAAATTAAAAGTAAGAAGTCACTAGTAATCGAAGAAGAAATCAAAGAGAAAGTCAAAGATGAACAAGTTGAAGAGCATACCAAAACAAATGAAGTGAAGAAAGAGAGTGCCAAAGAATTAAATATGAAAGGAAATAAAGTAGATGAAGATGATGCCAATGACAAAAAGTGTAAATGGAAAGGTAACGAAAATGAAGAACAGAAGAAACAAGGAGAAACTGAAGAGCTAGGTGAAAATTTGAAGCATAAGGAAAATTTTGAAGAAATTTGGAAAACAAATAAAGAATCTGAATTGATCAAATACTGTAAAAGTGATTTTTTTAAAGAATTTAAAGATGTCATATATGACTCATTCAAAATTAATGACACGGGAACAAAATGGAAGTTAGAGCATATAATTTTTGGAATATTACATAACAATGAAAGAAAGCAAGATGAATGGAGCACTGCAATAAAGATTTGTGAAGTCACATCAGAGACCGTGATAATGACGAAGAAGAAGAAAAGAAAAAGGAAAAGGAAAGTTTTGACAATTTATTTGTTCCATCCGAAACACGTGAGATACAAAGAAATCTGCTTGGAGTAATAAAACCAAGTTTAAGGGGGATGTTGAAAAGTAAACTTGGTTTTAAATGGAAACAAATAAATTGGGTTCTATAAGTAAATGTCAATTATGTAATAAATTCTATCATTGTTTTAGGAAAGGCCAAAATCAAATAAATGATAATAAATTTTGGTCTATCAAAATATGCAATAGAATTATCTAGAGAGAGAAGAGTGTAGAACACTGTTATGTTATATATAGATACGGTCTCATATGTTGTACCAATCAATAATTAAGCAAGAAAAAAGAATCAAGCAATAAAAGTTTTTTTCCTCCCTTAAAAAATATTCTGCTTTCTTCTAATTTGTTTCTCTTCCTCCACATAAATTTTTAACACTGAAAACGTTTCAAACCTACCTCTGAATCATAATCCAGCTAGTACCTACTATATTCACCCTTCTGATGCTAATTTAGCGCATCTTGTGTCGTTCGAATTCAATGGTGATGGATTTACTAGCTGGATAAGAGCTATGATGTTGAGTCTCTCAGCAAAGAACAAAGCAGGTTTTGTTAATGGTCCGTATACGAAACCAGTCGATGGAAATGAAGCAGAATAAAAAGCATGAGAGAGATGCAATGATCTGGTATGTTCCTGGTTACTATTCAATCTAGATGGAAATATAGTTAGTTCAGTGATGTTTCTAAGAAGCGCAAGAGATTTTTGGCTAGATCTAGAAGAAAGATTTGGCTACACCTCATTGATAGAAGTTTATACTCTTGAACAAAAGCTAGCTGGTATTAGTCAAGGAAATAACTCAATCTTTGAATTCTTCACTTCCATCAATCAATTTGGGATGCTATAGAGGAGGCATCTCCGCTGCCACAATGTACATGCAACAATTGTACATGTAATTTGACTAAAAAGATAGTCGAGAGGCATCAAGAAAAAATTGTTATACAATTTATGATGAAACTTTCTGATCAATTTGCAACAATCAGAGGAAATATGTTGATGATGAAATCCTTACCTAAGGTAACAGAGGCTTATAGATTTTTTGCTCAAGAGGAAAAACATAAAGAGATCTCTCAACTAATGACTCAGACAGAATCCATGGCATTTGTGACTGACAGGAAAAAGAATTTTGCTGCAGACAACTTTAAAGGTTTGAAGACTTCTACTGGCAACATCAAACAGACTAGTACTGGAAACAATAATACTAAACTTGGGTCAAAATATTACTATCCTCAATGTGAAATACTAGGACACAACATTGATAGATGCTTCAAGGTACATGGTTACACACCTAATTTTAAAGGATTCAAAGAGAGGAAAGTAACAGCTGTCGTCAACAATGATATAGATAATATGAAAGTCGATGATCAGTGTGACGGTCCGCCCCGCACCAACCGACATTTACTCCAAAAGTGCGCTGTACACATGCCCAGTTAGCACGAGACGGTCGTCAGAAGAAAAGAAAGAAGACGAAGAAACAACAAAGAACTTGTAAAATGTCTCACAGCGCATGGAATAAAATATAATAATAACATACTTGACATAAAACAGGTGAGACAGTGCATAAGCTGATAACTAAAATCAACATCAACGTCAGAGCAGCGGAAATCCAAATACAGCTTATTACAACTTTCCAAATTTACTGTCTCTAAACAAAAGAAAGCTAAAGTAGAAGATGCACCACCAATGCCCAAGCAGTGATCTTCAACAACACAGGGAGAATACTATATATATATATATATATTACGTGGAAGCCTCCTGCTCGTCTCCGGATCATCTACCAGTGCATCACCAGCTAACCTGTCTCTATTCTGCTCGTGTGAGCACCCAGAGTAATAAGAGGAGACATAAAACTCTGGGTCAGACATAAATCCTGGTATGAGCGATAAGCATCTAAACAGAATAATAACAGGTATACTAAACCATACCTGAACCTGGACCTGGACCTGCAACCAAAGAGTTAGTACCACATACCGTACAATACTCTAAGGTGCCATAATAAATAGTGTAAGAATACGGGGGTGGGGTGTGCATGTCATAATGATAGCAACCAAATCATCCATAGCAACCATCCTCACATCTCTCCCTCAGTGCGTAAAGCATACGATATCTACCACTTTGGAACACTAGACAAATTGAGGTAACGACGAATTCCGGCTTGTAGAAACCCTGCTGTGACCAAGCTAAGCACATGGAGTCATGACCAAACATTTCAATGACCCACTTCATTGGTCGAAGCCCTTGGTTCTACCAATGCCATAATGGCCCTGAATCCGCCTTCGTATCCCCTACCATAGTGGTCCAAAGCTATAGACATCGATAACCCCTTAGCACGCGTCCAGCAGCAAAGCCCAATAATGAAGCCCACTCACTGGTTCCCAACTGGATCCTGAGTCAAAGCTCCTCACATGGACTTCCTTTGCATCTCGGGTTTTGATCGAATTGGAGTTGGTCTTCAAAAGAGTCATCGCGTAGTAATAATAGCCCACGTACGGTTCGGTTCGGTGCTCCTCGTCTAGCTCGGTTCGGTTCGGTGTAACCTTCCTGCTCGGTTCGGTTCGGTGGTCCTAGCCCATGCCTAGATCCGTGCTCCATCTCTTCTCGGTTCGGTTCGGAAGTGTAATGCTTATTCTCTGCTTGGTTCGGTGGTTTCTCCCTTCTAAGTTCCCAGATCCGATCTTGTCCTTCTCCATTTGCCCGATCCGATCCCACTCGCTTGCTTGCTCCGATCCGATCCGCTCCCTAGCCTACTCCGATCCGATCCGCCCTCTAGTCTACTCCGATCCGATCCTGTTCCATAGTTCCGATCCGATCCTCCGTCCAACTCCAACTTTAAGTAAACGGCCTTCCCTTTTTTTTTGCCAAGTCTCTTATGTGCCAAACTCCAGTTCGGGTTGGGTTTTCTTGCCCAGTTCACATATCCGATCCGAGCCCTCATCCGATCCGATCTGAAGCCCTACACAACTTTCTGCAACTTTTTCCAGTAACTTGTTTACGCCGTTCGACGACGTTTTTGACAAATCTAACTATTCTAATCAATCACAAATCATATCAAATAGTCATAACAACCTAGCAAACTAACCACAAACACCAAAACAATGAATTTACATGTCAAAATGGATCAAATGTGTCCAAACCCCTTATTTTCCCTTAAGCATGTTTAAGTAAATCTAATCATAGGGTTAACAAAACTCAATCAAATTAAACCAAATTTCTACCAGAGGCATGAAATATTATTTAAGAATTTCTAAACATTTTTCCAGAATTTATTAGTGTATAAATCCGCTAATCCTCACTAATTACCCTTAATTACCGTAATCAGTGCAAAAACTATGCAAATCACTCACCTTGGCCACAAATGAAACACCAAATCTGAAATACTCTCTGTTTGGGTTGAATTCTTATGTATAGCAGCAGCTCCAACCTTGCTCTGTTGCTATTTGGCCTTGTTTTGATGTAGTTTAGGCTTAATCTTCACTATAAATGTGTTTTGGAGTGGTTTTAGAGGATGGAAGCCATTACTAAGGTCTCAAGAAGGTTTGTGGCAGCTCAAAACTGAAATGAAAGTGATTTCCTAACTCTAATCAGTCCTCCTATACCTCTAAACCCGAAATCTCCCTTTGGGCCTAGCTGCTAATCACCCGATTAAGCCCAATTAAGCTGTTTTTCACTATCTGAAACTTGTTTCAGCCATATCTCCCAAACGGTGAGTCCGTTTGGCTAATGTGACCACTCTACGGAAAGAGAAACCATCCTCTGAAGCCAATGGAAGTGGTTTCAGGTCAAAATTCCTTTCCAGTCAAAAGTTATGGCCAAAACAGTGCCAACTAGGGGTAAAATGGTCATTTAAAAATCGGGAAAAATCATGAACATGGGAAATGACCCCAATAGTCGTCTCCCAAAGTTACATGACCATACGACTTCGTATATGAAAGAAATAAATATTCTACGGTCCTACGATGCGTAGAATACGGGTCGTTACACTCTCCCCCCCTTAAGAAATTTCGTCCCTGAAATTCCTTAACCCAAACATACAAAGGGTCCCGCATGCCTAACAATCACATACAACACCCAAACATGCAAAACAAACAAACAAGCCTATCCTAGTATGCGGAAAACTAAATCGAAGTCAAAATCTTACCAGGCAAAGAGTTCTAGGCGTGTCTTCCTAATGTTCTCCTCTGTCTCCCAAGTACAATCATTCTCGTTCTCGCTCCACTGTACCTTGACTAGCTTCACCGCCTTCCTTCGAAGTTGCTTCATGTCGTGCTCGACAATACGGGCCGGCTTGCGGTTTCCAACCGCCTCGGGTTCTACTTCGGAGTCCTCTAACTAATCAGGTGAAATAGTTATATTTGGGTCGTGAACGAACTTCCTTAGTTGGGAAACATGAAATACATTGTGAACTCCCGCCATTTTCTCTGGTAAGTCATTCTATATGCCAAATTTCCGACTAGTTCGAGAATAGGGAATGGGCCAACGAATCTTGGTGCCAACTTGGCTCTCCTGCCAAATCGTATTACGCTCTTCAACGGAGAAATCTTGACAAACACCAAGTCGCCAACGGAGAATTTTAAGTCTCTTCTCCTCTTATCAGCATAACTCTTCTGCCTATCTTGGGCAGCCTTCATTCGTTGTTGAATGGTCTTGATTTTATCTAAAGTTTCCCTCACCACATCTGGTCCAAGCACAAACTTCTCGCCAGTCTCTATCCAACATGATGGCGAGTTGCATGGTCTTCCGTACAAAGCTTCAAACGGAGCCATACCGATACTGGATTGGTAGCTATTATTATATGCAAACTCTACTAGATGCAAATGGTCATCCCATGATCCACCAAAATCCAATATACATGCTCTCAAGAGATCTTCCAAAATACGATTCACCGTCTCCGTCTGACCGTCGGTCTGAGGATGATATGCGGTACTGAGATGTAACTCTGACCCTAGAGCCTCTTGTAAGCTCTTCCAAAACCCACTAGTGAACAACAGGTCTCGGTCACTCACAATGCTTTTAGGTACTCCATGGAATCTCACTACCCACTTCATATACAATTCTGCTAACTTAGCTGCCGTTCTAGTCGATCTGACTGGTATAAATCTTGCACTTTTGGTCAATCGGTCCACAATCACCCAAATGCTATCATGTCCCGATCTAGTCCTTGGTAAACCATCGATGAAATCCATCGAGACTTGCTCCCATTTCCATTCGGGAATTTCTAATGGCTGTAACAACCCACTAGGCTTCTTTTGCTCGGCTTTAACTAACTGGCAATTCATGCATTTGGATATAAACTTCCCAACGTCTCTTTTCATCCCTTCCCAGTAGTAAGTCTGCTTCATGTCTCGATACATCTTATTACCACCGGGATGTATAGTCAGTTTTGAGTGATGACATTCTCTAAGCACTTCATCTCTCAATCCATTGACATTGGGTACGACTAGTCTTCCATCCTTTCTAAGACATCCATCTCGATCAAGCCCATACCTGTTCATCTCCTCATCGATACCCATCTCTAACTTGGAGATGATTTCCAATAGGTTAGGATCGTCCCTCTGACTAGAGCCGATCTGCTCAATCAAAGTGGGTCTGATCGTCAAACTTGCTAACATTTCTGGATTCAATTCGCACTTGGGTCTGAAATCAAACCCCGCGATATACTCCAGTTGCTTCCATTCTAGAAACATGGCCCCTAAACTGGCATGTCTCCTACTCAGTGCATCTGCCACCGCATTGCCCTTTCCCGGTGTATATGCGATGTCAAAATCATAGGAAGCTAAGAACTCTAACCATCTCTGCTGACGGAGATTCAGATCTTTCTGAGAGAAGAGATACTTTAACGACTTATGATCTGTAAACAGCTCAAATCTTTCTCCCAAGAGATAGTGTCTCCACATCTTTAATGCAAACACGATCGCCGCCAATTCTAAATCATGGGTAGGGTATCTTTTCTCGTGCGGTTTCAATTGCCGACTTGCATAAGTTACAACCCTACCGCTTTACATCAATACAGCACCCAGTCCGGTACCACAGGCATCCGTGTATACCGTCATCTCTTCATTCCCCTTAGGAATGACTAACACTGGTGCGCTTGTCAACTTGTCCTTTAGACTCTTGAACGCATTCTCGCAACTTTCATCCCAGACAAAAGCTTGATTCTTCTTGGTCAACTGGGTCAATGGTGCTGCTATCTTGGAGAAACCTTGGATAAACTTACGATAATATCCGGCTAATCCCAAGAAACTTCTTACATCTGTTGCATTCTTGGGCGTAGGCCAATCCTGTACCGTAGCCACCTTCGCGGGGTCCACGGCAATACCATTCTCTGATACAACATGGCCCAAGAACCTCACTTCCCTCTTCCAGAAGTGACACTTAGAAAACTTTGCTTTCAATTGGTGTTTTCTCAACACCTCCATCACTATTCTTAAATGTTCCTTGTGCTCTTCCTCTGTCCTCGAATAGACCAAAATATCATCAACGAACACAAGGACAAACTTATTCAACTGATCTCTGAATACCCTATTCATAAGATCCACAAAATATGTTGTGGCATTGGTCAGCCCGAATGGCATGACCAACCACTCATAAAATCCAGACGGCGTCCGAAATGCCGTTTTAGCTATACTCTCAGCTTCCACTCTAAGCCGATGAAAACCTGTCGCGAGATCCAACTGAGAAAATACTCTCGCGCCACTCAACTGATCAAACAAATCATCTATCCGCGGTAGAGGATACTTATTCTTCCTCGTCACTTTATTCAACTCGCGGTAGTCTACACACAAACGAAGGGAACCATCCGCCTTAGTAGCAAACACAACTGGTGCTCCCCATTTAGAAACACTCCTTCTGATAAATCCCTTCTTCAAAAGATCGCTGACTTGCACCTCGAGCTCTCGCTGCTCCCTTGGTGCCATACGACGAAGTGGCATCACTATAGGTCTGGCATCTTTTACCAAATCAATACGGAACTCAATCTCTCGGTGTGGTGGAAGTCCGGTCACTTCTTCGAAAACATCCGGATACTGGCCAACCACGGGCAAACCTGACAACTCACTATGCGAAATGTCGAGGGAGTTTAGAAAACTAGCCAATACCCCCTTACTGGGTAGACCACCAAACACTATCCTCCGCCCATCATCCGCTCTAGCTGTCACTAAAAAGCCCTCACAGTCTACCACCACCCCGTACCTTCGGAGCCAATCTACTCCTAAAATAATGCCAAACCCAGTAAAGCCCAAAACAAAGCAATCACAAACAAATATACATCCATGACTCGATAAGACCACATTACGACAAATCATGCTAAGGCTAGTCGAACCACCGATCGGGTTTGTCACTACTAAAGGTCTATCGACAATCTCGGGCTCCAATCCCAACCTATCTACCAGGTCACTAGATATGAAAGAACTAGAAGCTCCGGTATCAAACAAAACTCTAACAGGAACATCGTAAACAGAAAGCATACCTTGGATGACGACATTCTTTCCTTTCTCCGCCGCAGTTGGGGCATTCGACGAAGAAGGAATAGCATTAAGGGCGTAGGCTTTCACCATTTGCTTTTCTTTAGGGGATTGCGGACACTTGTCCTTGTGATGTCCCATTTGGCCACAATTGAAGCACTTCCTATCCGCTGGCTTGGCCCGACAATTACTAGCATAATGGCCCTTCTTACCACAGCTGAAGCACTCAACATCTTGCTTATTCTTTTTCTTCTGGCCATCCTTAGCTTGGTTCTGCTTTCTCTTATTCTGGGAACCACCCTTGCCTCCACCACCTGCTTGTGGCTTTGGCTCATCTGCGGATGCAACCTCAGTCTTCGGCTTAGGGTAGAGACTTTCTGATCTTAATGCTTTCCCCACAATCGACTCAAACGTCTCATCGATGTGGTTAATAAGCTTTTCCCCCAAGTACTGATCCAAACCAGTTATGAATTTCTCATTCTTCTTCTCGGTAGTATCAATAAGAGATAACCCATACTTTGACAAAGTGTCGAATTCAGCAATATACTCTGAGACAGCCCTGCCATTCTGTTTGAGCTCCAAGAATTTCTTAAACAGCACTGACTTCTGAGCAGCTGGAATGAACTTCTCGCTAAAGCGAGCTTTAAACTGCTCCCAAGTAATCTGATCTTCGGGAGTAGCTGCCTTTATAGCATTCCACCAATTCATTGCCCGCCCTTGCAGCTGACGGGACGCTAGCTTTCTCTTCATCGCATCCTCGATACCCAAATCCTCGAAGATACATTCGCAACTATCCAACCAATCCTGAACATCTGTGGCCGACTCCGTTCCGTGGAACGGCTTCCCACCAAGGCTAGTGTAATCCTTATTCAGCTTGGCGAAGTCGACTCTTGGCGCCTGCACTATTGGACCACCACCATTTCCACCATTGGGAGCTGCCCTCTGTACATCTCTAAGCATCTCTCTCATGAGGTCAGTAAACATCGTCCTCATGTCAGCAGCATTCCCATTATTGGCCCCTCTACCGGTACCTCTTACATATCGGCTCATCGTCAATCTGAAAAAGGAAACGATTAACGACTCCATAGTGGTGCTAGTGCAGCACGACTTCGTTCTTATACTACTAATAGCATATATATAGCTTTTGAAAACCAAAATAATCGCAAATACGCTCTCTCGTATACGTATATTATCTCTCCCTGATAACTTCCCTAGGTTAACTACGCAACCTAGAGCTCTGATACCAAGTGTGACGGTCCGCCCCGCACCAACCGACATTTACTCCAAAAGTGCGCTGTACACATGCCCAGTTAGCACGGGACGGACGTCAGAAGAAAAGAAAGAAGACGAAGAAACAACAAAGAACTTGTAAAATGTCTTACAGCGCATGGAATAAAATATAATAATAACATACTTGACATAAAACAGGTGAGACAGTGCATAAACTGATAACTAAAATCAACATCAACGTCAGAGCAGCGGAAATCCAAATACAGCTTATTACAACTTTCCAAATTTACTGTCTCTAAACAAAAGAAAGCTAAAGTAGAAGATGCACCACCAATGCCCAAGCAGTGATCTTCAAAAACACAGGGAGAATACTATATATATATATATATTACGTGGAAGCCTCCTGCTCGTCTCCGGATCATCTACCCGTGCATCACCAGCTAACCTGTCTCTAGTCTGCTCGTGTGAGCACCCAGAGTAATAAGAGGAGACATAAAACTCTAGGTCAGACATAAAGCCTGGTATGAGCGATAAGCATCTAAACAGAATAATAACAGGTATACTAAACCATACCTGAACCTGGACCTGCAACCAAAGAGTTAGTACCACATACCGTACAATACTCTAAGGTGCCATAATAAATAGTGTAAGAATACGGGGGTGGGGTGTGCATGTCATAATGATAGCAACCAAATCATCCATAGCAACCATCCTCACATCTCTCCCTCAGTGCGTAAATCATACGATATCTACCACTTTGGAACACTAGACAAATTGAGGTAACGACGAATTCCGACTTGTAGAAACCCTGCTGTGACCAAGCTAAGCACATGGAGTCATGACCAAACATTTCAATGACCCACTTCATTGGTCGAAGCCCTTGGTTCTACCAATGCCATAATGGCCCTGAATCCGCCTTCGTACCCCTACCATAGTGGTCCAAAGCTATAGACATCGATAACCCCTTAGCACGCGTCCCGCGGCAAAGCCCAATCATGAAGCCCACTCACTGGTTCCCAACTGGATCCTGAGTCAAAGCTCCTCACACGGACTTCCTTTGCATCTCGGTTTTTGATCGAATTGGAGTTGGTCTTCAAAAGAGTCATCGCGTAGTAATAATAGCCCACGTACGGTTCGGTTCGGTGCTCCTCGTCTAGCTCGGTTCGGTTCGGTGTAACCTTCCTGCTCGGTTCGGTTCGGTGGTCCTAGCCCATGCCTAGATCCGTGCTCCATCTCTTCTCGATTCGGTTCGGAAGTGTAATGCTTATTCTCTGCTTGGTTCGGTGGTTGCTCCCTTCTAAGTTCCCAGATCCGATCTTGTCCTTCTCCATTTGCCCGATCCGATCCCACTCGCTTGCTTGCTCCGATCCGCTCCCTAGCCTACTCCGATCCGCCCTCTAGTCTACTCCGATCCGATCCTGTTCCATAGTTCCGATCCGATCCTCCGTCCAACTCCAACTTTAAGTAAACGGCCTTCCCTTTTTTTTTCCAAGTCTCTTATGTGCCAAACTCCAGTTCGGGTCGGGTTTTCTTGCCCAGTTCACATATCCGATCCGAGCCCTCATCCGATCCGATCCGAAGCCCTACACAACTTTCTGCAACTTTTTCCAGTAACTTGTTTACGCCGTTCGACGACGTTTTTGACAAATCTAACTATTCTAATCAATCACAAATCATATCAAATAGTCATAACAACCTAGCAAACTAACCACAAACACCAAAACAATGAATTTACATGTCAAAATGGATCAAATGTGCCCAAACCCCTTATTTTCCCTTAAGCATGTTTAAGTAAATCTAATCATAGGGTTAACAAAACTCAATCAAATTAAACCAAATTTCCACCAGAGGCATAAAATATTATTTAAGAATTTCTAAACATTTTTCCAGAATTTATTAGTGTATAAATCCGCTAATCCTCACTAATTACCCTTAATTACCGTAATTAGTGCAAAAACTATGCAAATCACTCACCTTGACCACAAATGAAACACCAAATCTGAAATACTCTCTGTTTGGGTTGAATTCTTATGTATAGCAGCAGCTCTAACCTTGCTCTGTTGCTATTTGGCCTTGTTTTGATGTAGTTTAGGCTTAATCTTCACTAAAAATGTGTTTTGGAGTGGTTTTAGAGGATGGAAGCCATTACTAAGGTCTCAAGAAGGTTTGTGGCAGCTCAAAACTGAAATGAAAGTGATTTCCTAACCCTAATCAGTCCTCCTATACCTCTAAACCCGAAATCCCCCTTTGGGCCTAGCTGCTAATCACTCGGTTAAGCCCAATTAAGCTGTTTTTCACTATCTGAAACTTGTTTCGGCCATATCTCCCAAACGGTGAGTCCGTTTGGCTAGTGTGACCACTCTACGGAAAGAGAAACCATCATTCGAAGCCAATGGAAGTGGTTTCAGGTCCAAATTCCTTTCCAGTCAAAAGTTATGGCCAAAACAGTGCCAACTAGGGGTAAAATGGTCATTTAAAAATCAGGAAAAATCATGAACATGGGAAATGACCCCAATAGTCGTCTCCCAAAGTTACATGACCATACGACTTCGTATATGAAAGAAATAAATATTCTACGGTCCTACGATGCGTAGAATACGGGTCGTTACAATCAGGCTAATCAATCAATTTCTATGGAGCAATGCAATCAGCTGGTGAATTTGTTGAAAGCACAGCAGCAGAACATTAACTCAAGTACTCAAGCATAATCCTCTCATAATCATGCCATGGTGGCAGGTAATTTTTGTTTCTTATCTTGCTCTGACTTGAACTGGCTTCTTGATAGTTGAGCCAGTGATCATATTTGCTCTAAACTAAAACATTTCTCTGAATATAAACCCCTGATTAGCCATAATAATCATATAACCATTCCAAATTGAAGTAAAATAATGATGAAACATGTTGAGACTGTGAAGCTGAATGATGGAATTGTTCTGAACAATGTGCTACATGTTCCAGACTTTAGATTCAACCTTATTTCCGTACACAGACTGTGTGAATATATGAATTGCGAGTTGCAGTTTACCCACAGTAAATGTTTCATGTGTTCACAAAAAGGGAAGTTTATTCTTCTAGGTAATCTGAAGGCTGGGCTATATAATCTATAAAATCAAAAGCAAGAAAATAACAGTGAAACTCGGTCTCACAAATGTAATTCGGTGTGTCTTTCGGCAGTTATAGATATTAAACTATGGCATTTAAGGTTAGGGCATCTACCTTTTAATCAAATAAAACTAGTTAATTCAAACTGTGATGTAAGGCCATGTTTAGCAGATACTACTTGTCAAGTCTGTCCTAAAGCCAAACAAACTAGATTGTCTTTTCATCTAGTGTATAGAGACCAAAGTTCCTTTTGAATTAGTTCATATTGATGTTTGGGGTCCAAATTCAGTCAAAACTCTTAGTGGATGTAATCAGTTTTACCCCTTTTTGATGATTATACACGTTTTACTTGGGTGCGTTTTATGAAATATAAAAGTGAATCTGTCAATGTTATGGTTGATTTTGCAAAAATGGTTGAAACACAATTTGATTCTAAAATCAAATATATTAGATCTGATAACGCAAAAGAGTTACGTGAAGGAGACTTGAAAATATTTTACAAAAACACGGGAATATTGCACCAAACCAATTGCCCATACACACCTCAACAAAATGGGGTTGTTGAGAGAAAACATTGGCATCTTCTTGAGACTATGAGAGCTTTATACATTCAATCTATAGTTCCAGATAAATATTGGGGTGAATGTATTATGTGTGCAGCCTATCTGATCAACAGAATGCTTCTAAAAGCAATTAATAATGATATTCCATATCAAAGGTTGTACAATGAAACTCCTTCAATTAGTCATTTGAAAGCTTTTGTCATTTGTATTATGTTATACTTCTGTAGTCAACGGAGGAAAGATGGATCAGAGGAGTTCTCCTTGTGTTTTCTTGGGTTATTCAGCCAAACAAAAAGGGTATAAAGTTGTAGACATTGCCACTGGAAGGATACACTATAAGACGCATAGTAAATTGCGACGACAAATAGCCATTGGCGACGGCTCCGTCGCTCATTTAGCAATGGCTTGCAACGGTAAATTTCCACGTGTCACCTTAAGTGGCTAGTAGTTTCTTTTACCAGGAAGCCGTTGTAAATCGTTGCAAACTATTACAAAAAAGATGTTACTAGTCGTCGCAATATAATGACGAAAAAGTCGTCGCTAGCCTCGCTAATCTGAAACAAAAGTTTTATACTGCACAACAATTCCTTTCTCTCAAGTCATACGATAATAAAACCAATATGAGTATCATCACAGTACATCCAATAACCACTACCACACAACTATCATCCCATCAATTCACCAATACTCATCAACAATCAATTCACCAAGTCATAATATATCAAAAAAAGCAAAATTATAAACATCATCATAACATACCATCTTCGGACATTCAAAACACGATACCATCATCACATATCGTCGTCATACATATCAAAACACATCATACCATCGTCAAATACCGTCATACATACCAAAACACAACATACCATCATCAAATACCATTTAGAATATAAAATCCAAGTATATGTACATACCTAAGCATAAACCAAGTAAATGAGCACCCAAACTAATATTCCTCGTCGTTTTCTCCTTCCCCTTCAGCAGTTGAATCTCCTCCCTCCCCAGGCATAAACCCGTGCTCCTGAAAGTAAGCTGGAATGTGCTAATCTATTTCCTGTTACATCTGCGTTTTTCACCAGTCAATCATCTCATTCATATGCCCCTACATCCGAGCAATAGTCGCCTCCTCCATCGAAGTCGTATAACCATGCTGAATAGCCTGCGAAATAATTAAGTTCACATTAAAGATATTTAAACATATTTTTTTCTAGTTTGTGTTAAAATGTATATAGTTAGCAATAACATTTGTTTTTCTTAAGTAGAATTGTAGATATAATATCAACACACACACACATATATTGCACATCTTTTATCATGATATTTATAAACCATTGTACGTTGGAAAAAAGATACACGTAAATGGGAAATGAGTTTAATGTGGTCCAAATGTCAACACCTGCATATAGTCATTGTATCTGTACACTCTTCTTATTTATAACGTGTCTATTTTGCATAAATAAGTTTATTTAATACATTTGTAAACCAAACTTAATACTAAATAGCATAAGATTATTTCATACTTTAAAACCATAATTTATGTCTAAAAAATTCTTACCTCCTGATTGTCGAAACCATATCGCCTACTACGAGTAGGTGGATCAATGACAGAATCCCATATGTGATCAGACTGTGCAACCGTAAGCCTCTCCACCAGCCACCATCACTCTAGCAGACTCTGCGTCATACTTCTCCCACAATAGAAATATAATTTTAACACAAATGCTACAAAATTTACTTATATACTGTGATATAGATGAATATGAAACATTTTAATTTATACAGATAAGCATATTTACCATTATACCCGCAACCTTCGGATCCGCCCAATCATACGTAACATTTCCTTCTTCATCGGTATGCTACACCGCATGTGTGTGTCTGAATACCTCTACCAGCGAAGGCTCTCTTCCGTACTTGCGGACCGAGTAAATATATAGTAATAAAATTATTAAAAATAAGAATGAATTATATACACTAAATTTTTACGTGAACTATACTACAAATATTTAAAATTTATACCAAATTCCTCCTACGTTGTTGGAACGATTTTGAGCCACCGTGGTGTAGAGTAGGATTATTTTCTCTATTTGCTTTTTTTCTAACTGCTACTTTCTATTAAATTTGATACATGATTATGTAAAATAATGCAATCAATATATAAGTGAATATTTTCATTATATCTTACTTTAGCTTTTTCCATCTCCCAATACTTTTGAAATGCTACCCAAACATCATCACTCATCCACTGAGGCTTTTTCCTAGATGTCTTCGCCCTTGAAATTTCCTCTCGATAATTTTTGCACGTCTTCATATTCCAATTACACAAAAAGTTGACATGTCTTGCTCCTCAACACGTACAATAACCTGCATATTACATTTATTTTCAATTATGTATAGTACATTAATTTTCAATATTAGTATAAAAAAATAATTACCAATAAATTTGCTAGAATGTCATTCTTAATATGGGGTGGGATACTATCCCAATGCGGCCAAGCCTCCGACATTCTGCTTATGTAAGACTTCCTCGATACCTCTAAAATGAATTTTGCTGACTAAATCTCAAATACTTTGTGTAGATGTTGATATGAATATTTCATATATTTTAAATAATCTAAATTGAAATAAATTTGACATTTACACGACACTCTTCAGAATAATCTGCGCAATCAGCGCAGGTCTGACACGGAGCTGCTTGGACCTGCTCCTGGTCCAGAAGATGGTGAAGCAGTATGCTGAGATGTACTCCTCGATCGTCGTCTATCATCTGACATATCTGTTACAATCATATAATGTGCATACAAAATAACTTGAATTATTAACATCAGTCATCATTATTATAACATAAATAGTAAATGAGAAGAACAATACTGAATAACATACATAGTCAACATTATCATTACATAAATCAGAATAGTAAAGAATGTAAGTAAATTCATGGCTAAGAACAATCAACATCATTATTATTACATACCTTAGAATAATACATAACATAGTACATAGCTCATAATAGTACATAACATAAGTACAAAATATCAGTCTTCATCATCTTCGGATCCAGACTCAGTCTCATACTCTACATAGTTTTCTTCAGTACTTACAAATGCATCTACTAATACATTCACTTCATCATTCAACGACCCTACATTAATGTCAGCAGCTATTACCATTTTAGTGTTTGGCTCAAGATCCGCTTGATACGCTGCTTCATCCGGAATATTATTTCTATCAAATGTAAATCCTGCCTTTGTTTTAAAAACAACCCACCAATCTGCTTTATCTTTTTTTAAGGACGGATACGGAGCAAAATAGACTTGTAATGCTTGCTTAGCTAACACAAAAGAATCATACTTGTAGTAACGTGATGTATGCCTTATTTGATTAGCTTATAATCTTTGTGCACATTAATTCCAGAACTAGGAACTTTGCTAAACCAATTGCATTTGATCAGATAAATTTTCTGTATGGGCTGAACATAGTATGCCAACTCTACAACTTGCGCTAAAATGCTATAAAAATCTTTTATATGCTCCTCTGGGTCATCACTACCTTTGACAAATACACTGCTGTTATACGTTAATTGTTCAGCTCCGTAATCATTGATGTTGAATTTAAATCCATTGACAAAGTATATTGGATAAGTTTTGATATTTCTTTTTGGTCCGATAGCAAGATGTCGTAATCCTTTGTTAACAACACAGTTTTTTAGTTCCTAAACATAGTCTGAAAACCATCGAGCAAATTCTTTACTGAGATCACCAAATGGATGTTGTGATTCGTAGATACTGCATATATGTGTTCTGTTCCTTTTTTATTAATAGATACAAATAAATATATATGTATATATATAATTGAATTGTACATGAATTTAGTATCAAATGGTGCAACTTCCGCACAATTTAACAGAACATATGTGTGTGCCACATTGTAGTCTTTATCGCTTAACCATATTTCCACATATTTTCCTGCAGGTCTTCCATGTTGTCTAAAAATAGATAACATTGTTTGAGAAGACTCCTGCTCAACGGCTTCTTCATTACGGGGAATAGTTACAAAAGATAAGTTCACATATTCACTAAAGTAATAAGAGAAAAAAATGAAGCTTCTTCTTCAAGGTGCGATTTGCAAATCGAACCTTCTACTCGAACTTTTTGCCTAATTTTTTTCATTAAATGATTCAAGTACCTATAATAAGATTAATTTAATTTATATGTTGGTACAATAATCTAAGTTATAATCTATCATGATTACTGAAATTATATACAAAATTATCTCTCAAATGGGTATATCCATCCATATTGGACTGGACCTCGAAGAAGTGCTTCAAACGAAAGATGAATAGGCAAATGCGCCATTACGTAAAAAAACCAAGTGGAAATATTTTCTTGAGTTTGCAGGGATTTCTAATTCAAGCTTACGTAGACGATCTACCTTTAATGTTGTCGAAAAAAGTTGTTTATAAAACAAACTTAATGATGTTATAACGCTCCAGATTTTTGTAGGCAACAGTTCCTTGAAAATCATAGGTATAAAGTTATGCCATCATGATATGGCAATCATGGCTTTTCATTCCACACAATTTACTGTTTTTAAAGTCCATATATCTACGGAGGTTTGAATAAAACCCATCAGAACATCGTAATCCTTCCACCCACTTTAGCACGAGTTTTACTTGCCTGTTGTCTAGCTCATAGCATGCTTTAGGTTTTTTTATTCTCGTCATACAAGTGCAGTTCCGGCCGTTTACAAAAGTGTAATATATCGTGTCTCGAATTCACATCGTCCTTAGTTTTACCTTTACATTCAAAACTATATTAAAAACAATATAAAACATTTTTTTTATTGTGCATCTCGTCAATATTATGCCGAAATTTTAGATTTTTCCACTAAGGTAGCTCCCAAAATATACTTTATTTGCACCAATTATGAATGTCCGATTTACATGGAATTCAACCTGCTCTCCAGTTTCATGTATCTTTGGGTAGTCAGTTACAACTTCATATATCTCTTCACTTGTCCAAACTTTAGGCGGTAGCATAGTCTCTACTTTGTTAACTTTAAAGTTCTTTTTTTTTCATTCTAAATTTATGATTAGTATGGAGAAAGCACCGATGACAGTCAAACCAAGAAATTTTTTCCCATGCCTTAATGAAAATACTTGTGTTTCCTCCATACAATGAGGACAAGCTAGACATCCAGCTGTGCTCCAACCTGAAAGCATGTCATATGCGGGGAAATTATTAATAGTTCATAATACAGAAGAAAACATACGAAATTTTCTTTTTTTCGAAATGTCATATGTTTCGACTCCTTCATGCCATAATGGTTTCAACTCTTTAATCAACGGTTGTAGATAAACATCAATTCCTTGTGCCGGATCATCAGGATTGGGGACGACAACCATTAGAAACATATATGGATTTTTCATACACATCCATGGAGGTAAGTTATAAGGAGTAACAATGATAGGACATGATGAATGTTTACTACCAAACAGAGAAAATGGCAAAAATTCATCCGTTCATAAACCGAACCTAACATTATGGCTTTCTGTAGCAAATTTAGGATAAGTCTTATCAAAGTGTTTCCATGCTTCACCATCAGACGGATGTATCATAGTTCCTTCTTTTGCTGTTCTCACGATATGCCATCACATATGACACGCTGTAGCAGAAGATGCATATAGCCGTTGAAGTCTGGGAGTTATGGGTAGACAATGCATTCTTTTATGTAGAACTTCTTTCCTTTGCAAAATTTGCATTTCTACGGTGAGCGTCTTCTTTCTAATACAACATGCAACCTTAGCACATGTATCTATCTTATGATATAGTAGTCCAAAAGCATATATAAGTTTTTTCACTTTATAATGACTATGCACATCAAACTATTGGGCGTCATATGTCGTTTTGCAGTTTGTATAACTGCTGTAAATGCAGTTTCTGTAAGATTGAATTTTGATTTCATAGTGATGAATTCAGCGATTACAGACAGTTTGGTTCCGTTTGTACACCCTTCCCACAACGGCCTTTTAGTAGAATTCAATAAATCATAAATTTTTTGCTTCCGCCGTTGGTTCTTCAACATTTCCATTCTCATCGCCGCCTTAGTCAATGTTAGGAAACATTGATCGTGTTGCATCTTGCACCATATTTTCTATCGGATTCGTCATTGTATTATCGTTCATCATTGTACTATCGCCCTCTACCACTAGAGGGTTAGACGTAGGCTGAACAAGTTCTCCATGACGATCTCATAAGTAATAATTCTACACAAAACCAAATTTATACAAATGTACTTCTACTACATCTGGCTTCTAATTCTTCAGATGTCTGCACTTACTACACGGACAATGAAGTCTACGTTACTCCGATTATTAGATTTAGCAAATCTAATAAATTCTTAGACTCCATTACAAAAATGTTCCTTTATCGACCCTTTCTTACCGGTTCGGGGTTGATACATCCAACTGCGATCACGAAAATAATCGAACATTTTCCTGATTTGCTACAAATATGTTAGAAAATTTGAACGAACACTTTATATTAATTGAAATCTTGTAAAATTTCATTTATAACTATTGCATGTTTTCGTTTTTTTATTTGTTTCTTTTTTACTTTTATGGTCGGTCTACCTACTTCCCATTAGAAATATAATATCATAAGCATATTTTACAAATCATTTCAAGTTAAACGGTTCATTAAAATTTCGGTAGCATTTCCTTTTGGTCCCTGTATCGTACACAAATGCGTGTACACAGGGAAAAAAAGGAAGTGTCATTAAAAATTTGTTAACTGTTTAAGCTAAAATGATTTATAAAATATGCTTACATTATTATATTTGTAGCTTGTCCAATACTAGGACAAATCCAATGAATATTGTAACAGATGAATATAGATTTCCGTTTTGTGTAAAAACGAATATCCATATAATGATCATATACAGCACTTGTCGGACGGGGCCAAATTTATCTAAGGGGTTCACATAAGTAGTCAAAAAAACGTTCAACCTAAGATTAAACCAAAAAAACACTTAAAATGAAAAAAAAAGCGCTTTGGGCTTTTTTGCACTTCACTGATAGATGCACCTTAAACTTCAAAAAAGCCCCTTAGTTGCGTCTTGCACCTTTTTCCGCCAACACGCGTGCATTAATTACATAGCGTCTACATAATATTTTTCACTACTTTCAATTTGTAAAATAACATGACAATGAAAATTATGAAGTATAAATTAGTTTTAGTTATTTTTAGTTAATTTTAGTTTAAAGTACAAATTATGAAGTTAATTTCAGTTAATTAGTTTCAATTTTTGAAAGATAAACTAAGCTTTCAAGTTAATTAATTAATTTCATTTCAAATTTAAGAAGTTAAGTTATAAATATGATTTTTATTACATATAACAAGATTCTTAACAATATATATTTAAATTAAGAACCATTTCGAATTAAAATTTTGAATTAACATTTTTTATTAAATATTATAGCAACAAACATTTTTTGTATATTGCAAATGCATTCTTTAAATTTATTTGGATCGACTATTCCTGCATCCGATGGTAACATAGTTAATAGTGCATGCAGATGAGGGACATCATTACACCGTTTCAATAATTATAATCAATTTACTACCGGTAAACAATCACATTTACTTCATTTTTTCTCAAATAATCCTATAACACAATCAACGTAAGCCCAATTATATACGTTATAATCATCGTTTTCGTGCTCCTAAATTAAGTACATACGTGATAATCAACTTTTTCAACCTCCTAATCAATTACACTTATTCCCAAATCAAACTATAACAAAATCAACATTATGTGCATCTCACAAGACAACAGATTTCATATTCGTAAATAATCAATTTACAAGCCCATATAAAAATGCAAATTAACCCTAATTAAACATAAAATAGGGATTATAAGACATACCGACACAAATTGAGAAGATAGGAATTTACTTTGGATGGATGAAATTGGAGCTAAGTGGGGGGGGGGGTCGATGAGCAGCAAGGTTTTTTTTATTAGCTGAAATGAATTAGGGGAGAAAGGCCACGACAGTTGACATCTGCAAACTGTGCAATGGCTAGCGATGACCACTTTTTTAGCCGTTGCTCCTGCCCGTCGCTAAACCAGCCGCTTCTTGTAGTGTCAGTTGTAAGTAGAAATGTTAAGTTTCGTGAAAGGCATTTTCCGTATCACCTTTTTCCTAAACAAGGATCACTTTCACACATGCGTAGTACTATTTACCTACCTACTTCTACAACCAATTTTTTTTAATGATGTTCCTGATTCTGAGTTTTCCACTCTGAATGACATCTTTCCCTTGAATGACCATCCTCCAAATAATGTCACTCCACAAAATAATAAAACTCCTATTATTTTCCCTGATCCAAATCGTAACAATACCTCAACTATAGTCGACATGACTCAGAACTTGCCTACAATAAGAGGATCTACTCGAACTCACAAAGCTCCTTCTTATTTGAATGATTATGAATGTAATGTTGTTGTTCATAAAAATACGACTGTCAACACACATTGATGTAATTTAATATCTTACAGTTCATTTTCTGATGATCATAAAGCTTTTCTGTCTCAAACATGTGAATTACATGAACCTGTATCGTATGAAGAAGCAGCACTAAATCCACTGTGGAATGAAGCAATGAACAAAGAAACTGAAGCCTTGATTCAAAAGGGTAAATGGGAACTTGTTGACTTACCCAAAGGAAAAAGAAAATAGGGTGCAAATGGGTGTATAAAATAAAGCTGAAAGCAAATGGAGAATTGGAAAGGTGTAAAGCCAGACTGGTAGCTAAAGGTTTCAATCAAAAATATGGTATTGATTATGATGAAACTTTTAGCCCAGTTGTCAAAATGAGCACCATGAGGTGTTTAATTGCATTAGCAGTTAGTAGGGATTGGAAATTATTCAATTATATGTGAACAATGCTTTTTGCATGAAGATTTGAAAGAAGAACCCTGTATGAAAGTGCCAGAAGGAATTCAAAATTCTCAAAATAAAGTATGCAAATTAAGGAAATCTCTTTATTGTCTTAAGCTGGCTTCTAGGCAATGGTTTGAGAAACTGCATATGTGTTTAAATGAGAAGGGGTTTTATCAATCTAAAATGATTACAGCTTGTTCATAAAGAAGATTGAAGATATGATTTGCATTGTAGGAGTATATGTAGATGATATTATACTCACTGGAAATGACATGAGCTCCATTTCAAATTTAAAAGCACATCTTCATTCTGGTTTTAGCATAAAGGATCTAGATTTTCTTAACTATTTCTTAGGCATTGAGATCAAGAATACTGCATATGGAGTTGAATCACCAGAAGTTTACTAGAGAGTTGTTGAATAATTGTTCTTTTGATTTAAGAAAGAAAGTCATGACTCCTCTACCTCTTAATTTTAAACTGACTACAGGTAATGGTGATGATTTGCCAAATGCTAAAATATATCGTTCATTCGTAGGCAAACTCAATTACCTTACACATACACAGACTGACATATCATTTGTTGTACAGAGTCTGAGTCAGTTTATGCAATCGCTTTGAACTGGGCATCTACAAGCCTTACAACATACTTTGAGATATGTGGCATATATAACAGGGCAAGGGATTTTATTAAAAGGTAGTGATACTCTTAAATTACAAGTTTTTCAGATTCTGATTGGGCGATCTGTGTAGATTCAAGGAGGCCTATAACAGGGTATGTACTGCTTCTTGGATAGTCACCTATTGCAAGGAAATCAAAGAAGCAAAGTACTGTTTTGAAGTCATCTTCTGAAGCAAAATACAAAGCCATGGCCGAAGCTGCATCAGAAGTGACTTGGATAGTGAGATTACTGGAAGAATTAGGAGTTCAAAGTTTGAAGCCAGTAATATTACATTGCGACAATCAATCTGCTCTACACATTGCTTGTAATCCTATTTTTCATGAACGCACTAAGCACATTGACATCGATTGTCATTTTACAAGGAAAAGGTTCTTGAAGGGCTAATACAACTCACATCTTTACTTATTCAATCTCAACTTGCAGATGTTTTTACAAAAAAATTGCCTTCATTTCAGCATAGAGAACTATTATCCAAGTTAGGAATGATAACTTCGTGACATTCTAACTTGAAGGGGTGTATTGGATATATGTTTCTAGCACATGCATTCAGCCAGCTGGATTCCAGGCTGGAAAGCTATTTCTTTTCCTTTTGTATGTAAATATTAGTTGTGTACAGTTAGTGGTGTAATTTTTCACTCTTCATTTTTTGTACATTTTTTTTTGGATGTTCAGAAAGAAATAAGAAAAAGAGCTTCAGCTCAAAATACAATTTCTCTTTTACTTTCAATTCGAGAAAATCTATCGGTTTTCTAGATTTAACAATCATTGATCAAAAGTGTAACTTTTTTGTTTTACATCTCTTATTTCTAAATTAAAGAGTGATTGTCAATACATGTATTGCTTAGTTTATAGCTTATGAAAATAATAACATGAGCAGGTAGTTATAATAAATTACCAATAAACAAAATCTATCATTTGATCAAATTTGAAGATAGCAAGGCATCCAATTCATCTTCAAAATAGGCAAATACATGCTATACATACTCACTGTATCCTAAGAAAGTGAAATGTAAAATTATAATATGCACACATGGAACCAACCTGAAGATGGAATGGGGTATAGAAATAATTCAAGTTGGTAGTGTCGGTATGCTTCTTGTGAGTGATGAAAATACTGGAAATGATGTATATGCTAATCTTTAAATTCTTCCTCAAACGAACATTGCTTTCAGTGATTCTCGTTACCTCTGTGCCTACTAGAAAATCACACAATCACCTATCAGAGCTATTTCAGGTCTGACAACTCAATTAGACCGATTGTCGGTTATGGAAGATTTCTCATTCAGAGGACCTAACACTATTAATCCACAAATCCTTAAGCCTGATATAGTTGTAGCTAGGTACATCATTCTTGCTGCCTACGGCGAAGCAACATTCTCTATGGCTAATCCAAACAACACTCGTCGTGTAAAGTTCAATTTACTATCAGGTACATCAATAGTATCCTCATGTTGTGTGTGTAGCCAGACTTCTAAAATCTTTATATCCCTAAATTGACTCTTGTGGCAGTTAGATTTCTTTTTTTTTTCTTTTTTTTTCTTTTCGTTTCAACTATTACATACTCACTGTTTTTGTTACAGTTTCCTGTTTACAAACATTTTTAGCATCAACATCCACTGTCCCTCTGACAAAAACTACCTTCTAGCACAAAACTCATTCTTATACAACCATGACAGAGCCTGCTACAAATTGTTGATCTCTATTGTCATTCCACACGCAACTCCTCATACAAAACCATGCTTGCAAACCTTAACAATTCACCATCGCCAAACTCCATCGCCAATACCACCTCTGCCATCCAGTTTCATTCAAAGTTTCTACATTTAGAACGTCAACAACCACTCATCGCTATACCAACTTCCTTCTCATTTCAATAAAAACACTACACAACCTTCAATCATCACTGACCACAAAACAATCACTTATGATCCCATTGCATGACCTTCAAATCTTCCCTTCTTTCTAGAACACTACAATCAAACTTCACATAACTCCACTTAATCATTACACCTTTAGACCATCATCATCACCCTAAATAATCACTGCATTTATATTATTGACAATTCACCATCCCCCTCAACCACTGATGTCAACTGCTTCACCACATATATCATTAAATTGCCCCCACCAATCACCATGCAGTTGTTTTCCACTTAACTAAACGACACCCCAGTTCACCCGCAATAAAAATCACCAACCCTTATCTTTTACACCATTTACTAACTCCTACATCATCCATCTATAGGAAACTTTCAACCTTCACCAATCTGCCTTGTTCCTGCATTGTCACTTACTGCCTTTAGCTTTCAAATGCAACCCTTCCCATACCATATACAACTACAATCATCTGAAGCACTTCGCTTTAGTTTAACCAAACTGCTTACAATTGCACTCGACAAACCACAACAAACCATTATCCAAGCAATTCACTCAACACAAAACACTGCAACTACTAGAAATATGATGTGAACGGTCACCGTCATAACCACCAGAAACCATCCATTACTGCAAGCACCACTCTTTTGGCCATCCACCACCTAGCAACCCTGCCTCCATCTCCTTCTCACGTTCATCTTTCTGACTTTCACAAACCACACACGATTCTTCACACTAGATAAAAAGCAACCAATTCACATATCAACGTCCTCCACAATTCACTCCCCTACTTTTACAGCAACCATCTGCGCAAATCACGGGATCCTATTTGCGAATCCCATCATTTGAAACTCCTAAACTAAATCACAACTTTATAATCATCACACTTCAATAGCAACCTCGATCCCAACCCTTCAATCAAAAAATCAATTGAATCGAAAACCAAAACAACACTAACCTATATATGAACACCCTATAACTTAAACACCCACAACCAACAAACTTCTCTTCACTACAAATCTCACCCAAAGTATACACTTCCTCCCATGAACTACCCCATGAATAAAGCACGCAACCGACTTTAATACCAGACCAAAATTACCCCTCTCTTCAAGTACCCAAATCAATCTCTTGTAACATCGAAACTCCGAGCTTCAAGCAAAAAAAAACAATCTACAACCACCCGAACTTCAAATTACAATATAATTGTGAACTAGCACCTTGAAAATATAATATAATTGTGAAAAATATCCCCTTATATCATTAACAATATTCCTTCATTCTCTTACTAGATTCTTGTTTCGTCCTTTTTGTATGTTTGGGGCTCCTAACTTCCCCGAGGGCATTCCCATTCCTACATGGTTTCATAGACACATAGAAGCCATGAAACCTGTTGGAGTGTAAGAAAATTTCCCTCCCTTAGCTACAGCCGTAGTAGCTCCACCTCCTCCTGTATTAAACTTTTCTAGGCTTTGTAATGACTTCTACGCAATAGGAGGCAAGCTGTTTCATGATACTGACAGTTTTGTGGGTGCGCGCAATTGGCTTAGAGAAACTAAGAATGTATTCTACTTGTTGGAGATCGATGATAGGAGGAGAATCCAGTTGGCCACTTGGAAATTGAAGGAGGAAGCATTATATTGGTAAGAGGTGATTCGGGTTGGACAAATGGTAACTATTTGGGATGAATTTAAGACTAGATTTAAGGCGAAATTCTTGTTGCAAGCCAAGGAAGTAATGCAAATGGAAAATTTTCTGAATTGGAAGCAAGGAAGCATCACAGTAAAAGAGTATGTTAATAGCTTTAATCAACTAACAAGATTTGGGTTGGACTTGGTAAACACTCCTCATAAGAAGGCTTTAAAGTTCACAAAGGGATTGAACCAATCACTCCAAGATTTATGACTGACACGTGTACCGATGAAAGCAACTTTTGAGAGGCTTGTAGACATGTGTTTGATGCACGAGGATGGTAAATAGGAAAAGAAAGAGGTTAAGACCGAGGAGGAGAAACCCAAAGTTGAGAAAAAGAAGCGGTTTCCCAAGAAGGGGGCAAAGAAAGGAGGAAAATCCGACAAAGATCAGTTCAAGATAGAGGTTAAATGCCATGGTTGTGGGGCTTTGGGGCACTTTGTGAGAGAATGTAAGAAGACGAGCAATGCTTGGTTTACTTGTGGTCAAGTTGGACATTATAAAGGGCAATGCCCTAATAGGCAAGGGTAGAAGGTCAGATCGTCTAGAGAGAAAATTAATGCTCTAGAGACTGGTGGACCGGATCGTGGTAGAAAAGTTATCGTGGAAGATATGATTTCTCTTTTAGACTACACTATTAGAACTCTCTTTGATTCTGGTGCTTCTTATTCATTCATATCCAACTCTATGGTAGATAATTTGCACATAAATAATAGTATTTTTTCTGATCATGTTATAGTCTCAAACCCCAAAGGAGGAACGACTTATTTATCTACGATATGTAGGGGTTTGAGAATTTCTGTTATGGGCGTCGAAGTTGAATGCGACGCATATGTTCTTGGCTTTATAGATTACATATTAATTATTGGAATGTATTGGCTAGCCATTACAGTGTCATTCTTGATTGTGATAAGAGAGTTTTTAGGTTTATAACATGCCAAGGTAGAACTCTTGAAATTTTTTGTGACCTACGGGATTTGATTATGCTTAGTTTCCTAGATTCTCTTAATGTCAACGTTAAAAATCTTCGATCAATACCCATAGTTAGTAGTTTTTCGGACGTGTTCGATGAGGATAGGGATTACCTGCAAGTCCTAAGATAGATTTCTGGATTTACTCGGTGGAGATTGTGAAGCCAATCGCTTTACCAGTGCACCATATGGCTCCTAGGGAGAGGAGGGAGCTTAGCAAAAAAAGTAAGTGAGTTATTGGAGAAGGGATTTATTAGACAGATCATTTCTGAGTGGGGAGCTCCAATCATCTTTGCAACCAAGGCAGACAACTCTCTCCATTTATGTGTGGACTATAGAGAATTGAATAAACTCACCAATAAGAATAGGCACCCACTTCCGAGGATCGATGACTTTTCGACCAACTAGTAGGCGCTTTGGTTTTCTCGCTATCGGATCTAGCCACGGAATTTCATCATCTTAGGTTAGCGGATGATAGTATTAACAAGACATCTTTCAGAACTCCAAATGGTTTCTTTGAGAGGTTAGTAATGCCTTTTGAGCTAACCAATGCACCTGCATATTTCGTGGAATTGATGAGTCGGGTGTTTAGGGAGTATCTAAACAAGTTCATAGTAGTTTTCATGGACAACATTCTGGTATTATCGATGAGCGAGGAAGAACATGCCAGACACTTAGAGGAGGTTCTTAGCACATTCAGATCACATCAGCTTAGGGCTAAATTTTCTAAATGTCATTTATGGAGAAAGAAAGTAAGGTTCCTAGGGCATGTAGTCTCCAAGGATCAAATAGCAGTGGACCCTGCTAAAGTTGTCGTAGTTCAAGATAGAAAAGCCTCTAAGAATGCGATAGAGGTAAGGGGTTTCCTTGGATTAGATGGTTATTATAGGATGTACATTAAAGACTTTGCACGAATCCCAGCTCCGCTCACTTGACGAAGAAGAACTTGGCTTTCACTTGGAGCATTGATTGTGAGGATGCGTTGATTAAAGAGGGCTCTGACATTAGCCCATGTTCTAACTCTTCCCGATGGTAGCAAAGTATTTACAGTTTACATGGATGCTTGTGGCATGGGGTTAGGTGATGTGTTAATGCAAGAAGGTAAGGTAGACTGCTATGGAAGTAGGCAACTAAGAGTTCATGAGAAGAGCGACCCCACCCATGACTTGGAATTGGTTGATATAGTATTCTCCCTTAAGTCTTGGCGACACTATTACTTAGAGAGAGACTTGAGCTCTACATGGATTACAAGTCACTCAAATATTTGTTCTCGCGGAAGGATCTCAACTTAAGGCAGCAACGATGGCTAGAGTTCCTTGCATCCTACAATTTTTAGATAGCTTATACCCATGGCAAGGGTAATGTGGTTGTGACAATAAGGAATTTCCTTGATCCGAATCCGTCGCTAAACCGACCAAGACCGTCAGAAACCCCTGATTGTTTTGAGAACGCGACAAACCAGAACCCAAACAGAAGAACATTTCATTATTAATTACAACAATTCATCAGAATACAAGAATATACAGAGTATAAACAAATAATATACGTCAGAAAAATATCAGAGATTACAATACATTACATAGCAGCGGAAAATAATACAATACACAACTAGAAGTAATACACGGATACAGAGCTTTCCGAGTATCGTTCCAGCTGTAAATCAGAATCTTATGAATATAAATCTGCAAAACCAAAACTACTAGCTGCCCGTGCGGAAAATAAGGGCACCCGGAGTTTAGGTTAAAACAACAAACTCCAAGTCAGTCATGTGACTGGTGTGAGAACTAAAACAGTTATTAATCTTCATTTTAAAGTTGGGTAAATCAAGGGACCACGCCGTATAACACGGAACGGGTTTCCTCCTAAGAATACCAGTGCATAAAACAATAGCGCAATGCTAAATAAAGAACAATGAAGCTATTATAAGACTCAGGTCCCATCACACAATGCAACACAAGCCGGAGGATGGGGTTTTACCTTATAATAGCCAAAGAATGCTTGATACGCTAAATTTCATCTTTTATTATTACTATAAGTGTATAGTATCAAAACAATTTCAAATCATAAGTATCAATCATAGACGACATAAGTGCCCCATCCCACTATGTCGCCATACTAGGCTCTACAAATAAAACCGCAAAATCACGTATTTGGAAGTTGGATTTCCATCTGTGAACCGAGGCAAGGGATCATCCTCACCGTTTCGAGACTGTCTAGCCCGAGCCTTAGGACCCAGACTCAGGTGGGCCCTTGGAGCGACAGGGCTGGTCCACCGATGTGGATTAAACTTAAATCCTGAAGACTGCGTTTCCCAGCCCTTTGGGGCGTAAATGAGCCAACCAATGACTTCATCGGCTTCACATAGTCACCGATATATCCGAGGCGCCTCGCAACAGCAACAACCACATTATTCAAACTCGTCAGGGCATGTAAAACCACTGACGCCACTTCTAACTAGAAAGAAACGCATGTCCTCCCTGAGGTCCTCTCCCGTTTCTGGTTCACAACCGGGGTGTGAGGCTCGCGAATCCATGCCACACAAAGCTATGCCACACAGGCCGGCTTTGATCATCAGCCACAAGATTTTGCTTTTCAACATAAGCCTTGATCATTTGCCACTTAGGCATGTCACACAGGCAATTCACTCCATGCGATGGATATCCATCAATATATAACCCCTGAGCTCGCACGTCTCAAAGAAGGGCGCTAAGCAAGAGAATAAATTTTCCCCTGCCAAACAGATATATATTTAATAGAAATCAATCACACAGAATAAAATCCAGTGTCAGACACGCAGTCCATTTACAAGTTCGTTCTGGGTCTGAACGAAACCGGAGGCACCTTGTACCTCGCATATCCATCGATCTCCAAGTACGTCTGGACGATCACCAACTGATTCCCTCCTCTTGGGTGTACGGCCCAATCAAGGTCATCAGTAATCACCCAAACTACATGAAGACTTCCGGTCTTCGACCACCGTCTTCATCCTCGACCCCACGTCGAATCAGTTATTCAGAATGGGATAAACCCGGTCTTTCTGAATAACTCGCGTATATAATAAACAAGTGTTACACAAACAAAACATACGCCTCATTCCAATTCATCAGTCACTAACCGTAAATTAGCAAAAGAATAATTCCCCAAACATTAACCCCGAAGGCCGAAACTAACATCAGATCAATATCCAAGAAACCATTCTTCTTAGCTAACCTTCGGTTAGTTGCTAAATTTAACATTCTTAGGGATAGGTTCCCATTAATTTTATCAAAGATAAATTCCTTAAATTTATTCTTTAATCTTCTTTTGAATATAAATTCAAACCAAATTATGGTTTATCCAAACTAGCGGGGATTAACAAACCTTACCGAAGTAATTATTTGTTTTAATTTCCCAATCCCAACCTATTAATCCCATGAAGTAAAACAGGTAATATTTGATATCTAACACCACAGTGTTATCGGTAAATTCAATTATCATTTCACGTTCAAATATACTAAAAGATTTAAATATCGCCTGGAGTAAACTGGTGATACTCCATTCTCGATATTTTCAATCTAATTAAAGATTCATTAAAACTCCACTTAGTTTCAATCTTTAACTGGGTTAAAGAATCAATGTCATTTAAAACACGGTTCACGATAAACCCAAAATCACATTCCATTCTATCATCCTTTAGCCGTAAAATAGCAAGTGAGCAATTCCCTAAGTATTAACCCCGAAGGCCGAAACCAACATCAGATCAATACCCAAGAAACCATTCAACTTAACTATTCTCCAGTTAGTTTCTGATTTTCCTAACTACGTTGGGTCTAAGAACAGTATTATTGAAGATACCGTTCACGACAACCCAAAATCACATTCCATTAATTATCGGGTTAAAGAATAAGTGTTATTTAAAACACCGTTCATGATAAACCCAAAAATCAATCCCAATTCAATTCCAATTAAATATTATTTAATTGGTACACTTCATTAAATCTAAATAAAAAGATTTAATCTTTTTCTCAACTGGGCTTAAGAACAGTGTTAATGAAGACACCGCTCACGACAAACCCAAATCCCATTTGATAATAAATACAAGGCTTTGAATAGAAAATATATGGGCTTATATTCAATATCAAATTCTACGTCCAACAAATATCGTATTGGAAATAACGATATAAATATATCTTTCAAATTTCTATAAAAATATCTGTATAATCACGAAATCCAACATCGAAATATTCCAAAGACAATTTCGATTCAAATCCATTTCCACTTTATGTATTGGAAAATCTGGTTATTTTCAAAACCATTACAAACCCACTTTATTTATTTTAAAAACAAATAGAGTTATAATTCTAGTTCAAAACTAGTTCATTTCGATAAAAATCCATTTTTATCTTTTCAAATATGGAAATTTTCATCCCAATTCTTCACAAATCATTTCTTATGATTTTACACAAATTATTGATATTTTTAATAATTTTATTAAGGCTCGTACAGTCGACTTCCATCAACGGCCATCGAACTGCACTTACAGCGACCTTTTCCAAATTTGATTTGGACATAATTCCAAATCCAACCGTTAGATTTCAAATCTCTAATATTCTTTAGAAAGCTCTTTTCGATACGAACCCAACGGTTCCGGTTTTAGGAGAATCCGACGGTCGGATCTCCCGTAATATCTTCGAAGTCAATGGTCGAAATTCGCGAACTGCCGCGGCGCGTTCTATTCAGGCCATTATATTATATATATATAATATATATAATATATACTTCGTCGATTTCCTTTTAAAACGTATTTTATAAATCGTTTTAAATTCGTTTTCAAAACGATTTCAACTTCCTTTTCAAATTCAAATCAAGATTGGATTTTTCAATATAAATTCGTTTTAATTTCATTTCAAATCGATTTCAATTCAATTTCAATTTAATTCGAATTTCGATTCATTTCAATTTAATTGGAATTTCAATTCATTTCAATTTAATTCGAATTTCAAAATCACTTTCAATATTCATTGGAAAACGAATAAAATTGATATAAATATCGTTCACGTCAAAATGGCGTCAATCTAATCAACACGGCTTTTATTCAACACATGAATATTTATTCTATTCAACACATGAATTTATATTTCTTATTTCCAAATTGGAATGAGGCCCAATCAATTACCATATAATGTTAATTATATGGTTTCCGTACAGCACATGTACATAATAGCAACAATAAATAATCAATCATCATCCAGAGTGCACTACACAAACTGCACAAGCATTAAATATAAATAATTGACGCTTACACAGTCTGTCAACCCATCGATGGACATACAACTAAATAATCGGGACTAGTGTACATCAAATATCATCCCAATACCCGTGTGGGGATTCAAATCAATAAACACACATTTTATTTGTGCAGTCAAAATTTATCGTCTCAATCAATATCAGTCAAATCAGTGTATATAAACAAATCATCCGATTTGTTTATAAATATTTATTTTATATACACGTTAAAAATTATATTTTTAACCATAAAATATTTTCCACGATAAAATATTTTATTACATTCCACATCACACGATCAGATTTCACAACACAAACAATCACGCAAACAAGTCATCCATGGTCTGTGGACAACGAGTGTCGGGTACTGCTAAGCACCGTCTACATCCTAGTATATATTTTAACTAGAAAAACAAGATTTAAAGTGAGGAGTTCTCGCCGACTAGCTAATCCAATACCACGACTATTCATATGTAGGAAATCTTCGCCACTTGCCTTTTATCGCTTTCGTTGCCAGCGTCCACTACATATATAAAAATCGCATTTTTATATTGTTGCTATGTATATAAAAATTCTATTTTTACACTGCTACTATATAGATAAAAATTCTATTTTTATCTCGCTAGTAATATAATAAAAATTATATTTTAATTACTCTACATGAATAAAAATCATATTTTTATTCTCTACATCATATAAAATTTTTGCCTTTCTTTGTATAAAAATATCGCCTTCCTACTAATAAAAATATCGCCTTTCTACAAAGAAAAATTATATTTTTAACCTTTCTATGATATAAAAATTATCATTGAAAATCTTATAAGAATGTATTTGTATTAAATACAAATTGATTTTTTTTCCTTATGTATTATATATAGTAAAACTGATTTTTCTATGAATTATATAAAATAAGAACTGAAATTAAATTAAAAACCGATTTAATAATGTAAAAATCACCTTCATCAGTCGTAGGGGCCGGAGAAGGCACAGGGAGGGGCGCCGGAGCTGATCTGGCCGGCGGCAATTCAGTGGTGAGCGTCGCTAGAGGTTCGTCGGAGGTAGGACGAGGAGATGGTGGCTGGGTGTCAGGCGAGGGGGTGACTGCTTTGGGCGTTGGCGGTTTGGGGAGATTCAGGGTCGATGGGGGTTTTGGGAGTCGTCCATCGCCAGAGAGGGAAGGGGGGGTCGATCGATAGGGGGGGTCTGGCGAGGCGCGGCGGTGGATGGAGGGGCGGCACGATTGATCCTAGGTTTTTTAATAGTCGTTTCTGTAAAACGATAGGAGAGGGGGGAGGGTGTTATAATATATATTATTTAATTTTTTATTTACTTCAAAGAGGTATTTTTCATCCTGACCTCGAAACGAGACCCACCGCCTGTCGTCCATAGCTAATTACCCCCATTCCGAACACAATGGTATATGTATCGTAAGCTGATTTGATCGTTTCGATAAGTTTTCGTCAAAATCAAACTATAACTCCATATATTGAATTTGAACGTACATTTTATTTTACCGGGGCTACATACTAACAAGAAAAATTCCCGAGAAATATTTTCTAGCTTCGTATTGACGATACGGTTCTAACAAAACTAATTTCATCGAATTCTGAGACCGTTTGAAAAATGGCCATTTTCCAGTCGATTAAAATCAACTAAAACTGGTCAAATGCGTTTTCCTTTTCCATGCTCACATATTGATTCAAAAAATTACGAATTTTGGAATCTAACAAAAATGGTTTCCTTGAAAACAGAGGTCGTCTGCAAAATTTCAATTTTTAAGGGCTAGAATTCAGTAGCGACTATTCTGAATTTTCAACTGGGAATATCTTTTGATTCCCGCTATGAAATTTTAATTTTTCAAATTCGTTGGAAAGATATTTTCAAATAGATTCTAATATTTTTGGTTTTGCCAAAATCCGGTTTATTTTGAATCCTGTACATTCATCTGAACTTTGAAATTGAAATTTCAAACTACCACGCCATTTTTAATTCCTTATATAACTTAAAACAAATATTTATATTCTAACGACGATCTATATAAATATATACGTTCAAATTCTATTCAAAATAAATTTCTCGTCGTTATTATTTAAAATAATTCATTTTAAATAGTCAAAATTTGCTAAAATTGCCAAAATAAAAATTTTAAATTGCCTTGGATTTCCGGGTTATTATAATCTCCCCCACTTAAAACTTTTCGTTCCCGAAAAGGAACGAAGCCGAAAGTTGTTTTACTAATCAACTCAGCTTCCATTATTTTAATTACGGCTTAAGTTCTTCAAATTTTCAGTTTCTAAGAACTTTTCAATTTTTTTAAAAATTTGGCTAATACCCTAAATTTTCGGAAAATTTCACCATAACCTCCCCTGCACCGGGGACTTCGGGATATTTCATATAGCCTCCCATGGCCTTCTTCAATCCAAAAGAAAAAGAAAAAGCCAATCGGCTCATAAAATCATCATCACCCAAACAAAACAGTAAATTATGGTAAATATGTACCTACTTGTCAGGCAAACAATTTTATTCTTCTGCTCTAGCCTCCTTGCTATGACCTGTTCAATGTAAGTACATGTATATACATGCAGATGCGACTAATTTTCAATATAGTTCACTATTTGGTACAATTTGGATAAAGGTTCAACGTTTAATTAAACGAACAATAATCGAACAACATAATTAACAATCAATTAGTGAATTAACTTTTCAAATTCATAACTTTGATATATAGTCAAAAAATCACATTTTTGATGCCAAGTCATAACAATATATTCTAACTATATATTGGTTCTCACACCAGTCTAATGGAAATATATAGATATCACACTTTCAGCACTCGAATATAAACACTGATGATGAGGCCTCATCATTAGAATCATCTCTGGGCGACTAGAGTGTGATTCTATATCTATCTAGTATATTGAACTTCCAATACACGCTAGCTAGGCGTATACGCAAAATCTTTATATACTAAATTGTCCAAATCAATTTAAAATAAATATTCAAATACGTATAATACGATTTAAATTTCAAAACAAAATTTGTTTTCACTTTAAAGATATACTCTTCACACTCGTTCTAGGATACTACTGATCCCATCTCTAACGAGTCACTCCCATTGGATATTACTAATCCAATTTCTGATGAATTCTTTCGTTTGGTTCTAATGTGCCTTGTTCTCCGAGCTCTGTAAACCAAAGCTCTGATACCAAATGTAACAACAAGGAATTTCGCTCGATCCGAATCAGTCGCTAAACCGACCAAGATCGTCCGAAACCCCTGATTGTTTTGAGAACGCGACAAACCAGAACCCAAATAGAAGAACATTTCATTGTTAATTACAACAATTCATCAGAATACAAGAATATACAGAGTATAAACAAATAATATACATCAGAAAAATATCAGAGATTACAATACATTACTGTTGGCTAGCTTTTGGACCAAGCCACTAAGATACGAGCACAACTCCAAGGCGAGACCTCGTTTGCGAAAGTAGCAACCCTGATCGCGATCGCCTCACACGATCCGCTCCTCCCACGATCCGATCCACTTCTCCCATCATGACCCGATCCGTTCACAGAAGCCAGGACGAGGGTTAAGACCCAGTCATTCACGATCCATAAACATAGGATCTGACGACACCTGTCCACAACGGTCATTTTGACTATTTCTCCATCAAGCTACGAACCAGTCCGAGATCCTCAGGATTCGTGCCACCTGTGACCGCGATCCACCTGCAGAAATCATCTATAAATAGCCCAGAACTTGGCATTTTTCAGGATCTTTTTTGGCAATTCTGAGTTTTATATCCACCATTATCACACATCCATCATTATTCAAAGTTGTTTCGAAATAATTGAGTGAATTCAACATTGTAACAGTGAGATTGAGGGATAAATCATCGATTGTACTCTGATTTTAAGTATAATCATTTATATAAAGTGGATGTAGGCTCGTTAACGCCGAACCACTATAAATCTTGTGTCTTTTCTGATTTTCTAGCATTTTTTCCTGATATTAATTTCTACATAACTAAACAACTTGGGTGTTAGAGCCAATTTCGGATCTAACATTTTGGTGCTTTCTCTGAGAACAGAGTCTCAGTAAGTTGGATTGTCGCTCTACTGTTTGGATATTCAAGTCCAAAGAAGACGGTCCAAAACTCAGCAGTTTCGACTTTTGAAGATTTCAGTGATACCCCGATATCATGGCTGGAAAGAAGTCTAAGGAATTGCGAGCTTTGCAAGCGAACGAAGCTACAAATGAAGTGATCGAGGAAAGTGTGCAAGAGCAGGTCGAGGAGGAGCTCTCGGATCACCGAGAGGAGGGGGCGAACCGATCCGTTGAAGGGATCACGATCCAACCTGCTGAAGGGGTTACCACTCGCTCCCACGACCTCGTCACGAACCCCCCCCCCCCCCCGCAATATTTCCACGATCCGATTCCAGGGGCGTGCTCCGAGCCACCGAGGTAAGGATTCTGCGATCCAAAGAGACAAGCAAACTACGACCCGACCCGGAAAGGAGGTTATGGCTCGTTCCTCTCGTGCTGGTATCTCTGCTCGACCTGGCTCAAGCTCTTTACGTATAAGAGAGAATGCTGATGACTTCTGCCCCGGCTACTGAAGGGGATCTTTCTCGCATCCTTGACATGTGGGACAGAATATTTGACGAGTTAGCTGCTCAGAGGCAAGAGAGTTTAGTATTGCGACAGAATCTGACTGCTATGGATAGGCGAATTGATGACCTCATAAGGCAGAGGGTCTCCTCACCAACCCGGCTTTCTTCTCCGGAACATACATCATCATTTGAAGAGCCCCGAAGGAACCAACGATGGCCCCCGTTGGAAAGGCCTGAAAACATAGAACGACTTCGATTTGGGTCACTCCCATATCGTGAAGAAGAGGCATTTAATCAGGGGACTGGTAACCGCAATTTAAATGAACGTGCTCTACCACCAAGGAATGGTATGCCTCCTGCTCGTCGCGTGGTCGACCGCGACAACAGGGGGCAAGGGAGTTCTGCTCAGGGCCCAGATTTTATAGCAGCACGTCAGAGAAACGTCGGAGGAGGACGTCGGGCAAGGAGTGCTGATCCCGAATCTACCCTGACCCATGCAGAGGTTGAAGCAATGATTAGACAAGTCATGGTAGATAGTCGTGGACAAAGGAATGAAGATTGGGGCCTAGACCGTAGTCATACACCTTTTACTGACGACATAATGGATGTCACATTTTCGAGGCGCTTCAATATGCCGACCATGATTCGCTACACTGGCAGGACTGATCCCATCCAGCATTTAATATGGTACTCCTGGTCAATGAATGCCGCTGCAGCTACAGAAGCAGTTAAATGTAAAGCTTTCCCTATATTCTTGGAAGATGTGGCGTTACTGTGGTTTACCAGTCTTCCAGCATGGTCCATATCCAGCTTCAGGGAATTCAGTGAGAAATTTGTAAACCAATTCCATCTTCATGCCCAGAGGTCTAAGAATATGATCGAGCTATCCCTCATTAAACAACGACCGGACAAAAGCCTAAGGTCATATTTGGATCGTTTTAACTTGGTTGTCATAGGAGTCAAAGATCCACATGAGCAAACTGTGTTGATGGCCTTGATTGATGGCATCGAAAAAGATACCGAGTTTGGAAGATATTTGGCTGGTAAACCTCCCCCGACCAGAGAAATATTTTATGAAAAAGCCAATATTTGCCTGCGTCGAGAGGAGATATACGCTAATTGAAAAAGAAAAGCTACTGAGAAGGAAGATATCCAAAGCAACGTGACCATCAAGCAAACGGGAGGTAGCTCTGGAAAGGTTGAAGTTAACGTTGGGAACAAGAATCAAGGCAGTAGTCGCCAATCAGGGAATAACAATAACAATCGGAAAAGAAATCGAGGAAATGACACTCAGAGGAGATCCCGACCTAGACCGTTTGAGAACTTCACACCGTTAAGTGACACGTTGGAGAACATCTTTCTGGATACATATAATGTCCTCCAATACAAAAGGCCTCCTCCAAGAGATTCAATGGAGAAAGAGCGAGAAACTGGGAAATTCTGTCTTTTTCATCAGATCCACGGTCATCCCACCAACGAATGTCGTCACTTGAGAGATGTGGTTGAAAGGCTGCTCCGAGAAGGGAAGCTTAATGAGTATAAGGTGATCCCCAGGGATAAGGGGCAAGCCGTACAAACCCAAACCAAAGCCAACCTACTGCCAAACCAACGGCTCAACAAAAAGGAAAAAATATAGTTATCAATACCATAATTGGTGGGCTCCACCTAGCAGGGCATGGTTTCAGAGCTATGGATCAATACGTAAATGCAGCTAAACAGCATTTCAAAGTGGGAGAGTGCAGTAACCCCGAGGGCAGCGCTCCGATTAAGCAACAAAAGACGATGTCCGATGACGTCATATTTCGCGAGCGAGAGAGTATTGGAGTACACTCCCTAACTGAAGATCCGTTGGTGATCACTGTCACCATTGGCCCAGTGATAGTTCATAAAGTTTTGGTAGATAACGGGAGTTCCATCAACATTTTGTTCAAGAAAACGTTCGACCAAATGAAACTCGATCCGAAGGATTTAAAGCCATGTGAAGGTTGGATACGTGGATTTAGTGGGGCCTGAACCGCTCCAATAGGATATGTGGAATTATCAGTGACACTTGGGGAAGGGGAACGCCAGAGAGTGAGGATCCTCCCCTTCGTGGTCTTGGATATTGAATCCCCGTACAATGCTTTCTTGGGCCGACCGTCCCTTGCCAAATTCAGGGCCTGTATTGCACCCTGGTGCTTATTGTTGAAATTTCCCATGGATTCCGGTGTGGGTATTGTTAGAGGAGACCAAGTCGTGGCACGAGCATGCTACATTACAGAGTTAAAGCTGCTCCGCAAAGGAAGAGATATAGGAGTGAAAATGACTCCTCCCCTCCGAGGGAGGAATCGTCATAGCAACTAAAGGAAGTACCTTTGGGAGGGTCGCCCAGAGAGTTGCCCGAGGACATAGATCCCAGAGAGGATCAAGTGCCTGGGGGAAGAATGGCGACTCCCAATGAAGCAACTGTGGATGTACCGATCGACGATAGTGACCCAGAGAAGGTCCTGAAGATCGGATCCCAGTTGGATCCCTATCGGGCCAAGGAATTAATAAAGTCACTGAAAGCTAACTTGGATGTATTTGCCTGGACCCATGCAAACATGTGTGGGATATCTCCCTCGGTTATGAGTCATTCACTAAGCATTAACCCAAAACACCCTCCTGTCAAGCAGAAAAGGCGAATGTTGGGTACAGAAAGGTCTGCCGCATTAAAAGAAGAAGTTGAGAAATTGAAGAGTAATGGATTTATTAAAGATTCGACGTACCCTGACTGGATTTCGAATCCGGTGTAGGTAAAAAAGCCAATGGAAAGTGGCAAACGTGTATCGATTTCTCTGATTTAAACAAAGCTTGTCCAAAGGATAGTTTCCCGTTGCCCAGAATCGATCAATTGGTAGATTCAACTGCAGGTCATGAACTCCTTTCCTTTATGGATGCCTATTCAGGATATAATTAGATCACTATGCATGTCCCAGACCAGGAGCATACCAGCTTTATTACAGATTTAGGGTTATATTGCTATGTGGTAATGCCTTTCGGTCTGAAAAATGCCGGTGCAACATATCAGCGGTTGGTGAATAGGATGTTCTACAACCAGATTGGGAAAACGATGGAGATATACGTCGACAATATGTTGGTAAAGTCCAGACAGTCTTCTGATCATACCAACGATTTGGTAGAGATGTTTCAAATTCTCCGAAAATATAGGATGAAATTGAATCCTTTGAAATGCTCGTTTAGGGTAGCATCTGGAAAATTCCTCGGGTTCATTGTAAGCTCGCGTGGAATCGAGATTAATCCAGACCAAATTGCAGCAATCCAAAATATCCAAGAACCAAAGCAGATTAAAGATGTGCAAAGCCTTGCTGGAAAAGTGGCAGCGCTAAGCAGATTTATTTCAAAAGCTACAGATAAATGCTTCTCGTTCTTCGAATTAATAAAGCGAGGCAAGCACAACTTTAAATAGACTCCTGATTGTGTAGAAGCTTTCCAAAATCTGTTGAATCATATGGAAAGACCCGTGGATCACGAGGATTTATTCGTGTATCTGGCAGTGTCATCTCACGCGATCAGTTCAGCCTGGGTAAGAGAAGAGGACAAGGTGCAAAGACCAGTGTACTATGTGAGCAAGAAATTGGCAGCCGTAGAACGAAATTACCTAAAGATAGAAAAGCTCGCATACAGTTTGCTAATTGCATCTAGGAAGCTTCGTCATTATTTCCAAGCTCATCCCATTACTGTTTATACTGATCACCCACTCAAGCAAGTCTTGCAAAAGCCCGAGGCATCGGGAAGATTGCTCAAATGGAACATCGAACTGAGTCAATTCAACCTGAACTTCCAACCTCGGAGGTCGATAAGAGGGCAGGCACTCGCAGACTTTATAGTAGAATTTACCGTCATAGAAGATGATGCAGGAACTAAGGAAGACGATCCGCCAAGGCTACGATTTGTCCCTAATGCATAGAAACTATATACTGATGGAGCTAAAAATGACAGACGATCAGGTGCCGGAGTGGTCCTTGAAACCCCAGAGAAACGGACAATATACTACACCCTTAGATTGGAGTTCCATGCGACTGATAATGATTCCGAGTACGAAGCTCTGATTGCTGGATTTAAGCTCGCAAAGGAACTAGGGGTAACAAAGCTAGACATCTTCTGTGACTCCAATTTGTTCGTGAACCAAGTTAATGAAAAATTTCAAGCTAAGAGTCCAAGGTTGGTATCATATTTGGAAAAAGTAAGAACATTATTGGGTGGTTTTGGGCACCATAGTATATCTCACATTCCTCGAGCAGAAAATCAGAGAGTAGACAAGTTAGCAAAAACCGCTAATTCCGATAATCCAGAACATACGGAGCTAGTCCCGATTGAAGTATTACGGTTCCCCAGTGTAGATCAGATGGAAGTTGATCCGGTACTGGAAATTGAACCTGATAGGGAGTAATGGATGACCCTCTTGAAGAATTTCTTGATGAATGGAATGCTCCCAAATAAGAAAAGTGAGAGGCACGCGGTCATACGGAAGGCTTCCCGATATGTGTTGCAAGGCGGAGTCCTGTACAGACAAGGTTTCTCGATGACTCTCCTCCGGTGCATTGCTCATGATGATATCGAGCGTGTGCTGAAGGAAGTCCATGAAGGTGAGTGTGGCGACCACACAGGAGGTCAAACATTGGCAATGAAGATACTACGATACGGCTATTTCTGGCCCACCATAAACAAAGATGCAGCCAAGCATGCAAGACGTTGTGATGCTTGCCAAAAATTCTCCCAACTCCCCACGGCGCCACCCAACCAGTTGAAGATAATGATAAGCCCATGGCCTTTCGCTATGTGGAGAATCGATATCATTGGAATCCTCCCCATAGCAAAGGGTGGAGCAAAGTTCGCTATTGTGGCCGTGGATTATTTTACTAAATGGGTGGAAGCAGAGCCTTTGACCACGATTACGACCAAACGAGTGATCACCTTTGTCGTTAAGAACATCAGCTGTCAGTTCGGGATTCCAAAAGTTATTATAACCGACAATGGGACCCAATTCGACATCACAGAGTTTCGAGATTTCTGTCAGAAGTATCACATCGAGAAAAGGTACACTTCTGTGGCACATCCGCAATCGAACGGACAAGTTGAAGCGGCAAATAAGGTGATCAAATCCATTCTGAAGAAAAGGTTGAAGAGGGCCAAAGCTATGTGGGTCGATGAGCTGCCCCTGGCACTATGGGCCTACAGAATGACGTACAAGTCGGCAACGGGTCACACCCCGTTTTCCCTAGCTTTCGGAGCCAAAGCAGTTATTCCGGTCGAGTTAAAGGTACCATCCCATCGCGCCATTTATTACGACCCGATGACTAACAATGAGTTGCTCCTTGAATCCCTGGACATGGTTGAGGAAAAAAGGGACGAAGCTGACTTACGTGCTTTGAGGCACAAACAACAAGTAGCTCGGTACTACAACAGAAGAGTCTGAGCTCGTATATGACAAAAAGGAATTTCGCTCGATCTGAATCAGTCGCTAAACCGATCTAGACCGTTCGAAATGCCTGATTGTTTCGAGAACACGACAAAACAGAACGCAGACGGAAGAACATTTCATTGTATCTTACAACAATTCCATCAGAATACAAGAATATATAGAGCATAAATAAATATTACACAGAAATATCAGAGATTTAAATTACATTTAAATACATCGCAGCGGAAAATAATACAATACACAACTAGAAGAGATATACGGATACAAAGCTTTCCGGATATCATTTCAGCTGTAAACCAGGATCCTGTGAATATAAATCTGCAAAACCAAAACTACTAGCTGCCCGTGTCAAAATAAGGGCACCCAGAGTTTAGGTTAAAACAATAAACTCCAGGTCAGTCATGGGACTGGTGTGAGGACTAAAACAGTCATTTATCTTTATTTTAAAGTTAGGTAAATCAAGGGACCACGCCGTATAACACGGAACGGGTTTCCTCCCAAGAACACCAGTGCATAAAACAACAGCATAATGCTAAATAAAGAACAATGAGGCTATTATAAGACCCAGTTCCCATCACATAAGGCAACGCAAGCCGGAGGATAGGGTTTTTACCTTATAATAGCCAATAATGCTTGATACGTTTAAAACAAATCATTTGATACTATTATAAGTGCATAGTGTATAAAACAACTTCAAATCATAAGTATCAATCATAGGCGACATGAGCGTCCCATGCCACTATGTCGCCATATATAGGTTTACAAATAAAACCGCAAAGTCACATATTTGGAAATTGGATTTCCATCTATGAACCGAGGCAAAAGATAGTCCTCTACCGATTCGAGACAATCTTGCCCATGTCTCAGGCAAGTACTCAGTCAAGCCTTTGGAGCGACAGGGCCGGTCCACCGATGTGGATTAAAATGCCTGAACACTGCGTTTCCCCGCCCTATAGAGCGTAAATGAGCCAACAAATGGTTCCATCGGACCCGGATCGTCCGATCTAACCGAGGCGCCTCGCAACAGCAACAACCACATAAGTCAAACTCGTCAGGGCGTGTAAAACCACTGACGCCACTTCTAACTAGAAAGAAATGCATGCCCTCCCTGAGGTCCTTCTCCCGTTTTTGGTTCACAATCGGGGTGTGAGGCTCGCGAATTCACGTTACACAAAGCTATGCCACACTGGCGGTGCTTTGATCATCAACCACAAAACTTTGCTTTTCAACAGAAGCCTTGATCATTTGCCACTTAGGCATGCAACACAGGCAATTCACTCTATGCGTTTGATATCCATCTGTATATAACCCCTGAGCTCGTACGTCTCAAAGAAGGGCGTTAAGCAAGAGAATAAATTCCCTGCCAACAAACATATATATATTTAATAGAAATCAATCACACAGACTAAAAATCCAATGTCAGACACACAGTCCATTTACATGTCCGTTCTGGGTCTGAACGAAACCGGAGGCACCTAGTACCCCGCATATCCATCGATCTCCAAGTATGTCTGGACGATCACCAACTGATTCCCTCGTCTTGGGTGTACAGCCCAATCAAGATCATCAGTAATCACCTAAACGATGTGAAGACTTCCGGTCATCAACCACCGTCTTCATCTTCAACACCACGTCAAAACAGTTATTCAGAATGGGATAAACCCGGTGTTTCTGAATAACTCGCGTATATATTAAACAAGTGTTACACAAACACAACATACGCCTCATTCCAATTCAGAATATTCTTTGGGAAAGGTTCTCATTAATTTTATCAAAGATAAACTCTTTTAAATTTATTCTTTAATCTTCTTTTGAATATCAATTCAAACTAGTCGGGATTAGCGAACCACACCGGAGTAATCATTTATTTTATTCCCCAATCCCAACCTATTCATCACATGAAGTAAAACTGGTAATACTTCAAATCTAACACCACAGTGTTATCGGTAAATTCAATTACCATTTCACGTTCAAATCTAATTAAAGATTTAACTATCGCCTGGAGCAAAACTGGTGATACTCCATTCTCGATCATTTCAATCTAATTAAAGATTCATTAAAACTCCACTTAGTTTTAATCGTCAACTGGGTTAAAGAATCAGTGTCATTTAAAACACGGTTCACGATAAACTCAAAATCACATTCCATTAATTATCGGGTTAAAGAACAAGTGTTATTTAAAACACTGTTCACGATAAACCCAAAAATCAATGCCAGTTCAATTCCAATTAAATATCATTTAATTGTTACACTTCATTAAATCTAAATAAAAAGATTTAATCTTTTCTCAACTGGGTTCAAGAACAGTGTTGATGAAGACACCATTCACGACAAACCCAAATCACATTTGATATCAAATACAAGGCTCTGAATAGAAAATATATCGGCTTATATTCAATATCAAATTCTATGACCAACAAATATCATATTGGAAATAACGATATTAATATGTATATCTTTCAAATTTCCATAACAACACCTGTATAATCACGAAATCCAACATCGAAATATTCTGAAGACAATTTCGATTCAAATCCATTCCAATGCAATTATTGGAAATTCTGGTTATTTCCAAAACCATTTCAAATCCAATTTATTTATTTAAAAATAAATAGAATTTTAATCCTAGTTCAAAACTAGTTCATTCGATAAAACTCTATTTTTATCTTTTCAAATATGGAGTTTTTCATCCCAATTTTTCCCAAATCATTTCTTATGATTTTACACAAATTATTGATATTTTTAATAATTTTATCAAGGCCCGTACAGTCGATTTCCATCAACGGCCATCGAACTGCACTTATAACGACCTTTTCCAAATTTGATTTGGACATAATTCCAAACCCAACCGTTAGATTTCAAATTTCTAATATTCGTTAGAAAGCTCTTTTCGATACGAACCCAACGGTTCCAGTTTCAGGAGAATCCGACGGTCGGATCTCCCGCAATATCCATTCGAAGTCAATGGTCGAAATTCGCGAACTGCTGCGGCGCGGCGCGTTCTATTCAGGCCATTATATTATATATATAATATATATAATATATACTTCGTCGATTTCCTTTTAAAATGTATTATATAAATCGTTTTAAATTCATTTTCAAAATGATTTCAACTTCTTTTCAAATTCAAATCAAAATTTTCCTTATAAATTCGTTTTAAATTCATTTCAAATTGATTTCAATTCAAATTGATTTCAATTCAAATTGATTTCTAGTTCAATTTCAGTTCGTTTTTAGTTCAATTCAATTTCAATTCAATTTCAATTCGAATTCATTTATATTCAATTTCAATTCGAATTCACTTATATTCAATTTCAATTCGAATTCATTTCTATTCAGTTTCAGTTCGAATTTCAATTCTTTTCAAAATATCAGATTTTGAAATCACTTTCGATATTCATTATAAAATGAATGAAATCGATATAAATATCGTTCACGTCAAAATGGCGTCGATCTAATCAACACGGCTTCATATATTTCTATTTTCAAATATTCTATTTCAAATATTTCTTTTTCAAATATTCTATTCAAATATTTCTTTTTCAAATATTTCTATTCAAATATTTCTTTTTCAAATATTTCTATTCAAAATTGGAATGAAGCCCAATCAATTACCATATAATGTTAATTATATGGATTTTCTACACCACATGTACACAATAACAACGATGAATATTCAACCATCATCCAAAGTGCATTCTACACTGTATAAGCATCAAATATAAATATTTAACGCTCATAACAGTCTGTCAATTAATCGATCGACATATAACTAAACAATCGGGATTAGTGCACATCAAATATCATCCCAATACCCGTGTGGGGTTTCAAACAATCAAACACAGATTTTATTTGTGCAGTTGGGCGATGTGTAAAATTTATCATCCTAATCAATATCAGTCAAATGTGTGTATATAAACAAATCGTCCGATTTGTTTATTTTTATTTCTTTTCATATACACGTTAAAAATTCTATTTTTAACTATAAAATATTTTTAGCTCTATAAATATTTTATTTCATTTCACATCACATCACACAATCAACTACACAGCAAAATCAAACACACAAGCATACAAGCCGTCCATGGTCTGTGGACGACGGGTGTCGGGTGCTACTAAACACCGTCTGCATCCTAGTATATATTTCAACTAGAAAAATAAATGAGAGGTGAGGAGTTCTCACTGAATTGCTAATCCAACGCCTCGATTCTTCAAATGTAGAAGATCTTGCCGTGTCCGCCTCTTGTCAATTTCTTCGCCCGTATTCACTACATATATAAAAATCACATTTTTATATTGTTGCTATGTATATAATAATCACATTTTTACTTTGCTATTCAATATATAAAAATCGATTTTTTACTTTGCTATTCAATATATAAAAATCGAATTTTTACTTCGCTATTCAATATATAAAAATCGAATTTTTACTTCGCTATTCAATATATAAAAATCGAATTTTTACTTCGCTATTAATATATAAAAATCGAATTTTTACTTCGCTATTCAATATATAAAAATCGAACTTTTACTTCGCTATTCAATATATAAAAATCGAATTTTTACTTCGCTATTCAATATATAAAAATCGAATTTTTACTTCGCTATTCAATATATAAAAATCGAATTTTTTACTTCGCTATTCAATATATAAAAATCGAATTTTTACTTCGCTATTCAATGTATAAAAATCGAATTTTTACTTCGCTATTAAATATATAAAAATCGAATTTTTACTTCGCTATTCAATATATAAAAATCATATTTTTAATATGTCACTAGTATAAAAATTATATTTTTAACCTTTCTATATGATAAAAATTATATTTTTACATCCTAAAAATCGTATATTTTCAGTTTAAAATCAAATCTTTCTCAAAAATCTAATCTCTAACCTTATAAAAATCTAGACTTGCCTATAAATAAAAACTAAACTCAGATTTTAAATAAATAAAAATTAAAAATAAACTTACAGTAAAATTAGCGAGTGGGGGGGCTTCGCTGAGATGAGCCGCGGCTTGGAGGAGGAGCAGGCGGAGGTGCAGGTCATCGGAGGTAGGGAGGGGGTCGGCGGGGCCTGAGGGGGAGTCGGCGGGGCGGAATTAGGTGGCAGAAGAAGCAGCGGCCGCAGCAGCAGGAGGATGGGGGTTTAGCGCGGCGGCGGAAGAGAGGGGGGTTAACGCAGCGGCAGCGCCGCCTGGGGGGGGGGGTCGACTTGAGGATGTCGCTTTTTTTTCTTTTTGAATGAAATCTAACAGATAAAGGAGGAGGGGGAGAGAGAAAGCGAAGGGTGGGGTTATTATTTTTTTATATTATTTTAATTCTAAAAAGCAACTTTTATTTTTGACCTCGAAACGAGACCCACCGCCTGTCGTCCATAGCTAATTACCCCCATTTCGAACACAATGGGATATGTACCATAAGCTGATTTGATCAATTCGATCAGTTTTCGCCAAAATCAACATATTACTCTATATATTGAATTTAAACGCACATTTCAAATTACTGGGGTCACATACGAACTCGAAAAATTATAGAAAAATAATTTCTAGCTTCGTATTGACGATACGGTCCTAACAAAACTAGTTTCGTCGAATTCTGAGACCGTTTGAAAAATGGCCATTTTCCAGTCGATTAAAATCAACTGAAACTGGTCAAATACAATTTCCTTTGCCACGCTCACATATTGATTCGAAAAATTACGAAATTTGAAACCTAGCAATAACTTGACATCACGGATCCAACAAAAGTGGTTTCGTCGAAATCCGAGGTCGTTTGCAAAATTTCCATTTTTAAGGGCCTGAATTCCATAGCGACTATTCAGAATTTTCAACTGGGCATATCTTTTGATTCCCGCTATGAAATTTTGATTTTTCAGATTCGTTGGAAAGATATTCTCTATTAGATTCTATTATTTTTGGTTTCGCTAAAATTCGGTTTATTTTGCACCCGGTATGTTCATTTGAAATTTGAAATCGAATTATCGAACTACCGCGCCATTTTCAATTCCTTTTATAAATATAAATAAATATTTGTATTCTAACGACGATTCAAATGAATATATAAGTTCGAATTATATTCAAAATAAATTTCTCGTCATTTTTATTTAAAATAATTCGTTTTAAATAATCAAAATTCGCTAAAATTGCCAAAATAAAAATTTTAAACTGGCACAGATTTCCGGGTTATTACATCGTACCTTCGAACCCAGATATTTGGTTCTGAAACGTGTCTTTCCGCCCCCGGTGCATATGGGCCCGAAATGGGAAGGACCGTACTCCATCTTGCGAAGACTTGATAATGGAACCTTCAAGCTAGCGACTGTAGATGGAGAAGAAATCCCCAGAGTGTGGAATGCCCAGCATTTGCGACTTTACCTGACATAAAAAGTGTCAGTTCTATTCTTATGTTTTTTAGAACCATGTAATAAGGCTCGACTTGCCTAGAATAGTCTGTTTATTTGAACAAAAGATTATAAAGTGGACGTAGGTCATGATTCGACCGAACCACTATAAAAATATTGTGTGTCATTTACCTTTACTGCACCATTTCTTATTTACTCTTTTATCTTGATATATACTGCTACCACTTAGAGAATTGTTGCAGCAGTCTCAAAACAACCAATTCAAAATGTCGTCCAGTAGATCGGAAAGTTCACGATAATTAAAGCTCCAAAAAGGTGCAACGAGGTAAATCGCATTACAGCTTGCACTCTAACTCCCGAAATTAGGGAGAGATTATAATGGATGCAGAGATAACGTCCCCAAAGCGTGAAGGTGCACCATGATAAATCCGCCATAACAATACTCTAACCCGCTGAAGGATCGGGAGAGTATAAAGGCGCTGGAGACTTAGCGCCCCCAGAACTTCTGCCCCGCTGAAGGATCGGTAAGCAAACCAAAAATCGAGCTCGAACTCTAACCCGCTGAAGGATCGAGAGAGTATAAAGGCGCTAGAGACTTAGTTCCCTGCAAACTCTAACCCGTTGAAGGATCGGGAGAGTATAAAAACGCTAGAGACTTAGCATCGCAAGAACCATTACCCCATGGAAAAATCAGGGTAGTACGAATATAATTCTAATTGATCGCCAACATGTCCTGGCCAGGCACTACAATGACGATCAATTAGGAATGTATACGTGCCTTACTATCTGATTATTCAACACAAGTATTTAGTGATGATTGTTTTTGTTATGATTAATGATCGTTACTTACGACTTTAACATTTAACTATGAAAGCTTCAATTATGATTACTTAAATTCTGCTAGCATGATGAATTTGTAGGAACACTGTGATGCAAAAGAAATAGGTCCTTATTTACTGGAAACAGATATACAAAAAAACAAGAAACTAAGCAAAAAGTGAGAACCAATCTCACGACTACATCTTTTGGCTAAAAAAAAATTTCTAAAACTAAAACGTGAGCCAATAGCTGCATTCTATTTGTGCTTGGGAGATGGTTTTGATTTCTTGTCCTTCTTCTGCTTTTCTGACTCCTCTTTATCAGTACCGGAGCAATCACTTTTCTTCCTCTTCCTCTTGTCGACAAGGGGCTCCAGGGAAGGACTGGAGGGTTCGGAGGTAAGCTGTGAAGTTATCGACCTAGAAGAGAATCTTATAACCAACCCGGTCTTGGGGTTGATTTTATGAATAGGAGTCACGAAACAGGATTCTGTTCCTCCCTCTTAAGAGCCAGCTGCTTCTCCTTCCTAGCCTGTATGTCAGCCAAGGTTTCGCTATCATCACCCCTGGCCTCATCAATGATTTCTACCTACTCTTCCTCATCTCCATGACAGCCATTTGTGTCGCGCAAAGCAGCAATGATCTCAGCGTCTGCAGGAGCACCAGTGCCAGACTCCATGGGTGCTACTGTAACTCTATCACCGGTTGAGCCCCTGGTTTGCTTTGAGACCTCAGAAGCTTCGATACCGGAACTCGGGGGAATCTCAACCCTCTCGGCCTCTGCCCTCTCCTCTGCACCCTTTTCGGCCTCCTTAGTACCTACACCATTAGAAATAAGGGTTAGCAAATTGGGAGGAGATGTGGCCATGTCAGTTGTCTGTCCCATGGGACGACGACGAGTTATGATTGCTTTAATGAACTATGTAGAAAATGTGGAAATACCTTCGGCTGACCCATCTCCCATACTTGCACTAGTGGTCCCGACAATCGGAGGAGTAGGTACCAAGGGGATCAATGGATCATCGGGGTTATATCCCTCCACTTCGGAGGTTTTGGGCTCTGCCACCGAGCTCGAACTCTCGTCAATTTTATCCTTACCCTTGAGCCTGCTCTTCTCCTTCTCCATTTCTTCGCGAATAAGGCGTCTACCTTCCTCCAAAGCCGCGGGCTCTCCACCGCTAAGAAAAAGTTTGCATCAGTTGGTGCTCATCAATTTCATTGACCCCCAGTCGCCGCTTCTCACCCTCGACAATAGCATCCCATATATTGGCTAGGGTAACATGGTAGTCGGGAATCTAAGAGATATCCCGATGCTTGATAACTTGACCTAAGAAATTGAACAACAATCCCTCAAAGTTGTCTATATCCTTCTCTTTTTCGGCAAGCTTATCAGCCACAGCAGCTGCTGACTCAAGAGCGCTATTGGCGTTGCTTTCGGCGACGGCTACCCGCTCTTCAGCTTGAGCAAGTTGATAATTTAGGACCTCCTTCTCTTTCTTGGTAAGGGCAAGCTCATTTTTTAAGCTCGCCTTTTCTTTCTCCCAAGCCTCTTTCTCAGTGGAAAAGCGATCCCGAACTGTCTTTAGTTCGGTGTTAACCGCCCTGAGATCCTCCACTTCTTTTCTCAAGGCCACCCGTTCCTGGCTATTTAAGTCAAGTTCGTTGCGAAAACGCTCCCTGGCACTTTCCAACTCGGACTTGTAATTCTCTGTGTTTCGCCGAGCTAAAGCCAGTTGGGCCTGTGCATCCTCCAGTTCTTTTTCCATTTTGCACCTGGCCCTAGCATCATTGTCAATCTTTACTCTAGCCCTGGCTGCATCCGTCTCCATTCGGCGGATGATATAAGAGAGTGTAGCCGCATGCTTCTTCATTACCCCGTATTGTTTAGCTGCATGGCCACATACCCTATCACCTCTGTGTCCCAATCCTCGGGAACCGGTTCAAGATTTGGGAAGAACACCATCCTCTCAAAGTAAATGTCGGGAAACTGTTTTCGTAAACGTTCCAACCTGGCCGTGATCTCAGAACTGGGGGAAACATCCCTTGCAGTAGTAGTGTCCATGCCACGCTCACCAGAGGAAGTAGGAACTGTCTTCCCCTTCTCTATAATCTTGCCCTCATCTTTGTCCTTGTCCTTTGGCTCAGCATGTTTCTTAGAAGGTTGGGCATGAGAAGGAGTACTTTTTGGAGGGGTTAAATCCCTAGGAAGTTGCTTCCCTTAGCTGGTGGCACTGAACGACTAGGTGGCTTTCCATAACTTTGCCTCGGCGGAGATCGAGGTCGTGCAGGACAAGATTGATGGGAATCCCAAGGTCGACGGCTATCCCTTCCCCGACTATCGCTACGAGTGTGCTCAAGATCCGGAAGGAGGCTCGGGGTGCACTTGCGAAGGGAACGGTAGGAATAAGATCGTTTGCGAGACATTCTTTTTGCAAAGAAAACAAGAGCGCGTTAGAACTGTGATCCACAGTAGCAAAAGAGTGTTATGATAAATGGTGCATGTGTTTCGTGCATCCCGTGGAATCCCCCTTTTTAGAAAACAGACCAGGGCCCGAGGTTAGGCTCGTTTGGATAACTCCTTTTTCTCCAACTGGAGCACCCGTTTCTTCGGAAAGGGGAAAGATTGGTTCCCCTCCGAAATCTTCTTGGGTATAGATATCATCTGGCAAAGGAATGTTACTTAATTCCTGGAAAATCCGTTCCTCCGTTAATTCATCGTGAGCGGCAGGCTCAACTGGCGATGAAGTCCTGTCCCCCGGAGGTTACAACCTCCTTTGATTTATCGGCTCATTCCTCATCTCCTTTATACACGTTTAAATCTTCATCATCCTGATTAATCATCGGTGAAGGACTCTTACGAAGAGTAGTCGTCTGTGCAGCTTGAGATGTTCCTTCTCCTTCAGCTGGGGGCACATACTTGTAAGGTTTGCCACCCGCGCCAAGTCCGAATCTTATGTCCAAAAGATGATGTTTGTGAAGGTTTTCTTCGGTGATACATTTCTTGATTCTCAAGAAGTCCGACTTGCTTTTCAGGAGAGAGGATAATCGATCGTTATACACTGAGCCTTCTGTCTTGGGGAATGTGTGATCTGCGCTTAGGAAAAGGAAAACATGTTAATACTTTGATAATGTAGTTCAGTCATGTATCTGGAGGCTCGAAACTTACTAGATTTGAGCCACCTCCTCGCACACCCAGATTGGTGTTTTATGTAAAACCAATCAGCTTTGGGATCCCCTATGTTGCTGTAACCATCGGACAAAACCTTCCTGTTGGCTACTGATTCAAAGAAAGAGAAATTTAGGGTCGCTGTGGAACGGTGCTTGAAAAGATAGTAGAATTTCAAGTCTTTAAAAGTAAGCTAAGTTTGCAGAACCTCTGCATATGCGACATATAAAGTGTACAAGGCTGCATAAGCATTGGGATGAAGCTGCATAGGGGCAATACACAATCGTCTTAAGGTTTCAACGACGATTGGAGGAAAAAGAGGAATAGCGCCTACCCAGCACATGAGTCGGCTGATTGTCATGTACCCTTCTGGAGCAAGATAAGGTCTATCTCCGCTTTCGGGTGTTTTCACATCGTCCCACGGGGTCCCGTGTTTCAAACAAATTTTCTTAAGCTTTATATCATCTAGTTTGGAGGGTAAAGAATCAGTGAATTTCTCAATTCCTAGAATGTCGGGAATCTCATCGGGAGCTCGGTCATCCACTTCGGACTCCTCCTCTAGTGAGGTACTCTCGGATGATTTAAACTCTGTCTCAGCCTCATATTCGGATTCAGAGTCCTCATCCTCTGGATTAATTGGAGAAACCTCAGGATTATGGTGTTCCGACACCTCCAGGTCCACCTCTGTTTCAGATCTTTCAGGAGAACGATTATCTGACATTACTGTTTAGGCGAGCAAACATGCGAGACTAGAAAATGACTACCCGTGAGCCCCGTGTGTGTGTAAGTTCCCGCGCGTGCAAGTGTGTGTAATACTAGAAAATAAAGTCACAAGAGTAAACTAAGTAAGCAGGGTGAGCATGCTATTAAGTTCTGTTATTGATCAGTCCAAGAAGTCCATCTTGAGGGCTCTAGCCTAACTGTTCAATATGTCACAATTAAAATACTTTGTTCAAGTTCATGTGTATTTGGAGTTGACGATCGGATCGGATCGCTTGGGTATTAAGGTCCGGATCGTGATCAAAACACTGGTCCACGAAATCAGATCGATTCGCAAAAACCAGATCAATAGTAAGACGGATTGGCGATAGGACATCGACTCGTGATAGGGAGTATAGCGATCCACCGACTCGTGATAAGGGTCCCTCGATCCATCCTATCCGCACCCCCACAAGTTGACGATCCTCAGTCCGATCCGCTATCCAGGGCAGACTTTCTTTTTCCCTTCTGCTATCACGATCCGTGCCGAAACCCATCCACGAACCGACCTAGTCATCCCTTCCTTCTTCTTCTTCAACTCTCCTCTCCACTCTCAAACCCATGAAACCGAACCTGGATATTTGCTATCCCCAAAACCCACAAAACTTCGATACCTCCTCTTTCCAAACGAATACAAACCCGGGAGAAACGAAAATGAAATTACCTTTTTAAAGTTTGAAATCAGATGGGTGTTTGTAAATTGAAATTAGGGTTTTGCTCAAGAAGGCTGACGGCGGCAAGAAGAAGAAGAAAGAGAAGGGAAAGGAAGTGGGTCTCGGTTTATATAACCAAGTTTTGGACCGTTCGTCTCCCTATTTTTGTCCTACTCGGACTTGTGGAGGCCCACCATGGTTTGAAGAACGGCCCGCTCCGCCTGTACATCGTGACCAAAATCCGAGACCCATTGCGACTATGAAAAGGGACCGTTCGACTAATGGATCGTGGGATGATTCGGCGATACAATCCCACAAGATGATTATCAGCGATAAAAATTCAGAAAAAACTTATGAAAATTTGAAAGTTTACCTGAAAAATTGACGACAAAATCCTCGAAAATTCCAAGAAAAAGTACTATCCAATGAATAAAGAAATGACTGAAGATCGACTGGATATTTATACTAATCAAAAGACATGAATCCCTGAAGTTGTACGACGTTTCAGACAGATACGACTTTCTGGCTTATATCGCTTCATGAAAGGTATATCTGGAATTTCGAAGCATGATCCATCCTCGATGAAACATACTTCGAGGGGGCAAAATGTTGGCTAGCTTTTGGACCAAGCCAGTAAGATACGAGCACAACTCCAAGGCGAGACCTCGTTTGCGAAAGCAGCGACCCCGATCGCGATCGCCCTCACACGATCCGCTCCTCCCACGATCCGATCCACTTCTCTCATCACAACCCGATCCATTCCCAGAAGCCAGGCTGAGGGTTAAGACCCAATCATTCACGATCCGTAAACATAGTATCTGACGACACCAGTCCACAATGGTCATTTTGACTATTTCTCCATCAAGCTACGAACCAGTCCGAGATCCTCGGGATTCGTGCCACCTGTGACCGCGATCCACCTGCAGAAATCAGATATAAATAGCCCAGAACTTGGCATTTTTCAGGATCTTTTTTGGCAAATCTGATCTCTGTATCCACCATTATCACACATCCATCATTATTCAGAGTTGTTTCGAAATTATTGAGTGAATTCAACATTGTAAGAGTGAGATTGATGGATAAATCATCGATTGTACTCTGATTTTAAGTATAATCATTGATATAAAGTGGACGTAGGCTCATTAACGCCGAACCACTATAAATCTTGTGTCTTTTCTGATTTTCTAGCATTTTTCCTGATATTAATTTCTATATAACTGAACAACTTGGGTGTTAGAGCCAATTTTGGATCTAAAAATTACATAGCAGCTGAAAATAATACAATACACAACTAGAAGTAATACACGGATACAGAGCTTTTCGAGTATCGTTCCAGCTGTAAATCAGGATCCGATGAATACAAAATCTGCAAAACCAAAACTACTAGCAGCCCGTGTGGAAAATAAGGGCACCCAGAGTTTAGGTTAAAACAATAAACTCCTGGTCAGTCATGTGACTGGTGTGAGAACTAAAACAGTTATTAATATTCATTTTAAAGTTGGGTAAATTAAGGGACAACGCCGTATAACACGGAACGGGTTTCCTCCCAAGAATGCCAGTGCATAAAACAACAGCGCAATGCTAAATAAAGAACAATGAAGCTATTATAAGACCCAGGTCCCATCACACAATGCAACACAAGCCGGAGGATAGAGTTTTGCCTTATAATAGCCAAAGAATGCTTGATACGCTAAATTTCATCTTTTATTATTACTATAAGTGTATAGTGTCAAAACAATTTCAAATCATAAGTATCAATCATAGACGGCATAAGTGCCCCCATCCCACTATGTCGCCATACTCGGCTCTACAAATAAAACTGCAAAATCACGTATTTGGAAGTTGGATTTCCATCTGTGAACCGAGGCAAGGGATCGTCCTTACCGTTTCGAGACTGTCTAGCTCGAGCCTCAGGACCCAGACTCAGGTGGGCCCTTGGAGCGACAGGGCCAGTCCACCGATGTGGATTAAACTTAAATCCTGAACACTGCGTTTCCCCACTCTTTGGGGCATAAACGAGCCAACGAATGACTCCATCGGCTTCACATAGTCACCGATATATCTAAGGCGCCTCACAACAGCAACAACCACATAAGTCAAACTCGTCAGGGCGTGTAAAACCACTGACGCCACTTCTGAAACGCATGTCCTCCCTGAGGTCGTCTCCCGTTTCTGGTTCACAACCCGGGTGTGAGGCTCGCGAATCCACGCTAGACAAAGCTATTCCACACAGGCCGTGCTATGATCATCAGCCACAAGACTTTGCTTTTCAACAGAAGCCTTGATCATTTGCCACTTAGGCATGCCACACAGGCAATTCACTTCATGCGATGGATATCCATCAATATATAACCCCTGAGCTCATACGTCTCAGAGAAGGGCGTTAAGCAAGAGAATAAATTCTTCGCCGCCGAACGGATATATATTTAATAGAAATCAATCACACAGAATAAAATCCAATGTCAGACACACAGTCCATTTACAAGTTCGTTCTGGGTCTGAACGAAACCGGAGGCACGTTGTACCTCGCATATCCATCGATCTCCAAGTACGTTTGGACGATCACCAACTGATTCCCTCCTCTTGGGTGTACGGCCCAATTAAGATCATCAGTAATCACCCAAACGACGTGAATACTTACGGTCTTTGTCCACCGTCTTCATCCTTGACACCACGTAGAATCAGTTATTCAAAATGGGATAAACCCGGTCTTTCTGAATAACTCGCGTATATAATAAACAACTGTTACACAAACACAACATACGCCTCATTCCAATTCATCAGTCACTAACCGTAAATTAGCAAGAGAATAATTCCCCAAACATTAACCCCGAAGGCCGAAACCAACATCAGATCAATATCCAAGAAACCATTCTTCTTAGCTAACCTTCAGTTGGTTGCTAAATTTCACATTCTTCGGGATAGGTTCCCATTAATTTCATCAAAGATAAATTCCTTAAATTTATTCTTTAATCTTCTTTTAAATATCAATTCAAACCAAATTATGGTTTATCCAAACTAGCCGGGATTAACAAACCTTACCGAAGTAATTATTTATTTTAATTTCCCAGTCCCAACCTATTCATCCCATGAAGTAAAACTGGTAATACTTGATATCTAACACCACGGTGTTATTGGTAAATTCAATTACCATTTCACGTTCAAATCTACTTAAATATTTAACTATCGCCTGGAGCAAACTGGTGATACTCCATTCTTGATCTTTTCAATCTAATTAAAGATTCATTAAAACTCCACTTAGTTTTAATATTTAACTGGGTTAAAGAATCAATGTCCTTTAAAACACGGTTCACGATAAACCCAAAATCACATTCCATTCTATCAGCCTTTAACCGTAAAATAGCAAGTGAGCAATTCCCTAAGTATTAACCCCGAAGGCCGAAACCAACATCAGATCAATACCCAAGAAACCATTCAACTTAACTAATCTCCAGTTAGTTTTTGATTTTCTTAACTCCGTTGGGTCTAAGAATAGTATTATTGAAGATATCGTTCACGACAACCCAAAATCACATTCCCTTAATTATCGGGTTAAAGAACAAGTATTATTTAAAACACCGTTCACAATAAACCCAAAAATCAATCCCAATTCAATTCCAATTAAATATTATTTAGTTGGTACACTTCATTAAATCAAAATAAAAAGATTTAATCTTTTTCTCAACTGGGCTTAAGAACAGTGTTAATGAAGACACCACTCACGACAAACCCAAATCCCATTGGATATTAAATACAAGGCTCTGAATTGAAAATATATTGGCTTATATTCAATATAAAATTCTACGACCAATAAATATCGTATTGGAAATAACGATATAAATATATCTTTCAAATTTCTATAACAATATCTGTATAATCATGAAATCCAACATCGAAATATTCCAAAGACAATTTCGATTCAAATCCATTTCCACTTTATATATTGGAAATTCTGGTTATTTTCAAAACCATTTCAAATCCACTTTATTTATTTTAAAAAAAAATAGAGTTATAATTCTAGTTCAAAACTAGTTCATTTCGATAAAAATCTATTTTTATCTTTTCAAATATGGAAATTTTCATCCCAATTCTTCACAAATCATTTCTTATGATTTTACACAAATTATTGATATTTTTAATAATTTTATCAAGGCCCGTACAGTCGATTTGCATCAACGGCCATCGAACTGCACTTACAGCGACCATTTCCAAATTTGATTTGGACATAATTTCAATTCCAACCGTTAGATTTCAAATCTCTAATATTCATTAGAAAGCACTTTTCGATACGAACCCAACGGTTCCGGCTTTAGGAGAATCCGACGGTCGGATCTCCCGTAATATCCATTCGAAGTCAATGGTCGAAATCCGCGAACTGCCGCGGCGCGGCGCGTTCTATTTAGGCCATTATATTATTTTTATAATATATATAATATATAATTCATCGATTTCCTTTTAAAACGTGTCGTTTTAAATTCATTTTCAAAACGATTTCAACTTCCTTTTCAAATTCAAATCAAGATTGGATTTTTCAATATAAATTCGTTTTAATTTCATTTCAAGTCGATTTCAATTCAATTTCAATTTAATTCGAATTTCAATTCATTTCAATTTAATTGGAATTTCAATTCATTTCAATTTAATTCGAATTTCTAAATCACTTTCAATATTCATTGAAAAATGAATAAAATCGATATAAATATCGTTCACATCAAAATGGCGTCAATCTAATCAACACGGCTTTTATTCAACACATGAATATTTATTCTATTCAACACATGAATTTATATTTCTTATTTTTCAAATTGGAATGAGGCCTAATCAATTACCATATAATGTTAATTATATGGTTTCCATACAGCACATGTACATAACAGCAACGATAAATAATCAACCATCATCCAGAGTGCACCACACAAACTGCATAAGCATTAAATATTAATAATTAATGCTTACACAGTTTGTCAACCTATCGATTGACATACAACTAAACAATCGGGATTAGTGTATATCAAATATCATCCCAATACCCGTGTGAGGTTTCAAATCAACAAACACACATTTTATTTGTGCAGTTGGACGATGCGTAAAATTTATCGTCCCAATCAATATCAGTCAAATCAGTGTATATAAACAAATCGTCCGATTTGCTTATAAATATTTATTTTATATACATGTTAAAAAATATATTTTTAACCATAAAATATTTTCCACCATAAAATATTTTATTACATTCCACATCACACGATCAAATTTCACAATACAAACAATCACACAAACAAGTCATCCATGGTCCGTGGACAACGGGTGTCAGGTGCTGCTAAGCACCGTCTACATCGTAGTATATATTTTAACTAGAAAAACAAGATTTAAAGTGAGGAGTTCTCACCGACTAGCTAATCCAGTACCACGACTCTTCATATGTAGGAAATCTTCGCCACTCGCCTTTTATCACTTTCGTTGTCCGTGTCCACTACATATATAAAAATCACATTTTTATGTTGTTGCTATGTATATAAAAATTCTATTTTTACACCGCTATTATATAGATAAAAATACTATTTTTATCTCGCTAGTAATATAATAAAAATTATATTTTAATTACTCTACATGAATAAAAATCATATTTTTATTCCCTACATCATATAAATTTTTTGCCTTTCTTTGTATAAAAATATCGCCTTCCTACTAATAAAAATATCGGCTTTCTACAAATAAAAATATCGCCTTTCTACAAATAAAAATTATATTTTTAACCTTTCTATGATATCAAAATTATCTTTGAAAATCTTATAACAATGTATTTATATTAAATTCAAAATGATTTTTTTTTCTTATGTATTATATATAATAAAACTGATTTTTCTATGAATTATATAAAATAAGAACTGAAATTAAATTAAAAACTGATTTAATAATGTAAAAATCACCTTCATCAGTCGTAGGGGCCAGAAAAGGCACGGGGAGGGGCACCAGAGCTGTTCTGGCCAACGGCAATTCAGTGGTGGGGCGTCGCTGGATGTGACGAAAAGGAATTTCGCTTGGTCCGAACCAGTCGCTAAACCGACTCAGACCGTTCGAAACGCCTGATCGTTTCGAGAACAAGACAAAATAGAATGCAGACAAAAGAACATTTCATTATATATCACAGCAATGCATCAGAATACAAGAACATACAGAGTATAAATGAATATTACACAGAAATATCAGAGGTTTAAATTACATTTAAATACATCGCAGCGGAAAATAATACAATACACAACTAGAAGAGATATACGAATACAAAGCTTTCCGGATATCATTCCAGCTGTAAACCAGGATCCTGTGAATATAAATCTGCAAAACCAAAACTACTAGCTGTCCATGTCAAAATAGGGGCACCCAGAGTTTAGGTTAAAACAATAAACTCCAGGTCAGTCATGTGACTGGTGTGAGAACTAAAACAGTTATTAATCTTTATTTTTAAAGTTAGGTAAATCAAGGGACCACGCCGTATAACACGGAACGGGTTTCCTCCCAAGAATACCAGTGCATAACAACAAACAACGCAATGCTAAATAAAGAAAAATGAAGCTATTATAAGACCCAGTTCCCATCACACAATGCAACGCAAGCCGGAGGATAGGGTTTTTACCTTATAATAGCCAAGAATGCTTGATACGTTTAAAACAAATCATTTGATACTATTATAAGTGTATAGTGTATAAAACAACTTCAAATCATAAGTATCAATCATAGGCGGCATAAGCGCCCCATCCCACTATGTCGCCATACTAGGCTCTACAAATAAAACCGCAAATGTCACGTATTTGGAAATTGGATTTCCATCTATGAACCGAGGCCAGGGATCATCCTCTACCGATTCGAGACGCTCTAGCCCGTGTCTCAGGAACAGCCGCAACTGCCCTTTGGATCGTCAGGGCCGGTCCACCGATGTGGATTATTATGCCTGAACAATACGTCTCCCCGCCCTTTGGGGCGTCAATGAGCCAAAAAATGACTCCATCGGACCCGGATCGTCCGATCAAACCGAGGCGCCTCGCAACAGCAACAACCACACAGGTGAAAAGTATATAAATGTCAGGGCTGGTAGGTCACTGACACCACCCTAGCTAGAAGGAAACGTATGTCCTCCCTGAAGTCCTCTCCCGTTTCTGGTTCACAACCGGGGTGCGAGGCTCGCGAATTCACGTTACACAAAGCTGTGCCACACAGGTTGTGCTTTGATCATCACCACAAGACTTTGCTTTTCAACAGAAGCCTCGATCATTTGCCACTTAGGCATGCCATACAGGCAATTCACTCCATGCGTTTGATATCCATCAATATATAACCCCTGAGCTCGTACGTCTCAGAGAAGGGCGTTAAGCAAAAGAATAAATTCTTCGCCGCCAAACAGATATATATTTAGTAGAGATCAATCACACGGACTAAAATCCACTGTCAGACACACAGTCCATTTACAAGTCCGTTCTGGGTCTGAACGAAACCGGAGGCACCTAGTACCCCGCATATCCATCGATCTCCAAGCACGTCTGGACGATCACCAACTGTTTCCATCTTCTTGGGTGTACAGCCCAATCAAGATCATCGGTAATCACCCAAACGACGTGAAGACCGCCGGTCTTCGACCATCGTCTTCATCTTTGACTTATCGTCGTATCAGTTATTCAGAATGGGATAAACCCAGTCTTTCCGAATAACTCGCGTATATTTTAAATAAGTGTTACACAAACACAACATACGCCTCATTCCAATTTATCAGTCACTAACCGTAAATTAATCAAGAGAATAATTCCCCAAATATTAACCCCGAAGGCCGAAACCAACATCAGATCAATATCCAGAAAATCATTCTGCTTGGCTAACCGACAGTTAGTTTCTAAATTTCATATTCATAGGGAAAGGTTCCCATTAATTTTATCAAAGATAAATTCCTTGAATTTATTCTTTAATCTTCTTTTGAATTTCGATTCAACTAGTCGGGATTAACGAACCTTACTGAAGTAATCATTTGTTTTAATTTCCCAATCCCAACCTATTCATCCCATGAAGTAAAACTGGTAATACTTCATATCTAACACCACAGTGTTATCGGTAAATTCAATTACCATTTCACGTTCAAATCTAATTAAAGATTTAACTATCGACTGGAGTAAAACTGGTGATACTCCATTCTCGATCTTTTCAATCTAATTAAAGATTCATTAAAACTCCACTTAGTTTTAATCTGTGACTGGGTTAAAGAATCAGTGTCATTTGAAACACGGTTCACGATAAACCCAAAATCCCATTCCATTAATTATCGGGTTAAAGAACAAGTGTTATTTAAAAGCACTGTTCACGATAAACCCAAAAATCAATATCCATTCAATTCCAATTAAATATTATTTAATTGGTACACTTCATTAAATCTAAATAAAAAGATTTAATATTTTCTCAACTGGGTTCAAGAACAGTGTTAATGAAGACACCATTCACGACAAACCCAAATCATATTTGATATTAAACACAAGGCTCTGAATAGAAAATATACCGACATATATTCAATATCAAATTCTACGACTAACAAATATCGTATTTGAAATAACAATATATATATATATATATATATCTATATCTTTCAAATTTCCATAACAACATCTGTATAATCATGAAATCCAACATCGAAATATTCCGAAGACAATTTCTATTCAAATCCATTCCAATGAAATCATTGAAAATTCTGGTTATTTTCAAAACCATTTCAAATTCGATTTATTTATTTAAAAATAAATAGAATTATAATTCTAGTTCAAAACTAGTTCATTTCGATAAAAATCTATTTTTATCTTTTCAAATACGGAGTTTTTCAACCCAATTTTTCCCAAATCATTTCTTATGATTTTACATAAATTATTACTATTTTTAATAATTTTATCAAGGCCCGTACAGTCGATTTCCATCAACGGCCATCGAACTGCACTTACAGCGACCTTTTTCAAATTTGATTTGGACATAATTCCAAATCCAACCGTTAGGTTTCAAATTTCTAATATGCGTTAGAAAGCTCTTTTCGATACGAACTTAACGGTTCTGGTTTTAGGAGAATCCGATGGTCGGATCTCCCGCAAAAGCCATTCGAAGTCAATGGTCGAAATTCGCGAACTGCCGCGGCGCGTTCTATTCAGGCCATTATATTATATATATAATATATACTTCGTCGATTTCCTTTAAAACGTATTTAATAAATCGTTTTAAATTCGTTTTCAAAACGATTTCAACTTCTTTTTCAAATTCAAATCAAAATTGAATTTTCCAATATAAATTCGTTTTAAATTCATTTTCAAATCGATTTCAATTCAATTTCAATTCGAATTCATTTATATTCAATTTCAATTCGAATTCGAATTCGTTTATATTCAATTTCAATTCGAATTCATTTATATTCAATTTCAATTCGAATTCGTTTATATTCAGTTTCAATTTAAATTCATTTATATTCAATTTCAATTCGAATTCGTTTATATTCAATTTCAATTCGAATTCATTTATATTCAATTTCAATTCGAATTCATTTATATTCAATTCTTTTCAAAATATTAGATTTTGAAATCACTTTCGATATTCATTATAAAATGAATAAAATCGATATAAATATCGTTCACGTCAAAATGGCGCCAATCTAATAAATACGACTTCATATGTTCCTATTTTCAAATATTCTATTTCAAATATTTCTTTTTCAAATATTTCTATTTTAAAACTGGAATGAGGCCCAATCAATTACCATATAATGTTAATTATATGGATTTTCTACAACACATGTATATGTCAACAACGATGAATAATCAACCATCATCCAAAGTGCATTCTACACTGTATAAGCATCAAATATAAATATTCAACGCTTATAACAGCCTGTCAATCAATCGATCGACATACAACTAAACAATCGGGATTAGTGTACGTCAAATATCATCCCAATACCCGTGTGGGGTTTCAAGCAATCAAACACATATTTTTATTTGTGCAGTTGGGCGATGTGTAAAATTTATCGTCCCAATCAATGTCCTTCAAATAGGTGTACATAAACAAACCGTCCGGTTTGTAAATGAATATTTATTTATTCACATTCACATTAAAAATTATATTTTTAACGATCAAACTATTTTATTCAACCTATGAATATTCTATTCGGTTCATTTATTAAATAAAATGTTATCTTTATTTTTCTAAACTTATTTTTAGAAAATTTCGGCGGCATAACGGCACGATACTAGAAACGGGACAAGGCCTAGCCTTATCCCCGGTCTAGTGAAGGCCCACGCCATTCACACATCAATCAAATCCATTCCATTTCACCAAACAATTCAATTCAAACCAAATAATCTAACCAACTACACAACCAAACAATTAAACAAACAAGCCATCCATGGTCTGTGGATGACGGGTGTCGGGTGCTACTAAACACCGTCTGCATCCTAGTATGTATATATATATGACTAGAAAATTTAAATTGAAAGGTGAGAAGTTCTCACCGATAGCTATCCAACGCCACGACTCTTCTTTTATAGAAATCCTCGTCGTTCTCGCCTTTCGTTGCCCGTAGCCACTACATATGTAAAAAATGAATTTTTACTTTACTATTCAATATATAAAAATCGAATTTTTACTTCGTTATTCAATATATAAAAATCGAATTTTTACTATGCTACTCAATATATAAAAATCGAATTTTTACTATGCTATTCAATATGTGAAAATCGAATTTTTACTATGCTATTCAATATATAAAAATCCCATTTTTACTTCGTTATTCAATATATAAAAATCGAATTTTTACTATGCTATTCAATATATAAAAATCCTACTTTTCCTCTACATCATTTCATACAAAGATTATATTTTTCTTTTAGATCATCCCTTTTTAAACAATAAAAATCATATACATTTATAAATAAAAATCAAAACTTTTCTATATAAAAATCTATTTATTTTATTTGCTAAACATATAAGAAAACTGATTATTTAAAATAAACAAAAATAAAAAGAAAAAACAAAACTCACGGTGGTGTAAAGGGGAGGGGCGCTGGGTCTCGCCGGGGGTTCGTCGGAGTGTCGGAGGGTGTGCTGGTCCAAGCTGGTGGTGGCAGAGGCAATGACACAGTGGTGGGGCCAGCGTGGAGGTTGACTGCGGTTTCAGGGGGCTAGGGCGTCGGGGTCTCCTCGTGGGAGATGGAGGAGAACGGGGAAGGGGATAGGAGGTCGGAGGGTATGCCGGAGATGGGAGCGGTGCTCAGGTGGGGTGTGGTGGGCCACGGCGACTGGTGGCGTGGTTTGGGCGGATGAGGATTTGGGGGGAATTGAACGAGGAGAGGAGGAAGAAGAGGAGAGGAAGGCGGCGTCCTTGGAGGCTGATGGGGCGGCTGGCGGAGCGCCTGATGGCGGCGGCGCTAGGGTTAAGGGGAGGGATCGACGGGTTTAGCTGAGTGGTTTTTTTTTTCCTTTTTGAATTTGACTGAAGAGAGAAGGGGAGGGGTAAGGGTTATATTAATATAATTATATTTTATTCAATTTTAAATTCCAGAAAGCAACGTTTTATTTCGAAGTCGAAATCGAACCCACTGACTGTTGTCCCTAGCGTTTTACCCCCATTCCGAACACAATAGGATATGTATCGCAGGCCAATTCGACTGTTTGAATCAGTTTCCATTGAATTTAAAGTATAATTCTTAATATATTCAATTTAAACGCACATTTCAATTTACTGGGGTTACACACTAACTCTATAAATCCCAGAAAAATATTTTCTAGCTTCGTATTGACGATACGGTCCTAACAAAACTAGTTTCATCGAATTCTGAGACCGTTCGAAAAATGGCCATTTTCCAGTCGATTAAAATCAGCTAAAACTGGTCAAACGCATTTTCCTTTGCCACGCTTACATATTGACTCGAAAAATTATGAAATTTGGAATCTAGCAATAATTTGACATCACGGACCCAACAAAAGTGGTTTCATCGAAATCCGAGGTCGTTTGCAAAATTCCCATTTTTAAGGGCCTGAATTCCATAGCGACTATTCAGAATTTTCAACTGGACATATCTTTTTATCCCCTCTATGAAATTTTGATTTTTCAGATTCGTTGGAAAGATATTCTCAAATAGATCCCAATGTTTTTGGTTTCACTAAAATCTGGATTGTTTTGCACCCGGTACGTTCAATTGAAGTTTGAAATCGAATTATCGAAGTACCACGCCAATTTCAATTCCTTTTATAATTATAAATAATTATTTATATTCTAACGACGAACTATATAATATATACGTTCGATTTATATTCAAAATAAATTTTATGTCGATATTATTTAAAATAATTCATTTTAAATGTTCAAAATTAACAAAAATTGCCAAAATAAAATTTTTTAACTGGCCCAGATTTTCGGGTTGTTACAATCTCCCCCACTTAAAACTTTTCGTCCCCGAAAAGGAACAAAGTCGAAAGTGGTTTGCTTAATCAGCTCTACGTTCGATCTGGCTTCCATTCTCGAACTTTTCAATTTCTGAGAATTTTCAAATTCTTCAAAACTTTGGCTAACACCCTAAATTTTCGAAAAATTTCGCCATAACCTCCACTGCTCCGGGAGCCACGGGAAAATCCCGAAATTGCCATACAGGCCTTATGATCTCAAAAAGAAAAAGCCAAGCAGCTAGCCAATAGGCTCATAAAATCATCATCACCCAAACAAAACAGCAAATTATAGTAAATATGTACCTATTTGTCGGGCAAACAAATTTTATTCTTTGATCTAGCCTCCTTGCTATGACCTGTTCAATGTAAGTACAAGTATATGCAAGCAAATGCGACCAAATTTCAAAACAATCCATTATTTGACCAATTTGGTTAAAGGTTCAACATTTAATTATTCAAACAATAATCAAACAACACAACCATCAATCAATTTGTTGATTAGCTTTTGAAATTCATAATGTTGATATATAGTCAAAAATCAAATTTTTGATGCCAAATCACAACAATAGGCCCTATCTAATTTTTGGTTCTCACACCAGTCAATAGGAAATATATAGATATTACACGTTCGTCACTCGAATATAAATTCTGATGATGATATATCAATCATCAGAATCACCCCCGGGCGACTAGAGTGTAATTCTATATCTATCCAGTATATTAAAACTTCAAATACATGTTTGCAAGGCGTATATGCAAAATCTTTATATACTGGACTGTCCTAATCAATATAAAATAAATATTCAAATACAAATACTTGATTTTAAATTTTTAAAACAAAATTCGTTTCATTTTAAAAAATATACTCTTCACACTCGTTCTAGGATACTGTTGATCCCATCTCTAACGAGTCATTCTCATTGGATTTTACTAATCCAATATCTAATGAATTCTTTCGTATGGTTCTAATGTGTCTTGTTCCCTGAGCTTTGTAAACCAAAGCTCTGATACCAACTATGACGAAAAGGAATTTCGCTCGGTCCGAACCAGTCGCTAAACTGACTCAGACCGTTTGAAACGCCTGATCGTTTCAAGAACAAGACAAAATAGAATGCACACAAAAGAACATTTCATTGTATATCACAACAATGCATCAGAATACAAGAATATACAGAGTATAAATGAATATTACACAGAAATATCAGAGGTTTAAATTACATTTAAATACATCGCAGCGGAAAATAATACAATACACAACTAGAAGAGATATACGGATACAAAGCTTTCCGGATATCATTCCAGCTGTAAACCAGGATCCTATGAATAAAAATCTGCAAAACCAAAACTACTAGTTGCCCGTGTCAAAATAGGGGCACCCAGAGTTTAGGTTAAAACAATAAACTCCAGGTCAGTCATGTGACTGGTGTGAGAACTAAAACAGTTATTAATCTTTATTTTTAAAGTTAGGTAAATCAAGGGACCACGCCGTATAACACGGAACGGGTTTCCTCCCAAGAATACCAGTGCATAACAACAAACAGCGCAACGCTAAATAAAGAAAAATGAAGCTATTATAAGACCCAGTTCCCATCACACAATGCAACGCAAGCCGGAGGATAGGGTTTTTATCTTATAATAGCCAAGAATGCTTGATACGTTTAAAACAAATCATTTGATACTATTATAAGTGTATAGTGTATAAAACAACTTCAAATCATAAGTATCAATCATAGGCGGCATAAGCGCCCCATCCCACTATGTCGCCATACTAGGCTCTACAAATAAAACCGCAAATGTCACGTATTTGGAAATTGGATTTCCATTTATGAACCGAGGCCAGGGATCATCCTCTACCGATTCGAGACGCTCTAGCCCGTGTCTCAGGAACAGCCGCAACTGCCCCTTGGATCGTCAGGGCCGGTCCATCGATGTGGATTATTATGCCTGAACAATACGTCTCCCCGCCCTTTAGGGCGTCAATAAGCCAAAAAATGACTCCATCGGACCCGGATCGTCCGATCAAACCGAGGCGCCTTGCAACAGCAACAACCACACAGGTGAAAAGTATATAAATGTCAGGGCTGGTAGGTCACTGACACCACCCTAGCTAGAAGGAAACGCATGTCCTCCCTGATGTCCTCTCCCGTTTCTGGTTCACAACCGCGGTGCGAGGCTCGCGAATTCATGTTACACAAAGTTGTGCCACACAGGTTGTGCTTTGATCATCACCACAAGACTTTGCTTTTCAACAGAAGCCTCGATCATTTGCCACTTAGGCATGCCACACAGGCAATTCACTCCATGCGTTTGATATCCATCAATATATAACCCCTGAGCTCGTACGTCTCAGAGAAGGGCGTTAAGCAAAAGAATAAATTCTCCGCCGCCAAACAGATATATATTTAATAGAGATCAATCACACGGACTAAAATCCATTGTCAGACACACAGTCCATTTACAAGTCCGTTCTGGGTCTGAACGAAACCGGAGGCACCTAGTACCCCGCATATCCATCGATCTCCAAGCACGTCTGGACGATCACCAACTGTTTCCATCTTCTTGGGTGTACAGCCCAATCAAGATCATCGGTAATCACCCAAACGACGTGAAGACCTCCGGTCTTCGACCATCGTCTTCATCTTCGACTTATCGTCGTATCGGTTATTCAGAATGGGATAAACCCGGTCTTTCCGAATAACTCGCGTATATTTTAAATAAGTGTTACACAAACACAACATACGCCTCATTCCAATTTATCAGTCACTAACCGTAAATTAATCAAGAGAATAATTCCCCAAATATTAACCCCGAAGGCCGAAACCAACATCAGATCAATATCCAGAAAATCATTCTGCTTGGCTAACCGACAGTTAGTTTCTAAATTTCATATTCATAGGGAAAGGTTCCCATTAATTTTATCAAAGATAAATTCCTTGAATTTATTCTTTAATCTTCTTTTGAATTTCGATTCAACTAGTCGGGGTTAACGAACCTTTCTGAAGTAATCATTTGTTTTAATTTCCCAATCCCAACCTATTCATCCCATGAAGTAAAACTGGTAATACTTCATATCTAACACCACGGTGTTATCGGTAAATTCAATTACCATTTCACGTTCAAATCTAATTAAAGATTTAACTATCGCCTGGAGTAAAACTGGTGATACTCCATTCTCGATCTTTTCAATCTAATTAAAGATTCATTAAAACTCCACTTAGTTTTAATCTGTGACTGGGTTAAAGAATTAGTGTCATTTGACACACGGTTCACGATAAACCCAAAATCCCATTCCATTAATTATCGGGTTAAAGAACAAGTGTTATTTAAAAACACTGTTCACGATAAACCCAAAAATCAATATCCATTCAATTCCAATTAAATGTTATTTAATTGGTACACTTCATTAAATCTAAATAAAAAGATTTAATCTTTTCTCAACTGGGTTCAAGAACAGTGTTAATGAAGACACCATTCACGACAAACCCAAATCATATTTGATATTAAACACAAGGCTCTGAATAGAAAATATACCGGCATATATTCACTATCAAATTCTACGACTAACAAATATCATATATGAAATAACAATATATATATCTATATCTTTCAAATTTCCATAACAACATCTGTATAATCATGAAATCCAACATCGAAATATTCCGAAGACAATTTCTATTCAAATCCATTCCAATGAAATCATTGGAAATTCTGGTTATTTTCAAAACCATTTCAAATTCGATTTATTTATTTAAAAATAAATAGAATTATAATTCTAGTTCAAAACTAGTTCATTTCGATAAAAATCTATTTTTATCTTTTCAAATATGGAGTTTTCATCCCAATTTTTCCCAAATCATTTCTTATGATTTTACATAAATTATTACTATTTTTAATAATTTTATCAAGGCCCGTACAGTCGATTTCCATCAACGGCCATCGAACTGCACTTACAACGACCTTTTTCAAATTTGATTTGGACATAATTCCAAATCCAACCATTAGGTTTCAAATTTCTAATATGCGTTAGAAAGCTCTTTTAGATACGAACCCAACGGTTCCGGTTTTAGGAGAATCCGACGGTCGGATCTCCCGCAAAAGCTATTTGAAGTCAATGGTCGAAATTCGCGAACTGCCGCGGCGCGGCGCGTTCTATTCAGGCCATTATATTATATATATATATATATAATATACTTCGTCGATTTCCTTTAAAACGTATTTAATAAATCGTTTTAAATTCGTTTTCAAAACGATTTCAACTTCTTTTTCAAATTCAAATCAAAATTGAATTTTCCAATATAAATTCGTTTTAAATTCATTTTCAAATCGATTTCAATTCAATTTCAATTCGAATTCATTTATATTCAATTTCAATTCGAATTCGTTTATATTCAATTTCAATTCGAATTCATTTATATTCAATTTCAATTCGAATTCGTTTATATTCAATTTCAATTCGAATTCATTTATATTCAATTTCAATTCGAATTCATTTATATTCAATTCTTTTCAAAATATCAGATTTTGAAATCACTTTCGATATTCATTATAAAATGAATAAAATCGATATAAATATCGTTCACGTCAAAATGGCGTCAATCTAATCAATACGGCTTCATATATTCCTATTTTCAAATATTCTATTTCAAATATTTCTTTTTCAAATATTTCTATTTTAAAACTGGAATGAGGCCCAATCAATTACCATATAATGTTAATTATATGGATTTTCTACAACACATGTATATGTCAACAACGATGAATAATCAACCATCATCCAAAGTTCATTCTACACTGTATAAGCATCAAATATAAATATTCAACGCTTATAACAGCCTGTCAATCAATCGATCGACATACAACTAAACAATCGGGATTAGTGTACGTCAAATATCATCCCAATACCCGTGTGGGGTTTCAAGCAATCAAACACAGATTTTTATTTGTGCAGTTGGGCGATGTGGAAAATTTATCGTCCCAATCAATGTCCTTCAAATAGGTGTACATAAACAAACCGTCCAGTTTGTAAATGAATATTTATTTATTCACATTCACGTTAAAAATTATATTTTTAACGATCAAACTATTTTATTCAACCTATGAATATTCTATTCGGTTCATTTATTAAATAAAATGTTATCTTTATTTTTCTAAACTTATTTTTAGAAAATTTCGGCGGCATAACGGCACGATACTAGAAACGGGACAAGGCCTAGCCTTATCCCCGGTCTAGTGAAGGCCCACGCCATTCACACATCAATCAAATCGATTCCATTTCACCAAACAATTCAATTCAAACCAAATAATCTAACCAACTACACAACCAAACAATTAAACAAACAAGCCATCCATGGTCTGTGGATGACGGGTGTCGGGTGCTACTAAACACTGTCTGCATCCTAGTATGTATATATATATGACTAGAAAATTTAAATTGAAAGGTGAGAAGTTCTCACCAATAGCTATCCAACGCCACGACTCTTCTTTTATAGAAATCCTCGCCGTTCTCGCCTTTCGTTGCCCGTAGCCACTACATATGTAAAAATTGAATTTTTACTTTACTATTCAATATATAAAAATCGAATTTTTACTTCGTTATTCAATATATAAAAATCGAATTTTTACAATGCTACTCAATATATAAAAATCGAATTTTTACTATGCTATTCAATATGTGAAAATCGAATTTTTACTATGCTATTCAATATATAAAAATCCCATTTTTACTTCGTTATTCAATATATAAAAATCGAATTTTTACTATGCTATTCAATATATAAAAATCCTACTTTTCCTCTACATCATTTCATACAAAGATTATATTTTTCTTTTAGATCATCCCTTTTTAAACAATAAAAATCATATACATTTCTAAATAAAAATCAAAACTTTTCTAAATAAAAATCTATTTATTTTATTTGCTAAACATATAAGAAAACTGATTATTTAAAATAAAAAGAAAAAAAAAACTCACGGTGGTGTAAAGGGGAGGGGCGCTGGGTCTCGCCGGGGGTTCGTCGGAGTGTCGGAGGGTGTGCTGGTCCAAGCTGGTGGTGGCAGAGGCAATGACACAGTGGTGGGGCCAGCGTGGAGGTTGACTGCGGTTTCAGGGGGCTAGGGCGTCGGGGTCTCCTCGTGGGAGATGGAGGAGAACGGGGAAGGGGATAGGAGGTCGGAGGGTATGCCGGAGATGGGGGCAGTGCTCAGGTGGGGTGTGGTGGGCCACGGCGACTGGTGGCGTGGTTTGGGCGGATGAGGATTTGGGGGGAATTGAACGAGGAGAGGAGGAAGAAGAGGAGAGGAAGGTGGCGTCCTTGGAGGCTGATGGGGCGGCTGGCGGAGCGCCTGATGGCGGCGGCGCTAGGGTTAAGGGGAGGGATCGACGGGTTTAGCTGAGCGGTTTTTTTTTCCTTTTTGACTTTGACTGAAGAGAGAAGGGGAGGGGTAAGGGTTATATTAATATAATTATATTTTATTCAATTTTAAATTCCAGAAAGCAACCTTTTATTTCGAAGTCGAAATCGAACCCACTGACTGTCGTCCCTAGCGTTTTACCCCCATTCCGAACACAATAGGATATGTATCTCAGGCCAATTCGACTGTTTGAATCAGTTTCCATTGAATTTAAAGTATAATTCTTAATATATTCAATTTAAACGCACATTTCAATTTACTGGGGTTACATACTAACTCTATAAATCCCAGAAAAATATTTTCTAGCTTCGTATTGACGATACGGTCCTAACAAAACTAATTTCGTCGAATTCTGAGACCGTTTGAAAAATGGCCATTTTCCAGTCGATTAAAATCAACTGAAACTGGTCAAACGCATTTTCCTTTGCCACGCTCACATATTGACTCGAAAAATTATGAAATTTGGAATCTAGCAATAACTTGACATCACGGACCCAACAAAAGTGGTTTCGTCGAAATCCGAGGTCGTTTGCAAAATTCCCATTTTTAAGGGCCTGAATTCCATAGCGACTATTCAGAATTTTCAACTGGACATATCTTTTTATCCCCGCTATGAAATTTTGATTTTTCGGATTCGTTGGAAAGATATTCTCAAATAGATCCTAATGTTTTTGGTTTTACTAAAATTCGGATTGTTTTGCATCCGGTACATTCAATTGAAGTTTGAAATCGAATTATCGAACTACCGCGCCAATTTCAATTCCTTTTATAATTATGAATAATTATTTATATTCTAACGACGAACTATATAATATATACGTTCGATTTATATTCAAAATAAATTTTACGTCGATATTATTTAAAATAATTCATTTTAAATGTTCAAAATTCACTAAAATTGCCAAAATAAAAATTTTTAACTGGCCCAGATTTTCGGGTTGTTACACTAGAGGTTCGTCAGAGGTAGGACGAGGAGATGGTGGCTGGGCGTCAGGCAAGGGGGTGACTGCTTTGGGCGTTGACGGGTTTGGGAGATTCGGAGTCGAGGGGGGTTTTGGGAGTCGTCCATCGCCAGAGACGGAAGGGGGGTCGATCGATGGGGGGGTCTGGCCAGGCGCGGCGGTGGATGGGGGGCAGCGCGGCATGATTGATCCTAGGTTTTTTTAATTATTTTAATAGTCGTTTCTGCAAAACGATAGGAGAGGGGGTGTTATAATATATATATTATTTAATTTTTTATTTACTTCAAAAAGGTACTTTTCATCCAGACCTTGAAACGAGACCCACCGCCTATCGTCCATAGCTAATTACCCCCATTTCGAACATAATGGGATATGTATCATAAGCTGATTCGATCGTTTCGATCAGTTTTCATCAAAATCAAAATATAACTCTATATATTGAATTTGAACGCACATTTTATTTTACCGGGGCTACATACTAACTACAAAAATTCCTGAGAAATATTTTCTAGCTTCGTATTGACGATACGGTCCTAACAAAACTAATTTCATCGAATTCTGAGACCGTTTGAAAAATGGCCATTTTCCAGTCGATTAAAATCAACTGAAACTGGTCAAACGCGTTTTCCTTTGCCACACTCACATATTGATTCGAAAAATTACAAATTTTGGAATCTAGCAATAACTAGACATCCCGGATCCAACAAAAGTGGTTTCGTCGAAAACAGAGGTTGTCTGCAAAATTTCCATTTCAAGGGCCAGAATTCCATAGCGACTATTCTGAATTTTCAACTGGGCATATCTTTTGATTCTCGCTACGAAATTTTGATTTTTCAAATTCGTTGGAAAGATATTTTCAAATAGATTCTAGCATTTTTGGTTTCGCCAAAATCTGGTGTATTTTCAATCCTGTACATTCATTTGAACTTTGAAATCGAAATTTCAAACTATCGCACCATTTTCAATTCCTTATATAATTTAAAATAAATATTTATATTCTAACGACGATCTATATAAATATACGTTCGAATTCTATTCAAAATAAATTTCTTGTTGTTATTATTTAAAATAATTCATTTTAAATAATCAAAATTTGCTAAAATTGCCAAAATAAAAAATTTTAATTGGCTCGGATTTCCGGGTTATTACAGTGGTTGTGGACGCATTGAGTAGACAGAAAATGGCCTTGAGTCCTCTATTCGTAGAGAGGCAAAGGTTGGAGTTTATCTCGATCTTTGATTATAGGCCATCTACATATTTCACATTTGGTTTGTTGGCGTCATTGGGGGTACGACCTACTCTTAGGGGACGTATTGGATTTATGCAACGGGAGGATCAATAGTTGGCAGACATCGTGGATAGACTCAATAAAGGAGAAGCCTCTAGTCACCTAGCTAGATATATTATGGGTGAAAAAGGGTGGGTAAGACGAGACGTTAGATTGTGTGTTCCCAAGATTGGAGATTCGCTAAGATCAGCCCTTGAGGAGGCTCATCACTCTCAGAAGACTATCCATCTGGGCGGTGACAAGATATACCAAGACGTGAAGCGAGTTTTCATTTGACTGGCATGAAGAATGAAATGGCAGAGTTCGTGGCCCGATGTTTGACTTGTCAACAAGTCAAGGCTGAACAAAGGAAACATGGTGGATTGCTTCAGCCCTTGGATGTCCTATAATGAAAATGGGAGAGCGTCTCTATGGACTTCACTGATGGACTTTCCCGATCAATGAAGGGAAATATGAGCATATGGTTGACAGTAGACAGACTTACTAAGAGTGCTCATTTTACCCCTAATCAAGAGCAAGATAACAACGTCTTGGCTAGCATCTGTATACCTTACAGAGATCGTCCGACTTCATGGGGTACCTTTCAATATAGTAAGTGACCATGACCCTATATTTACTAGCATGTTTTGGAGGAGCTTGCAAGAGGCCCTAGTTACACAGTTAAGACTTAGCACAGCTTATCACTCTCAGACCGATGTATAGACTGAGAGGGTTAATAGAGTTCTCGAGAATCTACTAAGACTGTGTATACAAGATTTCAAAAGAACGTTGGTGGAGCATCTCACGTTGGTTGAGTTCACCTACAATAATAGTTACCAATCAAGCATAAGGATGACGCCATTCGAGGCACTTTATAAACGACAATGCAGATCGCCGACGTGCTGGTGAGAATCTACGAACAGACTTCTACTTGGGCCAGAGATGGAGAGAGACTTCTGAGAAGATAGACCTTATTCGAAGAAGGATGAAAGCAGCTCAAGATAAACAAAAGTCATATGCCGATAAGAGAAGGACTGACTTGGAATTCGAGGTAGGAAATATGGTCTCCATCAGAGTGTTGCCTTTAAGGAACATAGTTCGATTTGGCTCGGTAAGGAAATTAGCACCAAAGTTCGTAGGACCATATCCCATAGTTGAGAGGACATTCCAAATGGCCTATAGAGTTAGATTATCGGAGAGGCTGGCGGGATTTTACAACGCGTTCCATTGAGGAAATATCTACATGATTCAACAGAGCTAGTAGAGCCAAGTACGCTTAAGGATGTTGAAGTCGAGAAAGTGGCATCAGCTCAGAAATTTCCTACTTGTATTCTTGAAACAGAAGTTAAGAGGCTACACAACAAAAAGATTAAGTTAGTGAAGGTACAATAGGAAGAAGACCGAGAGACGTGACATGGGAACCCAAAGACAAGATTTTCACTTCTTACCATTTTCTCTTTGAGAGTACGTTCTTAATTTCCTTTTTGTATTCTGAATTTATTTATCCCCATCATTTGAATCATCGATCCTTAGGTATAAACCAATGTTTGGAAACATGCGTTTAGGACATGTTATGTTTGATGATTACAAGTGGATGCAAGTGTTTGATAGTGGATGCACGTGGATGCATATACACACATTAAGCACTAGATCGGAACAAGCACTTATATGCTGCATAAGGATATGTGTGCATTCTAAACTTTCAATGGATAAAAATGGTCGAATCATCACATGGATGTTGCATTTTAGTGAATGGTTGTGCACATATATAGAACTTATATATGTATTATTAGGATTATTTGCATACATATTGGATACATGGCACAGACATACATTGCATTAAGGAGGTCAACTGAATCAGTCGACCGTCTGATTTATGCATTAGTTTAGGAACATATACACAACACCTTTGCATATGTTCATACTAAGGATTAGAAATTATAAGGAAAATGGATGCTTGTCGATGATGGATGAGTGGATGGGTGTAGGTTTTACGTAATAACATTCATCTTAACTTAGAGATTTAGGGGACGAAATCCTTTAAGGGAGAATATAACACCCCATATATTTTAATACCTAGTAATTATATAAAGAAGATAACAAAATGAACATTTCTTAAATAAATATTCAGAATTAGGTAAAATAGAATTTATCATTGCGCCCGTTACAAAATTTTGGTTCAGATAGACTCTTAGTTTTCATAAATCTGATTTACTATGAAGAAGTTACAGACTTAAGAAGATTACACGAAAATATATACATATTATATAATAAATAAATAATACATCGCTCAGTAAGCAATGGTCACTGGGCAACCAAGCCTGACCGGGTCGACCCATGTCTAAGGCAGGTCGACTAAGGGTCGACACAGCAAAAGGTGTGTCGGCCCACCTGCATACAGAAACAGGCTCTTGGCTCTATATTTGTTCTAATTTCTTAACTACATATGTTCGCTGACTCAGCATTGGGTGTATGGTTGGATTTGAAAACCTGAAATCTAAAGGTTAAGGATTATCCTAGATAGTCTATAAATAGGTTAGCAGCCTCATTGTTTTCTACATACAAACTATTCTTCATTTCTTCTTCCTCCATGTTATATTCTAAGTAAAAATATGAAGATGCTGAAATGTTGCCTGAACATAGATTAGAGAGGAAAATTCTTATTCTTCTACAACAAATCTAAAGAGGACTTTCTTCAACAACAACGTACAAGATAAATATATTCTTAACTTCAATCCAACCATTGTGAGTTATAGTCATTTTCAGATTTGATAACTAAATAGAATTTTGGATAGTAAATAAATCTAAATCTAAGATTATACATGTTTATATGTTATCATGTTATTGTCACATACCTATCCAGTTGTTTTACTGCTACATGTATATCATATTATCCCTTTTCTATTTTAGATATATTTACAATCTTATGCCTATTTTGTTCAGTTTATGTGTTTCTGAATCAAATTTGTATTTTTCTCGTTTTTCTTTATATTTTGCAATGTACCTGGGATATCTAATGCTTAGGCTATTTACGTTCAAATTGCGTAAATTGGGTTGATTAGGAATAACTTAAAATGACAGTAAAAAGGAGAATTAGGCACATTGAAACATGAAATCTAATGACTACAAAAATGGGATAATATGCAAACATGTTAGGTTAAACTTAATTTAATAATAAGTAGAACATGTTGGTAGTATCAGATGTAATTATGTAAAATATGCAACTTAATGTGTGTGTGTATGTGTGTGTATATATATATATATATATATTTATATATATATATAGACACACATACACATTTGAGCAGGTGCTTGTTTGGGGAAGGGGGTTGTACACAGAACAACATTTATAGGAAATGTCATTTACAATCATGCGTATTAATAGACTTAAACCTGCTAAGTTATTACTTAGTGATTAATAAGCTATGAGGTCTCACAGTCTTGTTGTTGGTATTCAATTTTGGGACTCTTAAAATACTAATTACTTGAGGGCACAAGCTAAGGAGATGGTTTGTGTCAATCTTGTTGTGCGGAACCTGTATCAGTTAGTATCCCTATTAGTATCTTAGAGAGGGGCCTCACACTAGGTAGGGGTCAGGGCATGCTTTACTGATCTAGATTGTAAGAGGTTCAAGGTGGAAAACTGCGCATTCCGACAGAGTCATGAGCGTGCATGGGTCCGATTAAAGGAAACTAAGATTGTAACACCAAAAAATTGGTTTGTGTCCTATAAGTCATCGGGTTTGGAACTGATACACCCTACTACCGTGGCTGGCTGGCTGTCGCGACCCGAAATCCCTCGATCTCCGAAGAGATGGAAAAGCCTAGATTGTGCGAGAACACGACGCATCAGAACATAGAACAACATAACTTTTCATTGCTATTATAACAATCTACATCAGAGTACAAGAATATCAGAGTATGAATAAATATCACCCAGCGGAAAAGAAAATAAAAATATTATCAGTGGTTAATAAGTTACATAGCAGTGGAAATAAAAATGTATAAATACAACGCACAACGGAAATACATCAACTAACATGGTTGAAAACAATACACAGATACAGAGCTTTCCGAATATGGATCCAGCCGTAATCCAGGATCCTAGGAAAAATAAAGAATCTGCAAATCCAAAACTACTGACTGCCCATATGAAAAATAGGGGCACCCAGAGTTTAGGTGTAAACAATAAACACCGAGTCGTCATGGGACTGGTGTAAGAGCTAAAACAATTATTAAAACTTTGCTTTAGAATAGGGTAAATCACGGGACTACGCCGTATGTCATGGAACGGGTTTACTCCGTGTGAATACCAAAGCTTGAAATAAAACAATTTTTGAACAACGCAATGCTTTTTGGAAAAATGCAGCTATTATAAGACTCGGGTCCCAACACACAGTGCAACACAAACCAGAGGATAGATTTTTACCTTATAGTAGCTAAACATGCTTGGTACGCTTTAAAACAAATCATTTTGATATGCTATGAGTGCATATTGTCAGACACAACTTCAAATAAAATTGTATCAACCATAGACGATATAGGTACCATATATTATGTCACCATATAGGTTTACAACTAAAACCGAAAAATGTCGTATTGGAAATTGGATTTCCATCATGAGTTAAGGCAAGGGATGGTCTCCTTATCGATTCAGATCATCTCTAGCAAGATGACCCAGGATCACACCTATGGGCAACCCTTGGATCCTGTAGGGCCGACCCTCTCTTAATTTTGAGGATTGGATATTCCTGAACAATACGTTTCCCGGTCCTGTCGGACCTATCACTTGAGCCTTTTAGCCGGCTCTTTATCGGGGGTGCCTCGCAATCCATCATCCACATAAGTAAAAATGTTTGGGCTCCATACCATGACATAACTTCTAGCTAGAAAGAAACGTATGCACTCCATGCATCCCTTATCCCATTTCTGACTCATACCCGGGTGTTAGGCTCACGAATTAGCGCTATACAAAGCTATGCTACTTAAAGCTGTGCTTTGATCATCATCCACAAGGCCCTGCTTTTCAACAAAAGCCTTGATCATTTGCAACTTAGCATGCCACCATGTCAATCCATACCATACAACTGATTTCTTCTAATATATAACCTCTAAGCTTGTACGTCCCAGAGAAGGGTGTTAAGCAAGAGAATAAATTCTCCGCCACCAAACAGATATACATTTAGCAGAGACCAATGAATGCAGCGCGAAATACAATGTCCGACATACATCCATTTTCGTGATCGTTCTGGGTCTGAACGAAACCGGATGCACTTATTCCTCGTCCAATATGCCCAATACAGGAGAGGGCCCACGCATATCCGGTCATTTCCAAGTACGTTTTAAACTACCACCACTTGTTACCTTTTCTTGGGTGTACGACCCAATAAAGAACAACAAGCAACTCGAAATGATGTGAAGATCCTCGACCATCATTTGTCGTCTTCATCATTTACTTTATTCATTGTAATCATTATTTAGAATGGGTAAAACCCGTAATTTTCAAATAACTTGCGTATCTTTGTAATCATGTGTCAAATACACAAAGAAAAATCTCATTTCATTCCAATCCAAAATATTCTTTTAATTAAATAATTGCTCTCTTTAGAAAACATTTTTTAGTATCTTTATTGGAGATGTATTCTTAAATCTCAAAATATATACCTCAATGATTAATCAAATATTATAAATTAATCTTATCTTACATGGGTTAAAGAATAGCTGCTACTTAAAGCCTTGTTCAATGTAAACCCCAAAATGTCATTTTCCATTCATTATAGACTCTTTAAAAAATCACATTTTAATTTAATAAAATTTGGGGAAATTTTATAACTTTCCTTTATTAGATCCTTCTTTTTTTTATGGTTGGGTTCAAGAATAATATTTCTAAAGATACCATTCACGACAAACCTCAAATTAACTCATTACGTTCATAATATAAATTTCACCGCAACTGCTAAGATAGGAATTTTATACAAAAATAATATTTATCTTTTAAGTCATGGAAATTTTCCCCAGACTCCTTCCAAATCACTTATTATGATTTTTTCATAATTTATTTATAATTTAATAATTTTATTAGGGCCCTTATAGTCGGTTTCCAATATCGGTCATCGAACTACATCCACAGTGACCTTTTTCAAAACTGATTTGGACATATTTTAAGATCTAACCATTCAAACTTGAACCACTTATATTCATCGGAAATATATTTTTGATACGAATCCAAAGGTTCTGGTTTAAGGAGAATCCGACGGTCGGATCTCCCTCTATGTCAGTCCTAAGTTACGGGTTGGCGTTCGCGAACTATCGCTGCGCGACACATCCTATTCAAGCCAGAATCAATTTTATAATTTCTAAATAAATAGAAAACATTTCTAAACATCTTTATTTAACAAAACAAAATTATTTTATCCATTTATTTCAAAATCCAAATATTTCGCCATTTGGTCCCATTTTATATTATTCTAAGGAATAAAATAATATTATTTTTTGAAAGTTCTCCGTCTGCGCCCAAAATTTCCTTACAGCCATAATAAAAAATAAAAGAGTAACGTCCAAAAGAAAAATATCTTCTCAAACATTTGCTACATATTCTAATCGAACTTCACTTTGAAAAGTTACTATTCATTTATGATTCAAATACTTTGCATAGCCAAAAGTACATTAAAAATACTTTAAAATCATTCATCACAATTACGAATATTCATCTATATTTCGATATAAATGCGTCCATCCAAAATCGAACATTGGAATAATTTCATCTCTCACCTCATATTTTTATATTACTAAAATATACCATTTTATTCTGGATTGAAATGAAATTCAACCAAATATCGTGCAAAATTTCTCAAATCAACCCAATTGTGAACAACTATTTGACATTTAAATGACATCCAATGTGCATTTATTCTCATACAAGCTTCAATATAACTTATTGAGGCTTATCTCGCCTGTTCAACCAAATGATTAACACGCGAACTACAAACTAGGGAGATGTGTACATCAAAATCATCCTAGGCCCATATGGGGTTTTCAACCATCAAACAATTATTTCATGAGCCATTTATTTTATCACATTGATTTTATTTAAACAGGTGAGCATGAACAAGTTGTTCGACTTGTAAATGTATTTTAATTCCAATTTCATTAGTACAAGCAACATGACATTTTTGTCAAATCAATTCATTATTTTTAATTCCTATACATATCACAACACAACCAATCATTCAATGCAATTAACGGTGGCACAAGTGTCCATCTATGTAGTATGAAATGCGAGTGTCACAAATTCATACTACGCTTTTAATGCAAATGATTTATGAAGAGTTCATGTGTCGAACCCCAAAGATGTATTATATGCAATGAGTAATATAATTACATGAAAATTTTACATGTTGTTCTGATGGTAACACAATGCAATTTCTAACTTAAAACCTACTAATTTTCACTGTATTACTTAGCAACTTAAAATGCCTAACTAATTAATTTTTCGTAATTAATTAAACTACTATAATGTACTAACTAAAGCAAGAATCTCTCAACCCAGCCATCAAGAAACAATACACTGCAAATTCGGAGTTCCGGTGCTTGCTACCACCCAAAAATCTCGACTTTTTGGCTCGGAACATCTTGAAACTTCACGGCAACTTCGGTATACACTCTAGAAAGTGTATGAAGCTTGAAAGAAAGGATCTTTGGTCGACTGGAGGCTTCAAGAGCTCGGGTCTTCACTGTACGGAAGTGGAGAGAAGCTTGGAGAGGCCTACAACTCGTCTGGAGCCCCTAGGGCTCACCAAGGAGGAGCTAGAGGCTAGTATATGAAGCTTGGAACCCCAAATAAAGCACCTTTCCATATATTGGAGCAATTGGAGAAGAAGAAGGGAGGGAGAGGGGGGTTGCGTACTACGCATGTGCATGGGGGGCGTGGGGTAGGGTAGGCAGGCGCGACTAGGGTAGGGAGGCTAGGGTTTTGGAAAGAGAGTCCATTAATTTTGGAAGAGAGAGTTTGAAGAAGGAGGAAATTATGAGGAGAGAAACTGAATTTAAGTAAAAATTCTCTCACCGTTCTCTTCGATAGCCCGACTGCAAATGATCTTTGTTGGCTACAAAATTTTGATACAAGAAAATACATGAAATTTCGATCCCAACGAATCAAGTTTCGTCAAATTTCGAGTTCGTTTGACTTTCATACTAAATTCTCAATTATGCTCAAATAAGCCCTAAAAATGCCATTTTATCATACCTTTTCTTCTTGTACGTTTGAACGGCAATTCCATAAATAATGAAATTTAGGATTCTTCCATTATTTGCTGATACAAATCCGAAAAAATATGAAATTGAATTCCAAGATTGTTTCAACAAAGTTCCTTTATAAATTGATCTTTGTTTTAACCCAAATGGGTTTATCGAGCACGACCATACACGAACTCCGTTCGTCATGAAATTTGAAAACCAACAATGGTTCGCTATCCCGAATCCAACAAAATTGGTCTCGTCGAATTCTGAGCTTGCTAGCAAAATCTCACTTTTTAAGGGTTATGCGATGGTTTAAAAATCATAATTTTAAATTCCAGATTTTTTTTAATTGCTTTAACAATTTTACTAAGTTGATTTTAAGTTAAATAAAACATCAAAACTAATTTTAAAATTATTCTCAAATTTTATTTAGCAAAAATGGTCAGTTTTCATCAATATTTATCAAAGTTGCTTAAATTAAAATTTTAAAATTGGTTTTGAAAATCTGGGTTGTTACAACCTCCCTTACTTAGAACTTTTTCGTCCTGAAAAAGAAACGAAGTTGAAAGTCATTTAACTAACCAACTCAACTTTCATTCTTCAATTTTTCAGTTTCTAAGAACTTCTGAATTTCTCTGAAATTTGGCTAACACCCTAAATTTTTGAAAAATTTCGTCATAACTTCCTTTGTTCGGGATGATCTGAAAATTTTAATGGGTCGTATTAGGCACCCAATAAATCAATATATCGCATACAAAACAATTGTGCACACCCATTATAATTTATAAGCCCTTCTTCCCCCTCATACCCACGCATGGTAACTAAAACGAAAGAGACAAGTATATTTTGTCATCTCCGGACCTGTGTAGGGTTTATAAATTAATCCTGTCATTTTTCTTTATATGTTATTAAGTCCATGTCAGTCTTCTGTTCAAGCTGTAAATCAGTCCTTGCCATATAAGCATCTTGCTCATATGGTAATCCAAACCTCGTTATGTAAGCACCAAATGCTTATATGGAATATGATATGCTATGTTATCTTCAGTAATACGTTATGCGGTGTAGTTCATATTTTATTAGTTACTATCCTATGGCCTAAAGTTTTATTTCACACAGAGCAACCATCACAGCGCATCCAAATCATTCACAGTTGTTATAATATGTAATCAAATTGCGCAACCAACTCATCAAGGTGCACTTGTTTGTCGGGCATGCAATTTATTTCTCTACTCAACGCTAAGCCAATAGCTTGTTCAACAAATATATGTATATGCATATATACTGAAAATAAGGTGTCCATGTTTTTGTTTTTGTCTATATGGCTCTTCTGGCCCTCTTCACATAAGCCCCAAGTAGTGATGGATTCATATGGATGATACATAACTCACAATATATGTTATGCGGCGTAATCATAACTCACATATATCCAAGCATGTACATCAACACCAACAAGTCATAATAGAAGATCAACAGCCATCATCACATCATATATATAATATCATAATGAAACATCACCAAAAAAAAGATCAACTATATCGTAGACACAACATATACCTAAGCATGATGTGTCGCTTAAGGTATAAACCGTGTATATGCATCTATATGCCCATATATAATGCTCACCCGAGTACTGCTACGTACTTGAGGTGGCTCACAAAATATCACATATATAAATATACATACCGTGCCTCTATTGCATCAAAAAGGGACTAGCACACCGATATATCCTACATATATACATACGACTACTAACTACCATCATGGATCTGTGCTAGAGCTATGCACAGAGGGCTCTGATAAAGACAACTCCTCGGGCAAATCATCCTCAAAGCCTGGAGGAAGAAGAGGCCAGTCGTCTCATCATCTTCATCTACCATTTCTTCCTCCATCTCTTCCTCCAACTCAACCTCATCCTGATCCACCACTGGAATCTCCTTAATTGTCTCATCGTCTTATAGGTAACAGAGCAATTAACGCTCATCATTTACTAATGGTTCCGGGACAAAATCCAAAGCGGGTAATGCTATAGGTCCTAAAGGCTGAGCAGGATCAACAACCATCATACCCATCATCTCCTCATAGTCAGGAAGGGCATCTAAAGCTGGGAGGGGTGGGTCTAATGACATCGCATCCTCCTTAGGAAGGGGTATAAGAATGGGGTCTCCCATGACCACGTAGCCATACCCATCTAAAACAAAACCCTCATCATCCTGCAATATCCACCCGTCATAATCGGCCGAGTCCTCGGGCTCTGGAGTTGTCTGATACCATAGAAACATCCTCTGAGTCTGAGCTCGAATTTGTGTCTGGAAGGACCGGGGGTACAAAAAAAGAAGCGGCATCTGATATACATGCGTCGTTCCTAGCATGGTCTGAAGCTACTATGGTACTGTGATGAAGGGTTACTTCCTGAGCTCTCGGTACAACTGTCAGAGCTATCGGACGAACTAGTACTATCAGGACCATAGATACTATCTCTGGTACGTAAAGAAATTAGGGAACTATCATCAACACTGAAGGACGAGCTCCCATCATAGGATGAGGAAGAAAGAATAAATAGGAGCTTGGTATGCCCATAGGGCGCAACCTTACCTCTCTACGTATTTGAAACAAAGAAATTTAAATTAGATAGCGGATTTAGATCAAACCATTCAAAAATGACCAAATAGTGTTTTTGTATATTTCCTGTCCAAAATCGTGAATACGTTTCTTTCTATTTAAATCTTAAGGCATTTCAGAATTTATCGACTGTCCAAAATTGCCGAAAAATCCCACTAAACCAATCCTAATTTAAATATTTTAATAACAAATTAAAAATAAATACCCAAGGTAGTTCATGGATTTTCATATTTTATAAAAATTTACTCAGCAAAATTTTCTTAATACTCGTAAAGTATATAAAAGAAAATTAAAGTACGTGCATGTTGTTGTCATGGCTACATCTTCTCTTGGACACATAACTCTTAACTCATCCTATGATATTTCTAACCTCATCTCTAATGAGTTTTCTCATTTTAGGTTACTACTAATCCTACCTCTAATGAGTATTCTTAAATAGAATGTTACTAATTCTATCTCTGATGAATTTTTTCATTCGGTTCTGATGTGTCTTGTTCCAGAGCCCTGTAAACCAAAGCTCTTATACCAAGCCTACCGCGACCCGAAATCCCCTGATCTTCGAAGAGACGGAAAAACCTGAATTATGCGAGAACACTACGCATCAGAACATAGAAAAACAAAACTTTTCATTACTATTACAACAATTTACATCAGAGTAAAAGAATATCAGAGTATGAATAAATATTACCCAACGGAAAAGAAAATAAAAATATTATTATAATTTACATAGCAACGGAAATAAAAATGTATAAATACAACACACATCGGAAATATATCAACTAACACGGCTGAAAACAATACATAGATACAGATCTTTTCGAATATAGGTCCAGATGTAATCTAGGATCCTAGGAAAAATAAAGAATCTGCGAAACCAAAACTACTGACTGCCCATGTGGAAAATAGGGGCACCCGAAGTTTAGGTGTAAACAATAAACTCCAAGTCAGTCATGGGACTGGTGTGAGAGATAAAACAATTATCAAAACTTTGCTTTAGAATAGGGTAAATCACGGGACCACGCTGTATGTCACATAACGGGTTTATTCCATGTGAATACCAAAGCTTGAAATAAAACAATTTATGAACAACGCAATGCTTTTTAGAAAAATGCAGCTATTATAAGACTCAAGTCCCATCACACAATGCAACACAAACCAAATGATAGAGGTTTACCTTATAATACAAACATGCTTGATACGTTTTAAAACAAATCATTTTGATATACTATAAGTGCATCGTGTCAAACACAACTTCAAATATAAATGTATCAATCACAGACGGCATAGGTACCATATATTATGTCGCCATATAGGCTTACAACTGAAACCAAAAAATGTCATATTGGAAATTGGATTTCCATCATGAGTCAAGGCAAGGGATAGTCTCCTTACTGGTTTGGATCACCTCTAGCAAGATGACCTAGGATCACACCTATGGGCAACCTTTGGATCCTTTGGGGTCGATCCTCTCTTTCTTTTGAGGATTATTCCTGGACAATACGGTTCTCGGTCCTGTCGGACTAGTCAGTTGAGCCTTTAAGTCAGCTCTATATTTGAGGTGCCTCGCAATCCATCATCCACATAAGTAAAAATGTCTGGGATCCATACCATGACACAACTTCTAGCTAGAAAGAAACGTATGAACTCCCTGCGTCCCTTATCCCGTTTCTGACTCATACTAGGATGTGAGGCTCGCGAATTAATGCTATACACAAAGCTATGCTACTTAAAGTCGTGCTTTGATCATCATCTACAAGGCCCTGCTTTTCAAAAGCCTTGATCATTTGCATCTTAGCATGCCACCTTGTCAATCTATGCTATACAATTAATCTCTGCCAATATATAACCTCTAAGCTCATACGTCTCAGAGAAGGGTGTTAAGCAAGAGAATAAATTCTCCTCCACTAAACAAATATATATTTAGCAGAGATCAACGAATACATTGCGAAATACAATGTCGGACACACATCCATTTTCATGTTCTTTCTGAGTCTGAACGAAACCGGAGACACCTTATTCCTCGTCCCATATGCCCAATACAAGAGAGGGCCCTCGCATATCTGGTTGATTTTCAAGTACATTTTAAACTACCACCACTTATTACCTTGTCTTGGGTATACGACCCAATAAAGACACCATCAGCAGCTCAAAACGATGTGAAGATCCCTAGCCTTCAATCGCCCTCTTCATCATTTACTTGACTCGTCGTAATCATTATTTAGAATGGGTAAAACCCGGACTTTCCAAATAACTTGTGTATCTTTTAATCATGTGTAAAATACACAAAGACAAACCTCATTTCATTCCAATCCAAAATATTCTTTTAATTAAATATTTCCACTCTTTAGAAAACAGTTCTCAATGTCTTTATCGGAGCTATATTCTTAAATCTCAAAAATTATACTTCAATGATTAATCAAATATTATAAACTAATCTTATCTTACCTAGGTTAAAGAACAGCTGCTGTTTAAAGTTTTGTTCACTGTAAACCTCAAAATGCCATTTCCCATTCATTATGGACTTTTCAAAAATCACCTTTTAATTTAATAAAATTTGGGGAATTTTTCTAATTTTCCTTTATTAGATCCTTCTTTTTCTTATGGTTGGGTTCAAGAACAATATTTCTAAAGATAATATTCACGACGACCCTCAAATTAACTCATTATGTTCATAATATAAATTTCACTGTAACTACTAAAATAGGAATTTAAGGCAAAAATAATACTTATCTTTCAAGTCATGGAATATTTCCCCCAAACTCCTTCCAAATCACTTATTATGATTTATCATAATTTATTTATATTTTTAATAATTTTATTAAGGTGCTTACAGTCGTTTTCAATATCGGTCATCGAACTACATCCATAGCGACCATTTTCAATACTGATTTGGACAATTTTTAAGATCTAACCATTCAAATTTAATCCACTTATATTCATCGGAAATATATTTTCGTACGAACCCAACGGTTCCAGTTTAAGGAGAATCTGGCGGTCGGATCTCCCGCTATGTCAATCCTAAGTTACGGGTTGACGTTCGCGAACTCTCGTTGCATGACACGTTCTATTCAAGCTAGAATCAATTTAATAATTTTTAAATAAATCAAAAACATTTTTAAACTTCTATATCTAATGAAACAAAACTATTTCAGCCATTTATTTCAAAATCCAAATATTTCGCCATTTGGCCTAAGGAATAAAATAATATTATTTTTCGAAAGTTCTCTATCCGCGCCCATAATTTCCTTACAGTCATAATAAAAATAAACGAGTAATTTCCAAAAGAAATTCTCTTCTCAAACATTCGCTACATATTCTAACCGAACTTCACTTTGAAAAGTTACTATTCATTTAAAATTCAAATACTTTGCATAGCAAAAAGTACTTCAAAATCATTCGTCACAGTTACGAATATTCATCTTTATTTCGATGTAAAGCGTCCATCCAAAATCGGACATTGGAATTATTTTCAGTTTTCACCTCATATTTTTATATTATTAAAATATACCATTTTATTCTGGATTGAAATGAAATTGAACCAAATATCGTGCAAAATTTCTCATATCAATCCAATACATCCAATAATAGTTCCGAACAACTATTTGACATTCAAATGACATCAAATGTGCATTTATTCTCATATAAACTTCAATATAACTTATTGAGGCTTATCTTGCTTGTTTAACCAAATTATTGACATGTGAACTACAAACCAGGAAGATGTGTTTATCAAAATCATCCCACACCCATGTGGGTTTTCAACCATTAAACAATTCTTTCATGTGTCATTTATTTTATCACATTGATTTTATTTAAATAGGTGACCATGAACAAGCCGTTCGACTTGTAAATGTATTTTAATTCCAATTTCATTACTACAAGAAACATGACATTTTTGTCAAATCAGTCCATTATTTTTAATTCCCATTCATATCACAACACAACCAATCATTCAATGTCATTAACGGCACCATAAGTGTCCGTCCACGTAGTATGAAATGTGAGTGCCAATTCATACTATGCTTCTAATGCAAATGATTTGTGAAGAGTTCATGTGTTGAACTCCAAAGGGGTATTATATGTAATGAGTAATCTAATTACATGAAAAGTTCACATGTCGTTTTGATGGTAACACAATGCAATTTTTAACTTAAAACCTAGTAATTTTCACCGTATTACTTAGCAACTTAAAATGCCTAACTAATTAATTTTTCATAATTAATTAAACACCTCTAACGTACTAATTAAAGCAAGAATCTCTCACTCCAGCCATCAAGAAACAATACACTGCAAATTCGGAGTTTCTGGTGCTTGCTACCGCAAAAAAATCTCACTTTTTTGGCACGGAACATCTTGAAACTTCACGGCAACTTCGGTATACACTCTAGCAAGTGTATGAAGCAAGAAAGGAAGGATCTTAGGTCCATTGGATCCTTCTAGAGCTTGGGTCTTCGCTGCCCAGAAGTGGAGAGAGGCTTGGAGAGGCCTACAACTCGTTTGGAGCGCCTAGGGTTCACCAAGGAGGAACTAGAAGCTAGTATATGAAGTTAGGAACCCCAAATGAAGGGTCTTTTCATGTATTGGAGCAATTGGAGAAGAAGGGGGAGAGAGAGGGGGGCTTCATGTTGCGCACGTGCGTGGGGGGGAATGCGCGTGGGGTAGGGTAGGGGGTGCGCGTAAGGTAGGGAGGCTAAGGTTTTGGGGAGGATTTTGGAAGAGAGAGTTTGAAGAAGGAGGAAATTATGAGGAGAGAAAGGAGAGAAAATAAATTTAAGTAAGAATTATATCACCGCTCTCTCCGATTGCTCGACTGCAAACGATCTCCGTTTGCTACAAAATTTTAGCACAAGAAAATACATGGAATTCCGAACCCAACGAATCAAGTTTCGTTAAATTCAGTGTAAAGACCCGGAAATTTGAGCACTTTATCTTTGAATATCGTAACTTTTTGGAATATTGTTATATAGTATAAACATGATTTTATAACCTTGTTAAACATCATTTAATTGGTAATTAATAATGCTAGACTCATTTTGGAAAAATGTTTACAAAAATATATTTTTGGAAAAATATTGATAAAATGACCGAAAGTCGTTTTATCAATATATAGCTATTTTCTTAATAAAAGTTGTTGAAAATTTAAGTGAGTGTCTAATTATACATTAGGTAAGTAATTAGCTAATAAAAATATTTTTAGTATATATGGTTAACTAAATATCTTGATGATGTCATGCATGACATAAGCGAGATATTTAGGAAATGAACAAATAAAGAAAATGAGCAAAAATGGAAATACTTCATTTGTAAGATACGGGTTTTAAGGGGCTTTTAATCTTTACCCATTACATTCATAAGGCTATATAAAGGGAGGCATACCTTAGGAATATCTACACAATTTCTTTTCTTCTTCTTCTTCTTCTTCTTCTTCCTAAGCTACTTTATTGGCTTCTTCTTGAGTTAAGTAGGAGGGTTAAAAATGATGGAAGTGCTTAAGCACTAATCCACTAATTACTCTCTAACTTTCTCATATCTTAATCAAATATTCTCTAATCTCTTTTAAACTTTGGCTTTGAGCCAAAGACATCATTGAAGGCAAGACTAAAGTGGAGAAAAGTGAGAGGAAGAAGTGGTTCCAAGGGTGGGCCGTGAGTAATGGTGGAGGAAGAGGAGGAGAGGCATTGTCTTGATTTGGAAGTGCTAAAGATTGGATCTTTAGGCTAGTGGTAATAAAAGAAAGTGGTTCTTTTGTTCTTATGGATTTGTGCTTTGTTAGGTATGGATCTAAGTTATCTCTTAGTTATATATTGTTTATATATGTGATATGTTTGAAGTATAAAATTAAAGTGACATTAACTAAGTAAAGTTATTAACTTTAGACCCCTCTTACTTTTGAAAGCAAATGACAACTTTATATTATGTAGCATATCTTCTATTGCCCTCTTTAACATACCTTGTTATTTACTTAACTGGCAAGTAATCGAAATGCGTAACTCTAATAAGCCGATGAGTAGGATTATCTTTTTCTGAGATTCAGTTCGAGGTGCTTAAACTAAGGAGATGTTCAGGAGCAACCAGTGTCTTGGCGCACCTAGCCTCAAAACCGAGCGAGGAATAATTAAGTTGGTAATGCCGGAAATGAGTTAAGTATACGAATAATGATAAATGTTGTATTATTTTTTAATTATCATTTATCGTTGGTTATTATTGTTTGATTGATTATGTGATTTACGCTCGACCAGTTTATGAGCAAGTCTACTATTATATTTAGCTTTGGGTTGGGTAGAAAATAATTATGCGCTAGTGCCTTGTGATCTGTTTTACGATTGACTAAATGGTGTTTAACGACAATATTGATTCATTTAATCTGTGAATGTAAATCTGAATGAATGATTTTGAAAGATTGTTTTCATAAAACAATACGAAATGAAATGTTTGATTTTAGAGAAATAGAAAATATTTGGAAGTAAATATTTGGAAGAAAATAAATGGTTTATAAAAGATGTTTTATAAACGAAGAGAATCTCGATGGCTTAAATCACGTTGTTTAAAATGATTTAAAAAGACAACAATTCTATGATTTGAAGATATTTGTGATTATTATTGTGAAATGATTTATCACTTCGGGATACTAAATGATTTGTTGTGTTAACGAGATTCGGGTAGCCCGTGACTAAAAATTGGGTATGGGGTTTAGAAGACCCTGGAAGGTAGTCTTCTCTGGAATGTTGGAGATACGGTATTATTTATTTATGGAGGTGGCTAGTACCCAGTGGCTTTGTTATTAGGAGAAACCTCCCGACCTGGTGGCATATATGTCGATATGCTTATATTCTAGATATTTGAGATTTTCGTAAGTGATTTGTTTTTAAATCCTGAAGTGAATTATGATTTGATATAAAAGGAATATATTATTTCAAGGATTTGAAATGAAATCGGGATTTTATGATCGAAGGGATTATTTTCAAAACATTAGATTTTGAAAATTATGAAGTTGATTAGATTTGATAAATCTAAATTTAAAGATTAAGCCTGAAGGGTAATTTGGGAATTGCATTGTTGGTTGTGCATCGTAGGCTCCATGAATCCTATTTGTGAATAGGAGAACTACGTTGGCTTGATTTTGTATCTAATTGGGTACCAATTAGACAAGGGTACATAGGCAGTCATAAGTGGTAGTGATGCAGCCTCTTAAATAACATAACCTTTTTTTGTTTGTTGTTTGATATTTATTGGTTATTGATGTATCTTTTTTTCTTACTATATTATTCTGCATTTGACTTGTTTGTTGAGTTTGGAAGAGTGATTATTGTTATCTATCTCATCAGAGTGGCGCAGCGATAGATTTATTTAAGTTTTCTTGTATTATAGCACATCTAGTGTACTAGAAGTTCTCTGATAGTTTGTTAATCAAAAATTGTATCCTATACATTCAGTAGTATTGAATATTTATCAAATATTGTGTAGCAAGTTGGTAGTTTTCATTAATAGTTTTAAACCGGATGAATATTTTGGAAATTTTGACTGTTCTGAAAAATTTCGGGTCGTTACGAGTTCGTTTGACCTTCCGATTAAATTCTCGGTTATGCTCAAATAAGCCCTAAAATTGCGATTTTAGCGTACCATTTCTTCTTGCACGTCAGAATGACAATTCCATAAATAATGAAATTTAGGGTTCTTCCATTATTTGTTGATACGAATCCTAAAAAAATATGAAATCGAATTCCGAGATCATTTCAACAACGTTCCTTTATAAATTGATCGTCTGTTTTAACCCAAACAGGTTTATTGAGCACAACCACACACTAACTCCGTTCATCGTGAAATTTGAAACCCAGCAATGGTTCACTAAATTTTGACTGTTCTGAAAAATTTCGGGTCGTTACGAGTTCGTTTGACCTTCCGATTAAATTCTCAGTTATGCTCAAATAAGCCCTAAAATTGCGATTTTAGCGTACCATTTCTTCTTGCACGTCAGAATGACAATTCCATAAATAATGAAATTTAGGGTTCTTCCATTATTTGTTGATACGAATCCTAAAAAAATATGAAATCGAATTCCGAGATCATTTCAACAATGTTCCTTCATAAATTGATCGTCTGTTTTAACCCAAACAGGTTTATTGAGCACAACCACACACTAACTCCGTTCATCGTGAAATTTGAAACCCAGCAATGGTTCACTATCCCAAATCCAAAAAAATCGGTTTTGTCGAATTCTGAGCTTGCTAGCAAAATCTCACTTTTTAAGGGCTATGCGATGGTTTAAAAATCAAAATTTTATATTCTAGATTTTAAATTGTTTTAACAATTTACTAAGTTTAGTTTAAGTCAAATAAAACATAAAAACTAATTTTAAAATTATTATCAAATTTTATTTAGCAGACCATTTTCACCATTTGTCAAAACAGTTTAAATTAAAATTTTAAAATTGGTTCTGAAATTCCGGGTTGTTACAGTGGCACAGGATATTTTTGTAGTAGAGATCTGATTGCATGGGTAGTAATTAAGGTGACCTAATCCTGTTAATTATATTAATTGGTGCAATAATTTTATTCTTGGGATATGAATGAGAAACGTATATAACCTTTACCTTGACTTGTTATCTAATTATCTCATTGTTGTAGTTTTATGTTCAGCATTATTTACGTGTCTTGATACTTTCTATCTTATTTTATTGCCTAAAATCACATAACTCGACAGACTTTATGTCTGACCTATTTTGTTTCCTTTCTCTCTCTTCCTTTCCCCTCCCCCTCTCAGGTTCTCAGAGTGAGAGTGGACAGTAGATATGGCTGTGATTTCATTCTTAGACTTGCGTTTCTTCTGACTCGATGTATTTCTTTAACTTTTGTTCTACCTTGTTATGGGTTTTGAGGAGGGATATGATTTTACAATATTTTACTCTGGTGTTTTGTGTTATGAGATAGATGGTTATTACTATCGTTTTTGGTATTTGAAGTTGTAACGATGAAATGGTTACTTTATAATAATAAAAGTTTTCTGTTGTATATTTACTTTTTGTCTTATCAATTTTAAGCTTCACGAAACTTAATGCATTCTCATATAAGTGACGTTAATGGACGTGGGGTGTCATATTAATGCAACTAAAAGCAAGTTTTGTTGTAGTGTATGTTACAACTATATTCTTTTAAAAGAAATGATTGTTTCTCTTCACCAGTCACACTTTCTTCTTAACCATTACAACTACTAACCTAAGAGGCATACTTTAAGAGTTATAGTTGTTGAACAAAACCTTTGATTATTTGATTATATATATATATATATATATATATATATATACATTGATTCATTTCATGATTGAGATAATCTAATCTAATTTGTACTCTCATTACGCTCTTATATTATGTTATAGTCTAAACGATTTCAATCATACTTTACAAAAAATTCATATTTAGTTATTTTCACTCCCTATAAATCCATACACTCCCATATGTTATAGCTAAGAGAGGATATAGGAAGAATTATGCTGGTGGAAAATATCTGTGTTAAATAACACAAGCTTTTCGAAGATATACTTCTACATAAGCAATTCCTCCCAACGAAGTGCGGGGTTTTTGGTTAAGGAGATACTGAATGGGAGCTTCAGGACCGCATGTAGGTTGGAAGGTCCGAACTAGTATAGAAACTCTGAAATAATTTTTTTAAACTTTATTTCTCTTAATTTTCTCTTTATACCTATGCGCTTATATGTATCACACATATCAAATACAAGCTATGCCATGATCCTTATCACACTTTCATTTGGTAACAGAGCACGATCATATAAATTACCGTGAAATTATAGTTGACATATGTAACATTCCTAATTATAAGGTTGACATATGTAACATTCCTAATTATAAGGTCCAGAACTAAGTACTACAGACGTTACAATCATCTATAATATTAATTTATGGTGATAGAAGTTGGGCACATTAATGATATCAATATCAATAATACTTGAATATGAAATAAACTTAAACACAATTTTAGAACCACTATTCACATTTCATAAAAGTGATATTTTATATTTGTTACATAATCCCAAAAGATGCCCAGATTTTGATAACATATAATAGTACAAAATACTCAAGAGTAATATGTGAAGATATCCTCTTAATGATCAAAGTACTAATAACTGGCATATGCTTATTTATTACATCATTCAAACATCTTAACGCAACACAACAAACTCCAAAATATAACTCCTAAATAGCCAGAGTTGCCTCCTATTCATCTTCAGAAGCTTTATCTGCGAAACCTGCTTATCCTTTCCCCTGATCAACTCAAATGAATATCAAAGAGTTAAAGGGTAAAAGAAAAAACCTTTGTGTCATATAATAAGTCTAGTGTTAATATAATATTCTACCTTAATAAATATAATATTCTACCTTAATAAATCAGTATCTAGTGAGACCACATGGCTAAGCAAAACAGGTTTTCCCCTCGCTAGTATCCTTACTTGCATCAATCTTGCAATCACAATGGGTATTAGACATAATAGTCGTTAACAATCAAACTAATGCATGTCCTACTGATAATTTTGACTACTCGTTGTTACATCATAGTTTTACCAGGATAACAACAAACCTATAAGACTGACTTAGGCCCAACATATTTACAAAATTTTCTAACTTATCATTAGAAGAAAACTTGATTATCCATCTGAACATACTCTTTTTTTGACTTTTTGTCCATCTCTTCATTTTACCAAGCTAACTAGGAACCTAATGTTTATGCGGCCTCACCAATAACTTATCTGGTTATATATATTCCCTTTTGTGCATAACATACTTTTAGTTTTCTCCTGACTCTACCATATGCATTGGAATTTTGGACTTATTTCAATTAGGTGTGATGCTGATGTAACAACCCTGGTTCCGAGTAATGGGGTAAAGAAGATCATAGCAATATTTGTAATTTGTTGGTTAAGAAAATAAGTGAATTTGGAGAAAATACCTTGTATAGCCATATAATTTTGAGATTCGTGTTAGCTTGTGTGTGACACCCCCACGTCCACTCACTATGAGAGTGTATTAAGTTTCGTGAAATGCTATAGGTAAACAGACACAGAATAATTACAAGACAGATATAAATAAGGCAGCAGCGGAAAATTTAAACTTTATTTCAAACATAAGTCATAATACCGTGATCCACAATTTCATAAGTCACAAAAATCATTACAATAAAATAACTTCGATCTTGCACCATCAGAGTACATAAATAAAAAGCATCACTCCCCAAATAAAAAGAGTTAAGCCATAGTAGAGACAAAAACTGGAGTCATACTTCAAAAGTAGCTCCTAGCAAGATGATATCTGATTCTGATTAAGTCTGAGTGTTTCCTCTCTAAGAACCTTGGGGGGAAACGGAAGAAAGAAGGTGAAACAACAAGATCAGACATAAAGTCTGGCGAGTCTAGTTACTTTTAGCCAGTAGATAAATAAAAGCAACATGATAGGCATATAAAGTGGATAAGAGAGAGATCACTACGTAAATGACAGGTGTGACAAGGTAAGCAAGTTAAGGTGTATGCGCCTCACTAATGATTACTCTGCACTATTACTAGTACAACTGAAATGAGATGATCCCATCCACTATAAGTTGATAGGCATAGGTCATACGTCCAAGTATACCCTAACCCCAACCCTAATCGATCGGCTCCCTACCCTGTAGATATCATGTGCTGGCCCCACAGTAGAGGGTATCACTTCTTAAAGTGGCAACTCATGGTGTGCACAACCATATCTACTGGTGTCACGGTCGTCTTAGCCCCCTCCGCCCGGCCCATGCACGCACATGTCCCCGGTCGGTTTGCGCCGCCCACACCATCCGCCTCGTTTGGATCTCTTACAATCAATCAGTAAGTGTGTCCATTCTCCGCCTAGTACAGAGGTCTTTACTTGATACTAACTCCGGATTACTGACTGAAATGGGTCTCATACAATATGATAGAAGCTCCCCCCTTTGTCTTGTACCCCTGACTAGGTTTTCCAGGTTTTCCACTAACTATACCCTTAGGTGTCTTTAGTTACATAGTCATATACTAGTTATGCTTACCCTAAAGGGTGTCTTTATGTAACAGTCCGCCATTTTAACTGCCCCAAATCAGTGATTAAACCAACTTGAAGCGTCCAAAACAATGGATTGTTATTGGCTTATAGGATTTAAAAATGGAATTTAACACAGAATCACCAAATAAGAAGACAACAATATCTCATAAACGAATTTTTATATACAAAAATTTATCATAGTTTACAAAAATTAAAGCAGCGGAAAATGTTTACATAAGTTTAAGTTTATTTTTAATAAATACAACTTTTGTCGAGCGTTGCACGCACGTGCGTCTTCTTATGCCACACCACTTTAATAGTTAAAACCATTGCATCTGTACACTTGGGACCTAAACATGAAATGAACACGCTGGGAATTGAACCCGACCTAAACATGAAATGAACACGCTGGGAATTGAACCCAAAAATTACTTTAAAGCCTCACAGTATGGGTTGATTATTTTATGCATGTTGCACACAAAATCTCAAAAGGATCCAAAGAAAACGTCATGACAGCTTAATAAATATTGAATTAGAATACAAATACTCCTCATTTATATGGACTGCATCACATAAAATTAAGTGGGGTAGTTAAAATTTGATAGCTATTCTCACTATTATACTTTTTTTTTTTTTTTTATTGTTGAAAATTATAATTATCTCCTCACCGAATTTTGTTGAACTGGACAATTGACCACCCTTTCAAAAGTAGAAAGTTTATTAAATAATGTATCACATATAATCACTTGATCCCCAAAATTAGCATCCGGATAATTGACAACTTTAGGCAAATAACAATGTATAAATAATAGTCAAATTTCTCCATAGTGTAGCGCAAATATTAGTGAAAGTTCTCATCTTTGAAAATCAGTGTGCTTTTGTTCAAAGCCGTATAATAGAACATGGAATCCTACTGGCACAAGTCAATAAACTCAGGGACATTCAAGTTGCGTTTTTGTGTTTTCTATAAATGGTTGAGTCATGGAAGTGCTATCATTAATCTCAAAATATGTTGAGAATACATTAAAATGAAACTTATTTTGAGTATACCAATTTTCTACTGTATGCGTGGAAATTTGGAGCATGACCAGGCTAGTCATAGAACAAAGACCTGGAGATCAGGAGAATATTAACCAAAAGTGACGCAAGACCTGGCATCATTCAGCAACACTTATAATTTGGTGCATGATATATATATATATATATATATATATATATATATATATATATATATATATATATATATATATATATATATATATACACTATAAATTTAAAGTCCACAATTTACTGCATGTACCCATACTGAGTATGGTATACACATATATATACGGTCTAATTACAAAGGTTCAGCATGCGTCCATTAAAGTGCAACATGCCACTACTAGTACAAGTGCTCACAACTTCTTGTTTTACATTTTCCTCTTGAATATACATAAAATAGCAAAAGTTACAGTTAGCACAATTAACGCTCTTGTACTCCAGCATGATCGCCACACGTATATAATTAAAGAATTCAATGGAAGCCTAACTATCTGTTCTATCACTAAGCCATGCTAACGGATCTCACTTATACACGTACTGTGTATAAATTGAGACTCAACGTATATTGAGACGTAAAATAAGAAGGAAAGGAAATAGAGTTCCCTTCGTTTTTGTAGAGAAGAGAGTAAAGGCGGCAAATATGTTTGCCTTATAAAAGATGAAAGTTTTGGGTGCCACAAAACAAATTCATGCGTAGGGAATAAAATGAGGAAGTGAATGCAGTGAACCCATTGTTTCTTACGTCAGTAAACCCATTTTACAATGACGAAGTTCAAAATTCCCCGACTGTTAATTGTGGGTTAAATGCAAGTTTTAACTACATGAAATCTTATATCAATATATATCGAGAAGACAAGTCAAGCAAATCAATTTATGCCAATACTGGCAATATTATTTTAGCAACGATATCTATATGGTACAAAACTTAACATATCTGTACAGTAAAGAAATATTGAAAGTTGCAGACATGTGAATGAACAATTCATAGCAGTAATACGAGATTCATTTTAGCAACTCAAATTTTGAATCTACAAATCTTAATCAAAAATTAATTTAGGAATCAAAGCATTTTATTTTTAAAGCTCTTTTGAAAATAAATTGCTTAAAGCACTAAAAATTTAGGGTGTTGTTATTGACACTCCAACTATTGTTAGGGGGGGAATCATTTTTTAAAAACACTCCATTCTTTGAAAAATTGTTAATGGGCTACACAAACATATTATTTCACACTACTCAATATTCCCGGATTGCCCCTTCAAAATAGATTAAAATAAAACTTATTTGACAAGGGAAACCGAACTAAAATAAGCGATTCGTCACCACTGCACTGAATGCATCACGTAATCAATTATGTATGTATTCGACAGTGATATGTCGAAAATTAATAATCATTTCAGTGCATTGCCTTCGTAATTATTAAATTTGTCATATTTATGTCAACCAAAAAAAAAGTTCGATCATATTACTCAAAAAACGCTTGTCGTTTAGGGTTTAAAAAATTCGATATATGTGAATTGGAAAAAAAATACTATGACCCTTGTAATATTGGTTAAGGTAAAATTACCTTAAGGCTAAATGGGTAACAAAGTAAAATTACCTTTATTTGTTAAGGGGCTACTCTTCTCATTAGTACTCCCCTTAACAATTTTTGAAAAAATAAAAAATTGGTCACCCCTTAACAATATTTGGAGTGTCAATAACAATGCCCAAAATTTAACCAACAAAACTGCTTTAAAATGGTGTGCTCCAAACATGTAAAGAGTGAATAAAACATAGTCAAAGATCAACCAAGATCAGTGCAACCGTTCAGATGTTCAAACAATGAACATGGCAGAATAATTCCTAAAGTCGAACTATTTAAATGAGTCAAAACTTGCCAGCAAAAGAAATTAGATCCAAAACAAGATTTTGACTAAATCAAAATCTATATGGGTAAATGTACCACATATGATTAAGTCAACAAACATCACTTGGAAATCAGAAAAAAAAAGAATTCATCATCCTCCTTCCAAATCTAAATCACAACAGCTAGATGTATTTCCATTAACGTAAGCAAATCATAAGATAGGACTTGAATGGAACTTTGTGCTTTGAACTTTAACCCATCAGATTCAGTTTGAGAACACATATATAATATATTCACTGACCCATACCAATGCAACACATACACACATGCAATTTACTGGGTACCGAATGTTACTGTGTACCATTACTAAGTTATAATGAATTGCGTTGAACTATTATAACTGCAGGGAGCCATAACTTATTGACCAGTTTATGAACAATACTAGGTGTCCACTGTTTACTCCATAGATTGGTTGTTATGATTTCAGTGTGCATATGCTGGTGAAATACAAATAGGGCCAAAATAATCATGTATGCATGCGACATCAGTTTCATAAATTTGTGAAGGTCATTTCAATCGTGAATCTAATGGTGCTAAATTCCGATTTCCATAAAGATGGACTCTAATATCTATAGTAGAGATTCAACATGCGTACCAAAATTAGAAGCTTGTGCACAAAGTCTAAATCACACGTATCTAGTATAAAATAACGAAATAGACCAAAAATGAAAACCGACATGATTAACAAAAGCAGGAAAAGGAGAAATATTGAGAAATTTACTTAGCTTAACCGATGTACATATAAATGAAGGCCGACAATCTCTTTTCACAGGTTCATAGCTGCTCCAGATGCCAGTAATTTATAACCGACTTATTATAACGGTGAACACTTAGTGAAAGCTTGGTCTTTGAATGCGTAAAGTTGGTGACTTCAAGGCGACGACGCGGTGACAGGATACGTCCTTGATGGCCCAACGGGTTCGAGTGGCACTGATGGTGACTCCCCTTTTCCAGCGGCGAGGCGGAGATGAAGCGGAGAGAGGGGACGACGGCGATACCGGTTTGATTTTGAGCTGGCCCTGAATTACGAATTAAGGTAAAAATCAATTTTAGGAATAAAAGCGAAATAACCGCTGTAGAAAAATAGAGAAGGAATCATCCCCCCGAAAAAAGCACGCACGCTTAATTTATAATTCAAAGGGAAGAATCTAGACACTAGAAGGGGATAACACGTGGTAAGCCAAAATTGGCAAAGACAAGTGGGAATAATATTCATCAAGGTGAAAGCAAATGGAAAAAATGTTCAACGCCCAAACTTTGAATCAAAATTCTGTTGAACAGTGAAAATGGTTTGAACAAAAGAAATAGATTGAGTGAGCGCTTCTACTGAATGGTACACAGTGGGAACAAACAACGCTATTAACTTGTTCAAACGCATTATATTTGACAACTTCTAACCATAAATTAATTTTAAAGATCGACGTAAAATATGTGAATTTTATTTCACAATTTATTCCTTACTTGTTTATTCAATTACGTTCAAAACAAATTAAAGTCAAATTCTAAATTGAAATCTGATTATAAATACTCGTTTTAACGTTAATTCTAAACCAAACTTTTTTTTTAAGCATCAAAATCCCTAAGTCGTCGCTATCACCCTTCAAAAATCCGGGTTATTACACTTTAATTACATAACTTCATTACATTATCTATCGGTTATGTATACCACTAGGTGTCTTTAGTTACATTATCTACTGGTTATGTATGCCACTATGCGTCTTTAATTACATAACCTTATTGGGTTAAGTTCGTGGGCCTATATATACATATTACCCACCCCCCTCTAATTTACTTAACCCACCACTACCCATCAAATTTTTATTTAACCCTAACTTAAGTCCATAGTCATATTAAATTAGGTTAAGTAGTATATTTCATTACCATATCCAATTATAGTTATAATGGGCTAGACTTCCCACATTAGGCCTACAACGTGTGGATGTTGGATATGTCGTTCGGGTCCGGACAGTCTTATTCCACGGTTGGGCTTAACCTTATGTCGTAGCCTAATTCGTATTTGCGTACTTAGACCTCCCACATTAGGTTCAACATTAGTGGCTGCTGGATATGTCGGTCGGTTCCGGGCAAACTTCCACCATTAGTGTAACCTAACCTCGTGTCATAAGTACAATTTACAATTCCTAATTGTAAATTACTAAACATTCCAAATTAATTCAAATCTACCTATGTCATTATAGCTAACTATTTCTATGTTTTCCCCATTTGAATTACATGTCCTATTTCCTATTAAACATTACATAAATCATGCCAATTATAATTCCTTTTTCCCCATTTACTCTCTAACGTATTTGTACGTATTTTGGCGGCATCTAGGCTATAAAGTAGCCTAGCTATAACAATAAAAGGGAATATGACAAGGGTGATAGTTTCAACATGTCTTGGCATAAACATGAACATAAACTGGCATAATAACAAAGTGAATGGGCATGTGATTAACATCATAATAAAGTGGACATCAAACTAATAACTTGTGGCAATCACTATGATGTTTAATGAGATCTAGATTTAATGTTTAGTGTCCAATTACCTAGATCTAGCATAGTTAGGTTGACATAGCAACATGTTTAGATCAAAAGATAGATTCATATGTCAATTTACAACATGTATCAACGTTTTACAATATTACAGGTGAAAGGTGATTAACATAAATGTCTAGATCCAAGTAATGTCTCAATTATCCAAATTAATAGATGTACATCCATCATAACATGGTTACAAGTCAAGATCCATACAAACATCATAATCGAATCACCATAATTATATTAGATCTAGGAAATTAGATCTGTCATGACATAGGATAGAATTTCATATTAACACAAAATCATACTTTACAACATATCCAATTCATTGTCTATCAAAGCATACTTTTATTTATCTAAACCTAAAAGTAATATAGAAACTCACAGCGTTAGGTTTAGAGAATTTAGAAAGAACGGATCTAGAATTTCTGAATTGGATTTGTAGAGTATATTGATGTAGAAACGGTTTAGTTCGCACTCAAGCAGCATATGGCCTCCATGACTCCCAGTGAAGAGAATATAAGAAATATGACACATATATATAGTTGCCAGACCCCCTAAAATCGAGGAATTTTTTGAATTTGAATCCTTTGGAGCGGGAATTTTCGCCACTTAGAGGAATTATTTGAATTTGAATCCTCTGGATAGTATTCTGACTCACCTCTGACTTATGCATATATATAAAATATTTATGTGCGTATACAACTTAAAACTCTCATAACTTCTTCATACCGTGTCCGTTTTACGCAAACCAAATGTCTATCTTGACCAGAATTTCGAGACGGATGCAATGGTGCAGTCTATTTTCTCTAATTCTAAACATTAAATTAATTATTATTTAATTTATTCTCTTTAATGTCATTAAAAATTCGGGGTGTTACATTCTCCCCTACTCAAAGGATTTCGTCCCCGAAATCTCTAAGTTGAGAAGAGTGCATATCCTACCATCCATCATTCATCTACTCATCCACCGATCACTGCATCCATTGTCCTTAAAGATTTCTAATGCTTATATGAATATATGCAAAGGTGTGTGTATATGTCCCAGCACTAATGCGAAGATCAGGCAGTCTACTGATTTAGTTGACCTCCTTAATGCAATGTATGTTAGTGCCATGAGTCCAATATGTATGCAAATAAACCTATTATATCATATAAGTTCTATATGTGTGCACACCCATTCGTCCAAATGCGACATCCATATGCCAGTTCATCCATTTTCATTCATAAAAGAAAACAAAATGCATAGACATCCATATGCAATATGAAAGTGATTGAGCCGATCTTAGTGTGTATTGTGTTTATATGCATCCACAGGCAACCACTGGCAAACACTTGCATCCATCAAACATAACATGTTTCAAACACATGTTTACATCCATAGGATTCCTACTAAATGTCGAAAATATGATGGATAGGATATATTCTACTGACAGAAACAAGTACTGATAAAAAAGGAAAGGAGTTAAGAACATACCCTCGAAAAGAAGAGGGTACGAAACACGAATCTTGTCTTCAGTCTCCCAAGTTGCATCTTCTGGGTTATCTCCCCTTTGATTCTTTAGCAACTTGATTTCTTTATTGCGCAGCTTCTTAACCTCTGACCCAAGAATACGGGTGGGGATTCGTCGGATTGTCGCCTCCCGTTCCACTTCGACTTCTTCCAACATGCTCGGCTCAACAACTTTTGCGGTGTCATGCAGGCACTTTCACAGATGAGAAACATAGAAAAAGTCATGAACACCAAATAAATTTTCTGGGAGCTTTACTCTATAGGCCATCTGGCCAATCATCTCGGTTATGGGAAATGGTCCAACAAACCTAGGAGCCAACTTCCCTACTGATCAGAAGCGAACAACATTCCTCAGAGGTGATACTTTGATAAAAACTAAGTCTCCCACTTCGAATTCGATGTCATTTCTTCTCTTGTCTACATAGGATTTCTGCCTATCTTGAGTTGTCTTCATCCGTCGTCGAATAATTCAATCTTTTTGGACGTTTCCCTAACCATATCTGGTCCAAGTAATAATCTTTCTGTAGATTCCCACTAACAAGTTGGCGATCTACAGGGTCGTCCGTACAATGCTTCGAAGGATGCCATACCGATGCTAGCCTGATAGCTGTTACTATAGGCAAACTCTACTAGAGGAAGATGCTCTTCCCAAGTCCCTCCAAAGTCATGGATATATAGCCTTAAAAGATCTTCTAGAATTCTGTTCACCCTCTCTGTCTACCCATCGGTCTGAGGATGATAAGCGGTGCTCAAACACAACTGTGTACCTAATGCTTCTTGCAAACTCCTCCAAAATTCGCTGGTAAAGATGGGGTCATGATCGCTCACGATGCTGGAAGGAACTCCGTGGAGAAGAACTATCTCACGAACATAAATTGTTGCCAACCGTGATGTCGTCCTCTTACTTTTAACTGGAATAAAGTGAGTGCTCTTAGTGAGTCTGTCCACTATCACCCAAATATTGGTATTACCTTTCTTCGATCTAGGCAAACCATCTATGAAATCTGTAGAGACACTCTCCCATTTGCACCGTGGAACCTCCAACGGATGAAGTAATTCACCAGGCTTCTTTTGCTCAGCTTTGACCTGTTGGCAAACTAAACATTGAGAAACAAATTTGGCCACGTCCTTCTTTATCCCAGCCTAAAAGAAAACCCTCTTCATGTCTCTATACATTTTGTCACTGCCTGGATGAACGGTCATCTTAGAATGGTGGGCTTCTTTTAGGACTGCCTTTATCAAGCTTCCAGTTGAGGAACACAAAGCCTTCCATCTCGTCGGAACACCCCTTTTTATCTATGGCATATCTGCTGAGATGACTAGAAGTCTCCTCTTCTGAGCTTATCCGTGATGTCTAGAATCTGTGGGTCACCTTGTTGCGAAGCTCCTATCAGATCCACAAGAGTCGGTTGTATTTCTAGGGATGCAAATAAATCAGGCAAAACCTCGGTGGAGGGTCTAAAATCAAAAGCTGGTATGAACACCGAGTTCTTTCTTTCCACAAACAGAGGACTCAGAGCCACTCTCTGCCTACTTAGTGCGTCTGCCACCACATTTCCCTTTCCAGGGGTTTAAGCAATCTCAAAATCATATGAAGCTAAGAACTCCATCCATCGTTGTTGCCTTAGGTTTAGATCCTTCTGTGAGAATAGATACTTGAGAGATTTATGATCAGTGTATAACTTGAACTTTTCTCTAAGTAAATAATGACGCCACGTCTTTAACGCGAATACTATGGCAGCTAGCTCTAGATCATGTGTTGGGTAATTCTTCTCATGAACTCTCAACTGTCTACCCCCATAACATATTACTTTCCCTCCTTGCATCAGAACCGCACTAAGCCATGTACAGCACGCATCAGTGTAAACAGTAAACACTTTATCCCATCGGGAAAGGTCATGACTGGGGCTGTTATCAGAGCCCTCTTTAGTCGTTGGAAAGCAACGTCACGGTCTATGTCAAATGAAAATGCCAAATTCTTCTTTGTCATCCTGGTGAGAGGGGCTGATATCTTTGGGAAGTCCTTAATGAACTTCCTATAATAACCTGCCAGCCCAAGAAACCTTCTCACCTCGATTGCATTTTTAGGAATCTGCCGATCTTGTACTGCAACCACTTTGGTGGGATCTATAGCTATACCTTCTTTGGAGACTACATGCCCCAAGAATCTCACCTCCTTTCTCCAAAAATGGCATTTGGAGAACTTTGCTTGTAGTTGATGGTCACGGAGAGTTTTCAAAACTTCTCCCAAATGCTAGGCATGCTCTTCTTCATTCTTGGAGAAGATCAAAATATCATCAACGAAGACAACGACAAAGTTGTTTAGGAGCTCCCAAAACACCCTACTCATCAAATCAACAAAACAAGCGGGTGCATTTGTCAACCCAAAAGGCATAAATAGTCATTCAAAAAAACCAGGAGTTTTGAAGGCGGTCTTGTCTATGCTGTCCTCAGCCACCCTCAGCTGATGGAACCTCGTAGCCAAGTCCAATTGAGAAAATATTGAGGCACCAACAAGCTGATCAAATAAATCATCAATCCTCGGAAGTGGGTACCTATTCTTCTTGGTGAGCTTATTTAACTCTCTATAGTCAACACACAAATGAAGCAAACCATCCGCTTTAGTTGCAAATACTACTAGAGCACCCCACTTAGATATGCTTCGTCTGATAAACCCTTTTCAAGTAGCTCCCCTACTTGCTTACTCAGTTCCCTCTTTTCCCTTGGAGCCATGTGGCATACTGGTAATGCAACCGGCTTTGCATTGTCCACCAGATATATGCGGAAGTCAATTTCGCGCCTTGGAGGTAAACCCCGTACCTCATTAAAAACATCTGAATAATCGCGAACCACTGGAACATATTGAAAATCATCTATGGATGCATCTACAGACACTAGGAAGCTAAGCATAACAGACCCTTGGGGGTCACGAGAAACTTCGAGGGTCTTCCCATGACAAGTCGGGAGTCTAACAACCCTCTTCTCACAGTCTAGAATGGCCCCATACGTGGCAAAGCAATCCATTCCTAGAATCAACCCATAGCCCATAAACCCGAGCACATACGCGTCGCATTCAAACTCGACGCCTAACACAGATATTTTCAAACCCCGACAAATCATTGATAAATGAGCCGAACCACCAATGGGTTTGAAACAACTATGGGATATACTACCATACTAGTAATTAAATGCAGAGATTCAACCATAGAACTAGATATAAACGAGTGTGAAGCACCAGAATCAAAAAGTGTTCTAATTGGATGGTTTGAAAGAGAAACTAAACTTTCTACGGAAATTTTTCTGACTATTTCAGGAGCACTGATTGCGAGAGCATGCACCTACCCTCCAGAGGTCCTTGCTCTGTGCCCTTGTCCCTGCGATCCCTGTTTCTTCGGGCACTCTTTAGAGAAGTGTCCGACCTCTCCGCAATTAAAGCAACTGGCCTTCCTTCTCTTACAATCTTTTATCAGGTGGCCCTCCTTTCCACAATTATGACATTTTATATTATCCTTGCCTTTATCATCTTTACCTCCTTTCTTCTACTGTTGCTGCTATTGCTGCCCTTTCTGGGTCATACCTTCTTATTCTGCGATGTCCCCTCAGCTTTTGTTTCCTTCTTTTCTCCCTTGTCCCCCTCATGCATTAGGGCCATATCAACAAGCTTTTCAAAGGTGGCCCCCATTAGAAGATGGGACATAGTTAAACCATGTAGAGGCTCATTAAGCCCCTTAGCAAACCATAAAGTCTTTTTATGTGGTGTGCCTACCAACTCTAGCCCGAACCTTGCCAGCTGTTTGAACTTGTTCACATACTCCTTCACCGTCAAATTTCCTTGTTTGAGTGTTAAGAACCTCTCCATATGTATGCTTCTCTTCACTTGGGAAACAAATTTCATTTCGAACCTCTGTCTAAAGTCTTCCCAAGTTTCTACCGGACGTCTAGCTTAGGTGACTTCCCACCAAAATGAGGCTTCGTCCTTTAACAGTCAAGTAGCTAATTGAATTTTTCTTTGGTCCTTCACTTCAAATATTACGAATAAGTCCTTAATCACCTTAAGCCAGTTCTGAGCTTCTACGAATGTCTCATTCCCATGGAATGACCTTCCTCCCATAGCCCGGAAGTCTTTGCAGATCTTGGCAAAGTTATCAGCTTTTGGAGGGGGAGAAGGAGGAATGACTAGTGCAACTGGGGGAGGAACGTCTCTTTGGCCTTCGGCCGGCGCCGTGGCCTCCAAACACCTTCGGAACCATCCGGGTATTCTGATGCCTTCTGGGTGATTAGGGATATTTTGTTCCCCAGACATGCTGAAAAACAGAAAAGGAAGAAATTTAGATAAAGGACCGAAGGATACTACATATGGCTTTTTGGGGAATGTTTTTCAAAATAGACTTTTCTTTTTGAAAATGCTTTCCTTTTAAAACCTTTTTGAAAATAATTTTCAAAAACTTTTATCTAGTTTGGTAACCTTCAGCTTTGATACCAAGTGTGACACCCCACGTCTATTAATGTCACTCACTAAGGGAATGCATTAAGTTTCGTGGAGTGCTATAGGTAAACAGACACAGAATAATTACAAGACAGATATAAATAAGGCAGCAGCGAAAAATTTAAACTCTTATTTCAAACATAAGTCATAATACCGTGGCCCACAATTTCATGAGTCACAAAAATCATTACAATAAAATAACTTCTGTCTTGCACCATCAGAGTACATAAGTAAATAAAAAGCATCATTCCCCAAAAAAAGAGCTAAGCCATAGTAGAGACAAGAACTTGAGCTATACTTCAGAAGTAGCTCCTAGCAAGATGATATCTGATTCCTAATTAAGTCTGAGTGTTTCCTCCCTGAGAACCTGGGGGGGAAATAGAAGAACGAAGGAGAAACAACAGGGTCAGACATAAAGTCTAGCGAGTCTAGTTACTTTTAGCCAGTAGATAAATAAAAGCAACATGATAGGCATATAAAGTGGATAAGTGAGAGATCACTACATAAATGGCAGGTGTGACAAGGTAAGAAAGTTAAGGTGTATGCGCCTCACTAATGATTACTCTTCACTATTACTAGTATAACTGAAGTGAGATGATCCCTTCCATTATAAGTTGGTAAGCTTAGGTCATACGTCCAAGTATACCCTAACTCCTACCCAGTCGATTGGCTCCCTACCCTGTAGATATCTTGTGCTGGCCCCACATTAGGAGGTATCACTTCCTAAAGTGGCAACCCATGGTGTGCACAACAATATCTACTGGTGTCACGATCGTCTTAGCCCCCTCTGCCCGGCCCATGCACGCACATGTCCCCAGTCGGTTTGCGCTGCCCACACCATCCGCCTCGTTCGAATCTCTTACAATCAATTAGTAAGCGTGCCCCTTCTGCGCCTAGCATGGAGGTCTTTACTTGATACCAACTCCGGGTTACTAACTGAAATGGGTCCCCCACAATATGATATAAGCTCTCCCCTTTGTCTTGTATCCCCCACTAGGTTTTCCACTGACTATGTATACCCTTAGGTGTCTTTAATTACATAGCCTTATACTAGTTATGCTTACCCTAAAGGGTTTCTTTAATTACATAACTTCATTACATTATCTATCGGTTATGTATACCACTAGGTGTCTTTAATTACATTATCTACTGGTTATGTATACCACTAGGTGTCTTTAATTACATAACTTTATTGGGTTAAGTTCGTGGGCCTATATATACATATTATCCACCCCCTCTAATTTAATTAACCCACCACTACCCATCAATTTTTTACTTAACCCTAACTTAAGTCCATAGTCATATTAAATTAGGTTAAGTAGTCTATTTCATTACCATATCCAATTATGGTTATAATGGGCTAGACCTCCCACATTAGGCCTACAACGTGTGTATGCTGGATATGTCGTTCGGGTCCGGGCAGTCTTATTCCACAGTTGGGCCTAACCTCATGTCTTAGCTCGATTCGTTTTTGCGTACTTAGACCTCCCACATTATGTTCAACATTAGTGATTGCTGGATATGTCGGTCGGTTCTGGGCAGACTTCCACCACTAATGTAACCTAACCTCGTGTCACAAGTACAATTTACAATTCCTAATTGTAAATTACTTAACATTCCAAATTAATCCAAATCTACCTATGTCATTATAGGTATCTATTTCTATGTTTTCCTCATTTGAATTACATGTCCCATTTCCTATTAAACATTACATAAATCATGCCAATTATAATCCCTTTTTCCCCGTTTTCTCTCTAATGTATTCATACGTATCTTGGCAGCATCTAGGCTATAAAGTAGCTTAGTTATAATAATAAAAGGGAATATGACAAGGGTGATAGTTTCAACATGTCTTGGCATAAACATGAACATAAACTGGCATAATAACAAAGTGAATGGGCATGTGATTAACATCATGATAAAGTGGACATCAAATTAGTAACTTGTGGCAATCACTATGATGTTTAATGAGATCTTGATTTAACATTTGGTGTCTTTAGATCAAAAGGTAGATTCACATGTCAAGTTTACAACATATATCAATGTATCACAATATGATAGGTGAAAGTTGATTAACATAAAGGTCTAGATCCAAATAATGTCTCAATTATCCAAATTAATAGATGTACATCCATCATAACATGGTTACAAGTCAAGATCCATATAAACATCATAATCGAATCACCATAATTATAATAGATCTAGGAAATTAGATCTGTCATGACATAGGATAGAATTTCATATTAACATAGAATCATACTTTACAACATATCCAATTCATTGTCTATCAAAGAATACTTTTATCTATCTAAACCTAAAAGTAATCTAGAAATTCGTAGCGTTAGGTTTAGAGAATTTAGGAAGAATGGATCTAGAATTTCTGAATTGGATTTGTACAGTATGTTGTTGTAGAAATGGTTAAGTTCGCACTCCAGCAGTATATGGCCTCCATGACTCCCAATGAAAGGAATATGAGAAATATGACACATACAGCTGCCAGACCCCCCGAAACCAAGTGCTACCTCAGCCCTTGGGGGTGTCGACACCTCTATGGTGGGTCGACCCCTAGGTCGACACCCCTTCAGGGGGGTCGACCCCCTAGAGCGGGAATTTTTGCCGCTCAGAGGAATTTTTCGAATTTGAATCCTCTGGATAGGATTCTAAATCACCTCTGACTCATGCGTATATATATTAAATATTTTTGTGTACACCAACTTAAAACTTTCATAACTTCTTCAAACGGTGTCCATTTTACGCAAACCAAATGTCTATCTTGACCAGAATTTCGAGATGGATGTAATGGTGCAGTCTGTTTCCTCTAATTTTGAACATTAAATTAATTATTATTTAGATTATTCTCTTTAATGTCGTTAAAAATTCGGGGTGTTACATTGTGCATTAAAGAAATTTAGGTCATTTTGAGCTATGAAGTTAAATCCCCACTAAAACCTCGCAATATCTCTGTTATAGCCTATAGCGCTCTTCAACTGCTACGCTATTTTAACTTAGCGCTGATGAACAGTAGATTCGCTTTTATCCCCGCTATTTTCCATTGCATCCGCTAAACCAAGGCTTTTTAGCATCCGCTTTAGCAATATTAATATATATGGCTTATTTCGACTAGTTATCTTTTTAAAAATTCAGTAAATTTAGTGTAAAGTGCTAAATTTAAATCATAAGTACCTAATATATGGTAACAATCAATTACACTCATCATACTTAACATGCATAACTTTGATATTCGTTGATTTTGTTATATAAGATTAATTAATATTGGTTTCTTATACACATATAATGTGAGAAAGGTTATTAATTAATTTTCAAATACTTAGTTTTACATCAAGTGAACTTTTTGTACCCTTGCTACTTCCCCATTTTATCCCCGTTATACCTTTTTACACCTCTGCCGCCATAGAACCGCTAAGCGCTTTAACCGCAAAGATTTTGAGTAATAAAATTTATATGTTGAATTAAGATTGTATTAAATTAAATAAAGTAATAAAGGATTCAGTTCAATGTTAGTATGTTGAATAAATTTAAAATGAAGCAAATAAAGTTTGGAAATTTTAAAAATTTGAATTTGTGAAAAAAACATGTATTATGGGATTTTATTTACCTGGAAACAATAATTTTATAAATTATTGTAAATAAACAATTATAGTTGTAAAAAGTATATTTTTGTTTCTAATTACATTGTAAATGAGGAAATATAAAAATGTAATATTGTTTAAAAAATCAATAATTGAATGATGAAAATAATGTTCATATGACTGTGCATTTAAATGTGATAAAACAATGAAGTTTGTACAATTTTAATGTTAAAATTGCAAGTTTTAAAAAAGAGTTTAAATTAGGCATTCATGTGCAAAATGTAAATTTCAATGCTAATATGTTAAAAATATTGTTTAGATAGTGTTAAATGTTATTTTAAATATGTTTGATAAAATGGTTGTTAGTTGAAACCATGCTGGAATTTAAACAATTGTGTTAAAAATAGTACAAAGATGTATAAATTGGCGTTATTAGGGATTGCAAAATGGATCGTTAAGGCAAAACTAACATTAGATGGGGGTGAATAGTATTTTTGAGAAATTTAAAAAAACCTAAAACTTATATGATCTACTATATGAATCACACACCACATACAGATTCAAAGACACAGAATCAAACGCTATCACACAGATAAACAAAAATAAAATGCAAAAAAGAAAAGAACACACCGGATTTTATACTGGTTTGGATTACTCCTATGTCCAATCCCACGCAACGTTGGATTGCACAGAGTTATATTACTATATCAATGTCCAAGTACAACACCCTTGATTTCACGACCACAAGGTTACCACCGGTTCCAAACACTCTTGATCAAGTATATTCCCCTTGATTTCCCGGCTACAAGGTTGACACCGCCCCGTTTCCTTGATTTCAAGGCTACAAGGAACACATCTTTCCCCAAACAATTACAACAGCCCTATAACTCTTCAATAACACTTCGATTCAGAGGGTAATGAGTAGAGAGTGAGAAGAGAAGAAGTTTTATATAAACAGAATTGAATTCGGTAGACTATAAGTGTAGAAATCATAAAAATATGAAATATTAATGATGTAAAGAAAGGGATGAAGATAAGGAAGAAGAATGATGAAAAAAATTCGAAATCAGCCCCTATTTATAAGATTTGAAAGGTTGCAACGCTTCTGAAACGTTACGAATAGTGAAAAGACACTTCCTTTCAAAATAAAAAAATATGACAGTTATTTGTCGACCTCCCTATAAATGTATGTTGGCATAACCCTTCACAAAATTGAGTTTTGAGCATTTTTGAAGTGTTTTAATATATTTATATTTATATTTATATATAATTCTGGAAATTCTTGAATTAAATCATAGTGTTATAAATAAGTATTATAAAGTAGGAAATCATATGAAATCATAAATATAACTTATATAAGTATATTTATAAAATTATAAAGTTTAAAACTATATAAATATAAAGCATATAAAAATATATAACTATATAAAACTTATAAACTGTAAAGCTTGAGTTTAAAATTAAAAGTAAAATAGAGGAGCTTAATAAAGATTGAAGATAGAATTTGAAAATAGAAATTGAAGTTTGAAAATCAGAAATTGAAAAAACGAATTTTGAATTTGAACCTAGAGTGCTATTCAGAGTCTTACATAAACTAGGCTCTATTACTATATTTATCTTGAAATCTTGATTGTTCAAGGGTCTTGAATCATCTCTAGATCTCTTAAATTGTACAGTCTTCAATGTAAATTCCTATATAAAAATCCTGCATATGTGTGTATATATATATATATTCAAGATAAAGGTGTTAGTATATATCCTATAATCAATTAATATTGAAATAAGGTTGTTGTCATCAAAACTCCATTCTCCTACAATCTCCCTTTTTTGATGATGACAACCTTAGTTTATAAAATATCATACCTGTACATACCTGTTGATGATGTCGCTACTAATACTCCACATGTCTACATGAATCCTATAAACTAAGTCTATATTTTATAATTTCTCTCCCTTTGGCATTATAAAAAAGGAATTATAAAAATACTCCCCCTTAATCCTATAACTATCTAAATAATTCCTATACTAAAGTGAAATGTTCCCCCTAAATTCGATATCTGTCTAAACTATATTATTCTATACTAAGATCTACAAGTGTATAACTTATTATAATACTTAATGTATATGACTACCCTTAAGTCCTTGCTTATATAACAAAGTAATAGAATACTTATGATAAACAAAACAAGCATTATATTAAACTTAGTTTTTACAAACGATATTACATGAAATACTATAAACGCAATACATCGAATGAACGTAAAGGAATGAAGAAAAAGAAAAGCCTAAATTCTAATAATTTTTGATGATGGGAGACTTATGGATTGGACAATTTGGGTAATGGAGACAAAAATCCCCATGTCGTTCAATCACACTTCCATTTTGATCGAACATGACCTTTCCCACACATATAACTTGATCTTCTTCTTCCGTAACTTCTTATTTAATCTCCTCAGGTTCTTCTTCCTCCATTATTTCTCTCTCCTCCTCCTCTGGTTCCTCCTTTAGTTCCTATCTTCTTCAATGGCTTAATTATCATCTTTGACGATAATTGGATTTGCCTGATTATCCATTACGAACTTAAGAAGACTCCTTATCACTTTTCCTTGTCTAATTTTCTCTTGACTCATACGAATCTGAAGCACTTGAATTTTAGCAAGCATTTGAAGATTATATTCCTCTTCAAGTTTGATGACATGTGATAGGGTAGAATGTTGAAAAGGACCTTCGGATGGTCCAGCGGATGATTCAAGATTAATTTGAGTGTTAAAATTGGTGGAGGACATTATTTATTTTAGTTTAGAATTTTTACATACGTGAGACGAGAGAATGCAGAAGAAAATTCAAAGTGGAAAATTTAAATGGTTATTATAACTATCATTTGGTGGGAATTAATTTTAAAAATCTGGCGGTTATATGTCGACATAGTGACATATGTATGTCGACATACTTGTATTTTTCATTTTATTTTTCTTATTTTTTAAAGTTACTTTTATATATATTTATATAATTAATCATTATAATTTATTGAATGAACAAATACCTAATTCTCTTCTAAATTTAGTAATTGTTTCTTCGTTTAATGATTTTGTTAATATATCTGCTATTTGTTTATATGTTTATATAAATTCTAGTGAAATTTTCTTTTTACTTACGTTATCACTTAGAAAATGATGTAGTATATTGATATGTTTAGTTTTTGAATGACGAGTTGAATTTTATATATGTTTTTAACACTCGAGTTATCGTAGTATATTGGTGATTTGTTTATTATCAATCCAAAATCATTGAGTGTTTGTTGCATATATATTACTTGTGAATAAGCCAAAGCAGCAAAGATATATTCTGCTTCAGTTGTTGACAAAGATACGGTATTTTGCTTTTTACTAAACCACGAGACTAGTGAATGTCCTAAGAAATGACATGTTCTACTAGAACTTTTTCGATCGGATTTACATCCCGCATAATCAGCATCACAATAAGAAACTAAGTCGAATGAATCATCCTCAGGATAAAATAATCCAAAGTCTAATGTATGCTATACATACCTTAGAATATATTTTAGGGCTTTTAAATGTGTTTCCTTAGGTTGTGATTGATATCTTGCACAGAGACATACATTATGCATTATATATCTGGTCTACTAGTGGTTATATATAATAGTGATCCTATCATTCCTCTATATAATTTTTGATCAACGTCTTTAGATGTATCATCTTTACTTAATGCTACATTAGTCGCCATCTGTGATGGTCTCCCATTAGTTGTTGTTAAATTATATTTATTTATTAGATCTCTTGCGTATTTTTCTTGATTAATCAATATTCCATTTTTTAATTGACGAATTTGTACGCCTAAGAAAAATGTCCGTTCTCCCATATGACTCATCTCAAATTTTTGGGTCATAATATCTGAAAATTCTTTATTTATTTTATCATTTGTTGATCTGAAAATTATATCATCAATATATTTATACTAATTTTATATCCTTACTATTCTTTTTAATAAACAAGGTATTATCTAATTTTCCTATTTAAAATTGGATTGTAATAAATAATTTCTTAATCTATCATACCAAGACCTAGGAGCTTGTTTTAATCCATATAACGCTTTCTTTAACTTATATACGTGATTTGGTAATTTTTTGTCTTCAAATAGAGGTGGTTGCATTACATATACGTCTTCTTTAACAAATCCATTTAGAAAAGTACTTTAAGCATCCATTTGATACAATTTGAAATTATTATGGCTTCCAAAGACTAGAAAAATCCTAATTGCTTCTAAGCTTGCTACAGGGGAAAAGGTTTCATCGTAATCTATTCCTTCTTCTTGAGTATAACCTTGTGCTACTAGTCGTGCCTTATTTCTTACGACCTCACCGTGTTCATTCATTTTATTTTTATAAACCCATTTAGTTTCTATTATAGTCTTATCCTCTGGTCTAGGAACAAGTTCCCATACATCATTCCTAGTAAACTGGTTCATTTCTTCTTGCATGGAAAGTGTTCATGAATCATCGGAAGATGCTTCCTTTAGACTCTTAGGTTCAATAGTTGAAACAAATGCAGTGTTACTCATACTATTTAATTGATTACGGGTTCTAACGACGGATTCAATATCTCCTAAGATATTTTCTACAAGGTGGTCTCTAAGTAATCTAATTCGTTTATTTGGTTGACTATCTTCATGGTTTGTTTCATTAATTGCATTTTCACATTAATCTTCATTGTTTTGTGTTATACTTTTATAATTTTCGTCAAACGATACGTTTAAGGTTTCTTTTATAACATTGGTTCTAGTATTGAAAACTATATATGCCTTACTTCTCTCTGAATATCCAATAAATATTCCTTTATCGGAAATCAAGTCTAATTTATCTAAAGAAATTTAGTATTAAGTATAAAAAATTTACTTCCAAATATTCTAAAATATTATAATTTTGGTTTCTTATTTTACAAACGTTCATAGGGAGTTTTATGAGTTAAGGGTCTAATTGAAATTCTATTTAAAATATAACAAGCTGTTGCAACTGCCTCAGTCCAAAAATTTCTTGGTAAATTACCATTAGATAACATATTTCTCGCACACTCTTGTATCATCCTATTTTTACGTTCAACTACTCCATTTTGTTGAGGGGCTCTAGGAATAGAAAAATATGGGATACTCCCTTTTTATTACAAAATTTTTGAAATTTTCATTTTCGAATTCTCCGCCATGGTCACTACGTATTATTTTGATTTTTAGTGATAATAGGTTTTCAATTCTTTTAGAAAAAAATTTAAATTAATCGAAAGCGTCACTTTTATTTTTAAGAAACAAAGTCCAAGTAAATCTAAAAAAAATCGTCGATTATTACGTAAATATGTCTGTTATGATTTATCGATTGGGTTCGAGATGGACCAAATAAATCCATGTGAATTAATTCTAATGGTTTTGAGGTTTCAATTTCCTCTTTTGATTTAAATGATCTTCTTTTTAATTTTCCGAATTGACAAGCGTCGCATAAATTATTAACTTTAAATTTCATTTTAGGTAATCCTCTAATTGAGTCTAATTTAGAAATTTTAGAGATGTGTTTGAAATTTATATGACCAAATCTCTTATGCTACATCCAGGGGTCACTCGTATTCGCCATAAGACATAGATTATCGTTGGAGATTTTCATACTCAATATGTAAATATTTTTCTTTCTATCTCCTTCGAATATTACTTTTGAATTCCAATCTTCTATAAAACATTTATCTTTTTCAAAGTTTATTTTATAGCCCATGTCGCAAAGTTAACTTATACTCAGCAAATTGTGTTTTAGATTCCTAACTAATAAAACATTAGAAATAATAGGAGTTTCAGAATTACCGACATTGTCGATCCCAATAATGTATCCTTTATAGTTATCTCTGAAGTTCACCATTCCACCATCTTCATATATCATATTATTGAGTAATTCAGGATTTCTTTTCATATGTCTTGAATAGCCACTATCCAGTATCCATTTATCCTTTTTAATTTCCACCAATTGCTTTCCAGAATTTGAATTCTCAATAGCCATGTAACACACCAGTTCGGAATTTGAACTTTCAACAGCCACCTTTTCAGAATTTGAATTTTCAATAGCCACCATTTCAGAATTTGAATTACCAACGGCCACTTTACCCATCTTTTCAACATTTGAATTTTCAAAAGCCATATAACACATCTTTTCCTATGTTGAACAATATTTCAGTAGATCACTTGACTTTTCAATATGATTATGCAAACTCTTTCAACATTGATACAATGCATGAAATGACACTAGTGTTAACAATTATTTCAAAATTTGCCATGTTAAAATTTTATAAAAATTAGATTATGAACTTTTTGAAAGGCCTTGCTCTGATACCAATTGTTAGGATTGCGGAAAGGATCCTTAAGGCAAAACAAACATTAGAGGGGGGTGAATAGTGTTTTTGAGAAATTTTACAAAATCTAAAACTTATATGATTTACTATATGAATCACAGACCACGGATATAATCAAAGATACAGAATCAAACAAATTCACAAAGATAAACAAAAATAAAATGTAGAAAAGGAAAGAACACACCAGATTTTATATTGGTTCAGATAACTCCTACATCCAGTCCCACGCAACGCTGGATTGCGTAGAGTTTTTGTAATGACCCGAAAATCCCTGCCCTTTGAATCGACCATAAACCACACAGGTCTGATCCAAAAGTTGGAAATCCTCGAATGCACTAACTTTGGACATACAATACATCGGAACAAATAACAGAAGACTTTTATAAACATCATAATAATGTTACATCAGAGTACAGAATATATCATAGTACATCGAAAAATAATAATACAGCGAAAGATTAATTTTCAATAAATAAAATACAATGCAGCGGAAATGAATAAACTAGCACAGCGGAAGACTATCAATGTTCTGGACACAGCTTTATGCTTCGATCCAGAATCCTGCTAAATATATCTGCAACATAAGCTACTCGACTGCCCGTGAGGTAAAGAGCGCACCCGAGTTTGCAAAGTGAAACAAACTATGAGTCAGTCGTGGGACTGGTATGAGAAATCTTTCCCAACTTATCTAACAATATGGCTAATCACAGGACAACGCGCTAATGCGGAACAGGTTTACTCCATTGGATTGCCAGTGCATAAATTAAATAAATTTTTATTCAAAACAACGCAATGCTTTTTAGAAAAATGAAATCATTATAAGACTCAAGTCCCATCACACAATGCAACGCAAACCGGAGGATACAGTTTTACCTTATAATGATCAAACATGCTTGATACGTATAAAATAATATTTTATTATTATTATTAGTGTATAATCAGTTTTAAAATACTTCAAAGTAAATGTATCAATCCTAGATGGCATAGCTGCCATATACTATGTCGCCATAGATAGGTTTACAATCAAAACCGTAGTGTCGTATTGCAAATTTGGTTTCCATCATGAGTCAAGGCTAGGGACGATCTCCTTACCGATTCGAGACACTCTAGCAAATGTCCCAGGATTTGAACGCTGGCGAACCCTTGGATCCTGCAGGGCCGGTCCACAAATACTTTAGTGGATTAGTTATGTCTGAACACACGCTTCCCCGTCTTATTGAACCAATAAATTGGTCATTATCGACCAATATAACCGAGGCCTCGTAATCTATCATCCACATAAGTAAAATGTCAAGCTTGCAAAACCCTGACACCACTTCTAGCTAGAAAGAAACATGTGCACTCCCTGCGTTCCCTTGTCCCATTTCCGACTCTTATCGGGGTGTGAGGCTCGAGAAGTAATGCTATACACAGAGCTACGCCTAAATAGGCTGTGCTTTGATCATCAACCACAAGGCTATGCTTTTCAGCAAAAGCCTTGATCATTTTCATCTTGGCATGCCACATTGACAATTCACGCCATGCGATCAATAACTATTAGATATATAACCTCTGAGCTCATGCGTCTCAGAGAAGGGTGTCAAGAAAGAGAATAAATTCTCCGCTACCAAACATATATATATATATATTAAATAGAAATCAATTCACATATAATGAAATCCAATGTCAGACACACATCCATTTACAAGTCCGTTCTGGGTCTGAACGAAACCGGAGACACCTTATTTCTCGTCCCGTATGTCCAATACGGAAGAGAGGTGCTCGCTTATCCGGACAACCAACAAGTATGTTCGAACAACTACCACTTAATCCTTTACTGGGAGCTACCCAATGTCGGACATCGGTGGTTATCCATTCGATGTGAAGATCGTCGGTCTTCAATCAGCGTCTTCAATATATTCGATTTAAATCGTCGTATAATTATTTGAAATGAGATTGAACTCAGTCTTTTCAAATAATTCTCGCATATATATAATTTAAACCATTTCATATCGTTAATATTATTTTATAACGATTTATCGCCATTTTCATTTATATAAAAAAAGCTCAATTTAATTTAACGACGCTTCGGGTCAATAGGCGGCCCTAACGTTGTTTTTACCTAAATTTGATTTACACATATCTCGAAATCTAACCGTTGGATTTTAATAAAGTTTATACCATTAGAAAGACCTTCTCAGAGCAGTCCTAACGGTTCCGGTTTTGGGAAAATCTAACGATCGGATCTTTCGGTATAATCGTTTAAAGTTACGATTCCAAAACGCGAACTACTGCACGCGATTCGTTCACTTTAAATTTATATTTTTATATATACTTATATATAAATATAAATCATTCGACAATTCCACTAATGTGTTTAACACGCCAAATAAAAGAATGTTTTTATTGGCATAATACATCTAAATGTTCATAATGTCAAATAAACATATATTTGGTTTACATGATAATTTAGCTGATGACAAATAAAAAAGATAATTTTTATTTGTATTTCTATTTTTAACTCTAACAAATAAAAAGGAAATATTTTATTTGTATATAGTTTCAATGAATGTTTTGACAATAAAATTAATTCTTTTATTGACATACAAATTCTAATGTATGTTGTGACAATAAAAATGATTCTTTATTTAACATACAAATTCTAATGTATGTTTTGCAAATAAAAATAATTCTTATATTTGCATACAAATTCTAATGTAAGTTTTGCAAATAAAAATGATTTTTGTATTTTCATATAAATTCTAATGTATGTTTCGCAAATAAAAATAATTTTTATATTTGCATATAAATTTTAATGTATGTTTTGCAAATAAAAATGATTTTTTATACTTGCAAATAAATTCTATAGAAAAATATTTACAAGGACAAAACTAAGGGCTTTTTTATTTATAAGGACAGCCCACTAAAAATTTAACCAAAAGGACAATACACTACAATAATTTATTCGGCTGCTATTTTCTTTTCTTCAACAATCTGCTATCGCCGTCGATCTCGTCATTGATTATGAACGCAAATTTTTTTTCCTGTTTTGTTTCGATCTCCAGCAATCATCTTCAAACATCCATACCAAAATCGATCATGCGCATAATAATTTGGGAATTCGTTCAAGGGATTAGGGTAATAAGAATCTCCTCAATTTATTCGATTTGCCCTAATTTTGTCTCAAAAACTTCGTCAATTATTGAAGGTGCCACGGATTTTGACTCGATGGGAAGTAGAGATGATTTCGTTATTTTTTGATTTTGCGAATTCATCGTACAAAATCGAACAAGAGAGATGAACGAGAAAAAAATCACTGGAAAATACTTTTTTTTATGATGAAGTTAGCAACAGTTTTTAGGTATCATTTTTCTATTTTTTTAGGTATCATTTTTCATGTTTTAACAGTGTTATGCTTTTGTGTTTATAATTTTGGTGCTATACCAATTTTGTACATGTATTGTTGCATTAGCTTTGCAACTCAATGGAAATTATGCCATTTTAATCAATCAAAGTGGGATGTAAATTTTTTTTGTATTAGTTTTCCTTTAAAATATCAAAGCAGTTTTTGGGTATCATTTTTATATTTTTTTTAGGTATCATTTTTATATTTTCCAGTTGAATTTATATCATAGCAGTTTTTAGGTATCATTTTTGTATTTTTTTAGGTATCATTTTTGTATTTTTTTAGGTATCATTTTTATATTTTCTAGTTGAATTTACATCATAGCAGTTTTTAGGTATCATTTTTATATTTTTTATGTATCATTTTTATATTTTCTGGTTGAATTTACATTATTATGTTGATATAAGTTTAGATTATTATGAAATTCTTGCAGATACTGCATGCTGCTGGAATTTACTTGAATTTAAGAATGGATTGAGTACAAGTAAAAGTAAATGCATGAATGCATTCTTGGAATGGGGAGCAGTGCTGTATGTACTTATATTGTAGCGACACGGGAATTTCGACACTCAAATCCAGACACTAACACGTCCTGTGTCCAAACTCAAGTATCGGAAAACCCAGAAAGCTAATAGAAAGAAGTTAAAGGGTGAGAAAAGAAAGAAAGAAATATTAGAATAGAAGAAATAAGTAGATCAGAATCTCACAACGGAACGAACAAAATATAATAGTCAATAATGCTTTATAAAAGAACTATATATTACAACATTAGAGTATACATTCAGATCAATACAACACACAACAGAAATAAACTAGTACCAGTATATATATGGAATACGTCTCGACTTCAACTCCTTTTCCGAAGCTCCAAGCGATACCTAACCTGATAATATACTCGGTCTGACCCGAGCACATTTGAAGCAAAGCAAAATTCACCCGAGTCAGTATGGAATACTTTCAGCGATAAATTCATAACACAAACACTTGTTTAACTTCGAAAATCCCTTTGAAACAAAAGGATAATAGTAAGACCAGTACACACATAAACACGGACGGTTTTTACCTTACTATAACCCAAAACGTTTGAAATCAATATCTTCTTTGGATATTATCATAGTGTTTAAATACAAGTAGATAGAATCTAGCAGAACGCTTGCATCTCACGCTCCACATATATAGTATACAATCAAAACCGCGGGCGCTTATTGGAGATTGGATTTCCAACTATGACAACGTATGGGACCACCTATCGATAGTGTATCTTTAGAGATGAATACACTAGGTTCAACAAGAACGTCTTGCAACCCCGCCCACACATGACCGACCCCTCATTTCTCTTGAGTGTATCGAGCATATTGTCACCCTATGGCTTTTTGTCGCGACCACCGTAATTCCCGGGAGATACAGAAATGAATGAAGTAACAAATATGAATATTCTCTAGATGGTGACAATACACCCTAATGGGTGCGACCCACATAGCCATGCTGCCTGCCCGATTTTTGTCATTTCCCGGTTGATGAAGCTATAATCGACTTTTGAAACATCTGGCCACCATTCACATCGTCCATATACGTCGTCTAGGAACATGATGAATCGAAGGAACCCTCCTACTGCATCCAATACAGGAATCACCCCATGGATCAGCAGCGAGAAGTCCTTGCAACCCATAGATTCCAAGCACGACAGAATCACAGTATATGTAACAACCCGTATTTTTCGATAACGTGTTAAAACGAGAATCAAGGCAGAATTTAATTTTAAATTCTGAATCAAGTAAAACGGGCTATGCCATTGCGTTCGTCTCGGAAAAATACGCGAAATAGAGTCCGAGTTTTCGAAAATCGGAGTGCGTATGACCCGGTTAAGGCCCAAAGAAGATTTCTGGAAATTTGAATTTCGGAAACAGTTTTGGAAATCAGATCTGGGGCTAGGCGGGAAGTATCCCGCCTAGGCCATGTCGACAGGGCTGTCGACATGCCTGTCGACTTGGACCCATACCAAGTCAACAGCCCTGTCGACTTGCCTGTCGACAGGGGGTGGCCGGGGCAAGTAGCCTGGCGCACCTGTTTGTCTCACCTGGTCTTGTTCTTGGGCTGGGTCTGGAAGCTTCCGAGATCTGATGGTCCTAATCTATCCTAGGGTTAATCTAAGGGCCTAAAACTATCCTAATCTCTATAAAAAGACCCTAAACCTAACCTAAATCCCTAAAAATCAAACCTAGCAACTAAGTGCTGCCAAAATCAATATTGATCATGGCCTCCATCTCCAATCCCTAGAGCCTATGCATTCAAATCAAGTTCAAACCAAAAGGTGCAAGCTTGCTACACCAAATCAAGGCCAAATCAACATGGCTATGCGAGTTTCATGAAGGATCTTCTTCAAAGGAGCCACCTTTCTTCGTCAAAATGATGCATGACCCCTTTTCTAAGCCTTGCCTATGTAAGTTCTAGCTACTTTTAGATGGAAACGGTAGTTTTGATAATGACATGGGATAAAATGAGGCTAAACATGATTATGCGAACCTATATGAACCTTACCTTGCCTCTTGTGTTCATGTTTATGATTTTAGGCCATGTGAGTGACTTAATCATGCCTCTCATGCTATGCATAACCTAGTTTAACTTGCAAGTTTGGATCTTTATGCATGAAATGCTAGCATGAACCTTTAGAAACCATTTTACTTGTGAAACATTGGCTAAGACAAGATTTTGGGGCTTATGCATGTTTATGAACCCAAACCCCTTATGCTAACATGCAAGTTTGTGGCCAAATCTTTTATGAGATTATGCATGCTCATGGCCAATCCCCTCTTTTAAGTTGTGCATGGTTATGGCTAAACCCTTTTTGATAATATGCATGTTTGTGGCCAAATTACCTTATGACACTATGCATGTTTATGGCCAATCCCTTTATGATGTTATGCATGTGGAAGCCAAGCCCTTTTTGGCATCATGCATGTTTTGAGACCAATATGTGACATAGTATCCTTACTATGTTGACTCGCTTTGCTTGCGTTGGGAAAACACGATTTTGGGTAGTTAGATAAACATGAACATGTCGCAAAATCTTAACTTGAATATGACATGTGTTTATACTTGAAAATATGACTTGAAAGATGACATGGAAGTTGGCATATAAGTATGCATAAAAACATGAGCTTGGGAATTTACCTATTAAGTTAGGTCTACCCTTTGGGAATTTACCTATTAAGTTAGGTCTACCCAAATGCTTGAAAACTTGTAACATGTTTTGGAAACATGATGAAGTTAGATAATATAAGTATGGCCAACTCGAGGTTGGGTTGAGTTTGCAACGTAAAACTACCCGGAACCGACCGGCCTAACTAGTAGTTGCAAACAATAGGACCCAATGTGAGAAGTTGGTTATGTCGCGCTTAAGACCCGAGGTTAGACTAGGTTGTGGTGTAAATCTACCTGGACCCGCCCGGCTTAACTAGTAACCACAACAAGGTCTAATGTGAGAGGTTGAGGGTGCATTAATTAAATTAAAGCCACCTAATAGGGTTAAGTTAATTTGATTAATGAGGCTTAACCAAATATGATATGGACAAATGGGTTAAGTAATTTGATAAGGCTAATGATACTTAACAAAACATGATAAGCTTGGGTATGTTAAGTAACTTGATTTGCCTAATGACACTTGACCAATTTATACGACTAGTGGACGGGATTAAGTTAACCAACACTTAATCAATCCAACACGATAACGTGATAAGGTTAAGTAATTAAGACTTAACTAACCTAACCACGGTAATTAGATGGGGTTAAGTAATCCACACTTAACTAATCTAAACACGGTAATTCATGGGGTTAAGTTAAACACTTAACCAATTCAAACTTGGCAATTTAATGAGGTTAAGTAACCCATACTTAACCAACTTAACGTGATAATTTAACGGGGTTAAGCAACTTATACTTAACCAATTATACATGAAGATTTGATGTGGTTAAGTGAACTAAACTTAACCAATCTAACTCGTTAAGTGGATGTGGTTAAGTGACCTATACTTAACCAACCTAACGTGAAAACATGATAAGGCTAAGTCACGAATTACTGGAATACGCTTGACCGATTGGATGACAAGGTCAAGTTAATTTATATAATTAACCAATCTAAAATGATAATTAGACGAGGTTAAGTTATGGATTGCTTAATATACTTAGCCAACTTGACACATGGTTTGTAGGGTTAAGTCTTGGACTTGGATACTTAGCCAATCTTGACATGGTTTGTAGACGGGCTAAGTTATGAACTTAAGTGACACTTAACCCATCAGATAAACCCTAATTTGGAGGATTAGGTAAATAACCATAGTTAACAAGGATTATGGAAATAAGGCTAAGTAGTAAACCTTAGCTAAAAGAAACTAAGTAATAATTCTCAGCCAAGGAAATTTGGACCACCTCTTAGATAGATGAGTAACCCGATACGGTAGGTCATCGTTTAAGTATACGTGTAGGAGCAGGCTATCTGATTTAGATAAAGGCTCCAACGAACTGGGTAACGAAGCAGCGGCTTCGGGGAACGTGAGGATATTCTTGGTATCCCTCTGTGAGGTCGCAGATGATCATCCTGGGCTCACAAGAGGTTGAGGTCTGCGGTAGAAGGACCAAGAATATGCCTTGGTTGCTATGCGAGCGACCTAAAGACTGGGGTGGATAGCAGTGAGTCGACGGATACATAAGGTGCCCGAGATAGCAAGTTCGCCGATCATCTACCATCTTGAGTCAAGCGTGTACGTACGGAAAGGCAGGGAACACCCAATAGACCATAATTTGCTATCTAATTATGGGTGAGGTAGGCCGTAGGATGTGGGCTGGCCGGAGTGTAGTTCTCATGCAAGATTTTATCTTGTGTTGCCTTTCTCTAGTTGAGGGAGGGGTCTCGTGGGACCATAGCCACGTGTAGAAAAGCAGACCTTAGTATCTGCATCGGCAGATAAATCTAAAGCTCCCGACCGAGTCCTGTATTTCTTGTTTTGCCCTGTGACAGGACTCGGATGGCACGATGTGATACATGTGCATACAGTTATAGAAAAACGATTCACGATGAATGCGTGGGAAAAAGGGCGCGGTTGAGGGTTAGCGTAATCCCTAGTGGCCTAGGTGGTTTAACCCAAACCGAAATACGAAAGCGTGCAATAGGTAAGCGTAATCCCTAGTGGTGCTAGGTGGCGTAAGTCCTAGTAGTTCAAACGATGATTCATATGGAAGAGCCTAGCTAGAACAAGGGTGACAGTCCAAACGATTTCAAGGATAATACGACATGAGGAAGCCCGTACGAGGTACGGCAAAGGACTGAACTTATATACATGGAAAGAAACATATGATTGGAGTAACCTATATATGCGATATTAGGTTGACATGGACCATTACACGACTTTGAGCACGGGACATTCATGGTTAACACATGACGCGGGCAGGGATACTAGTACGAGAGGTGCAGAGCAAATATACATGTTAGAACTAGGAAGAATATACATAATAGATACCGTGGGATGTTAGGCGGGGTAGATACCTTGGGATAATGTACTCGATATAAATCTGATGATGTGATACCTTGACTTATCATAACACCGTAGTTTATCATGATACCTTAGTTTACCTTGCGGCAGTAGTTCGACCGGCTACCCTGGTTTATCTATCTTGTAGTTATCCTTATGTTTACTTTCAGTTTATGCATGTCATGTTACCTTTACCTGTTTTTATACTGGAAGTAGATAGGACTTACTCAGTCTTTTTGACTGACCCGTTTTGTTTCGCCTCTTTTCTTCCGTTTCCCCCCAGGTTTCAGGGAGGAAACAATGCTGTTTAGTTCGGACTTCTTTTGCTTGAAGGTCATCATGGATGGCTTGGACTTCTCTTGGCTATGGCTACTTTACGGTTTTACTTGGGGAATAATTTAATAAAAAGTCTTTATGCTTCTTTACTATTGCAAGACAGGTTTTGATGTACTCTGATGTAAATGGCTTTAGACCTTATTTATTCATGTTATGAAAGTTTGATTTTACTTCCGCTATTTATATATGTTCTGTCTTGTGATATTTCTGTGCATGTTTACCAATAATGCCCCTCTAAAGCTAGTGCATTCCTTTGCGAGTGACCCTAGCGGAGGCGGGGTGTTACGTTTGGTATCAGAGCAGAAGGTTACTAGTCTGGGCAAAAGTTTTTAAAGACCTTCTGAAAATTATTTGAAAAACCGTTTACAAAGAAGCATTTTTCAAGAAAATTTTCTTTTAAAAAGAAAAAGGCTATTCCCCAAAGGCCATTAGCATCATCCTTGTTTCCTTGATTTAATCTCTTTTCCTTTCTTTCCTCCATCTGTAGTCACAGTGGTTTTGACTGCGACTAGTCTTTCTAGCTGCGTAAGTGTTTCCCGTACGATGGAGGTGGTTCTCGAGAGACCGTTGCAGAGTTATGCATGAAAGGATAGTAAGAACAAGGATAAAGGATATGAGCTCAGGGATAAGCAACATGTTGGTATGGCTGAGTCCTAAAAGGAGGAAGAAAGATGAACAATGAAACCCATGACGAGAGAGTACCTTTGGCATGGTAAAACGGGGCGGATAGTTAAGTATTATGGGACAAGGACAAGATCATCGGGAGGGCAGTAGTATGCTCTCATTTCTAGAGTACCTCGGAAGGAGGGTAACGATCTTGTCAAAGGTTTAGCTTTTCTTCTCTATCATCCCGTTAGGACTTCGTTGTTCGTATCATTTAAGTCTGCTTCGGTAGTTGAGTCTCTGCACCTTAAGTACTAGCGTAGTAGAGAATCCCGTTTTTGTCTCAAGTCCTATTGGAAGATCGGTCCATTTATTCATGGCTTGTTTGGATTTGAGAATGTCTATATCAAGTGTTGAGCTTGGAAATAATGCTTAAGTTGTGGCTGGATTCTAGGGATGAAGGGTTATCCAGTAAGGGGTGCCACTCTCGGTTTTAGAAGGAGGGTAGTTAGACTCTTGGCTTGCTTTGGTAATACCCTCGAAGTATCGTGTAACCTTTTGGGTTCTGTCATGGCTAGTTACCTAGAATCCCAGGATGCAGTTGTTAGTAATCCATTTGAATAGAATTCGCCGCTAAGGCGGATGGTTCGTTTCGATTATGTATGAGTTATGGGAATCACCCTAGTAAGGACTCTTGGCAATTTGGATTGGCATCGGAAAATGAGACCCAGAATTCACTAGTGAATTTTGGAGAGCTGGCTTGAGTACGTAGATATGGTTGAGCCAAGTATACTAGGGAAAGAATAAGTGCAAGTGGAACGAGAGGCGACGAGGAAATGAGTTCCAACTCATGATTGGAAACAGGAAATAAGAAGCTGCGAGATCGTGAAGAAAAAGGGGCAGTCAAGGCACGATGGAACTAAGCTCAAGGCAATGCGACCCAGGAGACTGAAGACTAAATACGTGCATGATATCTCTTTTGGAAATATATCCTCGACCCCTGTTTTCTGTTGAGCTTGCTTGTAGGCTATCTTTTATGGATATCCTCTCGGTCCTGTTTCTGTTACAAACCCCGTAAGGAGTTTGTTTTGTTTATCTTCTCGATCTTATCTTGAGAACCTTAGGTAGAACGCTATGGATGTAAACATGTATTTGAAACATGTTATGGTTGATATGGTTGCAAATGGTTGCAAGTGGTTGCTCGTGGATGCGCGAATTTACATTAGATATTAGCTCGACTCGGTCACATTTCATATTGCATATGCACGAGTATTTATACTTGTTTATGGATGAAATTGAATGTGTTACCATGTGGACGTTGCATATGGATGAATGTTTGTGCACGCATATAGTATCTATATGACTAGGACTATTTGCATACATGTTGGATTCATGGCACTATACATATTTTGCATTAGAAAGATTTTTCAGGCCTGATCATTAGCATTATCTAAGGAACATGTACACACACGTTTTGCATATATTCATACAGCATTAGAAATCATCTAAGGACAATGGTTGCTTGTGGATGATGTTTTGAGTAGATGGATGATGGATGGTAGGATATGTTCTTCCTAACTTGGAGATTTCGGGGACGAAATCCTAAAAGGTGGGGAGAATGTAACAACCCGTATTTTTCGATAACGTGTTAAAACGAGAATCAAGGCAGAATTTAATTTTAAATTCTGAATCAAGTAAAACGGGCTATGCCATTGCGTTCGTCTCGGAAAAATACGCGAAATAGAGTCCGAGTTTTCGAAAATCGGAGTCCGTATGACCCGGTTAAGGCCCAAAGAAGATTTCTGGAAATTTGAATTTCGGAAACAGTTTTGGAAATCAGATCTGGGGCTAGGCGGAAGTATCCCGCCTAGGCCATGTCGACAGGGCTGTCGACAGGCCTGTCGACTTGGACCCAGACCAAGTCGACAGCCCTGTCGACTTGCCTGTCGACAGGGGGTGGCCGGGGCAAGTAGCCTGGCGCACCTGTTTGTCTCACCTGGTCTTGTTCTTGGGCTGGGTCTGGAAGCTTCCGAGATCTGATGGTCCTAATCTATCCTAGGGTTAATCTAAGGGCCTAAAACTATCCTAATCTCTATAAAAAGACCCTAAACCTAACCTAAATCCCTAAAAATCAAACCTAGCAACTAAGTGCTGCCAAAATCAATATTGATCATGGCCTCCATCTCCAATCCCTAGAGCCTATGCATTCAAATCAAGTTCAAACCAAAAGGTGCAAGCTTGCTACACCAAATCAAGGCCAAATCAACATGGCTATGCGAGTTTCATGAAGGATCTTCTTCAAAGGAGCCACCTTTCTTCGTCAAAATGATGCATGACCCCTTTTCTAAGCCTTGCCTATGTAAGTTCTAGCTACTTTTAGATGGAAACGGTAGTTTTGATAATGACATGGGAATAAATGAGGCTAAACATGATTATGCGAACCTATATGAACCTTACCTTGCCTCTTGTGTTCATGTTTATGATTTTAGGCCATGTGAGTTACTTAATCATGCCTCTCATGCTATGCATAACCTAGTTTAACTTGCAAGTTTGGATCTTTATGCATGAAATGCTAGCATGAACCTTTAGAAACCATTTTACTTGTGAAACATTGGCTAAGACAAGATTTTGGGGCTTATGCATGTTTATGAACCCAAACCCCTTATGCTAACATGCAAGTTTGTGGCCAAATCTTTTATGAGATTATGCATGCTCATGGCCAATCCCCTCTTTTAAGTTGTGCATGGTTATGGCTAAACCCTTTTTGATAATATGCATGTTTGTGGCCAAATCACCTTATGACACTATGCATGTTTATGGCCAATCCCTTTATGATGTTATGCATGTGGAAGCCAAGCCCTTTTTGGCATCATGCATGTTTTGAGACCAATATGTGACATAGTATCCTTACTATGTTGACTCGCTTTGCTTGCGTTGGGAAAACACGATTTTGGGTAGTTAGATAAACATGAACATGTCGCAAAATCTTAACTTGAATATGACATGTGTTTATACTTGAAAATATGACTTGAAAGATGACATGGAAGTTGGCATATAAGTATGCATAAAAACATGAGCTTGGGAATTTACCTATTAAGTTAGGTCTACCCTTTGGGAATTTACCTATTAAGTTAGGTCTACCCAAATGCTTGAAAACTTGTAACATGTTTTGGAAACATGATGAACTTAGATAATATAAGTATGGCCAACTCGAGGTTGGGTTGAGTTTGCAACGTAAAACTACCCGGAACCGACCGGCCTAACTAGTAGTTGCAAACAATAGGACCCAATGTGAGAAGTTGGTCATGTCGCGCTTAAGACCCGAGGTTAGACTAGGTTGTGGTGTAAATCTACCTGGACCCGCCCGGCTTAACTAGTAACCACAACAAGGTCTAATGTGAGAGGTTGAGGGTGCATTAATTAAATTAATGCCACCTAATAGGGTTAAGTTAATTTGATTAATGAGGCTTAATCAAATATGATATGGACAAATGGGTTAAGTAATTTGATAAGGCTAATGATACTTAACAAAACATGATAAGCTTGGGTATGTTAAGTAACTTGATTTGCCTAATGACACTTGACCATTTTTATACGACTAGTGGACGGGATTAAGTTAACCAACACTTAATCAATCCAACACGATAACGTGATAAGGTTAAGTAATTAAGACTTAACTAACCTAACCACGGTAATTAGATGGGGTTAAGTAATCCACACTTAACTAATCTAAACACGGTAATTCATGGGGTTAAGTTAAACACTTAACCAATTCAAACTTGGCAATTTAATGAGGTTAAGTAACCCATACTTAACCAACTTAACGTGATAATTTAACGGGGTTAAGCAACTTATACTTAACCAATTATACATGAAGATTTGATGTGGTTAAGTGAACTAAACTTAACCAATCTAACTCGTTAAGTGGATGTGGTTAAGTGACCTATACTTAACCAACCTAACGTGAAAACAAGATAAGGCTAAGTCACGAATTACTGGAATACGCTTGACCGATTGGATGACAAGGTCAAGTTAATTTATATAATTAACCAATCTAAAATGATAATTAGACGAGGTTAAGTTATGGATTGCTTAATATACTTAGCCAACTTGACACATGGTTTGTAGGGTTAAGTCTTGGACTTGGATACTTAGCCAATCTTGACATGGTTTGTAGACGGGCTAAGTTATGAACTTAAGTGACACTTAACCCATCAGATAAACCCTAATTTGGAGGATTAGGTAAATAACCATAGTTAACAAGGATTATGGAAATAAGGCTAAGTGGTAAACCTTAGTTAAAAGAAACTAAGTAATAATTCTCAGCCAAGGAAATTTGGACCACCTCTTAGATAGATGAGTAACCCGATATGGTAGGTCATCGTTTAAGTATACGTGTAGGAGCAGGCTATCTGATTTAGATAAAGGCTCCAACGAACTGGGTAACGAAGCAGCGGCTTCGGGGAACGTGAGGATATTCTTGGTATCCCTCTGTGAGGTCGCAGATGATCATCCTGGGCTCACAAGAGGTTGATGTCTGCGGTAGAAGGACCAAGAATATGCCTTGGTTGCTATGCGAGCGACCTAAAGACTGGGGTGGATAGCAGTGAGTCGACGGATACATAAGGTGCCCGAGATAGCAAGTTCGCCGATCATCTACCATCTTGAGTCAAGCATGTACGTACGGAAAGGCAGGGAACACCCAACAGACCATAATTTGCTATCTAATTATGGGCGAGGTAGGCCGTAGGATGTGGGCTGGCCGGAGTGTAGTTCTCATGCAAGATTTTATCTTGTGTTGCCTTTCTCTAGTTGAGGGAGGGGTCTCGTGGGACCATAGCCACGTGTAGAAAAGCAGACCTTAGTATCTGCATCGGCAGATAAATCTAAAGCTCCCGACCGAGTCCTGTATTTCTTGTTTTGCCCTGTGACACGACTCGGATGGCACGATGTGATACATGTGCATACAGTTATAGAAAAACGATTCACGATGAATGCGTGGGAAAAAGGGCGCGGTTGAGGGTTAGCGTAATCCCTAGTGGCCTAGGTGGTTTAACCCAAACCGAAATACGAAAGCGTGCAATAGGTAAGCGTAATCCCTAGTGGTGCTAGGTGGCGTAAGTCCTAGTAGTTCAAACGATGATTCATATGGAAGAGCCTAGCTAGAACAAGGGTGACAGTCCAAACGATTTCAAGGATAATACGACATGAGGAAGCCCGTACGAGGTACGGCAAAGGACTGAACTTATATACATGGAAAGAAACATATGATTGGAGTAACCTATATATGCGATATTAGGTTGACATGGACCATTACACGACTTTGAGCACGGGACATTCATGGTTAACACATGACGCGGGCAGGGATACTAGTACGAGAGGTGCAGAGCAAATATACATGTTAGAACTAGGAAGAATATACATAATAGATACCGTGGGATGTTAGGCGGGGTAGATACCTTGGGATAATGTACTCGATATAAATCTGATGATGTGATACCTTGACTTATCATAACACCGTAGTTTATCATGATACCTTAGTTTACCTTGCGGCAGTAGTTCGACCGGCTACCCTGGTTTATCTATCTTGTAGTTATCCTTATGTTTACTTTCAGTTTATGCATGTCATGTTACCTTTACCTGTTTTTATACTGGAAGTAGATAGGACTTACTCAGTCTTTTTGACTGACCCGTTTTGTTTCGCCTTTTTTCTTCCGTTTCCCCCCAGGTTTCAGGGAGGAAACAATGCTGTTTAGTTCGGACTTCTTCTGCTTGAAGGTCATCATGGATGGCTTGGACTTCTCTTGGCTATGGCTACTTTACGGTTTTACTTGGGGAATAATTTAATAAAAAGTCTTTATGCTTCTTTACTATTGCAAGACAGGTTTTGATGTACTCTGATGTAAATGGCTTTAGACCTTATTTATTCATGTTATGAAAGTTTGATTTTACTTCTGCTATTTATATATGTTCTGTTTTGTGATATTTCTGTGCATGTTTACCAATAATGCCCCTCTAAAGCTAGTGCATTCCTTTGCGAGTGACCCTAGCGGAGGCGGGGTGTTACAATATATCTCTAGGGACCAGCCAGAGATTTTAAGTAACTCTTCCGCTTCATGAAGATCTACGGTCTTCAATTGCTCCATATCGATCAGCGTATTCGTATTTATTGGTCGAAATGGTTTTCGAACATAAATTCGATCTCGGTCTTTCCGTACCAATAACGTTGGGTCAGATTTTGATAGTTGGTTCTTTGACTATCAAAATAAACAACCATAAAAATAAAACAGATCCATTGGTTTATTACACAGCATCATTTGGCCATTTAAAAATAATATATCAGTGGAAATACCCAAAAATAATATATTGGTTTAATATATAATTATACTTAAATCCCTTTTACCTATATACCTAGAAAATATCTTAAAATCTTATCTAATTCAACCTTCAATTAACTTTTTAAAACATTGTTATAACCTTTCTTATTATCTTATCGATTCAACTTATCATAACGGCACCTTCTTTGGCTTCGTTATTTGATTGCCAAAATCACCATCTCATCCTTTTCGAAAAACCCCCATTTAAATCTTATTTCAATACTTTGAAAATACCATTATATTCCCACAAATCTCCTTTTTATTTCTTTTATTATGGGGATATCATTCCGTATGATCAAGTCCCTTTTTATTTCATTTATATTTCAAAAGCTTATTATATATATTTCCAAACCTTCAACGGCGTTACCCTGTTATTTTCCAAAATTAATTTACTTTAATATCTCCACCATTATGACTAATACCATCTTTTGATAATCCTGAAGTTGTTTAAGTTGGGATATTTTAATTACCTCTCAGACCTTGATCAACAACTTTATTATCTTAAGATAGACATTAGTTGAAATACCAAAACCGATATCCATTCCCAGAATTTCCTTTTTGTTATATCTTGGTAAAACATCATCCCTTATAAAATATAGTGAACTTTGATCACACCTTTATAACTTTACTTGTCTAACCATTCTATTTCAAATCTGAGTTTCAGTTCCAAATCTTTACTTTCAAATCCTGGCCTTTACTTTATTCAAATGTCACTTCTAATAACTCGTCCCATTTATATATTCAATAAAACTAGGTTTTATAACTTCGTATGACTTAGATTCCTAGAATCCATGTAAATATAAATCAGTAAAAATCAAGTTAAACTTTGATTTCACATAATACATATTAAATCGTCTTATTAACTATAAACACGGTTTCAAACTTTACCAACTTTCCTTAGTATATTTCCCATTTCAAATTATCACCTTGATGACAAATCATCAAATTTTAACATTTATTAAAACAAATCTGGGTTACTTAACCATTAACTGCTCTCTTTGAACTAATTTGATCAACAACTTCGGTTAACACCGCAACTTGTTCAAAACATGACTATCCCATTAGTCCATCGTTATTGATCTTGTCATTTAGATTAATTAATTAATAAATAAATCTAAATAATTTTATTTAATTTGATTTTTATTAAATCAATATCAATATAAACTCCTTACGTTAATTTTATTCATTTGAATAAAGTCGTTTAACAATCGGTTAACAAGCACGTGCTTCGCGCACGGTAGATTTGGTACAAAAACGACGATTTGTTGTTAAACCAATCGATGTATATATGTGGTTGTTCTACTCCCTTTTTTGAAACTTTATTTAAATTAATATATTTAAAAATATATTCGGTTGTAAAATAAATTACATAACATCATTTCTAGCGATTCACCTGATGGTGAATCGATCTTTATAAACGGTGTATATTTGGTCCATTAGCTATTTATTTCCCAACCAATACTATATAAATTGGTTCAAACCGAACCACATTCAACAACCAATAGGGTTTAAAGTCAACGGGTTTTAAGCAGTTCATAAAATATGAAATAACAGCATATTAAATATTTGAGGAACCGGATTGATTCCTCCTACCTGTTCTTCCCTGCAACACAGACCATTATAATATTTCATATCAGTACATAGAAATATTTTAAATGACGATAATATAATTAACGTCAACCATTAAATCAACCATAGGCATCCACGGCATCCAATCAACCAATTTAAATTTATATGAATTTAGCACATCAAAGTATTTCAGAAATGTGTGAGAATTAACTCACCTTTGTTTTCGATCGATCAGTGCGCGCGTTGCTTCATTTAATTTTAAACAGACATTTAAAATTAAATGAAAGATCAGATTACTTCTGGTCCTGTCCGACACTGCTCAGCACCGTTGTATTCATCCCCACGATTACATTGCTTCCGGTTTCACGTGATTTCTGATTATTGGATTAAAGTCATTAACTAGTCTTTAATCCATCGCTGATTCTTTGTTTCAGCAATCGGCCCACAAGATACACATCGGCCATCACACATTCTGGCCTTTTATCCCCTTTCCTTCTGTAATTTCTTCTTCTTTAAATCTTGTCTGAAGCTGCTTTTCTTCTTTCTAATTTTTTTCCTTTTGGTAAAACAAAACCGTTCCCCCCCCAATGTAAAAACGTGGCCTCACTTACTTCTTCAAGTCATTATGCCCGCAATTCCTATAAACTATACACATTAATGCATGAAACTTAACCCCTGCATGTTGCCTTCACTTCGCCGAAGACTGCTCCAACCATAGCTTCACCCCCATTTGCACCATCTCGCACCACACCTCCTACAAAATACTACAGCACCTCCATTCTGCATGAGCTTCTCCTCATATTCTTATTCTCCATTTTCAAAAGAACCGAGCTGCTCCTGGCAACGCAATCCACACCGACCACTCATCCTCTTGCGTTTCCAAGATCCCATCCTCCCAGTGAAATGCCGCCATTCCCACGTCCTGTGTCCACCATCTATCCCCATCCCCCACGTTTTTCTACCCATCTTCAAGTTTATGACTAACACCCCTTCCTTTTGTGATGCCATGTACTTCCTTACATTATACTTCAAACTCCCCAACGTTGTAACACTCCAGCTCAAGGTTGCCATCAACGAAACTCCCAGCGTTCACATTGAAAGCTTGCTCTTATATGCCAAACAACTTCCACCGTGTATTTCCTTTGTAACTTCACACCACAGCTTGCGCCCACAACAGCACTTCCTCTTTGTTGTCATTACCTCACCACTGAAGCTCCAGACCGTCACCACCACGTTGAACTCGAACGCGTCCAAAAGTTTCCGGCCTGTTTCCCTAACCTCTTAGCACCTGTATGAAAACTACCCCAACCTTACTGTTACCAACACCACAACCTCCTTGCCGTCACTATCCCCTTGCCAGCCTCTGGCCAAAGCCTCGCGTTCATCAGAAATGGAGGGAAGCTCGGCTCACGTATGCGTTTAAAGATGGCAGCAGAGTTTTGAATATGTATGGGCTCAAAATGGCAGTAGTTTGAAAAATAGAGCTCACGTGTTTGATTTACAGTGAAGCCTTTGTTTTAAAAGAAGGTGAATTTGGTTTGTTATCGTTTCTTGCCATCGAAATGGAATGGTAGTGCAGACCTATATATACATAGGTGAAGGAAGTGTGGGAATCAAGTAAACTTGGGCGTGAAGGATACTTGGGGTTCAAGGTGTCTTGGGGTTCACAGTTCGAGTTTGTAGCCTGTGTATGATAGCTGTGATCTTGCCGTCTTTTCTTTTCAAGGTTAAGTAACGATTACAGGGAGTATCATGTTTCAATTTGAAGAAGTGGAAAAAAAGAACTAGATGAAGCTAGGATGGCTTCTGAATAAGTCTGTATGATAGGACTGTGCGTGTGGTCAAAGTCGAGTTGCACAAAGAAGGTGGATAGCTGCATGAGTTGTTTTATCACTTGAAACGATGGACAACGGGTAGGGAAGTAAATAGCCAGCTGCGTATAGGCATATAGAAGTGGACTTTGGTTTGTGAAAGAAAATAGGAGGTACATCCTATCTGAAATACAACCGCATACAAATATATATAGCATGTGCAACCTATATTTCGGTTTAGTTTTCTTTTACCTTATGCCTTAAGTTTGCAGTGAGAGTAGGCTTGAAATAGGTTTGCAGAGGTGAACATACATGACATGGCGTGCACATGAAAAAGAATATAGGGACCACGGTACGGTTTTATTTACGGTTGATTATACGGCTATCGCTATTTACATAGAATTCCGTTAACGTATAGATGGCCACGGACATAAATAAAAACACTGTTGTGTCCATCATTGCCTCATGACTTCAAAAATATAATAACATCGGTAGGTTAACTTATATTGTGAAACCCCAAAATGCTGACACAGGGTGCAAAATACTCAAAAATAAAAAGTTGCTTATTTTACGAATTAAAAATTACAATAAAATTCTAAAAATTAAATTATAACTATGCCTCAAAGGGATTATCCAAATTCGAGGCCAATATTTAATTATATTTAAATAAATCATTATTTCATATAAACGATTCCATGGCGACTATTTCGAAATTTGATTTGGACGTAAAATAAAATCTATAATACGAAAACTCGATTTTTCTCCTCCATTAGAAAAATATTATCAACTAGATTCATACATCTCTTGTCTCATCGAAATCCGACTTAAAACGAATTCGGTATAATCAATTGAAGTTGAAATTCAATTTTACGAACTACCGCGCAGTTTTGAATTCGTTTTATAGTTTAAATATAAATATAAACGCTCAGCCGTCGTTTAATTAATGGTTTCGATATTGAATCCCATAAATAGTTCAAATAAAATATTTAAAATAAATTTAAATATTCGAATCAAATGGCCAAAAAATCCAGGTCGTTACATTCTTCCCCCCTTAAATAAATTTCATCCTCGAAATTGCTAGGTAAAAAGAATGCTCCAACCGCAATTATTTTCAAAATAATTAATTCAAAATATTATCAAAAATATTACTAAGTCATAAAAAATTTCGAAAAATTCGCCAGCACCTCTTCTGTATTATTCGATCCAAACAACTACAAGCGCCACTCTGGGCCTTTCATATTGATCCAAAGAAAATAAAACCAAGCGGCTGACCCATTCCGGGTATAAATTCAACCACCCAATCAATAATATTAAGGTTTACCTTTTTGTCGGGAAACCAATACTTGAATCAAGAAGTTCGACAACTAACAGCTCTTCCCTTTTCAACATGTACTTCAATCTCCGTGATCAAACCAATTATCATAGCCTTCTGGTAATCAACCCTTAACTCAACTTCCAGTGCGAAGAACTGATACAGGGTTATATCATCTAATGCCTATCCAAAAGCCATTATGCTGGAATTCCTATCTTTTAATTCATTCAACTTCTTAATTGAACTGTTAATGGTTTCAATTCAATTCAGTCCAATCCAGCCAAATAAACAATAATCACTTACTCACATTATTCCCTTAATTTCAATTAGTTTGGTTAAGTTCTGTTAATATTTAATATTAATATTCACTGGAGCTTAATATACTTTAATACCCACTAGTTAATATTCGATAATCTAGTAACCAATAAACAAACAATTCACAATACACGATTCCCTTAACCAAATCATTTTAACTTCTCTTTTAATTTTCATTTAACTTGTCTTTAGTTAAATATTTAATTCCATATTCAAATTTTATCCCCTAATTCTATAATTCAAGTTTCCTTCTAGTTTTATTTAAACCATTCAAATTCAGTATATTTGAATTTTATTTCAATTTATTCAAGCCAAGTTAAGCTCAAATCCATATTTATGCAATATATCCCAAACAATCCAACAAATTCCCATTTATTCATTTTGGGTTCAATCACTTTTTATTTTACCCAACACAAGTCAAATTTGGCTTGTCCCAAATCCAATTCAAAGGATTCATTTTAACTCATACAAGTTAAAATTTATTCTCATTTCATATTTGAAATGTTTCCAACTTCATACAAATTTGAATAAAATAATAATTTGAGAAATTATAATTTTGCCTTCTTATAAAATATTTTGGGTTGAAACAATATAAAAATAATTTTATATTCAAATTACAAATACGCGCTCTCATATATATATATACACTCAACTCGATCTAGGGTATTACTAGCCCAATCTTTATCGAGTCACACCACAGTGCCAAGGTTATTCCTAAGCCATTGCCCTGATACCAACTGTAGCGACCCAGGAATTTCGACACTTGAATCCAGATACTAACACGTCCCGTGCCCAAACTCAAGTATCGGAAAACCCAGAAAGCTAATAGAAAGAAGTTAGAGGGTGAGAAAAGAAAGAAACAAATATCAGAATAGAAGAAATAAGAAGATCAGAATCTCACAGCAGAACAAACAAAATATAATAATCAATAATACTTTATAAAAGAACTGTATATTACAACATCAGTGTATACATTCAGATCAATACAACACACAGCAGAAATAAACTAGTACCAGCATATATATGGAATACCCCTCGACTTCAACTCCTTTTCCGAAGCTCCAAGCGATACCTAACCTAATAATATACTCGGTCTGACCCGAGCACATTTGAAGCAAAGCAAAATTCACCCGAGTCTGTCTGGAATACTTTCAGTGATAAATTCATAACACAAACACTTGTTTAACTTCAAAAATCCTTTTGAAACAAAAGGATAATAGTAAGACCAGCCCACACATAAACACGGACGGTTTTTACCTTACTACAACCCAAAATGTTTGGAATCAATATCTTCTCCGGATATTATCATAGTGTCTAAATACAAGTGACAGAATCTAGCAGAACGCTTGCATCTCACGCTCCACATATATAGTATACAATCAAAACCGCGGGCGCTTATTGGAGATTGGATTTTCAACTATGACAAGGTATGGGACCACCTGCCGATAGTGTATCTCTAGAGATGAATACACTGGGTTCAACAAGAACGTCTTACAACCCGGCCCACACATGACCGACCCCTCATTTCTCTTGAGCATATTGAGCATATTGTCACCTTATGACTTTTTGTCGTGACCACCGTAATTCCCGGGAGATACAGAAATGAAAGAAGTAACAAATATGAATATTCTCTAGATGGTGACAATACACCCTAATGGGTGCGACCCACGTAGCCATGCTGTCTGCCCGATTTTTGTCATTTCCCGGTTGATGAGGCTTGAGGCTATAATCGACTTTTGAAACATCTGGCCACCATTCACATCGTCCATATACGTCGTCTAGGAACAGGATGAACCGAAGGTACCCTCCTACTGCATCTAATACAGGAATCACCCCATGGATCAGCAGCGAGAAGTCCTTGCAACCCATAGATTCCAAGCACGACAGAATCACAGTATATCTCTAGGGACCAGCCAGAGATTTTAAGTAACTCTTCCGCTTCATGAAGATCTACGGTCTTCAATTGCTCCATCTCGATCAGCGTATTCGTATTTATTGGTCGAAATGGTTTTCGAACATAAATTCGATCCCGGTCTTTCCGTACCAATAACGTTGGCTCAGATTTTGATAGTTGGTTCTTTGACTATCAAAATAAACAACCATAAAAATAAAACAGATCCATTGGTTTATTACACAGAATCATTTGGCCATTTAAAAATAACACATCAGTTGAAATACCCAAAAATAATATATTGGTTTAATATATAATTATACTCAAATCCCTTTTACCTATATACCAAGAAAATATCTTAAAATCTTATCTAATTCAACCTTCAATTAACTTTTCAAAACATTGTTATAACCTTTCTTATTATCTTATCGATTCAACTTATCATAACGGCACCTTCTTTGGCTTCGTTATTTGAACGCCAAAATCACCATCTCATCCTTTTCAAATAAACCCCATTTAAATCTTATTTCAATACTTTGAAAATACCATTATATTCCCACAAATCTCCTTTCTATTTCTTTCATTATGGGGATATCGTTCCATATCATCAAGTCCCTCTTTATTTCATTTATATTTCGAAAACTTATTATATATATTTCCAAACCTTCAATGGCGTTACCCTGTTATTTTCCAAAATTAATTTACTTTAGTATCTCCACCATTACGACTAATACCATTTTTTGATAATCCTGAAGTTGTTTGAGTTGGGGTATTTTAATTACCTCTCAGACCTTGATCAACAACGTTCTTATCTTAAGATAGACATTAGTTGAAATACCAAAACCGATATCCATTCCCAGAATTTCCTTTTTTATATCTTGGTAAAACATCATCCCTTATAAAATATAGCGAACTTTGATTGCACCTTTATAACTTTACTCGTCTAACCATTTTATTTCAAATCTGAGTTTCAGTTCTAATTCTTTACTTTCAAATCCCGACCTTTACTTTATTCAAATGTCACTTCTAATAACTCGTCCCATTTATATATTCAATAAAACTAGGTTTTATAACTTCATGTGACTTGGATTCATAGAATCCGTGTGAATATAAATCAGTAAAAATCAAGTTAAACTTTGATTTCACATTATACATATTAAATCGTTTTATTAACTATAAACACGGCTTTAAACTTTACCAACTTTCCTTAGTATATTTCCTATTTCAAATTATCACCTTGATGACAAATCATCAAATTTTAACATTTATTAAAACAAATCTGGGTTACTTAACCTTTAAATGCTCTCTTTGAACTAATTTGATCAACAACTTCGGTTAACACCGTAACTTGCTCAAAACATGACTATCCCATTAGTCCATCGTTATTGATCTTGTCATTTTGATTAATTAATAAATAAATAAATATAAATAATTTTATTTACTTTGATTTTTATTAAATCAATATCAATATATACTCCTTACGTTAATTTTTTTCATTTGAATAAAGTCGTTTAACAATCTGTTAACAAGCACGTGCTTCGCGCACGGTAGATTTGGTACAAAAACGGTGATTCGTGGTTAAACCAATCAATGTATATATGTTGTTGTTCTATTCTCTTTTTAGAAACTTTATTTAAATTAAAATATTTAAAAATATATTTGGTAGTAAAATAAATTACATAACATCATTTCTAGCGATTCGCCTGATGGTGAATCGATCTTTATAAAACGGTGTATATTTGGGCCATTAGCTATTTATTTCTCAACCAATACTATATATATTGGTTCAAACTGAACCACATTCAACAACCAATAGGGTTTAAAGTCAGCGGGTTTTCAACAGTTCATAAAATATGAAATAACAGCATATTAAATATTTGAGGAACCGGTTTGATTCCTCCTACCTATTCTTCCCTGCAACACAGACCATTATAATATTTCATATCAGTACATAGAAATATTTTAAATGACGATAATATAATTAACGTCAACCATTAAATCAACCATAGGCATCCACGGCGTCCAATCAACAAATTAAAATTTATATGAATTTAGCACATTAAAGTATTTCAGAAATATATGAGAATTAACTCACCTTTGTTTTTGATCGATCAGTGTGCGCGTTGCTTCATTTAATTTTAAACAGTCATTTAAAATTAAATGAAAGATCAGATTACTTCCGGTCCTGTCCGACACTGCTCAGCACCGTTGTATCCGTCCCCACGATTGCATTGCTTCCGGTTTCACGTGATTTCTGATTATTGGATTAAAGTCGTTAACCAATGTTTAATCCATCGCTGATTCTTTGTTTCAGCAATCGGCCCACAAGATACACATCGGCCATCACACGTTCTGGCCTTTTATCCCCTTTCCTTCTGTAATTTCTTCTTCTTTAAATCTTGTCTGAAGCTGCTTTTCTTCTTTCTATTTTTTTCCCTTTCTGGTAAAACAAAAACGTTCCCTCCCCTCATGTAAAAATGTGGCCTCACTTTCTTCTTCAAGTCATTATGCCCACAATTCCTATAAACTATACACATTAATGCATGAAACTTAACCCCTGCATGTTGCCTTCACTTCACCGAAGACTGCTCCAACTATAGCTTCACCCCCATTTGCATCATCTCGCACCACACCTCCTACAAAATACTACAGCACCTCCATTCTGCATGAGCTTCTCCTCATATTCTTATTCTCCATTTTCAAAAGAACCGAGCTGCTCCTGGCAACGCAATCCACACCGACCACTCATCCTCTTGCGTTTCCAAGATCCCATCCTCCCAGTGAAATGCCTCCATTCCCACGTCCTGTGTCCACCATCTATCCCCATCCCCTACGTTTTTCTACCCATCTTCCAGTTTATGACTAACACCCCTTCCTTTTGTGATGCCATGTACTTCTTTACATTATACTTCAAACTCCCCAACGTTGTAACGCTCCAGCTCAAGGTTGCCATCACCGAAACTCCCAGTGCTCACATTACAAACTTGCTCCAATATGCCAAACAACTTCCACCGTGTATTTCCTTTGAAACTTCACACCACAGCTTGTGCCCATAACAACACTTCCTCTTTGCTGTCATTATCTCACCACTGAAGCTCCCAACTGTCACCACCATGTTGAACTCGAACGCATCCAAAAGTTTCTGGCATGTTTCCTTAACCTCTCAGCGCCTGTATGAAAACAACCCCAACCTTACTGTTGCCAACGCCACAACCTCCTTGCCGTCACTGTCCCCTTGCCAGCCTCTGGCCAAAGCCTCGCGTTCATCAGAAATGGAGGGAAGCTCGGCTCACGTATGCGTTTAAAGATGGCAGCAGAGTTTCGAATATGTATGGGTTCAAAATGGCAGTAGTTTGAAAAATGGAGCTCACGTGTTTGATTTACAGTGAAGCCTTCGTTTTAAAAGAAGGTGAATTGGGTTTGTTATCGTTTCTTGCCATCGAAATGGAATGGTAGTGCAGACCTATATATATATATGGGTGAAGGAAGTGGGGGAATCAAGTAAACTTGGGTGTGAAGGATATTTGGGGTTCAAGGTGTCTTGGGGTTCATGGTTCGAGTTTGTAGCCTGTGTATGATAGATGTGATCTTGTCGTCTTTTCTTTTCAAGGTTAAGTAATGATTACAGGGAGTAGCATGTTTCGATTTGAAGAAGTGGAAAAAAGAACTAGCTGAAGCTAGGATGGCTTCTGAACAAGTCTGTATGATAGGACTCGTGCGTGTGGTCAATGTTGAGTTGCACAAAGAAGGCGGATAGCTGCATGAGTTGTTTTATCACTTGAAACGATGGACAACGGGTAGGGAAGTAAATAGCCAGCTGCGTATAGGCATATAGAAGTGGACTTTGGTTTGTGAAAGAAACAGAGGAGGTACATCCTATCTGAAATACAGCTGCATACAAATATATATAGCATGTGCAACGTATATTTCGGTTTAGTTCTCTTTAACTTACGCCTTAAGTTTGCAGTGAGAGTAGGCTTGAAATAGGTTTGCAGAGGTGAACATATATGACATGGCATGCACATGAAAAAGAATATAGGGACCACGGTAAGGTTTTATTTACGGTTGATTATATGGTTGCCGCTATTTACATAGAATTCCGTTAACGTACAGAAGGCCACAGACAGAAATAAAAACACCGTTGTGTCCAGCATTGCCTCATGACTTCAAAAATATAATAACGTCGGTAGGTTAACTTATATTGTGAAACCCCAAAATGCTGACACATGGTGCGAAATACTCAAAAATAAAAAGTTGCTTATTTTACGAATTAAAAATTACAATAAAATTCTAAAAATTAAATTATAACTACGCCTCAAAGGGCTTGTCCAAATTCGAAGCCAATATTTAATTATATTTAAATAAATAGTTATGGCGTATAAACGATTCCACAACGACTATTTTGAAATTTGATTTGGACATAAAATAAAATCTATAATACGAAAAATCGATTTTTCTCCTCCATTAGAAAAATATTATCAACTAGATTCATGCGTCTCTTGTCTCATCGAAATCCGACTTAAAACGAATTCGGTATAATCAATTGAAGTTGAAATTCAATTTTATGAACTACCGTGCAGTTTTGAATTCGTTTTATAGTTTAAATATAAATATAAACGCTCAGCCACCGTTTAATCAACGATTTTGATATTGAATCCCATAAATAGTTCAAATAAAATATTTAAAATAAATTTAAATATTCGAATCAAATGGCCGAAAAATCCAGGTCGTTACATATATTGTGTATGAAAACAATGTATCCTAGTATATCAGTTATGTATAGTTGTAGGTATCATATGATACAAGTGGGTATTATTGTGTATTATTGAGAATAATCTCATTTTTATGATAAATGAATTGAATCGATTGCTATTATTTTTTAAATCACTAGGTATTATTGAGAATAAATATTATTTTTGTGAGATTTGAGTTGACTAGATGGGTGTTATTTTTTTATTAGTGGGTATAAGTTTGAATTAATGTTGTGTATCAAAAAAGTCAATTACTAAAGCAAACAACACAAATCTACCTAAAAATATAAAAATGATACCTAAAAAATGCTTTAATATTTTAATGACAAAAGCAATACAGAAAATGTTTGAATCACAATTTGATTGATTAAAATGAAACCAATTCAATTGGATTACAAAGCTAGTGCAACTGTACAACAACAAAATTAATACAGCAACAAAAAGTAACAAAAAAAACATAGCACAGTGAATACAGTAAAAATGATACCCAAAAAATATAAAAATGATACCTAAAAACTGCTGTAATGTTTTAATAAAAAGTAACACAAAAATTACTTACATCACAGTTTGGTTGATTATAACGAAATAAGTTCGACTGTAATGCATAGATAATGCAACAATACAACTACAAAATAAATACAACATTAAAACACAACAAAGGAATATAAAACAGTGTTAAATAAAAAAAATATTTACATATAAAAATGATACCTAAAAACTTCTATAATGTAAATTCAACTAGAAAATATAAAAGTGATATCTAAAAAATATAAAAAAGATATCTAAAAACTGCTATGATGTAAATTCATCTAGAAAATATAAAAGTGATACATAAAAAAATTATAAATGATACCTAAAAACTGCTTTGATGTAAATTCAACTAGAAAATACAAAAATGATACCTAAAAAAATATAAAAATGATACCTAAAAACTGCTTTGATATTTTAAAGGAAAACTAATACAAAAAATGTTTACATCCCACTTTGATTAATTAAAATGACACATAATTTCGACTGAGTTGCAAAGCTAATACAACAGTACATGTACAAAACTGATATAGCACCAAAATTATAAACACAAAAGCATAACACTATTAAAACACGAAAAATCATACCTAAAGAAATAGAAAAATGATAACTAAAACTGCTGCTAACTTCACCATAAAAAAAAAGTACGCAGCGACGAATTTTTTCTCCTTCATCTCTCTCGTTCGATTTTCTACGTCGAATTCAGGAAATCAAAAAATGAAGACATCATATTTACTGCCAAACGAATCTAAATCCGCGACATCTTCAACAATCGATGAAGCTTTTGAGACGGTAAGATTAGGGCAAATCGAAAAGATTAAGGAGCTCGAGAAATTCTGAAGATAATCGAACGAGGGAGATGTTTGAAGAACAAATCATGGAGAAAAAAAATCGCGGTAGTGGAGAAAAATTTAACGAGAAAAATTGAAGCGCGATGTGGTAGAAACCGAACCGGAGTGAAAATTGAACGGGAGTACTGTAGTGTATTGTCCTTTTGGAAAAAATATTAGGCGGTTGTCCTTATGGATAAATTTTAGAGGGCTTTTGTCCTTGTCGTTAATTGTCCCTAAATTCTAATGTATGTTTTGCAAATAAAAATGATTCTTATATTTGCATACAAATTTTATTTGAACAAAATGTATAAAGAGTGATTCATTCATTTTTATTGACAATTCTACTTTCAATAAAATGATTAAAATGGTATTTTCATTTTTGTTGACCATTCTATTTCAACAAAATGATTAAAATGATGTTTTTATATTTGTTGACAATTCTAATTCGACAAAATGATTAAAAATGATATCTTCATATTGTGAACAATTCTAATTTAACAAAATGAATAAAAGAGATATTTCATATTGTTAACAGCTCTAATTTTAACAAAATGAATAAAAGTGATAATTCATATTGTTAACAACTCTAATTTAACAAAATGAACAAAAATGATATTTTTGTTGTCACAAATTTATTTAACAAAGACATTATTTTTTTTAATTCAAATCTATTTAAGCAAAATGTAATCTTGGTTTTCAACCATCATGTTTTGACAAAATGTAAATCTTTGTTTCAACTAAACCATTTGACGAAAATGAATATTTTTGTTTCAACAATTCTAATTTGACAAAAGTGCATATTTTTGTTTAACTATTATATTTATACAAAAATATATATTTTTATTTCAACTAATATGTTTTGACAAAAATGTATATTTCTATTCAGCTATTCTAATTTGACAAAAACGTATATTTCTATTTAACAATTCTAATTTGACAAAAATGTATATTTTTGTTTAACAATTCTAATTCGATAAAAATATATATATTTATTCAACAATTATTTTGACAAAAATGACAATTTTGTTTCAACTTTTACAATTTGACAAAATGACAATTTTGTTTCAACTTCTACAATTTGACAAAAATGTCAATTTTGTTACAACTTTTACAATTTGACAAAAATGACAATTTTGTTTCAACTTTTACAATTTGACAAAAATGACAATTTCGTTTCAACTTTTACAATTTGAAAAAAAATGACATTTTTGTTTTAACTTTTACAATTTGACAATTTCGTTTCAACTTTTATAATCTGACAAAAATAACAATTTCGTTTCAACTTTTACAATTTGACAAAAATGAGAATTTTTGTTTCAACTTTTTGGTTGCAACAAAAATTGATAAATTTGTTTCACTATTTGGTCACAACAAAAATGATATATTTTTTTTTTCAATCCTTTTGTCACAACAAATGATATATTCATTCTCAACTATTTTATTATAACAAAAACGATATATTTGTTTGCATCAATTTTATAATAACAAAAATGACATATTTGTTTACAACAATTTTATTATAACAAAAATGACATATTTGTTTACAACTATTTTATTATAACAAAAATGACATATTTGTTTACAACTATTTTATTTCAATAAAAACGTCCTTTTTATTTCTACTATTTTGATTTGACAAAAATGACAAATTTAATTCAACAATTATATTTTTGACAAAAATGTAATTTTTGATCCAATAATTATATTTTGACAAAAATGACAATTTTTAATTCCATTATTCTAATTTGACAAAAATGGTGATTTTTGTTTAACACAATTCTGATTAACAAATGTGTTAAGTTTTTTGATTTAACTAATCTAATTAACAAAAATGATATTTTTTTTGTTAAACACAGTTCTAATTAATAAAAATGATAATTTTGTTTGACTATTTTTCTAATTAACACAATTGTTAATTTTCTATTAACAAATCTAATCAACACAAAAGGATAATTTTGTTTAACTATTTTTCTAATAAACACAATTGTTAATTTTTTTTTGATCAACAAATCTAATCAACACAAAAGGATAATTTTGTTTAACTATTTTTCTAATTAACACAATTGTTAAATTTTTTTATCAACCAATCTTATCAACACAAAAGGATAATTTTGTTTAACTATTTTTCTAATTAACAAAATTGCTAGTTTTTGGATCAACAAATCTAATCAACACAAAAGGATAATTTTGTTTAACTATTTTTCTAATTAACGCAATTGTTAATATTTTTGATCAACAAATCTAATCGATACAAAAGGATAATTTTGTTTAACTATTTTTCTAATTAACAACACAGTTGTTAATTGTTGATCAACAGATCTGATCAACATAAAAGGATAATTTTGTTTAACTATTTTTCTAATTAACACAATTGTTTATTTTTGATCAACAAACCTAATCAACACAAAAGGATAATTTTGTTTAATCCAATTCTAATTAACAGAAATGTTAATTTTAACAGATCTACAGAACACACCAATCACAGATCAAATCACATATGACAATCAGCAGAATAATACAGCGCATAAGTAATGCTACAATTATGATTAATAAATTTTAATTATATAATAAAAGAATAGAATTTCTCACATCGATTTGACTCCGTTTAAAATTGTAGAAAGCTCCAAATCTGTTTGGTCAACTCCATGATGTAGATCTCATTTTTGCGGTTCCAACGCAATTTGAATTTCCGAATTTCGACCTCGTATGAAGAAGATATCATGTTACATACATTTAATTCCATTATTATATAATTAAAGCTAATTAATCATAATTAATTAATTTAATTAGCCGATTAACCTTTCTTCCACTTCGTATATTTCTGGAAACGATGAACCCATCCACACCTTCCTCCTACCTTGAAATGCGCGCTACATGGAGGGTACTGAAGCCGATCGGACGGCGCTACGAGAAGCGGATGGGCGGCGTGATCCCACGGTCGGAGTTCAGGTAAACTCCCCCCCCCCCCCCCCCCGCGCCTGAATCGGCGTCCAAACCACTGGCCTTTTAGCCACCAAATCGAGATCCATACTCCACTAAAAATGATCTCACCCGTACCAAATTGAAGCCCTCTTTTTTGTCTATGATTTTTGCTTTATAAGGTCATGAATTTATTGAGTAGACTCAGAGATTTTAACAGTTTTAATTTGGAGGTTTCTGGCCTTCGAAAAGGTGGATGGCCGCTGTGTTAGCAGATTAGGGTTTGGATTTAATGTATATTTATAATAAAGTAATATTTAATTCCTAGTTTTGCAAATAAACCCGTTAAGTCTCAATAGCTCCAATTTCAGCCCAACGAGAGTTATCCCTAGGCAAATACCCTCATTCCGGACACAATGGGCTAGCTCTTGTCAGCCTAATCGATTATTTTCAGTCAGTTTTCTTTAATTTAAAATATAAATCATTTATTTATGTAATTTGATCGTACATTTAAATTCACCGGGGCCACATACGGACTCCAAAAATTCCCGAAAAATAAATCTAACTATGTTTTGACGATACGATCCTAACAAAATTAATTTCATTGAATTTGGAGACCATTTGAAAAATGGCCATTTTCTGGTCGATCCAATTTGACAAAAATTGACAAAACACATTTTCTTTTGCCACACTTACATATAAATTCCAAAAATTATGAAAATTGGAATCTTACAATAATTTGACATTCCGGATCCAACAAAAGTGGTTTCGTCAAAATCAAAGGTCATTTGCAAATTGGCTATTTATACGAGCTATATATTATATTAAATTCTATAGCGACTATTCTGAATTTTAAATTGGCCATAGCTTTTTATTCCCGCTATGAAATTTCAATTTTTCAGATTCGTTGGAAAGATATTTTTAAATAGATTTAAATATTCTTGGTTTTACTGAAATCCATTTTATTTTGAATCCTATACATTTAGTCAAAGTTCAAATTCAAATTTTCAAACTGTCACGCTATTTCTAACTCCTTTTATAATTAAAATAAATATATTCGTTCTAACTTCGATTAAAATAAAATTTTAATTATTATTATTTAAAATAAATCATTTTAAATATTTAAAATCCAATAAAATTTCTACAAAAAAATTAAATTGGTTCCAAAATTCCGGGTTGTTACAATCTTCCCCACTTAAAATCTTTTCGTCCTCGAAAAGGAACGAAGCTGAAAGTTGTATAATTAACCAACTCAACTTTCATTTTTTTTTTCATTTTTTTCAATAATTTATATTATTTGATTAGCTTTTCAAATATATATAACTTTTATATATTCAAAAATCATATTTTCTAAGATCGGATTATATATATAATCACAAATACGTTAATTATAAACTTGTCACTGTCGACTCATTCTAGGGCATTACTAACCCAATCTCTAATGAGTTTTCCCATTATAGGATACTGCTGGTCCTATCTCTAACGAGTATTCTTTTATAGGATATTACTAATCCTACCTCTGATGAGTTTTTTGTTCAGTTCTAACGAGTTGTACCCCAAAGATTTGAATTAACCAAAGTTCTGATACCACATGTAATGACCCGAAAATCCCCGCCCTTTGAATCTACAATAAACTACACAGGTCTGATCCAAAAGTTAGAAATCCTCGAATGCACTAACTTAGGGCATACAACACATCAGAACAAATAACAGAATACTTTTATAAACATCATAATAATGTTACATCAGAGTACAGAATATATCAGAGTACATTGAAAAATAATAATACAGCGGAAGACTAATTTTCAATAACAATGCAGCGGAAAAGAATAAACTAGCACAGCGGAAGACTATCAATGCTCTGGACATAGCTTTAAGCTTCGATCCAGAATCCTGCTCAATATATCTGCAAAATAAGCTACTCGATTGCCCGTGTGGTAAAGAGGGCACCCGAGTTTGCAAAGTGAAACAAACTACGAGTTAGTCGTGGGATTGGTATGAGAAATCTTTCCTAAATTATCTGACAATCTAGCTAATCACAGGACCACGCCGCTAATGCGGATCGGGTTTACTCCATTGGATTGCCAGTGCATAAATTAAATAAATTTTTATTCAAAACAACGCAATGTTTTTTAGAAAAATGAAATCATTATAAGACTCAAGTCCCATCACACAATGCAACGCAAACCGGAGGATACAGTTTTACCTTATAATGATCAAACGTGCTTGATATGTATAAAATAATATTTTAATATTATTATTAGTGTCTAATCAGTTTTAAAATACTTCAAAGTAAATGTATCAATCCTAGACGGCATAGCTACCATATACTATGTCGCCATATATAGGTTTACAATCAAAACCGTAACGTCGTATTGAAAATTGGGTTTCCATCATGAGTCAAGGCTAAGGACGATCTCCTTACCGATTCAAGACACTCTAGCAAATGTTCCAGGATTCGGACGCTGGCGAACCCTTGGATCTTGCAGGGCCGGTCCACAAATACTTTAGTGGATTGGTTATGACTGAACACACGCTTCCCAGTCCTATTGAACCTATAAATTGGTCACTATCGACCAAGATAGCCGAGGCCTCCTAATCTATCATCCACGTAAGTAAAATGTCAGGGTTTGCAAAAACCCCGGTACCACTTCTAGCTAAAAAGAAACGTGTGCACTCCCTGCGTTTCCTTGTCCCGTTTCTGACTCTTACCGGGGTGTAAGGCTCGCGAAGTAACGCTATACACAGAGCTACGCCTAAATAGGCTGTGCTTTGATCATCAACCACAAGGCTCTGCTTTTTAACAAAAGCCTTGATCATTTGCATCTTGGCATGCCACATTGACAATTCGTGCCATGCGATCAATAACTATCAGTATATAACCTCTGAGCTCATGCGTTTGAGAGAAGGGTGTTAAGCAAGAGAATAAATTCTCCGCCACCGAAAATAGAAATCAATTCACATATAATGAAATCCAATGTCAGACACACATCCATTTACAAGTCCGTTCTGGGTCTAAACGAAACCGGGACACCTTATTCCTCGTTCCGTATGTCCAATACGGAAGAGAGGTACTCGCTTATCCGGACAATCAACAAGTGCGTCCGAACAACTACCACTTTAACCCTTTACTAGGAGCTACCCAATGTCGGGCATCAGTAGTCATCCATTCGATGTGAAGATCGCCGGTCTTCAATCACCGTCTTCAATATCTTCGATTTAAATTGTCGTATAATTATTTGAAATGAGATTGAACTCGGTCTTTTCAAATAATTCTCGCATATACATATATAATTTAAGCCATTTCATATCATTAATATTATTTTATAAAGATTTATCGCTATTTTTATTCATATAAAAATAGCTCAATTTAATTTAACGACACTTCGGGTCAATAGACGGCTCTGGCGCTGTTTTTACCAAAATTTGATCTACACATATCTCAAAATCTAACCGTTGGATTTTAATAAAGTTTATACCGTTGGAAAGACCTTCTCAAAGCGGTCCTAACGGTTCCAATTTTGGGAAAATCCGACGGTCGGATCTTTCGGTATAATCGTTTAAAGTTACGATTCCGAACCGCAAACTACCGTGCGCGATTCGTTTACTTTTAATTTATATTTATATATATAATTATATATAAATATAAATCATTCGATGATTCTACTAACGTGTTTAACACGCCAAATGAAAGAATGTTTTTATTGGCATAATACATCTAGATGTTCATAATGTCAAATAAACATGTATTTTGTTTACATGACAATTTAGCCGATGACAAATAAAAAAGATAATTTTTATTTGTATTTCTATTTTTAACTGTAACAAATAAAAATGAAATATTTTATTTGTATATAGTTCCAATGAATGTTTTGATAATAAAATTAATTATTTTATTGACATACAAATTCTAATGTATATTGTGATAATAAAAACGATTCTTTATTTAACATACAAATTCTAACGTATGTTTTGCAAATAAAAATGATTTTTATATTTGCATACAAATTCTAATCTATGTTTTGCAAATAAAAATAGTTTTTATATTTGCATATAAATTCTAATGTATGTTTTGCAAATAAAAATAATTTTTATACTTGCATACAAATTCTAATGTATGTTTTGCAAATAAAAATGATTTTTATACTTGCATATAAATTCTAATGTATGTTTTGCAAATAAAAATGATTCTTATATTTGCATACAAATTTTATTTCAACAAAATGCATAAAGAGTGATTCATTCATTTTTGTTGACAATTCTACTTTCAACAAAATGATTAAAATGATATTTTCATTTTTGTTGATCATTCTATTTCAACAAAATGATTAAAATGATGTTTTCACTTTTGTTGACAATTCTATTTCTATAAAATGATTAAAAATGATATCTTCATATTGTGAACAATTCTAATTTAATAAAATGAATAAAAGAGATATTTCATATTGTTAATAGTTCTAATTTTAACAAAATGAATAAAAGTGATAATTCATATTGTTAACAACTCTAATTTAACAAAATGAACAAACGTGATATTTTTGTTGTCACAAATTTATTTAACAAAGATGTTATTTTTGTTTTAACTCAAATCTATTTAACCAAAATGTAATCTTGGTTTTCAACCATCATATTTTTACAAAATGTAAATCTTTTTTTCAACTAAACTATTTGACAAAAATGAATAATTTTGTTTCAATAATTCTAGTTTGACAAAAATGCATATTTTTGTTTACCAATTATATTTATACATAAATGTATATTTTTATTTTAACTAACATGTTTTGACAAAAATGTATATTTCTATTCAACTATTCTAGTTTGAGAAAAACGTATATTTCTATTTAACAATTCTAATTTGACAAAAATGTATATTTTTGTTCAACAATTCTAATTTGACAAAAATGTATATTTTTGTTTAACAATTCTAATTTGACAAAAATGTATATTTTTGTTTAACAATTATATTTTGACAAAAATGACAATTTTGTTTCAACTTTTACAATTTGACAAAACGACAATTTTGTTTCAACTTTTACAATTTGAAAAAAATGACAATTTCTTTTCAACTTTTACAATTTGACAAAAATGACAATTTTGTTTCAACTTTTGCAATTTGACAAAAATAAAAATTTGGTTTCAACTTTTACAATTTGACAAATATGAAAATTTCATTTCAACTTTTACAATTTGACAAAATTGACAATTTCGTTTCAACTTTTACAATTTGACAAAAATGACAATTTTTGTTTCAACTTTTTGATTGCAACAAAAATTGATAATTTTGTTTCACTATTTGGTTACAACAAAAATGATATATTTTTGTTTTCAATCCTTTTGTCACAACAAATGATATATTCATTCTCAACTATTTCATTATAACCAAAATGATATATTTGTTTTCACCCTTGATTTCAATCATTTTATTATAACAAAAATAATAATTAAAACCCGATATGTGAATTAAACATCCACGTTATGTTTGCAAGGTGGTTAACGATCGATAATTAATTAAAATGTTTGGAATTAAACATTGATGTGCTTTTGAATATAATTGACTTTTGTCGATAACTCTTTTCCAGAATCAAAATATGATTTCGAAACCAAAACAAATCAACATTTTTAACTCATCTGAATATAATATACTTCCCTTTAAGTATCACTTGACCCGAAAGGATATTAACGTTAATCGTTTCGAAGAGTCCGGAATCTATATTACACTTCGATTCGATTTATACGAGTTAGAGATTATTCTAGATAATAGAAGACGAAGTTATGCAAGAGCTCGAATGTAAATCCTAGGTACAAATTGCCTAAGATGGTTTTACAGATAATGTCTTCAGTTTGTCGAATTCTCGGACAACTTGTATGGACGAATGTATGAAAAAGTTGCCTAACCAATCACGTATGTTGATCTCTTCAAACGTATTTATGTTGGTGGCAGAGGAATTCGTTTCTCTTAGCTTTATACCCGTAATATATTTTTGGGAAAGTCAGTTAGTGATTGGCGGATTTTGATGATGTGGCATTCATAGTAGACTAAACCAGATATTTCTAACGGTAAGTATAACCTCAGGCCTCTACAACTGGGAAATGGTATAAAATCGGGTAGGTTGCATGGCTATGTGGGTTGCACGCATCAAAAGTGTATATCATTACCTGATCTGGAAAAATCAAATGCTTTTGATTGTTCCTTTATTTATATATGCTACCGGTTCAGTTGGCTGGCCCAGAATTATGGTAATGATATATTCAATACTCTCAAGGGAAATGAGAGGCCGGTCATGTTTAGCCTACTGCAAGATGTTCTTGTTGAATCCCAATGTATTCATCTCCGGCGGTATATTGTCGGAAGGTGGTACCATACCTTGCCATAGTTGGAAATCCATTATCCAATAAGCGCTCATGTTTTTGTTTGTATACTATGTGTGTGGATGATGAGATGCAAGCGTTCCGCTATATTCTATTTTACTTTGAAAACCCTAGACACTATCATAATATTAGTTTAGTATCGTTTTAAGATGTTTTGAGTTTTCCCAAGGTAAAAACAATATGTATTTATGTGTGGATCGGTCTTACGATTATTCTTTCTTCCAAAAGGGTATTTCTTAAAATTAAATCATTTATTTAGAGTTTACTCACACCAGTCTCCTGACAGACCCATAGTTTATTTTCTGTGTTTTCCCTACACTCTTGGGTACTCATAACACTTGTTATGTGTAGACAAGTGATCGAGGTTTGACTAAAACTTTTGGAATTAGCTGGATGGCATGGTGTTGCAAGTTGGTCTAAATAATGTCTATGTATAATTATTAAGTCTACAACGGGTTTATTATATCTCTGTATAACTATGAAGTCTGAAAGCTGCTTTATTATGTCTTGGTTAATTAAGAAATCCATGTAAGATATGATGGGTGTGTATCCATATGAGTTATGACTCTGATGTATTATGACTATGTTGTATAATATTATATGATATTATATTTTGTTTAAATTCCGCTATTAGATTCTGATGTTTTTCTTAGTTCTATTTTTTGTCTGTTTCTTATTCTTCAATTAATGACACAACTTCCGAGGTCATCGAAAGTCGGTTCGTTACAGTTGGTATCAAATATTAGATTATTGAATACCTAGGCTTTGGGTGAATATAGATATAGCATATTTGTAATTTTATATAATATATACATATACTTACGATGGGTTAACTTGAATGATCTTAACACCTTCCGATAAGTATTGATTATCGAGCTGTTATATTCAGGTAAGTAATCATGAATACCCGTGGATGGGGAGGTCGAGCTAGTGGAACCACCACTAAAAATGATCGTAGCACCAATCAAAATTCAGAAGGAACTATGGGAGAGTTTACGTCAGTTCAACCTCGATCAAATTTCGCAAATATCTGTAAGGATTTTACTACTCTTTGAGGGAAAATTTTCAAGGGTGCTGAATCTTTTATTGAAGTGCAAGCATGGTTAAGGTCTTGTGAGAGAATTTTCAAAAGCCTGAAACTGAACAACGAACAAAAACGTTTATCAGCCTCTTGGAAACTTCAGGCAGCTGCAGTGGCTTGGTGGGATGCACAAATCGCGAATGTTTCTGAAAAAGAGTTTACTTGGGCGAAATTCAAAGAGGAATTTGAGGCACAATTTCTTTCTACCGTAGGAAAAACTAGGACGTATTGGGATTTCATAGATCTCAAACAAAGGAGCATGTCAATAACTGAATATGAGTAAAAGTTTAATGAACTTTCTAGTTTTGGGCCGGAATTGATTGACACCCGACTTAAGAAAAACGAGATGTTTATAGCAGGCTTAAAGGATGGTTTGCAAGTTAAGACGATTGGATATCTGAAGGATCCATTTGTTGACTTAATGGACATGGCAGTTCGATATGAAGCACTAAATGCAAAGAAGCTAGTGGCAAAGGAGTAGACTGGAGAAAACAGTGGTGGAAATCCTAACAAAAGGAAGTTTAATCCAAATTGGAAAAACAAGGAAAAGGAAAAAACGGGAGAAGAAAAGTCCCAGGATCGTTACAAGGCTATGGTGTACCATAACTACAAAGAGAAAGGACATATTGCTAGATTTTGTAACAATTTGGAGGTCAAGAAGCCAGAGCAACCTCAACAGCAACCACAAGAACCAAGTAACGCTATAGTCTAGAAGATTTCATGCTATAATTGTCATCATCCTGGGCATATGATTAAAGATTTTTCGCTTATAAAAAATAGAACATAACCAAGGGTCTTTGCCTTAATGAATAAGTCATCAACCTCGGAGGATGTGAAAACGGAAGAAGTTCTAGAAGGTATCTTATTCTTTTCAATAAAAAGGAGTTAAATGAATTAGGGTCAGACTAAGAATAAATTAAATTGGGTTGAATTAAATTAGAATAATATTTAATTGTATTGATATAAGAAATGAAGTTAGAATTACAAATTAAATTAAAATTTGGATTTCCACTAAATTAAGTCTAGACTTAAGCTATTAACTAGATGTGAACTCATGAAAATTGAATAGGCTGAATTTTTGAAATATAAAATCAGATTTCTAAGTTCCGAAATGGAGATAACTAATTTAAGAATTAATTAGTTAAGGGAGACTATGGATAAAACTTAACGTGATTAAGTGAATTGACCTGGTGAGTTGAATATGGATTCGAGTTTAAAAAGAGAATTTGGGACAGATATATACGCTTGAACATGATTTATTCGAATCAGTGAAGCAAATAAGATTTGGAATTTATTTTCCAAACATAATCAAATGTGATAACCCCAAACTTCCGTTGACCGAAGGTAAGGATAATTATTTGGAATACAACAGATTTATAACAATAACAGATCTCAGATAATATCATAACACATAGTTATTGCAGCGGAAAGATAAAAGTCATAAAACATCACATCAACTGAAACTCAGAGTACGCAGTTTCCAGGATACAACTTAGCAAAGATAGAAAATCTGAATAAAGGATATAAGCCTCAACTCCAATCGTACATCAAAATACAAGATGGAATAAGGTCTCTAAAACAAAATCAAAGATAAAAGAGAAGTCTTCGTCTTCCTCCTCAGCAATCTTCAATCCAGACACTCCTCAAAACTGGTCACTCGGCTGCCCGTGTAAAGAAAGGGAACCCGAGTTTGCAAAGTGAAACAAACTTCGAGTCAGTCATAGGACTAGTATGAAAATTCTTTCTATACTAACTAACAATATGGCGAACCACAGGACCACACCGCTAACGCGGAACGGGTTTACTCCATCGGGTTGCCAGTGCATAATTAAATCAAGTTGATACAAAATAACGCAATGACTTTTGAAAAATGAAATCATTATAAGACTCAAGTCTCATCACACAATGCAACGCAAATCGGAGGATAGATTGTTACCTTATAATGATCAAATAGGCTTAATACATATAAAATAATATTTTAATATTATTATTAGTGTCTAGGCAGTTTAAAAATACTTCAAAGTAAATGTATCAATCCTAGACGGCATAGCTACCATATACTATGTCACCATATATAGGTTTACAATCAAGACCGTAATGTCGTATTGGAAATTGGGTTTCCATCATGAATCGAGGCTAGGGATCATCCTCTCCGATTCGAGACACTATAGCAAATGCCTCAGGATTCCCCGCAGTGAACCCTTGGATCTTCAAGGCCGGTCCAAACCTGTCAAAAGTGGATTGACAATTCCTGAACACACGCTTCCCAGTCCTTTTGGACCTTGATATGGCCACTAACAACCTATAAAACCCGAGGTACCTCAAAATCCATCATCCACATAAATAAAATGTCAGCGCTGGTAGGTCCCTGACATCACTCTAGCTAGAAAGAAACGTGTGCACTCCCTGCTGTCCTAATCCCGTTTTGACTCATACCGGGGTGTGAGGCTCGTGAAGTCACGCTATACACAAAGCTCTGCCTAAACAGGTCGTGCTTTGATCATCAACCACAAGGCCTGCTTTTCAACAAAAGCCTTGATCTTTTGCATCTTGGCGTGCCACATTGACAATTCACGCCATGCGATTGACAACCATCAATATATAAAAGGGCGTTAAGCAAGAGGATAAATTCTCTGCCACCAATCAATTATATATTAAATAGAAATCAATTTAAATACATGAAATGAATTCCAACGTCAGACACGCATCCATTTACAAGTCCGTCCCGGGTCTGAACGAAACCGGAGACACCAGAGAGGTTCTCGCCTATCCGGGCAATCAACCCATACGTCCGGACAACTACAACTTCAACCCCTTCCTGGGAGCAAGTCAATCCAAGGCATCAGTAATCGCCGTCCATTCGATGTGAAGATCGCCAGTCTTCAATCACCGTCTTCTATATTTTCGATTTAATCGCCGTGCAATTACTTGAAATGAGTTAAACTCGGTCTTTTCAAATAATTCTCGCATAATTTATCATTTAAATCATTTCATATCGTTAATACTTATTTATAACGATTTATCGCTATTCTTATTTATTTAAAATAGCCCAACTATAATTAAACGACGCTTCGGGTCAAAGGGCGACCCTGGCAATGTTTTTACCAAATTTTGATTTACACAAATCTTGAAATCTAACCGTTGGATTTTGTTGAAATTTATATTATTGGGAAGATCTTCCCAAAGACGTCCTAAAGGTTCCAGTTTTGGAAAAATTCAACGGACGGATCTTTCGGTATAACCGTTTAAAGTTACGATTGCCGATACGCGAACTGCCGCGCGCGTTTCGTTTAAATTCTATATTTATATTTATATGTATAAATATAAAACGTTTGGCGATTTCAATTATAAAAATCCATTCTCTTTATCGCATCTAAAATGACGATGAAAATATCAATTTTAATATCTCTGTTTTATTTTTCTACCTTTTTGTTTTATTTACACTAAATGTAAATAAATCATTATTTTTCTATCCTTTCTTTTATTTACACTAAATGTAAATAAATTATTCTTTTCCTATCTTTCTAATTCCATCTAAATTGTAAATAAAATATCACTTTATAAATTCATGTTTTTATTTGCATAGAAAAAAATGCAAATAAAAAGTATACTTCTTTTTCTATGTTTTATTTGCATATAAAAATGCAAACAAAAATGTAATTCTTCTTTCTATGTTTTTGTGTGCATATAAAAATGTAAACAAAAATATTTAATTCTTTTTCTTTGTTTTTGTGTGCATATAAAAATGTAAACAGAAATATGTAATTCTTTTTCCTATGTCATATTTCTATTTACACTAAATGTAAATAAAATAATTTTTCTCTTCTTTTATGTCATGTTTATTTACTCTAAATGTAAATAAATGTAATCTTTTCTTTTTCCATGTAAATAAATGGGTCATCAAATTTCTTCTTTTTTTTTACATAGAAAAATGTAAATAAATTCTATCCACATATTTTGTTCTTTTTATTTACATAAGAGAATGTAAATAAATCCTATTCACATATTTATTCTTTTTATTTACATAATTTACATATTTATTCTTTTAATTTACATAAGAAAATGTAAATAAATTCTATTCACATATTTATTCTTTTTATTTACATAAGAAAATGTAAATAAATTCTATTTATATATTTATTCTTTTTATTTACATAAGAAAATGTAAATAAATTCTATGTCATCATGTTTGTTCTTTTATTTACATAGAAAAATGTAAATAAAGTTTCATCGCTAATTTTTTCTTTTATTTACATAGAAAAGAATAAATAAAGTTTCATTACTAAGTTTATTCTTTTATTTACATAGAAAAGTGTAAATAAAATTTCATTGCTAAGTTTGTTCTTTTATTTACATAGAAAAGTGTAAATAAAGTTTCATCGCTAAGTTTGTTCCTTTATTTACATAGAAAAGTGTAAATAAAGTTTCATTACTAAAGTTGTACATCTTACTTCTTTTATTTACATTAAATTGTAATTTACGTTACAATGTCAAAATCTCCTTTTTAATCACACTGTAAAATCCCCTTATTAATTACATTAAAAATGTGATTAACAATACGGTGAAAAATTCTATCTTGTTAAATTACATTAAAAATGTAATTTTGATTACAACGTCAAATTCTTCTTCCTAATCACATTAAAAATGTAACTTACATTACGGTGCAAATTTCTATCTTTTTAAATTATATAAAAATGTAATTTTGATTCCAATGTCCAATTCTTCTTTTACTCTTCTTTTTTCTTATTTATATATCTTAATTTTTAATATATTAACATTACACCAAAAATATGTTCATTTTCAATGTAACGACATAACGCTTAAAATATGTATTCAATTTCATATTTCTACACAACGGTAAAAATATGTTTATTTTACATATATTTACACGACGCTAAAAATATGGTTCACTTTTCATATTCTAACATAACGCTAAAAACATGATTCACTTTTCATATCTTTACTACATGTAAAATTCCATATTTCAATACTTGAAATAATCTAAGTTTTGGGTGTCGACTAACATGCCCAATTCAATATCACAATATATGAAATCAACCTATAATTTGGTGTGAAGTTTTCATGTCAACATAAACGATAGCAACATATAATTTGGTGTCAAGTTTCATGTCAACACATACAACAACAACATATGATTTGGTGTATAATTTTCATGAATCAAAATAAAAGGTCCCATCTTTATTTAATTTTGTGAATCAAAATAAAATATCTAAACTTTATTTATAAATCAAAATAAAAGATCTATACTTTCTTTATTTTATAAATCAAAATAAAATATCTAAACTTTCTTTATTTTGTAAATAAAAAAGATTCAAACTTTCTTTTAATTTTATAAATAAAAAAGATTTAAACTTTCTTTTTATTGTGTTATATTTATAAAATAAAGATCCAAACTTAAAGAAAGGAAATAAATAAAAAAAAGATGAGAACTTGTATGAAGATTACATCAAAATTTATGGATCTAGACGAACATGGCTATCTCAAGACATCACAAAGCATTACAAATCACACAACAATAAATAAATTCTAGATTACCACATCGCAGATCTATATTATTTACATACATACAATGATTCAAACAATCGAGAGGAATAATTAAATTATTTAATTATCTAAAAATTAGAAATCTCACAGAAGTACTGATCCTCTTTGAATTTGGCCAAAAATTAGATTTGCTCAGAATTGCTCTTAATTAGTATAGAAAAATAGCCCTCTGAATTATGATCCTGACGGTCCTGAAATCGTAAATTCCGAGTTCGAACGAATGAGTTATGATTAAATTAAGTTGTAAAACATTTTATATTAATTAACTAATCAATTAGTTAAAGAATTAACCTTCCTTCTTCACAACAGTTCTTGGCCGCCGAGTTTCACAAATTGTTCAGATTTAGGTTTCACTTTTACTCACTGTACAAAGCACTGGATGCCGATCAGGGATTGGGACGTCGAAGAGGGGCGTGTGGCGTGTGTTCGCCGGCACTAGGAGGTGTTTCGGTGGTGTGAGGTGGTCGGGGCGGCGGTCGCAAGGCCGATGGTTTGGAGGGTCGGTTCTCGGTCTACGGGTGTTTATACGGGGTGATGGTCGTATAGATGCGGAGAGGAGAGAAGGCGCTTCGAGGTGGTATGAGTTTTGAGGGCTGAATCGTAGAGATGGAGGAGGATTTAGAGGAGGAAGGTTCGAGCAGTCATGGCCATGGATTTAAGGCGGCAGCTGGGAAACGAGGATGTACAGTGTTAGGGTTTATTTTTCTTATATTTATAATGTTTTTAAATTGTATTTTTACAAAAAAAAAAATCCATATCTTCTTAACAGTCCCGATTCCAGCCCAGCAAAAGGTGACTTTACCCAGTAGCCCCTGTTCTGGATCCAACGGGCTAGGTCCCGTTAGCCCAAACGGCTGTCTGTGACCTGAATTATTTAATTCAATAATTAAATCCTTTATTAAATTAATTCGTTCGCATAAATAAATTCACCAAGGCCACATGTAGACTCAGAAAAATCCAGAAAAAATATATTTGGGTTCGTTATGACGATACGGTCCTAACAAAATTAATTTCGTTGAATTCTGAGACCGTTTGAAAAATGGCTATTTTACAGTCGATTAAATTTGACTGAATTGAACAAAACACATTTTCTTTCGCCACGCTCACAACTAATTCGGAAAATTTTATAAATTGAAACCTAGCAATAATTTGACATTTCGGTTCCAACAAAAGTGATTTCGTCGAAAACAGAGGTCGTTTGAAAATTGACTATTTTCACTGGCTTTAATATTATTTAAAAATGAAAATTTTAATTTCTGGCACATTTTTCAACCAAATTATTTAAAATAAAAAATTTAAATTGGTTCGGATTTTTCGTGTTGTTACATCAAGGATATATTAAGTATGGGTAACATGTAAGTTGATGAGGAAATAAGATTTGGGGTTAGGGAATTAAGTGGAACCTAACTGGAGATTGGTTAAGTTGAATAATTTTCTTTGTATCCATTTGATGTTGATTTCGGTCTACATGGTTGATACTTAGCGGATTATTCGCTTACAGATTTATGGTCTGGAACTAATGGGTGTTGAGGAATAGTAATGCAGAGATGGAAATAATTTCCATCCAAGGTTATAGGTACTTTTAGTCATGGAAATAACTGTAATAAGTAACAAGTTGAAGGTATGCGTTATTTATTGATATAAGTTTATAACTTCTATTATAACTGGAATCTACTCGTTAATCTTTAATTTCAGGGTCGAAATTCTTTTAAGGTGGGTAGATTGTAATGGCCCAGGTTTTTATAAATTCTACTTAACGTTATTTTTTAAATGCTATCAAATGATTAACGTAAATGAGATAATTTAAAATTTTAGTCTAAAATAAAATTTTAATATAACTTTTGTATGAAATCTTAAGTATATATTTTAAATCTATTTTTAGTTTCTAAATAAAATGAATTAATGTATTTATATTATTTGTTTTATTATCTTTAAATGTACATTTATCAACTTGAAGTGGAATTGGGCTTTTTAAAAACTTAACATAAGGCAAGTAAGGATGGCCTGGTAACACATAAGGAAAATGAGACCTTAAGTAAGCAAATTTGCATGTTCACTTCAAGAGATTGAAAAATAAATGGTAGTAGGCAAAAAGATGCCACGCACACATAGAAAGGATCACCCAGTTTAATGTGACTTGCCATTAGAATATTTGAAGTACCCTGGGCATTTAATGTTGGAGACTTTCTCTTACAACAAAATGACCTTATGACAACTCTAAGGACACACACAAGTATATATATATATATATATATATATATCATAATTAATGAAATTGGATGGTCGAATTCTTGTTTGTCAATTGGAGAATGTTTGCACAGCTACACCCTAGAATATTTCTTTTCATGAATATAGAGGCAGCTACCAACTCATAGCACCAGGCCTTCAATCAAATGAAAACCCTTTGCTGCAGATCACATTTCCTTTCACCTAAAAACCCTTAAATGCACCATTATTCTATCATTTTCCTACTTTTATAATTAGGCAACCATAGTTCAGTTTTTTTGCTCACCATACTTTTGAAAAAAATATCTGGAAATCCACCTGCAGCTGAATTCTTACCAATCTCCAAACAGTGAGTAACACTCACTCATTTTCTACAAATTGTTATCTTGATTGTTGATGATAAATGCAAGTTGTGAATAGCTTTGTTATGCATATATACACCCGCATACCCCCTATCTTAGTATGTTGTAAACTGAACATTTCATATGCCCTCTCAAACTAGTTTGGATAGGAAAAATGGTTCAAGTTTCACTTATTGTAACCTTTTTATCTTCATTTACAGAGAATAGGACATACTATGTTCTTCACATTATCAAAACTGCCCTTGATTATCATGACAAAGCCAGTATATGGACACCCTTGTTGGGCATAGATATAACGACCTATATTTTTACGGTATTATAAATAATTTATTTAATTATTTAAAGTATGGTTTGGTGATTTAAAATGACCAGAATTAATTAATAGTGAATATTTAATTAAATTAAATAATAGAATAATGTATTTAATTTCTGAAATAGTCGGAAATAGCAGAATTCACAATATTGTGTGAATTGGATTAATTATAATATTTAATGCAGTTTATAATTGAATTATAATAACGAATATATTATTTAAACGAAGTTTGAATGTATAATTATAATCGAGCTCGAAATGGCGCGACAGTTCGTAATTTGGCGATTCAAACTTTGAACGAATATACATAATCCGTTTTAAGTCGGATTTCTGTGAAATAAGAAACGTTCGGAGCTGGTGAAGTATATTTTTCTAATGGAAGAGAATAATCGGGATTTCGTCGTACAGATTATGAGTTGTGTCCAAATCAAATTTTCAAAAAGTCGCTATGGAATTCCTTTATAATTTATAACGATTTTATTTATATTATAAGAGGATTTTTATATAAATTAACTATAGATATATTTTGAAATTTTGAAATATCGAGTTATAAAATCCAGATATGTATATTTTGAGCTGTATGATATTCTGTGTGAATATATACGATAATATTAATTTATTAATATTTAATTTCATTATTTTTAAATATATCAATATTTAAGTGGGTTATTTAGAGCTATAAAAATAGCCAGTTTTGCAAACGAACTCTGTTTTCGACGAAACTAATTTTGTTGGATATTAAATTATTGTTAGATTTCATTTTCCGTGATTTTGAGAGTCAGTGTGTGGCCATACGGGATTTTAATATGAAAAACAGTCAGTATTTTGACGGTTAAAAATACGCTGTGTGAGCAAACGGAGTCGGAATTTGACGAAACAAGTTTCGTTGGGTCTGTAATGTCAAACTCAAGTTGTATGTCCATTTTCATTATTTTTGAATGTTGTATGTGATTATAGAAATTTTTTGTAACACCCCACCTCTGCTAGGGTCACTCACTAAGGGAATGCACTAGTTTTGGAGGGGTATTATCTAGTAAACAGGCACAGAGATGACACAAGACAGAACATAAATTAAACAGAGTATATAAAGCAGCGGATATAAATTTAACCAAATCTCATTACGTGGAAAACATAGTCAAAACCTCTTACATCAAAATATCAAGTCATTATTTCATTACATCAAGTTCTAAAGAAGCAAAGTATTTAAAACAACATAAGTCCAATATTATTCCCCAAAAAGAGCATGAGTGCAGCCATAGCATAGCTCAAGACCAAACCGTACATGAGCTGTCAGAAAGCAAGCAAAGTCCAAGCTAAGAGCTAGGGTTTCCACCCTGAGAACCTGGGGGGGTGAACGAAAGAAAAGAGGTGGAAGAAAATGGGTCAGTCAAAAAGACTGGTAAGCCCTAGTGACTGTCAGCATAAAAACTAGTAAAGTTAACTGGACATGAGAAACTGAGATTAAACATAAAGATAATAACTGGGCTGGCATGATAATAAAAGGTAACAAGATAAGGGTGGCATCGCATATACAAGGTTTACTGCACTAACTATACTAGTGTCCAAATCCATGTCACGTATAAGTCCAGAAATGATCCCTAAACCCAATAACATGAAATGACCCAATACGGGGTCCAACGGTCCATCCTAATCGATCGGCTTTACTCGTCGTGTGTCGGTATTATACGGCCCAATCGCGGAATGTAGTCACATGTGCTAGGTCCACCCTAGGGTGTATCAGGTCCTAGGGTGTCAACCACTGACACAAATCAAGCACGCACAATGTAGTACTACGGGTGCCCATGCCTACTTTTTCAACTCCGGACTAAGTGCACGACCCTAGTCCGCCTGAACCTACACTGGCGCACCTTACTCAGCCGTTATTCTTGGTCGCTTACAATCAGCCCAGTAATCGTGCCCCACCCTGCCTAGTCCCCAGGGTATCGTGATACTTCTAAGTGGGTTACTGCTGAAAGGGACCACGTGGCTAGGATTTCTAATGGGTTAAGTATTGTCATTAAAAAGGTCATGACTTAACCCTATCCAAACATGTATCTAGTTGGTTAAGTATATATACAAGCAGTTCAAGACTTAACCATATCAAATCAACGTGTCAAATTGGTTAAGTATATTCAAGGGATCCATGACTTAACCCTACCATGTGGCATTAATTCACTTAACGCACCCCAACCTCTCACATTAGACTTGGTTACGGTTACTGGATGTGACGGGCGGTTCCGGGCAGATTTACACCATAACCTAGTCTAATCTCGGGTTTAAAGTGCTATATGACCAACTACTCACATTGGGTCCTATTATTTGCAACTACTGGATTTGCCGGGCGGTTCCGGGCAGATTTACGTTGCAAATTCAACCCAACCTCGAGTTGGCCATTTTCAAGTTATCTAATTGTCATGTCCCAAATTCATGTTTTCAAGCTTATTCTCATGTCAAGTTTTCATGTCATATTTTCATGTCATATTTTCATGTCATATCATGTCAATTCCATAGCCAATTTCAAGTTTGCCTAATCTACCCAAAACGTATCCCCAACGTATGTGAATTCGCATTAATACAACATGTCAAAATAGGGAATAACACAAACATGATAGTCATAGAATGGCAAAGGTGTTCACAAGTTAAGCATGATGATTATAACATTACAAGCATATGAAATAGGGTCTCAACATCAACTTGACAAAACATGGTGATAGACATGGTAAAGGATTGACATAAGATAGTACCCCAACAATAGTTTCAACATCACAGGCATGGCAAGATAAATATCGTAAAGGGGTCTTAGATTAAACATGAATATATCCAAATCAAGTTCATACTAATATTCCACAAGTCAACATTTAAGATGAATAGATCTGGGGTGTACAAAACTAGATTCAAAATGACAGATTTAAAAGTGATAGTCATAGATCCAAGATATACAATAGTAGATCCAACTTAGTTATCATGTTTAGGCATAATTTCAGTTTACATCGTGTTCAGGTTAAATTTACAGTTTAAATCTAAGAGTGACAAAGGGCTTACAGATCGTAGTCTAGAGAATGAGAAAGCAAAAAGAGTAGAAGCAGAATCTCTAACAAATCCCCAAACCAACGTAGCACTAACAAAGTCCTGAATAGCCTCCTTGTTTTCTATATTCCAGTCAGAACTTTAGCAGCATATGGTCGGACAAGAATGTGATAGAAAGTCTAGGGTCAGGGGCTGTTTATATAGTGTTTAAAGAGTGAATCTGGACAAGCAACGAGAGCAGATACATCTGGCTCAAAAACAGGCTAGGTGACCAGGTTGACACCCAAGTCGACTGCCCAGTCGACTTGGTCTGGGGGGGGGGGTCGACTCCCCAGTCGACTTAAAGGATTTCGTCCCCGAAATCTCTAAGTTAGATTCTCCCCTCCTTAAAGGATTGTAACACGTTATAAAAATACGGGTTGTTACATTCTCCCCTCCTTAAAGGATTTCGTCCCCGAAATCTCTAAGTTAGAAAGAACGCATCCTACCATCCACATCCATCTACTCACAACATCATTCACGAGCAACCGCTGTCCTTAAAAGGATTTCTAATTCTATATGAATATATGCAGTATGTGTGTGTATATGTACTTATCTAATGCAAAAGATCAGGCGGTTACTGATTCAGTAAACCTCCTTAATGCAAGATATGTTAGTGTAATGAGTCCAACATGTATGCAAATTCCTAACATAACTTAAAATTTCTACATGAGTGCACAAACATCATCCATATGCAACATCCACGTGATAGCATAACAAGTTCATCCATGTACAAGTATAAGCACCCATGCAAATGTAACATGAAAAGGTGTCTGAGCCGATCTAGTGCCTAATGTGTGTCATGCATCCACTAGAAATCACTTGCAAACACTTGCAACCATTTGCAAACATCAACCATAACATGTTTCAAATACATGTTTACATCCAAAGAGGGTTCTAAGGTTCTCAAGACAAACATAGGTAGCATGATACGAAAGATTTACAAGCTCAAAGGAAAAAGAGATCGAGAATGTACCCTCAAAAAGAAATGGGTAAAGCGTGTGTATCTTCTCCTCGGTTTCCCAAGTTGCGTCTTCTTGGGCTCCACTCCACTGTACTTTGACTAGCTTGACTTCGCGATTCCTTAGCTTCTCGATCTCCGTCCCTAAGATACGAATAGGAACTCGCCTCAGCGTTGCTTCTTTCTCCACTTCTACGCCTTCGAGGATGCTTGGCTCAACCACCTCAGCTGATTCATGTAGGCACTTTCGGAGATGCGAGACGTGAAAGACATTGTGTACTCCGGCCAGCCTCTCAGGTAACTCTACCTTATAGGCCATCCGCCAAATCCTCTCAGTGATAGGGAACGGTCCTACGAATCTCGGTGCTAGCTTTCCAATTGCTCCAAAACGAACCACATGGCGCAAAGGAGAGAATTTTATGAAAACCATATCTCCGACTTCGAACTCTAGGTCTGTCCTCCTCTTGTCCGCATAAGATTTCTGTCTATCTTAGGCCGCTTTCATTCGTCTTCGTATCAACTCCACCTTCTCAGAAGTGTCTCGTATCATGTCGGTCCCAAGTATAAGTCTGTCAGTCGTCTCCCACCAACAAGTTGGTGACTTGCACGGTCTTCCATATAGGGCTTCGAACGGTGCCATCCCTATGCTAGCTTGGTAGCTATTATTATAAGCAAACTCCACGAGAGGGAGATGGTCTTCCCAAGTACTACCAAAATCAAGAATGCATAGCCTCAAAAGATCCTCTAGTACTCTATTTACCCTTTCGGTCTGTCCATCCGTCTGAGGGTGATAGGCTGTACTTAAATTAAGTTGCGTACCCATTGCTTCTTGCAGACTATTTCAAAACTGGCTAGTGAAAATTGGGTCACGGTCACTGACTATGCTAGAAGGAACCCCGTGCAACCGTACTATCTCTCGAAGGTAAATAGACGCTAGCCATGATGCAGTCCTTTTGCTTTTCACCGGAATGAAGTGAGCACTCTTCGTGAGTCTATCAACAATGACCCATATGCTAGTATTCCCCTTCCTCGACCTAGGCAATCCATCCACGAAATCCATCGAGATACTTTCCCACTTCCATTGCGGGACCTCCAAAGGATGTAATAGCCCACCGGGCTTCTTAGATTCGGCCTTGACTTGTTGGCACACCATGCACTTTGAGACAAATTCTGCCACGTCCTTTTTCATTCCGGCCCAAAAGAAAATGCGTTTCATATCTCTGTACATCTCATCCCCTCCGGGATGTATAGTCATCTTCGAGTGATGCGCCTCTTCGAGAACCTTATTTACTAAGTCTCTCACTAGTGGAACACATAGCCTTCCATCGCGCCTTAGCCATCCTTTATCATCAATGGCATACCTACCAAGGTGACTTGACGTCTCACCACTGATTAACTTGTCCATGATTTCGACTATTTGTGGGTCTTCTTTCTGCGAAGTCCCTACTTGATCTAGAAACGTAGGTCTCAGCTCAAGGGATGCTAACGTACCAGTCAATGACTCAACAGCATGTGTAAAATCAAAGGTTGCTATAAACTCTAGACTTTTTCTTTCAACAAATAAGGGACTCAAAGTCAACCTTTTTCTACATAGCGCATCTGCCACCACGTTACCCTTGCCAGGGGTATAAATTATATCGAAGTCATATGAGGCCAAGAATTCCATCCACCGCTGCTATCTCATATTCAAATCTTTTTGAGAAAAGAGATACTTAAGCGATTTGTGGTTGGTGTATAGCTCGAATCTCTCCCCTAGGAGATAATGGCACCAAGCTTTAAGTGCAAAAACAATCGCGGCTAACTCCAAGTCATGTGTGGGATAGTTCTTCTCATGAACTTTAAGTTGTCTACCCCCATAGCATATCACTCTTCCTTCTTGCATTAGGACAGCGCCTAATCCCGTGCCGCACGCATCTGTGTACACCATAAACATTTTTCCTCCATCGGGTAATGCTAAAACTGGAGCTGTGGTGAGGGCTCTCTTGAGTCTCTGGAAAGCAGTCTCACATTCTATGTTCCATGCAAACACTAGGTTTCTCTTCGTTAACTTAGTAAGAGGGGCTGAAATCTTAGCGAAGTCCTTAATGAACTTCCTATAAAATCCCGCCAAACCGAGAAAGCTTCTCACCTCTGTTGCATTCTTAGGAGTTTTCCAGTCTTGTACTGTAACTACTTTTGCGGGGTCCACTGCTAAACCTTGCTTAGAAACTACGTGCCCAAGAAACTGAACTTCTTCCCTCCAAAAATGGCATTTGGAGAACTTAGCCTTTAACTGGTGTGCTCTAAGCGTATCCATGACTTCCTTGAGGTGTCCAGCATGCTCTTCTTTATCCTTTGAGAAGATTAGAATATCGTCCACAAAAACCACCACGAACTTGTTAAGGAACTCCCGAAACACCCTACTCATCAGGTCTACAAAGTACGCGGGTGCATTCGTCAAACCGAATGGCATAACGAGCCATTCAAAGAATCCATCTGGAGTCCTAAACGCAGTCTTGTCAATACTATCCTCAGCCACTCTAAGCTGATGGAATCCGGTGGCCAGATCTAGTTGAGAGAAAACAGATGCTCCCACAAGCTAGTCAAAAAGATCATCGATTCTTGGTAGTGGGTGCCTATTCTTCTTTGTCAGCTTGTTTAACTCACGATAATCTACGCACAGACGAAGCGAACCATCCGCCTTAGTAGCGAATACCACCGGAGCACCCCATTCAGAAATGCTTCGCCTTATGAAATTTTTCTCGAGCAACTCCTTGATTTGTTTACTGAGCTCTCTTCTTTCTCGCGGGGCCATATGCCTAACGGGCAATGAAACAGGCTTGGCATTATCAACAAGATAAATACGGAAGTCTATTTCGCGTTTAGGGGGTAACCCCTTCACCTCATCAAAGACATCAAGATATTCTCGGACCACCCTCACAGATTGAAGATTGTCGACGGACGAGTCGAGAGATTCAAGATAACATAACATGACCGGACCTTTCGGGTTACAAGAAAGTTCAAGGGTGTTACCAAGGCGTGTCATGAGCCTCACTACCCTTCGTTTACAATCAAGGATAGCTCCATAATTGGACAACCAATCCATGCCCAGAATTAAACCATATCCCATGAATCCGAGAACATAAGCATTACACGTGAATTCTACGCTTAAGATGGAAATCCTCAAATCAACACAAATCATAGATAAATGGGCGGAGCCCCCAATCGGATTTGAAACACTAACGGGATCATCAACTAGACTAGTATTTAAGTGCAGATTTTCAACAATATCAGAAGAGAAAAAAGTATGCGATGCACCAGAGTCAAATAAGGTTCGAACAGGAAATTCAAAAATGTAAACAAGGCTTTCTACAGAAATATTACTACCTCGGTCAAGAGCTGGAGTGGTGTTGAGAGCCTACAACTGCCCTCCAGAAGGTCCTACTCATTATGTCTGCCCTAGCCCCTGTCCTTGCTTCTTAGGGCAATCCTTACTGATGTGTCCAGTATCCCCGCAGTGAAAGCATTCACCCAACTTTCTTTTCTTCCTCCTACAGTCTTTAGCTATATGTCCCGTGATACCACAAAAGTTGCACTTCCTCGTCTCACATGGCTTGTTAGCGTTGATGTTGTTGCCCTTATTATTCTTGTTGCCTCCCTTCTTGAAGTCAACCTTCTTGTTCAAAGTCTCATTAGGCTTAACCTCCTTTTGTCACCCTTGTCTTCCTCATGAAGTAGGGCCATATTCACCAAGCTTTCAAAGGTCGCCCCCATGGGCACATGAGTCATGGCCATAGTGTGGAGTGGCTCGCTCAATCCTCGAGCAAATTGTAGAGCCTTCTTCTCAGCCGTGTTGACTGAGTCCAAACCAAACCGAGCAAGCTGATTAAACTTATTCACGTACTCCCTAACAGACATGTCCCCTTGCTTAAGTGCCAGGAACCTCTCCATTTGAAGGTTCGCTTTTGCTGACGATAAGAATTTAAGCCCAAACCTCTCTCTAAAGTCTGCCCAGGTCTCAATCGGTCTGGTAGCATTGGTGACTTCCCACCAAAATGCAGCTTCCTCTTTCAACAACCATGCTGCCAACTGAACTTTCCTATGATCCTCCATATCGAAGATAACGAACAGGTCTTCAGTCTCCTTTAACCAGTTTCGTGCCTCAGTGAAGGTCTCAGTTCCAAGGAAGCTCTTGCCACCCATTCCTATAAAGTCTTTGCATATTTTGGCGAAGGCGGTGCCAGGAGGAGGAGGAGGAACCGCGGCTACTGGAGGAGGAGGAGTGATGTCTGCCGGGCCCGCATCGTTGGCCCTAGCTTCCAAGTACCTTCGGAACCACCCGGGTATGGGTACTCCCTCGGGAAGGTTAAGATCGGCCATGCTGAAAAATGAAAAGAAAAAGATTCAAACGAGGAAACAAGGAAAGTGCTAATGGCTTTTGGGGAATAGCCTTTTCTTAAAAATAGAACTTTTCTAGAAAAATGCTTCTTTATAAATGGTTTTGAAAATAATTTTCAGAAAGTTTTTAAAACTTTTGCCCAGTCTGGTAACCTTCTGCTCTGATACCAAATGTAACACCCCACCTCTGCTAGGGTCACTCACTAAGGGAATGCACTAGTTTTGGAGGGGTATTATCTAGTAAACAGGCACAGAGATAACACAAGATAGAACATAAATTAAACAGAGTATATAAAGCAGCGGATATAAATTTAACCAAATCTCATTACATGGAAAACATAGTCAAAACCTCTTACATCAAAATATCAAGTCATTATTTCATTACATCAAGTTCTAAAGAAGCAAAGTACTTAAAACAACATAAATCCAATATTATTCCCCAAAAAGAGCATGAGTGTAGCCATAGCATAGCTCAAGACCAAACCGTACATGAGCTGTCAGAAAGCAAGCAAAGTCCAAGCTAAGAGCTAGGGTTTCCTCCCTGAGAACCTGGGGGGGGGGGACGAAAGAAAAGAGGTGGAAGAAAATGGGTCAGTCAAAAAGACTGGTAAGCCCTAGTGACTATCAGCATAAAAACTAATAAAGTTAGCTGGACATGAGAAACTGAGATTAAACATAAAGATAATAACTGGGCTGGCATGATAATAAAAGGTAACAAGATAAGGGTGGCATCGCATATACAAGGTTTACTGCACTAACTATACTAGTGTCCAAATCCATGTCACGTATAAGTCCAGAAATGATCCCTAAACCCAATAACATGAAATGACCCAATACGGGGTCCAACAGTCCATCCTAATCGATCGGCTTTACTCGTCGTGTGTTGGTGTTATACGGCCCAATCGCGGAATGTAGTCACATGTGCTAGGTCCACCCTAGGGTGTATCAGGTCCTAGGGTGTCAACCACTGACACAAATCAAGCACGCACAATGTAGTACTATGGGTGCCCATGCCTAGTTTTTCAACTCCGGACTAAGTGCACGACCCTAGTCCGCCTGAACCTACACTGGCGCACCTTACTCAGCCGTTATTCTTAGTCGCTTACAATCAGCCCAGTAATCGTGCCCCACCCTGCCTAGTCCCCAGGGTATCGTGATACTTCTAAGTGGGTTACTGCTGAAAGGGACCACGTGGCTAGGATTTCTAATGGGTTAAGTATTGTCATTAAAAAGGTCATGACTTAACCCTATCCAAATATGTATCTAGTTGGTTAAGTATATATACAAGCAGTTCAAGACTTAACCCTATCAAATCGACGTGTCAAATAGGTTAAGTATATTCAAGGGATCCATGACTTAACCCTACCATGTGGCATTAATTCACTTAACGCACCCTAACCTCTCACATTAGACTTGGTTATGGTTACTGGATGTGTCGGGCGGTTCCGGGCAGATTTACACCATAACCTAGTCTAACCTCGGGTTTAAAGTGCTATATGACCAACTACTCACATTGGGTCCTATTATTTGCAACTACTGGATTTGCCGGGCGGTTCCGGGCAGATTTACGTTGCAAATTCAACCCAACCTCGAGTTGGCCATTTTCAAGTTATCTAATTGTCATGTCCCAAATTCATGTTTTCAAGCTTATTCTCATGTCAAGTTTTCATGTCATATCATGTCAATTCCATAGCCAATTTCAAGTTTGCCTAATCTACCCAAAATGTATCCCCAACGTACGTGAATTCGCATTAATACAACATTTCAAAATAGGGAATAACACAAACAGGATTGTCATAGAATGGCAAAGGTGATCACAAGTTAAGCATGATGATTATAACATTACAGGCATATGAAATAGGGTGTCAACATCAACTTGACAAGACATGGTGATAGACATGGTAAAGGATTGACATAAGATAGTACCCCAACAATAGTTTCAACATTACAGGCATGGCAAGATAAAGATCGTAAAGGGGTCTTAGATTAAACATGAATATATCCAAATCAAGTTCATACTAATATTCCACAAGTCAACATTTAAGATGAATAGATCTGGGGTGTACAAAACTAGATTCAAAATGACAGATTTAAAAGTGATAGTCATAGATCCAAGATATACAATAGTAGATCCAACTTAGTTATCATGTTTAGGAATAATTTCAGTTTACATCGTGTTCAGGTTAAATTTACAGTTTAAATCCAAGAGTGACAAAGGGCTTACAGATCGTAGTCTAGAGAATGAGAAAGCAAAAAGAGTAGAAGCGGAATCTCTAACAAATCCCCAAACCAACGTAGCACTAACAAAGTCCTGAATAGCATCCTTGTTTTCTATCTTCCAGTCAGAACTTCAGCAGCATATGGTCGGACAAGAATGTGATAGAAAGTAGGGTCAGGGGCTGTTTATATAGTGTTTAGAGAGTGAATCTGGACAAGCAACGAGACCAGATATATCTGGCTCAAAAACAGGCTAGGTGACCAGGTCGACACCCAAGTCGACTGCCCAGTCGACTTGGTCTGGGGGGGTCGACTGCCCAGTCGACCTGGGTGCTGGTGGCATTTTTCCCGCCTAGCTGTCTGGATTTGAAATTCGAAATTTTGAACTTGAAATTCGAACTGTTTTGAACTCTGGGATATTCTGAAACTTTGGAGAGCCATATCTTGGTCATACGGACTCTGATCTTTGCAAACTCAGACTCGTTTTCAAGCAGAATTTCGAAACGAACGTAATGGTGTACCTCGTTTCCCTTGATTCTTATTTTAAAATTTAATTCTGCCTTGATTTATAGTTATAACACGTTATAAAAATATGGGTTGTTACATTTTTGTTCCACAATACAAATAGCGGTTGCTTAAAAACAAATAAAATGATGAATATAAAAATATTAAAACTTCTCTATAAATATCCTTTACACATTTTCTAACCCTAACCTAATTTTTCTATGGTCAAACTATTTTTGCACTACTGGTTATGTCTTCTCAAACCAAAACCGATCATTTCAAAAATCAAAACAAAATCAAACAAGACTCAATAAATCACAATGTATATATAGTTGAATTTGGGTATGGTTTCTCTTCAGTTCGATACTAGTTTCGAAGAGTGCGATGGATATTTTGGGTACTCGACGTTTAATAGCGAACCTAGGATTCGAGTGTTATGGAAATGGGGGCGTCGATCTTCTAATTGGAGTTCGATTGTGATCTTAGCACATCATTTGGCATCATTGGGAAAAAATTGACGTGTTTGCATAGAAAAAGATGTCGATGTCTATACTGTTCAGTGCGTGAAACAATTGTAAGTCGCGATTGGTTATTGTGTCGTGAGATTGTTCTAATGGGTATGGGGGGAAGGACTGCATGAAGAGAAGGAGATCGATGGGGGAGGTTTTGGTTTTCGTGAAGAATTCAAGGAGGGAGAGGAACTTGAAGAAATCGAAATGGTAGAGTTGGGGTTCTGTAAATTACGGTAGCACAGTGTTTGAGTTTTACAGGAGAAAAACGATCAGCGTGGGTGGCTTATAAAAGTAATCACGTGATTTGATAATGAACTGATGAGCGTATTTGTTTGGGTCTATATGGATTTGCATGGAGTATAGATCGAAACGTGCTGAAATCTTTTTTCGAAAATGGTTTTGCTAAAGCCTGATGGAGTGAGCAGTTCGGGGAAGATGACTGAGCCGGATGGGTTCTGATATTTGGCCGGTTAGACAAGGTTAAGCCCAAGTTTAAATTTAACTAAGTATTTTATTTAAAATATTGTATTTAAAACTTGTAAATTAAATAACTTATCCGTACGGTATCGAAATTCAGCGAAACAAGATCCGTTGGGATCGTATGGACGGTGTCTACGCAATGGAACTGACTGAGAGTGAATTGGAGCTTGTTACAATTTGTAGCGAAATAAATTATCTGATATGAACTGACGATCAATTATCATTATTTAACGATGATCGTCCAATGTGAGTAAAACTCATTAACTCTATCAGTTTATATTTTTATAAAGATAATCTAGTAATGATAAATGCTGATTGACTGTTGTGTGTTGATTGTTGGTTGGACTGTTAATTAATTTGCTGAAATTATAGATAGAGTTATATAATCGCTAATTATATATTGATTCTATTTATCAGAATATTTCATATTGAAATGAAATCGATGTTAATTATATTGTTTAACATCTGTGGATGCAGGGAAACAAGTCGGAAGAATCCAACTGGATCCCTCAACATTTAGTTTATTGTTTTTCATATATGATGATATACGATGTGATATATAAAATCTGTTGTTGATGATGTGTGTTAGAATGATATTGATCATTGTTAATTGGTATTTTAAATACCAAAAGAAATACGGGAATAAAAAGGGAATTTTCAATGTTATAATGAAAAAGAAATATATATAAAATAAAAGGATTTTATAAAAAGAGATATTTATAAAATCAAAGGATTTTATAAAAAGAAATATTTTTAAAATAAATAGAATTTTATAAAAGGAATTATTTATATAATAAATAATATTTTATAAGGAAATCTTTGAGAAATAAATATAGAGAATTATAAAAGGAGATATTTGTAAAACATATACAAATAGAATTGAAAAGGAAATATTTGTAAAACATTTACAAATAGAATTGAATAGGAAATATTTGTTTGGATGGTGGCTACGCAATGGAACTGACTGAGAGTGAATTAGAACTCGTTACAATTTATAGCGAAAAAAATTGTCTGATCTAAACTGATGATCAATTATCGTTATTTAACGATGATCGTCCAATGTGAGTAAAACTCACTAACTCTATCAGTTTATATTTTTATAAAGATAATCTACTAATGATAAATGCTGACTGAATGCGTTGTGTTGATTGTTGGTTGGACTGTTAATTAATTGGCTGAAATTATAGATAGAGTCATATATATAATCGTTAATTATATATGGATTCTGTTTTTCAGAATATTTCATATTGAAATGAAATCGATGTTAAATATATTCCTTCACATATGTGGATGCAGGGAAGCAGGTCGGAGGAATCCAACTGGATTCCTCAACATTTAGTTTACTATTTTTCATATATTGTAACAACCCGTAAAATGCGAGCCAGTTTGAAATTTTTATTTTGGCAATTTTAGCGAGTTTTGATAATTTAAAATGAATTATTTTAAATAATATCGACGAGAAATTTATTTTGAATATAATTCGAACGTATATAGTATACGCGTCGTCGTTAGAATATAAATATTTATATATAATTATAAATAGAGTTGAAAATGGCGCGGTAGTTCGATAATTCGATTTCAAACTTCAATTGAATGTACCGGGTGCAAAACAATCCGGATTTTAGTGAAACCAAAAATAATAGAATCTAATTGGTAATATCTTTCCAACGAATTCGACAAATCAAGATTTCATATCGGGAATCAAAAGATATGTCCAGTTGAAAATTAGAAATAGTCGCTGTGGAATTTATATATATATTTTAATATAATATATAGCCCTTAAAAATAGCCATTTTGCAAATGACCTCGGATTTCGACGAAACCAGTTTTGTTGGGTCCGCAGTGTCAAGTTATTGCTAGATTCCAAATTTCATAATTTTTCGAATCAATATGTGAGCGTGGCAAAGGAAAACGTGTTTTGACCATTTCAGTTGATTTTAATCGACTGGAAATTGGCCATTTTTCATACGGTCTCAGAATTCGACGAAACTAGTTTTGTTAGGACCGTATCGTCAATACGAAACTAGAAAATATTTTTCTGGAATTTTTCTAGTTAGTATGTGACCCCGGTAATTTGAAATGTACGTTTAAAATTCAATATAAAGATTTAAATGTAAATTCAACGGAAACTGATTGTAACGATCGAACCAGCTTGCGATACATATCCCATTGTGTTCGGAATGGGGGTAGAACGCTATGGACGACAGGCGGTGGGCCTCGTTTCGAGGTCATATATAAAAGTCAACCCTAATGCAAATTTAAATAATTAAATAATAATAATAAAAAAAAAAATATCCCTTCTTTTCTCCTTCAATTGGCCCCCCCCCCGATCATTTATCAGTGAGAAAAAAAAAAAAAAAAAAAAAAAAGAAAACCTAGAGACTAAATCAAGCCGCCCTCCGATCTTCGAACCGCCGCCTGATCTTCGAAGCCCACCGCCAGATCGCCGAAGCCCGACCGACCTCCTCCTCCCTTCAGGCACCGAACGACACCTCGGAGTCCCCACTACCCTCGCGACATCCAATCGAGCAACCCCCTGAACCACCGCCGCACCCTGCCGCGAACGCCTCATCGCGACACCACTGGACCACCTCGAAGCCGCCGACAACCCCTCCTCCGACGATGCAGGAAGACCCCCCCCCCCGATCACTGTAAGTTCTGTCCTTTTTTTATTTTATTTTTATTTTTGCTTTTATTTATTTTCATTAAAACTGATTTATAATGATTTTTAAAACTGATTTTTAATTTTAGTTTAAAAACTGTTTTATTTATTTATTTTTAAAAACTGAATTTTCTTTAGTTTTAAAAACAGAATTTAGGAAAAAGATAAAAACTGCATATTTTTAAAAGAGTTTTAAAAATAGAATTTTTGAAAAGAAAAATAAAAACTGAATCTTTTAAAAGATTTGAACTTGCAAAAATAAAGATCATATCTTTAAAATAGGAAAGATGGGATTTTTATTGAGTAGAAGAGGTAAAAATATAGTTTTTATATTTTTAAAGGATTAAAAGTATAATCTTTACTATATATAAGTATTAAAAATATGATTTTTATATTTTTAAAGTATTAAAAATATAATCTTTATAGGATAGAGAATATAAAAATATCATCTTTGTATATGTAGCGAAATAAAAATCTGATTTTTATTTTATATACGTTGAGATAAAGTGGTGATTTTTAAAGGCGAAAACTTTATTTTAGAAATGGCGAAATCTTTAAGTGGAAAATAGCGTGATAAAAATATAATTTTTAACTATTTGACATATTGATAGAAAAATAGAATTTTTATATATTGAACTTTGAAATAAAGATTCGATTTTTATATATTGAACTTTGAAATAAAAATTCGATTTTTATATATGTAGTGGCTACGGGCAACAAAGGCGATAAAAAGGCGAGTTGGCGAAGATTTCCTGCGTTAGAAGTGCCGTGGAGCTAGGATAGCTATATGTGAGAATTTCTCACCTTTCAATTTTATTCCTAGTTATATTTATATATATATATACTAGGATGCAGACGGTGTTTAGTAGCACCCGACACCCGTCCACATACCATGGACTTGTTTGTTTGGATGTTTGGTGATTGATTGAGATATTGGTTTGAATGTGGTTTGTGGTGTGAATAATCGAATCGATAAATTGATTAGGATTAGACGTGCGCCGTTATAAGGCGAAGGAGTAAGGCTAGGTTAGACCCTTACTCCAAATTTTGTGGTTTGCATAACGAAAGTGGATTTGATTGATGTGTGAATGGCGTGGGCCTTCACTAGACCGGGGATAAGGCTAGGCCTTGTCCCGTTTCTAGTATCGTGCCGTTATGCCGCCGAAATTTTCTAAAACATGTTAGAAAAATAAAAATAACATTTTATTTAAAGAATGAACTAAATAGATATTCATATGTCGAAATAAAATATTTTATCGTTAAAAATATAATTTTTAACGTGAATATGAATATAGTGAAAGTGAATAAAATAAATATTCATTTACAAACCGGACGGTTTGTTTATGTACACCTATTTGATTGATATTGATTGGGTCGATAAATTTTACACATCGCCCAACTGCACGAATAAAATCTATGTTTGATTGTTTGAAACCCTACACGGGTGTTGGGATGAAATCTAAAGTTCACTCATCCTGACTGATTAAATATGTCGATCGATTGATTGACAGGCTGTTATAAGCGTTAGATATCTATATTTGATGCTTATACAGTGTAGTGCACTTTGGTTGATGGTTGATTATTTTTCAATACTATTATATACATGTGATGTATGAAAATCCATATAATTAATTTTATATGGTGATTGATTGGGCCTCATTCCAATTTGAAAAATAAAGAATATATAAAATAAAAGTTCATGTGTTGACGGTACTCATTCGTTGAGATTAGTCATGTGTTGAACGAATTATTTTTATAATAAAATTTACATCTTTATCAATATAAAATAAAGGTTCATGTGTTGACTATATTCATCCGTTGATATTAGTCATGTGTTGAACGAATTATTTTTATAATAAAATTTACATCTTTATCAATATAAAATAAAGGTTCATGTGTTGACGGTACTCATTCGTTGAGATTAGTCATGTGTTGAACGAAATAATTTAACAAAAATAGTCACACATGGACGGTACTCATTCGTTGAGATTAGTCGTGTGTTGACAAAAAGAAATATTTGAAATAGAATATATAAAGCCGTGTTGAATAGTGATGCGCCATTTTGACGCGAACGATATTTATATCGATTATAACGATTTCGAAATGAATTGAATATATAACGATTTCGAAATGAATTGAATATATAACGATTTCGAAATGAATTGAATATATAACGATTTCGAAATGAATTGAATATATAACGATTTCGAAATGAATTGAATATATAACGATTTCGAAATGAATTGAATATATAACGATTTCGAAATGAATTGAATATAAAACGATTTCGAATTGAATGGAATAGAAAACCAATTTGATTTCAAATTGAATATATAATGAACTTGATTCAAATAGAAAACGAAACGAATTTAATTTGAATAGAAAATGAATTTGAATCGAATAGAAAATCAATTTGAATTGAATTGAATTGAATTGAATTGAGAAACGAATTCGAATTGAATTTAAAATGAAGTGAAATGAATTCAAATTAAATTGAAATTTGAATTGAATAGAAATGAATTTTAAAACGAATTTATAAAGAAGAATTCAATTTTGATTTGAATTGAAATAGAAGTTGACTTTGTTTTTGAAACGAATTCAAAACTAAATATATAATTCGTTTTAAATAGAAATCGACGAAATATATATTATATATATATTATATATATAATATAATGGCCTGAATAGAACGCGCCGCGCCGCGGCAGTTCGTGAATTTCGACCATTTATTTCAAACGGACATTACGGGAGATCCGACCGTCGGATTCTCCTAAAACCGGAACCGTTGGGTTCGTATCGAAAAGGGCTTTCTAAAGAATATTAGAAATTCAAAATCTAACGGTTGGATTTGGAGATACGTCCAAATCAAATTCGAAAAAGGTCGCTGTAAGTGCAGTTCGATGGCCATTGTTGGAAATCGACTGTACGGGCCTTGATAAAATTATTAAAAATATCAATAATTTGTGTAAAATCATAAGAAATGATTTGGGAAAAATTGGGGTGAAAAACTCCATATTTGAAAAGATAAAAATAGATTTTTATCGAAATGAACTAGTTTTGAACTAATTTAAAACCCAATCATTTTTAAATAAATGAATTAGATTTAAAAAGGGGTTTTAAATCATCGAATTTCTAATATATTTGATTAAATTTGAAATGGGTTTATCGTGAACAGTGTTTTAAATAACACTAGTTCTTTAACCCGATAACGAATAGAATGTGATTTGGGTTTGTCGTGAACTGTGTTTTAAATAACACCTAGTTCTTTAACCCAGTAAAAGGAGTTTTATTGAATCTGCAATTAGATTGAAATTCGAATTGATAATCTAAATTACCAAATTTAGAAATGAGCGAGAATGGGGTACCGCCAGTTTTGCTCCAAAGCGATAGTTAAATCTTTAATTAGATTTGAACGGGAAATGGTAATTAATTTTACCGATAACACCACGGTGTTAGATATGGAGTATTACCAGTTTTGCTTCATGGGATGAATAGGTTGGGATTGGGAAATAAAATAAATAATTACTTCGTTGTGGTTCGCTAATCTCGACTAGTTGGAAAACCATAATTTGGTTTTAAATGACATCCAAAGGAAGATTACAGGATAAATTTTAAAGAATTTATCTTGGATAAAATTAATGGGAACATTTCCCTAAGAATGTGAAATTTAGAAACTAGTTGTAGGTTGGCTAAGAAGAATGGTTTCCTGGGTATTGATCTGATGTTGGTTTCGGCCTTCGGGGTTAATGTTTGGGAAATTGTTCTCTTGCTAATTTGCAGTTAGTGACTAATGAATTGGAATGAGGCGTATGTTGTGTTTGTGTAACATTTGTTTTCAATATACGCGGGTTGTTCGGAAAGTCCGGGTTTATACCCATTCTGAATAACCGATTCGACGATAAGTCGAAGATGAAGACGGTGGTCGAAGACCGGAAGTTTTCACATCGTTTGGGTAATTACTGACGATCCTGATTGGGCTGTACACCCAAGAGGATGGAAATAGTTGGTGGTCGTCCAGACGTACTTGGAGATGGATGGATATGCGAGGAAAGTGCCTCCGGTTTCGTTCAGACCCAGAACGGACTTGTAAATGGATTGTGTGTCTGACATTGGATTTTATTCTGTGTTGATTGATTTCTATTAAATATATATCTGCTTGGCGGCGGAGAATTTATTCTCTTGCTTAACGCCCTTCTCTGAGACGTACGAGCTTAGAGGTTATATATCGATAGATATCAATCGCATGGCATGAATTGCCTGTGTGGCATGCTGAGTTGCATGGATCAAGGCTTCTGTTGAAAAGCAAAGTCTTGTGGTTGATGATCAAAGCACGCCTACGTGGCAGCTTTGTGTATAGCGTGTATTCGCGAGCCTCACACCTCGGTATGAGTTAAAAACGGGATACGGACTGCAGGGAGAGCGCACGTTTCTTTCTAGCTTTGGTGGTGTCAGTGACTTACCAGCCCTGACATTTATATACTTTTCACCTTTGTGGTTGTTGGATGAGGCGCCTCGATTATAGGTCTGTAAGGACCGGGAAACGTGTGTTCAGGAATTGCCAATCCTCTAACGTAAGTGAGGACCGGCCCTGAAGATCCAGGGGTTACCCAGTGTGCGTAATCCCGGGGACATTTGCTAGAGTGTCTCGAACGCGGAGAGGAGCTTGCCCCTTGCCTCGACTCATGACGGAATCCAATTTCCAATACGTGTATTACGGCTTTATTTGTAGAGCCTAGTATGGCGACATAGTAGCATGGGATACTATGCCGTCTATGATTTATATTTATGATTGAAATGTTTTGACACTATACACTTATTATAGTATCAAATGATTTGTTTTAAGCGTACCAAGCATGTTTGGCTATTATAAGGGAAAACCCTATCCCCCGGCTTGCGTTGCATTGTATGATAGGACCTGGGTCTTATAATAGCTTCATTTTTCGAAAAAGCATTGCGTTGTTTATTCTATGCACTGGTATTCTTGGGAGGAAACCCGTTCCGTGTTATGCGGCGTGGTCCCTTGAATTACTCTCTTTCAAAGTAAAGTTTTAAATAACTGTTTTAGTTCTCACACCAGTCACATGACTGACCTGGAGTTTATTGTTTTAACCTAAACTCTGGGTGCCCCTATTTTCCGCACGGGCAGCTAGTAGTTTTGGTTTTGCAGATTTATATTCACAGGATCCTGGTTTACAGCTGGAATGATATCCGGAAAGCTCTGTATCCGTATATCACCTTCAGTTGTGCTTTATATTATTTTTCCGCTGCTATGTAATCTAAATCTCTGATATTTCTGTGTAATATTTATTCATTTATACTCTGCATATTCTTGTAATCTGATGCATTGTTGTAATATACAATGAAATGTTCTTCTGTTTGTGTTCTGATTTGTCCTGTTCTCAACGTTCAGGGGTTTCGAACGGTTTAGATCGGTTTAACGACTGATTCAGATCGAGCGAAATTCCTTGCCGTCACATTTGGTATCAGAGCTTTGGTTTACAGAGCTCGAGAACAAGACACATTAGAACCATACGAAAGAATTCATCAGATATTGGATTAGTAATATCCAATTAGAATGACTCGTTAGAGATAGGATCAGTAGTATCCTAGAACGAGTGTGAAGAGTATATTTTTCAAATGAAAACAATTTTGTTTTGGAAAGTTAAACCATTTTAAACGTATTTGATTATTTATTTATTTTGAATATGGACAATCGAGTATATATAGATTTCGCGTATACGCGTCATGAACGTATATTCGAAGTGTTAATATACTGAATAGATATAGAATCATACTCTAGTGGCCCGAAGATGATTCTGATGATTGACTAGTCGTCATTAGTATTCATGTTCGAGTAACGAAGGTGTGATATCGATATATTTCCATTAGACTGGTGTGAGAACCAAAACTTATATATAGCTAGAATACACTGTTGTGAATTGGCATCAAAAACATGATTTTTGTATATGTATCAAAATTATGAATTTGAAACTCTAATTCACTAATTGATTGATGTTTGTGTTGTTTGTTTGTTTGCTAATTTTTAGCCATTTAGCCTAATTGAATCACATATTGAATTATACTGAAAATTAGTAGCATTTGCTTGCATATACATAAATATCCTTGAACAGGTCATAGCAAGGAGGCTAGAGCAGAGAATAAAATTTGTTTGCCCGACAAATAGGTACATGTTTACTACATAATTTCCTGTTTTGTTTGGGTGATGATGATTTTGTGAGCCTATTGGCTAGCCGCTTGGCTTTTTCTTTTTCTTTTTGAGATCTGAAGGACCGGGAACGCTATTTGCAATTTCCCGATGCTCCCATTGCAGGGGAGGTTATGGCGAAATTTTTCGAAAATTTAGGGTGTTAGCCAAATTTTTGAAATTTTGAAAATTCTCAGAAACTGAAAAGTTGGAGAATGGAAGCCAAATCGGATGTAGATCTGAATAATCAAACCACTTTCGACTTTGTTCCTTTTCGGGGACGAAAAGTTTTAAGTGGGGGAGATTGTAACAACCCGTAAAATGCGAGCCAGTTTGAAATTTTTATTTTGGCAATTTTAGCGAGTTTTGATAATTTAAAATGAATTATTTTAAATAATATCGACGAGAAATTTATTTTGAATATAATTCGAACGTATATAGTATACGCGTCGTCGTTAGAATATAAATATTTATATATAATTATAAATAGAGTTGAAAATGGCGCGGTAGTTCGATAATTCGATTTCAAACTTCAATTGAATGTACCGGGTGCAAAACAATCCGGATTTTAGTGAAACCAAAAATAATAGAATCTAATTGGTAATATCTTTCCAACGAATTCGACAAATCAAGATTTCATATCGGGAATCAAAAGATATGTCCAGTTGAAAATTAGAAATAGTCGCTGTGGAATTTATATATATATTTTAATATAATATATAGCCCTTAAAAATAGCCATTTTGCAAATGACCTCGGATTTCGACGAAACCAGTTTTGTTGGGTCCGCAGTGTCAAGTTATTGCTAGATTCCAAATTTCATAATTTTTCGAATCAATATGTGAGCGTGGCAAAGGAAAACGTGTTTTGACCATTTCAGTTGATTTTAATCGACTGGAAATTGGCCATTTTTCATACGGTCTCAGAATTCGACGAAACTAGTTTTGTTAGGACCGTATCGTCAATACGAAACTAGAAAATATTTTTCTGGAATTTTTCTAGTTAGTATGTGACCCCGGTAATTTGAAATGTACGTTTAAAATTCAATATAAAGATTTAAATGTAAATTCAACGGAAACTGATTGTAACGATCGAACCAGCTTGCGATACATATCCCATTGTGTTCGGAATGGGGGTAGAACGCTATGGACGACAGGCGGTGGGCCTCGTTTCGAGGTCATATATAAAAGTCAACCCTAATGCAAATTTAAATAATTAAATAATAATAATAAAAAAAAAAATATCCCTTCTTTTCTCCTTCAATTGGCCCCCCCCCCGATCATTTATCAGTGAGAAAAAAAAAAAAAAAAAAAAAAAAGAAAACCTAGAGACTAAATCAAGCCGCCCTCCGATCTTCGAACCGCCGCCTGATCTTCGAAGCCCACCGCCAGATCGCCGAAGCCCGACCGACCTCCTCCTCCCTTCAGGCACCGAACGACACCTCGGAGTCCCCACTACCCTCGCGACATCCAATCGAGCAACCCCCTGAACCACCGCCGCACCCTGCCGCGAACGCCTCATCGCGACACCACTGGACCACCTCGAAGCCGCCGACAACCCCTCCTCCGACGATGCAGGAAGACCCCCCCCCCCGATCACTGTAAGTTCTGTCCTTTTTTTATTTTATTTTTATTTTTGCTTTTATTTATTTTCATTAAAACTGATTTATAATGATTTTTAAAACTGATTTTTAATTTTAGTTTAAAAACTGTTTTATTTATTTATTTTTAAAAACTGAATTTTCTTTAGTTTTAAAAACAGAATTTAGGAAAAAGATAAAAACTGCATATTTTTAAAAGAGTTTTAAAAATAGAATTTTTGAAAAGAAAAATAAAAACTGAATCTTTTAAAAGATTTGAACTTGCAAAAATAAAGATCATATCTTTAAAATAGGAAAGATGGGATTTTTATTGAGTAGAAGAGGTAAAAATATAGTTTTTATATTTTTAAAGGATTAAAAGTATAATCTTTACTATATATAAGTATTAAAAATATGATTTTTATATTTTTAAAGTATTAAAAATATAATCTTTATAGGATAGAGAATATAAAAATATCATCTTTGTATATGTAGCGAAATAAAAATCTGATTTTTATTTTATATACGTTGAGATAAAGTGGTGATTTTTAAAGGCGAAAACTTTATTTTAGAAATGGCGAAATCTTTAAGTGGAAAATAGCGTGATAAAAATATAATTTTTAACTATTTGACATATTGATAGAAAAATAGAATTTTTATATATTGAACTTTGAAATAAAGATTCGATTTTTATATATTGAACTTTGAAATAAAAATTCGATTTTTATATATGTAGTGGCTACGGGCAACAAAGGCGATAAAAAGGCGAGTTGGCGAAGATTTCCTGCGTTAGAAGTGCCGTGGAGCTAGGATAGCTATATGTGAGAATTTCTCACCTTTCAATTTTATTCCTAGTTATATTTATATATATATATACTAGGATGCAGACGGTGTTTAGTAGCACCCGACACCCGTCCACATACCATGGACTTGTTTGTTTGGATGTTTGGTGATTGATTGAGATATTGGTTTGAATGTGGTTTGTGGTGTGAATAATCGAATCGATAAATTGATTAGGATTAGACGTGCGCCGTTATAAGGCGAAGGAGTAAGGCTAGGTTAGACCCTTACTCCAAATTTTGTGGTTTGCATAACGAAAGTGGATTTGATTGATGTGTGAATGGCGTGGGCCTTCACTAGACCGGGGATAAGGCTAGGCCTTGTCCCGTTTCTAGTATCGTGCCGTTATGCCGCCGAAATTTTCTAAAACATGTTAGAAAAATAAAAATAACATTTTATTTAAAGAATGAACTAAATAGATATTCATATGTCGAAATAAAATATTTTATCGTTAAAAATATAATTTTTAACGTGAATATGAATATAGTGAAAGTGAATAAAATAAATATTCATTTACAAACCGGACGGTTTGTTTATGTACACCTATTTGATTGATATTGATTGGGTCGATAAATTTTACACATCGCCCAACTGCACGAATAAAATCTATGTTTGATTGTTTGAAACCCTACACGGGTGTTGGGATGAAATCTAAAGTTCACTCATCCTGACTGATTAAATATGTCGATCGATTGATTGACAGGCTGTTATAAGCGTTAGATATCTATATTTGATGCTTATACAGTGTAGTGCACTTTGGTTGATGGTTGATTATTTTTCAATACTATTATATACATGTGATGTATGAAAATCCATATAATTAATTTTATATGGTGATTGATTGGGCCTCATTCCAATTTGAAAAATAAAGAATATATAAAATAAAAGTTCATGTGTTGACGGTACTCATTCGTTGAGATTAGTCATGTGTTGAACGAATTATTTTTATAATAAAATTTACATCTTTATCAATATAAAATAAAGGTTCATGTGTTGACTATATTCATCCGTTGATATTAGTCATGTGTTGAACGAATTATTTTTATAATAAAATTTACATCTTTATCAATATAAAATAAAGGTTCATGTGTTGACGGTACTCATTCGTTGAGATTAGTCATGTGTTGAACGAAATAATTTAACAAAAATAGTCACACATGGACGGTACTCATTCGTTGAGATTAGTCGTGTGTTGACAAAAAGAAATATTTGAAATAGAATATATAAAGCCGTGTTGAATAGTGATGCGCCATTTTGACGCGAACGATATTTATATCGATTATAACGATTTCGAAATGAATTGAATATATAACGATTTCGAAATGAATTGAATATATAACGATTTCGAAATGAATTGAATATATAACGATTTCGAAATGAATTGAATATATAACGATTTCGAAATGAATTGAATATATAACGATTTCGAAATGAATTGAATATATAACGATTTCGAAATGAATTGAATATAAAACGATTTCGAATTGAATGGAATAGAAAACCAATTTGATTTCAAATTGAATATATAATGAACTTGATTCAAATAGAAAACGAAACGAATTTAATTTGAATAGAAAATGAATTTGAATCGAATAGAAAATCAATTTGAATTGAATTGAATTGAATTGAATTGAGAAACGAATTCGAATTGAATTTAAAATGAAGTGAAATGAATTCAAATTAAATTGAAATTTGAATTGAATAGAAATGAATTTTAAAACGAATTTATAAAGAAGAATTCAATTTTGATTTGAATTGAAATAGAAGTTGACTTTGTTTTTGAAACGAATTCAAAACTAAATATATAATTCGTTTTAAATAGAAATCGACGAAATATATATTATATATATATTATATATATAATATAATGGCCTGAATAGAACGCGCCGCGCCGCGGCAGTTCGTGAATTTCGACCATTTATTTCAAACGGACATTACGGGAGATCCGACCGTCGGATTCTCCTAAAACCGGAACCGTTGGGTTCGTATCGAAAAGGGCTTTCTAAAGAATATTAGAAATTCAAAATCTAACGGTTGGATTTGGAGATACGTCCAAATCAAATTCGAAAAAGGTCGCTGTAAGTGCAGTTCGATGGCCATTGTTGGAAATCGACTGTACGGGCCTTGATAAAATTATTAAAAATATCAATAATTTGTGTAAAATCATAAGAAATGATTTGGGAAAAATTGGGGTGAAAAACTCCATATTTGAAAAGATAAAAATAGATTTTTATCGAAATGAACTAGTTTTGAACTAATTTAAAACCCAATCATTTTTAAATAAATGAATTAGATTTAAAAAGGGGTTTTAAATCATCGAATTTCTAATATATTTGATTAAATTTGAAATGGGTTTATCGTGAACAGTGTTTTAAATAACACTAGTTCTTTAACCCGATAACGAATAGAATGTGATTTGGGTTTGTCGTGAACTGTGTTTTAAATAACACCTAGTTCTTTAACCCAGTAAAAGGAGTTTTATTGAATCTGCAATTAGATTGAAATTCGAATTGATAATCTAAATTACCAAATTTAGAAATGAGCGAGAATGGGGTACCGCCAGTTTTGCTCCAAAGCGATAGTTAAATCTTTAATTAGATTTGAACGGGAAATGGTAATTAATTTTACCGATAACACCACGGTGTTAGATATGGAGTATTACCAGTTTTGCTTCATGGGATGAATAGGTTGGGATTGGGAAATAAAATAAATAATTACTTCGTTGTGGTTCGCTAATCTCGACTAGTTGGAAAACCATAATTTGGTTTTAAATGACATCCAAAGGAAGATTACAGGATAAATTTTAAAGAATTTATCTTGGATAAAATTAATGGGAACATTTCCCTAAGAATGTGAAATTTAGAAACTAGTTGTAGGTTGGCTAAGAAGAATGGTTTCCTGGGTATTGATCTGATGTTGGTTTCGGCCTTCGGGGTTAATGTTTGGGAAATTGTTCTCTTGCTAATTTGCAGTTAGTGACTAATGAATTGGAATGAGGCGTATGTTGTGTTTGTGTAACATTTGTTTTCAATATACGCGGGTTGTTCGGAAAGTCCGGGTTTATACCCATTCTGAATAACCGATTCGACGATAAGTCGAAGATGAAGACGGTGGTCGAAGACCGGAAGTTTTCACATCGTTTGGGTAATTACTGACGATCCTGATTGGGCTGTACACCCAAGAGGATGGAAATAGTTGGTGGTCGTCCAGACGTACTTGGAGATGGATGGATATGCGAGGAAAGTGCCTCCGGTTTCGTTCAGACCCAGAACGGACTTGTAAATGGATTGTGTGTCTGACATTGGATTTTATTCTGTGTTGATTGATTTCTATTAAATATATATCTGCTTGGCGGCGGAGAATTTATTCTCTTGCTTAACGCCCTTCTCTGAGACGTACGAGCTTAGAGGTTATATATCGATAGATATCAATCGCATGGCATGAATTGCCTGTGTGGCATGCTGAGTTGCATGGATCAAGGCTTCTGTTGAAAAGCAAAGTCTTGTGGTTGATGATCAAAGCACGCCTACGTGGCAGCTTTGTGTATAGCGTGTATTCGCGAGCCTCACACCTCGGTATGAGTTAAAAACGGGATACGGACTGCAGGGAGAGCGCACGTTTCTTTCTAGCTTTGGTGGTGTCAGTGACTTACCAGCCCTGACATTTATATACTTTTCACCTTTGTGGTTGTTGGATGAGGCGCCTCGATTATAGGTCTGTAAGGACCGGGAAACGTGTGTTCAGGAATTGCCAATCCTCTAACGTAAGTGAGGACCGGCCCTGAAGATCCAGGGGTTACCCAGTGTGCGTAATCCCGGGGACATTTGCTAGAGTGTCTCGAACGCGGAGAGGAGCTTGCCCCTTGCCTCGACTCATGACGGAATCCAATTTCCAATACGTGTATTACGGCTTTATTTGTAGAGCCTAGTATGGCGACATAGTAGCATGGGATACTATGCCGTCTATGATTTATATTTATGATTGAAATGTTTTGACACTATACACTTATTATAGTATCAAATGATTTGTTTTAAGCGTACCAAGCATGTTTGGCTATTATAAGGGAAAACCCTATCCCCCGGCTTGCGTTGCATTGTATGATAGGACCTGGGTCTTATAATAGCTTCATTTTTCGAAAAAGCATTGCGTTGTTTATTCTATGCACTGGTATTCTTGGGAGGAAACCCGTTCCGTGTTATGCGGCGTGGTCCCTTGAATTACTCTCTTTCAAAGTAAAGTTTTAAATAACTGTTTTAGTTCTCACACCAGTCACATGACTGACCTGGAGTTTATTGTTTTAACCTAAACTCTGGGTGCCCCTATTTTCCGCACGGGCAGCTAGTAGTTTTGGTTTTGCAGATTTATATTCACAGGATCCTGGTTTACAGCTGGAATGATATCCGGAAAGCTCTGTATCCGTATATCACCTTCAGTTGTGCTTTATATTATTTTTCCGCTGCTATGTAATCTAAATCTCTGATATTTCTGTGTAATATTTATTCATTTATACTCTGCATATTCTTGTAATCTGATGCATTGTTGTAATATACAATGAAATGTTCTTCTGTTTGTGTTCTGATTTGTCCTGTTCTCAACGTTCAGGGGTTTCGAACGGTCTAGATCGGTTTAACGACTGATTCAGATCGAGCGAAATTCCTGGCCGTCACATATATGATGATAAATGATGTGATATACAAAATCTGTTTTTGATGATGTGTGTTAGAATGATATTGATCATTGTTAATTGGTATTTTAAATACCATAAGAAATACTGGAATAAAAAGGGAGTTTTCAATGTTATATTGAAAAAGATATATATATATATATATAATCAAAGGATTTTATAAAATAGATATTTATAAAATCAAAGGATTTTATAAAATGAAATATTTTTAAAATTAATAGAATTTTATAAAAGGAATTATTTATATAATAAATAAGATTTTATAAAAGGAAATATTTGGGAAATAAATATAGAGAATTATAAAAGGAAATATTTCTAAAACATTTACAAATAGAATTGAAAAGGAAATATTTGTAAAACATTTACAGATAGAATTGAAAAGGAAATATTTATAAAATAAACAGAATTATAGAAAAAGAATTATTGGGAAATAAATAGGATGTTATAAAAGGAAGTATTTTATAAAATGAATAGAATTTTATAAAAAGGAAATATGTGAAAAATAAATATTAAATAGAAATCTGTTTTAATAGAAAAATGGAGAAGATTAATTTATAAATAATGTTTTATAAATTAAGTGAAATATTTATCATTTGATAAATTGAAATTATAAGTCTAAATTTATATAGAGAAGTGAAAATCGGTTTTAACACTTATATTTGAAAATAGAATGCAAACGCAACATGTATAAAGGAAATTATAAAGGATCGAATATTAGTTAATCGAATTTGAGTAAATTGAATTAGTGTTAATCGAATGTTAGTTGTTCGAATAAAGTTAATCGAATATGAGTTTATCAAATAAAGTTAATCGAATATTAGTTATTCGAAGAGAGATAATTGAATATAGTTTATTCAAAGAAAAGATTATTGAATATAGTTTATTCGAAAGAGAGATTATCAAATATAGTTTATTCGAAAGAAAGATTATCGAATATAGTTTATTCGAAATGGAGTTAATCGAATATTAGTTATTCGAATAGAGTTAATCGAATATTAGTTATTCGAATAGGAGTTAATCGAATATTAGTTATTCGAAAGGATTTAAGCGATTAGTTATTCGAAAAGAGTTAATCGAATTAGTTATTCGAAAAAGAGTTAATAGAAATTAGTTATTCGAAATAGAGTTAAATCGAATATAGTTTATTCGAAAGAGAATTATACATTGGGGTTCGATTATATCGAATGTAGGGGAGTACTATTTACTCTTCGGTTTTTAAATCGAGATTTATTTATTAAATAAATAGTTTATTTATTTAAATTAAGGTATAAATGTTTTTATTTAGAATTAGATATTTAGGAAGTAGGGATTATAACACTATTGTTATAATCAAATGATTTTTGTAAAAGAAGTGGATTCGTAAATAGAATCTGAGAGTTTCGTAAGGGAGTTTGTTAAAGATTTAAATGGGGAACTTTGTCTGTTTCGAGGTTAGAAATGTTGTCCAGTTAAGGTCTGAGAGGTAGTTATACCCCAACTTGATTGACTTCATTTTTAACTAAGGAATAGTTAAGCTTCGATAGTGAAGATTGGTTAAGTGAATTTAGTTAATAAGTGAAATCGTTTGAGTTGGCATTGCGATGTTTTATTTAAACATCCATTTAAATCCAATGAAGGAGTTTTGGAAACTCTTTCCAAATAAAAATCAGAAATGTTCATAATATAGAAAATAAGAAACGAGAGTAGAAATGGAAATACTTTCCAATGTTAATAAGGTATATTTTCTAGATCTAGAAAATAGGAATTTCTTAATATATATATGGAAACGGGAAAGGGGTCAATAAATAAATAAATGATGAATAAATTTAAAAGGAGAAAATGTTGATTGATGATTGATCGGTAAGATTTTCATTTGGAAATACGACCATTGTTTGTACACATTTTTTCTTTGATAGTTAAATCGCCTACTATCAAAGTTTTTGACCATTTTTCCGTCGTCAATACGAAGAGACCGGGATCAAATTCATTATCTGAAAACCACTCTATATGGGCATTAGCGTTGCGAATCAAATATGATGAAGATTATTGAAGACGGAGTTATGCAAGGGCTGTCTATTTACAGAATAGTGCCTTCGGTTTGTCCAATCCCAGGACAACTTGTACGGAAGAATGTATGATAGATTATATTTAATATACCGCGTAAATTTATCACTTCAAATGTATTTACATTTGGTGGCGGAGGAATTCGTTTCTCTTAGCTGTATATCCATGGTATTTTTAATGAAATCAATTTGTGATTTAGCGGGTATGACAATGTGGCATTCAAAGTAAATAAAAGTGTGATCTATACGTTATGGCCTCTAGCCTCACAACCAGGAAATGGTATAAAATCGGGCAGGTAGCATGGCTAAGTGGTTGGCTTCCTGTTAGGGTGTATTGTCACCTGATTTAGAGTTTCATTTACTTCTATTATCTATTTTGATGTTGTCCATTTCAAGAAACAGTTGCTGATCCCAACCGTTGGTGATAATACATTCGGTACACTCAAGCGAAATGAGTGACCAATCCTGTTTAGCTTGGGTTGCAAGATGTTCTTGTTGAACCCGGTGTATTTCCCTCTAGAGATACATAGTCGGAAGGTCCATACCTTGCCAGTTGGAATCCATTACCTAATAAGCGTCCACGGTTTTTGATTATATATTATATAAGTGGAGCGTGAGATGAAAGCGTTCTGCTAGATGATTATTATATTATGGTTGATAGACACCATTATAATATCAAAAGAATTTTGATATAAAGATTACCGTTTCTTTCAAAAGGATTTTTGAATGATGAATCAAGTGTTTGGATTCTCATAAGGAAAAAATCCGTTCCGTGTTACACGGCGTGGTTTTTTGAGATATCGTTTATTTTCTCAAACTGTTTTAAATTGTTTACTCATACCAGTCCCATGACCGACCCGAAGTTTATTTTGTTTTGTTTTCCCTAAACTCTTGGATGCCCAATTTTGTATGGGCAGTCAAGTTGTCGGTATTTTACAGATATACTGAGAGCTTGGAGCAGGAGGCTTCAAGATTATATAGCTATTGTTATTTCCGCTGTGTTGTAAGTGTTGCACTTTGATAATGTTACTGTATACATATACTAGTTTTATTTCAAAGTTATGGATCTATTATATATTGTTCGTTCCGCTGTGAGTTTCGTGTTACTCTGATGATGTTGTATGTTCTTCTTCTTATATTCTAAGTTTCTATCTTATCTATTCTCACCCTCTAATTTCTTTCGTGGACTATCCGGTGTTTCTGATGCTTAGATGTTCGACATTGAGTTTATGTCGGGACATCCAAGGTCGCAAATTCCCCGGGTCGTTACAGTGGTATCAGAGCTGAAGGTTAAGTAATTACCTTGGCTCTGCGGCATGACTCCATAGAGATGGGGTTAGCAATACCCTAGATTGAGTTTGAGTGTATATATATGAGCGCGTATTTGATATAAAAATGATTTATATTGTGGAGATTTATTGATTGAGTTGTTTATGAGTTCTGGTCGATCAATTTGATCTACTATATCGGTAGGGGTTTATAAACACTCGAATACAATGAACCGACACTGTATGTTTCGAAAAGAGGGTAATGAAATAATTTTACCCAAAATACATTTTGATATAAACAAAGTATAGATATTTGAAATATTATAGCATATTGGATGTGTTGGTTAAGATCATAATCAGTTAAGGTTATAATTGAAAAGGTTATGTAAATAACCAAATAAAATTCGTATAAGAGTTACAAAATGAGTTAAATCTAAATTTAACTTAGAATTGAAAATTTAAAACCCTGAAAACTTGGAAAGGTGTTTGTAAATGGACTTGGATTTTATATATGGGAATTTTAAAATCCTGGGATATTTTAAATTGTTTTACAAGCATTGTAAATGGTATTTTGAAATGTATTTCAAAATTGAAGTGTTTAAAGAATGAGTTTTGAAAAGTGATATAGTATTGAACTCACTTTGGGCGTTGGAAAATAATTCCGATGATGACTGCGCAACATCATTGGTGTTCATTTTCAAGTTGTAAGTGACGGATTACTACCAAAATTTTTGTTTTGAACTGTTTTAAGGAAAGCAAGTTGGTTTTGGTACCCGAAAAGGAATATTGGATGTTTGAAAAGGGTAAGTTGTTTAAAACTCCCAGGTAGATTGTTTTGAATTAAAAACAAATTTAAAGAAATTTGTGAAAGCAAATATGAATTGGATTGAAACCAATTAACTGGAAATTGAATTGGAATATAATATATCAAGTAGAATCAGATTTTGAATTGTGAGAGAGTAATCTGAAATGGTATTGGATTGGTGAGTTAGAGTTTGAAATTGAGAATGAAAATCGAATTTGAAATGGAATTTGACTTGGGTATAAGTGAATGATTGGGTTTGAGGATAAAAACTGATTTGAAGTTTGATTAGGATGACATTGGTATATGCTGAATAAGCAGCAGATGGAAAGGATACAATGATCTTCCCGACAAAAAGGTACAAGTTTATATTTTATATTGGGCATGAGATTTTGATGAGCCGAATTGGTAAGCCGCTTGGCTGTTTGATTTTCTTTTGGCTGGAGAAGGCCTAGAGAGGAGAGTTGCAATTGTACCGATTGACCCATACAAAGGAGGTGCTGGCGAAATTTTTCATAAATTTAAGGTGTTAGAAAATTTTTAGGATTTTTGGAAATTTTTGTTAATAAGAATAAATTAATATTTTAATTGGAATTTATTGGTTCAGTTGAAACTGAAGTTAGTAAGTAGACAAATGAAATTTAACCCAGCAATAGGGTGTGTTTTCGACCTTAGCAATTTCGAGGACGAAAATATTTTAAGGAGGAAAGATTGTAACGACCCATATTCTTACGATATTGTAAATAATTTATTTAATTATTTAAAGTATGGTTTGGTAATTTACAATGACCAGAATTAAATAATAGTGAATATTTAATTAAATTAAATAATAGAATAATGTATTTAATTTCTGAAATATTCGGAAATAGCAGAATTCATAATGTTGTGTGAATTGGATTAGTTATAATATTTAATGTAGTTTAGAATTGAATTAGAATAACGGATATATTATTTAAATGAAGTTTGAAGGTATAATTATAATATAATAATAATTGAGCTCGAAATGGCGCGACAGTTCGTAATTTGGTGATTCGAACTTTAAACGAATGTAAAGAATTCGTTTTAAGTCGGATTTCTGTGAAACAAGAAACGTTCGGAGCTGGTGAAGTATATTTTTCTAATGGAAGAGAAAATTCGGGATTTCGTCGTGTAGATTGTGAGTTGTGTCCAAATCAAATTTTCGAAAAGTCGCTATGGAATTCCTTTATAATTTATAACGATTTTATTTATATTATAATAGGATTTTTATATAAATTAAATATCGATTTATTTTGGAATTTTCATATACCGAGTTATAAAATCCAGATATGTATATTTTGAGTTGTATGATATTCTGTGTGAATATATACGATAATATTAATTTATTAATAGTTAATTTAATTATTTTTAAATATATTAATATATAAATGGGTTATTTAGAGCTTTAAAAATAATCAGTTTTGCAAACAGACTCCGTTTTCAATGAAACTATTTTTGTTGGATTCAGAATATTAAACTATTGTTAGATTTCAATTTCCGTGATTTTTAGAGTCAGTATGTGGCCATACGGGATTGTAATCTGAAAAACAGTCAGTATTTTGACGGTTAAAAATACGCTGTGTGAGCAAACAGAGTCGGAATTCGATGAAGCAAGGTTCGTTGGGTCCGTAATATCAAACTCTAGTTGTATGTCCATTTTCATGATTTTGAATATTGTATGTGATTATAGAAACTTTTATTCAACAATACAAATAGTGGTTGCATAAAAACAAATAAAACAATGAGTATAAAAATATTAAAACTTTTCTATAAATATCCCTTACACATTTTCTGACCCTAACCTAATTTTTCCACAGTCAAACTATTTTTACACTGCTGGTTATATCTTCGCAAACCAAAACCGATCATTTCAAAAATCAAAACAAAATCAAACAAGACTCAATAAATCACAATGTATATATAGTTGAATTCGGGTATGGTTTCTCTTTAGTTCGATACTAGTTTTGAGGAGTGCGACGGATATTTTGGGTACTCGACGTTTAACGGCGAACCTAGGGTTCGAGTGTTATGAAAATGGGGGCGTCAATCTTCTAATTGGAGTTCGATTATTATCTTAGCACATCATTTGGCATCATTGGGAAAAAACTGAGGTGTTTGCGTGGAAAAAGTGTCGATGTATGTACTGTTCAGTGCGTGAAAACAGTTGTAAGTCGCGACTGGTTATTGTGTTGCGAGATCGTTCTAATGGGTATGGGGAGAAGGAGTGCATGAAGAGAAGGAGATCGATGGGAGCGGTTTTGGTTTTCGTGAAGAATTCAAGGAGGGAGTGAAGCTTGAAGAAATCGAAATGGTGGAGTTGTGGTTCTGTAAATTACGGGAGCATGGTGTTTGAGTTTTACAGAGAAGAATGATGAGCGTGGGTGGCTTATAAGGGTAATCACGTGATTTGATAATGAAATGATGAGCATATTTGTTTGGGTATGTATGGATTTGTATGGAGTATAGATCGAAATGTGCTGAAGTCTTTTTGCGAAAATGGTTTTGCTAAAGCCTGATGGAGTGAGCAGTTCGGAGAAGATGATTGAGCCGGATGGGTTCTGATATTGGGCCGGTAAGACAAGGTTAAGCCCAAGTTTAAATTTAACTAAGTATTTTATTTAAAATATAGTATTTAAAACTTGTAAATTAAATAACTTATCCATATAGTATCGAAATTCAGCGAAACAAGATTTATTAGGATCGTATGGACGGTGGCCACGCAATGGAACTGACTGAGAGTGAATTGGAGCTCGTTACAATTTATCGCGAAATAAGTTGTCTGATCTAAACTGACGATCAATTATCGTTATTTAACGATGATTGTCCAATGTGAGAAAAACTCACTAACTCTATCAGTTTATATTTTTATAAAGATAATCTAGTAACGATAACTGTTGATTGACTATTGTGTGTTGATTGTTGGTTGGACTGTTAATTAATTGGCTGAAATTATAGATAGAGTTATATATATAACCATTAATTATATATTGATTCTGTTTATCAGAATATTTCATATTGAAATGAAATCGATATTAATTATATTGTTTAACCTCTGTGGATGCAGGGAAACAGGTTAGAGGAATCCAACTGGATTCCTCAACATTTAGTTTACTGTTTTTCATATATGAAGATATATGATGTGATATATAAAATCTGTTGTTGATGATGTGTGTTAGAATGATACTGATCATTGTTAATTGGTATTTTAAATACCATAAGAAATAATGGAATAAAAAGGGAATTTTAAATGTAATATTGAAAAAGAAATATATATAAAATCACAGGATTTTATAAAAAGAGATAATTATAGAATCAAAGGATTTTATAAAAAGAAATATTTTTAAAATGAATAGAATTTTATAAAAGGAATTACTTATATAATAAATAAGATTTTATAAAAGGAAATATTTGGGAAATAAATATAGAGAATTATAAAAGGAAATATTTGTTAAACATTTACAAATAGAACTGAAAGGGGAATATTTGTAAAACATTTACAAATAGAATTGAAAAGGAAATATTTGTAAAACACTTACAAATAGAATTGAAAAGTAAATACTTGTAAAATAAATAGAATTATAAAAAAAGAATTATTGGGAAATAAATGAGATATTATAAAATGGTAGTATTTTATAAAATGAATAGAATTTTATAAAAAGGAAATATGTGAAAAATAAATATTAAATAGAAATCTGTTTTAACAGAAAAAATGGAGAAGATTAATTTATAACTAATGTTTTATAAATTAAGTAAAATATTTATCATTTGATAAATTGAAATTATAAGTTTAAATTTATATAGAGAAGTGAAAATCGGTTTTAACACCGATATTTGAAAATAGAATGTAAACGCAATATCTATAAAGGAAATTATAAAGGATCGAATATTACTTAATCGAATTAGAGTAAATCGAATTAGAGTTAATCGAATGTTAGTTATTCGAATAATGTTAATTGAATATGAGTTAATCAAATAAAGTTAATCGAATATTAGTTATTCGAAGAGAGATAATCGAATATAGTTTATTCGAAGAAAAGATTATCGAATATAATTTATTCGAAAGGGAGATTATTGAATATAGTTTATTCGAAAGGGAGATTATCAAATATAGTTTATTCGAAAGAGAGATTGTCGAATATAGTTTATTCGAAGTGGGGTTAAACGAATATTAGTTATTCAAATAGAGTTAATCAAATATTAGTTATTCGAATAGGAGTTAATCGAATATTTGCTATTCGAAAGGAGTTAATCGAATTAGTTATTCGAAAGGAGTTAATCGAATTAGTTATTTGAGAAGAGTTAATCGAGTTAGTTATTCGAAAAAGAGTTAATCGAAATTATTTATCCGAAATAGAGTTAAATCAAATATAGTTTATTCGAAAGAGAATTATACATAGGGGTTCGATTATATCGAATGTAGGGGAGTCCTATTTAATCTCCAGTTTTTAAATCAAGATTTATTTATAAAATAAATCGTTTATTTATTTATTTAAATTAAGGTAAAAAGGTTTTTATTTAGAATTAGATATTTAGGAAGTAGGGATTATAACACTATTGTTATAATCAAATGATTTCTGTAAAAGAAGTGGATTCGTAAATAGAATCCGAGAGTTTCGTAAGGGAGTTTGTTAAAAATTTAAATGGGGAACTTTGTTTGTTTCGAGGTTAGAAATGTTGTTCAACTATGGTCTGAGAGGTAGTTATACCCCAACTTGATTGACTTCATTTTTAATTAAGGAATAGTTAAGCTTCGATAGTGAAGGTTGGTTAAGTGAATTTAGTTAATGAGTGAAATGGTTTGAGTTGGCGTTGTGATGTTTTATTTAAACATCCATTTAAATTAATGAAGGTGTTTCGGAAATGTTTTCCAAATAAAAATCAGAAATGTTTATAATATAGAAAATAAGAAATGAGATTAGAAATGGAAACGTTTTCCAATGTTACTAAGGTATATTTTCTAGATCTAGAAATTAGGAATTTATAAAAATTTATACATGGAAACGAGAAATGGGTAAATAAATAAATTAATGATGAATTAATTAAAAAGGAGAAATTGTTGATTGATGATTGATCGGTAAGATTTCCATTTGGAAATACGACCGTTGTTTGTACACATGTTTTCTTTGATAGTTAAATCACCGACTATAAAAGTTTTTGACCATTTTTCTGTTGTCAATACGGAGAGACCGGGATCAGAGTCATAATCTGAAAACCACTATATATAGTCGTTAGCGTTGCGAATCAAATATGATGAAGATAATTGAAGACCGAGTTATGCAAGGGTTGTCTGTTTACAGAATAGTGCCTTCGGTTTGTCCAGTCCGAGGACAACTTTTATGGAAGAATGTCTGGCAAAGTATATTTAATATATCACGTAAGTTGATCTTTTCAAATTATTTACGTTTGGTGGCGGAGGAATTCGTTTCTCTTAGTTGTATACCCGTGGTATTTTTGGGGAAATCAATTTATGATTTGGCGTGTATGAGGATGTGGCATTCAAAGTAAATAACGGTGTGATCTATACGTTATGGCCTCTAGCCTCACAACCAGGAAATGGTATAAAATCGTGTAGGTCGCATGGCTAAGTGATTGGCTACCAATTAGGGTATACTGTCACCTAATCTAAAGTTTCATTTACTTCTATAATCTATTTTGATGCTGTCCCTTTCGGGAAACGGTTGCTGATCCCAACCGTTGGTGATAATACATTCGGTCCACTCAAGCAAAATGAGTGACCGGTCATGTTTAGCCTGGGTTGCAAGATGTTCTTATTGAACCCGGTGTATTTCCCTCTAGAGAAACACTACCGGAAGGTGGTCCCATACCTTGCCAGTTGGAATCCATTACCCAATAAGCGCCCACGGTTTTTGATTATATATTATACATGTGGAACGTGAGATGAAAGCATTCTGCTAGATGATTATTATATTGTGGTTGATAGACACTATTATAGTATCAAAAGAATTTTGATATAAAGATTACCGTTTCTTTCAAAAGGATTTTTGAATGATGAATCATGTGTTTGGATTCTCATAAGGGAAAAATCTGTTCCGTGTTATACGTCGTGGTCTTATGAGATATCGTTTATTTTCTCAAACTGATTTAAATTGTTTACTCATACCAGTCCTATGACTGACCTGAAGTTTATTTTGTTTTGTTTTCCCTAAACTCTTGGGTGCCCAATTTAATACGGGCAGTCAAGTAGTCGGGATTTTACAGATATACTGAGAGCTTGGAGCAGGAGGCTTCAGGATTATATAGCTATTGTTATTTCCGTTGTGTTGTAAGTATTGTACTCTGATAATGTTACTGTATACATATACTAGTTTTATTTCAAAGTTATAGATCAATTATATATTGTTCGTTCCGCTGTGGGTTTCATGTTACTCTGATGATGCTGTATGTTCTTCTTCTTCTATTCTAAGTTTATATCTTATCTATTCTCACCCTTTAATTTCTTTCATGGACTATCCGGTGTTTCCGATTCTTGGATGTTCAGCATTGAGTTTATGTCGGTACATCCAAGGTCGCAAATTCCCCGGGTCATTACAGTGGTATCAGAGATGAAGGTTAAGTAATTACCTTGGCTCTGTGGCGTGACTCCGTAGAGATGGGGTTAGCAATACCCTAGATTGAGTTTGAGTGTATATATATGAGCTTGTATTTGATATTTGAAATATAAATGATTCATATTGTGGAGATTTATTGATTAAGTTGTTTATGAGTTCTGGCCGATCAATTTGATCCACTGTATCGGTAGGGGTTTATAAACACTCGAATACGATGAACCGACACTGTATGTTTTGAAAAGAGGGTAATGAAATAATTTTACCCAAAATATATTTTGATATAAACTCAATCTAAATTTAACTCAGCATTGAAAATTTAAAACCGTGGAAACTTGGAAAGGTGTTCGTAAATGAACTTGGATTTTATATATGGGAATTTTAAAATCATGGGAGATTTTAAATTGTTTTACAAGCATTTGTGAATGGTATTTTGAAATGTATTTCAAAATGGAGGTGTTTAAAGAATGAGATTTGAAAACTGATATAGTATTGAACTCACTTTGGTTGCCAGAAAATAATTCCGATGATGACTGCGCAACATCATCGGTGTTCATTTTCGAGTTGTAAGTGACGGATTACTAACCAGAATTTTGTTTTGAAATGTTTTAATGAAAGCAAGTTGGTTATTATTTCCGAAAAGGAATATTGGATGTTTGAAATGGGTAAGTTGTTTAAAACTCCCAGGAAGATTGTTTTGAATTAAAAACAAATTTAAAGAAATTTGTGAAAGCAAATATGAATTAGGTTGAAACCAATTAACTGGAAATCGAATTGGAATATAATATATCAAGTAGAATCAAATTTTGAATTATGAGAGAGGAATCTGAAATGGTATTCGATTGGTGAGTTAGAGTTTGAAATCGAGAATGAAACTCGAATTTGAAATGGAATTTGACTTGGGTATAAGTGAATGATTGGGTTTGAGGATAAAAACTGATTTGAAGTTTGATTGGGATGACATTGGTATATGTTGAATAAGCAGCAGATGGAAAGGATTAATGATATGCTTGACAAAAAGGTACAAGTTTATATTTTATGTTGGGCATGAGATTTTGATGAGCCGAATTGGCAAGCCGCTTAGCTGTTTGATTTTCTTTTGGTTGGAGAAGGCCTAGAGAGGCGAGTTGTAGTTGTACCGATTGACCCATACAAAGGAGGTACTGGCGAATTTTTTCAGAAATTTATGGTGTTAGAAAATTTTCAGGATTTTTGGAAATTTTCGTTAATAGGAATAAATTTCTATTTCAATTGGAATTTATTGGTTCAGTTGAAACTGAAGTTAATACATAGACAGATGAAATTTAACCCAGCAATAAGGTGTGTTTTCTACCTTAGCGATTTCAAGGACGAAATTATTTTAAGGGGGAAAGAATGTAATGATCCGTATTTTTACGGTATTATAAATAATTAATTTAATTATTTAAAGTATGGTTTGATAATTTAAAATGAACAGAATTAAATAATAGTGAATATTTAATTAAATTAAATAATAGAATAATGTATTTAATTTCTGAAATAGTCGGAAATAGCAGAATTCATAATATTGTGTGAATTGGATTAATTATAATATTTAATACAGTTTAGAATTGAATTATAATAACGAATATATTATTTAAATGAAGTTTGAATGTATAATTATAATCGAGCTCTAAATGGCGCGGTAGTTCGTAATTTGGTGATTCGAGCTTTAAACAAATATACAGAATCCGTTTTTAGTCGGATTTCTGTGAAACAAGAAACGTTCGAAGCTGGTGAAGTATATTTTTCTAATGGAAGAGAAAATTTGGGATTTCGTCGTGTAGATTGTGAGTTGTGACCAAATCAAATTTTCGAAAAGTCACTATGGAATTCCTTTATTATTTATAACGATTTTATTTATATCATAAAAGGATTTTAATATAAATTAAATATCGATATATATTGGAATTTTCAAATATCGAGTTATAAAATCCAGATATGTATATTTTGAGCTGTATGATATTCTATGTGAATATATACGATAATATTAATTTATTAATATTTAATTTAGTCATTTTTAAATATATTAATATTTAAATGGGTTATTTAGAGCTTTAAAAATAGCCAGTTTTGCAAACAAACTCCCTTTTTGACGAACTAATTCTGTTGGATTCAGAATATTAAATTATTGTTTGATTTCAATTCCCGTGATTTTTAGAGCCAGTATGTGGCCGTACAGGATTTTAATCTAAAAACAGTCAGTATTTTGATGGTTAAAAATACGCTGTGTGAGCAAACGGAGTCGGAATTTGATGAAACAAATTTTGTTGGGTCCATAATGTCAAAATCTAGTTGTATGTCCATTTTCATGATTTTTGAATATTGTATGTGATTATAGAAATTTTTGTTCCATAATACAAATAGCGGTTGCTTAAAAACAAATAAAATAATGAATATAAAAATATTAAAACTTTTTTATAAATATCCCTTACACATTTTCTAACCCTAACCTAATTTTTCCACAGTCAAACTATTTTTGCGCCACTGGTTATATCTTCCCAAACCAAAACCGATCATTTCAAAAATCAAAACAAAATCAAACAAGACTCAATAAATCACAATGCATATATGGTTGAATTCGGGTATGGTTTCTCTTTAGTTCGATACTAGTTTTGAAGAGTGCGGCAGATATTTTGGGTACTCAACGTTTAACAGCGAACCTAGCGTTCGAGTGTTATGGAAATTGGGGCGTCATCTTCTAATTGGAGTTCGATTATGATCTTAGCACATCATTTGGCATCATTGGGAAAAAACTGAGGTGTTTGCATGGAAAAAGATGTCGATGTCTGTACGGTTTAGTGCGTGAAACAGGTGTAAGTCGCGATTGGTTATTGTGTTGTGAGATCGTTCTAATGGGTATGGGGAGTAAGAGTGCGTGAAGAGAAGGAGATCGATGGGAGAGGTTTTGGTTTTCTTGAAGAATTCAAGGAGGGAGGGAAGCTTGAAGAAATCGAAATAGTGGAGTTGGGGTTCTGTAAATTACCGGAGCACAGTATTTGAGTTTTAAAGGAGAAGAATGATGAGCATGGGTGGCTTATAAGGGTAATCACGTGATTTGATAGTGAACTGATGAGCGTATTTGTTTGGGTCTGTATAGATTTGTATGGAGTATAGATCGAAATGTGCTGAAGTCTTTTTGCGAAAATGGTTTTGCTAAAGCCTGATGGAGTGAGCAGTTCGGAAGATGATTGAGCTGGATGGGTTCTGATATTGGGCTGGTTAGACAAGGTTAAGCCCAAGTTTAAATTTAACTAAGTATTTTATTTAAAATATAGTATTTAAAACTTGTAAATTAAATTACTTATCCATACGGTATCGAAATTCAGCGAAACAAGATCCGTTGGGATCGTATGGACGGTGGCTACGCAATTTGACTGAGAGTGAATTGGAGCTTGTTACAATTTATAGCAAAATAAATTATTTGATCTGAACTGACGATCAATTATCGTTATTTAACGATGATCGTCCAATGTGAGTAAAACTCACTAACTTTATCATTTTATATTTTTATAAAGATAATCTAGTAATGATAAATGTTGATTGATTGCTGTGTGTTGATTGTTGGTTGGACTGTTAATTAATTGGCTGAAATTATAGATAGAGTTATATACATATATAATCGCTAATTATATATTGATTCTGTTTATCAGAATATTTCATATTGAAATGAAATCGATGTAAATTATATTGTTTAACATCTGTGGATGCAGTGAAACAGGTCGGAAGAATCCAACTGGATCCCTCAACATTTAGTTTATTGTTTTTCATATATGATGATGTACGATGTGATATATAAAATCTGTTGTTGATGATGTGTGTTAGAATGATATTGATCATTGTTAATTGGTATTTTAAATACCAAAAGAAATACTGGAATAAAAAGGGAATTTTCAATGTTATAATGAAAAAGAAATATATATAAAATAAAAGGATTTTATAAAAAGCGATATTTATAAAATCAAAGGATTTTATAAAAAGAAATATTTTTAAAATAAATAGAATTTTATAAAAGGAATTATTTATATAATAAATAATATTTTATAAAAGGAAATATTTGGGAAATAAATATAGAGAATTATAACAGGAAATATTTGTAAAACATATACGAATAGAATTGAAAAGGAAATATTTGTAAAACATTTACAAATAGAATTGAAGAGGAAATATTTGTAAAACATTTATAAATAGAATAGAAAAGGAAATATTTATAAAATAAATAGAATTATAGAAAAAGAATTATTGGGAAATAAATAGGATATTATAAAAGGAAGTATTTTATAAAATGAATAGAATTTTATAAAAAGGAAATATGTGAAAAATAAATATTAAATAGAAATCTGTTTTAATAGAAAAAATTGAGAAGACTAATTTATAAATAATGTTTTATAAATTAAGTAAAATATTTATCATTTGATAAATTGAAATTATAAGTCTAAACTTATATAGAGAAGTGAAAATCGGTTTTAACACCGATATTTGAAAATAGAATGTAAACGCAACATCTATAAAGGAAATTATAAAGGATCGAATATTAGTTAATCGAATTAGAGTAAATCGAATTAGAGCTAATCGAATATTAGTTATTCGAAGAAAGTTAATCGAGTATGGGTTAATCAAATAAAGTTAATCGAATATTAGTTATTCGAAGAGAGATAATCGAATATAGTTTATTCGAAGAAAAAATTATCGAATATAGTTTATTCAAAAGGGAGATTATCAAATATAGTTTATTCGAAAGGGAGATTATCGAATATAGTCTATTTCAAAGAAAGATTATCGAATATAGTTTACTCGAAATGGAGTTAATCAAATATTAGTTATTCGAATAGAGTTAATCGAATATTAGTTATTTGAATAGGAGTTAATCGAATATTAGTTATTCGAAAGGAGCTAATCGAATTAGTTATTCGAAAGGAGTAAATCGAATTAGTTATTTGAAAAAGAGTTAATCGAATTAGTTATTCGAAATAAAGTTAAATCGAATATAGTTTATTCGAAAGAGAATTATACATTGGGGTTCGATTATATCAAATGTAGGGGAGTACTATTTACTTTCCGGTTTTTAAATCAAGATTTATTTATTAAATAAATCGTTTATTTATTTATTTAAATTAAGGTATAAAAGTTTTTATTTAGAATTAGATATTTAGGAAGTAGGGATTATAGCACTATTGTTATAATCAAATGATTTTTGTAAAAGAAGTGGAATCGTAAATAGAATCCGAGAGTTTCGTAAGGGAGTTTGTTAAAGATTTAAAAGGGTTACTTTGTCTGTTTTGAGGTTAGAAATGTTGTTCAGTTAAGGTCTGAGAGGTAGTTATACCCCAACTTGATTGAATTCATTTTTAACTAAGGAATAGTTAAGCTTCGATAATGAAGGTTGGTTAAGTGAATTTAGTTAGTGAGTGAAATGGTTTGAGTTGGCGTTGCGATGTTTTATTTAAACATCCGCTTAAATCCAATGAAGGAGTTTTGGAAATGATTTCCAAATAAAAATCAGAAATGTTTATAAGATAGAAAATAAGAAATGAGAGTAGAAATGGAAACATTTTCCAATGTTAATAAGGTATATTTTCTAGATCTAGAAAATAGGAATTTCTGAATATATGTATATATGGAAACGGGAAAGGGGTAAATAAATAAATTAATGATGAACTAATTTAAAAGGAGAAAATGTTGATTGATGATTGATCAGTAAGATTTCCATTTGGAAATACGACCGTTGTTTGTACGCATGTTTTCTTTGATAGTTAAATCATCGACTATCAAAGTTTTTGACCATTTTTCCGTCGTCAATACGGAGAGACCGGGATCAGATTCATTATTTGAAAACCACTCTGTATGGGCGTTAGCATTGCAAATCAAATATGATGAAGATAATTGAGACGGAGTTATGCAAGGGTTGTCTGTTTACAGAATAGTGCCTTTGGTTTGCCCAGTCCCAGAACAACTTGTATGGAAGAATGTCTGATAGAGTATATTTAATATATCGCGTAAGTTGATCTCTTCAAACGTATTTACATTTGGTGGCGTAGGAATTCGTTTCTCTTAGCTGTATACCGATGGTATTTTTGGGGAAATCAATTTGTGATTTGGCTGGTATGACGAAGTGGCATTCAAAGTAAATAAAGGTGTGATCTATACGTTATGTCCTCTAGCCTCACAACCAAGAAATGGTATAAAATCGGGTAGGTCGCATGGCTAAGTGGTTGGCTGCCAATTAGGCTGTATTGTCACCTGAATTCTAGAGTTTCATTTACTTCTATAATCTATTTTGATGCAGTCCCTTTTGGGAAACGGTTGTTGACCCCAACCGTTGGTGATAATACATTCGGTACACTCAAGTGAAATGAGTGACCGGTCATGTTTAGCCTGGGTTGCAAGATGTTCTTGTTGGACCTGGTGTATTTTCCTCTAGAGATACACTATCGGAAGGTGGTCCCACACCTTGCCAATTGGAATCCATTACCCAATAAGTGCCCATGGGTTTTGATTATATATTATATATGTGGAACGTGAGATGAAAGCGTTATGCTAGATGATTATTATATTGTGATAGACACTATTATAAAATCAAAAGAATTTTGATATAAAGATTACTGTTTCTTTCAAAAGGATTTTTTGAATGATGAATCAAGTGTTTTGATTCTCATAAGGGAAAACCCCGTTCTGTGTTATACGGCATGATCTTATGAGATATCGTTTATTTTCTCAAGCTGTTTTAAATTGTTTACTCATACCAGTCCCATGACTGACCCGGAGTTTATTTTGTTTTGTTTTCCCTAAATTCTTGGGTGCCCAATATTGCATGGGCAGTCAAGTAGTTGGGATTTTACAGATATACTGAAAGCTTGGAGCAGGAGGCTTCAGGATTATATAGCTATTGTTATTTCCGCTGTGTTGTAAATGTTGTACTCTGATAATGTTATTGTATACATATACTAGTTTTATTTCAAAGTTATGTATCTATTATATATTGTTCGTTCCGTTGTGAGTTTCGTGTTACTTTGATGATGATGATGTATGTTCTTCTTCTTCTTCTATTCTAAGTTTCTATCTTATCTATTCTCACCTTCTAATTTCTTTCATGGAATATCCGGTGTTTCCGATGCTTGGATGTTCGACATTGAATTTTTGTCGGTATATCCAAGGTCGCAAATTCCCCGGGTCATTACAATAGATGTCACCATACATATACCATAATGTAGCTTTGTAAATCTGAAACTCCATATAAACTTGCTAACTTGTTCGCATAGAAACAGTAGGTGAGTTTTTACTGGCTACATATTTGGAAACCAATATCTTGTTTTCTATAAAGAATCAAGACATGTACTTTGAATGAAAATCTATTATTTATCACCATATATTACTGTAAAAATAATACGGTGTTAGAATATATCACATATATTTATATTTTTACCTAAACACAGTAAGAATCTCTTAAACCATATAAATCCGATCATCATATTTTAGCGTTTCAGGTTTACAAAAGGTTTCACGTATTTAAACTGTGAATTTAGGAAGTAATTTTAGAATTTTTAGCATACTGGTTAGAGAGATTTTCGTAGTTCGTCTGAAAAAGGAAATGGCCGTTTTTCGATCATTGGGGTAGTCGCAAGCCACAGGTTTTGGTTTGGAGGAGCCCGACAGCATAGGGTATCAAGGAAAAATACTTGTGGAATTTTCGAATGGATAGGTTTAGAGCTTAATCGATTTAGTCTTGCTTCAGGCAGTTTTTGATCATCAGAATTCGGTAATGAACTGCGCCGGAAATGGCACGTCAAGTTCGACCGTACCAAGGGGAGATGGTTGGTCTGGAAGTCGGTTTCACGTTAGTAAAGTAGGACGCTGATCGAATCTAAGAAGCGGTGGCATCGGCATTTTTAGTGGTGATGGGTTAGCTAGGTTACTTTACTTCTAGTTCGGCTGAAGCTTGTTTTGCATTCGAAAGGACCGGAGGTTGAAGAGTGTTGAGGGATGGACTTGGGGAATGGTGAGAGACAGGTGTGGTTGGTCACTAGCAATGACCATTGTTGGTTTGGGGCATGCATGTTCACCCTGCAGGCGGTGCATGGGAAGGTTTATTTTACTGGAAAGGGAGAGTTAGAAGAGAAAGGTGGAAGAAGTTTTAGGGAGGCAAGGGCTTCAGTTTTGGGATGTGGCCCATTTTATTTTAAAAAAAAACAATGAAAAAGGAAAGAAAAAGCGTTGCACAGCATAAGGAAAGAGGGACAGTTTTCTGGAATGTGATGATTAGAAGTGAGATGATGGCAACAGTTCTTTTTGAAGGCATGGGCTAGTGTAATGTGCGGGCCAGTTTAAAGTATAAAATATATATATAAGTGGTTTAGTTGGGCCGTGGGCCCATTTAATTTTTCAATATGTGTGTGTGTGTGTATGTGTGTGTGTGTGTATATAAAGTGGCACAAGCAGAAGTAGCATAAATGAAAAGAGAGGTTTGAAGTTCAGGAAAGAAAGGTGGTGACGTCAGATGGTCTGGGTTAAAATTAACCATATCCTTGAATTTATATTATTTTATTATTTAAGTTAAATGATAACAATAATAGGTATAAATTTATAAAATAAATTTTATTAATTACATAGTGAAGTACAATCACTTACAAGTTACAAGAGATGTAGAACTGAATTTATAATTTTAATTCTTCATCAACATTTATAAGTACAATTATTTGCCTATGATTAAGAAGAATTTAATCCTTCTTGTAAATAATTTATAAACGATAAAAGAATAGGGTTTATTCGAATGATAATTAATACCCAATATATGAATTAAAAATCAACATTATGTTTGGAAGGTGGTTAATTATCGATAATGAATTAAAATGTTTCAAATTAAGCATTAATGTGCTTTTGAATATAATTGACTTTTGTCGATAACTCATTTCCAAAATCAAAATATGATTTCGAAACCAAAACAAATCAACATTTTTAACTCGTCTGAATATAATATACTTCCCTTTAAGTATCACTTGACCCTAAAAGATATTAACGTTAATCGTTTCGAAGGGTCCGGAATCTATATTCCATTTTGATGCGATTTATACGAGTTAGAGATTATTCTATATAACAGAAGACGAAGTTATGCAAGAGCTAGACTGTAAATCCTAGGTAGAAATTTCCTAAGATGGTTTACAGGATAATGTCTTCGGTTTGTCGAATTCCAGGACAACTTGTATGGATGAATGTTTGATAGAGTATGTCTAACCAATCACGTACATTGATCCCTTCAAACGTATTTATGTTGGTGGTGGAGGAATTCATTTCCCTTAACTTTATACCCGTAATTTATTTTTGGGGAAGTTAATTAGTGATTGGCGGATTTTGACAATGTGGCATTCAAAGTAAACTAAACCAGATATTTCTGACGGTAAGTATAACCTCAGGTCCCTACAACTGGGAAATGGTATAAAATCGGGTAGGTCGCATGGCTATGTGGGTCGCATGCATCAAAAGGGTATATGATTACCAGATCTGCAGAAATCAAATGCCTTTGGTTGTTCCTTTATTTATATATGCTATCGGTTCAGTTGGTTGGCCCCCAACTATGGTAATGATATATTCGGTATTCTCAAGGGAAATGATGGGCCAGTCATGTTTAGCCGGTTTGCAAGATGTTCTTGTTGAACCCCAATCTATTCATCTCCGAAGGTACATTGTCGGAAGGTGGTCCCATACCTTGCCATAGTTGGAAATCCATTATCCAATAGGCGCTCGCGTTTTTGTTTGTATACTATGTATGTGGAGTGTGAGTTGCAAGCATTCTGCTAGATTCTAATTTAGTTTGAAAATCCTAGACACTATCATAATATCAGTATATTATTATTTTAAAATGTTTTGAGTTATCGTAAGGTAAAAACGATATGTATTTATGTGTGGATCGGTCTTACGATTATTCTTTCTTTCAAAAGGAAATTTCTTAAAATTAAATCATTTGTTTAGAGTTTACTCACACTAGTCCCCTGATTGACCTAGAGTTTATTTTCTGTGTTTTCCCTAAACTCTTGGGTACTCATAACACTTGTTATGAGTAGACAAGTGATTTAGGTTTGACTAAAACTTTTGGAATAAGACGGATGGCATGGTTTTGCAAGTTAGTCTAAATAATGTCTATGTACAATTATGAAGTCTACAACTGGTTTATTATATCCCTGTATAACTATGAAGTCTGAAAGCTGCTTTATTATGTCTTGGTTAATTAAGAAGTCTGTGTAAGATATGATGGGCGTGTATCCATATGAGTTATGACTCTGATGTATTATGACTATGTTGTATAATATTAACTGATATTATATTTTGTTTAAATTCTGCTGTGAGATTCTGATGTTTTTCTTAGTTCTATTTTCTATCTTATTCTTATTCTTTAATTAATGACATGACTTCCGAGGTCATCAAAAGTCGGGTCGTTACACTTCCATCCTAAGATCTTCCATATCTGGAAGACATAATTGACCTTTCTTTTTTAACCATCTATTTTGGTCCAGACTGAAATTCTCCAGGTCATCAATCTCATTTCCTGATTTGAAGGCTCAAATTCTTTTAGGTAACCCTGGATCCACTTTCTAGATAGAAGAAATCCATTCAATAAAAACCGATCTAACTTCCAAACATGACAACACATCAGTATTGTGCCCTTAACTGGTTGTTGACCTTAACTGCTCATCATGTGTTTCGAATGCATTTAGTATCCCCAAACCATGTTAGTGCATCCCATTGGTGTTCCTAACGTGCTCGTACATGAAAAAAGCATAATAAGGTTCCTTACCAAGTTTAAGCTAAAACCCTAGTCTTTTCCTGGAAATGTGCCGCATTTAAAGTGATGTGTTAGTTCCCTACCAAAAGCATCATGCATACATAATGGGTCGAAACCCCTTAAACCCGAATCCCTTTTTCGACTAGTTCCGCGCTTGTCGAAAGCAATCATGGTAAAACCTCAAAGAAACCACGTGCACGCAAAACGATACAAGTTAAAAAAGCCTAAGTAAACATTCACAAACAAGTTGTTTATTGGAACAGTCTTTCATTTAAAACATCTCTTACTTTATAAGTTCATTGTTCAGATAACGATCCATGTCGATCATCAAAAGAAAGTGAGGTGAGATCCTCGCTTACCTTACAAAACAAAGTTTAAGTAAAATAAGCCCCTTTCGGATCCTTCGAACGTCATTGGACGGTAACCTCCAAGTTTGTTTAAAACATGAGGGAAAGCCCTTTTATCTTTATAATTTGACGTTCCAAAAATAACCCCTTTGACATAGTCGAGAGGTGAGGAGGTGGAAAGCTCTAAGTCAAAATATGGTTCAAAAATAGGGTCATTCCAACACTGCCAGAGAGTCCAAAGGCGATAGCCTCTGTGCTTCTTCTATAAAACCAAGTTAAGGAAAACATTCCCTTTCGGCTCAACCGAAGGGTATTGAGGTAATAGCCTCAAAGCCATTGAAGCAATAGAGGCAACAACCTGTATATTATACTTTCGAAATAGTCCTACCATCCAACCATAACGAACAAAATGCAATTGCGAAGGTGATAGGCCCTTGTTGGAGATAACACATTAAAACATAAATCTAGATGCCAATGACCTAAAACAAAAGGTGCAGGCCGAAACCTCATATACGAAAGCGGGGACCCGAGTACTTCATATGTTAGCAGGCGACATTACAAGTGTCCAATGCTTATCAGAAAGATGCGGAAGGTGCTTCCAACTATTTCATAAGGTGCGAGAGATGCTTTCTACTTATGGTACAATGGCATTGACCGTAAATATAGAGAAAATTGGTTTATTTCTTTTTATAGGTGTATTTTTCACAGTCTCCAACATAATTCTTGAAATCCTATTGGTTTATATAAATAGGTACTGGTACCGAGCAGTATTTTATATACTCTAATATTTCTAAAAATAGAAAGTATTAGTTAATAATATTAGTGCCTTAATTAATGTTAATTATACCCAAAGTCTAAAAAAACTCAGAAATTTATATCAATTAATAAATGCGTGGGAAAAATCATCGATTAATGAATATATTCTCCTCGATCGTTCTGAAAAATATGGAATCTAAAATAATTAATTAGACCCCTTACTAAATTTTTCTTGTAATTAGCTTGTAATCAAATTTGGAAATTGTATAGGAAATTCATACAAGCTTAGAAATTGACAAAATTGAAAGCCCATCTCCCGAAACATCTTAAGAACATTATGTAAAGTTTCAAGTCAATTAGAGAAGTTTAGATATAGGGTTTTCCTTAAAAATAAATTTAAATTACATGCAAATCATGTATGTTAAGACATTCAAGCATTGCTTTATCCAAACAGCACATTAACATACATGTAAACATGAAAACAATCATGTAGATCACAAAAACCATTTGAATATTACAATTATCCGAATTAAATAAGTATTTCGAATCGTTATTCACCTTGATTAGTGTTAGGACGTTGAGGTTTGTGGTTGTAGATCCTAAAGCTTAAATCTTCTTGAAATTTACTTGAATTTCTTCTTCTTTTTGAGAACTTTAATGGCTCGGCCCTTTATGTATATTTTTAGGTTAATGAGAATGAATATAATGAGGATAGATGTGTAGGAAAAGAAATTATGTAGGAGGCCAAATGTTTTCCACTTTCCGTCGTACATAGTCCTACTTGTTTAATTCATTTTTTTTGAAAGGCAAACTAAAACTTTATTCAATTACAGAAGTACCAAGTTTACACCATATTACAATAAATCTAACTAAACTGCATCGAGAGAAAAAATGAGACATACATGATTTATATAAAAAACTCGATGTAGTAAACATTAAACAAAATACAAAGTAATTACATGCAAAAACATGCACCAAATTGACAAAACAACGACTTGCAAATGCATCAATCCAACATTCAGATAGCAACTTCAAAACAAAGACTTGCATCCTCTAACCAATTCTCAAGATCATAAAGCAGCAACATATAATCATCCAGAGCCCATCTTCCTCAAAGTTGCATTAAGCACTACTATGAACAACTGATCCGCATTCAGTAAAGAAGAAGTAAAAATTCTTCTATTTCTTTCCATCCAAATTTTGTAATAACCCGGAAAATCCGAGCCAATTTAAAAATTTTATTTTGGCAATTTTAATGAATTTTGAATATATAAAATTAATAATTTTAAATAATAACAACGAGAAATTTATTTCGAATAGAATTAGAATGTATATATTTATGTGAATCGTCGTTAGAATATAAATAATTTACTTTAATTATAAAAGGAATTGAAAATGACGCGGTAGTTTGAAATTTCGATTTAAAATTTCAAATGAATGTATAGGATCCAAAATAAACTGGATTTTAGCGAAACCAAAAATATTAGAATCTATTTGAGAATATCTTTCCAACGAATCTGAAAATTTGAAATTTCATAGCAGGAATAAAAAGTTATGCCCAATTGAAAATTCAGAATAGTCATTATGGAATTCTAGCCCTTAGAAATGGAAATTTTGCAAACAACCTCGATTTTCGAGGAAACCACTTTTTGGATCTGGGATGACAAATTATTGCTAGGTTCCAAAATTCATAATTTTCTGAATTAATATGTGAGCGTGGCGAAGTTAAACGTGTTTTGTCAGTTTCAGTCAATTTCGATCGACTAGAAAATGGCCATTTTTCAAACGATCTCAGAATTTGACGAAATTAGTTTTGTTAGGACCGTACCGTCAATACGAAGCTAGAAAATACTTTTTGGGAACTTTTAGAGTCCGTATGTGGCCCCGGTAAATTGAAATGCGCGTTCAAATTCAATATATATTTATATTTTGATTTTGATGAAAACTGATCGAAACGATCGAATCAGCTTACGATACATATCCCATTGTGTTCGGAATGGGGGTAATTAGTTAGGGACGACAGTCGGTGGGTTCGATTTCGAGCTCGAAATAAAAAGTTGCTTTATGGAATAAATTAAATTAAATAAATTAATATATTATATAACTCCCTCTACCGATTCTTCTCTCTCCCCGTCATTACTTTTCAAAAAAAAAGAAAAACCATGGATCTCGTTCGAGCCGCCACCCCCTCTCTCCCGTTCATCGCGCTGCCGCGCCAGGGCTACCCCGCCGCCGTCGATAGCCGGAGAACACCCCCCCCCCCCCACACTCTCGCCCAGGCGCCACCATCCTCAACTGAAACCCCAAATCCCACAGCCCCAAAGCGCGACGCCACTCCCCTAGCCGACCACCACCGCCTCGCACAGCCCCCTGGTGCCACCCACCACCTCCATGGCCCCCTATTCGGCGAAGAACAACCCCCTCCTCTGAAAATGCAATGTAAGTTTTTAATTTCGAGTTTTATTTATTTTCTTCGATTTAAAAACTGATTTTATAGGTATAGAGAATTAAAAACTGATTTTATATGTATAGAGAATAAAGGTATAATTTTTAAATGACAAAAATACGATTTTTAAGTAATAAAAATATGATTTTTATTATATGTGAAGATTAAAAATATGATTTTTATTATATGTGAAGATTAAAAATATGATTTTTATGTATGTGGAGGAGTAAAAATATAATTTTTATTATATTACTAGCAAGATAAAAATATAATTTTTATCATGGAAGTAGCGGTGTAAAGGAGCGATTTTTGCATATGTTGTAGAGATATAAAAATATGATCCTTATATATAAAAATGTGATTTTTATATAGAGAATAGCGAGAGAAAAATATGATGTTTATTATATGAACATCGATATAAAAATATGATTTTTATATATATGAAGAAGCGATATAAAGATTAGATTTTTCTTTATGTGAATAGCGTATAAAAATTGAATCTTTATGTATATGGTAGCAAAGTAAAAATCCAATTTTTATATATATAGCAAAGTTATAAAAATGTGATTTTTAATATAAACTACGTGAAACAGACTGCGTTGGAAACAAGATGAAGATTTCCTACATATGAAGAGTCGTGGCGATTGGTTTAGCTAATTGGTGAGAACTTCTCACTTTAATTCTTGTTTTCTAGTTAAAAATATATACTACGATGCAGACGGTGCTTAGCAGCACCCGACACCCGTTGTCCACAGACCATGGACTACTTGTTTGATTTTGTTGTGTGGTGAAAATTGATTGTAATGTGGAATGAATGGAAATATATTCATGTGTTGAAATAAATTATTTATTGTTAAAAATATAATTTTTAACGTGAATGTGAATAAATAAATATTCATTTACAAATCGAACGATTTGTTTATGTACACTCATTTGAAGGATATTGATTGGAACGATAAATTTTACACGTAGTCCAACTGCACAAATAAAAATTTACGTTTGTTGACTGAAACCCCACACAGGTATTGGAATGATATTTGATGTACACTAATCCCAATTATTTAGTTGTATGTCAATCGATAGGTTGACAGACAGTTGTGTAGTGCACTTTGGATGATGGTTGATTATTTATCATTGCTATTATATACATGTGTTGTATGGAATCCATATAATTAACATTATATGGTAATTGATTGGCCTCATTCCAATTTGGAAAATAAAGAATATTATAAAATAAAGATTCATGTGTTGACGATACTCATGTGTTGAGAATATTCATGTGTTGAAACTTATCATGTGTTGAATGAAATATTTTAACAATAAAATTCACATTTTTATCATATATAAAATTAGAAACTAACTGGAAACTAGTTAAGATGAGTGGTTTCCTAGGTATTGATCTGATGTTGGTTTCGGCCTTCGGGGTTATTACATAGGGAATCGTTCTCTTACTAATTTACGGTTGGAGCCTGATTAAGAATTAAACGATAGAAATCATAATTTTATAAAATATATTAAATAACAAAAATAGTCATGTGTTGACGATACTCATGTGTTGAGGATATTCATGTGTTGAAAGAAATATATATTCATGTGTTGAAGAAAATATTCATTTGTTGAATAGAATAACGAAGTTATTGAAATATATAAAGCCATGTTGATTAGATGTGCACCATTTTGACTCGAACGATATTTATATCGATTATATTCATTTTTATAATGAATATAGTAAAGGAAGTGATTTCAAAATCTAATATTTGGAAAATATTATCATTTAAATATTAATGATATGAAATATTCAATTTTGATTTAAAATTGAATATGAAGTTGAACTTGTTTCGAAAATGAATTTAAAACGATTTATAAAATACTTTCAGAATTGAAATCGAGAAATATATATTATATATTATATATATTAAATGGCCTGAACGCGCAGCGGCAGTTCGCGAATTTCAACCATTGACTTCGAATTGACGTTACGAGAGATCCAACTGTTGGATTCTCCTGAAACTGGAACCGTTGGGTTCGTATCGAAAAGAGCTTCCTAATGAATATTACAAATTTGAAATCTAACGGTTGGATTTGGAATTATGTCCAAATCAAATTTGGAAAAGGTCGTTGTAAGTGCAGTTCGACAACCATTGTTGGAAATCGACTGTACAGCCCTTGATAAAATTATTAAAAATATCAATAATTTGTGTAAAATCATAGTAAATGAATTAGAAAGAATTGGGGTGAAAAATCCCATATTTAAAAAAGATAAAAATATATTTGTATCGAAATGAACTAGTTATGAACTAGAATTATAATCCAATATTTTTGAATAAGTAAATTGGATTTGAAGTGGTTTTAAAAATAATCAGAATTTCCAATATACGAATTGGAATGGATTTGAATCGAAATTATCTACGGAAAATTTCGATGTTGGATTTCATGATTGTACAGATATGGTTGTAGACATTTGAAAGATATATTTATATCGTTATTTCCAATACGATATTTGTTGGTTTCAGAATTTGATATTGAACATAAGCCGATATATTTTCTATTCAGAGCCTTGTATTTAATATCAAATGGGATTTTGGGTTCATCATTAATGGTTTCTTAAATAACACTGTTCTTGAACCCAATTTCGAAAAGAACAAATCTTTTAATTAAGATTTAGTGAAATTGTCCAGTTAATTTGTATTTAATTGGAATTTAATGTAAATTGGTTTTTTGGGTTTATCATGAGCGGTATTTTGAATAATACCTATTCTTTAACACGATTAACAATGGAATGTGATTTTGGGTTTATCGTGAACCGTGTTTTAGATGACATTGGTTCTTTAACCCAGTTAAAGACAGGATATTGATTTGTGGGAAGATTAAAACTAAGTGGAGTTTTAATGAATCTTTAATTAGAATAAAGTGATCGAGAATGGAGTATCACCAGTTTTGCTCCAAGCGATAGTTAAATCTTTAATTAGATTTGAACGTGAAATGGTAATTAATATTTACCGATAACACTGTGGTGTTAGATATGGAGTATTACTAGTTTTGCTCCATGGGATGAATAGGTTGGGATTGGGAAATAAAATAAATGATTTCTTCGGTGTGGTTCGCTAATCCCGACTAGTTTGGAAGACCTTAACATGGTTTGAAATGATATCCAAAGGAAGATTAAAGAATAAATTTAGAAGAATTTATCTTTGATAAAATTTATGGGAACCTTTCCCTAAGAATGTGAATATTTGAATAAAGAATATTCTGAATTGGAATGAGGCGTATGTTGTGCTTGTGTAACACTTGTTTATTATATATGCAGATTATTCGGAAAGGCTGGGTTTATACCCATTCTGAATAACCGATTCGACGATAAGTCGAAGATGAAGACGGTGGTTGAAGACCGGAGGTCTTCACATCGTTTGGATTATTATTAATGATCTTGATTAGGCTGTACACCCAAGAGGAGGGAATCAGTTGGTGATCGTCCAGACGTACTTGGAGATCGATGGATATGCGAGGAATAAGGTTCCTCCGGTTTTGTTTAGACCCAGAACGAACTTGTAAATGGACTGTGTGTCTGACATTGGATTTTATTCTGTGTGATTAATTTCTATTAAATATATATCTGTTTGGCGGCAGAGAATTTATTCTCTTGCTTAACGCCTTTCTCTGAGACATACGAGCTCAGAGGTTATATATTGATGGATATCAATCGCATGGCATGAATTGCTTGTATGGCATGCCTAAGTGGCAAATGATCAAGGCTTCTGTTGAAAAGAAAAGTCTTGTAGTTGATGATCAAAGCACGACCTATGTGGCACAGCTTTGTATATAATGTTAATTCGCGAGCCTCACACCTCGGTATGAGTCAAAAACGGGATAGTGACTGCAGGGAGAGCACGACGTTTCTTTCTAGTTATGGGTGATGTCAGTGACCTACCAGCCCTGACATTTATATACTTTTTTACCTGTGTGGTTGTTGGATACGAGGCGCCTCGGATATAGGTCTGATAGGACCGGGAAACGTGTGTTCTGGAATACTAATCCTCAAAAGTAAGAGAGGACCGACCCTGAAGATCCAGGATCGCTGTGTGTGGTCCTGAGACATTTGCTAGAGTGTCTCGAACGGAGAGGAGCTTGCCCCTTGCCTCGACTCATGATGGAAATCCAATTTCCAATATGTGATATTTCGGTTTTGATTGTAGAGCCTAGTATTGGCGACATGATATATGGTACCCATGCCGCCTATGATTGATACATTTATATTTGAAGTTGTTTTCTTCACTTATAGTAATAATAAAAGATGAAATTTAGCGTATCAAGCATTCTTTGGCTATTATAAGGTAAAACCCTATCCTCCGGCTTGCGCTGCATTGTGTGATGGGACCTGAGTCTTATAATAGCTTCATTTTCTTTATTTAGCATTGCGATGTTGTTATATGCACTGGTATTCTTAGGGTAAAGCCCCGTTCTGTGTTATACGGCGTGGTCCCTTGATTTACCTAACTTTAAAACCAAATTAATAACTGTTTTACTTCTCACACCTGTCACATGACTAACCTGGAGTTTATTGTTTTAACCTAAACTCTCGGTGCCCCTATTTCCACACGGGCAGCTAGTAGTTTTGGTTTTGAAGATTTATATTCACAGGATCCTAGTTTATAGCTGGAACGATATCCGGAAAGCTATGTATCCGTTTATCTCTTTCAGTTGTGTTTTGTATTATTTTCCATTGCTATGTAAATGTAATTTAAATCTCTGATATTTTTCTGATGTATAATATTTATTCATACTTTGTATATTCTTGTATTCTGATGGAATTATTGTAATAAACAATGAAATGTTCTTCTGTTTGTGTTCCGATGTGTGTTGTCCTCAAAGTAATTCGTTCTTTCCTTTACGGGCAAGTCACGGGTTCTTACAAATTTCATACACAAATATCTTCAAAACCTTTAACAGCAATAACCTCTTGCTTGTCTTCCACCTAGTTGCTTTAAAAAGAGTGAACCATTCATCCCTACTAACATTTGAAGGAACATGTAATTTGCCTAAATGAAGTACACGCTTCCATAATTGAAAAACAAATGAGCATTCAAAAAATAGGTGCATATTGCATTCAGTATTCAAATTACAGAAAACACATAAGTCATCCAGAATGATTCCAATCTTAAACAGCTTGTCTTTAGAATTGATAGCATTGGACATTATCTTTCATAGCAGAAAATTGTATTTTGCATTACTCATTAAACTCCAAAATACTTTTATACCAAGGAAACAAAGGTTTATCTCCACATATCAGATCATAAACATAGTTGATTGAGTGACTTTTACCCATCCATGTAATAGACTCAGTACCACAACTGAAATTTAATGAAATATCCAACCATAAATTCCTTAACAAATCCGATCCACAATGAGGCAAAACCAATTCACCATCATGAATCAAGTCATCAACAGATGCAAACTCAGAAATACCACTATTACTTCTCAAATTGTAATCCATTTTGTCACTTAATATCAAACCATTTCCTACCCATGGAGAGTGCCAAAAAGAAAGCCCATGCACAACTCTAGCATTGCAACGAATAAAAGGAAGAAAAAGACCTCTCAGTTTCAATATTTGCCTCCAACTCCAACTACAAAAAGCTGGAATAGTCATTGTCCAAAAATTATTCCTTTTAATCAAATTATTCTTCACATATCTTGTCCGTAGGCAGTTATCATCTGAGAAAATCCTATCAATATACACAGAAATAGCAGCTTTATTCCATTGAAAAAACCTAAGACACCATTCTTTTTATCCTCACACAACTTAGAGAAAGAAATTGGAACAATCTTCTTTACAAACGGATCACCATGCCATAAGAACTTGTTCATTGCACTTACACCATGTTGATGAGCTTTAAAGGAAGAATGCAGTGTCAAGTGTAGTAAGTTGTCATAGACATTACAATGGATTGAATAATAGTTAGCCTACCAGCTTGACATAAGTTGCAAGACGACCACTGCTTCATACAATCAATAATTTTCTCATATAATGGCATGCACTTGTCTTTTGTTATTCTTCCAGTGAACAAAGGTAACCCAAGATACTTAGCATTATCAGGTAAATCATTTAACCCAGATAAAGTTATCAATTCTTCCTTCTTGTTTTAACTCAAACCAGCAATTTTTATAAGAGATATGTTCAAATTTATTTCCAACCCAGTAATCTCATAAAAGGACTTCAGAATTGAAAGAAGACGTTGAATGTTTCCTAGAGTTGGCTTAGTAAAAATTATAAGATCATCAGTAAAACACAAATGAGTAATTAGCGGATTTTTACAGCGAGGATGTAATTGAAAATTACCCAACTTCACTTATTCAATAACCAGAGAATTAAGGAGCTCCATAACTATTATAAAATAAATAAGAGGATATTGGATCGCCTTGTTTAACTCCACGCTTCCCCTTGATGTAACCATGCAACATTCCATTTCTAGAAATTGAAAACTTTGGCGTAGAAATGCAAGTGTAAATCCAAGCCATAAATCTAGCTTTTTTAATAATAGAGGACCAAGATACACTATCAAAAGCTTTTTTAAAATCTAGCTTTATCATACAACGTGGAGATATGTTCTTCCTATCATATCCATGAAGTAGTTCTTGAGTTATCAAAACGTTATCACCAATAGATCTTCCAGAAACAATTGCAGACTGATTGGAGGAAATAATAGAAGTTAGCATAGCCTGAATTCTATTAGCAAGAACCTTAGAAATGATCTTATAAAATACACTATAACACGATATGGGTCTAAATCTGAAACACTGGAAGGATTCTCAACTTTAGGTACTAAGGTGTGATGGCCCGCCCCGCACCAGCCGGCATTTCTCCGAAAGTGCATTGTACACATGCCCGACTAGCATGGAACGGTCGCCAAAGAAAGGAAAAAGAGAATGACCTAATCAAAAACCTGTAGAATGTCTCACAGCGCATGGAAAAAAATATAATAATAATAATATATATGACATAAAACAGGTGAGACAGTGCATAAGCTGATAACAAAAACCAACATCAACATCATCTCAGAGTAGTGGAAATCCAAATACAGCTTATTACAACTTTCCAAATTACTGTCTCTAAACAAAAGAAAGAAAGGTACACCACTAATGCCCAAAGTAGCAACCGCTGCAACATAGGGAGAATATCTATATATATGTATCATACGTGGAAGCCTCCTGCTCTCCTCCGGTACAGATACTCGCGCATACCACCTAACATGTCTCTAGTCTGCTCGTGAGAGCACCCAGAGTAATAAGAAGAGACATAAAACTCTGGATCAAACAAAAAGTCTTGTATGAGCGATAAGCAGCTAAACAGAACAATAACAGGTATACTAAGCCATACCTAAACCTGGATCTGCAACAATAGAGTTAGCACTACATACCGTACAATACTCTAAGGTACCACTGAGTAAATGGTGTAAAGAAAACGGGAGTGGGGTGTGCATGTCATAATGATGGCAAACAAATCAAACATAGCAACCATCCTCACATCTCTCACTCAGTGTGTAAAGCATACGATATCTACCGCTTCGATCACTAGACCAATCGAAGTAGTGACGGAGTTCAACTTGTACAACTACTGCTACTACCAAGCTTACCACAAGGAGTCATGACCAAACCTTTACAAATGACCCCACTTCATTGGTGTATAGCTCTTTAGTCATACCTAGGCCACCGTGGCCCTGAATCCGTTCACGTACCCCCTACACATAGTGATCCAAAGTTATAGGTATCGACAACTCCTTAGCACACGTCCCAAAGCAAAGCCCAACTCATGAAGTCTACTCCTTGGTTCCCAACTAGATCTTGAGTACAAACTTCCCACTCGGACTACCTTTGCATCTCGGGTTTCGGTCATCATCGTCGTTCGTCCTTCAGTCCTACTTCAAGCTTCCATCCAGTCCTGCTTCGATTCGTGTCTCGCCCCCTCGCATCAGTTCGACTCGCAGATCGTAGTCATCGCCCTCGCTCGGATCTGGTCGGTCTCCATCATCCAGGTCCTGGCCCTCCTTCCCTGCGCTGGCTCGTGTCGGTGCTCCAGCTCCATCGGATCGGCTTATGGTGATGCTCGGGTCGGATCGTGGGTCTCTCTTGGTCCATGGCTCGTGATGCTTAAAGTGACTCGTGGCGCCAGTCTCTAGTTTGTGGCCTTCGAAGTGGAGCGGATCGTGGTTGAGAGCTTCGATCGGGTCGGGTCGCATAGGGTAGGGCGATCCGGTCCGGTGTATTCCCTACGCTCTGTTCCAGCGATTGTTTTTCGCCATTCGACGGCGTTTTTGACCAATCTAACTTTTCTAATCAACCACAAAACATACCATACATTCATAGCAACATATAGAAACGACCATAAACACCATAACATCAATTTGATAAATTAAAACGGATCAAACATAGCCAAAACCCCATATTTTCCCCTTAAGCATGTTTAGGCAAAACTAATCATTGGATTAACAAAACTTAACCAAATCAACCCAGATTTCTAACAGAGGTATAAAACAATATTTTAGAATTTATAAATATTTTTCCAGAATTTATTAATGTATAAATTTGCTAATCAACACTAATTACCCCTAATTAGCCATAATTAGTGAGAAACTTTGCAAATCACTCACCTTGGCCACAAATAAAATACAAATCTAAAATGAATCTCTGTTTGGTGTTGTTCCCAATGCAACACAGCAGCTCTAACCTTGCTTTGGTGCTATTTCTCCTTAATTTGATGTAGTTTAAGCCAAAACTTGATTAAGAAGTGATTAGAGGTGTTTTTAGATGTTCAAGGTCATTGTTAGGTTGAAGAGAGGGTTTGCGGCGGCTGGAAAATGAGTAAAAACCCGAAATCCTAACCCTAGCAGCCCTTAAATACCTCTAATCCCGAAATCGCCCATTGGGCCTAGCTGCTAATCACCCGGTTAAGCCCAATTAAGCTGTTTTCACTATCTGAAACTTGTTTCAGCCATATCTCCCCAATGGTAAGTCTGTTTGGCTAATGTGACCACTCTACGGAATTGTAAACCATCATTCGAAGCCAATGGAAGTGGTTTCAAGTCAAAACTCCTTTCCAATCAAAAGTTATGGCCAAAACAGTATCCGGGGCATAACGGTCATTAAAAATCGGCAGAAATCATGAACATGAGAAACGACCCCAATAGTCGTCTCCCAAAGTTACATGACCATACGACTTCGTATGTGAAAGAAATAAATATTCTACGATCCTGCGACGCGCAGAATGCGGGTCGTTACACTCTTCCCCCCTTAAGAAATTTCGTCCCCGAAATTCTTTAACCCAAAACATACAAAGGATCCCGCATGCCTACCAACCATATACAACAATCAATCATGCAAAACAGACAAAACAAGCCTATCCTAGCATGTAGAAAGACAAAATCGAAGTTAAAATCTTACCAGGCGAAGAGTTCTAGATACGTCTTCCTAATGTTCTCCTCTGTTTGCCAAGTATAGTCATTCTCATCCTCGCCCCACTGAACTTTGACTAGATTCACTGCTTTCCTTCGAAGTTGCTTCGTATCGTTCCCAACAATACGCATAGGCTTGCGATTCCCAACCGCCTCGGGTTCAACTTTGATATCATCCAACTGATCAGGTGAAATAGTCACATCTGGGTCGTGCACGAACTTCCTTAGCTGGGAAATTTGAAATTCGTTGTGAACTCCTGCCATCTTCTCTGGTAATTCAACTTTATATGCCAAATTCCCAATTTGCTCAAGAACTGGGAATGGACCAACAAATCTTAGTGCTAACTTGCCTCTCCTGCCAAATTGTATCACGCTCTTCAACAGAGAAATCTTGACAAACACCAAATCGCCAATGGAGAACTTTAATTCTCTTCTCCTCCTATCAGCATAACTCTTCTGCCTATCTTGGGCAGCCTTTATTCGCTGTTGGATAATCTTAATCTTAGCTGAAGTTTCTCTTATCACATTGGGTCCAAGTACAAACTTCTTACCAGTTTCTACCTAACATGATGGTGAGTTGCATGGTCTTCCGTACAAAGCTTCAAATGGAGCCATACCGGTACTGGATTGATAACTATTATTATATGCAAACTCTACTAGATGCAAGTGGTCATCCCATGATCCACCAAAATCCAATACACAGGCTCTCAAGAGGTCTTCTAATATATGATTCACCCTCTCTGTTTGACCATCGGTTTGAGGATGATACGCGGTACTGGGATGTAATTCTGATCCTAACGCCTCTTGTAAGCTCTTCCAAAATCCACTAGTGAACAACGAATCTCGGTCACTCACAATGCCTTTGGGTATTCCATGAAATCTCACTACCCACTTTATATATAGTTCCGCTAATTTAGCTGCCGTCCTGTTTGACTTGACGGGTATAAACTTTGTACTCTTAGTCAATCGGTCCACAAACACCCAAATGCTATCGTGGCCGGATCTAGTCCTTGGTAACCCATCAATGAAATCCACTGACACTTGTTCCCATTTCCATTCTGGAATTTCTAATGGTTGCAACAAACCACTAGGCTTCTTTTGCTTAGCTTTAACTAGCTGGCAATTCATGCATTTGGATATAAATTTCCCAACGCCTCTTTTCATCCCTTCCCAGTAGTAGGTTTGCTTCATGTCTCGGTACATCTTTTTACCAACGGGGTGTATAGTCAGTTTTGAGTGATGAAATTCTCTAAGCACTTCATCTCTCAATCCATTGACATTGGGTACAACTAGTCTTCCATTCTTTCTAAGCCATCCATCTCGATCAAGCCTATACTTGTTCATCTCTCCGTCAATTCCCATCTTTAACTTTGAGATGATTTCCAATAAGTTAGGATCGTTCCTTTGGCTGGAAGCAATCCGCTCAATCAAAGTGGGTCTGATCATCAAATTTGCTAAAATTTCTGGATATAATTCACACTTTGGTCTGAAATCATACCTAGCGATGTACTCCAGTTGCTTCCATTCGAGAAACATAGCCCCTAAACTGGCATGTCTTCTACTCATTGCATCAGCTACCGCATTGCCCTTTCCTGGTGTGTATGCGATGTTGAAATCATGGGAAGCTAAGAATTCTAACCATCTTTGCAGTTGGAGATTTAGATCCTTTTGAGAGAAAAGATACTTTAATGACTTATGATTAGTAAACAACTCGAATCTTTCTCCCAAGAGATAATATCTCCACATCTTTAATGTAAACAAGATCGCTGCCAATTCCAAATCATGGGTAGGGTATCTTTTCTCGTGTGGTTTCAGTTGCCGACTTGCATAAGCTACAACCCTACCTCCTTGCATCAATACAGCACCTAGTCCGGTACCACATGCATCTGTATATACTGTCATCTCTTCATTCGCCTTAGGAATGACTAACACTGGTGCGCACGTCAACTTTTCTTTTAGACTCTTGAATGCATTCTCGCACTTTTCGTCCCAGACGAAAGCTTGATTCTTCTTGGTCAACTAAGTCAACGGTGCTGCTATCTTGGAAAAATCTTGGATAAACTTACGATAATATCTAGCTAATCCCAAGAAACTTCGTATGTCCGTTGCATTCTTGGGCGTAGACCAATCTTGTACCATAGCCACCTTCGCAGGATCCACGACAATACCATTCTCTGAAACAACATGACCCAAGAATCTCACTTCCCTCCTCCATAAGTGACAATTAGAAAACTTTGCTTTCAGTTGGTGTTTTCTCAACACCTCCATCACTATCCTCAAATGTTACTTGTGTTCTTCCTCTGTCCTCGAGTAGACCAAAATATCATCCACGAACACAAGGACAAATTTATTCAACTGATCTATGAATACCCTATTCATAAGATCCACAAAATATGCTGGAGCATTGGTCAACCCAAATGGCATGACCAACCACTCATAAAATCCAGACGGCGTTCGAAATGCCGTTTTAGCTATGCTCTCGGCTTCCACTCTGAGCTGATGAAAACCTGTCGCGAGATCCAACTGAGAGAATACTCTCGCGCCACTCAACTGATCAAACAAATTATCTATCTGCGGTAGAGGATACTTGTTCTTCCTCGTCACCTTATTCAACTCGCGGTAGTCTACACACAAACGAAGGGAACCATTGGCCTTGGTAGCAAACACAACTGGCGCTCCCCATTCAGAAGCACTCTATAACACCCCGCCTCCGCTAGGGTAACTCACAAAGGGAATGCACTAGCTTTGGTGGAGTATAATCTAGGTAAACATACACAGAAATATTACAAGACAGAACATATAAAACAGTGGAAGAAGAACCAAATTTTCTGAAAACTTCGAAAGGTCATAACTTGGTCATACGGACTCCGATTCTCGAAAACTCGGACTCGTTTCCAAGCAGAATTTCGAGACGAACGTAATAGCGTAACCTGTTTCCCTTTATTCTTATTTTAAAAATTAATTCTGCCTTGATTTATGGTTATTACATGTTATAAAAATACGGGTTGTTACATTCTTATTTTAAAACCTGGCTCTGATACCAAATGTAACACCCCGCCTCCGCTAGGGTCACTCACAAAGGGAATGCACAAGCTTTGGTGGAGCATTATCTAGGTAAACATAAACAGAAATATTACAAGATAGAACATATAAAACAGCGGAAGAAGAACCAAATTTTATTGCTTTAAAAATCTAGAAAGGTCTAAAGCCTTTTTACATCAAAATGTCATTAAATCCATTACATCGAAATCTGTCTTGGAATAGTAAAGAAGCATAAAACCATGGTCATAAATCATTCCCCAAGTAAAACAGTAAAGCAGCCATAGCCAAGAAAGGTCCAAGCCATATATGATGATCTTGAAGCAGAAAGAAGTCCAAACTAAATCGTAGTGTTTCCTCCCTGAGAACCTGGGGAGGGGGGAAAACAGAAGAAAAAGAGGCGAAACAAAACGGGTCAGTCATACAGACTAGTATGTCCTAGTGACTTTCAGCATAGAAACAAGTAAAGGTAACATGACATGTATAAACTGAAAGTAAACATAAGGATGATGACAAGATAGACAAGTTAAACTAAGATAACAAGATAAACTATGGTAACAAGATAAACTACGGTAACAAGATAAACTATGCAAACCAGATAAACTACGTATAGCATCGCATGTTTAACATTCTCTACACCAACTGTACTAGTACCCCAACCCGTATCATCCTTTCCATGTATATGTACAGTCCCTTGCCGTATATCGTACGGGTTTCATCACGTATTTCTATACTACTTCACATAGTGCCACCATTCTTGAAATCGTTTGGACTGCCACCCTTGTTCTGGCTAGGTTTTCTTATCATGAACTATCACGTGTTCAACTAGGATTTATGCCACCTAGGACCACTAGGGATTATGCTACCTATTGAACGTTTTCTAGATTCGATTAGGGTTTATGCCACCTAGGACCACTAGGGATTATGCTACCTAACGAACAACACCCTTTTTCCACGTAACGATCTATTAATCGATCGGCTCCCTACAAGTCTGTGACGGCAAGGAATTTCGCTCTGTCCGAACCAGTCGCTAAACCGATCCAGGCCGTTCGAAACGCCCTATCGTTTGAGAACACGACAAAATAGAACGCATACAGAAGAACATTTCATTGTATATTACAACAATGCATCAGATTACAAGAATATACAGAGTATAAATGAATATTACACAGAAATATCAGAGATTTAAATTACATTTAAATACATAGCAGCGGAAAATAATACAATACACAACTAGAAGAAGATATACGGATACAAAGCTTTCCGGATATCGTTCCAGCTGTAAACCAGGATCCTGTGAATATAAATCTGCAAAACCAAAACTACTAGCTGCCCGTGTCAAAATAAGGGCACCCAGAGTTTAGGTTAAAACAATAAACTCCAGGTCAGTCATGGGACTGGTGTGAGAACTAAAACAGTTATTAATCTTTATCTTAAATCATTAGGTAAATCAAGGGACCACGCCGTATAACACGGAACGGGTTTCCTCCCAAGAATACCAGTGCATGAGACAAACAGCGCAATGCTAAATAAAGAAAAATGAAGCTGTTATAAGACCCAGGTCCTATCACACAATGCAACGCAAGCCGGGGGATAGGGTTTTCCCTTATAACAGCCAAAGAATGCTTGATACGTTTAAAACACATCATTTGATACTATAATAAGTGCATAGTGTATAAACCAACTTCAAATCATAAGTATCAATCATAGGCGACATGAGCGTCCCATGCCACTATGTCGCCATATATAGGTTTACAAATAAAACCGCAAGTGTCACGTATTTGGAAATTGGTTTTCCATCTATGAACCGAGGCCAGGGATCGTCCTCAACCGATTCGAGACTGTCTAGCCCGAGCCTCAGGAACAGCCGCAACTGCCCCTTGGATCGTCAGGGCCGGTCCACACGGAGTGGATTATTATGCCTGAACAATACGTCTCCCCACCCTATGGGGTGTAAGTCTGGTCCGTCAGCCGACCAGAATGCATTCGGCCGAAACCGATATAACCGAGGCGCCTCGCAACAGCAACAACCACATAAGTCAAACTCGTCAGGGCGTGTAAAACCACTGACGCCACTTCTAGCTAGAAAGAAACGCAAGTCCTCCCTGAGGTCCGTCTCCCGTTTTTGGTTCATACCTGGTGTGAAACACGCGAGGTAAACGTTACACAAAGCTACGCCACAAAGGCCGTGCTTTGATCATCACCACAAGACTTTGCTTTTCAACAGAAGCCTTGATCATTTGCATCTTAGCATGCCACACAGGCAAACCATCCTATGCAACCGATATCAGTCACACAGAATGAAATCCGATGTCAGACACACAGTCCATTTACAAGTCCGTTCTGGGTCTGAACGAAACCGGAGGCACCTAGTACCCCGCATATCCATCGATCTCCAAGTACGTCTGGACGATCACTAACTGTTTCCATCTTCTTGGGTGTACAGCCCAATCAAGATCATCAGTTATCACCCAAACGACGTGAAGACCTCCGGTCTTCGACCATCGTCTTCATCTTCGACTTATCGTCGTATCAGTTATTCAGAATGGGATAAACCCGGTCTTTCCGAATAACTCGCGTATATATTATAAAAGTGTTACACAAACACAACATACGCCTCATTCCAACTCATTAGTCATTAACCGTAAATTAATCAAGAGAATAACTCCCCAAATATTAACCCCGAAGGCCGAAACCAACATCAGATCAATATCCAGAAAACCATTCTACTTAGCTAACCGACAGTTAGTTTCTAAATTTCACGTTCAAATCTAATTAAAGATTTAACTATCGCCTGGAGCAAAACTGGTGATACTCCATTCTCGATCTTTTCAATCTAATTAAAGATTCATTAAAACTCCACTTAGTTTTAATCTGTGACTGGGTTAAAGAATCAGTGTCATTTAAAACACGGTTCACGATAAACCCAAAGTCACATCCCATTAATTATCGGGTTAAAGAACAAGTGTTATTTAAAACACTGTTCACGATAAACCCAAAAATCAATATCCATTCAATTCCAATTAAATATTATTTAATTGGTACACTTCATTAAATCTAAATAAAAAGATTTAATCTTTTCTCAACTGGGTTCAAGAACAGTGTTAGTGAAGACACCATTCACGATAAACCCAAATCACATTTGATATTAAATACAAGGCTCTGAATAGAACATATCCCGGCTTATATTCAATATCAAATTCTACGATTAACAAATGTCGTATTGGAAATAACGATATAAATATATATCTTTCAAATTTCCATAACAACATCTGTATAATCACGAATTCCAACATCGAAATATTCCGAAGACAATTTCGATTCAAATCCACTCCAATGCAATCATTGGAAATTTTGGTTATTTTTAAAACCCTTTTCGAATTCAATTTATTTATTTAAAAATAAATAGAATTATAATTCTAGTTCAAAACTAGTTCATTTCGATAAAAATCTATTTTTATCTTTTCAAATATGGAGTTTTTCATCCCAAACTTTCACAAATCATTTCTTATGATTTTACACAAATTATTACTATTTTTAATAATTTTATCAAGGCCCGTACAGTCGATTTCCAACAACGGCCATCGAACTGCACTTACAGCGACCCTTTTCGAATTTGATTTGGACGTATCTCCAAATCCAACCGTTAGATTTCAAATTTCTAACGTTCATTAGAAAGCTCTTTTCGATACGAACCCAACGGTTCCGGTTTTAGGAGAATCCGACGGTCGGATCTCCCGTAATGTCCGTTTGAAATAAATGGTCGAAATTCGCGAACTGCCGCGGCGCGGCGCGTTCTATTCAGGCCATTATATTATATATATAATATATATAATATATATTTCGTCGATTTCTATTTAAAACGAATTATATAAATAGTTTTAAATTCGTTTCAAATTCTATTTCAACTTCTATTTCAATTCAAAGCAAAATTGAATTCTTCTTTATAAATTCGTTTTAAAATTCATTTCTATTCAATTCGAATTTCAATTCAATTTGAATTCATTTCAATTCGCTTTCAATTCCATTTGAATTCGTTTTCAATTCAATTCATTTCGAAATCGTTTTCAATTCAATTCATTTCGAAATCGTTTTCAATTCATTTTATTTCGAAATCGTTTTCAATTCAATTCATTTCGAAATCGTTTTCAATTCATTTTGAATTCGTTTTCAATTCATTTCATTTCGAAATCGTTTTCAATTCAATTCATTTCGAAATCGTTTTCAATTCATTTCATTTCGAAATCGTTTTCAATTCAATTCATTTCGAAATCGTTTTCAAATCGATATAAATATCGTTCACGTCAAAATGGCGTCAATCTAATCAACACGGCTTCATAAATTTCTACTTTCAAATATTTCTTTTTCAAAAATAGCTGTTATTATCAAAATATTTCGTTCAACACATGACCAATCTCAAAGGATGAGTACTGTCAACACATGAACTTTTATTTTATATTGATAAAGATGTAAATTTTATTACTAAAATATTTCGTTCAACACATGACCAATCTCAAAGGATGAGTACTGTCAACACATGAACTTTTATTTTATATTGATAAAGATGTAAATTTTATTACTAAAATATTTCGTTCAACACATGACCAATCTCAAAGGATGAGTACTGTCAACACATGAACTTTTATTTTATATTATTCTTTATTTTTCAAATTGGAATGAGGCCCAATCAATCACCATATAATGTTAATTATATGGATTTTCATACATTACACATATAATAGCATTGAAAAATAATCAACCTTCAACCAAAGTGCACTACACTGTATAAGCATCAAATATAGATATCTAACGCTTATAACAGCCTGTCAATCAATCGATCGACATATTTAATCAATCAGGATGAGTGAACTTCAAATTTCATCCTAACACCCGTGTGGGGTTTCAAACAATCAAACACATATTTTATTTGTGCAGTTAGGCGATGTGTAAAATTTATCGACCCAATCAACGTCATTCAAATAGGTGTACATAGACAAACCGTCTGGTTTGTAAATGAATATTTATTTATTCACATTCACGTTAAAAATTATATTTTTAACGATAACACATTTTATTTTAACATATGAATTTCTATTCAGTTTATTCGTTAAATAAAATGCTATTTTTATTTTTCTAACTTATTTTAGAAAATTTCGGCGGCATAACGGCACGATACTAGAAACGGGACGAGGCCTAGCCTTATCCCCGGTCTAGTGAAGGCCCACGCCATTCACACATCAATCAAATCAATTCGTTATGCAAACCACAAAATTTGGAGTAAGAGTCTAACCTAGCCTTACTCCTTCGCCTTATAACGGCGCACGTCTAATCCTAACCAATTTATCGATTCGATTTTTCACACCACAAACCACATTCAAACCAATATCGCAATCAATCACCAAACAGTCAAACAAACAAGTCCATGGTCTGTGGACGATTGTGTCGGGTGCTACTAAGCACCGTCTGCATCCTAGTATATATATATAACTAGAAAAGAAATTGAAAGGTGAGAAATTCTCACATATAGCTATCCTAGCTCCACGGCACTTCCAATGCAGGAAATCTTCACCGCTTTCGCATCTTCGTCATCTTCGTTGCCCGTAGCCACTACATACATAAAAATCGAATTTTTACCTCGCTATTCAATATTTAAAAATCAAATTTTTAGTTCAAAGTTCAATATATAAAAATCGAATTTTTATTTCAAAGTTCAATATATAAAAATCGAATTTTTATTTCAAAGTTCAATATATAAAAATTGAATTTTTATTTCAAAGTTCAATATATAAAAATCGAATTTTTATTTCAAAGTTCAATATATAAAAATTGAATTTTTATTTCAAAGTTCAATATATAAAAATCGAATTTTTATTTCAAAGTTCAATATATAAAAATCGAATTTTTATTCCACTATTTCTATTTACAAAACAAAGTATGTTTTTTTCTATTTTCAAAAATTTAGATTTCGCCTTTATAAAAATCATCACTTTACTTCAACGTATAAAATAAAGATCAGATTTTTATTTTGCCACATATACAAAGATGATATTTTTAAATTCTCTATCCTATAAAGATTATATTTTTAATACTTTAAAAATATAAAGATCATATTTTGATTATCTTCCTTATATGAAAATTATATTTCACTACTCATCTCAAAATATCGTCTTTTATGTTTTTTTTTAAAAATCAAATCTTTTATGTTTTTAAAAATCAAAACTTCATGTTTTAAAAATCAAAACTTCATGTTTTAAAAATCAAAACTTCATGTTTTAAAAATCAAAACTTTATGTTTTAAAAATCAAAACTTCATGTTTTAACATTATATAAAAATCAGTTCTAACATTATATAAAAATCAAATAAAATAAGCAAAAAAACTTACAGGGGGGGTTTTCCTCTGTCGCAGCAGGCTTGGGGGGGGGGTTTCCTCACCGATCGCGGGTTCGTGAGGGAGGAGGCGCTGCCGTCGGAGAGGTGGCAGGTCGGAGGGGATAGGGGGCGACGCGGTGGCTTTTCTGGTGGAGGGGGTCGCGGAATTCAGAAGAGGGGGGGGGAAGGAGAGTGGAGCGAGCGAGGCGGGGGGGGCACGTCGGAGGGCCTCCGACGAAGGTGCGGCGGCGACAATCCGCCTGGAGGCGGCGGATTCGAACGATTTGTTCTTCTTTTTTTTTTTTTTTTTTATCTTCCTTCTGAAATCGAAATGATAGAAAAGGGGGGGGGCCAGACGGTTAAAGGGGGAAGACTTTTTTTTCTTTTTATTAATTAATTAATTAATTGATTTTATCCTAAAGAGTTGGCTTTCACATACGACCTCGAAACGAGACCCACCGCCTACCGTCCCTAGCGTATTACCCCCATTCCGAACACAATGGGATATGTTTCGTAGGCCAATTCCATCATTTTTGGTTTCACTAAAATCCGGATTGTTTTGCACCCGGTACATTCAATTAAAGTTTGAAATCGAATTATCGAACTACTGCGCCATTTTCAATTCTATTTATAATTATATATAAATATTTATATTCTAACGACGACGCGTATGAATATATACGTTCGAATTATATCCAAAATAAATTTCTTGTCGATTTTATTTAAGATAATTTATTTTAAATATTCAAAATTCGCTAAAATTGCCAAAATAAAAATTTTAAACTGGCCCAGATTTTACGGGTTGTTACAATCTCCCCCACTTAAAACTTTTCGTCCCCGAAAAGGAACAAAGTCGAAAGTGGTTTGATTATTAAGCTCTACATTCGATCTGGCTTTCATTCTCTAACTTTTCAGTTTCTGAGAATTTTCAAAATTTCAAAAATTTGGCTAACACCCTAAATTTCCGAAAAATTTCGCCATAACCTCCCCTGCACCGGGAGCATCGGGGAATTTCAAATAGCTTCCCCGGTCCTTCAGATCTCAAAAAGAAAAAGAAAAAGCCAAGCGGCTAGCCAATAGGCTCACAAAATCATCATCACCCAAACAAAACAGGAAATTATGTAGTAAACATGTACCTATTTGTCGGGCAAACAAATTTTATTCTCTGGCTCTAGCCCCCTTGCTATGACCTGTTCAATGTTATACATGTATATGCAAGCAGATGCGACCAATTTTCAATACAGTTCAATATTCGATCAAATTAGGCATAATGGTTCAAAATTATCAAACAACTAAACAAACAACACAAACATCAATCAATTAGTGAATTAGAGTTTCAAATTCATAATTTTGATACAAATACAAAAATCATGTTTTATGATGCCAAATCACAACAATATGTTCTAACTATATATGTTTTGGTTCTCACACCAGTCTAATGGAAGTATATAGAAAATCACACCTTCGAAACACGAACATAAGTTCGGATGATGATCGATCAATCATCAGAACCATCTCCGGGCGTTTAGAGTGTAATTCTATATCTATCCAGTATATTAAAACTTCGAATACACGCGGATCAGACGTATACGCAAAATCTATATATACTGGATTGTCCACATCAATATAAATAATCAAATACGAATAATTGATTTAAATGTTCAAAACAAAATTTGTTTTCATTTGAAAAATATACTCTTCACACCCGTTCTAGGATACTACTGATCCTATCTCTAACGAGTCATTCTAATTGGATATTACTAATCCAATATCTGATGAATTCTTTCGTATGGTTCTAAGGTGCCTTGTTCTCTGAGCTTTGTAAACCAAAGCTCTGATACCAACTGTGACGGCAACGCGAAATCCGGTAGGCTTTGCAACCATCCCTTCATCCTCCATTCCAGCAGGTAAAACCCACCGCGGCTCACACATGGTCCCCCAGTCCCTTGTTTTACGGCGACCCTCTCGAGTATCGCGCCTATTGACGAACCAACGCCCTCCCCGGCGCCATGTAGGGGTAAGAGTCTCCCGTTCGCCACCAAACCGCGAAGCGAGAACCCCCTATCATGTGTACCCGGCCTACTCAGGGCCAGCAACAAGAACTGGTGATACTCCATTCTCGATCTTTTCAATCTAATTAAAGATTCATTAAAACTCCACTTAGTTTTAATCTGTGACTGGGTTAAAGAATCAGTGTCATTTAAAACACGGTTCACGATAAACCCAAAGTCACATCCCATTAATTATCGGGTTAAAGAACAAGTGTTATTTAAAACACTGTTCACGATAAACCCAAAAATCAATATCCATTCAATTCCAATTAAATATTATTTAATTGGTACACTTCATTAAATCTAAATAAAAAGATTTAATCTTTTCTCAACTGGGTTCAAGAACAGTGTTAGTGAAGACACCATTCACGATAAGCCCAAATCACATTTGATATTAAATACAAGGCTCTGAATAGAACATATCCCGGCTTATATTCAATATCAAATTCTACGATTAACAAATGTCGTATTGGAAATAACGATATAAATATATATCTTTCAAATTTCCATAACAACATCTGTATAATCACGAATTCCAACATCGAAATATTCCGAAGACAATTTCGATTCAAATCCACTCCAATGCAATCATTGGAAATTTTGGTTATTTTCAAAACCATTTCAAATTCAATTTATTTATTTAAAAATAAATAGAATTATAATTCTAGTTCAAAACTAGTTCATTTCGATAAAAATCTATTTTTATCTTTTCAAATATGGAGTTTTTCATCCCAAACTTTCACAAATCATTTCTTATGATTTTACACAAATTATTACTATTTTTAATAATTTTATCAAGGCCCGTACAGTCGATTTCCAACAACGGCCATCGAACTGCACTTACAGCGACCCTTTTCGAATTTGATTTGGACGTATCTCCAAATCCAACCGTTAGATTTCAAATTTCTAACGTTCATTAGAAAGCTCTTTTCGATACGAACCCAACGGTTCCGGTTTTAGGAGAATCCGACGGTCGGATCTCCCGTAATGTCCGTTTGAAATAAATGGTCGAAATTCGCGAACTGCCGCGGCGCGGCGCGTTCTATTCAGGCCATTATATTATATATATAATATATATAATATATATTTCGTCGATTTCTATTTAAAACGAATTATATAAATAGTTTTAAATTCGTTTCAAATTCTATTTCAACTTCTATTTCAATTCAAAGCAAAATTGAATTCTTCTTTATAAATTCGTTTTAAAATTCATTTCTATTCAATTCGAATTTCAATTCAATTTGAATTCATTTCAATTCGCTTTCAATTCCATTTGAATTCGTTTTCAATTCAATTCATTTCGAAATCGTTTTCAATTCAATTCATTTCGAAATCGTTTTCAATTCATTTTATTTCGAAATCGTTTTCAATTCAATTCATTTCGAAATCGTTTTCAATTCATTTTGAATTCGTTTTCAATTCATTTCATTTCGAAATCGTTTTCAATTCAATTCATTTCGAAATCGTTTTCAATTCATTTCATTTCGAAATCGTTTTCAATTCAATTCATTTCGAAATCGTTTTCAAATCGATATAAATATCGTTCACGTCAAAATGGCGTCAATCTAATCAACACGGCTTCATAAATTTCTACTTTCAAATATTTCTTTTTCAAAAATAGCTGTTATTATCAAAATATTTCGTTCAACACATGACCAATCTCAAAGGATGAGTACTGTCAACACATGAACTTTTATTTTATATTGATAAAGATGTAAATTTTATTACTAAAATATTTCGTTCAACACATGACCAATCTCAAAGGATGAGTACTGTCAACACATGAACTTTTATTTTATATTGATAAAGATGTAAATTTTATTACTAAAATATTTCGTTCAACACATGACCAATCTCAAAGGATGAGTACTGTCAACACATGAACTTTTATTTTATATTATTCTTTATTTTTCAAATTGGAATGAGGCCCAATCAATCACCATATAATGTTAATTATATGGATTTTCATACATTACACATATAATAGCATTGAAAAATAATCAACCTTCAACCAAAGTGCACTACACTGTATAAGCATCAAATATAGATATCTAACGCTTATAACAGCCTGTCAATCAATCGATCGACATATTTAATCAATCAGGATGAGTGAACTTCAAATTTCATCCTAACACCCGTGTGGGGTTTCAAACAATCAAACACATATTTTATTTGTGCAGTTAGGCGATGTGTAAAATTTATCGACCCAATCAACGTCATTCAAATAGGTGTACATAGACAAACCGTCTGGTTTGTAAATGAATATTTATTTATTCACATTCACGTTAAAAATTATATTTTTAACGATAACACATTTTATTTTAACATATGAATTTCTATTCAGTTTATTCGTTAAATAAAATGCTATTTTTATTTTTCTAACTTATTTTAGAAAATTTCGGCGGCATAACGGCACGATACTAGAAACGGGACGAGGCCTAGCCTTATCCCCGGTCTAGTGAAGGCCCACGCCATTCACACATCAATCAAATCAATTCGTTATGCAAACCACAAAATTTGGAGTAAGAGTCTAACCTAGCCTTACTCCTTCGCCTTATAACGGCGCACGTCTAATCCTAACCAATTTATCGATTCGATTTTTCACACCACAAACCACATTCAAACCAATATCGCAATCAATCACCAAACAGTCAAACAAACAAGTCCATGGTCTGTGGACGATTGTGTCGGGTGCTACTAAGCACCGTCTGCATCCTAGTATATATATATAACTAGAAAAGAAATTGAAAGGTGAGAAATTCTCACATATAGCTATCCTAGCTCCACGGCACTTCCAATGCAGGAAATCTTCACCGCTTTCGCATCTTCGTCATCTTCGTTGCCCGTAGCCACTACATACATAAAAATCGAATTTTTACCTCGCTATTCAATATTTAAAAATCAAATTTTTAGTTCAAAGTTCAATATATAAAAATCGAATTTTTATTTCAAAGTTCAATATATAAAAATCGAATTTTTATTTCAAAGTTCAATATATAAAAATTGAATTTTTATTTCAAAGTTCAATATATAAAAATCGAATTTTTATTTCAAAGTTCAATATATAAAAATTGAATTTTTATTTCAAAGTTCAATATATAAAAATCGAATTTTTATTTCAAAGTTCAATATATAAAAATCGAATTTTTATTCCACTATTTCTATTTACAAAACAAAGTATGTTTTTTTCTATTTTCAAAAATTTAGATTTCGCCTTTATAAAAATCATCACTTTACTTCAACGTATAAAATAAAGATCAGATTTTTATTTTGCCACATATACAAAGATGATATTTTTAAATTCTCTATCCTATAAAGATTATATTTTTAATACTTTAAAAATATAAAGATCATATTTTGATTATCTTCCTTATATGAAAATTATATTTCACTACTCATCTCAAAATATCGTCTTTTATGTTTTTTTTTAAAAATCAAATCTTTTATGTTTTTAAAAATCAAAACTTCATGTTTTAAAAATCAAAACTTCATGTTTTAAAAATCAAAACTTCATGTTTTAAAAATCAAAACTTTATGTTTTAAAAATCAAAACTTCATGTTTTAACATTATATAAAAATCAGTTCTAACATTATATAAAAATCAAATAAAATAAGCAAAAAAACTTACAGGGGGGGGTTTTCCTCTGTCGCAGCAGGCTTGGGGGGGGTTTCCTCACCGATCGCGGGTTCGTGAGGGAGGAGGCGCTGCCGTCGGAGAGGTGGCAGGTCGGAGGGGATAGGGGGCGACGCGGTGGCTTTTCTGGTGGAGGGGGTCGCGGAATTCAGAAGAGGGGGGGTGAAGGAGAGTGGAGCGAGCGAGGCGGGGGGGGCACGTCGGAGGGCCTCCGACGAAGGTGCGGCGGCGACAATCCGCCTGGAGGCGGCGGATTCGAACGATTTGTTCTTCTTTTTTTTTTTTTTTTATCTTCCTTCTGAAATCGAAATGATAGAAAAGGGGGGGGCAGACGGTTAAAGGGGGAAGACTTTTTTTTCTTTTTATTAATTAATTAATTGATTTTATCCTAAAGAGTTGGCTTTCACATACGACCTCGAAACGAGACCCACCGCCTACCGTCCCTAGCGTATTACCCCCATTCCGAACACAATGGGATATGTTTCGTAGGCCAATTCCATCATTTTTGGTTTCACTAAAATCCGGATTGTTTTGCACTCGGTACATTCAATTAAAGTTTGAAATCGAATTATCGAACTACCGCGCCATTTTCAATTCTATTTATAATTATATATAAATATTTATATTCTAACGACGACGCGTATGAATATATACGTTCGAATTATATCCAAAATAAATTTCTTGTCGATTTTATTTAAGATAATTTATTTTAAATATTCAAAATTCGCTAAAATTGCCAAAATAAAAATTTTAAACTGGCCCAGATTTTACGGGTTGTTACAAAGTCCTAGCTCGTTCATGTGTCTGTGTCATACGGCCCAATCATGAAATGTAGTCACCTATGCTAGGTCCACCATAGGGTGTATCAAGCCCTAGGATGCCAACCACTGACACGAATCAAGCATGCACAGTGTAAATTTACAGGTGCCCAATGCCTGCTTTTTCAACTCCGGACTACGTGCACGACTATAGTCCGCCTGAACCTACAATGGCGCACCAACTCAGCCGTCGTTCTGGTCGCTTACAATCAGCCCAGTAATCATGCCCCACCCTGCCTAGTTCCAGGGTACCATGATATATCTAGTGGGTTGCTGCTGAAAAGGACCGCGCAACTAGGGTTTCCGTCCAGTAGGTTAAGTGTTGTCATTTAAATTCGAGACTTAACCCCATTAGTCTAGCATGTCAAGTTGGTTAAGTGTTGTCATTCAAGTTTGTGACTTAACCCGCCTACGTGTCATGTCAAATTGGCTAAGTGTTGTCGTTCAAGTTCATGACTTAGCCTTACGAATCATCTGTCAACTTGGTTAAGTATATTTATCGGTTAATGACTTAACCCTATCAAATCATTGTGTCAAATTGGTTAAGTATATTCAAGCGGTTCATGACTTAACCATATCGTATCAAATTGTTTAGGTATATTCAAGCGGTTCATGACTTAACCCTATCATGTGGCATTAATTCATTAATGCACCTCAACCTCTCACATTAGACCTGTTGTTGTGGTCATTGGATATGCCGGGCGGTTCCGGGAAGAATTACACACAACTCGGTCTGACCTCGGGTTTTCAAGTGCGATATGACCAACTACCCACATTGGATCCTATTGTTTGCAGTAACTGGATTTGCCGGGCGGTTCCGGGCAGAATTACACTGCAAACTCAACCTGTAACGACCCGCATTCTACGTATCATAGGATCGTAGAATATTTATTTCTTTCACATACGAAGTCGTGTGGTCATGGAATTTTGGGAGACGACTATTGGGGTCATTTCCCATGTTCATGATTTTTCCTAATTTTTAAATGACCATTTTACCCCTAGTTGGCACTGTTTTGGCCATAACTTTTGACTGAAAAGGAATTTTGACCTGAAACTACTTCCATTGACTCCGGATGATGGTTTACAATTCCGTAGAGTGGTCACATTAGCCAAACGGACTCACCGTTTGGGAGATATGGCTGAAACAAGTTTCAGATGATGAAAAACAGCTTAATTGGGTTTAACCGGGTGATTAGCAGCTAGGCCCAGAGGGGAACTTCGGGTATAGAGGCATAGGAGGGCTGATTAGGGTTAGGAAATCACTTTCATTTCAGTTTTGAGCCGCCACAAACCTTCTTGAGACCTTAGTAATGACTTTCATCCTCTAAAACCACTCCAAAACACATTTTTAGTGAAGATTAAGCCTAAACTACATCAAAACAAGGCCAAATAGCAACAGAGCAAGGTTGGAGCTACTGCTATACATAGGAATTCGACCTAAACAGAGAGTATTTCAGATTTGGTGTTTTATTTTGTGGCCAAGGTGAGTGATTTGCATCGTTTTGACACTAATTACAGTTAATTAAGGGTAATTAGTGAAGATTAGCGAATTTATACACTAATAAATTCTGGAAAAATGTTTAGAAATTCTTAAATAATATTTTACGCCTCTGTTAGAAATTTGGTTCGATTTGATTAAGTTTCGTTAACCATATAATTAGTTTTATTTAATCATGCTTAAGGGAAAAATGGGATTTTGGGTATATTTGATCCATTTTGACATATGAATTCATTGTTTTGGTGTCTGTGGTTAGTTTGCTATGTTGCTATGACAGTTTGACATGATTTGTGATTGATTAGTATAGTTAGATTTGTCGAAAACGTCGTCGAATGGCGTAAACAAGTTGCTGGAAAAAGTTGCAGAAAGTTGGGCAGGGTTCCGGATCGGATCGGGTATGGGCTTGGATTGGATTGGAGATCTGGGTAAGGAACCCGACCCGAACTGGAGTCTGGCACAAATGAGGCTAGGCAAAAAGGAAGGCCATGTTGGTTAAGCTGGGGATCGGATCGACTTGGAGGCGAAGGGCTCGGATCGGTACTTGACACTTGGGAGAACTGGCAAGAGGGAAGGCCACGCTAATTGAACTAGGATCGGATCAGATGAAGAAGGAGGGATCGGATCGGAGCACGTGAAGAACGAGGGAGCGGATCGGAGCGAAAACACGAACTGAAAAGGAGATGGAACCCGACCCGACCCGAAGTGGAATACCCGACCCGAACCGATGCGACGCTGTGGACCCGAACCGAACCGCTACAGGAGAAGACTACGAACCTACCCGAAGTAGAGGACCCGACCCGAACCGATGGCTAGAAGGAAAACCCAACCCGACCCAGTATTGACCAATAACCCAAGATGCAAAGGTAGTCCAATATGGGAAGTTAGAGCTCAGAATCCAGTTGGGAACCGATGAGTTCACTTCATGATTGGGCTTTGCTGCGGGACGTGTGCCAAGGGGCAGTCGATGTCTATGACTTTGGATCACTATGTATGGGAGGTATGTGAACGGATTCAGGGCCACAGTGGCCTAGGTACGACTAAAGGGCTATAGACCAATGAAGTGGGGTCATTTGTAAAGATTTGGTCATGACTCCATGTGGTAAGCTTGGTAGTAGCAGTAGTTGTACAAGTTGAACTCCGTCACTACTTCGATGGGTCTAGTGATTGGCAGTGGTGGACATCGTATGCTTTACGCACTGAGTGAGAGATGTGAGGATGGTTGCTATGGTTGATTTGGTTGCTATCATTATGACATGCACACCCCACCCCCGTATTCTTACACTATTTATTATGGCACCTTAGAGTATTGTACGGTATGTGGTACTAACTCTTTGGTTGTAGGTCCAGGTTCAGGTATGGTTTAGTATACCTGTTATTGTTCTGTTTAGATGTTTATCGCTCATAACAGGCTTTATGTCTGACCCAGAGTTTTATGTCTCCTCTTATTACTCTGGGTGCTCACACGAGCAGACTAGAGACAGGTTAGCTGGTGATGCACGGGTAGATGATCTGGAGACGAACAGGAGGCTTCCACGTAATATATATAGAGTATTCTCCCTGTGTTGTTGAAGATCACTGCTTGGGCATTAGTGGCGCATCTTCTACTTTGGCTTTCTTTTGTTTAGAGACAGTAAATTTGAAAAGTTGTAATAAGCTGTATTTGGATTTCCGCTGCTCTGATGTTGATGTTGGTTCAGTTATCAGCTTATGCACTGTCTCACCTGTTTTATGTCAAATATGTTATTATTATTATATTTTACTCCATGCGCTGTGAGACATTCTACAGGTTCTTGATTTGTTCGTTTCCTTCTTTTCTTTCTTCTGACGACCGTCCCATGCTAGTCGGGCATGTGTACAGCGCACTTTCGGAGGAAATGCAGGCTGGTGCGGGGTGGGCCGTCACATTTGGTATCAGAGCTCTAGGTTGCGTATTTAACCTAGGGAAGTTATCAGGGAGAGATAATATACGTATACGAGAGAGCGTATTTATGATTATTTTGGTTTTTAAAGCTATATATGTATATACTATTAGTAGTATAAGAATGAAGTCGTGCTGCACTAGCACCACTATGGGGTCGTTAATCGTTTCCTTTTTCAGATTGACGATGAACCGATATGTTAGAGGTACCGGTAGAGGGGCCAATAATGGGAATGCTGCTGACATGAGGGCGATGTTTACTGACCTCATGAGAGAGATGCTTAGGGTTGTGCAGAGGGCAGCTCCCAATGGTGGAAATGGTGGTGGTCCTATAGTGCATGCGTCGAGGGTCGACTTCGCCAAGCTAAATAAGGATTATACTAGCCTTGGTGGGAAGCCGTTCCACGGAACGGAGTCGGCTACGGATGTTCAGGATTGGTTGGATAGCTGCGAACATATCTTCGAGGATTTGGGTATCGAGAATGCGATGAAGAGAAAGTTAGCGTCCCGTCATCTGCAAGGGCGGGCAATGAATTGGTGGAATACTATAAAGGCAGCTACTCCTGAAGGTCAGATTACTTGGGAGCAGTTTAAGGCTCGCTTTAGCGAGAAGTTCATTCTAGCTGCTCAGAAGTCAGTGTTGTTTAAGAAATTCTTGGAGCTCAAGCAGAATGGCAGAGCTGTCTCGGAGTATATTGCTGAATTCGACACTTTGTCAAAATATGGGTTATCTCTTATTGATACCGCCGAGAAGAAGAATGAGAAATTTATAACTGGTTTGGATCAGTACTTGGGGGAAAGGCTTATTAACCACATCGATGAGACGTTTGAATCGATTGTGGGGAAAGCATTAAGATCAGAAAGTCTCTACCCTAAGCCGAAGACTGAGGTTGCGTCCGCAGATGAGCCAAAGCCACAAGCCAGTGGTGGAGGCAAGGGTGGTTCCCAGAATAAGAGAAAGCAGAATCAGACTAAGGATGGCTAGAAGAAAAAGAATAAGCAAGATGTTGAGTGCTTCAGCTGTGGTAAGAAGGGCCATTATGCTAGTAATTATCGGGCCAAGCCAGCGGATAGGAAGTGCTTCAACTGTGGCCAAATGGGACATCACAAGGACAAGTGTCCGCAACCCCCCAAAGAAAAGCAAATGGTGAAAGACTACGCCCTTAATGCTATTCCTTCTTCGTCGAATGCCCCAACTGGGGCGGAGAAGGGAAACAATGTCGTCATTCAAGGTATGCTTTCTGTTTATGATGTTCCTGTTAGAGTTTTGTTTGATACCGGAGCTTCCAGTTCTTTCATATCTAGTGACCTGGTAGATAGGTTGGGATTGGAGCCCGAGATTGTCGATAGACCTTTAGTAGTGACGAACCAGATTGGTGGTTCGACTAGCCTTAGCATGATTTGTCGTAATGTGGTCTTATCGAATCATGGATGCATGTTTGTTTGTGATTGCTTTGTTTTGGGCTTTACTGGGTTTGGCATTATTTTGGGAGTAGATTGGCTCCGAAGATACGGGGTGGTGGTAGACTGTGAGGGCTTTTTGGTGACAGCTAGAGCGGATGATGGGCGAAGGATAGTGTTTGGTGGTCTACCCAGCGAGGGGGTATTGGCTAGTTTTCTAAACTCCCTCGACATTCCGCATAGTGAGTTGTCAGGTTTGCCCGTGGTTGGCCAGTATCCGGATGTTTTCGAAGAAGTGACCGGGCTTCCACCACACCGAGAGATTGAGTTCCGTATTGATTTGGTAAAAGATGCCAGACCTATAGTGATGCCACTTCGTCATATGGCACCAAGGGAGCAGCGAGAGCTCGAGGTGCAAGTCAGCGATCTTTTGAAAAAGGGGTTTATCAGAAGGAGTGTTTTTGAATGGGGAGCACCAGTTGTGTTTGCTACCAAGGCGGATGGTTCCCTTCGTTTGTGTGTAGACTACCGCGAGTTGAATAAAGTGACGAGGAAGAACAAGTATCCTCTACCGCGGATAGATGATTTGTTCGATCAGTTGTGTGGCGCGAGAGTATTTTCCCAGTTGGATCTCGCGACAGGTTTTCATCAGCTTAGAGTGGAAGCTGAGAGTATTGCTAAAACAGCATTCCGGACGCCGTCTGGGTTTTATGAGTGGTTGGTCATGCCATTCGGGCTGACCAATGCCCCAGCATATTTTGTGGATCTTATGAATAGGGTATTCAGAGATCAGTTGAGTAAGTTTGTCCTTGTGTTCTTTGATGATATTTTGTTCTATTCGAGGACAGAGGAAGAACACAAGGAACATTTAAGAATAGTGATGGAGGTGTTAAGAAAACACCAATTGAAAGCAAAGTTTTCCAAGTGTCACTTCTGGAGGAGGGAAGTGAGGTTCTTGGGCCATGTTGTTTCAGAGAATGGTATTGCCGTGGACCCAGCAAAGGTGGTGTAGCGACCCAGCGGATTTTCAGCCTTGAAAATCGACATATCACTTTTACCATATCTTCTGTCGATCCTCCAAGCACTGAAAAACACTGGATTGTTATGAGAAAGAATTTAGAGGGTGAGGATAGAAAGAAAGAAGTATTAGAATAGAAGAAAGAAGAAGAACACATCAGAATCTCACAGCGGAACAGATAAAATATAATATCAAATATCTTTATACAAAAGGATTGTATAACATACCAATCATCAGAGTTTAACATATACTGCACAGCGGAATTAACTTTATAAAAACTAGCGGTGAAGCAACCTGCTTCCAGCTCTTGAAATTTCAAGCGAACCTAACCTGTAAATATGCTTGGTCTGACCCGAGCACATTTGATTTAAAACAAAATACACCGGGTCGGTCTGGAATACTATCAGTGATAAATTCACAGCGCACACACAACTTGTTTAACTTTGGAAAATCCTTTATGAAATCAAAGGATAATAGTAAGACCAGTCCACACATAAACACGGACGGTTTTTACCTTACTATAACCCAAACCATCTTTGAAATCATAACTTATTCTGATATTATCATAATGTCTAAATACAAGTAAATATCAATCTAGAGGAACGCTTGCATCTCACGCTCCCCATATATAGTATACAATCAAAAACCGCAGGCGCTTATTGGATATTGGCTTTCCAACTTGACAAGGTATGGGACCACCTTCCGCACGTGTATCTCTAGAGGTGAATACACTGGGTTCAACAAGAACGTCTTGCAACCCGGCCCTCACATGACCGACCACTCATTTCGCTTGAGTGTATCGAATGTATATCACCGACGGTTGGGATCAGCAACCGCCACCCGAATAGGGTCAGCATCGAATAGATAAAGAAGCAATAGGAATTTCTCTAGATAGGTGATCATACATCCTAATGGGAGCGACCCACATAGCCATGCTGCCTGCCCGATTTTTGTCATTTCCCGGTTGATGAGGCTCGAGGCTAGAATTTGTCTCCAGAACATCTGGTCATCATTCACTTTGAATGCCACATCGTCAGATCCGCCAGATCACACTTGATTGACGTCCCCAAAAATACTCTAGTTTATTTGGCTAGAGAATAACCATTTCTCCGCCGTTAACTATCGTACGTTTGGGGAAATCAACGCATGTAATTCCTTTGGAAATACTCTGTCAGACATCCGTCCATACAAGTCACCCAGGAACAGGATGAACTGAAGGTACTCTCCTACTGCATCTCATATAGGAATCACCCCATGGATCAGTAGCGAGAAGTCCTTGCAACCCGTGGATTTCAACCATGACAGAATCACAAATCAAAATAACTCTGGCTGCAGGCCAGAGAAATTCGATAAGTAGTCCTTCCGCTTATGAAGATCCACGGTCTTCACTTGCTCCGTATTCAATCGACGTCTTCACGTATTTGATGGTCGGAATGGTTTTCGAATATAATTCGATCCCGGACTTTCCGAACCAACAATCGTATTGGTCTGGTTTGATAGTCGGTGTTTTAACTATCAACTTACAATAGTGTGAACACAATGAGTTTTCAGATTCAGTACTTAGCACAACTCGACCTCCTTTAAAATATATTTAACCAAATTCCCTTTTGACTAACTTTAACTGATTTACTTTGATTGATTAACTCTAACTTGACTAACTCGACTTATTTAACTCGACAAACTTGACTTGATTACTCACATTAACTAATACTCGACTTAACTCCATTCGCTCGACTCTAGATCGCAGCGATCACAATGGTTACGCCTGATTCTCTCAGGAAACATCCGACCGCCGTAGGCTATCTGCAGCCCTGTGAATTTCGCTAGCAGTCGTACACGATGGAACTTTTTCCTAGATAACTTTGTTTGACTAACTCTAACTATATTCGATCAACTCTAATTGAATAACAAATGTTTAATATAATTGAAATCACTATTCTTACTTCTTTTGAAACTAATAATTACAATATTATTAAATTTACAAATCTTGCATCAGAGTTTGATATTTCTCATATAGGATAAAACCAATCTCAACGCTTCACTCGTTCCCAACTATACTATTCCTCGATAATAGGGATGCCAACCAAGTTGGGGTATTTTAGTTACCTCTCAGACCTTGGTCAACCCGTTCTTATCCCGGAATAACATCAGTCTATCACTTAACCATTTTCCCAAATCTTATTTACCTTATCGATTTCAAATCGATCCCATAAATTGTTTCTTACATTTGAAATCTTCTTTTAAAGTCTTTTACTTAATTCCCTTATCTAAATTAATATCCATTAAAACATCACCTTAACTTCAAATATTCTTTCACTTAAAACCTTTTGATTTATAATATAAATCCCTCGTTACGTAAATTGATTTCATCTACTTGGACATTTTATAATAAACCTTTATCGCCTCTTTGGCTAAACCTCATCGTCATTTGATCACTGGTTAAATGAATTCCATTTATCAAATCTTGTTGAAACTTGGATTTTTACAAATCCCTTTTATAAATTCTTACTTGGCATTAAATTGAATTCACCACTTTAAATCATTTGAAATTTAAAGAATAACTTGCTTTAACATCTACTATATCAAAATATAGTTAACTTTAATCTTAACCCAAAATAGCATTATTATCATGTTTACGTGCTTACTCGATAATAATCCAGGTTATTAACAATAACCAATTCAACTATCTCTTTAGACTATAGTTAATCGAAGATTAACTAATATCCAACACTATTTTATAACTTTAATAAATATTTAACCAACATTTATTTCCTTTGACCATTCTACTTGCAAATGGTGGATTTACCAACCATACACATCAGTTAACTATTAACTGAAATTCCAATTGTCATTTCCCCTTTCTTAAATTAATTAATTAACTTAATTAATTTAAGTCACATTTTTATTTGTTTGGAAACAATTATTTCCCTTTTTACCCATTCGTGGAAAATTCTTGATTTCTGCTTCTCAACTGATGTAAACCATTCTACTAAATTTTCTTAATAACTTGATATAGTCTATTTAATTTAAATTTCCAATTTAAATACTCGTATACAATAATTAAATAACTTTCATTCGGTTATAAATAAATTATAACCTTGAAACCCCATCAATTTCTCTGACGGTAGAACAACGTTAAAACCCTACGACTGGACCCTTACTGCCCATTTACTTAGTCAACACAAACAGTTGATTTAACCACAACATGATGGGTATATATATTCAACCTATCAACATTTGAACCAGTTTTGATGTTAGTCAATGTGAACAATCTATATATGTACACAACAACCAAAAATACAGTTTATTTGAGGAATCCGGTCGGATCCCTCCAACCTGTCCTTCTCTGCATCACAGATGTCAGTTGATAACAATATACGAGTTAAACAATTGGCAGAATATAATTAACTGCAACCATCAACCAACAACAAGCAACTTGCATCCATCGCATCCAATCAGCCAATTTAAACTGTTAACCGCAAAATATAATTTACCGTGACTTTACCACATCACAGTATTCCAGAAGGTGTGAGAATTAACTCACCAGAGTTTGTTTCTGATGATGTTGCGTCACTTTATATAGTTTTAAACTGGCCGTTTAAAACTACATAAAATTTCACGGTCTCAGAATCACTCCATTCCGGTTCGTACACGTTGGCACCGTCGATAAGAATCCATTGACAGTCGTTTCGTCCAAATCTGATAATACAGACACGGGTTATACTTATTATAAGTTTAACTGATTTAAATTAAATAATGGATTTTCTTAATTAAGTTTTAAATAAAGAAAAATTGATTACTTCTGTTAATATGAATTTAGGCCTATACTTTACTGTTCTTGTCTAGGGGTTCCTTCGTTTGTTTCAACTCTCTGTCCAGAACCCAGCTTCCGACCAAAATCATCCCCTGTAGCATCCAAAAGTAAGGTTTGACACTTTAATTAATACCTACTCTTAATTATAATATAATATTAAACTTAATATCAATTATTAATTAAATAAATAATTACCATTGTTATGCTAATCTTCTGTTTAAACTAAATAACCCCGTCCCTTTCTTCTTCCAGGCAATCGATTTTTGCCTTCCAGACCTCGCCCCCTTCAAATTGTCGTCGCCTCCACCGCATCCAACCAGCATTCACCGAAGGTTGACCCCACTGACAGCCGCCTCCCACTCAGCTACCACCGGAGACCAACGTCCCCAATTCCAGCTCCCCCAAGGTTTCATCACCACAAAAAAAAAAAAAAAAAATTGAACTTAGATCCGAAATTTCACCACAAAAACACCTTCGTTCCATTCGCTGTCCACTCCGCCTCTGACCACCCGTCAACTCCGGACCACCGCCGTAAACTCCCCCGTCTCGCCAGCTATCACCTCGACTAACTCTCTCCCCTTCCGGTGGACCACAGTGCCTCCACTGTGTCTTAAACTAACAACCCTACTCGCATGTATTTTCGGTTCCCTCTTCTCCCAACACACTGTACACCGCGTTCGACCTCCTATGCACCTGCTGTTCCGGTCATCAGAGCCTACAGTGTGTGTGTGAGAAGGTATGGCTGTTGTTCGAAGAACAAAAGGAAGATGAGGTTCCTTTGTATAGTGCAGCGCGTTCTTGGAACGAAGAAGAGATGAAGGTTACCATTTTTCAAGTGTTCGGGTTTTCGTTGATGAGAAAGCAAATTAGCAGGCATGTATTTATAGAAGACAAAGCTTGATTGCCAAGGAATGGAGCAGTAAAAGAACATGGTTTCTGAAGCAACAATTTATTTCACATGGTTTGCTGTGACTACTTTCATTTTCCAAAAAAAATTGTTGTATGGGCGAGGTTCATTCAATATGTACAGTTACAGGTCGTCAACTTCATGTGCTATGAATTTGATTGGCACACGGGTTTGCTGAGATCCCGCAAGAAGTACATTGCGTTCAAATGGGTACAACTATATATATTTAGGGGACAGGGATGATTTCCTTTTTTTTTAGATTTGTACGGTTTCATTTGCTGTTTCATTTTTGATATGAACGAAAGGAACAAGACATTTTCATTCAATGTTTTTTTTACGGATCTGCTTAGATTTTCTTGAGCGTTTTCAAAGATTCTGAACACTCAGATTTGCAAAGATGTGGAGATTTTTCTTTTGTCTAAGTCTTGAAAAAGACTTGCACTGACTTGTAAGCTTTCAATAAGATACGCTGAGATTTTACTGTTCTTGAAATCTTATTTGTTGGTGAAGAGTACTGGCTAGCTGAAATGATTGACTAGCACGATTACCTTCATTTCATTATAAGGTTCTTCACTGCATCGAACAGGGCCATGTGCCAAAGATTTATTTCAGATATGAAAACTACGGTAGAGATTGCACTCAGATATCTTGTAATGTGAGGTCATTTTCATGGCCCAAGGGTTCTGTTCTGATCAAGACAACGGAAAGACGTGGCGGGAAAACATGTTGGAAAGGCGGAAGACATGTTTAAGCAGGGTATTAAGTTTTGAAATGACAATGGATTTTTATTGAGGCGACAACCATATTAATTCTAAAATGACTGACGATATTTATAACGTATAACTCTCTACATTATAATTTGCACGAACGGTTACAATCTTCAATTTTGACGAAACGATAAATTGGTTCCGCCGAATTCTGAGATCATATATAAAATCGCCATTTAAATTTCAAGAGGTTAACTTACATGTGTTTACACCGCGCACGGTAACTAAATAACTCCAAATAAATATTTAAATTAATAAAATAATTTAAATATCTAACTACAGAAAATACAGGACGTTACATTCCTTCCCCCTTAAAAGAATTTCGTCCCCGAAATTTCTAAGATAAGAAGGACGCTTATGAACCAAGTTTTTTTTTAAAAAAAAAAACTAATTAGTTCTAATCGAAACCCAATTTATTTATATAAATAAAAATTTCAAAAATTTCTAACACCTTAAATTTTGGAAAAATTTGGGCAGAGTCTCCCCTGCATGGAGGACCATCTGCAATATCGCAGGATCAAGAAATATGTATACATCGACTCTCAAGGTCGGAAAATTAAAAATTCAAACCCAAAATCCAAACAAAACAAAAAATTCATATTTTCGTAGGCGTACCTTTTGGCGAGCGATATTATGCAATAAACGGTAAATTATATTTGAGCTTGCTTAATTGTTTCGCAGCTCTACTCAAACTGGACTCAATTATCTCCAGAATTTTTCTTTCGATTAGATTTTATAGCTAAACTGGCACTTCTGCACCTGTCCTCCACTCAAATGGGTTTCATTAGTCCATAAAACAAAAGCAATAAGGTTCAAACATCCATATCCTACATATCATCCATACCACACACAATTTAATCCACACGGGATTTATAACCAAGCTATAACAATCCATTTATCTCTTATAATTATCTATTCAAATTTATTTAACTGGATTGTCTTATTCGAATAATTCATTTTAGGTTTGTTTTAACCAATTCCATACATCCTCAGGTTTATATTCAAGCAATCAACTATACACCACAAACATATCATACAACTAACATTAACCAATCAAGATGATTGCCCATACTATAATAACTTTGTGGAAATCATAACCTTTATTATTTTGTAAATAAACTGGGCAAAAATAAATTTCAAAAATAGTTTTATACCAAAATACAAATACGCGCTCTCATATATCTATATGAACTCAATCTAGAGTGTTACTAACTCCATCTCTATTGAGTCACACCACAGAGCCAAGGTTAATCATTAAACCAATAGCTCTGATACCACTGTAGCGACCCAGCGGATTTTCAGCCTTGAAAATCGACATATCACTTTTACCATATCTTATGTCGATCCTCCAAGCAGTGAAAAACACTGGATTGTTATGAGAAAGAATTTAGAGGGTGAGGATAGAAAGAAAGAAGTATTAGAATAGAAGAAAGAAGAAGAACACATCAGAATCTCACAGCGGAACAGATAAAATATAATATCAAATATCATTATACAAAAGGATTGTATAACATACTAATCATCAGAGTTTAACATATACTGCACAGCGGAATTAACTTTATAAAAACTAGCGGTGAAGCAACCTGCTTCCAGCTCTTGAAATTCCAAGCGAACCTAACCTGTAAATATGCTTGGTCTGACCCGAGCACATTTGATTTAAAACAAAATACACCGGGTCAGTCTGGAATACTATCAGTGATAAATTCACAGCACACACACAACTTGTTTAACTTTGGAAAATCCTTTATGAAATCAAAGGATAATAATAAGACCAGTCCACACATAAACACGGACGGTTTTTACCTTACTATAACCCAAACCATCTTTGAAATCATAACTTATTCTGATATTATCATAATGTCTAAATACAAGTAAATATCAATCTAGAGGAACGCTTGCATCTCACGCTCCCCATATATAGTATACAATCAAAAACCGCAGGCGCTTATTGGATATTGGCTTTCCAACTTGACAAGGTATGGGACCACCTTCCGCACGTGTATCTCTAGAGGCGAATACACTGGGTTCAACAAGAACGTCTTGCAACCCGGCCCTCACATGACCGACCACTCATTTCGCTTGAGTGTATCGAATGTATATCACCGACGGTTGGGATCAGCAACCGCCACCCGAATAGGGTCAGCATCGAATAGATAAAGAAGCAATAGGAATTTCTCTAGATAGGTGATCATACATCCTAATGGGAGCGACCCACATAGCCATGCTGCCTGCCCGATTTTTGTCATTTCCCGGTTGATGAGGCTCGAGGCTAGAATTTGTCTCCAGAACATCTGGTCATCATTCACTTTGAATGCCACATCGTCAGATCTGCCAGATCACACTTGATTGACGTCCCCAAAAATACTCTAGTTTATTTGGCTAGAGAATAACCATTTCTCCGCCGTCAACTATCGTACGTTTGGGGAAATCAACGCATGTAATTCCTTTGGAAATACTCTGTCAGACATCCGTCCATACAAGTCACCCAGGAACAGGATGAACTGAAGGTACTCTCCTACTGCATCTCATATAGGAATCACCCCATGGATCAGTAGCGAGAAGTCCTTGCAACCCGTGGATTTCAACCATGACAGAATCACAAATCAAAATAACTCTGGCTGCAGGCCAGAGAAATTCGATAAGTAGTCCTTCCGCTTATGAAGATCCACGGTCTTCACTTGCTCCGTCTTCAATCGACGTCTTCACGTATTTGATGGTTGGAATGGTTTTCGAATATAATTCGATCCCGGACTTTCCGAACCAACAATCGTATTGGTCTGGTTTGATAGTCGGTGTTTTAACTATCAACTTACAATAGTGTGAACACAATTAGTTTTCAGATTCAGTACTTAGCACAACTCGACCTCCTTTAAAATATATTTAACCAAATTCCCTTTTGACTAACTTTAACTGATTTACTTTGATTGATTAACTCTAACTTGACTAACTCGACTTATTTAACTCGACAAACTTGACTTGATTACTCCTATTAACTAATACTCGACTTAACTCCATTCGCTCGACTCTAGATCGCAGCGATCACAATGGTTACGCCTGATTCCCTCAGGAAACATCCGACCGCCATAGGCTATCTGCAGCCCTGTGAATTTCGCTAGCAGTCGTACACGATGGAACTTTTTCCTAGATAACTTTGTTTGACTAACTCTAACTATATTCGATCAACTCTAATTGAATAACAAATGTTTAATATAATTGAAATCACTATTCTTACTTCTTTTGAAACTAATAATTACAATATTATTAAATTTACAAATCTTGCATCAGAGTTTGATATTTCTCATATAGGATAAAACCAATCTCAACGCTTCACTCGTTCCCAACTATACTATTCCTCGATAATAGGGATGCCAACCAAGTTGGGGTATTTTAGTTACCTCTCAGACCTTGGTCAACCCGTTCTTATCCCGGAATAACATCAGTCTATCACTTAACCATTTTCCCAAATCTTATTTACCTTATCGATTTCAAATCGATCCCATAAATTGTTTCTTACATTTGAAATCTTCTTTTAAAGTCTTTTACTTAATTCCCTTATCTAAATTAATATCCATTAAAACATCACCTTAACTTCAAATATTCTTTCACTTAAAACCTTTTGATTTATAATATAAATCCCTCGTTGCGTAAATTGATTTCATCTACTTGGACATTTTATAATAAACCTTTATCGCCTCTTTGGCTAAACCTCATCGTCATTTGATCACTGGTTAAATGAATTCCATTTATCAAATCTTGTTGAAACTTGGATTTTTACAAATCCCTTTTATAAATTCTTACTTGGCATTAAATTGAATTCACCACTTTAAATCATTTGAAATTTAAAGAATAACTTGCTTTAACATCTACTATATCAAAATATAGTTAACTTTAATCTTAACCCAAAATAGCATTATTATCATGTTTACGTGCTTACTCGATAATAATCCTGGTTATTAACAATAACCAATTCAACTATCTCTTTAGACTATAGTTAATCGAAGATTAACTAATATCCAACACTATTTGATAACTTTAATAAATATTTAACCAACATTTATTTCCTTTGACCATTCTACTTGCAAATGGTGGATTTACCAACCATACACATCAGTTAACTATTAACTGAAATTCCAATTGTCATTTCCCCTTTCTTAAATTAATTAATTAACTTAATTAATTTAAGTCACATTTTTATTTGTTTGGAAACAATTATTTCCCTTTTTACCCATTCGTGGAAAATTCTTGATTTCTGCTTCTCAACTGATGTAAACCATTCTACTAAATTTTCTTAATAACTTGATATAGTCTATTTAATTTAAATTTCCAATTTAAATACTCGTATACAATAATTAAATAACTTTAATTCGGTTATAAATAAATTATAACCTTGAAACCCCATCAATTTCTCTGACGGTAGAACAACGTTAAAACCCTACGACTGGACCCTTACTGCCCATTTACTTAGTCAACACAAACAGTTGATTTAACCACAACATGATGGGTATATATATTCAACCTATCAACATTTGAACCAGTTTTGATGTTAGTCAATGTGAACAATCTATATATGTACACAACAACCAAAAATACAGTTTATTTGAGGAATCCGGTCGGATCCCTCCAACCTGTCCTTCTCTGCATCACAGATGTCAGTTGATAACAATATACGAGTTAAACAATTGGCAGAATATAATTAACTGCAACCATCAACCAACAACAAGCAACTTGCATCCATCGCATCCAATCAGCCAATTTAAACTGTTAACCGCAAAATATAATTTACCGTGACTTTACCACATCACAGTATTCCAGAAGGTGTGAGAATTAACTCACCAGAGTTTGTTTCTGATGATGTTGCGTCACTTTATATAGTTTTAAACTGGCCGTTTAAAACTACATAAAATTTCACGGTCTCAGAATCACTCCATTCCGGTTCGTACACGTTGGCACCGTCGATAAGAATCCATTGACAGTCGTTTCGTCCAAATCTGATAATACAGACACGGGTTATACTTATTATAAGTTTAACTGATTTAAATTAAATAATGGATTTTCTTAATTAAGTTTTAAATAAAGAAAAATTGATTACTTCTGTTAATATGAATTTAGGCCTATACTTTACTGTTCTTGTCTAGGGGTTCCTTCGTTTGTTTCAACTCTCTGTCCAGAACCCAGCTTCCGACCAAAATCATCCCCTGTAGCATCCAAAAGTAAGGTTTGACACTTTAATTAATACCTACTCTTAATTATAATATAATATTAAACTTAATATCAATTATTAATTAAATAAATAATTACCATTGTTATGCTAATCTTCTGTTTAAACTAAATAACCCCGTCCCTTTCTTCTTCCAGGCAATCGATTTTTGCCTTCCAGACCTCGCCCCCTTCAAATTGTCGTCGCCTCCACCGCATCCAACCAGCATTCACCGAAGGTTGACCCCACTGACAGCCGCCTCCCACTCAGCTACCACCGGAGACCAACGTCCCCAATTCCAGCTCCCCCAAGGTTTCATCACCACAAAAAAAAAAAAAAATTGAACTTAGATCCGAAATTTCACCACAAAAACACCTTCGTTCCATTCGCTGTCCACTCCGCCTCTGACCACCCGTCAACTCCGGACCACCGCCGTAAACTCCCCCGTCTCGCCAGCTATCACCTCGACTAACTCTCTCCCCTTCCGGTGGACCACAGTGCCTCCACTGTGTCTTAAACTAACAACCCTACTCGCATGTATTTTCAGTTCCCTCTTCTCCCAACACACTGTACACCGCGTTCGACCTCCTATGCACCTGCTGTTCCGGTCATCAGAGCCTACAGTGTGTGTGTGAGAAGGTATGGCTGTTGTTCGAAGAACAAAAGGAAGATGAGGTTCCTTTGTATAGTGCAGCGCGTTCTTGGAACGAAGAAGAGATGAAGGTTACCATTTTTCAAGTGTTCGGGTTTTCGTTGATGAGAAAGCAAATTAGCAGGCATGTATTTATAGAAGACAAAGCTTGATTGCCAAGGAATGGAGCAGTAAAAGAACATGGTTTCTGAAGCAACAATTTATTTCACATGGTTTGCTGTGACTACTTTCATTTTCCAAAAAAAATTGTTGTATGGGCGAGGTTCATTCAATATGTACAGTTACAGGTCGTCAACTTCATGTGCTATGAATTTGATTGGCACACGGGTTTGCTGAGATCCCGCAAGAAGTACATTGCGTTCAAATGGGTACAACTATATATATTTAGGGGACAGGGATGATTTCCTTTTTTTTTAGATTTGTACGGTTTCATTTGCTGTTTCATTTTTGATATGAACGAAAGGAACAAGACATTTTCATTCAATGTTTTTTTTACGGATCTGCTTAGATTTTCTTGAGCGTTTTCAAAGATTCTGAACACTCAGATTTGCAAAGATGTGGAGATTTTTCTTTTGTCTAAGTCTTGAAAAAGACTTGCACTGACTTGTAAGCTTTCAATAAGATACGCTGAGATTTTACTGTTCTTGAAATCTTATTTGTTGGTGAAGAGTACTGGCTAGCTGAAATGATTGACTAGCACGATTACCTTCATTTCATTATAAGGTTCTTCACTGCATCGAACAGGGCCATGTGCCAAAGATTTATTTCAGATATGAAAACTACGGTAGAGATTGCACTCAGATATCTTGTAATGTGAGGTCATTTTCATGGCCCAAGGGTTCTGTTCTGATCAAGACAACGGAAAGACGTGGCGGGAAAACATGTTGGAAAGGCGGAAGACATGTTTAAGCAGGGTATTAAGTTTTGAAATGACAATGGATTTTTATTGAGGCGACAACCATATTAATTCTAAAATGACTGACGATATTTATAACGTATAACTCTCTACATTATAATTTGCACGAACGGTTACAGTCTTCAATTTTGACGAAACGATAAATTGGTTCCGCCGAATTCTGAGATCATATATAAAATCGCCATTTAAATTTCAAGAGGTTAACTTACATGTGTTTACACCGCGCACGGTAACTAAATAACTCCAAATAAATATTTAAATTAATAAAATAATTTAAATATCTAACTACAGAAAATACAGGACGTTACAGGTGGCTACAGTACAGGATTGGCCTACGCCCAAGAATGCAACGGATGTAAGAAGTTTCTTGGGATTAGCTGGATATTATCGTAAGTTTATCCAAGGTTTCTCCAAGATAGCAACACCATTAACCCAGTTGACTAAGAAGAATCAAGCTTTTGTCTGGGATGAAAGGTGCGAGAATGCATTCAAGAGTCTAAAGGACAAGTTGACATGCGCACCAATGTTAGTCATTCCTAAGAGGAACGAAGAGATGACGGTATACACGGATGCTTGTGGTACCGGACTAGGTGCTGTATTGATGCAAGGCGGTAGGGTGGTAGCCTATGCAAGTCGGCAGTTGAAACCGCACGAGAGAAGATACCCTACCCATGATTTAGAATTGGCAGCGATCATGTTCGCATTAAAGATGTGGAGACACTATCTCTTGGGAGAAAGATTTGAGCTGTTTACAGATCATAAGTCGTTGAAGTATCTCTTCTCTCAGAAAGATCTGAATCTCCGTCAACAGAGATGGTTAGAGTTCTTGGCTTCCTATGATTTTGACATCGCATATACACCGGGAAAGGGCAATGCGGTAGCAGATGCATTGAGTAGGAGACATGCCAGCTTAGGGGCTATGTTTCTAAAATGGAAGCAACTGGAGTACATCGCTGGGTATGATTTCAGACCAAAGTGCGAATTAGATCCAGAAATGTTAGCAAGTTTGACGATCAGACCCACTTTGATTGAGCGGGTCGGCTCTAGTCAGAGGGACGATCCTAACCTATTGGAAATCATCTCCAAGTTAGAGATGGGTATCGATGAGGAGATGAACAAGTATGGGCTTGATCGAGATGGATGGCTTAGAAAGAATGGAAAGCTTGTTGTACCCAATGTCAATGGATTGAGAGATGAAGTGCTTAGAGAATGTCATCACTCAAAACTGACTATACACCCCGGTGGTAATAAGATGTATCGAGATATGAAGCAGACCCACTACTGGGAAGGGATGAAAAGAGACATTGGGAAGTTTATATCCAAGTGCATGAATTGCCAGCTAGTTAAAGCCGGGCAAAAGAAGCCTAGTGGGTTGTTACAGCCATTAGAAATTCCCGAATGGAAATGGGAGCAAGTCTCGATGGATTACATTGATGGTTTACCAAGGACTAGATCGGGACATGATAGCATTTGGGTAATCGTGGATCGATTGACTAAGAGTGCAAGATTCATACCAGTCAAATCGACCAGAACGACAGCTAAGTTAGCAGAATTGTATATGAAGTGGGTAGTGAGATTTCATGGAGTACCTAAAAGCATTGTGAGTGACCGAGACCCGTTGTTCACTAGTGGGTTTTGGAAGAGCTTACAAGAGGCTCTAGGGTCAGAATTACATCTCAGTACCGCATATCATCCTCAGACCGACGGTCAGACGGAGAGGGTGAATCGTATTTTGGAAGATCTTTTGAGAGCATGTATATTGGATTTTGGTGGATCATGGGATGATCATTTGCATCTAGTAGAGTTTGCATATAATAATAGCTACCAATCCAGTATCGGTATGGCTCCGTTTGAAGCTTTGTACGGAAGACCGTGCAACTCACCATCATGTTGGATAGAGACTGGCGAGAAGTTTATACTTGGACCGGATGTGGTGAGGGAAACTTTAGGTAAGATCAAGATCATTCAACAACGAATGAAGGCTGCCTAAGATGGGCAGAAGAGTTATGCCGATAAGAGGAGAAGAGACCTAAAATTCTCCGTTGGTGACTTGGTGTTTGTCAAGATTTCTCCGTTGAAGAGCGTAATACGATTTGGCAGGAGAGGCAAGTTGACACCAAGATTTGTTGGCCCATTCCCTGTTCTTGAACTAGTCGGGAATTTGGCATAAAGAATTGACTTAGCAGAGAAGATGGCGGGAGTTCACAATGTATTTCATGTTTCCCAACTAAGGAAGTTCGTTCACGACCCAGATATGACTATTTCACCTGATCAGTTAGAGGACTTCGAAGTAGAATCCGAGGTGGTTGGGAACCGCAAGCCGGCCCGTATTGTCGAGCACGACATGAAGCAACTTCGAAAGAAGGCGGTGAAGCTAGTCAAGGTTCAGTGGGGCGAGGACGAGAATGATTGTACTTGGGAAACAGAGGAGAACATTAGGAAGACACACCCAGAACTCTTTGCCTGGTAAGATTTTGACTTCGATTTAGTTTTCTGCATGCTAGGATAGGCTTGTTTGCTTGTTTTGCATGTTTGATTGTTGTATGTGGTTGTTAGGCATGCGGGATCTTTTGTATGTTTTGAGTTAAGGAATTTCGGGGACGAAATTTCTTAAGGGGGGAGAGTGTAACGACCCGCATTCTATGTATCATAGGATCGTAGAATATTTATTTCTTTCACATACGAAGTCGTGTGGTCATGGAACTTTGGGAGACGACTATTGGGGCCATTTCCCATATTCATGATTTTTCCTAATTTTTAAATGACCATTTTACCCCTAGTTGGCACTGTTTTGGCCATAACTTTTGATTGGAAAGGAATTTTGACCTGAAACCACTTCCATTGACTCCGGATGATGGTTTACAATTCCGTAGAGTGGTCACATTAGCCAAACGGACTCACCGTTTGGGAGATATGGCTGAAACAAGTTTCAGATGATGAAAAACAGCTTAATTGGGCTTAACCGGGTGATTAGCATCTAGGCCCAGAGGGGAATTTCGGGTTTAGAGGCATAGGAGGGCTGATTAGGGTTAGGAAATCACTTTCATTTCAGTTTTGAGCTGCCACAAACCTTCTTGAGACCTTAGTAATGGCTTCCATCCTCTAAAACCACTCCAAAACACATTTTTAGTGAAGATTAAGCCTAAACTACATCAAAACAAGGCCAAATAGCAACGGAGCAAGGTTGGAGCTGCTGCTATACATAGGAATTCGACCCAAACAGAGAGTATTTCAGATTTGGTGTTTTATTTTGTGGCCAAGGTGAGTGATTTGCATCGTTTTGACACTAATTACAGTTAGTTAAGGGTAATTAGTGAAGATTAGCGAATTCATACACTAATAAATTCTGGAAAAATGTTTAGAAATTCTTAAATAATATTTTATGCCTCTATTAGAAATTTGGTTCGATTTGATTAAGTTTCGTTAACCGTATAATTAGTTTTATTTAATCATGCTTAAGGGAAAAATGGGATTTTGGGTATATTTGATCCATTTTGACATATGAATTCATTGTTTGGGTGTCTGTGGTTAGTTTGCTATGTTGCTATAACTGTTTGACATGATTTGTGATTGATTAGTATAGTTAGATTTGTCGAAAACGTCGTCGAATGGCGTAAACAAGTTGCTGGAAAAAGTTGCAGAAAGTTGTGCAGGGTTCCGGATCGGATCGGGTATGGGCTCAGATCGGATTGGAGATCTGGGTAAGGAACCCGACCCGAACTGGATTCTGGCACAAACGAGGATAGGCAAAAAGGAAGGCCATGTTGGTTAAGCTGGGGATCGGATCGACTTGGAGACGAAGGGCTCGAATCGGTACTTGACACTTGGGAGAACTGGCAAGAGGGAAGGCCACGCTAATTGAACTAGGATCGGATCAGATGAAGAAGGAGGGATCGGATCGGAGCACGTGAAGAACGAGGGAGCGGATCGGAGCGAAAGCACGAACTGAAAAGGAGATGGCACCCGACCCGACCCGAAGTGGAATACCCGACCCGGACCGATGCGACGCTGTGGACCCGAACCGAACCGCTACAGGAGAAGACTACGAACCGACCCGAAGTAGAGGACCCGACCCGAACCGATGGCTAGAAGGAAAACCCAACCCGACCCAGTATTGACCAATAACCCGAGATGCAAAGGTAGTCCAATATGAGAAGTTAGAGCTCAGGATCCAGTTGGGAACCAATGAGTTCACTTCATGATTGGGCTTTGCTGCGGGACGTGTGCCAAGGGGCAGTCGATGTCTATGACTTTGGATCACTATGTATGGGAGGTACGTGAACGGATTCAGGGCCACAGTGGCCTAGGTACGACTAAAGGGCTATAGACCAATGAAGTGGGGTCATTTGTAAAGATTTGGTCATGACTCCATGTGGTAAGCTTGGTAGTAGCAGTAGTTGTACAAGTTGAACTCCGTCACTACTTCGATGGGTCTAGTGATTGACAGTGGTGGACATCGTATGCTTTACGCACTGAGTGAGAGATGTGAGGATGGTTGCTATGGTTGATTTGGTTGCTATCATTATGACATGCACACCCCACCCCCGTATTCTTACACTATTTATTATGGCACCTTAGAGTATTGTACGGTATGTGGTACTAACTCTTTGGTTGCAGGTCCAGGTTCAGGTATGGTTTAGTATATCTGTTATTGTTCTGTTTAGATGCTTATCTCTCATACCAGGCTTTATGTCTGACCCAGAGTTTTATGTCTCCTCTTATTACTCTGGGTGCTCACACGAGCAGACTAGAGACAGGTTAGCTGGTGATGCACGGGTAGATGATCCGGAGACGAGCAGGAGGCTTCCACGTAATATATATATATAGAGTATTCTCCCTGTGTTGTTGAAGATCACTGCTTGGGCATTAGTGGTGCATCTTCTACTTTGGCTTTCTTTTGTTTAGAGACAGTAAATTTGAAAAGTTGTAATAAGCTGTATTTGGATTTCTGCTGCTCTGATGTTGATGTTGGTTCAGTTATCAGCTTATGCACTGTCTCACCTGTTTTATGTCAAATATGTTATTATTATTATATTTTACTCCATGTGCTGTGAGACATTCTACAGGTTCTTGATTTGTTCGTTTCCTTCTTTCCTTTCTTCTGACGACCGTCTCATGCTAGTCGGGCATGTGTACAGCGCACTTTCGGAGGAAATGCAGGCTGGTGCGGGGTGGGCCGTCACACAACCCAACCTCGAGTTGGCCATTTTCAAGTTCATTCTAAGTGTCATGACCATGTTCAAGTTTCATGTCAAGTTCGTGTCAAGTTTTCAAGGCAAGTTTCTTGTCAAGTCGATGTCAAGTTTGTGTCCATATCCAGGTTCAAGTTATAACAGCGTTCATGTTTCAAGTTTTGCCTTTTATCAGGTTCATAATTCATGTTCATAACCAATTCATGTTTTGCCTATTCTACCCAAATCGTATTCCTATCGCACGTAAACGTGAATCGATCCATACTACAAATAAACCCAAACCTCATAATAAAGGGAATAACATCAAAACTATGATAGGCAAAAGGGACGAGCATAAAGCGATAAAAGGGGTTACAAGACTAGCATGACATAACTTGAGATAATTGGTTACAACATCACTGGCATAAAGGATTTCAAATCTAGCAAGATAAGGCGATAGTCATGGTAAACGCTGACATAAAAGAATAGGCATGCGAAAGCAAGCCAAATACAAGGATAATGGATCCAATGGTTTCGGTGTACATAATAGCGAATAAACTAAGCAAGTCACACCCTCGGTATGAGATCCAACTAACTGCAAATTCGGTATACAACATGAGTTTCAATCAACTATAATAGTCCCAGGTAATTAACCCCAATAGTCATAATCATGGTCATAGGTAGAAATCTCATAATTAAGAACCCTAAGCGATTAATCACAATAGTCATGGTTAATTATCCAAAATAGTTCTAGGCAATAATCATAGGCAATTAACAGTAATAGTTTTAAAGTCATGGTCATAGATAATGGCCTGATGTTCATAATCATAGGTAATAATTCTCATAGTCAAGAGTCATAGTTGATTAGCCACAATTGTCCTTGTCATAGTCATAGGCAACAGTCTTACGTTCACCGTCATAGGCATAGGCATAGTCTTATGTTTACAGTTATAGGCACAGGCATAGTCTTATGTTCTTAGTCATAGGCATAGGCATAGTCTTATGTTCATCATCATAGTCATAGGCATAGGCAAAACCTTATGTCCACTGTCTCATAGGAATATTAAGGTTTATAGACATGAAAGAATTTGATTTACAATATGAATAGGCCCCAAATAGAAATATTCCCACAAGTCAAGATCCAAAAATTTATGTTACAATCTAGCGTTTGAATAATAAACTAGGTCCAATAACATGAATGGGCATGATTCAGTCGATAAGAAATAACCCAAAATCATAGATTCCAGAAGAGACAAGAACAGATCCATATAGATAATCAAGCTTAGGTCCAATTTCATTTTATTCCATGTCCGTATCAAATTTAACAAGTTTCAATCTCAAAGTAACTAGAACTTACAGAGCGCGGATCGAGAATTAGAGTGCAGAGATTTGATTCTAGAAACGGTTGTTGCAGTTGTTTAATCTCTATTTGTTTAGTCTTCTTCTAGTTGAAAACCCCCAATTTGCAATTCCTAGATGTTGTATTGACGAAGAAGAAGTAGCCATTCTCTCTTTAATTTAATTATTTCAGAAGCAGCATAAGGACAGAATGAAATGGTGTGGAGAGAATGAGGCTAGGGGTGAGTTTATATAGGATTAGGCAGACGAATCTAGACAGAAAACGAGGTCAAATACATCAGAATGTATCAGGTTCAGGAAGTGGACTCGGGAGGCAGGTCGACCCCCACTCTGACGTCAGACTGAGTTTTTATAATATGTAATAACCATAAATCAAGGCAGAATTAATTTTTAAAATAAGAATCAAGGGAAACGGGTTACGCTATTGCGTTCGTCTCGAAATTTTGCTTGGAAACGAGTCCGAATTTTCGAGAATCGGAGTCCGTATGACCAAGTTATGACCTTTCGAAGTTTTCAGAAGTTTTCAAGTTCAATACAACTTAGAATTCAAATTCAAATTTCGAATTTCAAACCTCAGAATGGACTGGGCGGGAAATTTCCCACCCAGGACTGGGTCGACCTGGGGTCGACTATGTAGTTGACCTGCCCAGGACCAGGTCGAACATAGTGTCGACCTGGTGGTCGGGCCCACTTTTGTAGCTGGATTCACTCTGATGTTTCTGGCCTCGTTTCTGTCTACATTCATTGACCTGACCCTATATAAACAGCCCCTAACACTAGTCTCTCTACACAAAATTCTCTCTGACCTTATGCTGCTCCAATTCTGGTTAAAAAGTTAGAGAAAGGGATTACTTCTTCTACGTCGAAACTCCGTTAAGGGAATTGCTGATTTGGGGATTTTTGTTAGGACTTGACTAAGCATATAAGGATTCAACACCGACTCTCTTTTTCTAATTCTCGAACCACGATCTGTAAGCCCCAGTTACTTTTAGATTTAAACTGCAAATGTAATATGAATATGTTGTAAATTGAAATTGGACTTGTGTATGATGACTGTTTTACATCCATTCTTATTCATCTTGGATCTTGACTTTTGGGTATATTATTATGACATTGATTTGGGACCTATTCATGTTGTAAATCAAAAAGAAAAACCCTCATATTATCATGTTGAATATGTTATTAGTCACAAGTTTATGACTATCACCTTATGTCAGTCGTTACCATGACTATACTATCACCTTATGTCAATCATTACCATGACTATACTATCACCTTATGACAACCGTTATCTTGACTAGTACCTTATTTTGCTAGATTTGGGATCTTTATGTTTGAGGCCAATATTCCATATGCCAGTAATGTTGTAATCATTTATCTCAAGTCATACAATGCTATGCTAGTAATCACTTTTGCCACCTTATACCCGTCCGTTTTTATGTTATTCCCTAATTAGATTTATTTGTATCGATTCGAGTTTATGTGCGATGGGAATACGATTTGGGTGGATTAGGTAAAACTTGAATTGGCTTTGAATTTGAACATGAACGTTATTATAACTTGGACCTAGATAATACTCCACCAAAACTAGTGCATTCCCTTTGTAAGTGACCCTAGCGGAGGTGGGGTGTTACACACTCCTTCTGATAAATCCCTTCTTCCAAAGATCGCTGACTTGCAACTCGAGCTCTCGCTGCTCCCTTGGTTCCATATGACGAAGTGGAATCACTATAGGTTTGGCATCTTTCACTAAATCAATGCAGAACTCAATCTCTCGGTGTGGTGGAAGCCCAGTCACTTCCTCGAAGACGTTCGGATACCGGCCAACCACTGGCAAACCTGACAACTCACTATGCGGGATGTCAAGGGAATTTAGAAAACTAGCCATTACCCCATCACTAGGTAGACCACCAAACACTACCCTCTGCCCATCATCCGCTCTAGCTGTCACCAAAAAGCCCTCACAGTCTACCACCACCCCATATCTTTGGAGCCAATCGACTCCCAAAATAATGCCAAACCCAGTAAAACCCAAAACAAAGCAATCACAAACAAACATGCATCCATGACTCGATAAGATCACATTACGACAAATCATGTTAAAGTTAGTCGAACCACTAATCGGGTTCGTCACTATTAAAGGTCTATCGACAATTTCGGGCTCCAGTCCCAACTTATCTACCAGGTCACTAGATATGAAAGAACTGGAAGCTCTGGTATCAAACAATACTCTAACTGGAACATCATAAATGGAAAGCATACCTTGGATAACGACATCCTTTCCTTTCTCCGCCGCAGTTGGGGCATTCGATGAAGAAGGAACAGCATTGATAGCATATGCTTTCACAATCAGCTTTTCTTTAGGGGGTTGCGGACACTTGTCCTTGTGATGTCCCACTTGGCCGCAATTAAAGCACTTCCTATCTGCTGGCTTGGCCCGACACTCTTTGGCATAGTGCCCCTTCTTACCACAGCTGAAGCACTCAACATCTTGCTTATTCATTTTCTTTTGGCCATCCATGGTCTAATTCTGCTTTCACTTATTCTGAGAACCATTCTTGCCTCCACCGCTTGCTTGCGGCTTTGGTTCCTCTACAGATGCAACCTCGGTCTTCGACTTAGGGTAAAGACTCTCTGACCTCAATGCTTTCCCCATAATCGACTCAAACGTCTCATCGATGTAGTTAATAAGCCTTTCCCCCAAGTATCCATCAAAACTAGTTATGAACTTCTCGTTCTTCTTCTCGGCAGTATCAATAAGAGATAACCCATATTTCAACAAAGTTTCGAATTCGGCAACATACTCCGAGACAGCTCTATCATTCTGCTTGAGTTCCAAGAATTTCTTAAACAGCACTGACTTCTGAGCAGCTGGAATGAACTTATCGCTAAAGCGAGCCTTAAACTAATCCCAGGTAATATGATCCTCGGGAGTAGCTGCCTTTATAGCATTCCACCAATTCATTGCCCGTCCTTGCAGCTGACGGGATGTTGGCCTTCTCTTCATCGCATTTTCGATACCTAAATCTTCGAAAATACGCTCGTAGCTATCCAACCAATCATGAACATCCGTGGCCGACTCCGTTCCATGGAATGGCTTCCCACCAAGACTTGTATAATCCTTGTTCAGCTTGGCGAAATCGGCCCTAGGCACATGCACTATTGGACCACCACCATTACCAGCATTGGGAGCTGCCCTCTGCACATCCCTAAGCATCTACCTCATGAGGTTAATAAACATCGTCCTCATGTCAGCAGCATTCCCATTATTGGCTCCTCTACCGGCACCTCTTGCGTATCAGCTCATCGTTCAATCTGTAAAGAGAAAACGATTAACCATCTCCATAGTGGTGCTAGTGCAGTGCGACTTCATCCTTAACTATACTAATAGTATATATATATATAGGTTTTGAAAACCAAAATAATCACAAATATGCACTCTCATATACGTATATTATCTCTTCCTGGTGTCTTTCCCTAGGTTAACTACGCAACCTAGAGCTCTGATACCAAGTGTGACGGCCCGGCCCGCACCAGCCGGCATTTCCTCCGAAAGTGCGCTGTACACATGCCCGACTAGCACGGAACGGTCACCAAAGAAAGGAAAGAAGAGAATGAACTATTCAAAAACCTGTAGAATATCTCACAGCGCATGGAACAAAATATAATAATAATATACTTGACATAAAACAGATGAGACAGTGCATAAGCTGATAACTAAAACCAACATCAACATCATCATCAGAGTAGCAGAAATCCAAATATAGCTTATTACAACTTTCCAAATTACTGTCTCTAAACAAAAGAAAGAAACGTACACCACTAATGCCCAAAGTAGTGACCGCTGCAACACAGGGAGAATATCCATATATATATATATATATATATATATATATGTATATATATATATGTATGTATGTATGTATGTATGTATGTATGTATGTATGTATGTATGTATCATACGTGGAAGCCTCCTGCTCGCCTCCAGTACAGCTACTCATGCATACCACCTAACCTGTCTCTAGTCTGCTCGTGAGAGCACCCAGAGTAATAAGAAGAGACATAAACCTCTGGGTTAGACAAAAAGTCTGGTATGAGCGATAAGCAGCTAAACAGAACAATAACAGGTATACTAAGCCATACCTGAACCTGAATCTGCAACCAAAGAGTTAGCACTACATACCGTACAATACTCTAAGGTGCCACTGAATAAATGGTGTAAAGATAACGGGGGTGGGGGTGTGCATGTCATAATGATGGCAAACAAATCAAACATAGCAATCATCCTCACATCTCTCACTCAATGCGTAAAGCATACGATATCTACCGCTTCGATCACTAGACCCATCGAAGTAGTGACGGAGTTCAACTTGTACAACTATTGCTACTACCAAGCTTACCACATGGAGTCATGACCAAACCTTTACAAATGACCCCACTTCATTGGTCTATAGCTCTTTAGTCATACCTAGGCCACCGTGGCCCTGAATCCATTCACTTACCCCCTACACATAGTGGTCCAAAGTTATAGATATCGACAACTCCTTAGCACACGTCCCGCAGCAAAGCCCAACTCATGAAGTCGACTCATTGGTTCCCAACTGGATCCTGAGTACAAACTTCCCACTTGGACTACCTTTGCATCTCGGGTTTCGGTCATCATCGTCGTTCGTCCTTCAGTCTTACTTCAAGCTTCCATCCAGTCCTGGTTCGATTCGTGTCTCGCCCCCTCGCATCAGTTCGACTCGCGGATCGTGGTCATCGCCCTCGCTCGGTTCGGGTTGGCCTCCATCATCCAGCTCATGGCCCTCCTTCCCTGCGTTAGCCCGTGACGGTGCTCCAGCACCATCGGATCGGTTCATGGTGACCCTCGGGTCGGATCATGGGTCTCTCTTGGTCCATGGCTCATGATTCTTGAAGTGACTCGTGGCGCTAGTCTCTAGTTTGTGGCCTTCGAAGTGGAGTGGATCGTGGTTGAGAGCTTCGATCGGGTCGGGTCGCATAGGGTAGGGGCGATCCGGTCCGGTGTATTTCCTGCGCTCTGTTCCAGCGACTGTTTTTCGCCATTCGACGGCGTTTTTGACCAATCTAACTTTTCTAATCAACCACAAAACATACCATACATTCATAGCAACATATAGAAACGACCATAAACACCATAACATCAATTTGATAAATTAAAACGGATCAAACATAGCCAAAACCCCATATTTTCCCCTTAAGCATGTTTAGGCAAAACTAATCATAGGATTAACAAAACTTAACCAAATCAACCCAGATTTCTAACAGAGGTATAAAATAATATTTTAGAATTTATAAATATTTTTCCAGAATTTATTAATGTATACATTTGCTAATCAACACTAATTACCCCTAATTAACCATAATTAGTGAGAAACTTTGCAAATCACTCACCTTGGCCACAAATAAAATACAAATCTGAAATGAATCTCTGTTTGGTGTTGTTCCCAATGCAACACAGCAGCTCTAACCTTGCTTTGGTGCTATTTCTCCTTAATTTGATGTAGTTTAATCCAAAACTTGATTAAGAAGTGATTAGAGGTGTTTTTAGATGTTCGAGGTCATTGTTAGGTTGAAGAGAGGGTTTTGCGGCGGCTGGAAAATGAGTAAAACCCGAAATCCTAACCCTAGCAGCCCTTAAATACCTCTAAACCCGAAATCGCCCATTGGGCCTAGCTGTTAATCACCCGGTTAAGCCCAATTAAACTGTTTTTCACTATCTAAAACTTTTTTTAGCCATATCTCCCAAACGGTAAGTCTGTTTGGCTAATGTGACCACTCTACAGAATTGTAAACCATCATCCGGAGCTAATGGAAGTGTTTTCAGGTCAAAACTTCTTTCCAATCAAAAGTTATGGCCAAAACAGTATCGGATAGGTGCAAAACGGTCATTTAAAAATCGGTAAAAATCATGAACATGGGAAATGACCCTAAAAATGACCCTAATAACCGTCTCCCAAAGTTACATGACCATACGACTTCGTATGTGAAAGAAATAAATATTCTACGATCCTACGATGCGTAGAATGTGGGTCGTTACACAAGGCAATAAAAGTTGTTGTTAAATTAGCAGGCAAAACATTCATCATAAAAAAATGCTTAACATCATCAGTAACACCAGATCCAATTATAGCCCAATTCTTATGAAGAAAACAGGCATTAAAACCATCAGGCCCACCAGAACTAGATGGATTCAAACTAAAAACAACAGACTTAATTTCGTCAGTAGAAACAGGATTAATAAGTATCAAAGCCTGACTGTTAGAAAGCTATGGTAATTCTACATGGGACAGGGGATCAACAAAAAGACAACGTAAGGAGATTGGAGCTAATATTGTGCTAAAGTAGTCAACAAAGGCATTATCAACACTAGATTGAGAAGGCAAAAAATTACCATCAGCATCCTTGATTATGTGGATCATTTCCTTGATTTTGCTGATTTTCAAAGAAGCATGAAAATACTTTGAATTCCTATCAGCTTCCAAATCTCTTTTAATGATAGATATCTTCCTTGTAGCTTGAAATTCTATGTCCAATAATTCTTTTAACTTGTTCTGCAACTCTCTTTCCAAACATTGAAGCTGTGAATCATGTGGATTTCCCGCTAAATTGTTTTGCACTTGAATAAGATTTGACCTTACCATAGAGGATTGCCTGGAAGCATCTCCAAAAGTTTGACTTGACCATGATTTGAGATGTATTTTCAACAACCTCAATTTGTAAAGCAGTTTATTCGTAGGGTTTTTACCATAAGCATGATTCCAGACCTGCAACACAATATTAGAATAATCCGAATGAGAACACCAAAAATTAAAATGAAAAATAAAAAGACGACTTCCCTTTTGAAATAGCATCTGTATTCCCCCAATATAAAAGTAAAGGACTATGATCAGATGTAGTTGGAGGGAGAATATGATAGAAACAATTAGGCTAAGCAAGAATAAAAGAGGAATTGACAAAAAATATGATCAAGCTTACACAAAGTTAGAGGAACAGAATGACTCTTATTAGACTAAGTGAATGAGGGACCAAAGCTATTGAGAGGAAATTTTTTAGAGGAAATGATTGCTTGATTAAGAGGGGCAATATCATTAACTGAAAGGGTACAACACCCTGCTTTTGAGATGATGTGGACATACAATTGAAGTCCCCCCTTAAAATCCAAGGATCAGATGAATGATGAACGCTGCTCAAATTAGAGATGAATAAACTTCTTAAAGACAAAGCATTATGAGCATATATAGAGGTGAGAAAGAAGATGGAATTATTGGGCAAATAAATACATTTATAATGGATGAATTGATCAAATGAAGAAACTTTAGTGAGATTAAAAATGGAAGGGTTCCGTAGAGTTAATAGACGACCAAAAGCTGCATGATGAAGATTATGATCACAACTCCAATTAGGAGAAATGAATTTAGCAGCAGAAGAAGTTGATGATAGACCAAGTTTAGTCTCAGATAAACATAAAAGATGAATGTTGCAATTTTTCAAGAAGAACTTAGTCTCACTTTGCTTTGAGGGTAGATTCATCCCTCTAATACTCCAAAATGAAATGTTGTGAATCATGATTTGATATGTGGGGAATTAGTAAGAGGTTCTGGATTACTCCTTGTACACCTTTTTGATTGATTAGTATGATTACTTAACGGTTGCACATCATCTTGTTTAAAAGCATTTCCTTCATCAATATCCTCCACATCAGCAGGTTTTGAAATAACTTTCTTTTTCCTTCCTTTCTTTGACTTGTCTATAGATTCGGAACTGATGTAGGAGCTGACTTAAGAGCAACATCAATGAAATCACTAACTTTAGCTTTATATGAAGTTGAAAAGGAGAAAATTCATCTAGCTCTTCATCAGACAAACTGGCATGAGAAGGAGGGGGAGGAAGGATGATATCATCAAGTGGAGCTAAGTGAGAATAAGGTGAGGAGAAATTATTTTTAGAACTATATAGTTTACAACTGTACTTGGAGTTGGGATGAAAATTAAAATTGAAAGGAAAGTTACTAGATGAAACATGACAACTGGAAGAAGAAGAGATAGGGCATGATGAAGTTTTTAGGGAAGAAGAAAAGGTGCTTATATCATGAGGGACACTAGAAGAAGTAGATGGCATTGTAGAAGCACCGGATAACATGGAAAAAGAATTATGCACATGGAACTCATTTTGAAATGCCTGTTGATGAACATCATCCAATGTTTGCTTTCCCTTCAGCTTAGTATCTGCATTGGCCTTAACTCTAACATCAGGAACCCTTTTCCTTTGCACTACTCCATTTACATTCACTTCCATGCCAATATTATATCCTTTATACACACTATTACTATTATTATCCATTTGCTCTTCATTATTGAGTTCACCTTGAGACTTAGAGTTACCATTGCCTACTATTTCAACTACTTCTTCCATAACCTTGTCAACTTATTTTTGAACATCAGTCCCAAATTTCCCCTCCTTTCTTCTCCAGACTTGTTTCTTTTTATTATTTACTATAGTCCATCCTTGGTTATCACTTTGTTAAAGGACTTTGAAGTTCACTCTCCTATCTGCATGAAAAGTTTCCACTTCCTTAAACTGTTTCCTTTCCTCAACTTGACTTCCTTCAACAAAATTTCCATTATTACGAATATCACATTGACTAGTTGAATGCTCAAACACTTTGCAAAAGGTACGTATAGCCGGTTTCCCATCATAAGAGACTATTACAGGTGGACAATTATCACCAAGTTCACCCAAATCAATGCAATGAGGTAATTCAGCATCAACCTCAACAAGGACCTTAGCATATTTAATTCTATGCATTCTCTCAGTATTGATATCAAAGCAGATTAACTTACCAACTTGACAAGCTAACCAATTAATTCCCATCGGAGCTAGAGCAAAAGAGGAATGCGATGTAAATGTATCCAAATGGGAACTTTTTTGATATGAGATTGAGCATAACCAATTGATGGATCCCATCTTGTAATAACGAACATTCACCCTCTAACGAAAATAGGATCTGCTTTCAACACTTTTTCACGATCAGATTCATTTGAGAAATTAAAATAAAAGTTGACTCCATCAAAATTAATATCAACTTCTCCTTGCAATTTCCAAAAATTCCTCAGAAAGTTAACAACAGACAAGTACGATAAGGAACCATCAAGAAAAAACCCACTAAGTATTGATTCCAGTTTTTTATGCCTTTAGCTTTGACAATTTCCAGAGGATTCTTCTTTTGTCCATCCTTAATTTTTCAAACTCAAACAGTTTGTAAGAACTAGCATTTCTTGGAAGAGAATTGAATAAGGAGAGGTAATCCGATTCAAAAGAGGTGGCAAGATTCTTGGAAGAGATCAAAGAATTAGGATTATTGAGATTTAAGCAATTTGAATCAAGTTTAAAAGAAGAAGAATCAGGTACATTAGGGATTTCAGGCAGAACAGAAGAGAGATTCGAAACTTTACCAACCTTAACACTCGATTGAAAACTCAAAGTATTTGAAGGAATGCCAGAACCAGATTTGGCTTCAGAAGATTGATTGAGGATGCTTGAATGATCGCGATCAACCTAATTATCAACATAAGAAGAAGCATGATTAACAACATTGTGAAGAACAGAGTTCAAAAGATCATCCAAGATATCAGAGACAATCAAGGATGATGACAATTCAAGATCAGAAAAAGGCGCGGTCGGAGGGTCTGGAGGATGAGGAGGAGGACGAGATGGAAGAGGAGGGAAGCAAGAAGAAAAGAGCACAAAGAAGATGACAAATCAACATTGGAGGAGGAGGAGGCCATTACTAAAAGAGAAAATTTCTCTAATTTCCAAAGTTTAATTTTCGAAATTATAGCTAGATTTGTTTAATTCATTTTACTTTGTTTTTAAGGCCAACACATGACTTATTTTAATGTACAAATATCAACTCAACAATCTAACTATATTACATTATTCTTGCCTAATTTATCCAATTAAATATCCTAAATAATGTTGACCAAATAAGGGATGTTACATCCTACCCTCCTTAAAAGAATTTTGTCCTCAAAATTCTGTCACTGACTAAAGCAGTCATTGAAAGCAACTAACAATTCTAACTATACTAGTGAAAGCCAACAAGTACTAAATCTATAAAATAATTAAAACTTACCACTAAGAAAATAAAGAAAAATAGCACGCATCCCATCTTCCATCTCCTAAGTACAATCCTGAGAATTATGGCTCCATTGGACTTCCACCAGTTTGACTATCTTGTTCCTTAACCACTTCTCGTCTCTTGCCACATTACTAATAGGCTGTCACATAAATGTCAAGTCTGGTTCCACCAGCAACTCTTCTAATTCCATTGAAGCAAGGGTAGTATCTAGATAATGCACATACTTCCATAGATGTGGAACATGAAATACATTATTATTGCCCATCAAACTAACATATAGCTCCACTCGATATGCGAGTTTCCCAACCTTCACCAAGATAGCAAAGGGTTCAACAAACTTCTGTGTCAGCTTCATGGGCTTCCTGAGAGGAACCACACCTCTCATCGATGACACTTAACAAAAAACTTGGTCTCCAATAGAGAACTCGATGTCCTTATACCTTTTATCAGCATAACTCTTCGGCCTCAATTAAGCTTCTTTCATCCGACCTTGGACCACCTCAATCTTCTTTGCAGCTTCCTTCACCAATTCTGGACCAAAAATTAATCTATCTACGGCCTCTAACCAACATAATGGTGACTTGCATGGACTTTCGTACAATGTTTCAAATGGCTACATTCCTATAGTGGTCTATATGTTGTTGTTATAGAGTAACTCAAATAAATGAAAATGGTCCTCCCATGAGCCACCAAAGTCAAGAAAACATGCTTTCAACAAATCTTCAAACACCTTATTCACTCTTTCTGTTTCCCCATCCGTCTATGGATGATAAAAGGTATTCATCTTAAGATTAGTTCCCAAATCACTGTGAAGATTCTTCTGGAACTAGGTAGCAAAAATGTATCTCTATCACCTACACTACTACTAGGAATTCCATGAAGTCTAACTATGTTCTTCATGAATAACTCTGCTAACATAAGAGCCTTCCTGGTTGTCTTAGCAGGAATAAAGTTAGCACAGTTGGTCAATCGATCATAATGACTTGCATACTCTCGTTCCCTCTTTTAGATCTCTGCAGTCCACCAATTAAATTCATGGATATAGATTCCCACTTTCAAACTGGAATATTCAACGATTGAAGCAAACTACTAGGATTCTGATGTTTTTCTTTTACTTGTTGATAGTTCTCACATTGCTTCAAATATAAGTCAATATCTCTCTTTATGCCTTCTCAAAATGAACTCTTCATATCCTGATACATCTTCGTACCTCCTGGACGAATCATGAGCATAGAACGATGACACTTCCTGAAACTTCCTTCCTTATATCACCAACATCCGGGACACAAATCCCTTCTATCTTACTTAACCATCCATTACGGTCAAGATTAAAGTTATTTAAGTCATCGATCTCCAATATATACTGGGATATTTTGATCCTTTTTATGCTTAGAAGTGTTTCTTTCGATTAGAACTAACTGAACTTCTAAACAATATAATATCACTGTGCTTCCGCCTGAGCTCGCTGCCGACCTGTTCCAGACATCACACGCATTCAAAACATATAAGTTCTTCTATTCGACCAGTATAGCTATATGATGTTCCTACTAAGGGGTATTGGAAAGCTTATTCGTTTTCAATTCCAAAATCATAAGTTGCGAAATATTGCAGTTAACTCTATTGCCTCTTATTCAACTCCTTTAGGAGAACAAATACTTCAAAGACTTATAATGTGTGAACAACTCGAATCTCTCTCCCAATAAGTAATTCCTTTTGATCTTTAAAGCAAATACAACAGCAAATAACTCAAGATCATGAACTGAGTATCTATCCTCATGTGGACGAAACTATCTAAAATCAAAAGTTATAACCCTTCTCTCCTGCATAAGAACATTTCCTTGCCCAATTCCACAAGCCTCAGTATATACCATCAAATCTTGGTTACAATCAGGTATTACTAATATAGGAGCACTTGTTAACAAGTGCTTCAATTCCTGAAATATTTCCTCATGCTTATTCAAGAAAATAAACTTAACATCCTTCCTTTTCATTTTTGTAAGAGGTGCGACTAACAGGGAGAAATAATTAATAAACTTTCGGTAATACTTGGCTAAACCTAGAAAACACCTTGTCTCGGCGACTCTTGTTGGCCTCTTCCAACTGTAGTAGTTTCAGCCTTCACCCGAAACCACTGACCATGAAATTTCACCTCGTTATCCCAGAAGAGACATTTATAAATTATAAAACTTAGCCTTCAATTAGTGCTTCAACAAAGTCTCAACAACAATCCAAAGTTGAGTCGCATGATCCATCTCATCCTTGGAATACACATAAATATCATCTATATAGTCTAACATAAATCTATCCAAGTGCTCTCGAAAAACTCAATTCATCAGATCCACAATGAAAGCAAGGGAATTAGTCAATCCAAATGGGATGACCATCCATTCATAAGATTCATATCTTGCCTGAAATGCCATCAAATGGATACTTTCTTCCGATACCTATAGCCAATGAAAATCAGTATCCAAGTCCGATTGAGAAAATACTTTTGCTTCATTCAACTAATCAAAAAGATCATCGATATGCGGCAAAGGATACTTATTTTTCACTGTCTTCTCGATGAGTTTCAATAATTGATGCGCATCCTCTGGAATCCATCAAGCTTCTTCACAAAAACCGCACCCACACCGCAAGGTGAACTGCTAAGATGGTTTTCTCACCAAATCCACTAGCTGCACCTTTAGCTCTCGTATCTCAGTAGATGTCATTGACTAGATGGTCTACTCACAGTTCAACTCTTGGCACAAGACCAATCATGAACTCAACGGCTCTCCTCGGCTGTAAACTCATGACAGGTTCAAAAGCATCTGCGAACTTCCCCCTCGATAGGGACTTGCCTTACTTCATCTTCCAAATACTTTGAACCCAATAATGAAAACAATCACGTACATGTATTTTCCATCAAATACAAAATCCGATCACTACAGTTACGTTGTTTCAATGGAATCACTCTATCCTGGTAGGATATTTTGGCATTATGACGATCCAACCAATCCGTACCCAAAATGACTTGAATCCCTCAAAATAAAAAACATACAAATCACAAGCAAAATTATAATCTAGCAACTAAAATTCTAGGTTATCACATCTCATCCTAAGAGTTGCATTATCTTCTATAGGATTAGCTGCCCTAAAGAAAGTAATAAGGCATAATGGTTTTAGAGACAACTTATCTACCAAACACTTAGGAATAAATGAGTGTGATGCAACAGTATCAAATAACACTCTAAATAGTATGCTATGAACCAAAAGTGTAGTTTCTAAAATGGATTTTCCTTTCTTCGCAGCAGTAGGTCTATATGATAATGGTTCCAAAGCAAGTACCTTCACTCTAATTGATTCCGAACACTTAGTCGTGTAGTGCCCAAGCAAGTTGCACTTATAGTATCTAACATCTTGCTTTACTTCTGCTTCCTTGACCTCATGAGACTGACATTCATTGGCATAATACCCCTCCTTATTTGACTGGAAGTAAACAACATCATCTTTTCCCTTCTTGAACTTTCCTCCCTTTTGAGCCTTCTTCCCTTTGAAGAATTTCCTCTTCTTATCATATAAGCTTGGATTCCTGGAAGTTTTCTCACAGCCGGCAATAAACTCCTCATTGTTATTCATTTCCATAACGAAACCAGTACAGTCTCTCATATGTGGAATCATTGCCCTAGCAATATCAGGTCTTAACCCCCTAATGAACTTCTCATTCCTTCGAGTGGCAGTGTCGATCGTCTCATGAACATAGCTAGATAATTCATTGAATCAAGAAACATACTTCTCCATTGTCGTCTCTCCTTGAACTCGCTAAGCAAACTTCCAAAGCAACTTAGACTGAGAAACTTCCGAAACAAATCTAGCTTTGAGTCTTTCCTGGAAATTCTCCTAAGTAACTTCCTCCTCTAGAGTATTAACAGTTATACTGTTCCACCAATGCAATGTGTTTTCTTGCAGTTGGCTTGAAGCCAGCCTCCTCTTTTGCACATCATCCAAGCCTAGATCCTCAAAAAAAAAATAGTGTAATGGTCATGTCTCCACTGCGCTAGTCTCTCCATTCCTAGAAGTGGCCTCTCAACAAGGCTTGTAAACTCTCTACTAAGACTGGAGTAGTAGTTTCCAACTAGCATTGTAGTGTTGCCTCCTCCGATAGCAGCAATAGCTTCGGCTTGCATCATTTGAATGAAGAACTAGTGCATATTCCCCATCTCTACCGATGGGATTAATCCACCTTGTGTCTCACCTATCCTAGGCATGTCTGATCGATCATTACCATTTGTTGTGCTCCACCACCAAGATTTATTCTTGCACTCCTTCTCTCCATATCTTACTTTGCATCTGTAGACAAACCTTTGTAAGATACTGAAGAATGACCTTAAGACCATGGGGTACATATATACTTATATAATATAAATATAAGCATGTTATAATATCGTTATCCCATACCCTAATACTTTACTATAATCTTTTGAGTTTTAGTTTGATTTTTCGGTAAGAAAACGATTTATTTAAGTTGCATAAACTATGCTCCGATACTAAGTTGTAACAACCCATTTCTAAGGCTCAAAGCTAAGTGCTACAAATGTTGCAGTCATGTATCATCTTAACTTCTGATGATAGGAAACAAAGAGTTAATAAGTTGGATCATCAGAAAACACAAGAATATGAAGAAAAAAATTAAGACAAATTTATTGATGATATTTATTCTTTACATTCCCTTATCATAACACCTCAAATCAAATATAATTATTTCAAAATATGATCGCATAAAGCGACATATGATGAGCCTCCTCGGTTGATCAGAGTCAAATACATTTGGGCACTAGCTTTTATGCCATTACATACATATTAAATAAGCAAACTGATGGAAAATAACCCCTAGAATAACTACTCCCTCCTGCACGGTTTCGGAAGCTTGTTCATAGAAGCTAAACCTAAAAAACCTCAATTCTCAGCTTACTAAAATGAGTACACGAGTGTTCAAGGGGAAATAAGAACTTCGAGTCAGTCCACAAAATAGTGTGAATAACAGTCTATCTATCTAAATCAAATGAATATCCAGTGAGATCACATCACATAGCAGAATGGATTTCCGTCGCTAGTATACTTCATAACATAACCAAGCATGTGCTTCTGCAATTTCAACCGTTAGAACATAATAATGTAACGCTAGTTATAAAGTGAAACATGTAACATGCAATGGAATCCTCATCCACTTGCCCGGACTATCTATCTTAATCATTTCTCAACACCAACTCTGGTAATACATTACAATGATCCATTAGTTGTGTGGTAACGTTACTTTAGCAAGCCCTAGTTTCAATCCATAAATGAACTTCTGATTTCTCTCTATCACTATATCCATCGTTACATACCCCTAATGAAATAACTCTTCAAACCTTGTTGCGTATTCAAGCATTATCATGTGCCGTTGCTCTAACTTTAAAAACTCCAAAGTAAAGTCAATTTAGTAATTTCCGATGTGAATCTCTCTTTGAATCCTCTATGGAGTTCTGACCAAGTCGTGGTATCCTATGTTGCACTACTGGTATTACTATTTAACCAGTATAGTGCAACTCTTTGCAACTGTCTGGAAGTCAATCCTCTTTTCGGGTCATCATTCAGTATTAAATTCGCATATATTCTTTCATAGTAAAGCAACCAATTTTCCTCTTCTATTGCATCTTCCATTCCGACATATGGCTTTCCTATAAGCTTAGCATAATCCCAAATTAAAGCATTGTAGTTGTTAATAGAAACTTTAGGATTTTCTTTTTTGGCATTCCTCTAGCAATCCTAACAGTAGCTCCAGCTTGCATCAGTTTAACAAAGAACTGTTGCACATCTCCCATTTCTACTGGAGGCCCTTAAGTAGCCACATTATTGGTAGGTTGTCGACACTAGTTCTAGTATTTGGTTTGGCATTTTCACTAGCTGAGGTGCTTTCTCCATGAATTTAACTCTTTTATTTCCTTTCTCTATATCATAATTTCTTAAATCTATATTCGAACCTTGGTAAGATTCAAAATAACAGTCTAAGACTAAGAAATGAATGGAAGTAGGATATATACTTATATAACTAATGCAAGTGCATCATGTAATTCGTTATCGCAAACACCACATTTCATGTTTATTTCATTTTTTAAAACTTTTAAAAGTTCAAAATTATTTTAGTTTTCTATGATCTTTTGTTTTGATACAAGGTCATAAAATCCCCCATTTTAATGCCTGAAACTAAGCATTATAAATGTTATAGCCGTCTAGTATTAATTCCGATGAGAGAATACGAGTATGTTAATGATTTAGATATTAGTATAACTTGAGTATTAAATAAATTTAAATGCAATTTCTGAAACACTATCCCTATTTCATAAAACAGATATTTTGTATTCATTACACAATCCTGAATATTGACTAGGCTCTGATAACATATAATAATACAAAGTAGTTTGAGAGCAACATATGAAGATGCCTCTTGGTTGATCAAAGCACTAGTAATTGACATACACTAATTTATTACATTCAAACACTCAATATAACATAGCAGACTCTAAATAATAACTCCTAAATAGCTAATGTTGCCTCCTGCAAGTCCGGATTAAGCTTTATTTGGCAAATCTATTAACTTGGAATCATTATTCTCATTCTACTCAAATAAGTACACAAGAGTTAAATGGAAAACAAAATCTTTATGTAAAATAATAAGTTTGTTGTGAATAATAAAAACCATCCTAATAAATATATATCAAGTAAGACTACGTCGTTGAGCAGAATAGGCTTTCCCTTACTAGTATCCTTAGTCACATCAATCAAGTTTTGCACCTGTAATCATAATGGTTATTAGACATAATAATCATTATCAGTCATATGCATGCATGTTTCATGAGTAATTCTGACAATTTTCCTTTACGTCATAGTTTTACTAGGATGACAAAATGCCTACAAGGTTGATCCAGACCTACCAGATTTACAAAACTTTCTAAATTACCATTAGAAGAAATCTGGATTATCCATCCAAACATACTCTTTTTCTAACTTTCCGTCCATCTCCTAGTTTTACTAAGCTAACTAAGAACTTAGTCGTTTTTCGATCTAATGAAATACCTATCTGATTACATATATATACATAATCTACTTTTAGTTTTACCCTAGCTCTGCCCTACACCTTAGAACTTTGGACTTATTTCAGCTAGGGCTAATAGCTAAAGTATAGGACGCGGCTCTGCTCTTGCGCCATCTGAATTTTTAATCTTTTGATTCAAAATTTTCCTTATCACCATATATCCAATAACGATAGGATCAATAATGAAAAATGAGTTGAATATTTTTAATATTTCCTAGAAAATAATTCGATATACATATTTCAAATCTTGAAATTCTCTTTAAAACAAAAAATTCAACCCTTTATTTTGATAATCATTGTGCCAAAATATTTGCTTTAAAATCTTTGTAAATGATAACCAATAACTTTTCAAAAGTGAGCATACTTTGACAATCAGGTTATACTACTCAAACATAATAAAAACCAAATATGAAATAACAAGGGACAGAAGTGTTTAGAATAGGGCGCCTCACCCTTTATATAAAGTACAAACAATGGGTATCCATATGCTTAAAAACTTAGGAGACACATAATGTGCTCCGCACTTATATGGTATCGGTAGAAAAACAAAACACAGGGTAACTTTCGTTTCAAAACAAACAGGGCAACATAGTACAGTGTATTAACCCAAATAGCTTTGGCTTTGTATAATGGCTACACAAATCTTTAAAGTTTATTTTGAATCAAATTTATAAGAATAGAAATTGTGACTTGTAACTTCACCAAAACCATTTCACAAATAAATAGGGATGGTAACATAGATGGGTTGACACCAAATTTAAGGCAAAGGGGATTGGAATAAAAAAGCAGTTTTTTGTGTAGAAGCAGCTATATCGACTCAAAGCGATGCCTTTCCATATTATCACTGGTCGAAGCACTTTATACAAACATTCACTAGCATCATGCGCTTCTTCTAAAGGGAGAATAATTAGAGGTAAGCGAAACATGAGGTAAAGGCAATAAAGGTGATTTGGCCTTGGTAGATTAGTAATTTATTTGAAAAATGCATTTACTATTCCCAATCCCTTACAATTTGTCAAATATTAATTGGTTAAGAAAATTCTTTACACAATTATGATAAGATTTGTACATAGATCTAAATTTACATGCCCTCTTTGTTATCTTTAATAGACAAATTGTTTACTTCAGTTTTTCTAGCTTTGGAAATTCATGATAATTCATAAAAATATGGGAAAAATACCAAAAATCTCAATATATCCGTTTTATATCTTTTTCACCGTATAAAAATTTTAGACCAAAAAAATATATTTAGTTGCCTTAAATAATTTAAATCCTTAAAAAGACATGTTCAATTCTAGGAATTCACTAAATATTCATACTTGCTTAGAAAATGATGAGATGCAAAACCCACTTCCAAATAAAGTTTCTAACATTATAGAAAAATATCAAGTCATTGGGTGACAAATGATAACGTTTCTAACTCAAACCTAAATGATAATTTCGTAATTGGTTCTCATAAATCATCAACAAGCATACATTATCATTTAATCTACTATCATGGCATAAACAAACATAAAAATCCATAATAATTTAGGTTTTATCCAAAACCGGATCATACACATCAAGTATGAGATTATTATTCACCTTGATTAAGTTGAGATATGATTGAATTTTTTATGGATTTAATCCCTTAAGGTTTAGGCTTCCTCTTCTAGCTTTTCTTTTCTTGTTCATTCTTCTGTAATGGATGACGGCTATTGTTTAGATTTTTTTTAATATAATATAAAGAGATAGATATGTGAAGACAGTAGCTTAGGAGTAGGAAATACGTTCCCTTTCTATTTTACCCCTCTCATATTCCTCCTTCTTTTTTAACATTCAAATTGATCTAATTAGTTTGTTATTAAGGCGTGACCTCTTATTTAGTCGAATCTCACTCTTCCCATCATCTCATATTATTTCATTTTACTTACTCTACTAAATATTTTGTGTAATGTCCATCCAGTTTACGAGTGTTACAATATATCATTAACATAGTAAACACATTTCAAGAAGGACAATCAACTACACACTCTTCGTGTTCCATTGGGTCTAGTTACGCTTATTGGTGTACATGAATGCAAATTTTAAGAAAGTCAATGGGTTAGAAATGTGGTAGGCTATTCAAAAAAACTATGTTGCATCTACCTCTAATATAAGCACTTGCAACGATGCCAAAAGAATGAGGAAACTAATCATGCCAAACCAGTGAATGTTTTGTTCTATTAACTAAAAAAGGAATTTGTATGAGTCATGCTATGTCAAACGGCTTATGATATTTGGCATACCCTACAACACACACGACATCACCAGTAAGGTTAAGAAAACTAAAATCTCTATATTGGATTTTCATCATTCAACATGAAAGAAAATGAATATATTACTGATATGCATGCACAATTTCAAATATTATAGCAAGTCATCCTGGCACTTAGAGTTAAATCCACTGAGTTAGATTTATTACACACATTTTGCATTCTTTAACTAATGGTTGGGAAAGAAATATTCTATCACTCAAGAAAGCTAATGATCCTTCTTAACTCAAAGCCAAGGAATTCATAAGAAACTTGATGTTGTATGAAGCTAATTTATAGGCTTGAAAGGGTCAAAATTAAGAGAGAAAAAATATCTCTTTTCAAGTTAGTGATGAGGATTATAAAGAAGGAATTGTATTTATTGTCAGGAATCACAATAAATTCAAGTGGATGACCCGATCTCAAAATTGTTGAAAGTCGAGCTTAAATAAGATATTAATAAAATGTTATAGTTGTGACAATTTCAGTCATATGAAAGAAGAATATCATTAATTTAATAATGGAAAAAGGAAAAACAAGTTCAAAAAAAGTAAAGAAAAAGAAAATTCATTTCAAGTAACATGGGACGGCTCAGATTCTTCATTATTATTTGATAGTAATTATAAAAGTGTTTCAAAGCAAGAAAACATATGCTTTATGGAAAGTCCCAAAGAGTTGTATCCTAAACTTACAATGAAATTGTGGAAATTAGAATGGAATTAAATTATAAATATGGAGAATCGAAGGACCATAATAAAGACAATCTTCGAAAATTTTGATCCAAAAGCCGATGAAGGAAATTTTGTAGGATACTCAGGTATATATTTTTAATAAACAAAACAAATATAATTAAAGAAAGTCTCCATCTCTCTTTTGGCGAAGACTTAAAAACTAAAAATAATAATGATAAGGGTATAATTAAAAACCATATTATTCCACCTCAAAGTACTAACAATATTCAGCCTAAAAGTACTAATAGTAATGCTGCAAATATCACTATTGAAAATAATAATGATGATAATGAAGATAATGTGTACCACCCCTTAGTTTGAAGTGGAATTAGATGTCCCACATCATGGAATTAGGGTATTAAGTTGGAATAAATAGTAAAGCTCCTTCTCCTAATAGTGTCGAAGCCTTTTGAGGAACAAAACCCCACTCCTATATGGGGGATAAATTGGGGACAATGTGTTGCATGAACGGAGGAGCGGGCTGTTACATTGGTATCAGAGCTAATGCCCAATTGGAGTTGTGGCTCGTGTGTTGACCTTAATGCCTAGGTGGTGATTAGACAACGAGGATGTTGGGTTCCGACGGAGAAGAGATTGTAACATACCTTAGTTTGAAATGGAATTAGATGCTTTAAATCATGGAATTTGGGTATGAAGTGAGAACTTAAATAGTAAAGCTCCTCCTTCTAATAGTGTTGAGGCCTTTTGAGGAACAAAACCCCACTCCTATATAGGGACTAAGTTGGGGACGATATCTTGCTCGAATGGAGGAGCAGGCTATTACTATGGTATTTGAGTCGATACCCAGGCAGAATTATGGCTTGTGCATTGACCACAACGCCTAGGTAGTGATGATCCAACTAGGACGTTGGGCTCTAAAGGAGGGGAGATAGTAACACCCCTTAGTTTGAAGTGGAATTAGATGTCTCACATCATGGAATTAGGATATGAAGTGAGAACATAAATAGTAAAGCTCCTTCTCCTAATAGTTCCAAGGCTTTTTGAGGAACAAACCCCACTCCTATATGAGGGATAAGTTGGGGACAAAACCTTGCATGAATAGAGGAGCGGGTTGTTACAATCAATATATGTCATTTTAGCATATGGATAGTTAATATCATTTTTAAAGTACAGTTTCTCACATTGATCAGCTATACCATTCCTAGAATTTGATATAGCTCAGCTACAATATAATGGAAGCTTCTCAAAATTAAGTGTCCCTTTCCTAAAGTGCTCGAACTTATCATGCCTCTTTTTTTGCTCTAGCCCTACGTAGGTTGGAATAAAGGGCGCTCGACCGCTTGATGATGGGTGAAGTGATGAATACTAGTGGAGATAGAACAATAGTAGTTTAATAATGGTTTTGAGATATCTACTAATGCTAATCTTCGTTTTCCTTTTATTATTAATTTAGGAGTATTTTGAAGCCATTAATGTAGCTTCAAGAGGAAGAGGAGGAGGAGGAGGAGGAAGAGGAAGAGGAAGAGAAGAGTTTAGGTATGCAAATTTGTGAAGAGAGAACAGAGATATGTATAAGAAATGAGAGAGAATAGTTTGATGAGTGGAAAAGTGTCAACCCCCTCAAATTCTCTGCTCTTGGGCTCAACCATTGTACATGTATGTAGGAGGCATGCTTGTTAAGAGGTATCGTTGTGTAAGGTGATGTGTTATTTAGTTTTTAGCTAAAATTAAAACCTTTACTTACTTTTTTCAAATCATGCTTACTTTTTGTTAATCTCTACTTATCACAATATATATGTGTATATGTGTCCATATACATGTATACGTGTGTCAAATATGATTTACAACGTTATGCAACTTTTATTCGTCAAATCACCGATTTTCCGATATTAGCTTTTTCGATCATATTTTCAATCAAATTATTTATTTAAATAAAAAATTTAAAAATATTTTTTTTGTCATCTTTAAAATATTAAAACATTGTTATTTATGTCTTAAAAACATAATAAATAGTATTAAACTGTAATTTTCAAATTTTCGGATTATATCTATAACACGATGTTGATTTTTCTATATATTTTCAAGTTTATATTCCATTATACCAATCCTTATAAATTATTTGTTATCACTATATAAAATATATAAGTAAATTATTAACATTTAAAACAATTATTTGAATAACTTAAATAATTATTAACTCACTTAACTATTCATTTAAATCCATAAATCAACTATTGAATATAATAATCATATTTGATGTTGTCTTGATATATTTCATTTTCAATAATAAGTCATAAAATTTTATTTTACATCCTTATTTATTTGGAGAAATAAGTGTACGTATGCAGAATTGTTCGAGATACTTATAGATAAAAGATAGCTTAATGGACAAAATAGTTTTGGCTAATATGTCAGCACTTTTTCGGTAAGGGATTATTCTATAGAATAATTTTTTGAAATTAGCCCACTATTATTATTCGTTACTTTTGACTTAATTATCAATCAAAAAAAATCAATAACTAAGTATTTAAAATAATTCAAATATCCTTAATTAAGGTAAACAAAATCCAAGTTGTTACATTCCCCTCTCCCTAAATGAAATTTGTCCTTGAATTAAAAGAATATCAAAGTAATCAAAATGTTATCCTATAGCGCAATGTACATAAATCCATATGCAATATCTGATTCAATCTTCTATTTAAATTCATATTTTTCTCATTCTGAACTGGTATAGATCCTCCGATCATTTAGTGTGGATTCTGATCAGGCCCTTTGATCAGAAACCTTTATTTTCAATGTGTGGCTCTCAACTATGTTAAAAAACTAAAGTATTCAATCATAAACCCTAATCAATATTTTCTGTCAAACATTGAATGGTAAATCCTTTTTCAGATCGGTTAAATGTCCAAAAGTTCAAAACTCAAAATTTTCTTCTAATAAGGATCGACCATGCGACTAAAATGATCTACATAAAATTTATGTTTTAATCCTATTAGTTTCTTACTATTGAAAATTTTAATTTCAAAATAGTAGGTTACTTCTTCAAGTTCTCATGTTTAACTGCCTTATAAGTATCTACAAATTCTCACATTCATTTTCTTGACAAGTCGGCTCATTTTAATTCTAAACTTGTTACACTTTTTACCTTCTTACTTTAAATGCTAAACGTACTTTTATAAAATTTCTTAACATTAGATTCAAAATCATTTTCAAGGTTTTCTCGGTTAAAAATCTATTTGAAAATCTTATATCTTTTATCCTGTCTCGCACATTTTCTAAAGATCACTACGCTAAAAACCAAATCAGATAACAGTGGTCACACAACATAAGCTTGATTTGATGTTGTCCCAACATTTTCACTGTTTCACACAACATATGTAAATAATACCCTATTGTCCCAACTTTTCCTACCTAATTAATTCATGGATGCTCTTTTTATTTTGTTTCCCTATAATATTTGGTGGCTGCCCTCCTCAGATTATTTCCCCCTCAATATTTTGTGTTCCCTCTTCTCTCCCTCTCAAAAGAAAATAAGCAAAACCCTTTAATCTCACTCTTAAAACCAAATCGACGGAACTAAATTGACCATGTTCCCTCTTCCCTCTTTTCTCACTTATTATCTCTTATCAAATCACGACTTTGATGTTGGAAATGGGTGGATGCTGGAAATATAGGACTTCTCGCCTCTTATCAGATCGCGACCTTGATGTGTGAATACTTCATCGTTGCTTCGCTTCTCGGTAGCCTTAGTCGCCTCTCCTCCTTGTCGAGCTCAATTGAGAAAGGTACGAGCTTTTACTTTTTGATTTGTGTTGTCTCGATTTGGATATCTGCCAATGATAAATGGGTGAAATTTATAGGATTAAAAACCCTTACTGTCTGATTTTGATTGTTGATTACTTGCTCAAACCATGTGCCTTGATTGATAAATTTGTTGCCATATATGTTTTGACCGATTCCTTGATTTGTTGCCTTTATATTTGTTGATTTTGGCCTTTGATTTTGAATAGAATTATTTATTTACTTTATTCCCTGTGATTTTGATCTCGAAATTCCTTATGCTTGCACCTGGTTTTGCTTGCATTTTACTTTGTGACTTCGTGGATCTTGCATCTTGTTGCTTGATATTGGTTGATGTTTGGTTTACTCTTCACCTGATATTGGTTGATGTTTGTGGACCTTGTTGCCTGATATTGGTTGATGTTAGGTTTGCAATTTAGATTTGTTTCCTTTACACCTGAAAAATATATTTCCATATAAAATGCATCTGTCTGTTTATATATATGTATGAGTATACACATGTTACATATAAGTATATTCATAATTATATACTAAATAAAATAGGCTAGATTTGCATTTGACTGTTCTGGCATGTGTGTTCTTGAATCTAAATCCTAGCTTTGATTTTCCATGGCAATCTATCTCACCGTAGTGGCAATCAGATATATGTTACTAACTGCTAGCTATTGCAAGTTCCAAACCCCTACTTCTCTGAATGAGATGAGGCCTTACCATACAAATGGTCTACCCTAAAAGACATTTCTGTGTCATCCTCATCTTCATCGTTAACTTCCTTTTTGTCCCTTTCTTCCTTCGGTTGATTCTCAGCATATGGTATTCAGGATTAGTTCCAGGGAACGTGGCCAATTTCTATATGTATCCATTCCATTATACCTCCTTCCTTGATCTCTTCAAGTCTAAGGACTACTTCTTCTTCTACATGACTTCCTCCTCCGTCTCTTCCTTCAAATCCACTTCTACCTTATCTTGCCACTTAATATAGTTGCTGCCAAAGTGACAATGTTTATATTTTGGCTACTCTTGATGTCATCCCGTAAGATGTCGTCCATTAAGGAATCGTAGAAGGTAGAATTTTGGCTGTTTAGCTCGGCCACTTATTCTGATTCCTCTTCGATGGGTTCCTATTCTTCACTCCTAATGATTGACTTTACTCACTTATCACATGAGAGGATGATGAGTTCAGGAGGCTTGGAAGGAATAAGCACATCAACCGTGGGAATATGACCATCCTAATTGAGAGAAGAATATGGATATCTTGGTCAAAAGGTGAACACCGACTTTCCTCATTGTCATTGGAGATGACGATGGTATTATTTTCTTATGCCTTGGAAGATTCTCCATTGTAATACTTCTTTCTGTTGGGTTTCTATGAATATAAAGTGCAATTTATCAATGACATGTTCTAATCAATAATATTGCAAGTATAACTAATATTTGGAATTCTCAATCGTTCTTAAGGAAAGTTTTCTAACCCATCCTTATATTCATGGTGATGTTATGTCTTCTTAATTACAAAATGATGATATAAACATCTTATAGTCAAATTGTGAAATTCTGATCAGAAGATATTAATCATCTATAGTTTGTTGATTATCGTTTAATAACTATATTTTTTAAAGATATGTTTTATATTAAAAATAAATCCTTAGTAATGTGGTTTAGCAAATTTGAAATAGAAATCCTTGGTATTTAAAATATGCACCCATATATATTACTCTTAACTCATTTTGGAGTATTTTTGTCCCTATATCTAATGAATTACTCATTCTATGTACTGCTGACCATGTCTTCGATGAATCCTTTACCTGGATTAGGTTAGGTGTTAGCTCAACCCAAGCTCTAATACCAAATATAATGACTTGCTTCTTTGCCCTCCAAAAATTGACACTAATGCATCCCTAGTATTCACGTATAGCAAATTCAAGTGGTGGATAATAAAATGATTTATGATATGAGAGAAAATAGAAAGAAGTAGGAAGAACATAATCTTGCATAGTGGATTTTTTTTTATATATTTCAGTATACAAAATCTTTACTATAGAAAATTTTCATAAGTATTAGAATATAATCAAAATCAACCTAGAAAGTTATTAAACCTATTCTCACAATTTCTCAATAAAGCTAAGTAAGGAGAAAGTATACGTGGGAACGATATCTACATAATTTTCAACTCCAAGTCAACTCAATTGTCCCAAGTAAAACCTGAGCTAGGCTTCCCCGAGAAGATAAGGCACCCAAAGTTTTTAGGAAAGGAAAGTAAGCTCCATGTCAATCATGAGACTAGTGTGAGAAAACTCAAATCCATTTTTTTCAAAAATAAAATAGTATCCCATAAGTCCACGACCATATATAAACATGGAACATATTTTTTCTTATGATAACTAAATCTTTGATACATAAAATTATCTAATATTATCTTTAACGACTTATGGGATAAAACCCCTAAAATAAATAAAATCAACTATATGAAATTGTTACCATCATTAAAATTTGCGTATATTAGGAAATACAAACAAAACCACAAGCTCTTAGGGAAGGAATTGCCTTTCGTAGAGTGCACCTCCAGAGGGATGTACCAAGGACCAATTGCCACGTGGTTTTCTTGCAAGACTGGGCTGGCTACACAAACCCGAAGGCAGTGCACTAACTGAATATGACATCATCTCAGTCGTAACCAATCTATGTGAGACATCTTTTAGCATAAACCCATACTCGACATACAGAGAATAATCTAGAAGGGCGACAATCGTATCCTAATGAGTGTGACTCGCATAGTTTCTCACATTCGTTGGGATCATTCCCAGAATTTGCTATAGGTTTGCTACTATTTAAGGAAAGATTCTTGAACTTGAGTATCCCTTTCCCAAAGTGCTTGAACACCTCGCGTATTTCCTTTTGCTCTCGGACTAGGTAGGAATGATGGGCGCTCGACCTCTTATTGATTTGGTGAAGTGATGAAGATTAGTGGAGGTAGAAGAGCAATAGTCTGACGATAGTTTCAAGATGTTTTCTAGTTGTTATTCTTTCTTTCCATTTTGAAAATATTTCATTACCTATCTTATTATTTTAAGAGTGTTTTGAAGCCATTATTGTAGATTTACAAGGACAAAGAAGATAAGAGTTAGATGTACAAATTTATGGAGAGAATAAATACGTATTTATAGGAAATGAGAGAGAATGGTTTAATAAATGGAAAAGTGTCAAAACCCCTCAAGTTCTCTCCTATTGCGTTCAACCGAACCATATACAACCCCCTCACTTGTACATGTGTGTAAAGGACCTGCTTGTGTAGGAGGTATGATTATGTAAGGTGACGTGTTATTTTGTTTTTAACTAAAAGTAAAAATCTTACTTACTTTTTTCAAATCATACTTGCTTTTTGTTGATCTGCTCTTATATTAAGACATAAGTGTATATAAGTTTACGTACATGTATACATGTGTCATATATGATCTATAATGTTGTAAACCTTTCATTCGTCAAACCATTGATGTTTCGAAATTAGTTTTTCGGTCATATTTTCAGTTTCTAGTCAAATTATTTATTTAAATAAAAAAATTTGAAATTAAATTTCTTGTCATATTTAAGTAATTAAAACATGGTTATTTAAATGTTAAAACCATATTAAATAACATTATACTATTGTTTTTAAAATTAGGAATTATACTAATAAAGTGATGAGATTTTCCTTATATTTTCAATCTACAATTTCTTATAAATGTTTTTTATCACTATACAACATATTTAAATGAATTATTAATATTTAACAAAACCATTATAATAACTATTAGACCAACTAAGTCTTATTTAAATACATAAATCAATACTGAATATAATACCCTTATTTGATGATATCTTAATATATTTCATTTTCAGTAATAAGTCACATGATTTTATTTTACATCCTTATTTAGGGAAATAAGTGTATGTATCTAGAATCATTCGAGATGTTTACTGTTAAAGAAAACTTAATTGGCAAAACGGTTTTGGCCAATTTATTAGCCCTTTTTCCTTAAGGAATTATTTTCCCGAAATCAGTCCATTACCATTATTCATAGCTTTCAACTTAATTATCAATCTAAAAAAATCGTATTAAACATTTAAAATAACTTAAATATCCTTAATCTGGGTTGTTACACTTTAGAGTTTAACATGTACTGGTTTTGGAAGTCTTCCATAAAAGTAACTTTACATGTATATATCCCTATAATTATTCTTTAATTTTTGTGAAGATTAATACAACATAATTTGTGGAGGTATAATTAAAAAGGTTGTAACCCTTCAAAATACCATAATTTTATAGATTGAGGATTACTACCAAAATTACACTTCATCAGCTTTATAGCAAACAATAACCGGTATGAAAAAACTTACAAGCAAATTTTACGATACACCTAAAATATAGAACTGTCAAAAGCCAGTCAAGTTGATAGAAAATAAACTCTTAACTGAAACTTAGGCATGACCACAACATGGTAGGTATTCCTCTCAAAGTGGAATTCAAAGAACTTTATGTTGGTTGTAATTTTTAAAAATGCGTTGATTTCAAAAGTATGCATCATGGGAATTTAGTTTAAATCCTACATTAGTTGGAAATATTTTATCTAAGTTTTCTTTACTTTATGCCAAACTAAAGTCATATAGCACTGATAATATAAACGATATTAAAATATGGACGGGCATTGATAATGTACACGTCATGTTCTTTCTATTAATTTCTATTTTTTTCAGAAGCATAATTGAGTATATTTATTTACATTTGGAAAAGTAATGCTTCATCCCAAGCAAAACTACGTCTACGTAAGCACTAAATTGTACATAAGAAATCACCCATGCGGAAATACATTTAATCATAAATATGAGCTTAATCACCTACTATTAGAAGGTGCCAAAATGGTCTGAGTTAGTTCGCTAATTGCTGAGACCATGAAAAGATTAAAAAATCAAGGGCATTAACGACAAGCTAAACCGGATGAGGCATGACGTGATGGTTGCATTACACGTGTAGTTGTACTGAGATTGGATCAAATAATGGACCACCTTGAATAAGACTTCGAGTTAAGTCAGTCGATAAGTGTTGCGAGAGATTCTTAAATAAACAGGCAGACTTGATGTCATGTTGAAAGTAGATTAATGTGAGAGGATCGATTGCAAACGAGATTATGGGTCTTTTGAATGTTTTGCTGAGCTGCACTAGTCTTCGTGCACCATTGGATCGGCATGAGTGGACGGGCTGCTACGGGCCTGGCCTGTACCTGAGATGGTGGTCAAGGGAGCTTTGTTGATGCCCCCAACCTTTGGTAAGCCTGAGGGAGGTTGACATGGACCTAAGCTCAGGATTATTAATTTTCAAAAGATATGTGTTTCAAAGAAGTTTTAAATGCAATAACTTAAAACATGAAATTAAATAGACTATAAAATGATGTCGTTTAGGATTTATCTTTCATTTCATAACTATATAAGTCTACTTTATATTATAATATCACATTCTTTTTCCATCTCTCAGTCATTTTTTATTCATGTTTTTTCTTTAAAAGACAACTTAATCCCCTTGGAGTTTACCAGTCCATCGTGTTCCTTTGGAGCAATTTAAGCAAAAAGTTTATCTATCTTATGAGTAGCAACCCATAATTTTCTATTACTTAAATTATTGAAGTTAATATGATTTTGACTATTATTATGGTTAGAAATAAAATCTAAAGAGTTAATTATGGAAGTTTTATGGTGTGAATTTAATTAAATTGACTAAGTAATGAATTTCAACAGATTCAACAACGGTAACTTACGTTGTTTGTAAATGAAATTTCAAATTGGTTTGTATTGATAGATATTGAAATTGGAATTAATATTGAAGCATTTAAATGAAATTGAGCTAATTAATTTATAGTTGAAATTCAAAATGGATTTGGTAAATAATCATAATTTGGAATTTAATATAAATAAAATTGATTTATAAAGTCAATTTGAATTATTTTTTGATTTGAACATAGTTAATAAGTTTTTTAATTGAATTAAAAATAATTATTTGAAATTGGGATTTTATATGAATTTAATTAACCTTTTAAATTAGCCATTTTGCAAATGATCTTAGAATTCGATGAAACTAGTTTCATCGGATCCAGAATATTAAATTATTACAAGGTATCAAATATCACGGCAATCGGACGATCTATGCGATTGTGCAAGCTTGAAACGCTCGAAGGATTGAATGTAAACAAAATATTGGCAATCTAGTCAATAAATACATCTCATCCTAAACCTAATTTTCCCTATCTCTAATTTCCTATCTGCCATGAAAAAATTTAAGTGAGTTGCCGCTGTTTTTGAGAAATAATGAAGCCTCCTTCCTTTGAAGAAATATAACAATTCAAATTTAAATTCTAAAATTCATGTGGGATTATTTCTGAACCTTTTAGGTGAAATCTATGATTCATGTGAGTTTTAGAGGGTGCATGATACATATTGGGCGTTCGACATCGAGTATTTGGGCGAGGTTAGAAATTAGAGTTGGAGTTATTATTTCATTCCAGAATCAACTGGCTTTTTGGAGTTTAGATATGGCATTATGGTGGAAGGGAGTATCGCACGACAATGTTTGAAGGGATTTAGCAAAAAAAAAATTATCGCGACCTTTAGCATTCACATAGAGATGGTTGTAGGACGAATCGTGGAGGAGGGACACGTTGGTGGTGTCGGGAAAAAAGCTTATGCGAAATTGAGAAGTTGGGTGTAGTTGGTTTGTGAAATAATGGTGAGATGAGAGCAAACAGGAGAGTGGGGGTGTCATTGTTGGGTTTGGGTTTCCTTTCCTGTAAGTGAACGTAAGCTTTGGGAAGATGCTGACGTAGACAAATTTGAGTAAACAAGGTTTGCTTTATTTCATTTTCCTGTTTGTTTAAAATTCATGTGTTCAAACATTTATAGCATTCACATACAGATTCAGATTTACGCACGGTTTGTTTCGTTGGGATCGTATCAAAATTCCTATGGATATACCGAAATCATTTATGATATGATTGTATTGGCTTCTTTAAGGTAGTTAGTTGATTTGCATCGGTAGTATAATTTAATTTAACTGCTAATTTCGATTACACGGTTAGTTTATATTTGAAATTTAACTGCTAGTTTAACCCGACATTTGATAACAAGCAAATGGTTGTGATATTGAACTGTTCGGATGAATTGATTTTGATGGATGCCTTGGATTTATATGCTTGATATATTGATGTTTAATTGTGTGATTCATCCTATTTTTCACCTTATTTATGTGTGATTGTTGTTTGTGTTGATTAATCCCAGCCATTTACAGTAGATGTTACGGGCATTAAATAAATCTGGGCTCAATAATTCATAATGAATTAAAAATGTAGGTTTAAATGATAAATACATATGACCTGTGATCTGGATTGAAATGATATATATATCCATCCCTGAAATACTAAAATTAAATTTAAGTATCACTTGACCATAAAATAAAAAATTATATATGGACACCGAATGGGTTAAAATAAACGATTTTGAATAGTGATTAGAAATTATTTGAAATGATTTGACTTTGAAAAAAAAATAGAATTTGTGGAAATCATGTAACAACCCTCCCGGAATGGGCCTAAATTTCGACCTAGAAAAGGCTCACCAAAACTTAGAGCCATTCTGAACGGGTCGTTGGTTCCTGTAAAGATTACATTTGCATAGAATATTTACATACACAAATACTTTGAATGGAAATCTCACACAGTGAAAAGAGAAAATACAATACTAAAATAAGATGTACCATTTATTTAAAAGAGGTAATTAGGGAGAAGGACAAACTTTACTGAAAAATTAGGCTGAAGGACACCAAGTTTTATTTTTAGTCCGAAGGAAAAATTTTGAATCAAAATTAAGCTGAAGAAAAATGCTAAATATAATTAGCATTATATTCAGTTTTTTTACACTACACGAAAATGCTGGTTTTAACTAGCATTATTCAGTTTTACACTGCAAAAAATGCTAATTATGTTTAGCATTGCCCTTCAGCCTAATTTTTTTCAAAGTTTGTTCTCCAGCCTAAAAATAAAACTTGACATCCTTCAGACTAATTTTTTTTCCAAAGTTTGTCCTTATGCCTATTTTCCACTATTTAAAAACCACAGAAATACAACAGTCATAGTTACATCTGTTCAATGGGTACATCCAATAGTTCATTCTCACAAGTTTCCAAAAGAAGTAAAGCGATAACTACTAATAATAGCATAACAACTTCATCTTCTTCATGAGCTTCAATCATCACTTCGTCCATGGCTTTTACCCCATCTATTGACCTATTGGATATTTTGAGGAGAGGAGTCAGAACATAAAGTTCTATGTGACTAAAATATAGTGTTACTTAATGTCCATACCCTATATTTTTAGCAGGTTACATTATGTCTACGCAGCACACAACAAACACCAAGTTTCTAACCAATGGGGTGGATATCCAAGTCAATCACCTATTAGTGTTTTAGGGTAAAGACCCAACGAGGTGGCATTCTCGGTCACTTATGGCCCTATTAAAGGTGGATTCTTATGATCTTTTATAACCCTGAGGCGAACTCCTAGCCCTTTAAGACCCCATCCTAATATATTAACGCTCTTAGATCTATACTCTCACTTGTAATATGAGAAATAGTATTGCGAAGGTTATTACTTAACGGGTATTACCTGATAGGACACCTATGTCGCTTAAGGCTTTCTTAGACAATTGGTGAGCAAGCAATGGCCACATATCTTTCAATTACCAATCTGTCTCTAGTTGAGCCCTTACCAGCTTCTTGAGGAAATGGACATCCTTGTGAACTACCCTACTCTATTACCGTTTTATGCCTAACCACTTTTAGAGAAGGAGGACCCAAGGACTTACTTCAAATCTAACAAGGGTGGTCCCATGACTTTGGTACCTCTCCAAGGAATAAACCTTCAGAGGGATCCTAGTCCTAACCACTTAAGACCCAAATAAGATAAAAAGGGAGTCAGTCACTTAAGACCTTCTCAAGGCGTAGTAAACCTTCCTATTTTCACAAAATAGACTTATATATATGTTATATACACACACATTAGACCTCTCACATTAAATCATATATCTGTAGATGTTGGATATGCTGGTCGGTTCTGGGCAGACTTCTACTACAAGTTGGTTTAACCTTGTACCTAGTGAACTAAGTTTTTGAATGGCTCATGGCACCTAGACATCTCATATTAGTTCGACCTACTTGTGGTTGCTGGATTTGTCGGTCGGTTCCGGGAAGGCTTTTACCACAAATGGCAACTAACCTCGTGTCTATGTGTCATTATATATATATATATATATATATATGTATGTATGTATTTAAAGCCACTCTATATACGCACACACAAACAATCAAATATATATTTATTATGGGGACAATTCAAATTCGAATCTAACCTAACCGCATTTATTACGCTAATAAAATGTTAATTACGTTTATATAAGTATAATAATAATAATGCCTAAACAATGTAAATATTCATATAAATGGTGAATAGTTATAACGAGGTGGCAATTGTCAATTTATCAAATTCAAGCATATACAAGTTAGGTTTTCCATACTTTTACCGCTACAACATAGGCACGGTGGCATAACTATAAGATAACAAACAACAGTGGATGGAAAATGTATATACATACATTTTCAACTTGCATTCTAGGCTTGTAGAAATGATTTCAATACTGAATTAAAAATCAGAGCATTAAATACACTTATACATGTATGTTTATAATTCACATTTTATCCAATTCACCCTTTTTGGTGTTATGCACACAAAAATGCTTACATTTGACCAATATCAAATATGAAAGCGTTTGGATTCAAAATAGGATCCAAACCCAAATCAAATCATGAAACAATCAAATATAAACCTTTTTAGGTTACAACCAAGTGATAAATATAGAGGAATTACATAAAATAGAGACAATAGTAGCAATACCCTTTTTTCATCTTTAATCCAATATTAAAATCAAAAATCCACAAAACCCAAATAATCATGACAATTCACATGCAATTACAAGATAGAGGGTTTGGAGGTTTTAGTGTTTATATTATCGAATTTCCAAATCCTCCTAGGCGTATCTTTCAACATGACGAACTAATAAAAATATGAATAGGCCTAAGTAAATTAGATTCCTCTCATAGATCTATGCAAAACATAGAGAAATATGTAGTAGATCTAGATCTGTGCTTTAATCTTTCCGGTCAAATGTGCTCCAACAATTCTCATATTCTATATGTAAGAAATATTTATTAGAATCTCATATATATATATATAGACATATATATATATATATATATATATATATATATATATATATATATATGTTTATGCCAAATTCCAGAATACTAAACTCACGTGATTTAGAATAGAGAGAGGTTAAGAATAGAGTTGGAGAAATAGAAGAAAACCTTAACCTTATTCTTTTATCTTTCTCTAGAATTTAGCAATGGTGGAGAGGCAGCATGGAGGCAGGAATAGAGAATGATTAGGGTTTCATAATGTGATATGAGGGGTTATTTATAGTTTCCCATATGAGCATAGACCGATGGATTACTTATAATTAATCCAAGCCTTTTATTTTTATATATCCCTCAAAGAAAACTCTAGCTTGCTAATTTATTGGGTTGTCCAGCTGCCGAGCGGTCGACCCTAGCGGTCACCGACGGTCAACACCTCTTAAGGGGGGGGTCGACCTTTCGGGGCTAGAATGCCTAATACGGTTGCGTTGCTGAGTTGTTTATTTTAATTAATGTGTTCCTTAATCTCTTAATCTTATACCATATATAGAATATAATTTTTCCTCCTGATCTTATCTTCCATTTAAGTATGTATATATATATATATATATTCAGTTTTTACTGTCCAAATTCATTCGTTCATAACTTCTTCATTCATTGACCGTTTTCAGCATATTATATATGAAAATGATTCAGAATTTCGCCAAGAATCCAAATAAAAGAATTTCGTAGCCATATTCTTTAAGCTGCAAAAATTTCATTTTTCCGACCATGCTATTTAATTGCTTATTTTTATTTATTTATTTATTTACTATTAATACTTATGAATTTTACGAGGTGTTACATTCTCCCTCCCTTAAAATAGATTTCATCCCGAAATATGTTTAAGGGGAAAAAACACAACTCGCACGAAACATCCATGTTGTACACCCATGTTATTTATAATTTATCCATAAACATCCATGACTCGCTGTGATTATGAGCTGCAGTGTAACAACCCATAATTTTTAACGATTTAAATTCCGATTTAAATCGATATTTTTATTTTGAAATTATTCTAATGTTTCAATAATGGGAATTTGTAATTTGAAATACGTACAGTGAGTTATAGCCGCTATGAAAATTTCGTCGAAAAATTTAAATATTTGTCGATCGCGCATTTTTCAGGGCAAAGCTGCGCATATCAGTTCAAATTTTAGCGATTTTATAATCTCTCCAAAACCAGTTCGGACAAACACGAAAAATATTCTATTCGTTGTCACGAATCCGACGGCGAAATTCGTTTCGCGAAAATCGGACGTTTTGACCTCTGTTTTCCGTCCGCATTTTTACGTCAAAGGGGTCCGTAACGCGCTTTTGAATGGAGCATCCTGACACTGCAAATTTTATACCGTTGTGTCCGTCTTGTCGCGTTGATTACCATAATATATTCATTTGTTAGTTTCGGTGTTCAGTTGGCGTTGAAATTGTGAAAATGCTTGCACAGTTCATTTTTGAAACAGAGCCATCTGAGTTCGATGTGTCCCTTTTCCGATCTTACATACTTTTCTAGCCATTTTGGGTCTGCAAAACCCGTCATTTTATTTTGCTAAACCACCCGTTTAATTTTTTGTTTTTCAAAAGTGTAGTATGTAGGCACATTTATGTACTTATTTTACTATTGTTTGCATGAAACGTTCTTAAATCTTTACATGCATATACGTGCATTGCCTTTTGTTTTCCATACCAACTATTTGTTTACTTTCATTCTCATGCATGCGTCCCAACCATTTTGCTTCCATACATTAATTCTCATGCGTTACTTTCTGGAAACAAGACCATTCATGCATACAACATTGTTCCAAAGCAACATTTAGACTTCTGTAGCATGCATTCCTTATTTATTTTTATCATTCCATGCATGCGTTCTGTATTGTTAATTCCTACAACCGACGTGTTACTTTCGAACCAAGTAAAACCATTCCTTATTTATTTTTATTTTTATTATTTTTCTTTATTCTAACTGTTTTTTTTTAAATTCAAACTCCTGTGAAGCGTGTGGAAGTACTAGTCCCAATTCTTTCTCCCACGTCCCTTGTGTTTGAGCCAAATTCGTTCAAAGGTTTAACCGTTCAAATTTTCATGTATATTTTGAAAAAAATAAATAAAAAATGAATAGAAATTTGAGATAGTAAACGGTGCATGCATGCGCAAGCTCTTCCCGTATCATTCTTACCCTCACTTATTTGCCAAAAGAAGCATTCAAATCTTTACGTATATAACAAATGAAAGTTGAACTGTTCATCTCACGTCTTATTCAAACGTGTTTGCCTCGTGAACCGCTCCATTTCCCTTTTTTTTTGGCCACCAGATCCTTTTTCGCTCCCTTTATTTAAACACGGCAGATGTATGTAATCAGCCATCCCCATCGCTATTTTTCCCTGACCCTCTTTTCTCTCATGATTGCCAAACCGCACCTCCCAGAACCAAGCTCCACTTGCTCCGCCCTCCTCAGTCCGCCGTGAACCGCCCAGTCAGCCGCGTCCATCTCCTCCGCCGAGCCGAGGCAACCCACTATTGTCGTGACGCAGCCTGCCTCCCCTGAACAACAACTCGCCGGCGCCAGTTCAAAACTGTTCCACCGATTAGCAGCTCCTTCCTCCGCCTTTACTTGCCGAGCTTACCCAGTCGCTGTCCCCGCCCTTCCCTTCTCATGCAGTAATTCTGTGTCCTTTGTATACTTGAGTTTTGGTGTAAATGTTTGTGCGTGCTATGTTTTCAGGTGTATTGTGTGCATGTGGTATTTTGTGTGTGTAACTGTTGTTATGTGTGTATTGTTTAAGTGAGTTGGGTGTTTGCTTTTGCGTTTGGAGTGGTATGCGTGAGCGAAGTGTGTGTAGTTTTTGAGTGGAGTTGAATGTGTGTGCACTGTGTGTGATGTGTGCGTGTATATTTATGTGTATTTACATTGTGTCATTTTGAAATTTTCATTATTTTGAATATACATATATAGTATATTTTATAGCAGCGTGTGTATTTAAAATATATATAATTATATAATCGTTTTGGTGAGCGTAAAATTTTAGATATATATATATATATTATTTTGAAAAGAATTTAGTGTGTTTATTTTTGAATAAAAATTTGGTGTTGAGTTCGTAAACTGTTCCAAATTCAATAGCCAAACCATCCCAAAACCCAATCTCGTACCGACCCATTGTGAAATTTCCTAACCTCTTCCTATTAAAAATAAATAATATGGGGCGGTTACCGAGTTGAATCCATTCTGAGTCGTGTCTGGATGTCGTCATCTCATTCTATGTCGATCTGTTGTTGTCTCCGTTCTGTGCCACAAACAGGTGAGTTTATCTCACACCTAACTTACATTTTCATGGATGTTAGATCAATAATGAACTGTTATATGAAATGTATAGGATTGCTGATAGAAACTGTTTGATTTGATATATATGCACATTTCATATGTGACACGATATATTCATATGACACGTAGTTGCACTAATGATATATATGCCGAGATTGTTGCTATGTGTTTGTTGTTTGTGATTGTTGATACCCTAGTTAGGAAAAATCACTAAGGGTTGAAATGATACATACCCGAACGAACATTAGAATAAGGAAAAATCGTTATGGGTTGAAATGATAGATCTGAACGATTTTTATTGAATTTGGGATCGCGGGTTGAAATGATAGACCCGTAGAAATTTTATCAATTGCGGGTTGAAATGATAAATATCATATCACTTGACCATAGGGTAGAAAACCATATACGGACACCGTCGGTCATGTTGTTGAAGTAAAATGAGTTTTATTTTAAATTTTTACTTAAGACTTTATATATTTATATTTTATTTAAATATAAATTATTTTGTATATTTTAAGTTATGTGTTTTAAAATGATTTATTTGTAATTAAGGATTTAAATGTTTATTTAAGATTTTACTTATAAATTTATTTATTTTAAACCATATAATTTATTCCTATAAGTATTTTAATCTTTTTATATTATTGTAAATATTTCTTTAAATCTATTTTTATATTATTTTAAACTTATATGTTTATAAGCTATTTCTAATTTACTTTAGAATTTTGTAAACTTATATATATATATACATATATCTATTTTCAAAATTTATTTTTCTTATATATATATTTTATAAACTTTAATAAAGTCAAGATGGATAGTTTATATTTCGCGATTAAATTTGAAGTTTAAAGATGTAAATCTATATAACGATATTTGAATAACGAATGAACTCATATTAAGTTATGAATTGGAACCGATACGAATTTTAGTAGAGATGAACTTGAATTGGTAAATTTAAGAAATTGAATTTGATTTGGTTTAAATTATGAACCTTGATAAGAAATGAATGTGAATTAGGTAAATTGATTTATTTTGAATTTATAGTCGATAAGAATTGAATTCAATTTTAAGTGATTAATTATGAATTGGAATATATATATATGTTATATGTGGAATTGATTTTTATATCATTTGGTTTGAATTAAGAATTTGTTATATTGATGTATAAGAATGGTTTTAAATCGTAATTTGTTTGAATGGAAATATAAGATTTTGATTCAAAATGTAGAAGTAAAATTTGAACTGTATGACTTGAATTCTTGTGAATACAAACTGAAAAAATATATTATCGAAGTTATATGTTATAGTATTTTTTTATGCTATATTTGAGATCTTTACGACATTTTGTCTAAACCGATTTGATTTGAGCGATTCTCGTAAGAAGTTTTCAAAAATGAATATAATCGAAGTTACATATTTAATTTTGATTTCAAAATTCGAATATGAGATTTCATATAATCGATTTTATAAATTGATTTATAAAATAATGACCACGGTGTAAAAAATGTAAACGTTTGGTTGTTAAAGAGACCGGGATCAGCTATTGTCATACTCTCTGCCAATACCGAAAACCACTTTAACAACTATGTACGCGGTGGAGTTCCAAAATGAAGGGGATGAATTGGCGAACGACTCCATTTTATTTTATTTCATATTAATTACGAGACCCTGGCTACCTTGAGTCAGCTTGATGTGGCTAAAACAGGAGCTATGCACGGACCAAGTGAGGTCATACCTCTTATCGAGCACACTTCTTCGATATTATTCTATCACTGTTGAGATTCGATTTGGGCCTTTTTGATTATGGGAGTGTGTATCAAGGTGGGCGGTAGTTGCTACTATGCGTTACCACCAGTCCGGCTCTGCAAACGGTGAATCCACCCTGGCATTCCTTGCGTGCCTTGTCACATGCCTTATACGAGCCCACTACGATTTTGTTTTGTACTATTTTATATGGAGTGCCCTCTGACCAACCTCCAGTTTACGGAGGAATTACGGTACTGTATATACTATGGGAATATATGAACGGTGTAAGGGTAATCATGGTAATCCCGCTTACGCTATTTTGATATTTTACTTTACTGATAGACACTATTGTATATAGCGTATTGTACTATATAGTATTAGTTTGACGGATCCTTAGAGGATGGTGATCCCAAACATCCTCTAAGTTACTGATTGCATTTAATCGAACATTTCATTTGAATTGATTTATTTCCACGAGAATGTTAGTCCTGATCCGAGTTGTTTTGTTTTGCATTATTGCTCGGGTCAGATCGATTATCACAGCTTTCGAGATCCACTCTTGGAGTTTGAAGATTATTGGGTTTTCTCATTTATATCTACCTGTTCAGTTATCTTTGTCATTCTGTTTCAGATTGTTATCAGTTATTTATTGTATTATACTTCCGCTGAATTATTTATGTAAACTCTGATGTAAAGCTTCATGAACTACTATTGTATTTTAATTTTTCCACAATGAGATATTATATTGCTTTGTATCTGTGTCTGTGATCTGTGATTTGTTCTATTTACCTCAGAAGCTAATAACAATCTGTTGTTTTGGACGTTTCAAGATGGCATATTTTGTCAATTCGGCATGGTCAAATTGGCGGGTCGTTACATGCAGACCCACTAAAGTGAGCTCTACCCTAGCATGTAGGTGTAATAAGTGATGAAATATGTATGCAAACAACCTAAATATACATATAATTCTATATGAGTGCTCGGTGCAATGGTGTTGTATCCATTTCCTAACATCCAATCTAGCAATCATGATGCACCCATAAACGTTAATTTAAGGAAAAATTACAGAAGAAAAGCTCTGGATGAGTTTGTCTCATCTTATCCTTGGTCTCCCACGTGCTTTCCGCAAGGTCATTTCCCCAATGTACTCGGATGAGGCGAATGGTTTTATTGTGGAGTCTCTTGATTCCATGCTCTACAATCCTTGTAGTGGCACGAGGGATCCTGGACTCCAACTCGAGTTTTTCTATGTCCCCAACTTCATCAAGCTCGAGTCTGATATTAGAATCATGAAGGCATTTCCTCAGATGAGATACATGAAAAACATTGTGGATTCCCAATAGACGCCCTGGGAGATCCACTCGATAAGCCAAAGATCCTATCTTCTCAATGATATAAAGAGGCCCAATAAACCTAGGAGTCAACTTCCCAGTCTTCCCAAACCGAACAATCTTCTTAAAAGGGGATACTTTTACGAATACTAAGTCTCCAACATTATACTCAGGTTCCCTCCTTTGCTTATCGGCATATGATTTCTGACGGACTTAGCCTGCCTTCATCCTCTGCCTAATCAAAGATATCTTCTCCATGGAATCACGGACAAAGTCTGGTCCGAGTATAACCTTGCCGGTAGTTTCCCACCAATAAGTTGGCGATTTGCATGGCCTCCCATAAAGCGCTTCAAAAGGGGCCATACCAATCGTCGTTTGAAAACTATTATTGTACGTGAACTCCACAAGCGGTAGGTGCTTCTCCCAAACTCCTCCAAAGTCGATGATGCAAGCTTTGAGCAAGTCTTCTAAGATTCTGTTTACTCTTTCTGTTTTCCTGTTTGTCTGCAGATGATAAGTTGTGCTTAAATTGAGTGTCATTTCCAAGGCTGCTTGTAGGCTTCTCCAAAAGTCGCTTGTGAATAAGGGGTCTCTATCACTTACGATACTCGATGGGATACTATGTAGTTGATAATCATTTTGACATATAATTGGGCTAACGAGGCTGTAGTCCTTGTCTTCTTGACTGGTATAAGATGGGTGCTTTTGGTTAAACGATCTACCACAACCCAAATGGTCTCATTCCCATTTTGGCTTGTAGGAAGTCCATCTATGAAGTCCATGGAAATATGTTCCCACTTCCATATGGGGATCTCTAAAGGTAATAACAGTCCTCCGGGATTTCCTTGCTCCGCTTTCACTTTTTGGTATGTTAAACATTTGGCCACAAACTGAGCTATGTCTCTCTTCATTTCTTCCCAATGGAGATTCCTCTTCATATCCTCGTAAATTTTATCCCTGCCGAGGTATATGGTCAATTTCGACCTATGGCTCTCCTCTAGAATTTCTTTCCTCAACCCTTCTTCTTTAGGGATGTAAAGTCATCCATCCCAAACTAAACTTCCATCACTGATGATCGAATACCTAACCAAATGAGGAAAGGTCTCTTTCTTTCCCACTTTCTCCTTTATGTTTCTTAATTCCTCGCCAAAGTCTTGTGCTCTTTGGATCTTTTCTCTTAGGGTATGTCTAATTATCATAGCCCCAAGAAAACCATTTGAAGTGGTTGGTGAGGGTTGCAAAATTGCTTCCATTCTGTTATCGCATTCAAAATCGCATGTTTCCTGCTTTAAGCACGTGCCACAACATTTCCCTTGCCTAGGGCATATTGAATCATAAAGTCAAATAAGGTAATATATTTCATCCATCGTTGTTGTCTCAAGTTTAAGTTACATAGAGAAAATAAATACTTTAGGGATTTATGTTTAGAAAAGAGTTCAAATTTCTCCCCTAAAAGATAATGCCTCCACATCTTAAGGCAATGCCTACTGCGACTAACTCAAGGTCATGTACTGGATATTTTTTCTCTGGATCCTTGAGTTGTCTACTAGCATAGGCAACTACTCTTCCTTCTTACATAAGGACTTCTGTTAAAACGGTCCCACATGCATCGGTGTAAGGTGAATAATTTTGAACCGTCGGGTATAATTAGGACAGATGCGCCAGTTAATACTCCCTTAAATTTCTTAAAGACTATATCACATTTATTACTCCAAGAGAATACCAAATTCCTCTTTGTTAATTGGGTTAATGGAGTAACAATCTTTGCGAAGTCTTTAATGAATTTCCTATAATATCCTGCCAATCCAAGAAAGCTTCTTACTTCCACAACATTTCGAGGTATCCTCCATTCTTTAATTGCCTCGATCTTTGTGGGATCCACGGGAAAGCCTTCACTTGACACAATATGTCCTAAAAATCTTACTTCTTCCCTCCAGAAATGGCACTTCGAGAAATTTGCTTTAAATTGGTTCTTTCTTAATATCCCTAACACTTGTCTCAAGTGTTTTTCATGCTCTTCACGATCTTTTGAAAATATAAGGATATCATCTACGAAGACTACCACAATTTTATTTAGAATTCCCCTAAACACTCTACTCATGAGGTCAACAAAGAAAGCGGGTGCATTCGTTAGTCCGATGGGCATAACTTTCCAATAGAACAATCCGTCTGGCGTCCTAAACGCAGTTTTTTTCTTGCTGTCCTCCATGACCCTTAACTGGTGAAATCCAATTGCAAGGTCTAGTTGGGAAAATACTCGGGCTCCTCTTAAGTGGTCAAAAAGGTCATCGATTCTAGGTAAAGGGTATCTATTCTTCTTGGTCAATTTATTAGTTCCTTATAGTCCACACAAAATCTCAAAGATTCGTCTGCTTTGGTGGAAAACACGACAGGTGCACCCCATTCTGAGGTACTTCGTCAAATGAAAACTTTTTGTAACAACTATGAAATCTGCTTATCTAGCTACCTCCTTTCCTTAAGCGCCATATGCCTCAAGGGTAGTGCTGCATGTCTAACGTCTTTCTCTAGGTCGATACGAAAAGAGATTTCTCTACGGGGTGGAAGTCCTGCGACTTCCTCGAAGACATCCAAGAATTGACAAACTATAGGGACCGAAGATGGTCCTTCAAAAGTGGGAGATAAGGAATATAATAAGGCTTTATCCTTGTGTCTAACATTACAAGGAGTACTTAGGTTGTGCCCTCCTCGACTCTTAAGATGAATAATTCTATTATCGCAATCTAGGACGACCCCATAAAACGACAGGCAGTCCATACCTAGGATAAGGTCATACCCCATAAGATCCAACACGTATGCTTCACAATGGAACTCGACATCGTCGACCTCCAATACTAGGTCTTTACATAACAACTCAAGATACTTAGATCCACCGATAGGGTTGGCAACCTCTATCGCACTATCCGAGATAGATATGGAAAGGTTCAACATATTCACTAATCGCTTGGAGATAAAAGAATGGGCCGCTCTGGAATCGAACAAGGTGTATATTGAATTTCCTAAAACAAAGGTTATACATTCCAGTGTGGGCTGCCCTTAGTCTCTTGGAGGTCGGCATTGAATTGGTGTTGCCTCTATTGCATAGCTCTGACCACTCTTGACAACTTCGCGCTTTGGGCAGTCCTTGGACATGTGTCTTTCTTTGTGGCAATTGTAACATTTTCCCTTGAACTCCTTTTTCGCAAACGAGGTACCACATTCCTTGGCCTCACGACCCTTGTTATTGCACCTCATACAAGTCTTTGCATCCATTTTGAATTTTTCTTATTATTGTTTTTCTGCCATTTTTTTTTTCTTGTTCTTGTTGGAGTTTTCTCCTTTCCCTCCTTCTTTGTCCTCCTTGGCGCTTTCAGTAGTGCATAAGGTAGCTGTCTCAACTAGAGTTTCAAAAGTTTCCCCAAACGTTACTTAGGCTAATAGGGTTTCCTTCAACGAGGAGTTTAGTCCTTTAACAAATTTAAGGGATTTGTTCATGGGGTGTCTACCAATCCTCTTCCAAACTTACATAATTCGGTAAATTTGGATACATACTCTTGCAAGCTCATGCTTCCTTGCTTGAGGTGGAAGAATTTCTATAGCTGGATAGTCATTTCTTCCCTTGGCAATAACTTTGCTTCGAAACGGGTCTTGAATTCGGCCCATGTAAATATCCGGCCCTCATTTTCCATAGATATTAAGTTCCATCATTCAAGGGCCTCATTCTTCAAATGCTAGGCTGCAATTCTCCTTTTTACCTCATTATACCAGCCAGTAGCTTTGAAAGTTCTTTCATAGTCCATAACCCAAGATTTGGCACTAGCAAAGCCTTCCTTTCTAGAAAACAATTTCCCTCCAAGATGCGTGAAAATCTTACAAAGAAGGAAAAAGTCAAAGGCTACCTCATCTGAAGGAGTTGCAGGAGCCGCCGGGGCGATTAACAACATGGACCCGTTCAACAGTATAGAGAAACTGTTGAAACCAATCTGGCAAGTAGCGGGGACTTGCCTGGTTACCCTGTTCAGTTGGATTTTCAGCCATTCTACTATCTGAAAAGAAAAGGAAGAATCAATTAGTGGATACTCCTGAGATAGTATTTAAGCTGAAAAAGGAAGAAAATGATAAAGATGCCTAGTATTAATGCGTATGCTTATTAGGATAATTATAAATATTATATATATAGTTTGAAGAAACTTTTTCAATATACAAATATGCTTCTTATACGTATAATTCCTTATAATCGGGTAACCTATGCTCTGATAGCAAATGTAACAACTCGCCCAGAATGAGCCTAAATTTTGATCCAGAAAAGGGCCATCGAAATTTAGAGCCATTCTAAATGGGTCGTTGGTTCCTATAAGGATTACATTTACACATAATATATACATACACAAATACTTTGAATGGAAATCTCATACAGCGGAAAGAGAAAATATAATATTAAAATAAGATGTACCGTTTATTTAAAAACCACAGAAATACAACAGTCACAGTTAAATCTGTTCAATGGGTCTAATAGTTGGTAGAGAATCGACCTGGGAGAGAATTATATCAAATAGTTCATTCTCACAAGTTTCCAAAAGAAGTAAAGCAATAACCACTAATAATAGCATAACAACTTTGTATTCTTCATCAGCTTCAATCATCACTTCGTCCATGGCTTTTACCCCATCTACTAACATGTTGGATATGTTGAGGAGAGGAGTCAGAAAACAAAGTTCTATGTGACTAAAATATAGTGTTACTTAATGTCCATACCCTATATTTTTAGCAGGTTACATATGTCAAGGTATATCTACGCAACACACAACAAATCCCAAGTTTCTAACCAAAGGGGTGGATATCCAAGTCAATCGTCCAATAGTATTTTTAGGGTAAAGACCCAATGAGGTGGCATTCTCGGTCACTTATGGCCCTATTAAAGGTGGATTCTTATGATCTCTTATAACCTTAAGGCGGACCCCTAGCCCTTTAAGACCCTGTCCTAATACGTTAACGTTCTTAGATCTATACCCTCACTTGTAATATGAGAAGTAGTATAGCGAATGTTACTACTTAACCAATATTATTCGATAGGACACCTATGTCCCTTAAGACTTCCCTTAGACAGTTAGTGAGCATGCAATGACCATATATCTTTCAATTACCAATATATTCCTAATTGAGCCCTTACAAGCTTCTAGAGGAAGTGGACATCCCCGTGAACTACCTTACTCCATTACCATTTTATGTCTAACCACTTTTAGAGAAGGAGGACCCAAATACTTACTTCAAATCTAATAAGGGTGGGTCCCGTGACTTTGGTTCCCCTCGAAGGAATAAACCTTCGGAGGGATCCTAGTCCAAACCACTTAAGACCCAAATTAGATAAAATGAGAGCCATCCACTTAAGACCTTCTCAAGGCGTAGTGAACCTTCCTATTTTCACACAATAAACTTATATATGTATATAGTTATATATATCCACACTAGACCTCTCACATTAAACCGTATATCTGTAGATGTTGGATATGTCAGTCGGTTCTGGGCAGACTTCTACTACAAGTTGGTTTAACCTTGTTTCTAGTGAACTAAGTTTTTGAATGGCCTATGGAACCTAGACATCTCACATTAGTTGGACCTACTTGTTGTTGTTGGATTTGTCGGTCGGTTCCGGGCAGGCTTCTACCACAAATGGAAACTAATCTTGCGTCTATGTGTCACTATCTATATATATTTAAAGCCATTCTATATACGCACTCATAAATAATCAAATATATGTTTATTATGGGGACAATTCAAATTCGAATCTAACCTAACTGCATTTATTATGCTAATACAACGTTAATTACGTTTATATAAGTATAATAATAATGCCTAAATAATGTAAATATTCGTATAAACGACGAAACATTCTAATGACGTGGCAATTGTCAATTTGTCAAATTCAAGGTATACACGTTAGGTTTTCCATACTTTTACCGCTACAACATAGGCGTGATGGCATGACGACAAGATAACAAATAGCATTGGATGGAAAATATGCATACATAAAATTTCAACTTGCATCCTACGCTTGAAGAAATGATCACAATACTAAATTAAAAATTAGAGTATTACACACACTTATACATGTATGTTTATAATTCTCATTTTATCTAATTCACCCCTTTTTGGTGTTACGCGCATAAAAATGCTTACATTTGACCCATTTCAAATATGAAAGCGTTTGGATTCAAAAGAGGATCCAAACCCAAATCAAATAATGAAACAATTAAATCTAAACCTTTCTAGGTTACAATCAAGTGATAAATATAAGTGTACATAAAATAGAAACAATAGTAGCAACACTCTTTTTTCATCTTGAATCCAATATTAAAACCAAAAATCCACAAAATCCAAACAATCATGACAATTCATACATAATTACAAGCTAGAGGATTTGGGGGTTTTAGTGCTTATATTATCGAATTTCGAAATCCTCCTAGGCATATCTTTCAAAATGATAAATTAATAAAAATATGAATATGCCTAAGTAAACTAAATTCCACTCATAGAACTATGCAGAACAAAGAGAAATCTGTAGTGGATCTAGATCTGCACTTTAATCTTTACGGTCAAACGTGCTCCAACAATTCTCCTATTATATATATAAGAAATATGTATTAGAATCTCATATATATATATGTATATATATATGTTTATTCCAAATTCCAGAATACTAAACTCATATGATTTAGAATAGAGAGAGGTTAAGAATAGAGTTGGAAAAATAGAAGAAAACCTTAGACTTATTCTTTTATTTTTCTCTGGAATTTAGCAATGGTGGAAAGGCAACATTAGAGGCATGGATAAAGAATGATTATGGTTTCATAGTGTGATATGAAGGGCTACTTATAGTTTCCTGTGTGAGCATAGACCATTGGATTACTTAGAATTAATCAAAGCCTTCTATTTTTTTATATATCCCTCAATGAAAACCCTAACTAGCTAAATTTATTGGGTTGTCTAGCCACCGAATAGTTGACCCTAACGGTCGACAAGTAATTGACACCCCTTAAAGGGAGGTCAACACCTTAGGGACTAGAACACCTAATAAGGTTTCGTTGCTAAGTTGTTTATTTTAATTAATGCGTTCCTTAATCTCTTAATCTTATACCATATATACAATATACTTTGTCCCCCTGATCTTATCTTCAATTTCAAATTTGAATTCTCCCTCTTTATTTTGAATTTATCTTTGACATATATATATTATTCATTTAGTTATATATGTGTGTGTATATATACATATATTCTGCGTTTATTGTCCAAACTCATTCGTTCATAACTTCTTCATACATTGACCATTTTCAACATATTATATATGAAAACGATTCTGAATTTCGCCACGAACCCAAATAAAGGAATTTCGTAGCTGAATTCCTTAAGCTGTAAAAATCTTATCTTTCCAACCACTCTATTTAATTGCTTATTTTTATTTATTTATTATTAATACTTATGAATTTAACGGGGTGTTACTAATCCAATTATTTTCAAACTGGAGCTTGAAATTTTGAAATCCAAAATTGGTAAATGAAATTACTTAAATAATCGAAGTTGAGAATTTGAATTCAGGTACCGTTCTATACAGTTGTCGTAGGCTCAATGCGATTTTCGATCCTCTTGCCGATAAGCTAGAGAAAAGATTTTGAAATGGAACTCCACTCTTATTTCTCAAGATGGTAGACTTGTTCTCATCAAATCTATCCTCGACTCCTTTGGGTCTCATGTTTTCGTGACTATGACTTCTACCTCGTCCTTTTTTGCTCCCGTCGATCGTTGGCATAAGCCTTTTTCTAGGGGAACAAAGACGAGGCAAACAAGCACCATTGAATTTATTGAGATGTTATTTTTTGGCCCCGATGCAAGGGTGGTCTGGTGTTGCGTAACCCACATGATGTTTGTGTGGCTTATGGTTGTAAGCTTTGGGTTCGGTTCAGTTTAAACGATTCTCTTTGGGCGTCGTTTCTTTATGCTAAGTATCATCGTCTTTTACCTACTGATTTCACTGGGACTTCGTGTTATGCAAGTGAAATGTGGAAACAGATGCAATCAGTTAAGGCTTTCTCTGATTCTCATAGTAGGGTATTCGGTTGGAATGAGATCCCATTCTATCTAAGGGCGCCTTGGAACTCTGCTAGATCCCTATGCCTAGAATTGCGGTGTTTTCTTTTATTTAGGACAGCAGGATGCCTCCCAAAGTTTCCTTTTTTATGTGGAACGTTCTTTATGATGTCTTCCTATGGATTCCAACATCATAAGGATTAGTATCCCTTTCGGTGTAGATGCTGCAGGGCCGGGGCATTGGAGTCGCCTATGCATTTATTCTTAAAGGGTGAATGTGCTCGTTCTGTTCGGGCTTTCTTTTGAGCTTTGGTAGGACTACAAGGGTCCTCTTCTACTCTTCTTTGCTTGCTGCATATCTAGTGGAATGGAAAGTCCAGTAAGGACCTTCATTCCACCATTCTTAGTCTGATTTCGTATCATATCTGTCGGCATCTTTGGTGTGCGCGAAATAAGGCAATTTTCAATGATTCACATATAAACTCGTCTTCTTTCATTCGTAGAATCAAGGATGATGTCTTCTTAGTGTTCATAGGTTGCCATTTTATGGGTAATCTTAAAACCCAGTCGTTGGCATTGGCTAGGATTTTTCTATTACATGACGGTGTTGTTCTCGTGAGGGTGTCGATTGAGGCTTCCTAGGTTAGACTTGGGTTACTTTGGGCTTCGTAGGGTTTGCACTTCTGGAGTACGTTTCTAGATGGGAGTTTCAGTCTGGTTGTAGATTTATCATGGGTTCGTCGTGGATTGTGATCGAGATCGGGTTTCCGGATGGGATCCACGAGCTGGCTTTGTTCTTCATCATCTAGTTACTGGCCTCCGACAGTGTTGCTTGGCGGGTGTCTCTTTTTCGCCTTCGTTGTTTTTGGCTATTGGTGTGAGTGGGGTTGATTGCAGTTCCGTTGTGGCATTTTTTATGTGTTTTTTTGGGTTGTAGTGGTGTGTATGAAGATGTTGTTTCATTTTTGTAAGCCACTGGAAAATAGCTATTTTCTCCTTTTTGGATATATATATATATATATATATATATATATATTGTTAAAAAAAGAAGTTGAGAATTTGAAGTCATGATCAGAATGTGATTTGAAATTCAGAAATTGATTTATTTTAAAGGGCTAGACTTTTAACTTTGGATATTGCTAAACAAAAGTGATATAAAATAATATTTCAAAATTGGCCTTGGGATTGAATTATAATTAGTTTTAGAGTTTAAGTTGGATATTAAAGTAAATTTGATTTAATCGATTTAAGTCAATAAACTTCGAAATTGAACTCGTAATTGTTATAAATCGAAATTAATTTAGAATTGAAATTAATTTGACATTGGAGTCGAAATTTATTTGGAACTGAAAATAACTTAGAATCAAATTGAAGTTAATTTGGAATTGAAATAGGAGTTAGTAAAAATAAATCGTTTAAAGAATTGAATTGGAAATATGAATTTATGACTGATGTACGGATTTAATTCGGGAAATGAGTTTATTTTAAAGTTTGCACTTCAAAAACTTAAAAAATGGAATTTTATCCGATTAATGTGCTTTAAATCGTAAATTTGAAATTTGACTTAAAGTCGATACCAATCGAAATGGTTTAAGATAAGAATGAATTTTTGAATCTTAAATCTTGAAAGTAATTTGTTGAATCGAATTGAACTTTTAAATGTATGTTTAAAGGATGAGATTCATTCGAATCAGGATTTAAGTAACGGATCAGAACTAGATCGAAATTTGGTCAAAATGGAATTGTAAGAAATCGACAATTAAGTTTATTGATTTGAAATTTAGACAAGAGTCTAAATTTATCGGAATGGAGGAAATAGTTTGATTTGATATATTTGTAGATTTAATTAATTCAATATACATTGTTTTAAAACTTATTTTACGACTAATCAATTTATTTTGGTTTTACAGACTATTTTAGTATATAAATCATGTTAATACTTAAGCAATTTTAAACTTTTTATTACTATTCAAACTAATTTTCTGTAAGAATTTCAAAATGTTCAGGGTGGAATGTTATATTTTAAACCATGGATTTAGATACGGATGTGGTTGATGAAGTATAACCTAAGTTGGAAATCGAAATAATTTTTTCAAGTGCAATGACATGTTTAGGTATATATGTGTTTTTGAATGAAGTGATATTTTAAACTAAACATGATGATTTCAAAATGGATTAATTTTTGAAACAAATATGATACTTTGATATCAAATGCAAATCCTTTTGAAATGTAAAAGAACCAACCGATGTGTAAAATGATGATTGGTTGTTAAAGAGAACGAGGCCTCTTACAACGAACTCGGATTTTTGACCTCGAAAATCAACACAAAACACCATGTCGACTATCGGAGCATCGGAAATACCGGTTCATTAATAGAAAGAAGTTAGAGGGTGAGAAATAGAAAGAAAGTTAGGATAGAAGAAGAAGAAAATCACAACAGAATAAACACGAATCTCACAATGGAATGAATAAAATATATCATAACATAACTTTGAAATACAAAACTATATTTGTTCTTACATTCATCATCATCAGATTGCATAACATATATACCACAACGGAAATAAACTCTATATATAACTAGTATTGAAGCCTCCTGCTCCAAGCTCCTCCAAGGTGTCTGTAAAATCCCGACTGCTTGATTGCCCGTACAAATTTGGGAACCCAAGAGTTTAGGGGAAAACAAAACAAACTCTATGTCGGTCATAGGACTGGTATGAGTAGACTCCAATCATTTGGTTTAACTTTTCAAAATCCTTTTCAAAAGAAAAGATAATCGTAAGACCGATCCAAACATAAACATGGATGGTTTTTACCTTATGATAACCTAAAACATTCTTTAAAAAAACAATATTATTCTGAAATTATAATAGTGTCTAAATACAAGTAAATAGCAATCTAGCAGAACGCTTGCATCTCACGCTCTACATATATACTATAAAATCAAAAACCGCGTGCTCTTATTGGAGAATGGATTTCCAACTATGACAAGGTATGGGACCACCTTCCGACAGTGTATCTTTGGAGATGAATACACCAGTGTTCAACAAGAACATCTTGCAACCCGGCTAAACATGACCGACCATTCATTTAACCTTGAATGTTCTAAATATGTTGTCGCCTTACGGCTTTTTTTCGCGACCAACGTAAATACCGGGAGATACAGAAATGAAAAGAAGTAACAAATATGAATATTCTCTAGACAGTGACAATACATGTTACTATCAAAATCAACATTTGAAGAAAGATGGTAGTAAAGGGGTATCGGATGGCCGAATGCTCGCGGAAGGGCTTAATAGAAAGTAGGACCCGACAATGAAAAGAGCGAGAGCAGGAGGACGTATCCGAAAGGCCGCCACAACCGGCTTCTTCGCCAAAGTCAGTCCGACGAGACCTTTCAGCAATATCGGCTCGACAAAAGGTTCCGTATAAGGAACCACTCTGATCCAGAACCATGGATGTCAGAAGCGACGAATTCGACAGACAAAGCCCAAAGGAAAACCTTCAACAAATAACCTACCCATATACCGATACACCTAAAGGCAACAACATTGGAGGCACTAATCCGAAAGAACACAAAAAGCCACCCAAAATCGGCTTTCGAAACATCTACTACATAGCTACCGAAAAGATCACATCCGCAAATAAATAAGAGTGATGCCGGAAGCTACCCTCCAAGAATACATGCTACCGCGAAGGCTCAACCGGAGGGTTAGCCGAAACTCAGACAGGGATTATAGGCAACCCATGCTAGTCTACCTAGTACCGAGACCCATAGCGGTTTCAACCCGGCAGTTATCAACACACACTACAGGGTCAATCCCCTCCACGTGTCCACGATAAAGTCGAAAGCCTACACTTGGAAATTCATGTCCACAAGCCTACATTCAGAAGCTGCCCTCAAGAATTCAAGTATCACAACCAAATGCACCCAAGGCGGCTGAAGGTCAAGCACCTGAGACCAAGAATAAAACAATTGGCCAAAAGTCCAGGCGGGTCCGATAGCCATACGGGTCTGATAGCCATACGATGGAAAGGACCCCGAATCATTATAATTAGGACCCGAGGGGTCACATTAAAGGGGGGAATTTTCTCTTACTTTTGGATTCTCAAAAAGAAACTTAGAAAATAACATCAATAGAGAATTTCACTCTATGACATCTTTGTATTTTCCATTAAAAGCTTAATGAAGTGAGAATTTCTTAAGAAAATTGCTCTGTAAGTGTGTACGTTTATTTTCCCTAATTGCAGTAGTCGCAGTTCATTATCCATAATACAGAGAAGTCCGAGTTCACATCCATTAACACCCATGAACGACGATCGAACCTCAGTCACTGAGTCTAGATCCAATCTGGTAATCCTCAGTGAGCCTACGCCTTGGAGCCCTTACATCCCAGTCCCCCACTAAAGTCAAACAAGAAAGAGAACCAATCCACCTGATTTTCTCTTAAGATTTATCCCCACTGATCCATCTCTACTGTTAACGAAAAATATCATTAACAATATACCCTAATGGGAGTGACCCACTTAGCCACGCGACCTACCCGATTTTTGATTCTTCAAAAGAGGTACATGTATAGGTTACAGTAGGAATGTATGTCTGCGTGTAATGAAACTCGGGTGAAATTTGTTTTAGGTAGTTGAAAAGATGGTGATAAGAAAATTCATGGCAGCTCATTTATCTGAGGAGATAAGTTAGGGTAGCTTTGACAGTGAAGGCAAGTTAAATTTGTAGGTCTTGCGTCTAGTGTCAAGTGAATTTCAGGCTTACTATTTGAAGCACATAGGTTAGCTGTATGCAGCTTTATACAGGATGTAGACATGTTGTTCCCAGTTAATGCATATGCTAGTTAAACTATAGGTTCGTGTAGAAAATTTACCCACGTGCATCCACGTGCAGTGTATGCTGGGCTAAGGCTTAAGGGTAGAAATATAAGTTAGGCATGTGGAAGTTTTTGTCATAGGCTTTACGACATTTTCCTCACTTTGCCCATTAAGTCTGTTTATATATTTTATTTTATTTTGAAAATTAGGTCCGTTTATATATATATATATATATATATATATATATATATAGGTAAGGACAAGCGGTTTTAATAGTGTTCCATAACACTTTTATTATATCAAAATAATGAGTGCATTAAAAAAGGGGATGCACAAAGTGTGCAACAACTAAGAAATCACGTAGTTAAGACAGTATCAAGGAAGATACACCCTAAATTTTCGAAAATTTTCGCCATAACCTCCTTTGTGCGGGAGATCTTTAAAACCACAACTAGCCTTACAGGGCCCTCATCAATCCAAAAGAAAAAGAAAAAGCCAAGCGGCTCATAAAACATCAAAACCCAAGAAATACAGTAAATATGTACCTATTTGTCGGGCATACAATTTTATTCCTCTTCTTAGCTTCCATGCTATGACCTGTTCACACGTATATATGTACATGTATGCAATTCCAATAAAATTTCAATTCAGTTCAATATTTGATTTAATTTGGTTAAATTTACCATTCATTCACATATTGGTTTCAATAATTTTATTAGTTAAAATAATAATCAAACAACACAACCAGCAATCAGTTAGTTGATTAGCTTTTCAAATATATAACTTTAATATATACTCCAATTTTTAGTGCCAAATCACAACAATATATCCTATCTAGTTTTGGTTCTCAAACCAATCAATTGGAAATATATAGATATCCCACTTTTGAAACTCGAAAATAATACTGATGATGGGGCCCCATCATCAGAATCATTCCTGGGCGACTAGAGTGTGATTCTATATCCATCCAGTATATTTGAGACTTCGTATATACGTTCATGACGCGTATATGCAAAATCTTCATATACTAGATAGTCCAAATTCAATATAAAATAAAACACTCAAATACGTATTATAAGATATATTTTTAAAATCAATTTGTTTATAATAAACAACACTCTTCAAACTCATTCTAGGATACTACCGATCCCATCTGTAACGAGTCATTCTTATTGGATATTACTAATCCAATCTCTGATGTATTCTTTCGTTTGGTTCTAATGTGTCTTGTTCTCGAGCTCTGTAAACCAAAGCTCTGATACCAAGTGAAACGACCTAAACTCGCCCATACGGGAAAACCCGGATTGAGTTGAGAACACGACAATCAAAACGCAAACAATAGAACATTTCATTGCTATTACAACAATTTACATCAGTGTATAAGAATATAACAGAGTATGAATAAATATTACACATTGAAAAATATTAGAGATTTAAAATACATTACATAGCAGTGGAAAAATAATACATAACACAACTGAAAGAAATACACGGATACAGAGCTTTCCGAATATAGCTCCAGCTGTAAACCAGGATCCTATAAAGTAGAAATCTGCAAAACCAAAACTACTAGCTGCCCGTTTGGAAAATAGGGCACCTAGAGTTTAGGTTAAAACAATAAGCTACAGGTCAGTCATGGGACTGGTGTGAGAACTAAAAAAATTATTTAAAATTTTACATTAAATGTTGATAAATCAAGGGAACACGCCGTATAACATGGAACAGGTTTTCTCCCAAGAATACCAGTGTATAAAACAAACAGCGCAATGATTTTTGGAAAAATGAAGCTATTATAAGACTCAGGTCCCATCACATAATACAGCACAAGCCGGAGGATTGATTTTTCGCTTATAATAGCCAAACATGCTTGGTACATTTAAAACAAATCACTTAATATTACTATAAGTGTATAGTGTCAAAATCACTTCAAATATAAATGTATCAATCATAGATGTCATAGTGTCCATCCCACTATGTCGCCATACTAGGCTCTTCAATTAAAACCAAAATGTAACGTATTGGAAATTGGATTCCATCTATGAACCAAGGCAAGGGATTACCCTTCTGATTCGTGACAATCTAGCACCATGTCTTAGGATTCAGTTGCAACTACACCTGGAGCGTCAGGGTCGGTCCACACTTACGTTAGTGGATTATAATTCTTGAACAATGTGTTTCCCCACCCTATGGGGCGTAATGGTCAGTATGTCGACCATATCATCCATCGGCCCCGTAGTGACCGATATATCCAAGGCGCCTCGCTATCCATCAAATAATATGCAACATCCACATGAGTAAAATGTCTGGGCTCCATACCATGACACCACTCCTAGCTAGAAGGAAACACTTGTCCTCCTTTGGGGTCCTCTCCTATTTTTGGTTCACACGGGGGTGTGAGGCTCGCGAATTAACGCTATACACAAAGCTATGCTATTTAGAGCCATGCTTTGATCATCAATCACAAGACTCTGCTTTTCAAAAGAAGCCTTGATCATTTACATCTCAGCATGCCACACTGACAATTCACGCTATGCGACTGGCATCTATCGATATATAACCTATAAGCTCGTACGTCTTAGAGAAGGGTGTTAAGCAAGAGAACAAATTCTCTACCACCAAACAGATATATATTTAATAGAAATCAATCAACACAGAATAAAATCCAATGTCAAACACACATCCATTTACTAGTTCGTTCTGGGTCTGAACGAAATTGGAGGCACCTTATTCCTCGTCCCATATGTCTAATACAGGAGAGAAGCCCTCGCATATCCAGTCGATCTCCAAGTACATCTGGACGATCACCACTTATTACCTTGTCTTGGGTGTACAGCCCAATCAAGGCATCAGTAATCATCCAAACGATGTGAAGAACTCCGGTCTTCAACCACCGTCTTCATCATGGACTTACCGTCGTATCAATTATTCAGAATGGGATAAACCCGGTCTTTAACCCGCGTATCTTATAAATAAGTGCTATTAAAACACAACATACGCCTCATTCCAATCCAAAATATTATTTTATTTAAATATTCTTTTCACAATTTAAACCAAATTAAGGTTTTCCAAGCTAGTTGGGATTAGCGAACCTTACTAAAGTAATCATTTATTATATTTCCCAATCCCAACCTATTCATCCCATGGAGCAAAACTGGTAGTACTCCATATCTAACACCATTATGCTACTAGTAAAAATTAATTACCATTTCACGTTCAAATCTAATTAAAGATTTAACCATCGCTTGGAGCAAAACTGGTTATACTCCATTCTCGATCATTTCCTAAATTTGATAATTTAAATTATCACATTCACATTTCAATCTAATTAAAGATTCATTAAAACTCTACTTAGTTTTAATCCCCAAAAATCATTATGTAATAATTATTCAAATTTAGGAAATAAATCCTGTCTTTAACTGGGTTAAAGAACTAGTGTCATTTAAAACATAGTTCACGATAAACCCAAAATCGCATTCCATTAATTATGGAATTTTTACAGAAAACAGATCAATATAATCAATATAAACTTTTGTATCTGACTAATAATATAAATGGAATAACGACAAAGCCCTTTAAATTCCATATATATATATATATATATATATATATATATATATTAACTGTCTTCATCTACAGAAGTTCGCTTCGATTATTGCCAAATCGAATTCCATTCCAATTTATTTTATTAAATTGGAAAACTTTAGTTTGGAAAATTTTCATTAAATCTTAATGAAAGATTTATATATTCCAAATCACATTTCACTGTTAATCGGGTTAAAGAACGAATGTCGTTAAAAACACAGTTCATGTAATGTCCCGTGTTTTTACGGTATAATAATTAATTTATTTAATTATTTAAATAGTGTTTAGAGATTTAAATGGTCGTTTAATTAAATAATATTGAATATTTAATTAATATAAATAATAGAATAATATATTTAATTTCTGAAATAGTCGGAAATAGTGGAATTCACGGTATTGTGTGAATTGGATCATTTATAATATATAATTCAGTTTAGAGTTGAATTATATTAACGAATATATTATATAAACGACAATTGAACGTACAACTATATTATAATTATAATTGAGCTCGAAATGGCATGGTAATTCGTAATTTGGCGATTCGAACTTTAAACGAATATACAGAATCCGTTTTAAAGTCGGATTTCTGTGAAATAAGAAACGTTCAGAGCTGGTGAAGTGTATTTTTCTAATGGAAGAGAAAAACCGAGATTTCCTCATGTAGATTGTGAGTTACGTCCAAATCAAATTTTCAAAAAGTTGCTATGGAATTACCTTATAATTTATATCGATTTATTTATATTATAAAAGGAATTTAATATAAATCGAATATCGATATAACTGGGAACTTTGAAATATCGAGTTATAAACTCCGATATATTTATTTTGGAGTTGTATGATATTCTATGTGAATATATACGATAATATTAATTTATTAATATTTTTTTTAAATATATTAATATTTAAATGGGTTTATTTAGAGCTTTAAAAATAGCCAGTTGTGCAAACGAGCTCCATTTTCAATGAAACTAATTTTTTGGATCCGGAATATTAAATTATTGTTAAATTTCAATTTTTGCGATCCGGGTCGTTGCAGTGGTATCAGAGATGACGGTTAAGTAATTACTTTGGCACTGTGGCGTGACTCAGTAGAGATAGGGTTAGCAATACCCTAGATTGAGTTTGAGTGTATATATATGAGCGCGTATTTGTTGTTCAATATAAAATGATTTATATTGTGGAGATTTATTGATTGAGTTGTTTATGAGTTCTGGTCGATTAGTTTGATCCACTGTATCAGTAGGAGTTAATAAACACTTAAATACGATGAATCGACATGGTATGTTTTGAAAAGAGGGTAAATGAAATAAATTTACCCAAAACATATTTTGTTATAAAAGTAATATATATATTGGAATTATTATAATATATAGGATGTGTTGGTTGTTATTATAATCGAATGAGATTATAAATTTAAATGGTTATATAAATAACCAATCAAAATCCATATAAGTATAATGTATGAAATCAGATGAATTAAATCTGAATTTAAATCAGAATTGAAATTACAACTCTGGAAAGTTAGAAAAGTGTTTGTAAATGGACTTGGATTGAATATATGAGAATTTTAAAATCCTGGAAGATTTTAAATTGCTTTACGAGCATTGTGAATGGTATTTTGAAAATAGAATTCAAAATGAAATTATTTAAATATGGATTTTGAAAGTGATAGTATTGAATTCACTTCGATCGCTGGGAAATAATTCTGATGATGCTGGCCACATCACCAATGTTCATTTTCGAGTTCTAAGTGATGGATTACTACCAAAGGTATTCATTTGGAATTCATTTGAGAAAAACAAGATGTTTGATTCCGAAAAAGGGATATTTGATTTTTGAAAAGATAAGCTGTTTAAAACTCCCAGAAACAGATTGTTTGAATTAAAACAAATTAAAAAGAAATGTGAGAAAGCACATCGAAATTGAATTGAAACCAGTTAAGTGGAACTTGAATTTGATTAGAATGATATTGAGAAATAGTTGGATTTAGGAGATAGAAATTTGAAATGGTATTGGATGGGTATATCAAGATTTTGGAATCAAGAATGACACTTGAGATTTAGAGTGGAATTTGGCTTGGATAAGCAAATGATTGGGTTGAGGATAAAATTGGTTGGAGATTGATTGGAATGACATTGGTATAAGTTAAATTGGTAACAGATGCAAAGGATATAGTGATATGCCCGACAAAAAGGCACAAGTTTATATTTCTATTGGATATGAGATTTATGAGCCGAATTTGCAAGCCGCTTGGCAGTTTGATTTTCTTTTGGGTTAGAAAAGGCCTAGAGAGGCGAGTTGTAGTTGTACCGATTGACCAATACAAAGGAGGTGCTGGCGAAATTTTCCAAAAAATTTAAGGTGTTAGAAAATTTTCGGAATTTTTGAAAATTTTGGATATTTGGAATGAAATAATATTTAATTGAAATAAATTGGTTCAGTCGAAACTGAAGATAAAATATAGACAAATAATTTTTACCCAGTTAACAAGGTTTGTTCTCTACCTTAGAAATTTCGAGGATGAAATTATTTTAAGGGGGGAAGAATGTAACGTCCCATATTTTTACGGTATAATAATTAATTTATTTAATTATTTAAATAGTGTTTAGAGATTTAAATGGTCATTTAATTAAATAATACTGAATATTTAATTAATATAAATAATAGAATAATATATTTAATTTCCGAAATAGTCGGAAATAATGGAATTCACAATATTGTGTGAACTGAATCATTTATAACATATAATTCAGTTTAGAGTTGAATTATATTAACGAATATATTATATAAACGACAGTTGAACGTATAATTATAATTAAGCTCGAAATGGCGTGGCAGTTCGTAATTTGGCTATTTGAACTTTAAACGAATATACAGAATCCGTTTTTAAGTCGAATTTCTGTGAAACAAGAAACATTCGGAGCTGGTGAAGAGTATTTTTCTAATGGAAGAGAAAAATCGAGATTTCGTCGTGTAGATTGTGAGTTATGTCCAAATCAAATTTTCAAAAAGTCGTTATGGAATTCCTTTATAATTTATGTCAATTTATTTATATTATAAAAGGAATTTAATATAAATCGAATATCGATATAACTGGGAACCTTGAAATATCGAGTTATAAACTCCGATATATTTATTTTGGAGTTGTATGATATTCTATGTGAATATATACGATAATATTAATTTATTAATATTTTTTTTAAATATATTAATATTTCAATGGGTTTATTTAAAGCTTTAAAAATAGCCGGTTTTGCAAACGAGCTCCGTTTTCAATGAAACTAATTTTGTTGACTCCGGAATATTAAATTATTATTAGATTTCAATTTTTGTGATTTTTGGAATCAGTATGTGGCCGTGGGCGATTTTAATGTGAAAAACAGTCAATATTTTGACTGTTAAAAATACGTTGTGTGAGCAAACGTACTCGGAATTCGACAAACAAGTTTCATTGGGTCCATAATGTCAAACTCTAGTTATATGTCAATTTTTATGATTTTTGGGTATCGTACGTAATTATACGGATTTTTAAAGTGATAAATTAAGCTAATAATCGAATATAAAATAAGTAGCCTACCTTCTAAGCTATCTGTTGCTTATAAATAGGGCTACCTAAACCTAACTTCTTTCTTCCTTTAGTCAACGTCGTTCTCAGCCGACAACACACGAAAGTAAACCCCGGGTCGTTACATTTCACAATAAACCCAATTTACATTCCATTTTATTCCAGTTACTAAATATAAGTGAAAACTCTAATAATCTTAATCAAAAGATTTATTCTTTTCACATGGGGTTTAAGAACAGTGTTATTGAAGACACCATTCACGACAAACCCAAAATCCAATTCTTGTATTCAATTCCTATTAAATATTAATTAATCGGAAAACTCCACTAAATCTTAATTAAAAGATTTGTTCTTTTCTCAACTGGGTTTAAGAACAGTGTTATTTAAGACACCATTCATGACAAATCCAAACTCCAATTCTTTTATTCAATTCCAATTAAATATTAATTAATTGGAAAACTTCACCAAATCTTAATTAAAAGATTTATTCTTTTCTCAACTAGGTTTAAGAACAGTGTTATTTAAGACACTGTTCACGACAAACCCAAAATCCAATTCAATATAAAATACAAGGCTCTGAATAGAAATTATATCGGCTTATATTCAATATCAAATTATGAAACTAACGGATATCGTATTGGGAATAACGATATCTGTATCTTCCAAATTCCCATAAAAATATCCGTATAACCATGGAATCCAATATCGAAATATTCCGAAGATTATTTCCGTTCCAATCCATTCCAATTTATTCATTGGAAAATTCTGGTTATTTTTAAAACCATTTCAAAATCCAATTTATTTATTTAAAAATGTTGGATTATCTCTCTAGTTAATAACTAGTTCATTTGGATAAAATATATTTTTATCTTTACAAACGTGGAATTTTCATCCAAATTCTTTCCAAATCATTTATTATAATTTACACAAATTATTAATATTTTTAATATCTTCATTAAGGCCCTTTCAATTGATTTCCATAAACGGTCATTGAACTGCACTTATAACGACCTTTTCCAAATTTGATTTGGAGATAATTCCAAATCCAACCGTTAGATTTCAAATCTCTTATATTCTTTGGAAAGCTTTTTTCGATACGAGCCCAACGATTCCGGTTTAGGAGAATCCGACGGTCGATTCTCCCGTAATATCAGTTCGAAGTCAATGGTCGAAATTCGCGAACGGTCGAGGCGTGGCGCGTTCTATTCAGGCCATTAAATATATATAAATTTATATTATATATATTTCATCGATTTCCATTTAAAACGTACTTTATAAATCGTTTATAAATTCGTTTTAAAACGATTCCCACTTCATTTTCAATTTTAAATCAAAATTGAATATTCCTTATCATTATAATGTTTAAATGATAATATTTTCAAAATATATGATTTTGAAATCATTTCCTTTTTGATATTCATTATGAAAATGAATAAAATCGATATAAATATCGTTCGCATTAAAATGGCGCAAATTTAATCAACACGGCTTCACACATTTCAATATTTTCGTGTCCATCCAAAACTGGACATCAAAATCATATTTTAATCCTTTACATAATATTATTTTAAAATATTCGTTATTTTAAAATATTTCCTTATTTTAAAATATTCGTTCCTTTAAAATATTCGTTATTTCTGAATTGGAATCAGACCCAATCAATTACCATATAATTTATTTATATGGATTTCATACACCACATGTATACAAGAACCATGATAAACAATCAACCATCATCCAAAGTGCATCACACAACTGCATAAGCATTAAATATAAATAATTAACGTTTACCACAGTCTGTCAACCTATCGATTGACATACAACTAAACAATTGGGATTAGTATACGTCAAATATCATCCCAATACCCGTGTGGGGTTTCAACCATCAAATAATTATTATTATTTGTGCACTTGGGCGATGTGTAAAAATTATCGTCCCAATCGATATCGCAAAAATAGGCGAGCATAAACAAGTCGTCCGACCTGTAAATGGATTTGTAACCTTATTTTTAAGTATCCAATAATTATTTTATTTATCGCAGTTATAAACTATAAATAATATTTTCAACTAACTAAATTTTTCTAACACTTTTTAGAAAATTTCGGTAACATAACGACACGATACTAGAACTGGAATAAGGTCTAGCCTTATCACTCGCCTAATACTGGCTCGCGCCATACACAAACCAATTTCGATTCAATTCACACCCAAATCCAATCAAATAAACCAATCAGTATCCAAATTTCCATAATACAATCCAAACAAACAACTATGGTTTGTACAATATACAGTATCGGGGGATTCCAAGCCTCGTTTGCACCCTAATATATTTTTAACTGTAAATAATTAGAGTGAGAAAAGTTCTCACCTTTGGTTTCCACTCCGTCATTCTTTGATTGAACAGTTTGGATTTGGATTTGTTTACGCGCGTTGTATTCTTCACCGTGATTCCAGCATAATCTGTTTCGCGCAGTTTATATTAAAAAAAATCTCATTTTTAATAACGCTACATATATATTTAAAAATCAGATTTTTACATCCTATGTATATAATAAAAATCATATTTTTACAACGCTATGTATATAATAAAAATCATATTTTTTTATAATGCTATCTAATTATTTCATGGCTTGATTATTTTATATATAGCATATATACGATAAAAATCCTATTTTTATCTAACTAGAAATAATTTCATATATATGATAAAAATCCTATTATTTCTAACTAAAAAAATATTCCTTTGTATGATTATTTTAAAAATAGCATATATAATCTAAAAATCATATTTTTATCTTTCTTCAAATATTTTCATGCTATACACTAGTTAAAAATTGTATTTTTAACTTACTAAAAATATTTGCATATCATGAACTAGTTAAATATCACATTTTTACCTTGCTAACAATGTTAAATCAAAGAATTAAGATCAAAAACTCACTGTTCATCGTTTTGGAGCCTCCGAAGTCTGTAACCCGTTCTTCGATCGAAAACTGCCACTGCGCCAGAGTTTGCAGGTCAGGGAAGGCGGCGGTGGCTAGGGGCCCACTATGGATTGGAGCAGCGGTCTGTTGCGAGTTTGGGGCTTTAGGGTTTGGAGATGTCTGAAGGAGGAAGAGGGGTCGGGGGAGGCGCGACGAATGTTTGGAGGCGCGGCGCATCGGTGGAGGGGGGCGACGGTGGTCTGTGTGATGAGGGCGACAATCTCAGGAAGGGCGACGGGGCTTTCAAAGGAAGGGACGTTTTTTTTTATATTTTGACCGAGGGTTTGACTAAGTAAAGAGAGTTATGGTTATACCTTATATAAATAATTTATTTAATTATTTCCAAAAAGTTAGTTTTAAATTCGAACTCCGAATCAAGCCCAACGACTGTAGCCTCTAACTAAATACCCCATTCCAGACACATTGGTATATATTTCCCAAGCCAATTCGACTGTTTCAATCAGTTTTTATCAAAATTAAAATATAATTCAATCTATATTGAATTTAAACGCCTATTTTAATTTACCAAAGCCTTATACTGACTCCAAAAATTACAGAAAAATAAATATAGCTATATTTTGATGATACGGTCCTAATAAATCTAATTTTGTCGAATTTGGAGACCGTTTGAAAAATGGCCATTTTCTGGTCGATTAAATTCAAACTGGAATTACTAAACATGTTTAAATTTAGCACGCTCACATATTAATTCCAAAAATTATGAAAATTGGAATCTAATAATAATTTGACATTCCGGATCTAACAAAAGTGGTTTCGTCGAAAACAGAGGTCGTTTGCAAAATGGCTATTTTTAAGAGCTATATATTATATGAAAATATATATAAATTCCATAGCGACTATTTCAAATTTTAAACTGGACATAATTTTTAATTCTAGTTATCAAATATGGATTTTTCACATTCATTAGAAAGATATTATTAAACAGATTCAATTATTTCTTGTTTTACTAAAATCCGATTTTTTTTGAATCATGTACATTCATTTGAAATTTGAAATCGAATTTTCAAACTACTGCATCATTTCAGGCTCGTTTTGTAATTAGAATAAATTTATACGTTCTAACTTCGATTAAAATATTTTTTTTGTCGTTATTATTTAAAATAAATCATTTTAAATATTTAAAATTCATTAAAATAGCCAAAATAAAATTTTAAAATTGGTTCTAAAAATCCGGGTTGTTACAGAATTTGAGGCTAATGGGTGGCAGCGAAAATTCTCCTACGTTCCTGGGTTTGGATGCAAACAAGGAAGAGAAGAGTGGTTAAGGGGAGGGTCTGGGTTAGGCGGGATAGGTTCAGGTGGCGGATTTGGTGTGGGGAGGGCTCGAGGTGGAGGAGAGGCGTTGGGCAGAGCAATTTCGGGAAGTGAGGAATTTTGGGGAGAGGAGCTGGTAGAAGCCATTGATGGGCTCGAGTTCCTGTTTATATATATACATACATACATACATACATATATATATATATATATATATATATAGTTTAAAGTACATGTTACATAAAACTCCATTTGTTTACGGACCACTATTGGAAAAAGTAAAAATACCGTTGTGGCGAACAATGTGCCGCGATCCCAAAAATATAATAATGTAGACAAGTTAACTTATATTGTGATATCCCAATTCCTTGATCTAGGGTGTAAATACTTCAAATAAAAAGTTTTTATTTTTCAAAATAAAAAGTTTTTATTTTCCAAAATAAAAATTACAGAAAAATTCTAAAAATTAAATTATAACTATGTCTCAAAGATCTCATCTAAATTCATAACCAATATTTAATAATATTAAATAAATCATTATGGCTTATCAACGATCCCATAACGACTATTTGAAAATTTGATTTGGACATAACTTACAATTTATAAGACAAAATCTCGATTTTTCGCTTTCATTAGAAAAATACAGTTAATTAGATTCAAAGTTTCTTGTTTCAAAGAAATCCAACTTATAACGAACCCACTATACCCAGTTGAAGTTCAAAATGTAATATTACGAACTACGGCGGTGTTACGAGCTCGATTATAATTATATTATAATTAATACGTTCAGCTGTTGTTTATATAAATTTATTCGTTATTCTAATTCGAATATAAACTCGATTAATAGTCCAATTTACACAAAATCGCCAATTTAACTATTTTCGACTATTTCAAAAATAAATATAATATTATCCCATTATTTAAAATATTTAAATAATCAATACTATTTAAATTCAAACGATTATATTAAATTAATCAAATAAATTAATTATTAAATCGCAATAAAAATTTGGGACGTTACACCTCTTATTGGCATACTCTTTTTCAATATTGAAACGACTTTGATAACCGTGTATGCAGTGGATGACATTAAGAATGGAGCGGCTGAACTAATAAACTTTTACTGGAATGAAGTAAGAGGATGATGATAGATAGCCTTGACATTCGTGTCATAATTAAAATGATTAAAACGTGAGCCTATGTCTGGTTAATTAGGTTAGCTACCTCTAGCGTTGTTGATCATTCGTATTGCTATCATGATTTTGTACTCGATGGGTGCACCCCTGTTCGTTGGATTGATAGTCGCAGTCGACCACGAATGAGTTACGACTAATTAGAAAGAGTAAACTGGTAGAATCTTGCCTTGATCTTGCATCACGTGCCTTGCCATATTTTCTTATACGAGCCCATTATGACTTTGGTTACTAAATCAAATTTGTTAAGGTGGATCAATGTAAATCCTTAACGCTAATTTGATATTTATTTTACTGATAGACATTACCTATTATAGCATATACTATTATACGTAAATAGCTTAACGGATCCTTAAGAGATGAAAATTTCTGTAACGTCTCTTAAGTTATTGCACTCACAAACACATTGGATATGAGATGTAAATTTGCATCCCTAACGTCATAACACACATATTATTACATGGTTTTGATCTGATTAATATGAGAATATTTTAATTTTGATTTGAGTATTTTTGTCTTTTCATTTGTACTTGGGTCAGCCTGAATTTTTCTGCTAGTGAAGACCACATTTTATTGGAGGATAAAGATGAAGTTTTGGTATATTATCAATTATATATTCCCACAACATCATCTCTGTTCTACTGCATTATTACATTATGTCTAAGTATGTACAAATCTGATAATTATTGGGAAGTATAATCAGATGTATATTTTAACAGCTTCATGAACTGTTATGTGATTATTATATTTTGTTCTTCTGCTATGAGATTCTATGATTGTTTTTTCTTTCTTTCTTTTCTTTTATTACCCCAATAACTATCTGTGTTTTAGATTTGTTTGGATTGACATACGTGGATTATTATCATCTTAAACGGTCAAAAACGCAGGTCTTTACAATGATATGTGTATGTTTGTTGATCTAATCATTTGACCTAGTTTAAATTTTTAAGTTTTAGACAGCTTGGATGAACTTAGCATATGTTAGTGATGATAAATGGACTTGTTGATTGGGGTTCTTATTGCGAAAGACAAATTTCATAACTTTTTTAAGCTCAAAGACAATCTATTAAAAATTTATTTTCAAGGACAATGCATACTACATAATATAAACCGTAAACCTGATACTAAAAAACTAATAGTTAAATTTTGGTATCATACACACTGTAAAACTGATACTTAGATTCATAGTCAACTGTGATATAATGCGGATTACAATTTACAACCGTGGAGGGCGGATAGCTGCATTTTTGCTTCGTTCCGATTACAATCCGCCAACACGACACTACGATGTAAAATCCCCGATTATAGAACTCACCCATAAGGTGGGATAATTTTATCCCCCCCTCCTCTCTCCCTCCCTCCCATCTTTTCTCACACCACGACTCAATGGCGTTTTCTCTCTCCACGTTGTCCTTCAAACCCACCCTCAAACTTTCCACTAGTAATTATTGTACCCCTTCGTCTTCTTCATCTTGTTTAACTTTCAGTTCTATTGCTAAAGACCCGTCTTTTTTCTATCTTCGTACTCAAACGTCTCACAATACGAAGAAAGTAAGAAGGAAAAAGGGGGTAAATGGGTTTTCTGTTAGTTTCATTGTAAATGCTTCTGGGGATTATTACTCTACACTCGGTGTTCCAAAGTCTGCTACAAACAAAGAGATTAAAGCTGCGTATCGAAAATTGGCTCGTCAGGTATTGTTATGTTAATTATGCTGGTTGTTGCAGTGGCTTTGTGATTTGATCAGTTATTCTGCGTTTTCCCCTTATTTTCAGTGTTTGGGGTTTCTCTAATTGTGTAGGAATATGTGCAGAAGCAAGCAGAAAACTGTTTCGTATCGGTGTGTTTTGTAATGTTGAAGCCAATTTAGTAATTTGAAGCGATAAACTGCTTTTGTTATCCAGACTATCCAGTCATTTTCGGGAGTTGGGCAAGACAAATTCTACCCAGTATACACCATTTTTACATCATAAACATCACTTTTTACACACCGTACATATTGCAAAACCATGTACGTCACTTTTTACACCATACATATACTGTATTTCAAAACACTAAGGATGCGTTCTCGGCGAACGGTAATGGGGCATCTGAGCGGGGTACTTGAGCGGGGCACTGTTGTAAACGAGGAATGTGTTTTTTTGCTACGAACGGGGTATTTGAACGTGGTATCTAAACGGGGTATATACTTTTTAATTAAATTGTTTTGGATTAATCGAACGGATCAATTCCAGCTAATCTCATCAAATCAGCAACGTAACCCCATTTTCCCCCCTAATCTCACCAAATCAGCCTTTGGTCAAGCATAAAAGCCTTCGGTCAAGCATAAAAGCCTTCGGTCAAGCATAAAAGCCCTTAAACATCTGAAAAGCACGGCTTCCCACACCGTTCATAAAGCCAATGGACCAATTTTTGCCATCGCCTATCGTGCCTGCAGCGTGCTTTTTCGTCGCTGCTGCGTCCGACGCTTCTGACGCGTCGGACGTAGCTTAAACGGGAACGTGCCTGCAAAATGCTACGAACGTACACTAACTTCATTCTAAGTTAAAAAAGCATGCTTCCTTCACTGCAAATCATTTTTTTTGTGAATAACATTAGACAATTCGGTTTTACAAAATGCAAGACGTATTAGGAATTTTGATTTGATATAATAATATTTTTGGTCCGTCTGAAAAAGGAGTCACTATAAGTATTACACATTTTCAGGAAAACATTGTTCTGTTTTATCATCTACTAAATACTCCAACAACAACAAAGCCATATATCCCAAACAAGTTGAAGTTGGCTAGATATGGAACCCAAAATTAAAATAAAATTAATAATGATGATAATAATATATATATATATATATATATATATATATAAAGGGTTTAAAATAACCAAACAAATAAAAAGTCGTCCGATAAAGGTTTTTTTTATAAATAATAATAATAAGTAAAAATGTTCAATAAAAGTGAAATAAAATCTAAAATAGTAATAAAAAGTAAAAAGGTTCAGTAAACGTGAAATAAAGTCTAAAAAAAAAAAATAACAATATAAGGTTCTGGTACATGGGTTGCCAATTTCCATGCACTCCTATCAACTACCAGCTCTTCCGATAAACTCCAGTTACTTAAGTCTCTCTTTATTATCTCCTCCCATGTCATTTTAGGTCGACCTATGTACCAGAACCGGTCGACCTAAAATGACATGGGAGGAGATAATAAAGAGAGACTTAAGTAACTGGAGTTTATCGGAAGAGCTGGTAGTTGATAGGAGTGCATGGAAATTGGCAACCCATGTACCAGAACCTTAGGTTTTCTTAAATTTTTTTAGATTTTATTTCACGTTTACTGAACCTTTTTACTTTTTATGACTATTTTAGATTTTATTGAACCTTTTTACTTATTATTATTATTTAAAAAAAAAACCTTTATCGGACGACTTTTTATTTGTTTGGTTGTTTTAAACCCTTTATATATGATTGCACCAAGGACCATTATTTGCTTTAAGCTTTTAGCTTAAGCGTAACTGCGACAACAACTAATATACACCGTTAGTTAAACATTATTGATTTTTATGCATAGGATTGCAAACATAATAACTGATATTAACATTGTAAACATAAAAAAATCATTTTACATTAAGTTTATTTTATAGAATAATCCCACTTACATGATTTATTTCTTTTTCCTCTTCCATTGGAAATTGATAGCATAAAAAATCGATCCTTTTTTAAGATTGTTGTTTTGTTTTGTTTTATTGATATTATGTTGTTCGGTTATAAAAGTCAGGATAAGCATGGATCCTGGAAAGTTTTCTAATTGGTTTTGAGTAATCTATTTCATTATTCTTTTTAGCGGATGAGATGAGTGTTTTGGTGAGGTGTATCATCATATTACAAAATACCTCATTCTAAGATATAAAATAACACTGGTCCTATTTCACTAACTCTTTCATGCATTAATCAAACTAAGGAGCATATATATATATATATATATATATATATGTATGTATGTATGTATAACACAAACACACATGGGCAGCTATTTAAACACAAAATTAGACACAAATTAAGGGACACACAATCTAGACCGTTAGATCATTTTGTCTTTACATGAGAGGTGAAAATCAGGAGGAAAATCTAATGATGGAAATACATTGTGTCACCATTTGTGTCTATTTTCTGTGTCTTAATAGACTTCCCCTATATATATATATATATATATATAATTTTAGTTTTTCAATGTTAAGATGAAAATTATTTACATTTTGATGTTAAATTCAAACTTGATTTAATTTAGGTCCTAGATAGAGAAAAAATTAGTACATGAATCTTATTAACTGAAGTTAAAAAAAAATGTTTACTTCGAAATGAATTTTTTAAAATTGACTGCGTATGAATACAACTTAAGATTGTATAAATAAAATTTGATATATGAAGGAATTAAAATTTAATTCAATTGAAGATGTATATTACTTTATGGATTGATTATATTAGCTATATACAATGCGTCCAATGTGGATTTGTATAATATTAAATTTTCATTCGTTATATTGATTATCATCTTTTGAATAATTGTTAAATTATAATGTAGGTAAAATAATTTATGGTGGATGAATGGAATCCGCCTTGAATGAATTGGCGAACGTTCAAAAAACAAAAGCGGATTTAGAGCTCTCTTAGAATAATAACTTTTGCGTTTCATCAAAAACAGTCTATGTTGTTAGTTTAATATTTATCGTCCCTTATGTATGGTTTTATTAATTAAATGCTCACTGGGATTCTTGCATGAGATCCATCCAATGAAATAGGCGTAGAATACAAAAACTACACCCTTTTTGTGAATTTTTGGACAAATTATCCCCATTTAGCCTCGTAGACTCTTTGAACTTCAGGAGATGTACAAACTCCGTTTCTATCTTGTCACGTTCCTACCATGCACATGTGGGAAGTGACATTTAAACCAATATCATTTTGTCACATAACCATGGGAGGCCAGTAAAAAAAAACAGGAAATAACACTAAATCAAATAAGAGATTGATTGCCTACCTGAATTCTATGCAAGAATCCGACATACACAACTGCATTAGAAGTTTATTACTACATAAGAAATTACTCGTTTGAAATAACCCTTCAATTTCTTCTTAAGGTTTAAATAAATCGTACAAAAGCATCATTTAAGGGTGTGTTGGAAGTGGACACTTTCACCATTGCTACTCCAATGCAACCGTATTGTTTATACAAAATTTTGTTCATGCTTATGTCAGCCTGGCGATCGAAGATCAAAGCTATAAAGGTGGAAAATATAGTTTAGAGGCATATAATTTTGTTTATATGTGGCTATGCTTTGACATAGGATGTGTTAGCAACCACATAACAATTGAAATGACCGTTAAATTTTGCTAATATTATGTTGTATGCACCAGAAATGTATTAAAAGAACAATCACCATGAATAACTTTGAGAATTAAAAAACGTTAAGATGGTAGCTTTGAGCATATATTTTAGTTAAGTCAATTAGTTAGTATAACTTTAGGTGGAAGTGTAATATTCTTTAAGGTGCAATACTTGTGCAAGTCACATAAGACATTAGGTTGCTTTATTTGTTAACAATTATGTGTTCTGAATTCAAGGCACATTTTGCGCTATATCCATCAAATGCGATGCTTAATATGTTTCTATTGGTAATAGAAAAAAAGCGAAGTATAAACTATAAAAAAATGAACACAAAAGAAAAATGCAGAAATCGATAAAGACGAAATTCGTCCACTTCCCACATATTTTATTCCTTCACCTATAAATAAACAAATAACATCAATCCTATCATTCCATCAATTATATGGCCTCTGAGGAATCGACCATGGTATATCTGATCCGTACATAATATCATGAAAAATGGATGCCAATATTAACTACTACTGTTGGAATCATGGTTCTTGTTTATAGTGATAATTATGTCTCATGATCGAGGATATTTGATTTTTTTTTGCTTATATGAGTTTTTTTCGATACTTCTATGTTGTGATTAGTTACTAGTTCGAATTTAATACAAATTTATATTTTTTGGGAATATTATCATGCAAACTTTATTGTTAATGTTTTGATTTATCTATTAAGGAATTTTTATTTGTATTAGGATCATATTAGTATTCAAAAGTATGGAGGGAAACATGATTGAGTAAACATTCACATTTATCTCAAACAACCTCAGTCGAAGAAAATAAATAGCACAAAATATGCTTTGGTAGTTAGCGTTGCTAAACATGTTATCCTAACGATTCACAAATCATATGACAAGTAGTTTAACGTTGCAATTGAATATTTAGGTTAAAATATAAAATTTAGTGAGAAAAGCAACCACTAAGATTCTAGGGGCCAAAAAACAATATTGGTCACCATCATGCTTTTTACATCATGAAACAATTCATCCACCATTAGATAAAAACATGACATATTGGTATGAACCTCAAGTAATACCAAACTTGAATCTTCTCGCTATTTTCTTCTCAATCCCAAAACATCAAACCCCGTCCTTCTACTAAGATTCGACATTCCTTAGACAGCTGCAACCGAACATCGACCCTTCACCACGCTATCAGCATCTAAACTCCAACATCTCCAATAATTTTGAAAACCAGTCTAATTCATAATCAGATTAAATACAAACCCAGCTGAAAACAATTCCACTTGCACGAAGAAGTTGTGAGTAGGAGAGAAATGCAAGCAGTATTGGATTTTGAGGAGGAAAATCGATTTGAAATTCAAATAATTGAAAGAGAAGGAGAGGTGTAACAATTGAATATCAAGAACAAAATTAAGCTCTCCTTATCTAAACGTTCTTATTCCAACTTCAAATGGATGTTAAGTTGTTTTTGACTTTCCATGGTAAGAAACCTCCTTAGATGAGGCGAGAAATCTCATATTGTATGACATGATCAACATGCTTGTAAAGAAAATAGTCTTTGACTAGGAAAATACAAAATAAGTGATATTTATTGATAACATATAACATCGGAATCTCTTTTATTTCAGGTGTATACAAACTAATATGTGCCATTATATATTGTGATGTGATATTTGAATAGATTTGATCAATAATTTGAGTTGGAAAGTGAAGATCTTATGCCTGGATATTGGAACTCAACAAGATATTAGAGCTCACGTTGACGATTAAGCAAAGTGATATTCCATAATAGATATATCAACATGCTTGTAAAGAAAATAGTCTTTGACTAGGAAAATACAAAATAAGTGATATTTATTGATAACATATAACATCGGAATCTCTTTTATTTCAAGTGTATACAAACTAATATGTGCCATTATATATTGTGATGTGATATTTGAATAGATTTGATCAATAATTTGAGTTGGAAAGTGAAGATCTTATGCCGGGATATTGGAACTCAACAAGATATTAGAGCTCACGTTGACGATTAGGCAAAGTGATATTCCATAATAGATATATCAAGCACAGTGGTTGATATCACAAATTAATTTATGTATGACGCATGCATCTAAACTCGAAAGACATAACAAAAGACACAAATAAGTGCAAGCACAAATGAATGCAGACTAGACTTTAGATTAGTGGGGTTTTTCATATCATGTAGGATATTCATTGTGAGTGGGAAAGAGAATCAATTAAGGTATGGTGATATATAGGCGGTAGCATGTAACCAAGGTTTTAAATCTTGGATATCGGTCATGTTTCGTCTCAGGGATTTTAGAGACTTGATCTCGTATTGGGGGAGTTCTCGGATGAGATGAGTCTAACTCGGTAGTTCATCTCGGATTTCCATCTCGGGTCTGAAAGTTCATATCACACCAATCTCGGGGTACATGTTATGTTAAAAACTGATATTCTTACAAAATATTTTTTATGAATGCTATTAAAAACATGGTAACTTAAACTTGAATTACAAAATCACTTCATTATTCTTAATTTACTAAAGATAATCGTACTCTAAATCGTCATATGCTTAAAACAGAAATATAGCACAATGCAAAATAGATGAGTGCTTACAACATACGATCCATGAATATGAATTATTGTTAGACATAAAACATAAAAAAGATCCAAAACATCAAAAAGTTCAACATAAGTATAACATAAAATACATAATTTCATACGTAACATTTGTGTAAAAAAGACGAATATAAAAATTATAAGCACCGTATAACATATGTGAACATACAATATGGTCATTTAACATGCAAAATGCCAAATAGAAGGAGATTATCGTGGCTATATTTGAATTTTTTAATTATTGTTCTGGTTCTTGCATGGATTTAAATTTAGACCAAAAAAACTAAGATCTCGGACGATATTCCAGTATCTCGTCTCGGTCGATGTATCGTTCGATATCGCAATATCTCCGGCGATATATTCGAAAGGAGATTTACAGTGATATTTGCTGTTTCGTTTCGGAAGGAGCCCATGATGAGATCTCGGAGGAGATATCGGGCGATATTTTTGAGATTTGAAACAATGCATGTAACATAAAAACAATAGTTTTTGTATGTGTGAAAATAGTGTGCTCAAACCCAAGTAATTGATGTTGGTGCTGATTACATATCGAGTGAGTGATACTAAAAATAACAGGATATATGATAATATGAGTCATGTTAATTACAAATTCCAAATTATAAATTATAAATGCTGTTACACTCTTGGAAACATCATATATATGCATATGTATGTGGGTTAGTTATTTTAATATTCTAATTTATATTGTAAAATTGCTTACTAAGATTGTTTACATAATATTATATTCTTTAGGTTAAGTTTTTTAATATTAGTTATAATCTCTTATGAATAAGTTGTAAAATTGGTTCGTGGAATAGAAGGGTTAGAGGGAATCTACTTCTTTATCATTGATTTCATCTCCGTCACACATTTTTAGTGTCTTATCGTTTCAATCATATTTGTCAATTTTTAAACTTGTTATATTCTAATATTCGAAGTTTCTTCATTTTCATTTAAATGTTTAAACAAGAGATTCTATTTCTTTTTCACGATTAATAAATAGTATAACCTTGCTAATTTTAACTTCTAGTTCTTGGTACTTGTCATTAAGAAAAATAAAATAAAATTCATAAGTACCAATTGAAAATCTTAAATATAAGTAACAAAGAAAAGAATAAAAAAGAAACAATTTTTGCATGGTGTTCATTCTAACGGTAAATACACACACAAATCAAACATACACAATAATAGAAGAGCTTGAATTTCCTTTATTAAAAAACTTAATGACAAAGAAGAGGGGAAGATGTTTGTTCAAACGGTAGAAAGAGCAAATTTGAATTTCTAAGGTGGTCATTATGTTGTTTAAAATATAAAAAGATAAAACTTTTAAGGTGTGAATGGTTGTTTTGTAATAAGAGTTACACTTCATCGAAGCAGAATACTCGTTTTGGTGTCTCGAGTGCGGAAGATGGGTCAATCTCAAGACTTTTTAGACAACAATCTTAAGATCTTACCGCTTGAGCTAGCGGGTCCTTGACGATGTGTGAAGAGTTATATTTGTCATTACTATTATTTTCATTATTTAAGACAGTGCTCAAATTCTGTAAAATATATGATATTTAAAACCAAGTATCAAAGAGATATATCAACAAAATTGATCAACTATGTTGTCATTGGACGCTGTGGCGCGTCATTTAAACACTCCTTTGCAGTTTTAGTGCCTTGCTTTCTACGTAGGTGTTTTATCATATGTCTGTGGCATCACCTGACCATTAAGTTCCTTTTGAAACATTAGAAATAAACATTTTCTACATATTTTTATCTTTTATTTTGACTAAATTAAATGCAATCACTATAAATACTCGATTACTTTGTTCATTAAAGCTCTTCGTATTCTAATTTTTCAATATTTTATCTAAACTATATAAGTATTCAATTGATAAATATTCCTTTTTATAATTCAAAACAAAGAAAAAAAAAGATATCCTTTATTTTTTTTATTTTTTCAAACCTTAAATTTGTTTATTTTTAAAATTTAATTTTTAACTATGTTATGAATCTAACCTAAAGGGGTCATCTATGCATAAAGAACTGTATTACTCTTCATTAATATAATTAAAGCTTCGATGATTATTTGATATTTGAATATTTAATTATGAAAAGTTTATTTAGACATAAAATTTTGACATAATTGGTGACACAATCAATCTACACCATTGGATCTCCCATAAATTCCACCACTTCATATATGGCCAAAATAATTCAATGGTCAAGATTCTGTGTTTAGTTTTGTGTCTAAATAGTCATCCCCTTTAATTATAGTCATGACACAGATTTAATGTGTTAATCCTATTATCTTTTCAAAGGATAAAATGCTTTACCTAATTTAAAGTTTATTGGCTGTTCAATCTTTAATATGTATACCCCTTGTAATAAAATAATAAATGGTGTTGATCTAGTTACAAACTTAAAACAAATTGTGTTTCATATAGTATGTAGTCATTTTTTAATATAATTTAATGAAAAAAATATACTTGTATAAAATTTTGTGGCAAGCGTTTATTTTTGTTCAGGTTTCAGTTGGACTTTGTCTAGACTCTAAGGTCATTTTTAGCACCAAGCGCTCCGTTCCAGCTCAAATAACATACGCGATCAATAAGGCAATATCAATATCGATATTGTCACATATATTAAAAAGGCCATTTAAGGATCAATATAAGAAATTAGCAAAAGGTAGATAAAATGATTTTGGTGATAAACCTTTTTTTAAAGAGAATACATCTTACTATTAGCAAAAATAAAAAGCATGAAAAAAAAAATCTAAAGTGGAGGAATGATAAACTTGAAAATCTCACGATAATCTACTAAATTTGACCATAATATGTGTGTTCAAAATAAAATTTTAGCTGCTCAATTGGATTTTCTATACTTGCTAGCTTTTTATTAGAAGTACTGAAATTCAAAACCAATATTAATTGAAAATTTCAAATGACTAAAAAAGAAACACTATCCTAACATCTTGAACCTCTGACTCTCCCGACATGTATGTGGGAACGTGCGTATGTGTATCTACGGTACGCGCACATACGTGTACATGCACATTGTTTCAAATCTTTGATTTTGAAGAAAATATCGGGTTAGTATCTTAATTGAAATGAAGGAGAATTGAAACTCCAATAACTGACCAGTTGTCAAATCTCGGATTTCGGAGAAAATCTCTGGCTAATATCTCGAGTGAGATGAAAGAGACTTAAAATCTTGCACACATATGCACGCATATGCATCAAAGGTATTAGCAAAACAACAAAGCCATAGGAGTGTACATTGGATACGTTGGGTGTCAAACTCATAGGCACCAACAAATAATTTTTGATTTGCATAGTTGATTTTAATACTCAAATCCAGAACCAACATCGATGATTTTTTGTTTCTTCCAAAAGTAGATACCAAATCCAAATCCAAACGAGGGACTAGTGAACATGTAGGTGTGACAACTTTTTTTTTCCCAACATTTCAATCCTCCGCGCAGTCAAGAGGGGCTCATTTTGCTATAAATAAAAGCTTGGAGAAAAACCATAGTTATCAAGGCATGCGCTTAGGCTCGCCTAAGCGCAATAAAGCTCAAGGCTCAAGACTTGCGCCTTTTCGCAGTTTGAGTGCGTCTTTTGCAGTTTGAGGCGTTTTTTTGGCTAAATTCAAAATTTTGTTTATAAATAGTTAAATAAAAATTTTGATTGTTCAACAAATTATGAAATATGGTTTAAAATTTAAATCTTATTAATAAAATATGTAAATAATTGAATGAATTATAAAATATCGTTTAAAAATTAATTTGTAGTTAGGCTCTGTTTGTTTAATATGCTGAATTTTGAAGTTTGATTGCTGATTGCTTAATGCTGAGTTCTGAATAATCAAATACTTGTTTGTTTTCATTCAGCATTCAGAACAAGAAACAATATTCAGCATTCAGAACAAAGAATAAGCACAAAAAATATTCTGAATAATTTTGTCTGAATGGATAGCTTTATTCAGAACAAACACAAAAAACAAACAAACTATAAAGTTCTGATTTATAAATCAGAACTTACATTCAGAACTTATTATAAAAAACAAACGATTAGTAAAAAAGCAAATCAAACTCATATAAAAGGCACACAAAAAAGCCCAAGGCTCAAAAAAACCCCAAGCTCAATGCTTGCGCCTTTTTGCGCCTTAGCGCCTTAACTACTATGAGAAAAACCTGAAGACCGAATTATGGTTGCTAGCTGTAGGTTATGCATTATTCAACTTGCTGTTCAGGACGTGCAAGCTATTTAAAGAGCTACCTTGACAGCTACTTATTTTGAATGTACTTAAAAAGTGTTAAAATTTTGCGTAGTTTCGAGCGGGTAATAAAAGTAGAAGTGTTTGGATGAATAAGTTGAATTCACAATAAAATTTGTTATAGAATCCGAAATAAGTCCTAGCAAGTATTTATTGCATATAACTTACCAACTCAGTTGCTACTTTTAAGTAAAATATTAAGTTGTTGGCGAATGTTTTAATTTATATAATGGCTACTTTTTAACTTATAACTTGTTTCCAAATACACCCTCGAAGTAGTATAGCACATCTTGAAACTTGAAAGTACGTAAAATATACATATTCATACTGAAGCAGTCAAAGATGTAGATGCATCGTTATAGTTGATAATGAATGTAAAATTTTGCAATGAAGATCTAAAAAACTACTTGTACTTTATATATGTAGAATTCAATGTGGAACAATACTTAAATTTTTTTTGGGCCTAATTTTATAGGATTAATTGACAAGAATAATCCGTAGTTTAACGTGTCCGCCCATATTAATCCCAAGTTTGCGTTATTCAAGAATAATCCGAAGTTTGGGGGGTGTCTTCCCTAAATGATCCCATTTACTTGGTGACCTGCTATAGCCAGTTTCATCCCCTCGCTCTCACATGACACAACCTTTCTTCCTTAAATTGAAAATCTGCGTCTTCCTCTTGTGCACAAACCCGAACAAAAATACAAAGAAGCGAACCCTTCTTCGTTAATCGTTCTCTTAAAACAACGCCACTTCTCGAGCACCGGACAGTGACACCTCCACAGCGTTCACCTGCAAAAGCCTTATACCATCACCTGGCTTGTCTGCACCCCTTCCTCTGATCATTTCTGCACATCCGAACAGTGCAACCCTCCCTCAAACTTCCCCTCAAACATCCAAACGGTCATACACCCAAATCGACTTCACCCAAATCGGCTTCACTGCCAAGCTTTGCCAATCAGTTCAGTTCCTTTCAAACTTCCCCTGCCACACAATCCCTCTTCAAACAAACTGCCAACCACATACATACTCAGTCCCCAAAATCCTTCAACATACCTCCAAACTTCACCAAAGTCCACTCTCCACTTCACTTGAAAACAACTCACCAACTCCCTACTGGCCTCAACATGCATCAACTTCCTAACCCTGCACATACCGAACTTTCCCACATTGACATTTCCATCACTAAACCACCCTATCATACAACACCATCCTTTAGACTGCTACAGAGCTTCAGCCATCAACCACAAGTCATCATTCACTTCACCTCAAAGAACTCTATCTTTACCCTACAACGCATTTCCCATCTGCATGAATTCAACCATCCTCGAACTCCCTCAAATCCACGACCAGAACTCCGAACTGTTACTCACCGTGAAACCCCAAACACGCTCCTTAAAAACACCCCAAATTCGAAACAATCCGAGATCGAATCTCCATTCCACACCCTTAACATTCAATCAACATCCGAACTCGTTTGAGTCCTAATCGAAACCCTAATCGAAACCCTTTTTTCATGGGGATGCTAAGGAAGCCAAAAGGGTCGGCACTAGTGGAGGCGCCGATTTGGTGGGGAAGTGGTTCGGTCGAGGAGACGGTCTGAACTACAGCGAGGGGAAGGAGGAGGGCAGACGACGCTGGTGGCAGATGGGATGGACGGGGTTTTTGGTGGTGCTGGGGATAGTTGAGATAAGAGAAGGGGAGACGAAGAAATGCAATCATGAGGGGAGACGAAGAGGAATTTGATTTGGGAAAGTTAGAGTGGAACCTGACTATAGCAGGTCACCAAGTAAATGAGATCATTTAGGGAAGACACCCCCCAAACTTCGGATTATTCTTGAATAACGCAAAACTTGGGATTAATATGGACGGACACGTTAAACTTCGGATTATTCTTGTCAATTAATCCTATTTTATATTCAGAATCAATAAATGCAACGTTTTGGAAAATATTTTTCAATTCCGAATTCATATTCAGTTGTAAGATTCCATCCTCCTTCAGGACATAGGCCTGCATAAAGCTGTATATGCACACTGTGGTGACCTAGTGTTAAGGCTTTTATGAGCATTGGTGTATTCAAAAGCTACTGAAATATTGGTGTTCCAACAGAATATGCTGATAGTAGTTATGACATTATGCGACGATGAGTGGTGAATTCGTTTGGTTGTAGATATGGTATATAATCTTCTTAGTTTTGAACAACTCATAACGTGAAATATGCTGGTATTCTTGTACCTTTTTGATATGGGTAAGACTGAGGAAGAATTAGTTATGCCTACGAAGCTAATCTTTCATATACAGTCGGTAAATAGATGCGAGTAAGAGCAGCAAAGTCCTTTTTTACTTAAGTTTAGAGAAGTATGCTTCAAAAAATTTCAGTCTACTTGCAAGACTGAGTTTGCCAACATTATCTCATTTTCAGAAGTAGGCCTTCTACAGGTTTGATCTGTCAACACTTCCAAGAGTTTACTACTAATGTGTATAACAAAGAACACTGACTTAGTGTTTTTTAGCAGTATCGGTTTCCGAGACCTATAGCCCAATACCTATACTCGGTTTGTACTTGTGACTTAAAGTTTGCACATTTGTTACTTGTTTAATGTATTAATTACCAAATACTTATGTGATTCAACCAGTAAAGTAAATATTGAAAGCAGTTATAAACCAAATGTAAACCTAGGACGCTATGATTGCATAGAGCATACTTAGATTATGTATAAAATTGTTTTGTAAGACCCAGTACGTACGGATGATTTGTTGGTTTTCATGCATAAACCTGGAATTTTTGGCTTTAGTGATATTTCGCACATACAGTGTGGTTTAAGTTTTTTTTTTTTTTTCCACTTTAATTATCCGTTGAACAATGATGGTTGATTGATGCACTTAGGAAGCAGTTTATCGTTGAACCACTGGTCAAATATTTATGCAGTATTTGAAATCTGCATCTTACAATATTGCATTTGCAGTAAGAGCTGACTGTATATTTTATCTTTAAGTATCATCCTGATGTCAACAAGGAGGCCGGAGCAACAGACAAGTTCAAGGAGATAAGCAATGCGTATGAGGTATTTCCCTTATTTCTAGTTTTTTTTTGCCTACTTTGTTAGCTTAAAACTTATATCCGGCTAAATGATGAGGACAAAATACTGCATTCTGTTTGGTAAACGGCTGTATTCAATACATTGTTATAGCAGAATAAGCACTGATATCATAGGTTACTTGAATAAACAAATAAACTGTATGTATGGAATATTTTTGTAGATAGTGTTATTTTTGTGCACTAATCGACCACCCCCAGAGCCCGGAAAAGCCGTGAGAATAGTACTAGGACGAGAGACTGCCTAGGAAGTCCTCTCGCGCTTGAGTACGGGAGCCTTTGGCACTGGGTATCCACCTTCTTTATTCTGAGTACTCAGTCTGCTTTGGTATATCAATTTGATGATTGAATAATCTGCTTCAGATCAATAATATAAACACAAACTTTGCCATTGTCCTTTTGCTCCTTCCCTCTACTTATTTAGTAAATAGCCACATTAACATAACCCTTGGAATGATTGCCCACAACTGCTGGTTCTTTTTTTAATCTTCTACCGACAACACACACACACAAAATTAATACATACACACACAACTGCTGGATGTAAGGTTCGTTATATGGATGGCGTTTCGTATTTGGTATTTGTAAACTTTAAATATGAAACACGTCTTGCATTTTGTTAATTCTGTATTGTTATTACTATGTAACTGGATATTGTTTCTTGAATATATATATATATATATATATATATATATATATATGTGTGTGTGTGTGTGTGTGTGTGTGTGTGTGTGTGTGTGTATTCTGTTTGATGAAATCGAAGATAGAGCTAGGGAACTCGTCTGCAAAGGTATCAATCCCCAACCCAATTTGTAGCTATAGCAGGGAGAACAACTCACGCCTTAAGGGAAGCACAGCTCAAGGGGCTAGGGCGTAAACTGCAACCTCATGGACCTTTGGTCCATTGTCGCTAAGCAGCCTTCACCATCTGAGCTATGCGCGCGTTATTCTCTGTTAAGGCAGAGCCTCGTTTTCCTTTTCTTTTATGGGATATACAACATTCAGTGTTTTTTTTGGGCATATCCTATGCCCACCTAGCCGGAGATTTTGGAAGATGACAATTTTGAAATGTTGGGGAACTTCAGACTTATCTAGCCTTGTATGATATAAAGGACTGCTTTTTGATAGAGGCCTAAAATAACCTTTATGACAACAGAGAGGAAGGGGAAGAGAGGAAAAAAAAGTGTGTGTGTGTGTGTGGGGGGGGGGGGGGGGGCTTCGCTTTGTCATTTTTCAGTATGTGTATGTAGTTAACGCATGAAGAGGGACATGCGTTGATGGCTACGATGTAGGCTTTTGATCTGCCTATCAGAATCCATTGTGTACGGTGCGCAATTGGCTTGTCCTGCTAATTCAGAAATAAACACATGATATCATTCGAGACATGAATTGTATGATTTACCTCTGTGCTTTATTGTCTGAATTAATTAATGCTGTATTTGTAATTTGATCTTATATTTCTCAGTGAAAAAAAACAGTGAAATCATATTTCATATTTGTTTTATCATTTACTAAGGAAAGGTTCTGAGATTATAGAGGCCAATTTGTTGGTCACACACTATATGAAGTTGAGATTTTGGTTGATAAAGTTTGTTAGTTCAGCACTATATATGAAGTCATTTTACGTGAAGTATCCACCTGATTCCTTATATACCTGCACATCTTTTGTGTTAATTTTAAGTTACTGCAAGCGATAAATCTTGAATGGTAGTGTACAAAGTAAGCATACTCATAAGATTGTATCGTGGTTCTCAATACTTGATTGACAGTGTGTGTAACTTCAAATCTTAAGTGTATGTATAACTAATATATTCATTTTAACTATCACATACTAGTATTTTGTATCCTGTCGTACTTTCACTTAAATACTCATGTTTATGTGCCATTGGCTTATATCTTATTTCAAATATTGGACTCCATGTTATTTTAAATTGTATTTACTGTATTGTATATCCTTTGTTTCGCTTGTTGCATTTTCTTACTCTGGGGCAGAGATTATTATGTTTAATTTTTGTGGAATACCTCGAAACTTTTTGTTACTGTTTGTTTGTGTTTTGATAACACATTCACTCTTGTTGGTTCTGTCACATAATGCGCCATATGGTGTATGGATGTATTTTTTTACCAAAAATTATGAAATTTCAGTCCTATTTGCTACCTTTTCTGCAGCATGTCTGCATGCTCACTTGGTCAATATTGGGATAACCATTTTTGGCATGGAAATTTGGTCCACCCTGCGACTTCTTAGAAAATTGTTTTTTAGGTCTCTGTTGTTTTGCTTTTACTTTTTAGATCCCTTTTTACTTTAAATATTTGTATTACTATATTTTCTTTCATAATATGAGTATTTGTTCAGCGTTCAACATTCGTTGTAGCTAATATTATTAAAACTATTTCTTATGTTATTTAGTTTTAGCATTTGTGAATTTAACCGAGAGTTCAAATATTTGCATTGCAAGCTTTCACATTACCAACATTTTTTTTCTTTCTTCAAATAGAGTGAAGTTTTTGAATACATTAGATTCAGCATTGAACATTCATAAAAATTCTCATAATATCTTAAATTTGACAACAGTTTGGTCTTAACATCGTTTCCAACAAAGATCTCATGCATATAAGTACATGCATGGTATTGATGAGAGGGATGTGAAACTATATTTTATATTAACAGGGCATGAGAGAATACCTCGTTTTTAGTTCCATTTATCATTTATAGTTTTGATTTTACTAAATTGTCAGGTATTATCAGATGATAAGAAAAGAGCTTTATACGATCAGTATGGTGAAGCGGGAGTCAAGAGCGCTGTAGGCGGTTCAGCAGGAGCTTATACGGTAAATATTTGAGAAAACCAAATACTCAAGTTGGCAAATATTCTGATATTCTTCCCCATGATAATTAATATGAGAGCTAGTTAACCTACAGATAAATTATTAACTGCAGTTTTGTACCATGTACCATGTAAATTAATCATTTCTTGTTTACTGATTTTTCTATTTTCCAGACGAATCCTTTCGATCTATTTGAGGCTTTCTTTGGCACAAATATGGGTAACTTCTCTGGAATGGACCAGAGCACATTTAAAACACGAACTCGGGCTTCTGCTATGAAGGGTGAAGATATCAGGTGATCTACATTTATAACATGAAGAAATGATTTTCTAAATCATTGTGGTCAGGAATTTTTTCTTATATACACAGATATCACGTGTTTTATCAACATTTTTCTTAATATTGAATGACTGAGTTGATAATGGATTTGTAAATCAGAATATCTTGCAGCAAATAGTATTTTACTTCATATTCACATTTTCAAGATGAAGAATGAAACTTGTTGGAAAAATTGGGGGATTAATTTTTCGTCCACTACAGGAGGAGATCAAAACAAAGCACTCTGTTGGTTAGGATAGTTTACCTTAAGAAAGATTTTGCATTTCATAATTCTATGTGGCATTTGCACTTAGAAAACACGTAGGCATATACTGTGTGGCATGAATCCTTCTGTTTATCATTAGATATATGATTGAAGTATTATTTACCATATTTGAAATATGGATATATGTAATGTTCTCGTTTGTTTGTTGGTTAATTTTTTAGATTCATGCATTCGTGTCCCCAATATCATGTCAATATTTGGATTGACTTGGTTTCTAATGAAGTATTTTGAATTATGCCCCAATTGCTCATGGATAGGTCAATTTGTTCTATTTTTTGTACAATACATACAAAAAGAATTCTGATTTCTTCTTTTGAGGATTGGTGGAAGTTATTGATATAATATATTTTAATGTAAATTTTCCACCATATGCTATGGAGAGGTATGCAAATCCTCTTTAGAACCTAGAAGTGTGGGTTATTACAAACTTCACTGGCGGCTGATGGGTTATTTTAGAGTTTGTCTCTCATTCCTAGTACTTTTATTTATGGAATGACTAATGTCCCTCTAAATTGATCAATCAGATATGATATGGTTTTAACTTTTTCGGAGGCAATTTTTGGAACTGAAAAAGAAATCATGTTGTCTCATCTGGAAACTTGTGATACATGCATGGGTACTGGTTCAAAAGCTGGTTCAAAAATGAGGATATGCTCCACATGTGGAGGAAGGGGTCAAGTAATGCGAACTGAGCAGACTCCTTTTGGTTTGTTCTCGCAGGTATGCACTAATGTTTGCTATATTTACAACGCTTTTTTTTGCTTTATGCAATTATTTGTTCCGAATTTCTTATATGTCATTTGCTCCTTGTATTCTCCATATTTAACAAGTTCTTTCTTTCATATCAAGAAGCGAAAACGTTGTCATCATGCCTTCGAAACATACTCCAGTTGTACAAGGGGATTAGCCTCTTGGGCAGACTCACAGAAAGAACAAACAGGGCTGTTGCAGGAATAACCATTACAGAATACCTTATTCACATTAGTAATTACTAATTAGTAATGAAAATCTTCTCTTCCTCTTCTTCTTCCTATTCTTTTTGAATGTGTACCAATGTATTCAAACGTCAAATTTATATTATATGAAGATAATATCAGCATGTGGAAATAATGCATCATATTTTTAAAACAGAGATCTACGTCTCACACCCCTATCATTTATCATAAAGGGTAATAAAATAAGCCTGTTGTTTTTCAGTTGTAATTCAAACCCCTAAAATTTACAATAATAAGGTCACATACGGAATTGGCAACCTAAGTCATAAAATCTACAAATCAGTGCAATGACAACGATTTAAGTTGCTTACACTATTTAAAATTCAATGTAGAATGAAGTAAACACAATGCACAGTTGATATTATTTTGAACATATAGTATGTGTAACATAAGGTGGTGTCTGGCGCAACGGTAAGGTTACCCGGCTGGTAATCTGGAGCGCACAGGTTCGAGCTCCGGCCTCTTCACATAATGTGAGGGAAAGACTGCGCGCACTAATCGACCACCCCCAGAGCCCGGGAAGCCGTGAATAGTACCAGGACGGGAGACTGACCTGGGAAATCCTCGCGCTTGAGTACGAAAGCCTTTGGCACTGGGTATCCACCAGTATGTGTAACATTTATATGTCTTATCATTTAGATGTATGTGATACACCATTTTATGAATATAATCCAAGTTATTGTGCAGAAATATGTAAATTTAAAATCTAAAATTGCATTATTGTAATGCAATAATTTGAAACGGTAATAAGTAGACTGCACAAAAACACACTAATATTAATACATTCTACTTTATAACATTTGTTCTTGTTTGATATGCTATTTTAATTACTTAATGCAAGTTTTTTTTTTTTTTTTTAATTACTTAATGCAAGTTTTTTTTTTTTAAAAGTAGCTTGTATAATAAAAGGGCAACGTATACACAACCAAATCTTAAAAGAAGAGATATGGCTTTGAGAGCTTAATAATTTCTATTGTTTATTGTCATTTCATTTTATAACATAGTACATTAAAATAAATTAATAAAATAAATTTGAATTTCAAAGTACGTCGCGTTGCAGAGAATGCAAAATATGAGGTTATTTTATCTAAAGGAATTATGAAAGAGGGGCTGTTTTATATTATGAGAAAAACAAAAGGCGATCTTATAAATCGGGAGAATGGAGGTATTAATCATTCTTCATTAAAAACCAAGGGTGTAACCATAATTTCCACTTCTAAAACACTATCTGCAGGTAATGTATAACTGCCGTGATGCATGCACATTCCTTGCTAGATAAAATTTATTCAATTTCTTGGCACCTGGAATTATCTACCGTTTACTGTTCACAGGTCTCTGTGTGTCCAACTTGTGTGGGGGAAGGTGAAATTATATCCGAGTATTGTAGAAAGTGTGCTGGAGAAGGACGTATCCGCGTAAAGAAAGATACTAAAGTGAAAATACCTCCTGGTGTTAGCAAGGGTAGTACTCTTCGTGTTCGTGGAGAAGGTGATGCTGGGCCTAAAGGGTAATTTTTTATTATCAAAACATAATTCATGTGTTCATGTTTCGAAGTTTTCTAGACACATGATTAAAGAACCATTATTTTCTAACGTCAAATATTAATTTTATTTCAGTCATCATGTAGTTTAATGCACCGGATATGATTTTTGTTTCTTCTCTCGTGGGAGCATGTCAAGCATAATTATAGAAACATATATTTATGACTTATTTTATAAAAAAGTTAGAATTTTTTAAACTTCTAAAACTAATGTAATATAAATTTTGGATGCAACAGCTGACCAAAATTCTTTAGATATAACGTATGTACAAAAATTACACAGTATTCATCAAATGTATTTGTTCTTGTTGCTATTAACTGTTAAAATTCATTATGTGCCAGCTTGAAACTTTATATTTTATTTACTATTGGCAAATTAGAATTAACTACTGATGGCCATGTAAATTTGCGTAATGTTCTTTGTTGAAAGAATTTGAATCAATATTCATTCTGTTGATGAAGCAATCCATAACAGTTCTAATGTTTTTATTTCTGTAAATGTACAAGTGGCCCACCAGGAGATCTGTATGTGTGCTTGGATGTGCAAGACATACCCGAAATACAACGAGATGGCATTAATTTACTGTCAACTGTTTCCATAAATTACATCGAAGCAATTCTTGGTACAGTTGTCAAGGTGAACTGCTTACCTTTCCTTTTGTTCTTTGGTTTTATGCATATAACTATGAGCTCAACTTTGAGGTGGTGATAACGTCAAGTGTTATGAACCCGTTCTTAGAATGTGTATATTTCCTTGTGATATTATAAATATGATCAATTTATTTCATTTGCTTCTGCAATGTAAATAGTCCATTATTCCTTCAATTCGGTAGATGAGTCAGGTAAGTGAATGCACATGAGCTATATTTAACCAATGCATGGTAGTAAGTTTATTGAAGTAGGATATTTAAAGCATTTTAGTCAATAGTTAAAGTATTATAATTACACGTCAATAACCTGGAAGTTACCTATTCTCCTTTTAGGACTATTATGTCCCAGTTTGTTCATGTTAACACATAAGTATGGACTAATTTCTTGATAAGCCTCATACGAGATGTGTTCTAGCCACCATCATACCATATGAGAACATAGATAAGTTGTCCCAAGTTTAAGTTCAGAATAAATAAACAGGAAAAAGTGTGAAGGACAAAATTAATAAATAAATGTCTACGACCCTCTAATTTTCCACTGATTTTCAATCGAGTTATTATGTTAGCTTGTTGATTCTGTTTCTTGCAAAAGCTTGTTTTAAACAGGTGAAGACGGTTGATGGAAATACCGAACTTCAAATACCCCCTGGTACACAGCCTGGTGATGTGGTCGTTCTATCAAAACGAGGTGTTCCGAAACTGAATAGGCCATCAATACGTGGTGACCATTTATTCACTATCAAAGTCATCATACCAAAACGTATCAGGTATAATTATTGTATCACGATTTGCATAGCATTTACCACGTTAAAGGTTATTTTCCGGAGTCACTTAGGCTGGTAATATTAAGGATTTAAAAAGTACTGGCCTGATACTAGATTTTGGCCAAGTAATGGTTAACCTTTGGATAACACTCACTGAAATTTCTAAACCGGAGTACTTGTTATTTTTGTTCTATGAGTTTTCACTAGGAATAATAATTTAACAGTTCTTAAATGCTGTTAAAGACTCATATGTTGTTCAATGAAAGAACTAAAAGGCATGTTAATAAACCGTTTTCAAGTGTACTTAAGCAATAAGGTAAAATCAAAGGCCAGACAGTGGTAAATTCACACTTGATTTTGGATTACCGTCAGTCCTGCTAATATCGATTATCCTATTACCAGGCATAAACAGTAGTTTACTGAATTATCACTTTTTCCCTCCAATTCAAACAATAACCTGAGTTCAATTTGATTTTCTAGTTCTACCCCACCTCACCTTAAGCCTAATCATAATTTCACATGGAAGCATAAATCAAGAACGACTTTAACATTTTTGAACCTACATAAACACACCTGGCACATGGTGCATCTACTTCAGTTTATTTATGAGTCTGTAAATCTTATACTGTATTGGGTTTGACTTAAACCTTATTATTTAAAACCGGTGTTTAGCTGCTAACCAGAAAGTATATAATAATAAAATCACTGAATGATGTTTCTGCAAAAATTGGGGATATACCATGGTGTTCTCCACAAAGATCAAGGGATATTAGCAAAAGGAAATGGCACCAGCAATTTATGTTATTTAACCTTGTTGAAAACCAATTTTCAATTTCTTTATAACCTAATTCAACATGATATGATTTCATTCTGAAAGTCATGAAAATAAAAAAATGCCAAGGAATGATGACAAGATGTAATAATTGGTTTTCTTGGTTTATACTTGATATGCAGTGGAAGAGAAAAAGAGCTGCTTGAAGAGCTTGCATACTTAGCCGATAAGCCTGGCAACCGTGTGCGTCCCCGTCCCAATAGTGAACCACTAGGTAAGAGTTTGCAACTCACTGTTACATCTGTGAATGTAAAATGTATGCTGTGCTGCATGGACGCAGAATAAGTTTTGCTCCCACATTTCATTTATGCCTGCACTCATGAGCTTATTTTTTACCAACCATTTCTGTCATGTTCAGCTATGAAGCAAAATCAAGAACGATAACATTTTCGAATCTACATGAATATTTTTGGCTTATGGTGCATATACTCCAGATTGTTTATGAATTTGTAAAGTATTGGTATTTTAAGCAAACACTAACATCGTTGTTTTTACTTGTTTCTTTGATCTGTTGTATGTCAATTACCTTGTTACTATATACCATAGAAATAGTTAAATTGGTTTGGGTTATGGCATGCCAGGGGTACATCTATATTTAATTGTGTACATCTTCCGCATTTGAATGTATAATGCATTAGCTATTAATTGGTCTTGTTTGTAGAATCTTTCTAGCACCACATTGACAGGAGTTTCTTCTACGTGGAAATTTGGGATACATCCCTCTTTTCTGAACTTACATGTTTTACATCCATTTTTTTAGAAACATTCTTTTACGTTCCTATTTTTTTGAATTTCTTTTTTTTTACTTCTCCCATTTCCAAATTTAAAACGACCACTTCGACATGAATTGCGGCGGTTATGAGTTATAGACCTATATTCTAGAAGTGCACGTTAAGATTAATAAAATTATCCAAATATCCCTGTGGATTTTAACTTGTTAAGAAAAAGGAATGTTGTCTATAAGGAAAATTGGAAGGAACCTAATGCTAATTTTAAGGACCTAGTGCTATTTTTTTTAACGATTATCAGGATGCATGCCAAAAATTCCCTTCTTGTAAACCGTATGAGTTACAGACGTATATTTTCAGACTTGTAATATTGGTCCTTTTTCTGGGGGAAATTTTGCAGGTAAAAGAACTGAAAGCACAAAGAGTGTTGAAACAGAAGAACCTGAAAAATCGACAGAATCGGAGGAACCTGACTTATGGCAGAGTATAAAAGGATTAGCTGGGTAAAGTAAATTAAACGATTACAATGTAACCTCTTCCGAAATAACTTTCAGCTAGAGCATCTTCAATAAATGTTACAACTACATTTATAGATGTGTAGTATTACAGCCCATAATCTAGATTTCCTCTCAATAATTTGATTACAGAATGGTAAGTTGGTTAGTTGGGCACATGTTAAACAGACGTCCATTTGTTGAGCTGGCTGTTGAACTGATGCTTAAAGGTTGAAAATATGATATTCTCAGCATCTAGACAAAAGTGCAAGTGAAAATTGGGTTATAGGCTTACAGTAGAAAGTACAGAGATTGTACACTTCTAACACCAGTTTTGTAACATTACGCCTTGTAATCGATCATTGGAAGCAGTTCCGAGGTTTAGATTACAGAATTGCAATCTGTATACTTAGCGTTGGAGTTGCTGATGTTACATTTGTAATTGATGGCGGATTGTGGTTTAGATTAAGGAATTCACTATTTGTGTACTCACCACTGGAGATGCTAAAGATATTTATTAGCTTCTATGTCCACCTACAATGTTACCTAGACTCAGAATTTCATCCTGTATATGGTAAGCTGAATCAATCACTAAAATTCCCTTAGAAGATGATTTTAAAAAAAATCCCTTATTAGATGATTAAGTATCAATTATAGTTTGTATCAAATATGTTGTGGTTCGGTTCAATGTTGTTGATCAAGTGTGTTGTTTTTAGTAGCGCATTGTCGCTGTCTCCTAATTTCCTTTTTTGACGATCAGCTATACATTGTCGATCATTAGTATGTTAATGATCAGGGTAACCTTTTTCTTTCGTTTGACTGAATTAAAGTATGTGTCGATGGTGCATGTAACGCCTATATAATTAACAGGTCTTTTTTTTTTGGGCAGGTCGGCTGCGAAAGGAGTACTTAAATGGTTGAAGGATAACCTTTGACGTTTAGTTAAAGTTTCCACTCTGGATGACTTCACGCTGTTGCTATGAATTGAAGATTGAGATGAAAAAGGAGATTCTTCCAATAAGGCGTTTTGTTAGTACTACTTCTATACCTTAGAAGATATAAAGAGCTTTATCTTTTGAATTTTCTATCCGGTACTTGAAGCGTTCATGAATCACATATTCACAGGACTCGGGAACAACAGAAAGATCAATACATAAACAGTGCCATTATTGTTGTATTCTACCTTTTTTTTTTTTTTTTTTTTTAATTGTTTGTTAGCTGAACGTCTTTTGTTACACAAATAAATTGAGTTCGAGTAACAAACTCTTTTGCCTATATGAGCATATTCTGTAATATTTTCAAATTTAATTTGTTAATTAAGGATAAAGTGACACCGTTAGTCCGAATTTTCACGTGTCTTTATGTATTAATCTAAAGTTTGGATTGTTTTTAGTTAATTCCAAGTAGGGTCTTCTTTCCATATTTATCTCTTTTACCTAATAATCTGTAATAGCCAGTTTTAAACTTTTATATTTTCCAAATAAACAGCAAAGCTAGTTAGTTCAGCAACCCTTTGCGCCATGTCCTCAGCAAAAGAAACCAACGATGAGGAAACTTCTATGGACCTCGGTTTGGACTTTCAACTTCATCTTGGAAACAGCGAAAAACCATTCTGCCCTCTGAAATACTGTTCCCCTGCACCAAAGGTACCAAAAACAAATCCTCTTTTTGCCCTCAATCTAAGTCTTTCAAACTGGCCCATCCGAATCTGTTATAACCGATGTCAACCACCGATGAAGAAGCATCTGCACTCTACAGTATGGTAATCGGTTATAGTAATCCGCTTATGAATATATAGTGCAACACGAGCAACAACAAATATTTTTTGATTATCCTTCTTCATTAATTTTCAACAAAATGTACGATTTGGCAATCTATAACTGATGCAGAATAATTTTGTACATAGGAGGAGTCAAGAGTAAGACAGTTTTGCTAAATTTGTAAATAATAGTCGTCCATTGTAGTTAATATGATATTAGTTCTAAGTTTTATATGCAGGTATATTTTATAGCAGCATCGTCCATTGCTTAAAAAATTTCATGGAGAATACATGCCACAGATTCGAGAAAACCGCAATCTAGACAATGGTTGTAATACCCAAGAAAAATCTACAAATAATAATAAATTAAAATAAGAAAATAAATTAAAATATAAATTTGCATAGATGTTCGAATTTGGCTACGGGGACGTCACCATTGCGTCTGAAATTGTTGACACCAAAAAATGGTACAACACCCAAGGAAGGAGAATGTAGAGAATAAAAATGAAGATAAGTAAATTCAAAATGAAGAGAATTGCAGTCACACACAAGTTTATAGTAATTCGGCGTTAACGAGCTTACATCCACTTTATAATCTCTTGTTTACATGAAATATTCAAGTACAACTGGCGATAACGCTGTTACAATGAAGAAGTGGCAAGAGACTAGCCAAAAGATCCCCCCCTAGGAGTCCTGGAGAGGCTATTTATAGATGCTACAGTGTCTGGATCAACTAGGACACGTGTCGTTCATCCCAGGGTCATAGGAAGATATAAGGAAGCAATTCTTCTACGTGGGCAGACATGACCCAATCCAATCATATAATGACAAGTGGCAGCTGATCCGATGTTCTTGGAGAGCTGGAAGGGGTCAAACAGGGGCAGAATCAAGTCTTTAGGTAGAACCATTGAACAGAAATAGGTCCGGTTCGACTTGATCGAACCAAGTATCATTCGGTCGAAACCGTTTGCACATGGGGCCTCCGCCCCTCGAAAGGAAGCTTCAGACTTGGATGGACCCATGTCTGGATCGACCCAAATGATCGCAGAGCCAGGTTGGGATATTTATTCGTCCATGGACTCATGCAATATCCATGTGGGTCGACTCGAGGTTGATTTTCATGATGGTTCGGCCAAGATCTCTGGCATTAGTGCTATATTGACGGTCTTACCAAAAGTCTGGTCAACACTTTGCCCCCCAAAGTATGAGTGTTAAGAACGGGACGTGCTTTGAATTCCTTGTCTTGGGACTATCTTGCCCGCAGAAAGAGACTAGCGATTTCAACATTGAATCGTATGTTTCTGAACGTCGGGTCATGCATTCAATCTGTTGTTCAACATTGCCATTTCTTGCTAGTGGAGACCTGCCACTATTGGAAGGTCGAAAGACTTCATGCGAATCGGTATGGAAATTGCTCCCCAGATTCGTAGGATCAGTATTGATCCCTAAGATAAAAATACTTCGGATTCAAGCATCGACCCGTCCAGGGTCGATAAATCGGCCAGCTTGGTAGACATTCCAAGTCGGTAAGTAAGTCCAAAAGTCGTAATCAATGGTCATGTCAAGGAAACACAAAGAGTCACCTGGTTTTGCTATAAAAGGCTGGTCCACCTTTACTATTTTACTTTTTACTGTTGCCCGACCCCATTTTTCTCCAAAAATCTGAAAAACCCTTTCTTGGTGGAATCCAATATCATCTTGTTCAATCAATCCACAGGTAAGGATTAATTCTTCTTTTTCTTGCTCTGAAACATAATTTCGCATGGTCTTGGATATAAATTCGTTCCTTTTTCCCGTTTCTTTTCGTCTTAATCCGTATGCAATGCAATCCGCGGTTGGAATCGCCATTGTCGAGTTTGTCAGAGTGCGACCGGACGGCATGGCGGCGGTTGCGAGCGAGGTTTGCAAAAAAGCAGGGATGAGAGAAAGGGAAGAGAAGTGATCTTCATGGTGAGGTGAGAAGATGAATAGGCATCTTGCTCTTCGAGGAATTCCAAATCTCGAGGTGCTGTCAATTCCGAAGGCACATGGCAAAAAAAGAGAAGTCGTGATAAGATGGGCATGGACAGGCGACGACATGGGCCTGCGATGCTGACAAGCAAATGAAGACAAAATTGGCTCCGAAATTGATGCCCATGGGGTCGGTAGAGCATGGTAGCCAATCCAATGTATACGGGATCGGGGTGTCCAAGCATTTGGACTGATGGGAGCATGTTATGAAAAAGCTGCCAACTGGGGGCTCGATTTAGTAATGATTATCGATCCAAGATTTCTAGAGATGGAAACAAGCCATGGGTCGGTGAAATTTCTGATCGATCCCCAGGAAATCGAACCATTCGAGGAGAGTAGGAAAGTTGTTCAAAAGGATTCGAATGATTGGTTTGATTAGTCGAACCAAAGCCTACGAAACATATGGATCTATCTTTGATGATCACAGTTGGGCGACCTGAACCCAGACATATAGATCTGAGCCAATTGAATCGAATCAAGACTAATCGACTCGACATTCAGGACCAACTACAAGTCCTTATCAATCAAACTTGTTTTCACATTCTGGACAGTTAGGTTAGAGCCCTGGCATCTTGAATTGAAACTCGGAGATGGACTAAACTTCATGGACTTATGAACACTTTAATTTTTATCATTTCTTATTTATGCTATCATCTCCACTGCACACACATGCACTAGTACACACACTGGGGGTTACGGCCTTAAAATGCTAACCAATAGTCTTTCATGAATATCATAACCAATTTGGAAGATATGAAACACGGGGCTGTGGAGCAGGTGTGGGCAAGGTTCTTCCCATTCGTCCAGACATAGAGAGTGATTCCTCCACCGAGTCAGAGACCAATCCTGATCCTAACCTCAATATCGAAACCCAGATCCAAAAAGAAGGTCCAACACTCGTCAAAGAAGTAGGGAGTTCAAGTAGGACAATGGTCGTGAGGGAAGCAGCCAATACTCTTCCTGGTGCCATATTCTTAATGACGCCTGGAGATCCTTGGCCTTATTCGATGAGCGAGAGACAGCCAAAAAGGCTAAGCGCCAAACACAACATTCCTTGGGATGACATCTGAATTCCCCAAGCAGACGAACGTCCTCATAATCCACCAAGCGACTTCATGGCGTTGACTCGCCACATGTGCACCGTAGGAATCATCCCTCCATCCCATCGCTTCTTTGTTGACTTCCTGAGGCGAATGAGGTTGGCACCAATGCAGCTCCACCCAATCGCATATGCTAATTTGTTGTCATTGTATGTTCTATATATGGAGTACCTACATCAACCCCCCAACATTTGAAGACATAGTCTTTTTCTTTAATTTCAAGCATAGAGATGATTACACCCCTTCCTTTATCTTCTTCGAGGCCATCCATCGTAGAAAGGTCATCGATGATATACCCAGCGAACTAGGGGATATTAGACATGACTGGTTTTTTGTCCCACAACAGCCGGGATGCGCTCGCTGTCGGCTCCAATGTAGTAAGTATTAAACTTCGATTAAATGGGATGCAAGGTGAATTCTTGCATCAAATTCTTTCTTGTAAGTGATAAACTAGCCAAGCCGATTGGTGGGGAGTTCAAAAAATGTCTAGATACCCTACCTAGTCTTGATGAGAAGCGTTAGAGCATTAGGACATGCTTAGTTGATACACTTATGCATCACTATCGCCTCCTTGATGTTAGTAAAATGTTAGAAATGCCCCGGTGCCGAACCTCTCCATCAATTGTTTCTTAAATTGATGTGCCCCCAATCTGGGAGACTTTGAACATTGCCGCTGATGTGCGCCCAGTCGGAGGGCAATTTGCCCAACCTTAGGCCAGAGAGTACGCCGCTATCGCCATTCGCTCCCCGACGAAAGGGAAAAAGTCCGCCAAAAAGAGACTTATCAACGAATCCGACATTCTCAAGGCCCGAAGAGGGTCAGTCACGGATGTAAAAGAAAAAACATTTGAGGAAAAGGTTGAAAAGGAGCCCGGGATCCTTGTCCATAGGGTTCCGTTGTCAGAAAAGAGTCTTCTCCTACTCAAGGCAGCCAAGAGGAAGAAGTAGATTCCCCCTTCCATGGCTTAGCAGAATTGGACATTTCGGAAAACATACTTTCCTCCCAAAACCTGGATTCAACATCTTTCTTCCCTAAGTCCGGGGAAGACATAACTCATGTCAAGTCTTGGGAGGCAACAACCACGAGTCAAATCCCAAACTCTAGTCTATTCGGGGGATCACTTAGGACATACACGACACAAGTACCATAGATCACAACACCATTTTCTCAGGCACATGCTAAGTATTGACTAAAGTCTTCTTGTTGTACTGCAGCTACCATGCAAGGATGATATTATCACGATCGCTTCAGCTCCCTTTTGAAGAAGGGTGTAACTACTGGTCCGACTTCTTCTCAAGGAAGATGGGGTCAAGACAACGATGACAGACGAGCCCGCGAGCACAGAAAGAAGGAGCGGGAAAGGAAGGAGTGGGAAGACCAGGATAACCGCAGTAGAGATAGATAACAGGGAGAGGAAGAAGGAGGTACCCCAGGAAAAAGACAATGAGCATGGGTCGGCTAGACACCGTTATTCTTCCCGTTCTCAAGATAGGATCCCCAGGGGTGACGATAAGACTACCATCGAACACTCCCAAATTGCCCCTCCTCGTCCCAGGCCCCTAACTGATCCTCCTCGCAAGTCGCAACCAGCTAGCTCCTGCGGACAAGACTCTACTGCTCTCGCCAAATGCTCAGAGAGAAGCTCCTAAATATCGACTTCTTCATCTCGGGAAAGAACACCTGTTGAAAGAATTAAAAAACTCAAGGAAGCTTTTCCCTGTCTTTGTTCTGCCGAAATTAAGTTCCTCCCTAATCTTCAGCCGTTTCCACAAAATTTTAGTGATCAGATCAGGTCAGATATCGACTTTTCTTTAACTCAATATGATGAGATGTATATATATTCAAGGCGTGTGTGTGAAGTTGCCAGGACCATGAAGGTCAAAATCGAGGATATGCGTATGGAATGGGATTATGACGAGAAAGCCCTTGAAATGGAAAAGAAAGAATCAGCTGATTGTAAGGCCGAGCTGGCTGCTCTTAAAGAAAAACATGAAAAGACTACAGAGGACTTGGAAAGAATAACCGAGCAACTTCGTGTCGAGATTGATCGCTGGTCACTCCTTACCAGGATAGCTCAAGATGAGGTAAAATCAATGGGGGCAAGAATGTGCATCCTTTAAGGCCGAGAATGAGATTCTGAAAGCGACAAGGGGCGTTTGGAACTGGAGGTACGGAGTCTTAAAGCTTAGCTCGTTGCTTCTGAAGCGGCCAAAAAGAAGGTTGAGGACAATGCCAATGGCGCAATCGAGAATGTTAGTAATTCCAAGCTCCAACATGAAATTGAAATCCAAACTGTTAAGGACGAACATGCAGCGAAGGTAGAGGAGATGTTTCAGATGTTCGGTGACAACGTGCTTTTATTTCTCGCCCGAGCCCTTTGTCATAGAGATCTCTCTTGGGTTGACAACTACTCGCAGACCTTGGCGAATGCTTGGGAAGTTTTCATGAAAGAAGAAAGAAAGGTTGCAGCCGAGAAACCAGTGAATGAGGAGGCTTTGATAAGCCTGTTTTTATGAGGTGATGAACTAGAAGCGTTGGTTAAGACGAATAGGTCGTTGAAGGAAGCAGGAAATGCCGAGCGGTATAGGATGAAGGAAAAGAAATCATGGAGGGGGAGATCAGCATCAACAAAAGTGACGTTCCACTCCCACATTCTGCCAGTGGTCAGTCTACTGTTCCTCTTCCTTTGGCTTAGTCTTCAGGAGAGGTGGAAGAGTATAGTCCAGTTGATCCCCCCTATCCTCTTAGAAACTGCTCACTCCTATTTCTGTAGGAAAGACACCTGCCACACCTAAGGCTTCCTCGGTTGACAGTATATCATTACTTTCCCCCCAATTCCAGAAAATATTTGTTCCCCATCAAAAAACGGTTGGATCTCAAGTCGAGAGTTGTGTTATTCCTCCTAGTATAATTGTTTCTCTTCCTGCCATAGGTACACCAGCAGCGGAGACTGTTACTACGTCGGAGATTAAAGTGACAGAGGAGCAACAAAAGGACCCAGCTGTCGAGCCAAGCAAGGATGAAGAAATGATCGATGCTTTGAAGGGATTAAATGGTAAGGATGCTCAACCATAAAAGGATGAAGTGATGTTCATTAGGGAGACCGACAAGACTGGTTTTCTAACCATCGCGTAGATGAGAGCCAAAGATGAGGGTAATGTCTCCTCCATTAAAGTCGAACCATTTACCGATCCTCTCAATATTCAACCTCTTCAGGACTTTTCTCATTCAATCATAAATATGCCAACCAATGAAACTCCTCCGCCAGTTCCAACCGATGAAGGTAAGAGGAAACATGATGCACAATTGTTTGCGTATTCTGCTTCCTCCGATAGCAAATCTAGGAAGCAAAGGCATCTTTTGCCTACTGAAGAGGTTTTAAGCTGATCAAGAAAAAGGAAATGGAGGAAAGCAAGAAGTCCAGTGATAAGCCACCTAAGGCTTAGTGATCTTTCATCTCATGTTGTTTTAGGCCCTTTGGATGTCGTTGCGAGTGCGGCCCTTGTGTTTTTGTCTTTTTTAGTCCTGCATTTTGTAAACAAAGTTTCAGTTGAGGTGAACAATGTTATTTGCTTTCTAGTCCTTGCATATTTAAGTTAAGCAAATTGATTGCTATCGAATCAGATAATAGCATGTTGCAAAATAAGAAAAGTGACCAGGCTCCGGGGGAACGACATAAGTTCCCCTAGCCAATTTCAAACTCTAGGGCTTGTTCGAGTCAAGCCTATGGTTGTCCTATTAGTTCATCCTTATTCCCCCAGCGTCATGGGGGATCGACTTGGACGTTTGGTCCTTTGTGGCCTCCCAAGAACGACCCGGGTCCATACTGGGAGTCGAACGATCTTGGAATGAGGCACACAAGTCCCTTCATACCCACTCCTTACTCCCCAGGAGTTAGGGTTTCAGGGATCGAGTTGTTGTCTGTAACAACCCGAATTTTAACAACATGTTAAAATCATAAATCAATGCAGAATTGAATTTTAAGATCAGAATCAAGGGAAATAGGTTGCGCCATTGCGTTCGTCTCGAAATTCTGCTTGGAAACGAGTCCGAGTTTGCGAGAATCGGAGTCCGTATGAGGGAGATATGACCCTCCGAAGTTTCAGGAATTTTCAGAGTTCAAAACAGCTCGAATTCGAGTTCAAAATTCGAATTTCAAAACCCAGACAAACTGGGCGGGAAATTTCCCGCCCATCACCCAGGTCGACTGGGGAGTCGACTAGGCAGTCGACACCCCCAAGACCAGGTCGACTGCGCAGTCGACTTGGGTGTCGACCTGGTCCCCGAATCTACTTTTGGGCCTGGGTGCATTCTGATGTACCTGGTCTCGTTTTCTGCCTAGGTTCGTCCGCCTAATCCTATATAAACAGCCTCTCGCCTCATTCTCTCTACACCATTTCATTCTGTCCTTATGCTGCCTCTGAGAAAATGAATAAAATAATACATAAGTTTGAGACGAGGATATGCTGTTCAAGTCTTTCAAGAGGAGATTCAAATCTAGTTAGGATTCAAGTAAAGATTCAACGGCTTCAAGCAACGATGCCTAGACCATATTGAATCAAATCAGAAGATTAATCAAGTTAGACGTTTCAACGCGACAACGAATCGATTTGTCCTCTCTTAGCCAATCAATGTAAGTTCTAGTTACTTTTTAGATTGAAATGCTTAATTATAATATGACCATGGAATAAAGTGTAATTGGATGTAAGCATGTTCATCGGTTCAAGTCTATTTCTGTTTCCTCTTGAATCTTGAGTTTTGGGCTTTTCTATCTTTATTCTTTTGTCAAGTTCATGATCTATTCAGCCTGTTGTAAATCAGTTCATGTTAATGTTATTCTCAAGATCTATCTTTTATGCCTGAGATGACGTTTTTATTCCAGTTTCCTCTCTATACCTATTGTTATACAAATTCTACCTTCCCCTATTTATTTTCTTTGATGAACCTAGATCAATTTCGGATCTAGGCCTAAACCGCGATTTGCGTACGATTGAATACGGGGGAATCTTGGGATAATACCTATTTGGATATATGTGTTTGGTGGAATTGATGGCATAACATAAAAATTGAATATTTAGGTATTATCATTATAAGAGTAATTGCAAGAATGGGGATTGGAATATATAATTTGACATGGATTTTGATATATGTAATATGACATGGATCTTGATATATGTAATTTGGCTAGAACTCGTTATGGGTAAATTGGTGTAAACATGTTATACATGTAATTTTGGGTATAAAACTGGATCTATGTAAATTGAGCATAGCTTTGTAAACATGAAAATCATGAATCTTGACATATGTAAAACGACATGAATTGAACATATGTAAATCTGATATGAATTGGGCATATGTAAAAACTGACATGTAACCTAGGATTTGGGCATATGTTAATTATGTAAAATTTTGAGTAGAAACATATATGATAATTTATGACTTGGGGAAAGTTTAATATGAACGCGCCTAAGTTGGGTTCTGGGTAATTGGTATGTATTGGACATCTAGAAGGCACGTAAACATGCTTATGAACTTGAAACATGAATTGGTTATGAATATGAATCATTAACTTGATAATAGGCATAAGTGAAAACATGAAACTTGACATGAAACTCGCCATGAAACTAGACACGAACTTGACATGAAACTTGAACAGGGACATGACATTTAGAATGAACTAGAAAATGGCCAACTCGAGGTTGGGTTGAGTTTGCAGTGTAATTCTGCCCGGAACCGCCCGGCAAATCCAGTTACTGCAAACAATAGGATCCAATGTGGGTAGTTGGTCATATCGCACTTGAAAACCCGAGGTCAGACTGAGTTGTGGTGTAATTCTGCCCGGAACCGCCCGGCATATCCAGTGACCACAACAACAGGTCTGATGTGAGAGGTTGGGGTGCATAAATGAATTAATGACTTGATAGGGTTAAGTCATGAACCGCTTGAATATAATTAACCAATTTGACACGATGACTTGATAGGGTTAAGTCATGAACCGCTTGAATATACTTAACCAATTTGACACGATGACTTGATAGGGTTAAGTCATGAACCGCTTGAATGTACTTAACCAATTTGACACGATGACTTGATAGGGTTAAGTCATGAACCGCTTGAATATACTTAACCAATTTGACACCATGACTTGATAGGGTTAAGTCATGAATCGCTTGAATATACCTAACCAATTTGACACGATGACTTGATAGGGTTAAGTCACGAACCACTTGAATGTACTTAACCAATTTGACACGATGGTTTGGTAGGGTTAAGTCACGAACCGCTTGAACATACTTAACCGACTTGACACATGATTCGTAGGGCTAAGTCATGAACTTGAACGACAACACTTAGCCAATTTGACATGACACGTAGACGGGTTAAGTCACGAACTTGAATGACCACACTTAACCAACTTGACATGCTAGACTGATGGGGTTAAGTCTCGAATTTAAATGACAACACTTAACCTGCTGGACGGAAACCCTAGTTACGCGGTCCTTTTCAGCAGTAACCCACTAGATGTATCATGGTACCCTGGAACTAGGCAGGGTGGGGCACGATTACTGGGCTGATTGTAAGCGACCAGAACGACGTCTGAGTTGGTGCGCCATTGTTGGTTCAGGCGGACTACGGTCGTGCACGTAGTCCGGAGTTGAAAAAGCAGGCATTGGGCACCAGTAGGTTTGCACTGTGCGTGCTTGAATCGTGTCGGTGGTTGGCACCCTAGGGCTTGATACACCCTATGGTGGACCTAGCACAGGTGACTACATTCGTGATAGGGCCGTATGACACAGACACATGAACGAGATAGGACTTGTAGGGAGCCGATCGATTAATAGATCGTTTCGTGAGACCAAGTAATGGATCATTTCGTGACATTGGGCAAGGGATCATTTTATTATCAACACATGACACGGGTTGGGATACTAGTACGGTTGGTGCAGAGCAAATAGATATCATAGAAATATTTTAATGGTAAAGCAGAGAAATCTTGCGATGCTTGATAGAAATCTTGCGAAATTTTACTTAGTTTATCTTGAATGGAAACCTCGCGATGTTATACTTGACAAAAACCATATGAGGTTATTCTTAGTTATCTTTCCTATAACTTATCTTGTCATCATGCTTATGTTTACTTTCAGTTTATTCATGCCATGTTATCTTTACCGGTTTTTATGCTGAAAGTCACTAGGACTTACTCAGTCTTTATGACTGACCTGTTTTGTTTCGCCTCTTTTTCTTCCGTTCCCCCCTAGGTTCGCAGGGTGGGAATACAGCTTAGTTCGGATCTTACCAAGCTCCAAAGCTCTTTCATGTACGACTTGGATTTCTCTTGGCTATGGCTTGCTTTGCTTTATTGTTGAATGATTTATAACTATGGTTTTATGCTTCTTTACTATTGCAAGACAGATTTCGATGTAATTGCCTTAATAGCATTTTGATGTAAAAGGCTTTAGACCTTGCTAGATTTTAAAGCAATGAAATTTGGGTTTTCCTTCCGCTGTTTTATTTATGTTCTGTCTTGTAATATTTCTGTGTATGTTTACCTAGATAATACTCCACCAAAGCTAGTGCATTCCCTTTGTGAGTGACCCTAGCGGAGGTGGGGTGTTACATTTGGTATCAGAGCAGAAGGTTACCAGACTGGGCAAAAGCTTTTAAAAAAACCTTCTGAAACTATTTTCAATACGTTTACAAAGAAGCATTTTTCTAAAGAAAAGTTTTGTTTTACGAAAGGCATGTTCCCCAAAGCCATATGCACTATCTTTTGATTCTCTCCTTGAGTCTCTTCTCTCTTTCTTTTTCACCATAGTTTGTAGGCATACAACACATGTCGGAGGGCAAAGTAGTGCCCAACCTCCATCTGTAGCCACAGTAGTTCCATCTGCGACTAATCTTATTTCAAGCTTTGTAGGGTTGCCGTGCGATGGAGGTAGCTTTCGAGAAACTTGTCAACAAGCTATACAAGGATAGTAAGAACGAGGGTAAAGAACACAAGCCTAAGGATGAGAAACTTGTTGATAAGGCGTAATCCACGAAGGAGGAAAAGGTGAAAGGGAAGAGGTCAAAGTAAAAGAATAATAAAACCCATGACAAGAAAGAACATCGTTGGTATGGTAAAAAGGGATATGTAGTTAAGTATCATAGGACAAGGATAAGGGTAAAGAACAAGATCGTCGAGAGGGCATTGTATGCTCTCACTACGCATACCTAAGAGAGGTGGTAACGTTTCTGTTAAAAGTTTAGCTTCTCTTTTCTATCATACCATGGGAACTTTGTTTTTATACATCGCATCCTTTTAATTCTGCCTCGATAGTTGAGTCTCTGCACCTTAGTACTAGCGTAGTAGAGGATCCCATTTTTGTCTCAAATCCTGTTGGGGAATCGGCTCATGTATTCATGATTTGTTTGGATTTGAGAATGTCTATGCTAAGTGTTGAGTTTAGAAGTAATGCTTATGTTTATGTTTTGGGCTATGGGTTGATTCTACCAATGGAGTAGTTATCCAGTAAGGGTGACATTCTCGGTTTTGAAAAGAGGGTAGTTAGACTCTTGACTTGCCTCGGTAATACCCTCGAAGTCGCGTGTAACCTTTAGGGTTCTCTCATGATTAGTTACCTAGAATCTCTTGATACATTTATTGATCCGTTCGAGTAGTGTTCACCACTAAGGCGGATGGTTCATTTCACTTATGCATGAGTTGTAGAAAGTCACCTTAGTAAGTACATTTGGCAACATGGTTGATATTTGTTATTTTCAAGAGATAGTTCTTCTGTGTGGAATACCTCCTAGTAAGTGAACGAGATCCAAGATTCACTAGTGAATTTTGGAGAGCTTGCATGAAACCATGAGTACGTAGTTAAGTTTGAGCCGAGTATACTAGAAGGAGGATAAGTGAAAGTGGAACGAGAGGCAACAGTGAAATGAGTTCCAACTCATATTTTGGAAACAAGAATTAAGAATCTGTGAAGTTAAAGACGGTCAAAGTACAATGGAGTTAAGCTCAAGGAAACACAACTTAGAAGATTGAAGACTAGATACGTGCATCATATCTCTTTTTAAGAGTATATCCTTGGTCCCTCTTTTCCTGTAGAGCTTACTTGCATGTTATCTTTTTCCTCTCGGTCCTATTCTCAATCAAATTTCTGTTGCAAACCCCATAGGGAGTATGACTCATCTGTTAGTAATACATTTTGGGGCTTCAGGGTGTCCGTTGGGTTGACTAAACTCTTTGGGTTTTATAGGATACGAGTTGGTTTTAGGAAGGGATTCCCTTGTGACCTAAAAGGAGTCCATCATGCTTAGTTTCCTCGAAACGTATATTGGTTTGATTGAGTAATTCTTTGGGTGTCAGCCTGATGTTGATTTCGATCTCCGGGGCTGGTGCTTAGGGAGTTCTTCTCCTGATCAGTATATATGTGACATATATTTCCAGTTTTGACATGGCCTAATGGGCACAAGGTTTTTACTTGCTTCTATCATTCGGCTATACCTTTAGGTAGGAACAATTGGGTGTAAACATGTGTTTGAGACATGTTATGATTGATGGTTGCAAGTGGTTGCTAGTGGTTGCTCGTGGATGCATTTACACATTAGGCACTAGATCGGCTCAGTCACCTTTCATATTGCATGTGCATGAGTGTTTATACTTGTTTATGGATGAATTTGAATGTGTTATCATGTGGATGTTGCATATGGATGGATGTTTGTGCACACATGTAGTGTTATTGTGACTAGGACTATTTGCATACATGTTGGACTCATGGCACTAGACGTATTTTGCATTAAGAAGATCAATCAGGCCTGATCATTTGCATTAGACAAGGAACATATACACACACTTTCTGCATATGTTCATACAGCATTAGAAATCTATTAAGGACGATGGATTCCTGTGATTGATGATTGAGTAGATGGGTGATTGGATGGTAGGACACATTCTCCTTAACTTGAAGATTTCGGGGACGAAATCCTTTAAGGAGGGGAGAATGTAACAACCCGAATTTTAACAACATGTTAAAATCATAAATCAATGCAGAATTGAATTTTAAGATCAGAATCAAGGGAAACGGGTTGTTCCATTGCGTCCGTCTCGAAATTCTTCTTGGAAACGAGTCCGAGTTTGCGAGAATCGGAGTCCGTATGAGGGAGATATGACCCTCCGAAGTTTCAGGAGTTTTCAGAGTTCAAAACAGCTCGAATTCGAGTTCAAAATTCGAATTTCAAAACCCAGACAGACTGGGTGGGAAATTTCCCGCCCAGCACCCAGGTCGACTGGGGAGTCGACTGGGCAGTCGACACCCCCAAGACCAGGTCGACTGCGCAGTCGACTTGGGTGTCGACCTGGTCCCCGAATCTACTTTTGGGCCTGGGTGCATTCTGATGTACCTGGTCTCGTTTTCTGCCTAGGTTCGTCCGCCTAATCCTATATAAACAGCCTCTCGCCTCATTCTCTCTACACCATTTCATTCTGTCCTTATGCTGCCTCTGAGAAAATGAATAAAATAATACATAAGTTTGAGATGAGGATATGCTGTTCAAGTCTTTCAAGAGGAGATTCAAATCTAGTTAGGATTCAAGTAAAGACTCAATGGCTTCAAGCAACGACGCCTAGACCATATTGAATCAAATCAGAAGAATAATCAAGTTAGACGTTTCAACGCGACAACGAATCGATTTGTCCTCTCTTAGCCAATCAATGTAAGTTCTAGTTACTTTTTAGATTGAAATGCTTAATTATAATATGGCCATGGAATAAAGTGTAATTGGATGTAAGCATGTTCATCGGTTCAAGTCTATTTCTGTTTCCTCTTGAATCTTGAGTTTTGGGCTTTTCTATCTTTATTCTTTTGTCAAGTTCATGATCTATTCAACCTGTTGTAAATCAGTTCATGTTAATGTTATTCTCAAGATCTATCTTTTATGCCTGAGATGACGTTTTTATGTCAGTTTCCTCTCTATACCTATTGTTATACAAATTCTACCTTCCCCTATTTATTTTCTTTGATGAACCTAGATCAATTTCGGATCTAGGCCTAAACCGCGATTTGCGTACGATTGAATACGGGGGAATCTTGGGATAATACCTATTTGGATATATGTGTTTGGTGGAATTGATGGCATAACATAAAAATTGAATATTTGGGTATTATCATTATAAGAGTAATTGCAAGAATGGGGATTGGCATATATAATTTGACATGGATTTTGATATATGTAATATGACATGGATCTTGATATATGTAATTTGGCTAGAACTCGTTATGGGTAAATTGGTATAAACATGTTATACATGTAATTTTGGGTATAAAAATGGATCTATGTAAATTGAGCATAGCTTTGTAAACATGAAAATCATGAATCTTGACATATGTAAAACGACATGAATTGAACATGTGTAAATCTGGTATGAATTGGGCATATGTAAAAACTGACATGTAACCTAGGACTTGGGCATATGTTAATTATGTAAAATTTGGAGTAGAAACATATATGATAATTTATGACTTGGAGAAAGTTTAATATGAACGCGCCTAAGTTGGGTTCTGCGTAGTTGGTATGTATTGGACATCTAGAAGGCACATAAACATGCTTATGAACTTGAAACATGAATTGGTTATGAATATGAATCATTAACTTGATAATAGGCATAACTGAAAACATGAAACTTGACATGAAACTCGCCATGAAACTAGACACGAACTTGACATGAAACTTGAACAGGGACATGACATTTAGAATGAACTAGAAAATGGCCAACTCGAGGTTGGGTTGAGTTTGCAGTGTAATTCTGCCCGGAACCGCCCAACAAATCCAGTTACTGCAAACAATAGGATCCAATGTGGGTAGTTGGTCATATCGCACTTGAAAACCCGAGATCCGACTGAGTTGTGGTGTAATTCTGCCCGGATCCGCCCGGCATATCCAGTGACCACAACAACAGGTCTGATGTGAGAGGTTGGGGTGCATAAATGAATTAATGACTTGATAGGGTTAAGTCATGAACCGCTTGAATATACTTAACCAATTTGACACGATGACTTGATAGGGTTAAGTCATGAACCGCTTGAATATACTTAACCAATTTGACACGATGACTTGATAGGGTTAAGTCATGAACCGCTTGAATATACTTAACCAATTTGACACGATGACTTGATAGGGTTAAGTCATGAACCGCTTGAATATACCTAACCAATTTGACACGATGACTTGATAGGGTTAAGTCACGAACCGCTTGAATATACTTAACCAATTTGACACGATGGTTTGGTAGGGTTAAGTCACGAACCGCTTGAACATACTTAACCTACTTGACACATGATTCGTAGGGCTAAGTCATGAACTTGAACGACAACACTTAGCCAATTTGACATGACACGTAGACGGGTTAAGTCACGAACTTGAATGACCACACTTAACCAACTTGACATGCTAGACTGATGGGGTTAAGTCTCGAATTTAAATGACAACACTTAATCTGCTGGACGGAAACCCTAGTTACGCGGTCTTTTTTAGCAGTAACCCACTAGATGTATCATGGTACCCTGGAACTAGGCAGGGTGGGACACGATTACTGGGCTGATTGTAAGCGACCAGAACGACGTCTGAGTTGGTGCGCCATTGTAGGTTCAGGCGGACTACGGTCGTGCATGTAGTCTGGAGTTGAAAAAGCAGGCATTGGGCACCAGTAGGTTTACACTGTGCGTGCTTGATTCGTGTCGGTGGTCGGCCCTCTAGGGCTTGATACACCCTATGGTGGACCAAGCACAGGTGACTACATTCGTGATAGGGCCGTATCACACAGACACATGAACGAGATAGGACTTGTAGGGAGCCGATCGATTAATAGATCGTTTCGTGAGACCAAGTAATGGATCATTTCATGACATTGGGCAAGGGATCATTTTATTATCAACACATGACACGGGTTGGGATACTAGTACGGTTGGTGCAGAGCAAATAGATATCATAGAAATATTTTAATGGTAAAGCAGAGAAATCTTGCGATGCTTGATAGAAATCTTGCAAAATTATACTTAGTTTATCTTGAATGGAAACCTCGCGATGTTATACTTGACAAAAACCATATGAGGTTATTCTTAGTTATCTTTCCTGTAGCTTATCTTGTCATCATGCTTATGTTTACTTTCAGTTTATTCATGCCATGTTATCTTTACCTGTTTTTATGCTGAAAGTCACTAGGACTTACTCAGTCTTTATGACTGACCCGTTTTGTTTTGCCTCTTTTTCTTCCGTTTCCCCCCCCAGGTTCGCTGGGTGGGAATACAGCTTAGTTCGGATCTTACCAAGCTCCAAAGCTCTTTCATGTACGACTTGGATTTCTCTTGGCTATGGCTTGCTTTGCTTTATTGGGGAATGATTGATAACTATGGTTTTATGCTTCTTTACTATTGCAAGACAGATTTCGATGTAATTGACTTAATAGCATTTTGATGTAAAAGGCTTTAGACCTTACTAGATTTTAAAGCAATGAAATTTGGGTTTTCCTTCCGCTGTTATATTTATGTTCTATCTTGTAATATTTCTGTGTATGTTTACCTAGATAATACTCCACCAAAGCTAGTGCATTCCCTTTGTGAGTGACCCTAGTGGAGGTGGGGTGTTACATCGTCAATCTGGGTGCACCTATCACACTCGTCCATGGTTCTATACTCCTTCGTAATTCGTGATAATTAGAGTTAGCTAAATGGGTAGTCAAGTCGTTCGTGCTAGTATCATCTCCACGCTTCAGTCTTTAAAGCGAGATCCGAAGATTCGAGTGTCGTTATCTAACTCGAATTTAGTCGATCCATATTATTTCGGTCCCCGAGCAAGGTTTGCTCGTTGAGACATGGGCCGATGAATAGAGTTCGGGAGTAGAATGCTCCCTTACTCTAAATTTTGACCTATGTTGGTCGAATCTCAATATATAGTCAAAGTTACCAGAGTAGTAAGACAGAGCACAAAAAGGAGCCTTTATTTATAGACAACGGTGGATGGCAAAACATGTCTTATTACAGTATTTAAATGAATAAAAGTCCTAATAAATATAACGTCGCAAATGCTTATCATCCCATGCTCTTTGAAGAAGTTCGTCATAAACAGTCGCTAGCCTGAAGGTTCCATTATCAAGCCTCAGCTGGATGACATAAGGTCCTTCCGATTTCGGACCTATGTGAAAGGGAGTCGAGAAAAACGTTTTAAAACAAGGTCGCCAAAGTCAAAGGCCTTAGGTTGAACCTTCTTATTGTAATATCGGGCAACTCGTCGCTGCTGGGCCTCGGCGCGCATACTAGCTTCTTATCTTTTTTTTCGTTAATCATGTCTAATGATTCTAAGAGAAGCACCTTATTTGATAATGTATCATAGTAGGTCGTTTTATAGGGAGGGAACTCGAGCTCTATCAGAATGACCGCTTTTGAACCATAGGATAAAGCGAAAGGGGTGTGGCCCGTGGCAGCCTTGTGGGTAGTATGGTATGCCCACAGAGCTAAAGTTAATCCATCGACACATTTGCCTTTGGCTCGTTCCAGACGCTTTTTAAAGATAGACTTGATAATTTTGCTGACGGCTTTAACTTTTCCGTTGGAATGCGGATGCGCGACTACTGTGTACTTCTTCTCGATATGATATCCCTGGCAGAAATCTCTGAATTCTGAGCTATCGAATTGAGTTCCATTGTGTCACCCCACGTCCATTAATGTCGCTCACTAAGAGAATGCATTAAGTTTCGTGAAGCGTTATAGGTAAATAAGAACATAATAGCACAAGTCAGACATGTAAAATAACAGCGGAATTAAAAAGTTTATTTAAATAACATCATGCTCCCAAATAATGAGTTTACATCATAAGTAACTAATTACATTAATAATCTGTCTTGCCAAAAATATCAGAGTACAAAAGCATAAACCATATTTCCCTCACAAAGCCATAAGAGAGTTGACAAGCAGTCAAAGTGATACACCTAAATCCAAAATCCAAGCTAAGCTGAAAGAATCTAAATCAACTCTAAGCGCTTCCACCCTGAGAACCTGGGGGGGGGGGGGGACGGAAGAGAGAGAAGAGGAAACAAAAGGGTCAGACATAAAGTCTGGTGAGTCCATGTAATGATCCGAAAATCCGGTCCAATTTGAGCTGACCAAAAACACAAGTCCAACCCCAAATTAAACTGAAAATCAGGAAATTAATAGAAAGAAAACAGAGGGTAAGGAAAGATAAGATAGAAACTTAGAATAGAAGAAGAAGAACACAACATCAGAGTAACACGAACCTCAAAGCGGAACGAATAATATATAATATATATAACTTGAAATATACATCTGTACTTTATCAAAGTACAACACTTACAACACAGCGGAAATAAACTATAGCTATTTGATTCTGAAGCCTCCTACTCTAGCTCTTCAGGTATATCTGTAAATCCTGACTACTTGACTGCCCATACAAAATTGGGCACCCAAGAGTTTAGGGAAAACAAAAAATAAACTCCAGGTCAGTCATGGGAATGGTGTGAGCAAAACAGTTTAAAACAGTTCAAGCAGGTAAATGATGTCTCATAAGACCACGCCGTATAACGGAACGGGTTTTTCCCTTTTGAGAATCCAAATTATCTTTATATCAAAACCCTTTTGATATTATAATAATTTCTATCAACCACAATATAATAATCATCTAGCAGAAACGCTTTCATCTCACGTTCTACATATATAGTATACAATCAAAACCGCAAGCACGTATTGGGTAATGGATTTCCAACTATGACAAGGTATGGAACCACCTTTCGCTAGTGTACCTTTAGAGAGGGATACACTGGATTCAACAAGAACATCTTGCAACCCGGCCACACATGACTGACCACTCATTTCGCTTGAGTGTATCGAATGTATATCACCAACGGTTGGGATCAGCAACCGTTTCCCGAATGGGGCAGTATCGACAATAGATTTTTAGAAATAAATGAAACTCTAGATCAGGTGATTATACACCCTAATAGGTGCGACCTACATAGCCATGCTGCCTGCAACGATTTCTGTCATTTATTGGATGTGAGGCTAGAAGCTACGCTTTATCATCACATCAGATTCACTTCGAATGCCACATCGTCAAATCCATCAGAACACCGATTGACGCCCTCAACGATACATTATGTGTTAGCTAAAAGAAGTTTCCTTCTCCGCTTCCACTCTTGGTACGGTTGGAGAAATCAATATACATGATCGTTTGGAAATACTCTGTCAGACATTCATCCATACTAGTCATCCAGGAACAGGATGAACCGAAGGTACTATTCAGCATATCCATCTTAGGCACTGTTATCTAAGATTTATACAATAGCCCTTGCATTTTACTCCATCTTCAATTATCTTTGGCATCTATGATTCGCAATGCTTATGCCAATACAGAGTGGTTCTTTGGATAATAATCCAACCGGTCTCTCCATATCAACAACGCTAAAATGGTCAAAACTTCGATAGTCTATGATTTAACCATCAAAGAAAAACAGGTGTGCAAACAACGATATTATTTCCAAGTGGAAATTATATCGATCAATCATCATTTAATATTTATCTCCTTAGTTCATTTTTCATCTCCTGTTTCCCTATATTCAACATTTCTTATTTTCTAAGTTTAGAAAATATATGTTATTACCATTGGAAAACATTTCCATTTCTTGTTTTCTATATCAGAAAACATTTCTGGTTCTTATTTGGAAAACATTTCCATTATCTCCTTCATTGGACTTAGACAGATGTTTAGATAAAACATCACTATGCCAGCTCAAACCATTTCCTTTAATTACTAAATTCCTTTAACCCACCTTCATTATCGAACCATAACCATTCCTTAGTTAAAAATGAAGTCAATTAAGTTGGGGTAATACTACCTCTCAGACCTTAACTGAACAACGTTTCTAACCTTGAAATAGACAAAGTTCACCTTTTAATTCTTTAACAAACTCCCTTACGTAACTCTCTTTCGAATCATCTCTATTCGATAATTCTTTCCTTCGAATAAGGTATATTCGATGACTCTATTCAATTTACTCTATTCGATTAACCCTTATCAATTAACTCAATTGGACTAACGCTATTGGATTAACTCTGTTGGACTAACGCTATTGGATTAACTCTTTTGGACAAACGCTATTGGATTAACTCTATCGGACTAACGCTATTGATTAACTCTATCGGACTAACGCTATTGATTTACTCATTTCACTTAACTCCTTTCGAATAACTATATTCGATAACTCCTTTAACTCTAGTCGAATAAACTATATTCGATTAACTCCTTTTACTCTATTCGAATCACTAATATTCGATTAGCTCAATTGATTCTATTCGAATAAACTATATTCGATTAACTCCTTTTACTTTATTCGAATCACTAATATTCGATTAACTCAATTGATTCTATTCGAATAAACTATATTTGATTAACTCCTTTTACTTTCTATTCGAATAAACTATATTCAATTAACTCCTTTTACTTTCTATTCGAATAAACTATATTTGATTAACTCATTTTACTTTCTATTCGAATAAACTATATTCGATTAACTCCTTTTACTTTCTATTCGAATAAACTATATTTGATTAACTCATTTGCTTTAACTCTAGTCGATTAACTCCATCGAATAACTAAATTCGATAACTCCTTCAAACAACCAAATTCGATAATCCCTTTCGATTAACAAAAAATCGATAAATCCTTCGATTAACTAATAATCGATAACTCCTTCGATTAACTCTAGCTGGTTTAACTCTAACTGGTTTAACCTAACTGGTTAATCCTAACTGATTAACTCTTTGTCCTTATTCAGTGGCAAACATCTATGTTGAAATCGATTCTTACTTCTTTATATAAGTCCTTATTATATATTCTATTTCCCAAATGATAAATATTTAACTTAATTTATAAATATCATTTATAAATCAGTCTGCTCCTTTTATCTGTTTACTTCTTCATATATAAGTTCAGACTTATATATATCTATTTATCCAAAGATAAATATTTCCTTTATAATCTATTCTATTTCTTTGATTTTATAATTATTTTCTTTTATAAAAATCCTTTTCCTTTTCTATATAAAATCCATCGATTTCATATAAATAATTTCATTTTCAAAATACACTTTGAAAATCCCCTTTTCCACATCCAGTATTTCTTATGGTATTTAACATACCATATAACAACGATAAATATCGTCCAGACACACATAATCAACAACAGATTGTATACCACATCATATATCATAATATATGAATCACAGTAAAATAAATGTTGAGGAATCCAGTTGGATTCCTCCGACCTGTTTCCCTGCATCACAGATGTTACACAACATAATCAACATCACTTTCAGTTCAATATGAAATATTCTGTTAACAGAATCAATATTTGATTTACGTTATATATATATAATTTCCACCAACTGACTAGCAGTTCAATCAAACAGTCAACACACAGTCAATCAGCCAATATTTAACAGTTCTAAAAATACAACATGAAATTATAAACTGTTCAGAGTTAGTGAGATTTACTCACATTGGACTATCATCGTTAATAACGATAATTGTCATTGATTCAGATGGACAATTTATTTTGCCATAAATTGTAACGAACCCCAATCCACTCCCAGTCAGCTTCATTGTGAAGCTCTCGTCCATACGTCCTTACGTGACTGACGGTTCGTGATTCTGATTTCATATGACCGAGATATAGTGATTACAAGTTCAATCTTTATTTAAACTAAAATAAAAGACTAAATTTCACTAAAGATTTATAATTGGGCCTCTCACCCTTTTAACTTCAGCCCAACCCGTCCGCTCCTTAACTACATCTTCCCCAAACCCACTTCTGTCGCTCCCAGTCCTTCTTTCCGTTCGACAGTCCTCCAATCCTCCCCCCCCCCCCGTTCTACCATTTCTTCTTCATGAAATTCAAAATAAAAATCACGGTGATCTCCTCCTTTCGATTCTCTTCCTCGTCCACCCTGTGAAGTTCAGCTCGAAGCCATCCTACCCGTCGCGTCTACTTGAAATCCGTCGTCCCCCCGAGACAACCACGACGTCATTTGACACCAAATCCAACCGGATTTTGCACACAGGTGCCATTTCACCTCCTCAGTTCATTGACAAGCTCGAAATCAACCATTGGTGCCTAAATGGCTCGCATCGATCAACCCTAGCATAAAACCCAACGCTGGAAAATTTCAGCAAACCAAAACAAGGTTCGAACACCTCGAAAACAGTACAGAGAAGAAGAGTATCATTCGCTGATCACAAGTATATTAATCCCATGATTTTAGGGTTTGTATTTAAATTCCTATGAATTTTAAAAACTCATGATTTGAAGAAGGATAGAAAACAGCGGCGGCCCCTTTTTGCTGCGTTGAAATTAGGTCATAGGAATCGTACGAGTTAGATATTTATAGGGAAAAGAAAATATCTAGATATTTTTAGGATAATTTTTTTATTGATTATTTAATTTATTTTTAAGCAAACGCTATAGAAATTCATTGTTATAAATACCTATAATCACACGTGATACCCAAAAATCACGAAAATGGACATGCAGCTACAGTTCGACATTACGGTCCCAACGAAACTGGTTTCATCGAATTCCGACTTCGTATGCTCACACAACGTATTTTTAACTGTCAAAATACTGACTATTTTCCACTCTAAAAATCGGTACGGCCACACAGTGACTCTAAAAATCACGAAACTGGAAATCTAACAACTATTTGACATTGCGGATCCAACAAAAATTGGTTTCGTCGAATTCTGAGGTCGTATGAAAAACTGGCTATTTTTAAAGCTGTGGATGACCCATTTAAATATATAAATATATTTAAATATAATTAAATTTAATATTTAAAAATAAGTATTATCGTCTATATTCACAGTCGAATACCATACAACTCTAGAATATTCCTATATGAATTTCTAACTTGATATTTCAAATCTGGGTCAACCCGATATTCGATTTATATTGAAATTCCTTTTTAAAATATAAATAAGTCCTTTATAAATTACAAAGGAATTCCACAGCAACTTTTCTAAAATTTGATTTGGACGTGAATCAAAATCTACACGATGAAATCCCGATTTTTCTCTTCCACTAGAAAGATATACTCCACCAGCTCCACACGTTTCTTGTTTCACAGAAATCTGGCTTAAAACGAATCCTGTACATTCAGTTGAAGTTTGAATCGCCAATTTATGAACTGCAGCGCCATTTCGAGCACGATTTTAATTATATTATAACTCCACGTTCAAACTGTCGTTTATATAATATATTCGTTATTCAAATTCAATTCCAAGCTGAATTAAATATCACAGATGATCCAGTTCACACCATATCGTCATTTCAGCCAATTCTGATTATTTCAGAATTAAATATATTATTTAATTTATTATTTTAATTAAATATTCACCCTTAATTAATTAAACCACCATTTAATTCACTATATCACTATTTATATAATTAAATAAATTAATTATAATACCTCTGCCAATGCGGGTCATTACAATCTTCCCCACTTAAAATAATTTCGTCCTCGAAATTGCTAAGGCAGAGAACGACCCTATCGACTGGTTAGAATGTATTTGTTCACTTTTTAACTTCAGTTTTAACTGAACCAATTTAATTTCAGTTAAATTATTAATTAATTCTTATCAACGAAAGTTTTCAAAAATCCTGAAAATTTTCTAACACTTTAACTTTTCGGAAAATTTTGCTAGCACCTCCTTCTTACTGGTCAATCGATCAAACTCCAATTCGCCTCTCTGGGCCATCTCCAATCCAAAAGAAAATCAAACAGCCAAGCAGCTTGCCAATCCGGCTCATAAATCTTATATCCAATAGAAATATAAACTTGTACCTTTTGTCAGCATATCATTTTATCCTTTCCACCTGTTATCAATTCAGTGGATACAAGGGTCATCCCAATCAAATCCCAATCTGCTTTTATCCACGACACAACCATTCGCTTATATCCGAGCCAAATATCATTTCAACTCGAGTTTCTTCTCGATTCCCAACTCTTAACTTGATTATCACATTACATTTCAAATTTTAATCTCACAATCCAATTTGTCTTGATATCATTCTAATTCAACTCAGTTACCACTTTAGTGGCTTTACTTTAATTCAATTTTGCTTTCACAAATTTCTGTTAAATTTGTTTTTAATTCAAACAGTCTTTCCCTGGGAGTTTTTAAACAGTTTACTCTTTTCAAAAATCAAACTTTCCTTTTGAACATGTCACCGAGCCCTTAATTAATATTCAATTAGTTAAATCACTTCTCTATTTCTTTATCAATATTTGTTAACCAAATATTTTCAATAACCATATTGGCTCTTTACGTTATTTGGAAAACATTTCCAAATACCGCCTTCCTTTATTTTCTAAACCTTAGAAAATATATGCTATTTATAACTGGAAAATATTCCAATTACTTATCTCTTTTCCGATCTCGCTTATTTCTATACTTAGGAAATATTCTTTATTATATTTCCAAGCTTACACTTATTTGGGTTAAACGGATGTTGTGTAAAACATCGTTACGACAACCCAAATACTATATTCAACTAACTCTTATTCAACATTGATCTTCGAGGCTGAATTCTTACTATTTATTTGTTAATAATGAAATCAGTCAAGTTGGGGTATAACTACCTCTCAGACCTTGACTGAATAACATTTAAACGTCAAAACAGATATGACTACTTACTCGAATAATCAATACCATACAACTACTTATTCACTTTTAAACACGTATATGCTTCCTTTTTCTATTCTTACTAGATTTTATTCTTAGTCTTCCTTTTTGATTTTACTATTCTATTTCTAAGTTCGTTTCCTTATCGACTTCTATATATATATATATCGATACGTTGATTTCTAACTATCAAATTATCTTAAAAATATTCTAACTCCTTAAATTCCCAGAAAAATTCGCCATAACCTCCTTTGTACCAGGAGCATCGGGATATTTCAAATAGCCTCCCATGGCCCTCACCAATCCAAAAGAAAAAGAAAAAGCCAAGCGGCTAGCCGATACGGCGCATAAGATCTCATATATGAATTAAATACATACCTTTTCGTCGAGCATTCTATTTATATACCTTCATACCTTATCCATACCTATCTCATGTATATTTATACCTGCTCAATCTATTTTAACTATACCTGATCATTTTAACTCAATTCGTTAATTAATTTGTTAATTAACTCTTTAGTCTATTTCACTTTTATATTTGAACATGACATGTTCAAATATATTTTAACTTGCTTATTAACTAATTTGAATCCAAAATTCAAATTTAAGTTCTATATTCGATTTCGAATATCCATTTACAAATCCAATTGACCTTTCAAGGTTCAACTTCAAATTCAAAACTTGATTAACTAATTCCTCTTCGACTTAGTTAATTCTATTAAATTTCTATTCAAATTTTATATCACTTCTATTATTCAAATCTATATATCAAATTCTTTTCAAATTCTATATTATAAATCCCATTTTGAAATTCAACACAACTTATCTTTCCAAAAACAAATTCAAAACAGTATCTCTGGTAGTAATTCGTCACTTACAACTCGAAAATGAATACTAATGATGCAGGTATCATCATCAGCATCTATTTTCCAGCGATCAAAGTGAGTTCAATACTATAAAACCATTTCTAAACATTTCCACTTTGAAATTCATTTCAAAATATAATTCACACTTCTTGTAAAACAATTTAAAATCTCCCAGGATCTTAAATTTTCCTTATTTTTAATCCAAATCCATTTACAAACACTTATCCAATTCTCTAGAGTTTTAACTCAATTTCTGGTTTAAAATTTTAGATTCAACTCATCTGATTTCACTTATATGAATTCTGATTGGTTATTTACATAACCATTTCACATTTTTATAATCTTATTCGATTATAATATCAACCAATATATCCAATATGTATCAAAATATACTTTGGGTAAAATGATTTTCATTTACCTCTTTTCAAAACATATCGTGACGACCCATCGTATTCGAGTGTTTATAAACTCCACCGATACAGTGGATCAAACTGATCGACCAAAACCCATAAACAACACAACCAATGAATCTCCACAATATAAAACAAATTTTTATATCAATAACAAATACGTTCACTCGTATATATACACTCAACTCAATCTAGGGTATTACTAACCCCATCTCTACTGAGTCACGCCACAGTGCCAAGGTAATTCACTTAACTTAAGCTCTGATACCAACTGTAATGACCTGAAAATCCGGTCCAATTTGAGCTGACCAAAAACACAAGTCCAGCCCCAAATTAAGCCGAAAAATCAGGAAATCAATAAAAAGAAAACAGAGGGTGAGGAAAGATAAGATAGAAACTTAGAATAGAAGAAGAAGAAGAACACACATCAGAGTAACACGAACCTCACAGCGGAACGAATAACATATAATATATATAACATAACTTGAAATATACATCTGTACTTGAATATACATCATTATCAAAATACAACACTTACAACACAGCGGAAATAAACTATAGCAATATGATTCTGAAGCCTCCTGCTCCAGCTCTTCAGGTATATCTGTAAATCCTGACTACTTGACTGCCCGTACAAAATTGGGCACCCAAGAGATTCGGGAAAACAACAAAATAAACTCCGGGTCAGTCATGGGACTGGTGTGAGCAAAACAGTTTAAAACAGTTCAAGCAGGTAAATGATATCTCATAAGACTACGCCGTATAACGGAACGGGTTTTTCCCTTATGAGAATCCAAATTATCTTTATATCAAAACCCTTTTGATATTATAATAATGTCTATCAACCGCAATATAATAATCATCTAGCAGAAACGCTTTCATCTCACGTTCTACATATATAGTATACAATCAAAACCGCAAGCACGTATTGGGTAATGGATTTCCAACTATGACAAGGTATGGAACCACCTTTCGCTAGTGTACCTCTAGAGAGGAATACACTGGATTCAACAAGAACATCTTGCAACCCGGCCATACATGACCCACTCATTTCTCTTGAGTGTATCGAATGTATATCACCAACGGTTGGGATCAGCAACCGTGTCCCGAATGGGACAGTATCGACAATAGACTTTTAGAAATAAATGAAACTCTAGATCAAGTGATTATACACCCTAATAGGTGCGACCTACATAGCCATGCTGCCTGCCCGATTTCTGTCATTTATCGGATGTGAGGCTAGAAGTTACGCTTTATCATCACATCAGATTCACTTCGAATGCCACATCGTCAAATCCATCAGATCACCGATTGACGCCCTCAACAATACATTATGTGTTAGCTAAAAGAAGTTTCCTTCTCCGCTTCCACTCTTGGTACGGTTGGAGAAATCAATATACGTGATCGTATGTAAATACTCTATCAGACATTCATCCATACAAGTCATCCAGGAACAGGATGAACCGAAGGTACTATTCAGTATATCCATCTTAGGCACTGTTTTCTAAGATTTATACAATAGCCCTTGCATTTTACTCCGTCTTCAATTATCTTTGGCATATATGATTTGCAACGCTTATGCCAATACAGAGTGGTTCTTTGGATAATAATCCAACCGGTCTCTCCATATTAACAACATTAAAATGGTCAAAACTTCAATAGTATGTGATTTAACCATCAAAGAAAAACAGGTGTGCAAACAACGATATTATTTCCAAGTGGAAATTATATCGATCAATCATCATTTAACATTTATCTCCTTAGTTCATTTTTCATCTCCTGTTTCCCTATATTCAACATTTCCTATTTTCTAAATTTAGAAAATATATGTTATTACCATTGGAAAACATTTCCATTTCTTGTTTTCTATATCAGAAAACATTTCTGGTTCTTATTTGGAAAACATTTCCACTTTCTCCTTTATTGGGCTTAGACAGATGTTTAGATAAAACATCGCTATGCCAACTCAAACCATTTCCTTTAATTACTAAATTCCTTTAACCCACCTTCACTATCGAACCATAACCATTCCTTATTTAAAAATGAAGTCAATCAAGTTGGGGTAATACTACCTCTCAGAACTTAACTGAACAACGTTTCTAACCTTGAAATAGACAAAGTTCACCTTTTAATTCTTTAACAAACTTCCTTACGTAACTCTCTTTCAAATCATCTCTATTCGATAATTCTTTCCTTCGAATAAGGTATATTCGATGACTCTATTCAATTTACTCTATTCGATTAACCCTTATCGATTAACTCTATTGGACTAACGCTATTGGATTAACTCTGTTGGACTAACGCTATTGGATTAACTCTTTTGGACTAACGCTATTGGATTAACTCTATCGGACTAACGCTATTGATTAACTCTATCGGACTAACGCTATTGATTTACTCGTTTCACTTAACTCCTTTCGAATAACTATATTCGATAACTCATTTAACTCTATTCGAATAAACTATATTCGATTAACTCCTTTTACTTTATTCGAATCACTAATATTCGATTAACTCAATCGATTCTATTCGAATAAATTATATTCGATTAACTGCTTTTACTTTATTCGAATCACTAATATTCGATTAACTCAATTGATTCTATTCGAATAAACTATATTCGATTAACTCCTTTTACTTTCAATTCAAATAAACTATATTTGATTAACTCCTTTTACTTTCTATTCGAATAAACTATATTCGATTAACTCATTTGCTTTAACTCTAATCGATTAACTCCATCGAATAACTAAATTCGATAACTCCTTCGAATAACCAAATTCGATAATTCCTTTCGATTAACAAAAAAAATCGATAAATCCTTCGATTAACTAATAATCGATAACTCCTTCGATTAACTCTAACTGGTTTAACTCTAACTGGTTTAACCTAACTGGTTAATCCTAACTGATTAACTCTTTATCCTTATTCAGTTGCAAACATCGATGTTGAAATCGATTCTTACTTCTTTATATAAGTCCTGACTTATATATTCTATTTCCCAAATGATAAATATTTAAGTTAATTTATAAATATCATTTATAAATCAATCTACTCCTTTTATCTGTTTACTTCTTCATATATAAGTTCATTCTTATATATATCTATTTATCCAAAGATAAATATTTCCTTTATAATCTATTCTATTTCTTTGATTTTATAATTATTTTATTTTATAAAAATCCTTTTCTATATAAAATCCATCGATTTCATATAAATAAATTCATTTTCAAAATACACTTTGAAAATCCCCTTTTTCAAATCCAATATTTCTTATGGTATTTAACATACCATATAACAACGATAAATATCATCCAAACACACATAATCAACAACAAATTATATACCACATCATATATCATAACATATTAATCACGGTAAAATAATTGTTGAGGAATCCAGTTGGATTCCTCCGATCTGTTTCCCTGCATCACAGATGTTACACAACATAATCAACATCACTTTCAGTTCAATATGAAATATTCTGTTAACAGAATCAGTATTTGATTTACGTTTTATATATATATATATATAATTTCCACGAACTGACTAGCAGTTCAACCAAACAGTCAACACACAGTCAATCAACCAATATTTAACAGTTCTAAAAATACAACATGAAATTATAAACTGTTCAGAGTTAGTGAGATTTACTCACATTGGACTATCATCGTTAATAACAATAATTGTCATTGATTCAGATGGACAATTTATTTTGCCATAAATTGTAACGAGCCCGCAGTCCACTCCCAGTCAGCTTCATTGTGAAGCTCTCGTCCATACGTCCTAACGTGACTGACGGTTCATGATTCTGATTTCATATGACCGAGATATAGCGATTACAAGTTCAATCTTTATTTAAACTAAAATAAAAGACTAAATTTCACTAAAGATTTATAATTGGGCCTCTCACCCTTTTAACTTCAGCCCAACCCGTCCGCTCCTTAACTACATCTTCCCCAAATCCACTTCTGTCGCTCCCAGTCCTTCTTTCCGTTCGACAGTCCTCAACCCCCCCCCCCCCCCCCCCCCGTTCTACCATTTCTTCTTCATGAAATTCAAAATAAAAATCACGGTGATCTCCTCCTTTCGATTCTCTTCCTCGTCCACCCCGTGAAGTTCAGCTCGAAGCCATCCTACCCGTCGCGTCTACTTGAAATCCGTCGTCCCCCCCTGAGACAACCACGACGTCATTTGACACCAAATCCAACCGGATTTTGCACGCAGGTGCCATTTCACCTCCTCAGCTCATTGACAAGCTCGAAATCAACCATTGGTGCCTAAATGGCTCGCATCGATCAACCCTAGCATAAAACCCAACGCTGGAAAATTTCAGCAAACCAAAACAAGGTTCGAACACCTCGAAAACTGTACAGAGAAGAAGAGTGTCATTCGCTGATCATAAGTATATTAATCCTATGATTTTAGGGTTCGTATTTAAATTCCTATGAATTTTAAAAACTCACGATTTGAAGAAGGATAGAAAACAGCGGCGGCCCCTTTTTGCTGCGTTGAAATTAGGTCATACGAATGGTAAGAGTTAGATATTTATAGGGAAAAGAAAATATCTAGATATTTTTAGGATATTTTTTATTGATTATTTAATTTATTTTTAAGCAAACGCTATAGAAATTCATTGTTATAAATTCCTATAATCACACGTGATACCCAAAAATCACGAAAATGGACATGCAACTACAGTTCGACATTACGGTCGCAACGAAACTGGTTTCGTCGAATTCCGACTTCGTATGCTCACATAGTGTATTTTTAACTGTCAAAATACTGACTGTTTTCCACTCTAAAAATCGGTACGGCCACACAATGACTCTAAAAATCACGAAACTTGAAATCTAACAACTATTTGACATTGCGGATCCAACAAAAGTTGGTTTCGTCGAATTCTGAGGTCGTATGAAAAACTGGCTATTTTTAAAGCTCTGGATGACCCATTTAAATATATAAATATATTTAAATATAATTAAATTTAATATTTAAAAATAAGTATTATCGTCTATATTCACAGTGGAATACCATACAGCTATAGAATATTCCTATATGAATTTCTAACTTGATATTTCAAATCTGGGTCAACCTGATATTCGATTTATATTGAAATTTCTTTTTAAAATATAAATAATTCCTTTATAAATTATAAAGGAATTCCACAACGACTTTTCTAAAATTTGATTTGGACGTGAATCGAAATCTACATGATGAAATCCCGATTTTTCTCTTCCACTAGAAAGATACACTCCACCAGCTCCACACATTTCTTGTTTCACAGAAATCCGGCTTAAAACGAATCCTGTACATTCAAGTGAAGTTTGAATCGCCAATTTACGAACTGCAGCGCCATTTCGAGCTCGATTTTAATTATATTATAACTCCACATTCAAACTGTCGTTTATATAATATATTCGTTATTCAATTTCAATTCCAAGCTGAATTAAATATCATAGATGATCCAGTTCACACCATATCGTCATTTCAGCCAATTCTGATTATTTCAGAATTAAATATATTATTTAATTTATTATTTTAATTAAATATTCACCATTATTTAATTAAACCACCATTTAATTCACTATATCACTATTTATATAATTAAATAAATTAATTATAATATCTCTGCCAATGCGGGTCATTACAGTCCAATTACTTTTAAATATAAATAAATAAGAGTATCACGTCAGGTATATAAAACTGGAAGAACAAGATAACAGTAGCAATAACAAGTGTGAACTGAGCAAGATAAGATGAACATGATATATTGCGCTTCTTAAATACATTTCTCTGCACCGCGCAGATACTAGTATATCAGAAATAGAATGATCCCTACTAATACCGTTCCAATGCATTTTCTTGGTTATTAGGTTACTTGGGTTAATAGCACTCAAGGCTTATACGCGCATCGTACCCAGTTACTTTCCCTTGGATTCACCTAATACAATATATGTAGCTATATCTCAATATTGAGATACAACCCATGGTACCCCACTCGCACAGTCTCCACCGTAATGAATGCAGTCTCTCATCCTACGCCAGAGTGACGTACGGATCTCTATATGAAATATTACGTTTCACATATATCTATCATTACTATGCTATGTAAGTGTATGGACTGCCACCATCGATCGAATCAGATTCCTTATCGGAATAATGCCCTCTAGTCTACGATACACCACCTAGAGCAAATATGCATGTATCTAGATTGTCCCACGTATGTACTGTAATTGTAGCTCGATGCCGCAATCGCACGTCCTCTAATGTGCACCAAGTTCCGTGGCAGGGCTAAACAAGAAACACGGAACCCGGCCGGGAGCTTTTCCATATCTGTACAAGCCGCCTTTAAGTGCCTTCAAATACAGATATTCCTCGGGTCTGTTTTTCATGGTGGTTATGGCCCCACCTCGTCCCCTCCCTCAACTAGTAAAGACTGCATAGCTAAGCGACCGCCCTTAATAACTAGCAATTTAAACATCCATATGGCATCTACCCTCAACCCCGTACCTTGATAGTGAAAGATGAAATGAAATCTAGGGTTTAGCTCTAGTCTTTTCGCATCCCGCTGGCTGTCAATGATGGATATCCGATGGTCTACTATCCTTGTTGGTCGTGACCCTCTCTACCTCCTTGTGAGGCAACCATCGAATCGCCCTGGTGTCATCTCGTCACAGCATTCTGACTGCATAGCTACATCTGCAGTCAAGGCCCACCCACCTAGTAGTTATGCGCAGACCCAACCTCTGCGAGTACAGCCTAAAACATCAAGCCTCATGCTTCCCCTTCCAGTCCTTTGGAGCCTGTCATAACATTCAGATGAATGTGCGCTCCCTCGTGTCTTATAACACCTCGATGATCTACCCCGTTGGGTTATTCACCCTTAAACGTAAGGACTGGTCCAAGCGCCTTTCTTTAATATGTTATTAGACCCCATGTCTAAACATTCTTTTACGCGCTTGCCTTACCTCACCCGGTTCCCATTTTAATTGGTTATTCCCGTTCATATTGAATTCTTATTCTAATTTACCAAGTTTCTCTAGCTTATTAATTTCAATCATATAACTTAATTCATTTAGGTTTATTAATAAGCCCACAACATGTTATTCTCTAGATTATGGCCCAAGGTCTGTAATCCACATTCTATTTTATATTCTTGCTTGGTTACATCATTACAATAACATGTTCTCCTTAATACTTTGTTAAGTATATCTCAATTCACATGTGTCCTAATTAACATGTCACTTACCATTTATGATTAACTATAACTTATTTATTTTACAAGTTTTCCTCATTCTTTCTCATTTAATCTTAAATTCAATTTACACTGTCACTACAACTAATCGTTGTGTACTTAGCATATTATTACGCATATCTAATACTATCATTTATACTAGTTATGCTTACTCTTCAAGGTGTCTTTCAATTACATAACTTTATTATATTTTCCACCGGTTATGTATACCCCTAGGTGCCTTTAATTACATAACCTTATTGGGTTAAGTTCGTGGGCCTATATATAAATATTACCCATCCCCTCTATTTTACTTAACCCACCCAGTACCCATCCAATTATACCCAACCCTAACTTAAGTTCATAATCATACAATCCTTATGGATTTAATTAGGTTAAGTAGCCCAATTCATTACCATGTCCAATTATGGTTATAATGGGCTAGACCTCCCACATTAGGCCTACAACGTGTGGAAGCTGGATATGCTGGTCGGGTCCGGGTAGTCTTATACCACAGCTGGGTCTAACCTCGTGTCTTAGCCCGATTCGTATTTGCACACTTAGACCTCTCACATTAGGTTCAACATTAGTGGCTCCTGGATATGCCGGTCGGGTTCGGGCAGACTTCCACCACTAATGCAACCTAACCTCGTGTCATAAGTGCATTTACAATTCCTAATCTTAATCACTAGACATTCCAATTTTATCCAAATCTACCTATGTCATTATAGGTGATCATTTCTCTTTTTCCCCATATTTAATTATATGCCCAATTCATTATTCAAATTATAGACTTTTATGCCCCTTTTCAATTCTTCTTTTAATTATGCACCATACGCTCCTTTTTCCTAAGTCATAAATCAAGGCATATATATATATATATATGTGTGTGTGTGTGTGTGTGTGTTTGTGTGTGTATGTGTATTATGCACAAACCCAAACCCACATATTCTTTAATTTATGCCTAAAATTCATATTCACATATGTTCCCAGTTATGTCCCAAATCAATATTTAGACATGTCCCATTTTATACCCAATTCCGTATATACATTTATTCCAATGCGTGCCTAAATTCATATTATCCAACAAGACATATGCCCCCAAACCCATATTCGTATATTTCCAAATTTATGCCTAAATTTTGATCCATATTTTCCAATATCAATTATGCCCCAAATTATGTCTTTCCCCATCGTTCCCAATTTCGCATGTTCGCATTTTTAAGCATTAGTCCTAGGCTCGAAGGTAGTCTGGCTATATAAAAATAAAAAGGGAAAAAGAGGGAGAGAAGAGAATCAAGAATAGGAATAATAACGAATCAATAATAAACTGATAGAAATAGGCATAAACTGAATAAGCATGTTATGACAAGATTTAACATGGTGGCGATATGAACGTATAAAAGCAGATATGATAATTATGTCATAATAGAATTGATTAGGCACCGATTCAAGATCCAATTTTTATATACATATCAAGATTACTATTTAAATATTCAGATCTAAAAATAACATGAACTTACAGTGAATAGACCTAACGAAATGGATCCAATTTACTTCGAAGTACATTTTGAATAAGTTGTTGTAGCCATCACTGAATTTGTTGTAGCAATCTTCGAATATGTATAATCTTCTTTGAATTGATTTAGAAGAAGAAAGGCCATTTTAATTTTCATTACAGCTGAGCTTCGCCGTCAGTATTTAGACAAATAAAACCTAGGTCTAGGTTCCTTTGTATAGCCTAGGGTTCATTAATCTAGCTCCAAAATCGTCCAGGTTCAGAAAAGAAGTTTCCAGAGCCACGGGTAGGTCGACCCCCCTTCAGGTGGGTTGACCCCTAGATCGACCCCCTTCATTGGCGTCAACCCCTAGGTCGACCCCCATGAGCCTGAGTCGACCCCTAGGTCGACCCAGCAGGGACTCGGGTCGACTTCAAAATGTTGGCCCTTCCTCGATTTGCGCGCCGGATTTCTAGTTTTGCTAATTTTTGAATATTTTGAATTTTATATGTGTATATATATCTTTCCTATATTCATACAAACTTCAAACCTTAATAACTTCTTCATATAGTGTTCGATTTACGCAAACCAGGTGTCTATGTTGACCAGAATTCCAAGACGGACGCAATGGTGCTATCCATTTTACTTAATTTTGATTATTAAATTAAGTTTTCCTTAATTCATTGTTAATAGTGTATTTCACATTGATTATTCTTTAATTCATCATCTTTAGCGTCGTTAAAATTCCGATGTGTTACATCCATTGTCCATGATGATGGTTCCGGGCAATCCAAATTGGCATATAAAATTTCTGATGATGAAATCGATGACTCGCTTTATGGGAATCGTGGTTAACTGTTCAACTTCGGCCCATTTTGTAAAGTAATCCATAGCCACAAATGCATATTCTGCGTTGCCCTTTGAGATCAGTAGACTCCATTTTTATTCGCCAAACAGCAAACAACCAGGGTTGACCATTTGGGTGAGTTCGGTTGGTGGAGCCCTTAGAATCTGGGAAAATCTTTGGCATTTATCACATCATTTGGAATAGTTGACCGCATCCTTACTAATGGTTGGTCAGAAGTAGCCATACCGTAGTACCTTTTTAGCCAGGGTTTGTCCTCTGGCATGAGCTCTAGATTTACCCTCATTCACTTCCCGCAGTATTCTCTTAATGTCATCATTATCCATGCATCTAAGCATTGGGACTGAGAACCCTCTCTTATAAAGCTTATCATGTTGGATGATGTATCTCGAGGCTTGACGTATGAGAGCCTGCTTCTCATTCTTCCTTTTTGGGAGGGTCACGTGCTGGAGAAATTTTTTGTGGGAGTCATCCAAAATTACTTCTCGGATTCAGGCTCCAAGGATTGATCAATCTCCATCTGATCTATGCTTGGAGTGTCTGAGGTCTCTATGGGGACTAATTCTACTCCACTCTAATCAACAGAGCTAGCAAATTTTGCCAATTTTTCTTCCTTCTTGTTCTCTTACCTTGGAATGTGAGAGGTGCTATACTGATCGAAGTCACCTAATAGTTCCTCTTCTTGCTTGAGATAGGTGGCAAGTCGTGCCCTTTGGCTTGGTATTTTTTCGAACCTGAAACACAATAAGTTATGAACCACAGAAAATATTTAGCACCGTTACCCTCAAGTCCCTCGTGAGCATGAGCGATCAATCAGGGCTACATACTCAGAGTCATTGGTAGTAGCGGAGAAATTTAGTCTTAGGGCATAATAAATTAATCAACCTTCAGGAGTTAGTAGTACTATTCTAGCGCCAGAACGTTGATCATCGCGATCCCCGTATGTGTATAACTTCCAATTTTCCAGTCTAGATTCGATGCTTGGGAGCTTAGAATCATCCTCTAGGTTGTTGTCATCAGGAGTGGTGAACTCGGCTATAAAACCAGCTAGTGCTTTCCCACGGATGGACTTTCATGGAAAAAAAGTAAGGTCAAATTGACTTAGTTCAATGTTTCACTTGAGTAATCTCCTGCTTGCCTTGGGTCATTGGAGAACTTGTCATAGCGGTTGGTCGGTATACACCTTGATGGAGTGAGCCTGAAAAATAATGATGGATCTTTCTTGATGCGATCAACAGACTGTAAGCGAGTTTTTCAATCTTTGGATAGTTACGCTTGGCTCCTATCAGTTTCTTGCTTACATTGTAAATTGGCTGCTGCACTCGATCCACTTCACAAACTAGGACTGAGATGATCACATGCATCAACACTGCCAATTATACAAAAAAAGTCTTCATGATCGACCGACTTGGACAAAATAGGGGGCTTCTCCAGATAATCTAGAAAATTCTGAAAATCTTCATGTAGTCAGGAGTCCAAGCAAAGTTACGTTTTGCTCTCTTGATTAATTCAAAGAAACTAAGGCATTTATCGGTAGCCATGGATATAAATTAACCCAGGGCGGCAACTTTTCCTGCCAAACTTTGCACATCCTTGATCCTTTTAAGTTCCTAGATACTCTTGATTGCTAAAATATGATCAGAATTGATTTTGATTCCTTGGGAGCTGACGATGAAACCCGAGAATTTTCCTGATGCAACGCTAATAGAACACTTTAAAGGGTTGATCTTCATCCCATATCTTCAGAGAATGTTGAACATTTTTGACAGATCTCTGATGTGACCAGATGATTGTTTTGACTTTACCAACATGTCATCTACATTAATCTCCATCATTTTTCTGAGGATCATGGAACATGCGGTTAAATAGACGCTGACAAGTTGCTCCCGCATTTTTCAGTCTAAAGGGCATAACCACATAACAATATAACCCGAGACCCATTTGAAACTAGTATGTTCTTGGTCCGGGACATGCATTGCAATCTGGTTATATCCCGAATATGTGTACATAAACGAAAGGAGTTCATCCCCGACTGTAGAGTCGACTTGATGACCGATCTTGGGGAGCGGGAAGCTGTCTTTGGGGAATGATTTATTTAGATTCGAGAAATCGATACAAGTTTGCCACTTCCCATTAGCTTTCGTCACAAGTTTAGTTATCCACTTAGGATAGGTCGCATCTCAGATGAACCTATTATTCTGAAGCTTTTCAATCTCCTCTTTCAAAGCTGCCGACCTCTCTGGCCCGAGAATCGGTCTTTTTTGCTTGATGGGAATATACTTCGTATCAATGCTAAGGGAGTGAGTCATGATGGAGGGTAAAATCCCACACATGTCAGCTTGGGTTCATGCATATACGTCAAGGTTAGCATGGAGGAATTTAGTTAGCTCCCTCATCCAGAGGGGGTGAAGATGGGATTCGATCTTCAAGACCCTAGTCGGGTCGATGTTATCAATCAAAATCTCCACCATATTCTCATTTGGAGATACCTTTCTACATCTCGGCTCCTTGTCCTCTCTCAGATGAAGTCTTCGAGTTGTCAGACGGACGGTCCTGGCTGGGATGTTTTCTTTAGTTGTTATTCTTCCATCCCCTTTGTAGGAGGGGATTATCTTCTGGCTCCATATTTTCTTTGTCCCGAAGTTCTTTCCATTCCGCTGAATAACATGCATGTCCAGTTGCTTGGTCCCCAGGCACGGTTCTGATCCCACTGTTAGTCGGGAATTTCAAGAGCTAGCACCAAGAAGTGATGCAATCCCTGAATTATGCTAAGGCCAGTCGGCCCAAAAATGCGTTGTAAGGAGATTCTTTTCCGATCTCCATCTTCCAATTCTACTGATAGATCAATAATTCCAACTGGCTCGATGGATGACCATTAAAGCCGCCTATCTTGCCTGTGAATGGTTTCAAGTCTCTTAATTTCAATTTCATCTGATCATAGGCTTATTTGAACAGAATGTCTACTGAACTTCCGCTATCAACAAGGACCTTTCGCATTGTAGAGGGGCCAAGAATGGTCGTAAGCACCAATGGTTCAATGCTTGGGGTCTCCACCCTTACTGATTCTCTATCGTGAAAGACAATGTCATCGTCCTTCTTTGCTTCACGGGACTAGCGACTTCGGGAATGCTAGATTCCCTAATTTCAAGATGTTTTGCAGAGTTCACATATTGTTCCATAGTCCAAACATTATATCCTGACAGATGTGGTCCTCCGACAATAGTATTAATCATAATCCCCTTAACCTTTTCTTAGGCAGTGGCCCTGGGTTCCGCCTAGCTTTGCTTGGGGGCTAAGGCCCCTTGTCCCTCGGGGAAACCTTGTACTCATCGAGTTTTCCTTCTCTAATCTGTTTCTCGATGATGTCCCTGAAGTGATGACACTCATTAGTCGCATGTCCGTAAATTTCATGGAACAAGCAAAACTTCCCAGCCACGCGTTCTTTCTCCGTGGATTCCCGCGAAGGTGATTTTTCGTATTGGACTGTGTTGTATATGTCAGGGGAGATATTTTCTAGCGTGTCATTCAATTCCGTATAACTCTCGAATACTTGAAACCAAGGTTGTTATCTAGGACTCCACTTCTGACTATGGCTTCCATTGGCTCCTTTTTGCTGCTTTTCATTTTACTTACCGTGATTTCCAACATTTACCTCCACTTTTCTGGAGTTAACTCCGAATTGTTTTACTGCCACATTGCTCTGAATGGCCTTGTTGGGAGTGTCTTTTAGTCCATCTTCTCCTTCTAACTGTGCATCTTCTTCTTCTCATAGGCGAATGTTAGCTTTTACATAACATAATTCGATTGTTGTGAGAGACTTTACAATCAAATATTTCCAAAACTCCGTGTTGTTGTCTACTCCATCCACTATGGCCATTAAGACCATCTCATGGTTGGGATTGGTTACCTCGGTGACAGCCATGTTGAATCGATTAAGGTAGTCCCTTAGAGATTCACCTCTTGATTGTTTTATTGTCGAGAGGGCCATAACATATTTTGATTTGGAGGCGTGAATGCAGAACTGATTCAGGAATTTCTTACTTAGCTCTTTGAAATTTGTAACTGATCTCGCTGAAAGTTGCGTAAACCACATAAGTGCAACTCTAGTTAGGAATATCGAGAAGGATTTGCACTTAATTACATCAGGGAGTATGGCTGCCTCCATGTGCCATAAGTATCTCATTAGATGTTTTTATGGATCAGTCGTTCCCGTATAGTGACTTATCTGGGGCATGTTAAACCTTCTTGGAAATTCTGCTTGCAGAATATCATTCGTAAATAGGGTGAGGCTGTGATTGATCCCCCAATCTTCTTTTTTGTATCCCCTACTATCCTTCATGATTTGTCGTACCATAACAGTCAGATCTAGTGTGTTGAAGACCTACCAATCTGCCTCCTCAATCTGTCGGGTTCTTCCCGCTCCCCCTTCAGTTTATGTAACCAAGCCGCCATCCGGGTGGAAGCCCCTTGCCCCCGATTTTCCTGGGAGATCACGGGACGCTCGAGGGGAAAAAAGGAGCTTGGGTTGTTCGATAGGTATTATGGCGGGTTGAAGGAGAAGCACTCCAATTTTGTCAGATCGTAGGGTCGACATCCTGCGGGTCGACCAGTTCGACCCGCGTCCGATTAGCTGCGTCCAACTGGCTTATACACCCTTCAAGTTATAACTGTTGCACATTATCAGGCCTTTCAAGTAGACGCCGCGGTTTCAACAGAATCAATTTGAAAATATATAACGTGAATGATTGGCAAGATCTTCTCCATAAATCATATACACAGTCAGATGAGTATGTGATATGATTTTATGACTAGATTTGAATAAACACTGAAATCTAATTGTTAGTATAGGAGATGTGATGTGGTTTCACAAGATTAAATCAGGTTTAATCAAACAGTTAAAATTATCCAATCAACATATAAACAGACCTTAGGTCTAAGCCTAAGACATAAACAAATCCTCTCAAATCTTTATTCATTTGTCTCCCATCCACCTTCTATCCTAAAACTTCAAATAAAAATAAAATAAGACAGAATTAGGAGAAGAAAGTATGTAAAGTCCAGCAAATCCATACCCTTTGAGTTGACACACGTCCAATGCAAAGTTCACGAAAATACGATCTTTAATAGAAAGAAAAGCAGAGGATGAGAAAAAATAAGATAGAAAAATTAGAATAGAAGAATAAGAAGAATAACTAACACCACACAGTGTCTCACATCGCAGCGAAATAAAATATAATATAGAGATAACTTTATTGAGAGTTTGAAATAATACTTACAATCATTAGAGTACATCAATACATCTGGACAGTTATACAAACCTGTCCTCATTTACATCACACAGCGGAATAAATACTATACATATCATACGTCTAGACTCCTCCAGCTCGTTTCTGAACTTCACAGCATCCGATAACCTAAACCTGCACGACTCGGTTTGACTTGAGCATTACAAAGGCCACAGATCAGTCTAGTGAACCAGCGTGAGAAAGCTCACTAAGTTTAAATAACATACATATTGCTTAACTTTATAAAATCCTTTGGAAAGAAAAAGATAAATGTAAGACCAACCCACATATAAACATGGACATTTTTTTACCTTACTATAACCTAAACCATTTTTGATACGAAAATCCGGTGATATTATAATAGTGACTATATCAAATAAATAACCAAATATAAGAATGCTTGCATCTCATGCTCCATATACACAGTATACAATCAAAAACCGTAGGACGCTTATTAGATATTAGATTCCAACTATAATACGGTATGGGACCACCTTCCGATCAGTGTACTCTATAGGGGATACACTGGGGTTCAACAAGAACATCTTGCAACCCGGCCACATATGACCGACCGCTCATTTAACTTGAGTGTATCGAATATATTGTCACCAACAGCTGGTACTAACATAATCTTTCCCAGGAGATACATAAGCAAAAGAAGAACAAAAAAAGAAATTTCTCTAGATCGGTGACAAATATACCCTGCTTGGGAATGACCCGCCTAGCCATGTTGCCTGCCCGATTTTTGTTATTTCCCGGTTGTGAGGCTTGAGGCTACGTTTATCTTTTCAGAACATCTGACCACCATTTACTTTGAATGTCACATCGTCAAAGCCGTCAAACCACTAACTGATTTCCTAAAAATATTACAGCTATAAAAAAGCTAAGAGAAATGAATTCTTCCACCACCAAACGTAATATCTTTAAGAGATCAACCATTCGTAATTTGTTAGGCATACTGTGTCAAACATTCATCCATACAAGTTGTCATGGGACTGGACAAACCGAAGGCTTTCTCCTACTGCATCCAAAGGATTGGTAGCGAGAAGTCCTTGCAATATGCAAAATCTCAACCACAACCGAATCACGTCAGAAAACCTCTGGTTGCAAGTCATAGAAATTTGACAACAATCCTTCTGTTTATGAGGATCAACGGTCTTCAATTTCTCCATCTTCTATCTTCAACGTTACGTATTTGCTGGTTGGAATGGTTTTCAAATATAAGTTCGATCTCGATCTTTCTATACCAACAATCGTTGGCTATATTTTGATAGTAGGTTATTTAACTATCAACATAAAATAACCATTCATCCATAGAAAACAAAATGGATCCATTGGTTCAGTATACAACATCACTTGGCCTCTTTAGTTAAACAGTTGCTAATTAAATTTCTAAATCTTCCAACATTTAGAATACCACTTTTCCACTTCTTATTTCTAAATTACTTGTTAACTTAAAATCCTTCGAATCGCAACTCATAATATTCTTCACTTTTATTATCAAATTAAATCCACTTGACTTCCGTTGATTTCAACTCATATTAAATCTTTTTTAAAAATTCCCCTTTTTAAAGAATTCCTTTAGGAAATAAATCCAAATTTTTAACTCATTTTTGCCATTTACGTCAACTTAATTTCCTTTATCACCATTCCCATTTCAAAGTCGTTACTTTCAAACATTATTCATTTTAACAATGAATATTATCCCTTTTATAGAAGTATGGACTCGTTATATCAAACAACTAGATTTTATTTGGAACACTATTATAGATTTGAATCTTGTCTATTGAGTCACTTTATAATTCATATTCATATTACACTTTACTTAAAAATCTCGTTTACAAGTCAACTCCTTGTTAATTATCCAATGTCCTTTGAATTGAATAGTTTACTTCATTATTTATTGTTAAAGGTTATTTTAAAATAATAATTAACTTTAATAATACTTAACAATCTAATTAAATTATAATCGCATTAAATTCTTTATTTGAAACAATTAATTAAATCCTTAACCATTTGGTTAATTTCTTCCTGTTCGCTTATAAAACTCATTAACATAAGAATACACTGAGTTTATAATTACTAGATAAAAATAACTATTCATTTCCTTTTATGAACTTTCGTTTATAAATAATAAATTTCAAAATTCTATCTTTAATTATAAAAACAAATTTTATAACTTTCTTTCTTTTGATTTACCCAATGGTAAATCAGTCTTTATAAAAACAATTCATTCTTGGGCCATCTGCCGATGATTACTCAACCAATACCATCCCTTGGGTAATATCAAACAAGTGTTGAATTTGGATTCAATAATCAACAATCAATCAGATTGATTAAACAGTTCATATAATATTAAAGTAAACAACATATTGAGGAATCCAGTTAGATTCCTCCAACCTGTTCTTTCCTGCATCCAAAATGGGTTACTTGAATTTCAATACAACAATATATTTATCATGGTAAGCATAAATAAACAGTTTAGGTAATAATGATCAACAGTCAATTAATAACATCCAATCAAACATATAATTATTTATTTAATATGTTTATATTATTATAAACGTAACCAATAAGGTAAATTACTTCAGTTGGAATCTAATCATTAAAATAACGAGTTAATTCGATTTAATTAAACAAACGTTTAATTTATTCAGTGGATATTAAAAATGTTCAACATCCATGTAAACAATTATCAAACCATCAATTATTAACAAATATTGCACACAAAATAAAAACCCTATATATAAAAATAGAAGTGGGATAAACTGAGTGAGATAAACTTACCTTGAATTGGTTTATCGATAAAATAATTTGTTTTAGTCAAATTAAACAAGCATCTAATTTGACCATAAATTCCGACTGCATTCGTTTCACCAGCTCCATACTGTAGTGATCGATTGGAAGAATCCATTGCTTCTAGTTTCGTTGATTTCTGATCATGGTCGCACACGATATTATCGATACAAGTTGACATTCGCATAAATTAAATAAAATTAAATTAGAATTGGCTTCATCATTTTATATTATCCGCCCATCTTCACGACAAAACCTGCACTTCCTATCATCATTCGGCCCGCATAAAAAAATGCACGTGAGCTACAATATTATTTCTTCTCCACTATTCCAGTATCACGTTAAAACCTTCCCAACTTTAGCTTCTCTTCTCCACACCGTATACTTTCGAAGGCTGATGCCTTGTGTATTCATCCACACACGTCCTTCCAATTTTGTCTCCCTCTTCTCAAATAACAGTTTGCTTCAGAATTTTTAAAACCCACCACTGATACGGCTTCATGCAAAAACTCTCCCACTCCCCTGCTTTCGAAACCGCCCATCTCCATCTTCAACGCTCGAACCTTCTTCACCTCACACATGCTGCTGGCAACTCAACTTAGAAATCCACCACTGTCCTCGTCTCCGCCAACGCTACCACCAGCGAGCTCCCACCTCTAAACAACAGGAACTCCGATTGACATTCCTCTCCGTCACCATTGAGCATCACCTCAGCCGAGCCACCTCCACATACTGCTGTTACACCTGCATGCTCCAACAACCCTCCAGCAACCGCCGCGTCAAACCGCTACTGAACCCGTCCACCAACAAAAGGAGACAACCGCAACCACTTTGTTCAATGGAGGCCATCACCCACGACTTCCCTCATTTGGCCGACCCCTGGCCTTCACTTGATCCAGCCGAACCCATCAGATCTCCATAGTTCGATCCTCATTTCGATTATATAGGTGAAGGTTTTCGTTTTTCCCTTTTAATAAGCTTACAATTTAAATCAATAGTGAAGGAGATATTTTGGTTGCTGGAAGGAATGGAGTACTTGGTTTTCATATTGTTTGTGAAGAGAGATCTTTTTCTGTTCTAATTCGCGAGAGAAAGAAAAGATGAAGCCTCGCAGAGAATAAAAGAAGGGAAAGAATGAAGTGTTTGGGTTTTATACAGGTAGGTGTGTAGCTGAAAGAATAGGGTGGCGGTTTGCAGCTTCTTTTCTTTTCACAATAGGGTTAGCCTGTGTTGTCTCCATTTAAACTCAGAGAAATTGTAAGCCTACATGTACGAGAGATTGAAGGCATAGGTTTGCTTATGACACTTTAGGGTCTGCACATTATTATTTGGTCGGCTGTATGTATATGTTTATGGTAGGTCTTATTTAGGGTAGTTTTTATTTTATTTGGGCTCGGTAAAACAGTCTTACCGCTATTTACACTACCGTTAAATATACGCACCATCAATACCGACTCCAGTTTCAACGAAAATAAACGCACTGTTATGTCTTGACATTCTAATCCCAATAAAATTAGTTTTATTGAAAATGGACACCGTTTGCAAAAACGGCCTTGATTTGTGTCCAATTTATTTATTGGTTCATATTTAAATTGTGTCTGCGAAGAAAATAATTCCGATTAGCTTCAAATTTGACATCTAGCAATAATTGGCTATATGTATTCCATTAAAATATGTTTTATCGAAAGCGGAGATTGTTTGAAAAATAAACATTTTAAGGCCTGTATAACAACGATAAAATATATTTAAATTCAAAACAAATCCAATTTAAATAAAAATAAATTATTATTATTATTGTATATCTCCATATGAAATCTTATACGGCTTCAGAATCAACCAATATATATATATATATATATATATATATATATATATTAAACTCAATATTTGAAATTCCAAGTTAAACAATATTCATATATATAAAATTCGTTAATATTTCATTAAATAAGCGTTATTGTTTTATGAATTCCATAGCGACTATCTAAAAGTTTGAATTGGACATAACTTGCAATCTATATATGAAATCTCTAAATTTCTCTTCCATTAGAAAAATATAATCAAATAGATTCAAACATTTCTTGTTTCAAAGAATTCCGACTTATATCGGATCTTGTATATTCAATTAAAGTTCAAAACTCAATATTACGAACTACCGCATCGTTTCGAGCTCGTTTTAATTATATAAATTTAAACGTCCAAACACCATTTAACTAAATAATTTGATATAATTATTCATTAATATCACCAAACCAATATTTAAAACAGATTTAAATATTCGTAATTAATGTTCAAAAATTTGGGATGTTACAAAGTATTTAGGAAGATAGGAGAAATGCTAAGAATATTTAAGGACCTCAGGTGAGTATGAACTAAATTTTTTTTTTAATAAAAAAGGACTCTAATACAGATCTGGACTTATTATAAAAATCAAACTTATTTACAAAATCTAGACATATCGATAAAACTAAACTTATTTTTAAAATATAGGCTTATTGACGCCTAAAATTATCGTCAACACCAGAGAGTCCCAAAAAATTGAATCTTTTTGTCCAGAGCGGAGAATTATGAGAAATGCAGTAATAGTGTGCGGGGAAGTGAAGGACATAGTTAAGTATAGTGGTTCGGCCCGTCAGGGCCTACATCCACTTTGAAGGCCGTACTGATTTTATTCCATCACAACAAAGTACAACAAGACTATTACAAGACGCTACAATGGTTAACAATATCCTCTTAGTCCTTGTTATCGATCTTCCTCGCTGAGCGAGAGTAGTCGAGGAGTTGTCGATGTTGTAGCGTAGCCGAGTGAGGCAGAGTTAAGGCTCGGGGTCCGAGGGAGGCAGAGTCGAGGCTGAGGTCCGCGCAAGGCGGAGTGGAGGCTCGGGGTCTGCGTGAGGCGGAGTCGAGGCTCGAGTTCCACACGAGGCGGAGTCGAGGCTCGAGATCCAAGCGAGGTGGAGTCGAGGTCGGGTAAGGCGGAGTCGAGGCTCGGGGTCCGCGCGAGGTGGAGTCGAGGCTCGAAGTCCAAGCGAGGCGGATTCGAGGTGGAGTGAGGTGGAGTGAGGTGGAGTTGAGGCTGAGTGAGGTAGTGTCGAGTCCTTCTTCTTCTTCTTCTAGAGATCCATGCCATGACCAATGGCCATGGAGAAGAAGGTGGTGGTCATTAATGATGTTTTAGAGCTTCATGAAGTCCCAAGGTGGCTTGATGTCCAAAAGCATGCTTGAACCTTCATGAGTATGCTCATGGGTCCAAGCATATTCATCATCTCCCTTGTATGATGAAGGGAGGTGCCTAGAAGGCCTTGGAGAAGAAGATGGAAGCCACTAAAGCTTGTGTGTGAGAGAGAGAGAGAGCTTAGACCAACCCCTTGAAAGAAGGAAGTGAGGGGGTATTTATAGTGGAGAGGTTTGGTGAGGGTAGGTGGGACTAGGTGAGAAGTAAGAAGGGTTAAAAATGTGTAGGAAAAGGGTTAAAAAGAAGTGGGGTTTGACTAGGAGTGATCAACCAAAAATAGATGATCGGCGTGTGCCGATCAGCTATTTTTAGGTGATCAACATGGCCGGGAGCTTGCCGGGGCAAGCTTTGGTTATGTCGTATCCCAAGGCATATCCCTTTAGAAAATCTCGAACCCGGATGTGTCGAAGCCCAAAACTCAAACCCCTCCCTGGGGTACGAAATTCGTACCACGTAGGGTTCGAATTTCATACACCGTGGGGTTCGAACTTCGGACCCCGTGGGGGTTCGAACTTCGGGCCCCATGAGGGTTCGAACTTCGGGCCCTATGGGGTTCGAACTTCGAACCCCGTGGGATATGAATTTCGTACCCCTAGGGGTACAAGGAGTGCATGGAAAGAGGGCGATGAGCGTCGAGGCTAAGGCCTTTGACCTTCCGGGTTTCGAGGTGATGGAGTTGTGATATTCTGGAGGAGCGGTGAGGTCCTTGCTGGCACGGTCCCTTCTTGACCTATTCCCTTTAGCTTTGCGAAGACATTCCCGTCTTCAGCCATACACGATACGTTGAGTCGAGCACTCCTTGTGTAATCTTGAGAACCGGACCAAAAAGTCGGTTAACATTTGTCCCCTCAAAATATGTCTTGTGTTAACAAGATGTGCTTTGAAGTAAGACAAGTATGGCAATGGACAAAAAAATCTTTGTAGCATGCTTAGTGACTGGTCGTGACATTTTCCTTGAGGTATGTGTCGGGAGTGCGCTGCTTCGGAGCGTTTGAGACGCATCATTGAAACCTATTAGTATGAATTTTAGGACTCCAGCGTTGTTAGGAGCTTTGACTCACTTGAGTGTTGCCACTTATGTGTCAACCTTCCCAAAGCGCCTAATTGTTGTAGGTTAGAGAGATTGATTGTTGTTGCCGACTCCCGATTGCATCAAAGTGCAAACGGTTCATTGTCGGGTCTGAATCACGTATACATTCACACGTTTGCACGTGGTTTCGCACAATGTGATCTGAGTTGGAATGGGTAACATAAGGGGGAATTGCATGCTAAGGCCTTGCGCTCGCGTATTTTAGCTTTCGAAGAGTTTTTTGAGCCATTAAGGCTTGTCAGCACACATTTGATTAACGAATCAGGTCGGTCTGCTCGATTGATATTTCAAAAACGTGTGCGTGCGGTCATTACCGTAGCTGTGGTGTGCAACCGAATAATGCGGCTATCGAAACGTCATTGAACTAGAGCCTGATGACTTGGCGTGCCCTGCTGAATCACTTAGGTTCATAGGCATGGAATCGTTCAACGGTTAAAGTTGAGTCATGAATTGTCCATAAGCGCAAGCCGGTATCAGCGGTCATAATTTCGGGGACTCAAATATGTGAGTGTCGTTGAAAGGACAATGCTTCACATATGCTGTGGCATGTAATCGTGTAGATTTTCCTTTAGGGCGAGATCAGACCCAAATATCAAGGGTGTGCGCTTCTATTGTTGGGCATTTGGTGAGTACCCGAGTAGTTGTTGAGCCGTTACTAGCTTTGCAGTGGAGTATTTGAAGACATATGAATGTGACCATAGCTTGGTGTATGGTCCCGAATTTCGATCCTGAAGGGTTTTCTCGGAGCGTGTCGATCCCATAGATGTGCTTGCTTTCCTTTCTTCTCTTCTTTGAACGGAAAATCAGCTTAAGGCATGAAGGGTAGAAAATTCTGCTTTTGTACTTTGGGTATTTGAGTTGTTCTTAGGTTTCCGGAGACGGGAAGAGGTATATGGACAGCCAGAGGATTCCCGAGATTGTCACTTAAGAGCGTGGAGAGGTAGTTTCTGGGAAGTGAAAGTAGGGATTCGAGGACAAGTATTTGCGGATATGGGATTGGACTCTGTATCCCAAACACTTATTAAATCCTTCCGACTCTTCAGGAGTTTGAAGCTTGTTTGAAGAGATGATCACTAAGCCGGTACACGGGAGCACGAAACAGAAATTTGCACTCCCATGACTTTGTTGAGCCCTGGCTTCGATCTTATGTTAGTGAGCTTGAACCTTCGCATGGCGCCGGATGAGCAGACAATGATCAGTGAGTTGTGGTCTTACGATGCGATTCTCAAGGAATGGACTTGCTTGGATTGGCAACTCGAATGTGTATGTAGGATATGGACATATAGTTGAGCTGTTAGTCTCAGGATCTGATCAACAACCCAACCATGACGCAGTTGCATCTCGACTCAGGCATCGCGCTGGCGATCGGTGATGGCTATGGCATTAGTTATTGAGGCTGAAGGTTGTCATCATGTTCCCGAGTGTCTGCTTTTGTGGAGTTCGGGAACTGATGGAAAGCCGAAAAAACCTCTAAGGCCTGGATTCTAGCTCTGGAATGCCTTCGTTGCGAGGTGAAGGCGATCTTAAGATGGTAGCTCCAAGGGATGTTGTGAAGTCAACACCAGTGCCGACACTAAAGAGGATCTGATCAGGTCCTGTTATGGCTAGGCTAATGCGATAATCGGTAGGGGCTGCCTCCAAGCCTGGGTATCAGCTAGATTCTGCTTGGCGTCAGGGACGAGCGAGCAAGTTTGGATCGTTGCTTAATGTTTCATGTCTGGTCTGTAATTGAAGTTGAACGTAGCACAACTAATTAGAGAATCATTCTGGAAATGAACTTATTCGGACTGACTGCTCAGATATGCACATAAAATGTAAACATACGGTCGAGTCGTTAGCTCCAGCCCAATTATGTTGTAACCATTTTCCGACCCGAAAATGGTGTTAACGGTTATCAGTAATCACTATCATAGTTATTAAAACTAAGTGCCGTCACCACGTTCCGATGCGCTTGTTGGTAGGAAGCTGTTGTGTCAAGGGGTGTGAGTCAGCTTCGCATTGCGTCTAAGTATGAGTTTGCTGCCAGGGCATTGAGACTTTGGGAACCTAATGAATCGGCCATGGAAACTCCAGAACTTGCATCGAGATATGAATTTTTTATTTCACGTACTAAGAACTTGTCTAAATTCCCCTGTTCCTCAAGGGACTAGTGATTGTATTGCTCCTCCTGTCTTTCGGTTTGGGCCTTTATACCCGACCTGCCTAGTATTGGTGGAAGGTCAGATGCTTCCGAGACCCGAGCTTTTGGGTCTGAGTTACCCTCGACGCGAGGTGGGCGTTCCTCTTTAGAAATGGTTGCTTTGAAGCTTGCAGGGATGGTCAAGCTAGTGCAAGGATAGGTGGAGGACCGCCTCCAAGCTCGAGTACTTGCCAGCTGAAGAGGATGCGAGCGATGAACTCTCAGAACTCAAATAGTTGCCTCTTTTGCTGGATAACCCTCCTTAGAACGGAGGCAATACCAGGCTTTGCCCCCATGCTTCCTCAAGCTTCCGAGTCCTGGTTGGAGGTACATCGGGAACAATCTGAAGAAGTAAGAGAATCCGTGGCTTCGGGATCCCACATTTATATGAGTCTCTTTGGAGGAGGAGAAGTTGTGGTTGGCCGAAGCACTCATGCGACAGGCGTAGCTGATGTAAGTGTGCAAACAATGCAAGCTATGGTGGAAGATCAGGAAGCCCGGTTGGTGGTAGTGTCTGAGGAGCCGGAGGGGAAGAGGGACGGGATGAGGCTGTCATACAAGATGCATGGGCAAAGTCTAGGCAGGATGCTGAGGAGAAATTTGCCGCTGTGGTGGTGAAGAAGTAGGCTTATATTGAGGTAGAGAAGGAGAGAGCCTCTGAATAGGCTAGGAAAAAGAAAGCCGTCAGTGATGCCCACCAAAAGAGGGCAAGGGGACCCTTATCAAACTTGAAGCGGATGCAATTACGCGACTCCGGGGCAGGAAGCTAGTCGATCAGAAGGCCGCTAAAGATGCCGAGAAGAGAACAGAGTTGGGCATCAAGAAGGCTTAGGAAAAAACCCAGGTTGCATTGGTCCTTGCTTCTTACATCGTCCCTAGGCCAATTCCATGTATTTCCCTTGGGGAGGTTACGATAATTACAAGCGGCGAGGATAATGGCGGGAGGCGCGCATCGATGTCTTGTGAATCCGTTACTCCTATGAAGAGTAGAGGAGGAGGAAGCGGTCCTGGAAGGAAGGTGCCCATCACCGGTGGTGACCTTCCTAGCATCGAACCTGTATAGGAAAAAAAGAGAAGGATGAGTAGCATCAGTAATTGTTAAAGGAATTATAGATACTTTGGGTTAGGTAGACCGATAGTGTATGCGAGTGCAGTCTCTGCTTTTGGTCCTTAAAGACATGGTGTGGTATTCATGTACACCCTGTCATTAGAGAGAAGAGATGTTAGACATGTAGTCCGTTTGGGGTGTGTGTGAAAATGAAATATGAATTAGTAAAGATCACAATTTACGCCGAGTGTTCAGATGTTCTTCTCATGATTTCCAACGACCTGTACTTGCATGAGCGTACTTGTCGTTACACCTAACAAAAATGCAATCGAAGGCCACGCTTTGGGTCGATTATTGCAGAGGGGTGTGATAGAGCACTGGCTTCTAGTAAGTTTCCCTCAGCTTAGGAAACCCGTAGTTTGCGAAGCTAGGCTAGACGCCTGCTGTTTTGGGCTCCCCGGAGTAAGACCCAAGTATAGCGAAGGTGTAGGACATCGCGTTTTGCGGTCCGTTCGGTGGGTGGCTCTCTCGTCGTTCATTCAGGTTGGTGCGAGCAGTAGGCGTCGTTCATTCGCTGAGAAGAGAAGCCCGGATCATCAACTCGTAGGGTCCGATCGTGGGCATGAGCTACTCCAAAGCCTTGAGAGCTTCAGGGAAGAGAATGATTTAAGGTCAGTATTGGTGCTACGCCAAGGTTCGACCGCCACCCACAACGGTTGGCTGTTGGGTGGCCCCAAGTCGCATGGGACTTCGGCGCGGAACGATTTATTCTTGGTCTTGGTGTAGGGCCAAGGTTTGAGTTAGTGGTTATTTATACTCGGTCGCGTCGTGGGCCGGCGACTCGAGTATCGTTGCCGGCTCCCATGCTCGGGGTGTCGGTCGTAGCTAGTGTTGTTTGGCCTCGATGTTGGATCGAGGTTCGGATGGCGGCACCGGCTCCTATGCTCGGGGTGCCGATGTGGTGATCGAATGTTTGTACGCAAGCTGGTTGTAAGGATTAATCAAACACGTCATGAACATCATGCATGGAGTAAACATGGAAGGGTGATAGGAAACTGAACATCATTTCTAAGGACTACTCTGGTAGTAGTAGCCTTTGTAATGCCTCGAATTGCAGGAAATCAAAACATCGTTGGAAGGCGTGAATCAACTGTACACTAAGTTATATAAAGTAAAGGCGAAGATGCTCGTTGTTCCATGCCCTTGGGAGTTCGGCTCCGTCCATGGTTAAGAGTTTGAAAGTTCCATCGCTAAGCTTCCATTATATGAATATGGGCCTTCCTAACGAGGAGCGAGATCTACAGGAAGAGGAAAGGCCCATTTGAAGATGTGCGATCGAGCGGGCCTTCGGTTGAGTTTCCAGTCGTGCCCCCAAGCGGCCAGAGCATTAGTTGGAGGAGGATGGCTATGATACAACAAAGAGGAGGTGTGTCTTGGAGAAGGGGCCTTGCTTTCTGTTTTCATTTCATTTTTTTGTAGGCCCATACATACATAGGCCGAAATGAGGCATCTATCCGTGAAAAAATTCGTTGGTCTAATTTTGAACTTCCTGGTATTAGAATTTCAAAATTACAAAAAATGGCAAAATAGGGCTAATGGATGATTCTGTTTGAATTGCAACGGTAATGACTATTAAAAAAGTTGCGACCCTTTACCAACAAACATTTCCATTGGCAATAGCGTTTAAGGTCCTACTTTTTGACCTTCAAACATTAATGTGTATGCCTTCTTTATGCTATTGAATCATCTCTCTCACCTCCTTACTTTTAATGGGCGAGCCGATGGTGTCAATGAGTCAACGGCCGATATCTCCAATGATAACCTCGGGGGTTGTTGTATCATAGAGGACGGTCGTGGGGCTGACAGAGGACTAGAACTCTTGGGCTTGCTTCTGATTGTTTCTATGGTAGTGCTTCCCGGCATGCCCCTGCTAATTAAAGGGGGCCGGGAGTGCCGTGTGGAGGGAAAAAGGGGCCATGGAATGACGCAGAGGAGGTTCCTTTTGTAGGAGAAAGTTCGCTTTTAGTTCTGTTTTTCTTCCGATGAGGGAGGCAGAGGCACGGAGGAGTTGCAAACCGGTTTCTTTGATGACAACCTAGAGTCAACTGCGCCATGGAAATTGTAGTCCTAACGAGCCGGGGGGATGATCATGAGGGATTAGTTGTCGGTCGAGGTCCGTTTAGTGGGAATCTTTGATGACCGCTGAGTAACTCGGAGATCCCATGTAGTATGAATCTTCGATGAGCATCAAGTGGCTCGAAGTTTCCGTGCAGTGGGAATCTTTGACGAGCGTTGAGTAGCTCGGAGATCTCATGCAGATGAGTTCTGTAACGGCGCGATTTTCGATACCTTGAAAACCGTGTCATTATTGAAAGAATTTAGAAGATGAGAAAGAAAAGATAGAACAAATAGAATAGAAGAAGAAGAACACACTGAACAGAATCAGAGTAAACACGAAACTCACAGCGGAATGGATAAATTTTATTATAACATAACTTTGAAATACAAATCTGAGTTTGTATAAATATATACCATATATCAGTGTACAATACATCATATCACAGTGGAAATATTCTCTAACTAATTAATGGTGAAGCCTTCTGTTTTCTAGCTCCTCCAAGTGAATCTGTAAAAGCCTGAAACACTTGACTGGCCGTACAAAATTGGGCACCCAAGAGTCTGGGGAAAACAAACAAAATAAACTCTGGGTCAGTCATGGGACTGGTGTGAGTAAATTCCAACCATATGTTTAACTTTGAAAATTCCTTTCAAACAAGAAGATAATAGTAAGACCAGCCCACACATAAACATGGACGGTTTTTACCTTACTATAATCCAAAATACTTTGATATCAAACCCCAGTGATATTATAATAATGTATACTCAATTAAATAATCAAGTAGCAGAACGCTTGCATCTCACGTTCTACATATATATATAGTATAAAAATCAAAAACCGTAGGGTGCTTATTAGAGAATGGATTCCAACAGACAAGGTATGGGACACCTTCTGATCAGTGTACTCTAGAGGGGATACACTCAGGGTTCAACAAGAACGTCTTGCAACCCGGCCACACATGACCGCTCACTCATTTAGCTTGAGTGTCGCGAATATATTGCCACCACGGTTGTAGGCCACCCAACCGTCATCCGAAGATACAGAATCAAAAAGAAGTATAAATATGAATTTTCTCTAGATCGGTGACAATACACCATGCTTGGGGATGACCCAACTAGCCATGCTGCCTAGCCCAACTTTTGTTACTTCCTAGTAGTGAGGCTAGAGGCTACGTCTCCTTCAGAACATCTGATCACCATTCACTTTGAATGCCACATCGTCAAATCCTTAATCACATATTGATTACACGAATGCACGCTGGGTGTAGAATAAAGAGAAGTTACCTTCTCCCCACCAACTTGGTATATTCGTAAAAATCAACGGCGTGACAGTTGGAAATACTCTGTCAGACACTCGTCCATACAAGTTTTCCTGGGACTGGACAAACAAAAACACCATTCTAGAACTGAACGACCCTTGCATTTAACTCCGTCTTCAATTACCTTCAGCATATCTAATTCGCAGCGCTTATGCCTATACGGAGTGGTTTTCGGATAATAAATCCAACCGGTCTCTCCGTATTGACAACGATGGTCAAAACACTTCGATAGTCGGTTATTTAACTATCGAAGTAAAAACAACATTCATTCAAATGTACAACTAACACCACACAATCATGGGAACTTTTTGTTTAACATTCGACTTTATTATTCGAATTCCCATATCTTACCAGATATTTCTCAACCCCCGTTCTAGCCTTTTTACTCTTCTTGGAAAACATTTCCCATTATTATAAACTCTTATTCTCTCATGTTTCAGAAAACATACGTTATTAACGTTCGAAACATTTCCATTCTTTTCACGTTCTTTATTTCCTACACTGGGATTATACACTCGAACTATATTGGAAAAATATTTCCAATTCCATTTTAAATATTTTAATCTGCCAAGCGTTCACTTTAAAACATTATTCACTTTAAAATGTGAATATCATTTCTATTATAAAAATCTGAACACCTTTATCAATATACTCATTATTCAAGTAGTAAATACCGTTATCTTGTTTTCCGAAATCTCCTTTATATTCCCACTTCATTTTATAAACTCTGATTCTAAGTCAACTTCTTGTTAAATCAATATCAAGTCTATAACTGATATTGATTACATATCCTTCTATAATTTATTGGTTTAGACCTAAATATTAACTATTCTATCATATTATAATTCCTAAAATATAATTACTTTTAATACATTCGACATCGTCAAATTCTAGTTCCAAATCCTAACGGTTTAATTCTAATCACATTTCGAACATCGAAATGTTGTCATCGTTTTCTAACAAGATTCTCCAATTTCTTTTTCAAACTTATTCTTATATTTTCTTTAGATAAACAACGTTACTTATACTTTCGAATAATTGGATTTCAGATCAAACTGTTTCATTTCCTAGGAAGTGCTACTATATATAAAAATCACGCTTAAGTTTGGTTAACAGAGTTAATTTATCGTTACAGTTCAAAACTTGTCATGCGCTATAATATTCTCCTTTATAACTAATCTTGACATAATAGTCACACGTAAGCCTAGTCAGCAGCGTTTATTTTATTGTTATAGTTCTAAGACTTGCAATACGCTGCCATATTCCCTTTATACTAATTTTGACATCTCTTTCCGTTAAAAACTGATATCGTTCCTCGATAATAGTGAAGCTGTTCAAGTTGGGGTATTTTATTTACCTCTCAGACCTTCATCTACAATGTTCTTACCTTAGAACAGATATAAATCTGTACTCTAATCTCTTATTACTTGTAATATCTATCAGACCGTATTTTCTTGTCTAATTTTAACTATGGTTTTATAACACCATATCCTTACTTTGAAATCTCTGTTGTTTATGATTATTTATATTAAACATTAACTCTTCACTTTCTCCATTCCACAGTTCTATTAATAACTTCTTAAACTAAAAAGGTAATTAAATCTCATTAATTTTGATCAATTTATTTCTAAACTATTTTCATTAGATTAATTAAAGACCAATTAATTTAATAATCATTTTCCCAAATAACAGTTGATTAAATCAACTTCGTTTCATCAGTAAATTCATTAACTGATTTTAATTACTTCTTATCATTAGATTAATATAATTAATCTAATAATATTTCTTAATTTTTTGCTTTAAAATAATTATCCTTATTATTCACTCGCAGGATAATTATATCTTAATAACTTATTTAAATGTCAAAAATTCGTTTATATCTACTTTATAAAACGAACTCTAAAATGCTGGTTTATAATAGAACTTCTATTATAAATTTAAATCTTCTCTTTAATTATAAAAATATAATTTTTATAATTAACTTCGTTGATTTGCCTGACGGTCAATCAACTTCTTAACAAAACGATGGGTTTATGGTCTACTGTTGTCATTCTCTTAATCGATATCGTCTAGTTATAACGTTAAATTTTCGTTCAACATGGTTCAAACAGTGCATATATAAACGATACATATAAATCTTTAGGAATCCGGTTGGATTCTTCCAACCGGTTTCCGCATCCACAGATGTTAGTCAACCAATTATCATTAACTCTATACTAGGGAATATTAAAATCAGTGGAATCAGTGTCCAACCGATGATGTGTATATATACGACGATATATATATTTCAACCAATTTACTTGTAATCTGCCTAATCGACCATCACACAACATTCAAACAACATTAAAATATAATTATAATATTTTAAAATAGATCAGAGTTAGTGAATTTACTCACCTTTGCGCACTAACCGTTAAATAACGATTTGCGTTAGTTGATCCACATCGGTCCACGCCTGAACTTAAAAACGTAAATCCAAGGCCCTTTTTTCCCTTTATTTTTATTTACACTTATTTTTCATGCGTCTGCATGTTTTCCACTGCCCTTAGTTCTTTTCTGCTAACGTGTCTTTCCCTTCTTTCATTTTATTTTCTTCAAACCCCACGTCTTACATGTGTTCACCAGTCCCTTTTATCCTTCTCCATGAATGACTGACGCTGTAAAGGTTCCCAGCGTTAAAGCTTCACCGTGCTCCATTGATCCATGTGCAACTGCAGATTTCGAACCACCTATTCCAAGTTCCACGTTAAACTCCCCATCTTCCCTTGTCCATTTTCGAACGTGAACTGCAGTAAATTGCCTGCATCAGTCCCTCCAGCTTTCATGTGCCATATACTGGTACTTACGTTATACTTGCTTTCTACATATTTAAAACGCTGCTCCTATACACTTCATACATTATTTCCCCTTACTATCTTTTCCTATTCGCATGCACTATGGCTTCTCGCACCTGCAGTGACCTCTTATGCTTCTATATTCATCAACTCATACCTCTTCTGGTTAGCTCACATGCATGCGCATCCCCCCCATCTTATTGCGTCCACTAGTAAACTTCTCCTAGCCATTCAAAAGAAACGCAAGCCGTGCCTATCACCATCGAGCTTCCTTTTTCCCTTCCTCAATCCACCAAGGCGCCTGCGGTCCCGGCTGTGATATGCCCTCTCGAAGCCAAGCAACTTGCTTAAGCACTCTTCGTCAACCGCAGCCCGGACGTGGAGATTGGAGCTGATCTCCTTGGGAGAGTGAGGACCGTCCATTTCTTATGAGTGGAAACGAACGAATGAAGACAATCTCTTTTTATGAGATCTGGTTTTCTTTTTCTTGCTGTGTAAACGAGATGGAATACTCTATATTTATAGGAGAAGTTGCTTTGTATTGAAGCAAATGGTACATATAGTAGCTTCATTTTCCAATACACAGGGTGATGGGCTTTTTAGCTTAGAATAGGTTAGTTGTAGTCTATTTTAGGTTAAGGTGTGCTACGTATAGGGAAATGGTTTGCAACATTTTCAGTGCATTTGATTTAAAATTTTTGTTTTGTATAGTTAGATATTTTAGGGTACCGGTTGCGTAAATTTTCATCTATTTCCGGACTACTATGGACAGAAGTAAGATTATGATCATGTCCCCATGATTTCCATGGATCCGTCTTGGGTTAGGACGGAGAAACATTTGCATTTTATGGCGTTGGTGACATGTAATGAAATCATGTGGCATTTGTAGCAGTTAAATGGCTTCTTTAAGTATGAAGCTTCGAGAATCATGGCGGTCAAAGTGCTTGCGCCATTCGATATTGATGATAGCCGAAGTGAATGGGTCATGCCTCGTACTGTTTTTGCAGACGTCTTGGGCGTGTCCCCATGATTTCCATGGATCGTGTCGGGGAGATGTGTAGGATGGGGATATTCTAGTGAAACCCATTAGCTTTGTTGGACTTCAGGAGTTCTATTCCACGGACGTCTCCTGTAGTACACATCTAGCTTGCCCTTTTCCATGTTATCGACATTAATGGTTTGGTTTTGGTAAGGCTGGCGAGGTTGAGTGGGTTGGTGTGCACCCTAGTCCAGAATTACTTGGTCATGACATTTTCCAAAGCTGAGAGACTTCCATATGTCGAATGCACCTCGCGAGGTGAGCAGTTGGGTCCTTGCGACCATCATAAGGATCCAAGACTGTTAGCTTGAAATTAGGCTAGTCACGAGAGTTCCTGTAATCTGTGGAACGCAGGCGGCGAGTCACACAATCTATGCGTTTAGTAGAAGCACCACCTCTGGTGCACCAATGGATGACATCCACGATCTCAGACCCGTCTCCGAAAGAGCGTTGCTGATCCAGTTATTTTGAAGCAGCACTTGTGCCTCCAGTGTTTAAGTCCAAGTTGAGAATCAGTTGATCGAGAAGGAAGTCTGGTTGGATTCCAACTTGAGGGTACATGTTGGGCGTAACCTTGACTCCCGAAACCGTGGGAGTACTACCATCCAAAGCTGCGCGCGTTGTCGCTTGTGCAACATTTCCGACTGCGAGGCCCTCAATCTTAACAATCAAAGTGTCATGGGTCAGAGCGACATCGGGATTAGGGGTGCCCCCGAGTGTAGCGGGACTAGAACCATTCCGAGGAGCGGCGTCAGCTAGCTGGTTAGTTTGTGGGGCTATCCCCAAGTCCTGAGTCGTGGGTGGAGGGACACTGGTACTCATCCCACTAATGTATGCCTGGGTAGTCAGGCTTGAAGTGCTTCTTACCATGTCTTCAATTCGGGCGAGGATGGTATTGAAAGCCTCTTCCTGCCACTCAAGTCGATCTTTCAAATCTATGGCAAGATTCTTATTCATTCCATCGTTGCCTTGACGTAGTTCGATGGAGGTCCGATCGAGTAGATTTCTTGACTTCCTCCGCCTTCTACACCTTAAGCTTTGATTATAGCATCGAGCTTCCTACACTTAAACATCATGATGAGGAGCGAGTAATTGAGTCGTAGTCGAGAACCGAAGACGAAATCCGAAGACGGACCGGAGGAACTTATCCCCAATATTCTGTCATTTGATTCTTTGTTGCTTAGCCATCGTGAGCGGACTCGACTGCAGGTTATAGAATAAACCTAAAGCATGTCGAAGTAGATACGGGAATTTGCGACAAAGAAACAAATCTGAGTTCTCTCCCTGATGCACTCCTTCTTGTCGTGAAGCAGGCGATGACTCATTGAGCGTGTCGCTGGACTAACTCCCTGTTTTTCCTGACTGGGGCTTTGAGCCATCGCTTGGTTTCTTGTAATCTTTGGCTAAGCGCGAGAAGCTACACTTGAGCTACCAAGGCCTCGGGGGACGGAAGTAATGCCACATCAGTAGTGGCTAAGATGTCGGAAAGAAATCGTCGATGGACCAGAGTGGCTTGATTATCATTAGATGGTTTTCCAATGATAGATTCCCCTTTTATCGCCATTGTTGGCGAGTTGGCTCGGTGGATAAGATGAAATCCGAGTAATACAAACAAACTTGTGGTCGAGGATCGGTGGGAAAAATCGGCTTCCTTGAGTTTGAGCGAAGACATAGTTTGATGGAGGTAGAACATTCCAAGTCTTGGTGACTGAATAGAAGGAGGTTTCGATTCCTCGAAGGAAGTGACAAAAAGCCGACCGTAGGTGTGCGCTTTACTCTACCCCCTCCCTAGCGCGCCAAATGTTGATGCCCAAAATTGTCGTCAGCACCAGAGAGTCCCAAAAAATTAAAAAAAAAATTCCAGAGCGGAGAATTATAAGAAATGCAGTAATAGTGTGCGGGGAAGTAAAGGACACAGTTATTTATAGTGGTTCGGCCCGTCAGGGCCTACATCCACTTTGAAGGCTGTACTGATTTTATTCCATTACAACAAAGTACAACAAGACTATTACAGGACGCTACAATGGTTAACGATATCCTCTTAGTCCTTGTTATCGATCTTCCTTACTGAGCGAGAGTTGTCGAGGAGTTGTCGATGTTGTAGCATAGCCGAGTGAGGCGGAGTCGAGGCTCGGGGTCCAAGGGAGGCGGAGTCGAGGCTCGGGGTCCGAGGGAGGTGGAGTCGAGGCTCGGGGTCCGTGCGAAGCGGAGTCGAGGCTCGGGGTCCGTGCGAGGCGGAGTCAAGACTCGAGGTCCGAGCGAGGTGGAGTCGAGGCCGAATGAGGCAGAGTCGAGGTTCGGGAGGCGGAGTCAAGGCTCACGGTCCGTGCGAGGCGGAGTCGAGGCTCGAAGTCCGAGCGAGGCGGAGTCGAGGCCGAGTGAGTCGACGCCAAGTGAGGTGGAGTCAAGGCCTTCTTCTTCTTCTTCTTCTTTTAGAGATCCATGCCATGTCTAATGGCCATGGAGAAGAAGGTGGTGGTCACTAATGGTGTTTTAGAGCTTCATGAAGTCCCAAGGTGGCTTGATGTCTGAAAGCATGCTTGAACCTTCATGAGTATGCTCATGGGTCCAAGCATATTCATCTTCTCCATTGTATGATAAAGGGAGGTGCCTAGGAGGCGTTGAAGAAGAAGATGGAAGACATTAAAGCTTGGGAGAGAGAGCTTAGACCAATCCCTTGAAAGTAGGAAGTGAGGGGGTATTTATAGTGAAGAGGTTAGGTGAGCGTAGGTGTAAGTAAGAAAGGACAAAAAGGAGCGGGAAAAGGGATAAAAAGGAGTGGGGTTTACACTACAGAGTCATCAACCAAAAATAGGTGATCGGCATGTGCCGATCAACTATTTTTAAGTGATCAACATGGCCGGGATCTTGCCAGGGCAAGCTTTAGTTATGTTGTATCCCAAGGCATATCCCTCCAGAAAATCTCGAACCCAGATATGTCGAACCCCAGAAACTCGAACCCCTCCCTGGGGTTCGAACTTCGCACCATGTGGGGTAAGAACTTTGCACCACGTGGGGTTCGAACTTCGCACCCCGTGGGGGCTCGAACTTCGCACCCCATGTGGGTTCGAACTTCGCACCCCGTGGGGGTTCAAACTTCGAACCGCGTGGGGTACGAACTTTGTGCCCTTAGGGGTATGAGGAGTGCATGGAAAGAGGGCGATGAGTATCAAGGCTAAGGCCTTTGCGCTTCCGGGGTTCGAGGTGATGGATTGGCGATATTTTGGAGGAGCGGTGAGGTACTTGTTGGCACGATCCCTTCTTGACCTATTCCCTTTACTTTGCGGCGACATTCCCGTCTTCAACCATACATGATACGTTGAGTCGAGCACTCCTTGTGAGATGACCTGAAATCCCCCTTACGGGAAATCACGGATTGAGTTGAGTACAAGACATATCGGAACGCAAACAGAAGAACATTTCATTGCTTTACAACAATTCCACCAGAATACAAGAATATACAGAGTATGAATAAATATTACACTGAAAATATCAGAGATTTAAATTACATTTAAATACATCGCAGCGGAAAAATTATACAAAACACAACTGAAAGTAATACACAGATACAGAGTTTTCCGAGTATTGTTCCAGCTATAAACCAGAATCCTGTGAATATAAATCTGAAAAACCAAAACTACTAGCTACCCATGTCAAAATAAGGGCACCCAGAGTTTAGGTTAAAACAATAAACCCCAGGTTAGTCATGTGACTGGTGTGAGAACTAAAACAGTTATTAATCTTAATTTTAAAGTTAGGTAAATCAAGGGACAACGCCGTATAACACGGAACGGGTTTCCTCCCAAGAACAACAGTACGTAAAACAACAGAATAAAATCCATCAATATATAACCCCTGAGCTCGTACGTCTCAGAGAAGGGCGTTAAGCAAGAGAATAAATTCTCCACCGCCGAACAGATATATATTTAATAGAAATCAATCACACAGAATAAAATCCAATGTCAGACACACAGTCCATTTACAAGTTCGTTCTGGGTCTGAACGAAACCGAAGACACCTTGTATCTCGCATATCCATCGATCTCCAAGTACGTCTGGACGATCACTAACTGATTCCCTCCTCTTGGGTGTATGGCCCAATCAAGATCATCAGCAATTATCCAAACGACGTGAAGACCTCCGGTCTTCAACCACCGTCTTCATCTTCGACACCACGTCGAATCAGTTATTCAGAATGGGATAAACCCGGTCTTTCTGAATAACTCGCGTATATAATATACAAGTGTTACACAAACACAACATACGCCTCATTCCAATTCAGAATATTCTTTTATTCAAATATTCACATCACTAGGGAAAGGTTCCCATTAATTTTATCAAAGATAAATTCTTTAAATTTATTCTTTAATCTCCTTTTGAATATCAATTCAAATTAGTCGGGATTAGCGAACCACACTGAAGTAATCATTTATTTTATTTCCCAATCCCAACCTATTCATCGCATGAAGTAAAACTGGTAATACTTCACACCACGGTGTTATCGGTAAATTCAATTACCATTTCACGTTCAAATCTAATTAAAGATTTAACTATCGCCTAGAGCAAAACTGGTGATGCTCCTTTCTCAATCATTTCAATCTAATTAAAGTATCATTAAAACTCCACTTAATTTTAATCTTCCCAAAAATCAATATTCTGTCTTTAACAGGGTTAAAGAACCAATGTCATCTAAAACCCGGTTCACGAAAAACCCAAAATCACATTCCATTAATCATCGGGTTAAAGAACAAGTGTTATTTAAAACACCGTTCACGATAAACCCAAAAATCAATTCCAATTCAATTCCAATAAATACCATTTAATTGGTACACTTCATTAAATCTAAATAAAATTTTTAATCTTTTTCTCAACCGGGTTTAAGAACAGTGTTACTGAAGACACCATTCACGACAAACCCAAGTCACATTTGATATTAAATACAAGGATCTGAATAGAAAATATATTGGCTTATATTCAATATCAAATTCTACGACAACAAATATCATATTGGAAATAACGATATAAATATATCTTTCAAATTTCCATAACAATATCTGCGTAATCACGAAATCCAATGTCGAAATATTCCAAAGACAATTTTGATTCAAATCCATTCCAATTCAATTATTGGAAATTCTGGTTACTTTTAAAACCCTTTCAAATCCAATTTATTTATTTAAAAATAAATAAATTATTATTCTAGTTCAAAACTAGTTCATTTCAATAAAAATCTATTTTTATCTTTTCAAATTTGGAATTTTTCATCCCAATTCTTCACAAATCATTTCTTATGATTTTACACTAATTATTACTATTTTTAATAATTTTATCAAGGCTCGTACAGTCGATTTCCATTAACGGCCATCGAACTGCACTTACAGCGACCTTTTCCAAATTTGATTTGGACATAATTCCAAATCCAACCATCAGATTTCAAATCTCTAATATTCATTAGAAAGCCCTTTTCGATACGAACCCAACGGTTCCGGTTTTAGGAGAATCCAACGGTCGGATCTCCCGCAATATCCATTCGAAGTCAATGGTCGAAATTCGCGAACTGCCGCAGCGCGGCGCGTTCTATTCAGGCCATTATATTATATATATAATATATACTTCGTCGATATCCTTTCAAAACGTATTTTATAAATCGTTTTAAATTCATTTTCGAAATGATTTCAACTTCGTATTCAATTTCGAATAAAAATTGAATATTCCATATCATTAATCCATAAATGATAATATTTTCAAAACGTTATATTTTGAAATCACTTCCTTTTCTATATTTATTTTAAAAACGAATATAATCGATATAAATATCGTTCACGTCAAAATGGCATCAATCTAACCAACACGGCTTTATATATTTCAATAACTTCGTTATTTTATTCAACAAATGAATATTTTCTTCAACACATGAATTTTTGTTTTTCTATTTCACACATGAATATATATTTTACTATTCAACACATGAATATATATTTTATTTCAACACATGAAATTATTTTATTTCAACACATGAATTATATTTCTATTCAACACATGAATGTATATTTCTTATTTTCCAAATTTGAATGAGGCCCAATCAATTACCATATAACGTTAATTATATGGATTCCCTACAACATATGTATATAACAGCATCGATAAGTCATCAACCATCATCCAGAGTGCACAACACAACTGCATAAGCATTAAATATAAATAATTAACGCTTACACAGTCTGTCAACCCATCAATTGACATACAACTAAACAATCGGGATTAGTGTACGTCAAATATCATCCCAATACCCGTGTGGGGTTTCAAATCAACAAACACAGATTTTATTTGTGCAGTTGGGCGATGTGTAAAATTTATCGTCCCAATCAATATTAGTCAAAACAGTGTATATAAACAAATCGTTCGATTTGTTTATAAATAATTATTTTATATACACGTTAAAAATTATATTTTTAACTATAAAATATTTTCCACTATAAAATATTTTATCTCATTCCACATCACACAATCAGATTTCACAACACAGCAATCAAACAAACAAGTCATCCATGGTCTGTAGACGACGGGTGTCGGGTGCTGCTAAGCACCGTCTGCATCCTAGTATATATTTCAAACTAGAAATAAATTAAAAGTGAGGAGTTCTCACCGAGAGCTAAACCAAACCGCCATTTCATTTCTGAATTTCTGAACTGTTTGGATTGGCCCGTACTTCCAACGCAGCCTTCTCCACGATGTTCATATTAAAATCACATTTTTACAATGGCATTTCATTAAAAAAAAATCATATATTTTCATCGCTTCTTTCTATATAAAAATTATATTTTTATATTTCTACTTCCTCTATAAAGATCGAATTTTTATATCATCGCTATAGAAATCACATTTTTATTTCATCACTTCATATATATAAAAATCAAATTCTTATTATCTATATAATATAAAAATCGTATTTTTATGCTTTCTAAAATATAAAAATTTCGCCTTTCTCTAATTAAAAATATTGCCTTTCACTCTTCGCTATACATATAAAGATCAAATCTTTGTTCGCATTTCATAGTAATAAAAATCGTATTTTTAAAGCGTTAAAAATCATACTTTTACTTCTAAACGATTTCATATCAAAATCATATTTTTTATATATCGGTTTCTAAATAAAAATCATATTTTTACTAAGCTATATACATAAAAAAGAAAAAAGATCGTAGCTTTTCAATTTAAAAATTCAAGCTTCGAAAGAAATAAAAATCAAACCTTTTAAATAAAAATCAAATAAAAACTCAATTTTCATGATTAAAAATCCAACCTTTTCTAATTCTTCTAATTTATACAAATAAAACTGAAATAAATAAGAAAATAATGTTATTTAAAAAAATAGAAAAAGAAGGAGACTCACTGCTTTCGTTTTTTTTTACTGAGGAGGGCTTCAAATCGAACCAGAGGTGGAGGGGGGGTCCGACAATCGGCTAGGTGGCGCTGGAGCGTCGGTTGTCGGCTAGAGGAGGTACGGTGGAGGTGACAGGTGGTGGGTGGCCTCGATTTCGGGCTGAGGGGGTTGTGGCCATTAGGGTTTCGTTTGGGGGTCTGCAGATGGACGGTGGAGGAGGGAGAAGGGGCGATGTCGACTAGGGATGGCGGGGCGCGATGGCATCGACGGTGGAGGCGCTTTGACGAGGTGCGACGGGGAGGGGGACTGAAGGGCGCGGTCCGGCGTCGTGCTCCTTCGTTTTATTTTTTTTATTTTTTTTATTTTGGAATGACGTTGACCGATGGTAAGGGATGGGGAGATATATATATATATATATATTTAATTTAATTTTTTTATCCCAAAAAGTCACTTTTTCTGTTGAACTCCAATTCGAACCCAACGGTTGTCGACTCTAACATAATACCCCCATTCCGAACACAATGGAATATGTCACGTAGGCCAATTCAATCGTTACGATCAGTTTTCGTTGAATTTAAAATATAAGTCTTTATATATTCAATTTAAATGCACATTTCAGTTTACCGGGGCCACATAAAGTCTCTAAAAATTCATGAAAATTATTCCTAGCTTCGTATTGACGATACGGCCTAACAAAACTAATTTCGTCAAATTCTGAGACCGTTTGAAAAATGGTCATTTTCCAGACGATCGAAATTGACTGAAATTGTCAGAACACGTTTTCTTTCGCCACACTCACATATTGATTCGAAAAATTATGAATTTTGAAACCTAGCAAAAACTAGACATCCCGGATCCAACAAAAGTGGTTTCGTCGAAAATCGAGGTCGTTTGCAAAACTTCCATTTTTAAGGGCCAGAATTCCATAGCGACTATTCGGAATTTCATCTGGGCATATCTTTTGATTCCCGCTATGAAATTTCAATTATTCGGATTCGTTGGAAAGATATTCTCAATTAGATTCTAATATTTTTGGTTTTGCTAAAATCCGATTCATTTTGAATCCTGTGCATTCATTTGAATTTTGAAATCGAATTATCGAACTACCGCCATTTCAGGCTCGTTATATAATTAAAATAAATATTTATATTCTAACGACGATTCAAATAAAAATAAACATTCTAATTCTATTCAAAATAAATTTCTCGTCGATATTATTTAAAATAATTCATTTTAAATATTCAAAATTCATCAAAATTGCCAAAATAAAATTTTTAAATTGGCTCAGATTTCCTGGTTATTACAATCTCCCCCACTTAAAACTTTTCGTCCCCGAAAAGGAACGAAGCCGAAAGTTGTTTCACAAATCAACTCAACTTTCATTATTTTCTTTACGGCTTAAGTTCTTCAACTTTTCAGTTTCTAAGAACTTTTCAAATTTTTCAAAAATTTGGCTAACACCCTAAATTTTCGAATTTTTTTGCCATAACCTCCCCTACACCGGGAGCTTCGGGATATTTCAAATAGCCTCCCATGGCCCTTACCAATCCAAAAAGAAAAAGAAACAGCCAAGCGGCTAGCCAATCGGCTCATAAAATCATCCAAATCCGAAGAAATACAATAAACATGTACCTATTTGTCGGGAAAACAATTTTATTCTTCTGCTCTAGCCTCCTTGCTATGACCTGTTCAATGTAAGTACATGTATATGTATGCAAATGCGACAAATTTTCAATACAATTCAATATTTGGTTCAATTTGGCTAAAGGTTCAACATTCAATTAATCAAACAACACAATCAGCAATCAATTAGTTGATTATCATTTCAAACTCATAACTTTAATACATAGTCCAAAAATCAGATTTTTGGTGCCAAATCACAACAATAAGCCCTATCTAATTTTGGTTCTCACACCAGTCTAATGGAAATATATAGATATCACACCTTCGGCACTCGAACCCAAACGACAAATGTTGTACAGTCATCAATAGTTTCATCTCCAGGCGACTAGAGTATGACTCTATATCTATCCAGTATATTAAAACTTCGAATACACGCGGATCAGACATATACGCAAAATCTTTATATACTGCATTGTCCAAATTCAATATAAAATAAATAATTAAATACGAATAATTGATTTAAATTTTCAAAACAAAAATTGTTTTCAATTTAAAATTATACTCTTCACACTCGCTCTAGGATACTACTGATCCTATCTCTAACGAGTCATTCTTATTGGATATTACTAGTCCAATTCTGATGAATTCTTTCGTTTGGTTCTAATGTGTCTTGTTCTCCGAGCTCTATAAACCAAAGATCTGATACCACGATGAGACGACCCGAAATCCGCCTTAAGGGAAATCATGGATTGAGTTGAGTACAAGACATATCGGAACGCAAACAGAAGAACATTTCATTGCTTATTACAACAATTCCATCAGAATACAAGAATATACAGAGTATGAATAAATATTACACAGAAAATATCAGAGATTTAAATAACATTTAAATACATCGCAGCGGAAAAATAATACAAAATACAACTGAAAATAATACACGGATACAGAGCTTTCCGAGTATTGCTCCAGCTATAAACCAGGATCCTATGAATATAAATCTGCAAAACCAAAACTACTAGCTGTCCGTGTCAAAATAAGGGCACCTAGAGTTTAGGTTAAAACAATATACTCTAGGTCAGCCATGTGACTGGTGTGAGAACTAAAACAGTTATTAATCTTTATTTTAAGTTAGGTAAATCAAGGGACCACGCCGTATAACACGGAACAGGTTTCCTCCCAAGAACACCAGTGCATAAAACAACAGCGCAATGCTAAATAAAGGAAAATGAAGCTATTATAAGACCCAGGTCCCATCACACAATGCAACACAAGCCGGAGGATAGGGTTTTACCTTATAATAGCCAAAGAATGCTTGATACGCTAAATTTCATCTTTTATTGTTACTGTAAGTGTACAGTGTCAAAACAATTTCAATCATAAATATCAATCATAGACGACATGGATACCATATATCATGTCTCCATACTAGGATGTACAATCAAAACCGCAAAGTCACGTATTGGAAGTTGGGTTTCCATCTGTGAACTGAGGCAAAAGATAGTCCTCACCAATTCGAGACAATCTAGCCCATGTCTCAGGATCAGAGCTCGAGTGACCCTTGGATCTTCAGGGCCGGTCCACCGATGTGGATTAAAATGCCTAAACACTGCGTTTCTCCACCCTTTGGGGCGTAAATGAGTCAACGAATGACTCCACCGGTCCCGGATCGACCGATATAATTGAGGCGCCTTGCAACGACAACAACCACACAGGTGAAAATAATATAAATGTCAGGGCTGGTAGGTCACTGACACCACCCTAGCTAGAAGGAAACACATGCCCTCCCTGCAGTCCTCTCCCGTTTCTGGTTCACAACCTGGGTATGAGGCTCACGAATCAAAGTTACACAAAGCTATGCCACACACGCGGTGCTTTGATCATCAACCACAAGACTTTGCTTTTCAACAGAAGCCTTGATCAATTGCCACTTAGGCATGCCACACAAGCAATTCACTCCATGCGATTGATATCCATCAATATATAACCCCTGAGCTCGTACGTCTCAGAGACGGGCGTTAAGCAAGAGAATAAATTCTCCGCCGCCAAACGGATATATATTTAATAGATTTCAATCACACAGAATAAAATCCAATGTCAGACACACAGTCCATTTACAAGTTCGTTCTGTGTCTGAACGAAACCGGACGCACCTTGTACCTCGCATATCCTTCGATCTCCAAGTACGTCTGGACGATCACTAACTGATTCCCTCCTCTTGGGTGTACGGCCCAATCAAGATCATCAGTAATTATCCAAACGACGTGAAGACCTCCGGTCTTCAACCACCGTCTTCATCTTCAATACCACGTCGAATCAGTTATTCAGAATGGGATAAACTCGGTCTTTCTGAATAACTCGCGTATATAATATACAAGTGTTACACAAACACAACATACTCCTCATTCCAATTCAGAATATTTTTTTATTCAAATATTCACATCACTAGGGAAAGGTTCCCATTAATTTTATCAAAGATAAATTCTTTACATTTATTCTTTAATCTCCTTTTGAATATCAATTCAAATTAGTCGGGATTAGCGAACGACACCAAAGTAATCATTTATTTTATTTCCCAATCCCAACCTATTCATCCCATGAAGTAAAACAGGTAATACTTCTTATCTAACACCACAGTGTTGTCGGTAAATTCAATTATCATTTCACGTTCAAATCTAATTAAAGATTTAACTATCGCCTGGAGCAAAACTGATGATACTCCTTTCTTGATCATTTCAATCTAATTAAAGATTCATTAAAACTGGGTTAAAGAACCAATGTCATCTAAAACACGGTTCACAAAAAACCCAAAATCACATTCCATTAATCATCGGGTTAATGAACAAGTGTTATTTAATACACCATTCATGATAAACCCAAAAATCAATTCCAATTCAATTCCAATTAAATACCATTTAATTGGTACACTTTATTAAATCTAAATAAAAAAAATTATTCTTTTTCTCAACCGGGTTTAAGAACAGTGTTATTGAAGACACCATTCACGACAAACCCAAATCACATTTGATATTAAATACAAGGCTCTGAATAGAAAATATATTGGCTTATATTCAATATCAAATTCTACGATCGACAAATATCGTATTGGAAATAACGATATAAATATATCTTTCAAAATTCCATAACAATATCAACATAATCACGAAATCCAACATCAAAATATTCCAAAGACAATTTCGATTCAAATCCATTCCAATTCAATTATTGGAAATTCTGGTTACTTTTAAAACGCTTTCAAATCCAGTTTATTTATTTAAAAATAAATAAATTATTACTCTAGTTCAAAACTAGTTCATTTCGATAAAAATCTATTTTTATCTTTTCAAATTTGGAATTTTTCATCCCAGTTCTTCACAAATCATTTCTTATGATTTTACACAAATTATTACTATTTTTAATAATTTTATCAAGGCCCGTACAGTCGATTTCCATCAACGGCCATCGAACTGCACTTACAGCGACCTTTTTCAAATTTGATTTGGACATAATTCCAAATCCAACTGTTAGATTTCAAATCTTTAATATTCATTAGAAAGCTCTTTTCGATACAAACCCAACGGTTCCGGTTTTAGGAGAATCCGACGGTCGGATCTCCCACAATATCCATTCGAAGTCAATGGTCGAAATTCGCGAACTGCCGCAGCGCGGCGCGTTCTATTCAGGCCATTATATTATATATATATATATATAATATATATATATACTTCGTCAATTTCCTTTTAAAATGTATTTTATAAATCGTTTTAAATTCGTTTTCGAAACGATTTCAACTTCATATTCAATTCGAATCAAAATTGAATATTCCATATCGTTAATCCATAAATGATAATATTTTCAAAACGTTATATTTTGAAATCACTTCCTTTTCTATATTCATTTTAAAAATGAATATAATCAATATAAATATCGTTCACGTCAAAATGGCGTCAATCTAACCAACACTCCTTTATATATTTCAATAACTTCGTTATTCTATTCAACAAATGAATATTTTCTTCAACACATGAATTTTTGTTTTTCTATTCAACACATGAATATATATTTTATTATTCAACATATGAATATATATTTTATTTCAACATATGAAATTATTTTATTTCAACACATGAGATTATATTTCTATTCAACACATGAATGCATATTTCTTATTTTCCAAATTTGAATGAGGCCCAATCAATTACCATATAACGTTAATTATATGGATTCCCTACAACACATGTATATAACAGCAGCGATAAATCATCAACCATCATCCAGAGTGCACCACACAACTGCATAAGCATTAAATATAAATAATTAACGCTTACACAGTCTGTCAACCCATCGATTGACATACAACTAATCAATCGGGATTAGTGTACGTCAAATATCATCCTAATACCCGTGTGGGGTTTCAAATCAACAAACACATATTTTATTTGTGCAGTTGGGCGATGTGTAAAATTTATCGTCCCAATCAATATAAGTCAAATCAGTGTATATAAACAAATCGTCCGATTTGTTTATAAATATTTATTTTATATACTCGTTAAAATTATTTTTTTAGCTATAAAATATTTTCCATTATAAAATATTTTATCTCACTCCACATCGCACAATCAGATTTCACAACACAGCAATCAAACAAATAAGTCATCCATGGTCTGTGGACGATGGCTGTCGGGTGCTGCTAAGCACCGTCTGCATCCTAGTATATATTTCAAACTAGAAATAAATTAAAAGTGAGGAGTTCTCGCCGAAAGCTAAACCAAACCGCCATTTCATTTCTGAATTTCTGAACCATCTAGATTTGTCCATACTTCCAACGCAGCCTTCTCCAAGCTGTTCATATTAAAATCACATTTTTACAATGGCATTTCATTTAAAAAAATCATATATTTTCATCGCTTCTTTCTATATAAAAATTATATTTTTATATTTCTACTTTCTCTATAAAGATAGAATTTTTATATCATCGCTATAGAAATCACATTTTTATTTCATCACTTCATATATATATATATATATAAAACAAATTCTTATTACCTATATAATATAAAAATCGTATTTTTATGCTTTCTATAATATAATAATTTTGCCTTTCTCTAATTAAAAATATCGCCTTTCTCTAACTAAAAATATTGCCTTTCAATCTTCGCTATACATATAAAGATCAAATCTTTATTCACATTTCATAGTAATAAAAATCATATTTTTAAAGCGTTAAAAATCATACTTTTACTTCTAAACGATTTCATATCAAAATCATATTTTTATATATCGGTTTCTAAATAAAAATCATATTTTTACTAAGCTATATACATAAAAAAAAGATCGTAGCTTTTCAATTCAAAAATCCAAGCTTCGAAAGAAATAAAAATCAAACCTTTTAAATAAAAATCGAATAAAATCTCACCTTTTCATGATTAAAAATCCAACCTTTTCTAATTCTTCTAATTAATATAAATAAAACTGAAATAAATTAGAAAACAATGTTATTTAAAAAAATAGAAAAAGAAGGAGACTCACTGCTTTCGGTTTTTTTTTACTAGGGAGGGCTTCAAATCGAACCGGAGGTGGGGGGGGGGGGTCTGACAATCGGCTAGGTGGCGCCGGAGCTTCGGTGGTCGGTTAGGGGAGGTACGATGGCGGTTACAGGTGGTGGGTGGCCTCGATTTCGGGCTGAGGGGGTTGTGGCGGTTAGGGTTTCGTTTGGGGTTCTGCAGATGGACGGTGGAGGAGGGAGGAGGGGCGATGTCGACTGGGGATGGCGGGGCGCGATGGCATCGACGGTGGAGGCGCTTCGACGAGGTGCGACAGGGAGGGGGACTGGAGGGCGCGGTGCGGCGTCGTGCTCCTTCGTTTTCCTTTTTTTTTATTTTTTTTATTTTGGAATGGCATTGACCGATGGTAAGGGATGGGGAGATATATATATTTAATTTAATTTTTTATCCCAAAAAGTCACTTTTTCTGTTGAATTCCAACTCGAACCCAACGGTTGTCGTTTCTAACGTTATACCCCCATTCTGAACACAATGGGATATGTCACGTGGGCCAATTCAATCGTTACGATCAGTTTTCGTTGAATTTAAAATATAAATCTTTATATATTCAATTTAAACGCACATTTTAGTTTACCGGGGCCACATACAGTCTCTAAAAATTCCTGAAAAATTATTCCTTGCTTCGTATTGACGATACGGTCCTAACAAAACTAATTTCGTCAAATTCTGAGACCATTTGAAAAGTGGTCATTTTCCAGTCGATCGAAATTGACTAAAATTGTCAAAACACGTTTTCTTTCACCACGCTCACATATTGATTCGAAAAATTATGAATTTTGAAACCTAGCAATAACTAGACATCTCGGATCCAACAAATGTAGTTTCGTCAAAAACTGAGGTCGTTTGCAAAACTTCCATTTTTAAGGGCTAGAATTCCATAGCGACTATTCGGAATTTTCATCTGGGCATATCTTTTGATTCCAGCTATGAAATTTCAATTATTCGGATTCTTGGAAAGATATTCTCAATTAGATTCTAATATTTTTGGTTTTGCTAAAATCCGATTCATTTTGAATCCTGTGCATTCATTTGAATTTTGAAATCGAATTATCGAACTACCGCGCCATTTCAGGCTCGTTATATAATTAAAATAAATATTTATATTCTAACAACGATTCAAATAAAAATATACATTCTAATTCTATTCAAAATTAATTTCTCTTCGATATTATTTAAAATAATTCATTTTAAATATTCAAAATTCATCAAAATTGCCAAAATAAAAATTTTAAATTGGCTCAGATTTCCGGGTTATTACATCTTGCGTACTCTTGGGAACCGAACCAAAAAGCCAGTTAACAAGGCTTTACTAGACTTATGTGAAAAATCTATATTTTTTCGCAAAAATTGAACTTTTATGAAAGTTATGAAGAATCAAGTTTTCCACTGTGAAGCCTACAAATTTTCACCTTAAACCTAAACTGAACAGGGTTTGGACCATAATAGCGTAACGTAAAGACTAAACGCATACAAAGTGAAATAAATTAACTGGACATGCAATATTAAATTTAAGAATATTAAAGAGTATAGAGTGTGATTACTTAACCAGATTTGTAATGTTAGGATTAAAAATATTAAAGAGTACAAATTGAATTAAGCTGACCAAATCTGTAACATTAATCATAAGAATATTAATGAGAGAAATAAACTAACTCTAATTGGAATCTTTGAATTATAACTCTGACCTAGGTTATAATGAAGAACATACGTTAAACATGAAAAGACATAACAGACCTTAGACTTAATGGTCTATGATTGAGGATATGTTTAGATGGTTTTAGGAAAATGGGTTAGGTGTTTAACTTTGAAAGGAGGGAGAATTTTCCTTTCCTCCTAGTTAAACACAATTTGTATTAGTTGAGGGAAAGTCCTAACGAATTTTACACAAGATGCTAGTGCAAGAAATAAGAGGCTATTAGATTGGAAGAAACTCATGGGAAAACTGAGATGAGAATATTAAATACTAGTTTTGGCCTGCTTTAACGACGTAAGGACACACTACGTACGCTCGATTGGAAAATAAGAGGCCAAAGGGTAAAACTCAATATACAGACTGTGTTTGAGAATGCGATTAGAATTATTGATTGGGGACCGTCCTAATGATGTAAGGACACACTGCATCAGATAGGGAAATAATAAGAGGCCATAGAAAGAATGAGACCGAAGGGAATCCGTCCTGACAGTGTTGGGCATGGAGATATAAAAGTAGAAAATAATAGGCTCCAGGTACTCGTGTGCTAATAGATGTGGCACCCTTCTTGATGGATTCGAGGGCAACTTCGAAGTAGAAAATAAGATACCACAAAATCGAAGGGTGGGCCATCCTGGTGATGCTCATTCGATGCTAATGTCAAAGTAGAAAATAAGAGGGAATTTTCTTTTGCATACAGAAGAATGACATGAGTATTTTCGATGAGTCATTATGCAAAATTTCATTTCACTTTCTTAATCGCTATGAAAAGTAGAATAGAGAATGAGATAGAGGTCCGAAATCAACCAATGAGTGGTTTTTGGATTGACATTTTGGTTAGGTCGCATGATACATATAAATTTTATTCTTAAAGTTTGGCTCTAGTATAAGACGAACACTTTGTGACACTTAGAATAGATTGGAGATTAAATGCACCAAAACTTTTCCTTTCAAGTTGATTTCTAATTCACAAAACTTTATGTCTAACTCATTCATTTTATCCCCATTTCAGGATTACAAGGTAGTAGCTGATCATCGATTGGGTAGTGTAGTTCGGAGCTTACTGGTTTCTCCATCATCTCGTAAATTTTTGTGATTTTCGGTATTTTTGGTATGTCCATTTAAGGGGTATATTTGATATTTTTTATGCTCTAATATTTCTGTATTTTGAGACATTGATGTAATTGGTATCTTCTAAGATAGATATTTATTCTATTTTTATAATTTGTTCATCCACTGTGATGTTATTTTATTGTATGTTGAGATCTTAATTTCATGTGGCTTATTTACATGCCTAATGATCCACATACTTTGATATAACCAAGAATTTGGTATATCAAGGGATGTGGGTTGTCACAGTGGGTTATTAAAAAATATCGAAGTATTCATACTTCTTTATTTAGTTAATTCCAATCATAATCAAGCAACATCTATGTTCACGGTTTTTAAGATTACACATTTCGTGAAAGCCAATTTAAGTACAATAGTTGGAACAATGCAAGTTTCAGTAAAGGTGCAATTTTTTATTAAAATTGATAATATGAAAGTGTGGACATCATTAAGCAAGAGAATTGAATCTATGGTGATTGTATAGTCATATTCCCACTAAATATTGAACCTAGGTCAACCGATAACGGAAGTTGTGGGTAAAATTCAATTTATTTTACCATACTGGATCTATATTGGAATTTTAAAGTCTAATTTATTTAGGGCATTTCTAAGTTTGATTTAAATAAAATCATGTATTTTATTTAAAGTTGAATATTTCATAATATAAATTTAATTTGATTAATTTAACGTATATGTACATGTATCATACAAATATGTATGTGTGTGTGCATGTATGATATAATAATCCATAAAGGGTATCATATGACCTATGTAAATAAATAAATAAATCTTCGGACTGGAATTTAGTTGCACTGCTTTTTGTGCAATGTCATAAGCAGGAGCATGAAAGGTAGAAACTTATGCATGGCCAAAAGCCAGAGGAGCTTCAACATTAGATAACTAGCAAAGCAACTACAAAAATGAGGACCATCAAGCGCAACTAATTTGGATAAAGCATCGGAAGGCGGAACTGAGTGATGTGGAGCCATAAAAGCCTCGGTGACCAAGCACTAGACAAAATCGAGGTCAATAGCATCGGGTGTAGGCAGTGCATGGGGAGCATATGAAAATTCATAATATGAGTATGCAATTTGGGCTGGCACAATGGATGATGCATGGGACGCAGATTCCACTATAAGCATAAATGCTGAGAACTGATCAAAAATGGTTGGAGTCGTAGTGCGGGCCTGCTTGGGAATTCACACAACAGTATGTTAAAAGTGAGAGTGCCCCAACACTTTGCAAACCTTACAATGAGGTGGTAAATATTCATACAGAATTGGCACAACGTGAGAGTACACATTAAAATGTTGCATATTTACTTTTTAAGGAAAAAAGGGAAAGCTTGCATCTCAACAAAAACCCGAAAGAACGCTAGCCTCGAAGCTCAAAGCAATCACATTATTAATCATGATCAGGGAGCCTAAAGCACTAGCAATAACATTAATAATTTCATTATCCCAAGATCAGACCTACCAACATTGGTAGCGAGGACAAAAGCTCTGTGGTGAACTTAATCTTCGGTTTCCATTTTTAAATATTGATTAAGCGTGAACCAGAAAAATACGGGCTACCATTTAATTCACGCTCAAAATCATTCGCACTTTTGAACTTCACAAAGAAAAATCCATTTTTCCTAGAAAAAACGTCAAACCCACCACTCGGCTTCCAAACCCGACATATGTGAGCAGGAAAATATGAACATAATATGACATTGCCTTGACCATGAAAAGAGTGATAGAGTAGGATCGACTAATATGGAGTATACAATAAAGTTAGCAAAAGTGTATACACTACGCCATAGATGGCCTATTGCAACGGAAATCCATGGTGTTGCTAGCTACAATGTTGCCATATCTATGTTGTTTTTTGTCTATTGCAACGCACGCTTCAATGTGTTAGCATAGATATCAACCATGTGTTGCAGTAGCTGGGTGAATAAAATTATCAATCCGCGTCAACACGGTCCAAGTTAGCGATCCGCGAGAAATAATGTTTAAGGTAGGAAGCAAAAATTCAGCAAAACACTCAACAAAATATTCATTCAACCTCTCAAACACTCACTTTCAAACAAAATACTCGGCTGCTCAACCTCTCAAACACTCACTCTCAGGTTCAATCTGGGCTTAATTGGGGTTCGATTAGGGCAAGTTCGAGTTCAAGTTCAATTAGGGCTTCGGTGTTTCAATTAGGTCTTCAATGGGGTTCGTTTGGGTTTCAAATTTCAGTTCGGGCTTCAATTTAATCTGCTGCTTAAGGTAGCACTCAATGTATATTTCAACTTTTTCCGATTTATTGTTGTGTTGCCTAATTTACTAATTTACTTGTGCGTTTAGGTGTAATCATATTCCTGATTTTATTATTGTGTTTGTCTTTGTTCTTATAATCATGGATGAATGATATTTGTTTATGTTATTTGTTTGTTAATTAGTGATGAACGACAAGGAAAAACTATGGGCATAACTTCCTAAGTTCAGTGAAGAATACATCAGTGGACTGAAACTTTTTATTTGAAATACTTTTTCTAGATTCACGGTAGGTGATGAAATTACATGCCCTTGCAAAATGTGTCATAATCGCAGGTGGGATCGTCAAGAGGTAGTCTACGAGCATATGATTTAGAATGGTCCATATGAATTGTACATGAAATGGATTTGTGAGGTTTCTTGTTTAGATCTAGAAAGGAGCGATAACGATATGGATTGTGAAGCAAGAATAAATTTTGGAGATAATCTCGATGAGATGTTGCAACGTACTTGTGGAAATATGCAGAACAATGAATGTGGATCTTTTAATGGATCAAATGGAATAGATGTCGATGCTAGAAAATTTCATCAACGTGTTGAAGAGGCAAAGCAACCATTATATCCCGGGTGTACTAGATTTTCACAACTAAGTTCCATTGTCAGGCTTTATTCTTTGAAATGTCTACATAGAATCACAGAGTCTGCATTCAATGATTTATTAGAGTTGATAAAAGAAGTTTTTCCACAAGCCCACATCCCTTTATCTTTCAATGCTACCAAAAATATCATTAAAGATTTAGGCTTCGATTACCAAAGAATACATGCATGTCCAAATAAGTGCATGCTATATTGGAAAGAAAATGAAAAGAAAAATAACTGCAAAACTTGTGGTTATTCAAGGTGGATTATACCGGAAAAGAAAGTGGCTATTGACAATAATCCGGTGAAGCGGATTCACAAAGTACTAGCAAAAGTGATGCATTATTTTCCACTTAACCAAGGCTGCAAAGGTTGTTCATATCCAAGGAGTACGCAGAACTTATGTTATGGCATGCAGTGGGACAAAAAATGATGGCAGACTTCGACATCCAGCTGATGGTGAGGTTTGAAAGATGATGGATGTCAATTATCCTCATTTTTCATCTAAAAACAGAAATATCAGGTTTGGAGTAGCATATGATGGATTCAATCCTTTTCGTACAATGACTACACAGCAAAGCACATGGCCAATCATATTGGTAAATTATAACCTTACACCTTGGTTATGCATGAAGATAGAAAATTAGATACTTTCAACCTTATCCCTGATCCAGAGTCTCCTAACAATTACGTTGTTGTCTACATGCAGCCTCTTATCGCAGAATTGAAAGAATTATGGGATCTTGGCATACAAACTTATAATACTTTCACTGACGATAATTTCACATTACGTGCAAGCGTGTCATAGGCGATCAACGACATCCCGGGCTATGAAATGTTATCCGGTTGGAGCACAAAGGGTTATTTAGCTTGTCCCGTATGTCATTTCGAGACTTCTTCAACTTACTTGAAACATAGTAAAAAAATGTGCTACATGAATCATTGGAAATTTTTAGACTCGGGACACAAGTGGAGGTTTGATAAGAAAAGGTTCAATGGTGAAATTGAAATGGGAACACCTCTCGGAATTTTATCCGGGACTAACATTGAAGGACTGTTGGTTGGTTATGAAATTTTTTTGGGCAGAAAGAGGTTAAGAAGCATAAAAATGAATCTGCTTTAAAAAAGTCAATATTTTTTAATTTACTATATTGGAGTCAAAATGTATGTCAACATAACCTTGATTTTATGCACATAGAGAAAAACATTTGTGATAACATACTTGGTACTTTACTAGATATTGATGGGAAGTCGAAAGACCATTTAAATTCCCGGTATGATTTACAAGAGATAGGCATCAGGGAGGTCCTTCATCTGGTTCTATCAGCTGATGGGAAATACCTTAAGATGAGGGCTGTCATATTTGAAATGACGAACAAGGAGAAAGAAATGTTGTTGGAGAATGCTAAACTGCCTTATGGTTGTGCAACTAATATCAGTTGGTTCGTAAACAAGAATGAGAGGAAAATTGTAAAGTATAAGAGCCACGATGCTCATTTTCTTCTCTACTACTTGCTGTAGTTTATTGCGAAGAAATCTGTAAAACCTGAAGTTGCAATACCTATGATAAGATTAGGTGCATTTCTAAGAAGTCTTTGGAGTAAAACTATCGATTTGGCTGATCTCAAGAGGCCATAAAAGGAAATTGTGGAAATTCTTTGTCAATTTGAGATGATATATCCAAATGCTTTCTTCGATACATTGGTGCACTTCCTAGTTCATTTATGCATGGAACTTGAATATGGTGGACCTGTACATGTTCGTTGTATGTTTCCTATTGATCGTTATCTTTGTAAACTGAAATCATATGTTCGCAACAAAGTAAACCTGAGGCATCCATTGCTGAAGGTTATCATGTAGAAGAATGTTTGATATTCTGTTCAAGGTTCTTATGTGGCGATGGAGTAGGAAAAATGCAATTTGAAACCTGTCCACAGAACCTGGAATATTCTATTGGTACAAGAAGAAACAAAGATGGAAAAGCTATTCATCTTAAAAATTCTCAATGGAAGGAATGTCACCATTACGTTCTATTCAATTGTGGTAACGAGGAAATAGAGAGCTTACTTGAGTAAGTTTTTAAGTTTTATTTTTATTTTAGTAAGTATTGAAGAATTAGAAAATTTGTTTCTATCTTTTATTAACCAGGTCTTTATTCTAAGGAACATCGAGCTTTAATTGATGGTCATGCATCGTCAAAAAAAAATAAAAGAGAGAGAGAGAGAAAACAATGAAGAATTTTGGAAGTGGTTAAAGGAAGAGGTTGGGGAAAAGGAGGACATTTCAAAAGAAGTACAACTGCTTTCGATGGGCCCTCTTTGAACAGCTAAGAGGTTTACTGGATATGTTATCAATGGATGAAGATTTTATACAAGGTTCAGAGATGCCAAATGTACAACACAAAACAGTGGTGTATTTTTGTCAGCCTTGACTACTAGCTTTGCAAGTTCGAAAGCACTGGTTGGTGAAGTTAATTACTATGGATCAATTGAAGAAATATTAGAACTAGATTATTAGGGAGAATTTAGTGTGGTTTTATTTAAGTGTTTTTGGTACCAAAAGAGAAAGATTTAATCGATTGTGCTAGAAATTTGATCCTTATGTTATGGCTTCACAAGTACAATAGTTTTTTTTATAGAAGATCCAACCGATAAGATGTGCCACAATGCTATCAAGAAATTGCTGAGCGACTGGTGTGAAAACGAAAGAGTAAATGAAAATGAAGATTTGAATGATATCCAGCCTGCTTTTGGAATGGGAAATCAAGATTTTGATGTTCGTTGGTGTAGAGATGATGTCCTAATAAGATCCACCTTCCACCTAGCAAAGTGAAAGACAATGCTTTTTAATTTCTGTGTATCACTATCATTTTTATTTAAGTAACTGTTCTACACAATTTAAGTAAGAAAATGTTGTTTCTGCCTTGATTACATTTAAGTGAAGTGGCTGTTTTATTTAACAAGTAACTGATGTACCATATTCGAGGATTCTTTTTGTAACTGATGTCATTCTAACATTACTTCCTCCATTTTATGTAGGCCGAACAAAATTCCAGTTGAGGATTTCAAAGTACTCTTGATATTTTGGGGAGATGAAAAAATTCAGTTATAATTTTATGTTTTATCACATTCAAATCAGGCAGATAAACATCTTTACTTCATGTTTTTGTAGTCGAAGGCCCTTACAAATTCTGCAAATCGGAGATCGTATACAGACACACACTGGTGGTACGTATTTTTGCTTAGTTTTATGGTTTGCTAGTAATGAACTACAGTAATGAACTAGGAATTCTTACAATTTCTGCTTGCTGAAGAATCAGTCTAATTCTTGCATTATTTTGTTAAAGTGTTTTGCCGCTTGCTATGGCGTAGTGTGATGACCACGGCTTCACATAAATTTTAGGAAATGTGAAAATGTAACTGATCGTGTACAAGACTGATGCTTCAGTAATGAACCACAAAATTTTAAGAATTTTATTTTCTCTTCAATCGGTAATGATCGTGTCAGTTCGTAATTGAAACAATGGTCGAGTTTGTACTTGAACGAGTCGTGGCATGTCTCTTTAATCAGGCAGTTATGCAACTGAGGTATGCAGGCCATAGATTGTGTTGAAATGTCTTTGTGTTGAAATTCAACTCAGTTATACTATGTCCATAGTTTGTGCTGAACTGCAACTGAGGCATGCATGCCTCTCATTTTGTGTTGCAATGTAAACGAGGCATTTGATCAGTTTGTAACCGAGGCATGCATGAATTTGGTTGTGTTGAAATGCATTAGTTGTACTAAAGGCTTTGCTGAAATGCACGACTTTTGAAACTGCTTTATTTTGTTGGTGAAGGAGGCAGTGATGAAGTTGTTCAAGAACTTGTTACTGAAGGCACTAGAGGTACTGGAGGCAGCTGAGGCACTGATTGCGCTGGAGGCTCGCGCTATATTTTGAAACTGTTTTAGTTTGATGTAAACATGAATTTAGTACTGGTTGTGTTTGTAAGTACTCTGTAAAACTAAATTTGTTGTCTATGTTTTGTTATTTTGTAGTTAACTAAGTAGTACTTGTGTTACTAGTTAATTAATTTAAATGAAAAGTTTTTTATTAATTTCAGTATGGGAAATTTTATTTGTATCCACCATTTCTACAAGTTAATCCACCCTAAATTATAGCATTTCTACCTATTTTAATGGTTTGTTTAAATTTTAAAATTTGATTAGTTTATCCACACGCACAACGTATATTTCAACTATTTTCTCACAGTTCTCTCTTTCTTCTTCTTCTCACGGTTCTCTATTGTTCTGTTTCTTCATTCTTCTACTAAACCAATTCTTTCTTGTTCTCTCTAATCAATTTGACACGCTTTTATATGAGATGAAAACGAAAGAGAGGAAGAGGAACTGATATTGGTAGGTAAGAATAAAGCATTGAATAATTTTTTATGTATATATATATGTTGTACACTGACAAAAGCAATTGAACAGTTAAGCAAGGAATGGTTCAACTTGCTGTATATATAATGAGTCTCCTGCATATGCAAAGTAAACATGCATAGAAACATACAATGAGCAAACATGCACAAAAACATCTTCCCTGTTCAATTGTGGTATACTATTGGGAATAGTTCGCACTAGTAGTTCATTTTAGTTTTTTTTCTTCTTCTTTTCTAAATCAGAAAGTCTATGTTCTGGAACTAGACGCATAACATTCTAAAGACGCATAACATTCTAAAGACGGGAATCCTTTCCTCTAGGAATTATACTGAAAGAATTCAACCATATTTTCTGCATAAAAAGCTAATAACCACAACTTTTGGATCAAAAGCAAACCGTGAGAAAGAAAGAAGCCGTGAGAAGATGAGAGAAGCCGTGAGAGATGATAAGAGAACCGTGGATAAACTAATCAAATTTAATTAATTATACACACCTTAAAAATAGGTAGTAGTCCTAATATCAAGGGTGGATTAACTGATAGAAACGGTGGATACAAATAAAATTTCCCTTTCAGTATGTGATGTTAATTGTTGTTATGTTGCAGTATGTTATATGATGTTGGCATATCTATGATATAATGTTGCAGTATATGATGTTAAATGTTGTCGTAGCTATGATATAGTGTTGCCGTTGGATGGTAAAAGTGTTGCCATAGATTAATGCATGTGAGCCCCACAATAGGATTCCGTGAACTCGGCTACAAATTTTAGTGGCACAACAGAATTCCATGAACCCGGGATGTAGATTTCGGTGGGCCCTGCATTTTTGAAAATTTAGTATCTGTGGCAACACCTGTACCGATGTTGCCTTAGGGTCGCAAAGATGTTTCCATTGACTCTAAGGCAACGCGGCAAAATGCAACACCAAGAAAGTGTTGCCACAAATAATTTTTGGTCTATAGCAACATTTTTTGGCACTTCCTGCATCACTTCTTTGGTGTTGCCGTATGCAATCTATGACATAGTGATATGATATGATATTTCAAGTTATACAATAGTTATGCAAGTAAATATCTAATAAACTAAATATTATGATATCACAGATAAGTAATGCAGTAAATAAAGTAAAATGGCACTAGGAATTTTTATACTGTTACAGAGCACCGTCCTACGTCCAGTCCTAGACTCCTTCTGGATTTTTACTAACAACACCCTCTATTCACCCGTAGGAACAGGTTCACAACACACACACGCACGAACAATGAGATATTACGCCTAATCAAACCAAACACGACTTCAAAACCACGCCTGAGCAAACGAACATGACTTCAATAATACAAAAAGAGTTTGACATTGAATTGTGTTCTTGAATAACACTAATTAGACAACAGTTTGAGTACACCCTTCCTATAATCTTATCCTCAAATATTAAATGTGTATGTGAAGATTGAAGGAAGAAGAATTCTTATTGAATCAAGAGATATGAAATAAATTTAATGATTCAAAAGAAATTTGAATATTTAAAGAGCTTTAAGATTGCAAGTATTCACAAATTAAGATTAAAAAAAAGGAAGAAGAATCAATAATTTGGAAGTGGAGTTTATGATGTTTATATAATAGTTGAAGAGTAGTAACCTCTCAAGAAGAATTGTAGTGAAAAAGAAGCGGTCGTTTCTATTCAGAAATGGATAAAAATCTCTTCATGAAAGGAGATGACTTTCATAAAAAAGACCGTTATTGTCGGATCAGTCAACTGGTCAAAAATTTACCTGTCAACTAGTTGAAAATGTGTGTATATATATATATGAATATGCACAAAATAGTCGTTATTGGGTTGCTTTCACCCTACCAGTCGACTGGTAGGTTTTGAACCAATCGACTGGTTCAGGGTAAACAACTCCAATAATAGCTATTTGTGCCATTAACACACACACACACACACACACATATATATATATATATATATATATGTATGTATGTATGTATGTTTGTATTTGTGTTTTGTGCTTTTGTGTTGTAGTATGTGAGGATAGATTTTAATAAGATTCAAATACAACTAAACACAATTAAATATATACAAACTAACTCTTCAATTGATCTTCATTTCTTCGTTGTCATGAATCAAAACTCTCATGAATCAACAGACCAATTATAAACAATAGAGTTTCCCCACCTAGAATAAGATCGGTCAAACATACCATTTCTGATAAAAACACAGTCATCTTGAGATGCTATAAAAGATAAGAGGGAAGATTAACCCACCTTGGCAAGCGCAATGTTACCAGCTAAAGCCTCCTTCTAATCCAGGCCCTTAGAAGCATTAGATACCTTGATGTTATGCTCTACTAGCGGTGGAAGAACAGTTGAAACCGGAGAAACAAGAACTGGCGAAGCATTGAGGCACATAGTAGGATCTGCCTTGACACGACCCGCAATTGGTGCATCCACATAAATGACAACTAGGTCCTTTCACATCCCATTTATTGTTGCTTTTCCCGAGGCGCCTGCACCATGCGAAATCAGAAAGTTAAAGAGGGCGAGGTCGGGAGTCGACCTAAGCTGGAATTTCTTTCTCTTTGCCATGAATAAACAACTAAATCGGGGATCTTAACTCATGCATGAGAGGAGAAGAATTACGATAGGAGATAAGGGAAGCCCTAATCTAAAAAAAATCACACTACCATTAATTTGAGCAATTGGTTTTTTAAGTTAATGCCTATATGTAAATGCTAGAATATATATTGTAGCAAACAGATCAGCCCATTTTGTACGTATTATATGATATTTAAGTATATGCATGAAAATATACTAATATTAAAGGTTATAAATTTGATTTATATGTATAAATATAAACAACAAAATCGTATTTATATTGTTAAATATGTATATTATATACATATACAAAATAATTTAACATATAAAAGAATATACATATACACACACATAAGTCAAGAATTAAATTTATACAATTTTAAAAATAATCAGATTAATTTGCAAAAAAAATATTTTATAGTTTATAGCAAATTGTTTTAATATATAAATATACTTTTAGTGATAACAATCTAATATAAAATAACTAATTGTCAAAACCAAATTTTTATTTTTTGAAATTCAAGGATCATGAAATATTGGCTTTAAAAAATATTGCAAACTTTGTAATTAAATTACTATTTTTAATCATTAATATCCATTTCCATTATATACTTTTGGCCATAATAATTCATTATAAGATTAAAAGTTCAAAATTTGAATTTTCAAAAATTCATGGAACAAGAAGTATTGATTATAAATTTTTTGGTTAATTATTAGATTGAATTTTTTAATAATTAATATAGAATTCAACTTACATACATTTGTTGTAATATATTGTTTTGACTGCAAGATTACAATACAGTTATGTTTTTATGTAAGAAATCCAGGGAGAAAAGAGTTGAACCCCGAATCCAATAGTGTTGGGCGTAGGAGAGCCAAAATGATCTCCCAAAATGAAGGCAAGAGTTCCTATTTATAGGTGCAAGTAGTTCCGGGTTGGTATGAAGAGGAGTGAATTTAGTGGTGAACGTAAAGGGAGGGGGATACATTCCTAAGTGGTTAAATAAGAATGGGTTGGTAGTTATTGACCAACCTGCATCGGTATTGATCCGGATCGATGTCAATCAGTATTTAGGCCAATGACTCGATCTGAATCCATGCTTTATGCATCCTTGAGTTTGCTTTGCCACTTTGTCATTTTGCATTGGTTCAAACTTGCTTCTTTCTAGCTTTCCTAAATTGACAAAGCATCGGCTTCATGTATCTTATCCAAACTGATCCGATCCAGATTATTCAAGCTTGGTTGGATTTCTCGATTCACTTATCTGAGTTTGTTCAGTTACGATGCTTCATCCAAGCGGTCACGGCTGTCTACATCTTATGTTGTCGTCCGTACTCGAATCCCAAGCAATCGAATCATCCCTCTAAGCCATCCACCTTGATGATTGAGCAATCATTGCATCCAAGTTTAAACTGCAATAGCCTTGTAAAAAGGCAGGTTAACACTTTTCCCCCAAAACATATCTTATTATGGAAGATGTGCTTTGAGTTCCCATTAACTTGTATTTGAGGTCCATGATTTCTCCAAACCGGTTAACACTTTCGTAGTCGTTCCAAACCAATAGCTATGTCCTCGATTTTGCAAGACTGCTTATGATTTCTAAGTTTGTAGCTGTTTCGAATTGGTATCTATATTAGTAGATTTCTCCGAGCCCGAGTCAAGCATAAGGCATACCCAACGATCCTTGTCATTTCACATTAAGCATCAACCACACTTAGCGGTCTTTGTCTTTTTGGCAACAAGCATAATCCATACTTGGTGAATTTAGCCTCCATGGGCTCTTGCCAAGTATGATTCATATTTAGAAATTCACAATTTTGGCGATTCGAGTTTTATGCTTGCCAAGCATCATCCACACTTGATGATCCAAGCCTTGTCAAGCCAAGCTTAATCTATAACTAGTAATTAGTAACTTCATCGGGTCCTATCAAGGCCTGCTCGATGATCCATAAGCCTTCATGCTAATCGTCAATTGTCAGCCACACTTAATGATCCATAGTTGTGCTAAGCACTTGCCGAGTACTAGCCATACTTGATGATCCATTACCCTGTCAGGGTTTTTCCAAGCATTAGCCATATTTCATGATCCATAGCCATGTCAGTCTCTTTCCGATCATTAATTATACCCGATGATCCATAACCTCATCGGGTGCTTGTCAAGTATCAATCATACCTGACAGTACACACCGTCACTAGGTTCTTAACAATCATCAACCATATTCGACTGTACTTAACGATCTGTAGCCATGTTGGACCTTTGTTGAACTCAGCTCGGTCACTTCCTGCTGAATCAGGTCCAACGATAAGTAAATCTATCTTGTCGCTCTCCAGTGAAGCAACATTTTGCGCTAATGTTTCATATCCTGAAACATATAGAGATGTTATGGATCTTCTGGACCAATGCGGCTTCTCTAACCCTAGCCAAACCATTCACTTTCCGGTGAAACCGGTACAACGACAAGCAATTTGATTCTGTTTCTCTCCAGAAAATGGTGTTACTTCCTGCACTTCGATCCTGACTCTTCGGACTGGGACATTTAGCGATCTTTGTTCTTTCATGCCAAGTATCATCTATGCTTCGTGATCCGAGTGACTACTAACTTACTATCATTATATGTGTTTATTTTCATTAGTTAGTGGCCTAGAATCACTGATCAATAGTTTAGTTATTAGTTTGTTCACATTAGTTCATATAATCTCTATCCGATGAAAGGAATAGTTGATCAGCTTGTACGAATCCAATCCAATTGCTCTTCGATGAAAGAAATTCACACCTTGCGATTATTACTTCTTCTCTTTAGTTGAAGAAAACCACGATCATCCATATTCGTCGTGTAATGTGGATATAAAAATGTACATGGTAAGAGAGAAAAGTTAAATGAAAGGGAAACTACTCTAAGCCTCTCTAGGCTTTGTGATTATATCTTGACTAAGAGCATGCCTAAGATCCAAATCTCGGTCCCATACATGTGTAAATGATCAAGTTGTTCGATTGAGAGGTGGATACCTGTTATCATGGCCTCGCTATCCCATCGGGATATAACGATTTGATTCCTCGAGCGAGATCCGCTCAGATTCTGTGTTGTAGACGGCTTTCCAGGCTTTGTTGTTGTCTCTCGATTTTCAATATATCGCTAGAGCCGTCCATATGAACATGCTCCTCTATTGCATCCCTAAGGTGTCTACACTCAGTTGTTGCATGCTCGTCCAACTCATGGAACATGCAATATTTCCCAGACCTCATTTATCTATCAACCTTCTCCCTCTAAGCCAGTTTCTTATAAGGGATTTGCCCTTTAGTATCCAAATAAATCTCTTCAATCAATTCTTTTAAGAGGGATATTTTGACCCCCTCTTATTCTTCCTCGAACCCTCCCATTCACTTTCAATCTTTCTTTTCCTTTATTAGGGATGAAACTCACTTCAAGTGCTTCCTCATCCTTCAAAGTACCAACTTCCACCTTCCTCTTTACTTATGCATATTCTTAACGCAAATACCTGTCATTCTAATAGTAAAACGCGCCAAGGTCCTATGGCGGATCCCTTTTCAAACTAACATTGAATTCTAATTCACCAGCCGCTCCAGATATAACCGCCATCAACACCATCGATGATTCCGGCTTCTCCACCGCCGCAGCTACCGCATTGAATTACTCTGAGAAACTCCTCAATGTTTCTCTCAGCCTTTACTTAATCGTTGTAATTATCATCGCCTTATTGGACTTTGCAACGAGGATTCTGAACTATCCTATGAGCCTATCAACAGGTTCACTCCAAGTATTAATTGATCCATTATTCATCTGCCTGAACCAAAGCGCAGCTAAATCCGTCAACTGTGGAGAAAAACTTTGTGCCATCAGCTCTTCATATGCCTCTAGTACAGCCATATGCCAAATGTAACTCATAAAGTGCACTGTAGGTTCTGATCTCCTATCATAAGTGGTCAAAACTGGAAGCTTGAAATTCAGTAGATTCCTTGTATTTCTTGTGTTAGGGGTGAACAGACTCCTATTAACATCCTTACATCCTTGACTTGGCAGTCTGTCTCTCATTACGCATCTAATGATCTCTGACAATCTTTCATTCTCATATACTGGTAGTACTGCCTGCCCCCAAGTCCGAGAGGATTCTATGATACATATTCTTCACGTTGTTGCCCAAAATTTCTATTCATATCCATCTATCCTGGACTAGCCTTAGCTCTGGTAACATTCCCATAATCAATTCAATTTTCGTCAGTAACAACATTTATCACTTGGAGATCTGGGGGTGTGCTCCCTATGTGATTCGGGTTAGTACAGACCTGAAGTTGTCCCCGATTCCTACATTCGCATTTCGAATATGGTAGCTCCCGCATCACTGCTTTATTTCTAACTTTCAGGCCTTCATATCCATGAGATACCCTTTGAATAATGACCTCTTGACGTTCCAATCTCGCTTGCAAACCATGCATCACTTCATCCATTTCTTTCATCATTAAATAGACAGAGGGATTCTCATCTGAGGAAGTTACCTGCCCTCCTTCATTCTTGTCTACTTGATTATCTGTTCTCTTTTTTGCCATTGCTAATTTGTTTCCTAAGAAGAAAGTCGAAGGTTCATCCCCTATCTGACACACTAAAATGTTAGCTTCAAGTTTAGTAACAAACACCCAAGAGATTCCAATTCATAGATAATCATAGAATTTGGCAGTTATAAATCACACAAAGTGCATAAAAGTAAGGAACATATGAAATTTATAGTGGTTCGGTAATCGAGCCTACATTCACTTATTGTAATATATTGTTTAAACTATGATATTACAAGTAAAGTTATGTTTTTGTAATAAATGTGAAGAGAAAAGAGTTAAATCCAATTGAGTTTGGGCATAGAAGAGCTAAAAACATTCCCCAAAATGAAGCCAAGGGGTCCTATTTATAGGTGTAGGTGCTTATGGTTTGTATGGAGAGTAGTGGAGTTAACAATGAACATGAATGACGCAGGGAGGGGAGGGGCACATTCCTAAGTGATTGGATTGGGTCAATGCACATTGACCGACCCAACCAATACCGATCAGGAAGGATTCACATCCGTGTTGATCCAAATTTAGGCTAATCTCCCGATCCAATCTAAGCTTTGTGCATCCTCGAGTTTATTTTGTTGCTTTGTCATTTTGCACTTGTTCAAGCTACTACTTTCAAGCTTTACCAAATCGACAAGCATCAACTTCATGTATTTCATCCATGCAGATCTAATCTGGACCATTCAATCTTGGTCGATTCAGGTTTATGATTTGACTTATCTGAGTATGTTTAACTCTGATACTTCATCCAAGTGCTTACGATTGTCTACATCCTTAGATGTTGTCTTTATTTGAATTTCGAAATATCCAATCATTCCTTTGAGTTGTCCGCCTTGATGATTGAGCAATCGATGTATGCAAGTACAGTGGTTTTGTGAAAATGCGGACTAACAACCGAAAAAAATAATCAATAAAATAATATATGCTAATAAAATATAAGAGGTTTTTTTTATTTTTTACTGCAATAATGTATTGATTTCTAAAAATATGAAGTTTAATTATTTTTTCATACAATAATCATGTAACGACCGTCATACACTACTGGTGCTCATATAACCCAATAGTGTGTTGTACTGGCATTTGCTAGGTGCATGACGATGGCCAAGAGAAAAAAATTGAAAAGAAGGAAAGTAGATAAAAGAGGAAGAGAAGAAAATGAAAGAAACACCAAACATAAATACATAACTTATCATATATCTCACAACGCATTAGATGAAATATAATATAAATCATATGTATAAATAGAAGAGACAATAACAACTATATAAACCACAAAATCAAAGTATATTGGCATATACAGTCATATATAAGTAGAGTTTATACAAGGCATAAATAAATTACCGACAAACCGTCTCCGAATAAATAGTCAACACTTTCATGGCTCCACAACATCGCATAGTGGAATAATCAATAATATAGATATAATATGATACGACATTACCTCCTGTCATTCCAGCTACGTAGCTCCAGATAACGTCTATACTTCCTATCTAACCTACTCATTGATTGGTTTGATGAGTACCTAAGGTAACAAGAGAGAGCATAAAACCTTGGGTCAGATAACAATCTGGTATGAACGATAAATAATCTCAAAATACTGTAAAAATCGTAATAGTAATTGGAACGAAAGTATGGAAATCCATACATGAATTGTCCTGCATCCATAAAGCTAGCACATAAAAGTATATACTACTCTATGATAAAAAAAATTGGTGTACCTACGTCAGAGTATGGGGGTGTCTAACTGTAACCATTAATGCTACATATTTGCATCAACACTACTTACATCTAACGACATCCCTAAGAGTAGTAAATGTAACATACCGTCTTTCGTCCACTTCAAACTGGTAATTAAACTAACTCAAACCGTTCGAAATGATAGAATGTTATTAGCTTCTGAGGTAAATTGAATAAATCACAGAATCACAGACACATAATACAGAATATCTCGCAGTGGAATAAATAATACTAAATAAAAATCAAAATTTATACATAATATCAGAGTTGCAAAATTAAATACAGCGGAAGTCTAAATACAAGAATTTCTAATACAAAGGAGAAATAGCCTGAATCAACTGGTAGAGGTGACATCTTCAATAGTCTCCAGCTTCAAAAGGTGAAATCTCAACACTGCAATACTCGGTCTGACCCGAGCAATAATGCCAAACAAAACAACTCGGATCAGGACTAACATTCTCATGGAAGTAAATCAACTTAAATGAAATATTCAATGAAATGCATCAGTAACTTAAAGGAGTTCGGGATCACCATCCTCTAAGGATCCATTAAACTAATATTATATAATATAATACGCTATTATAACAGTGTTTATGTTTAAATATACTATTGAAAATAGTGTAAGCGGGATTACCATTATTATCCTTACATCATTTATACCGTTTTCGTACAGTTTGCATATAACACACCAGTACGTCGGCAGATAGGGATGCGCCATGATACGACAACGCTAAATCAAAATCGTAGGGGGCTCGATCAGGATAATATGACAATGCACACGAGGAATACCCACGGTAGGATTCTACCGATGCACGCCCGGACCGGTGGTAACGCATAGCCGCAACTACCGCTCACCTTGAACAACACGCCCATAATCAAGGGTGGCCACCAATCAAATCACAAAGTAATAGATATAGTTCGAAGAAGTGTGTCCGATGGAGGTGCGACCTCACTTAATCACGGTATAGCACCTATTTTAGTCATTTTAATTATGACCCGTAGGCCAAGGCTATCCATCAACGTTCTCTTTATTCAATCCAGTAATCGCCACCAAACCATCCTACTTCATTCTGGAACTCTACCGCATACACAGTTGTTAAAGTGGTTTTCAGTATTGGCAGAGAGTATAAAATATCCGATCCTGTTCTCTTTAACAACCAAACGTTTACATTTTTCACACCGTGGCCATTTTAATAAAATCATATCTTGAAATAAATTGATTTATGAAATTTCTTTAATTCAAACCAAACAGTTTATGAATCAATTCCATATATAAAATTATTTCAGTTCATACTCAGTTAATTTATAATCGAATTCATATATTCACATCAATTATAAATTCAAATTCCAATTAATTATGCAGTTCACGTTCGTTTCCTATACAATTCAATATTTAAGTCAATTCAAAATTGCATTTAGTTGATTTAAAATCAAATTCATTGAATCAAGTATCGTTATATAAATTTAAATCTTTAAATCTAGAATTTAAATCGCAAAATCAAAACTTATCCACCTATTGAGTTTATTATTAAAGTTTATAAAATATATAAAACAAGCATTGAAAATATTATTTATAAGTTATAAATTTATATAGAAAATAGCTTTATGAACATATGTAGGTTTAAATTAATTTAGAAATAGTTTAAAAAGAATAATTTATTATAATATATTAATTTAAAGTTAAAAATACATTTATGATTAAATTATATAGTTTAAAATAAATAAATTATAAGTAAAATCTTAAATAAGCATTTAAATACATTTTTACTCATAAAATCATTTTAAAACAAATAATTTAGAATTTACAAAATTTAAGTATAAATCTTTAAAATATAAATATAAAATATAAGATCTTAAATTATTATTATTAAAATCAAAATTTCCAAATCATTTTAATTCAAAAACATGACCATCGGTGTCCATATATAGTTTTCTACCCTATGGTCAAGTGATACGGATATTTATCATTTCAACCCGTAATTTATAAAGTTTCTACGGGTTTACCATTTCAATCCGCAATCCCAAATCCAGTAAAAATCGTTCAGTCTATCATTTCAACCCATACTGTCTGTTCGGGTATGTATCATTTCAACCCTTAGTGATTTTTCCTAGACTAGGGGTATCTGCAACATAACAAATCATCACATATCATCAATCACATCATAGTCATATAAAATCAGTGTACATACATGTCATATGAATATCGTGTCACATATGAAAGTGTATATTTTAAACAAACAATTTATGTTGACAATCATATACATTTCATAACAGTTCATTTAGTTGATCTAACATCTATGAAGTAGAGTCAGGTGTGAGATAAACTCACCTTTCGTGGCCCAAAATGAAACAACGACTTGCAGGCATGATTCGAAATGGATTTTAACTCGATGATCGCTCAATATTTTATTTTATTTTTTTAATAGGAGAAGGGATTTTCTTAGCAAAACAACATGGAAGTTGGATTTGTGGAACAGTTTACGAAACCTTTTTTCATAGGTATTAAAGAAGCAACACAATTACACAAAAATTCCATTATCTTATATATATATATATATTATATATATAAAACATACACTTCAAAATTCTTACATATGTTTTTTTTAAATAAAATCAACTCTACAATCCAAACACCTATCAATTTTTTCACAAATATTTACTTTATAAAAATAAAACAAAATAGAAACTTAACCCAAACTCATGCATACAATAGCTATATACATATTATATAAAGGGAGCGGTTATATGAATATAAAAATTTGACATAAATCAAAAGGTATAATTTCTCAACCACATGATTAATTTATCTTTACGTGAGGGGTGCAAATCATGAGGTAATCGTATGGTTTAGATTTTATGTCACTCAATTTGTGTCAAATCTTTGTGTCTAAATAGACTTTCCCTTATATAAATTGTAACAACCCGTATCTTGAATAACAAGTTATAACATAAATCAAGGCAGAATTAAATGATAAGATCTGAATCAAGGGAAACGGGCTATGCCATTGCGTTCGTCTCAGAAAAATACGCGAAATAGAGTCCGAGTTTTCGAAAATCGGAGTCCGTATGACCAAGTTATGGCCCGTCAAAGTTTTCAGAAAATTTCAAGTTCAAAAACAGTTAAAATTTGAATTCAGAATTCAAATTCAGCCAAGAAGGACAGGCGGGAAAATTCCCGCCACCCCCAAGTCGACTGGGGAGTCAACTTGGGAGTCGACACACCCCAGGTGGTGTCGACTGCCCAGTCGACACCCCGGTCGACTTGGGTGGTCGGCCAGTTTGGCCTGGGTGCACCTGACTTGTTCCTCAAGACATGCTTTAGGGCCGGTGACGGATTTTAATGGCTTAGATCTGAATTAGGGTTAATCCTATGGCCTAAACTTAACCTTGTATATGCGATGCCACATTTGATCTATCTTGTTAACTTTTCACCATGCCAGTTATCATCCTATGTTTCATCTCTGTTTTACATGTCCAGTTAACTTTATTAGTTTTTATACTAATAGTAGGTAGGACTTACCAGTCTTTTTGACTGACCCGTTTTCTTTCGCCTCTTTTCTTCCGTCCCCCCCCCCCCCGGTTCTCATGGTGGGAATACTAGCACCTATCTTGGATCTTTAGCTTGCTTACTGGATAGCTCATGTACGGTTTGGACTTGAGCTTTGCTATGGCGACACTACTGTTATCTTTGGGGAATACTTTACTTATGTTATTTTTCAGTTTATGTTTTTCTAGACTTTGTTTTGTTGGGAAAATGATGACTAAGTACTTTGATGTAACTTGACTATGGTTTTGAAATAGTAATTTTATCCGCTGCTTTATTTACTCTGTTTTACTCATATGTTTTGTCTTATGATATCTTCATGCATGTTTACCTCGTTTAACGCCCCTCCAAAGCTAGTGCGCTTGCAAGAGTGATATTGGCGGAGGTGGGGTGTTACATTTGGTATCATAGCATAAGGTTTACAAGATCTGAGCAAAAGGTTTTTAAAACTTACCTTTTGAAAAACTATTTTCAAAACCAATTAAGTATTTTCCAAGAAAAGTCTAGTTTATTTTAAAAGGCTATTCCCCAAAAGTAATTAGCACTATCCTTTGTTTCCTCGTTCTCAATCTATCTTTTTCTTCGTTTCAGTATGGCCGATAATTTTGCCATTCTAGAGGGCGTGCCAGTACCTATTTAGTTTAGAAGGTACATGGAGGCAAGGGCGAATGAAGCCGGCCCCGCGAACATTCCTCCTCCATCCCCCGTGGCTAACATTCTTCCTCCTCCCGTAGCTGAGGTTCCTCCTCCTCCTCCTCAGCATCCGCAAACGGATTTCGCGAAGATTTGCAAGGACTTTAAGGCGATGGGTGGCAAGAATTTTATTGGGACAGAGACTTTTGTTGAGGCAAGACTGGTTAAAGGAAACTTAAGACCTCTTTGCTATCTTTGATATAGAAGACTGTAGGAAAGTTCTGTTAGTGGTATGGCTGTTGAAAGGGGAAGCTGCATATTGGTGGGTAGTCACCACCACTACTAGGCCAATTCAGACTTGGGATGACTTTAGGAGAAGGTTTGGACTGAGGTTTCTATCATAGACAGAAGAGAACCTTCAGATGGAGAGGTTCCTATCTCTAAAGCAAGGGGACATGACAGTTAGGGAATACGTGGATACGTTTAATCAACTTGCTCGGTTCGGTCTAGACTTGGTTAACACAGCTCAGAAGAAGGCCCTACACTTTGCTCTAGGATTGAACGAGCCATTGCACGGTTTGGCCATGTCTCACATACCCATGGGGGCGACCTTCGAGAGGTTGGTAAATATGGCCCTGCTTCAAGAGGAAGATAAGAGTAGTAAGAAGGAAGTCAAGTTGAATGAGTCTCAAGGCAAGAAGGTAGATTCCAAGAAAGGAGGCAAGGACAACAACAACCGCAATGACAACAAGACCAGGGAGACAAGGAAGTGCAACTTTTGTGGGATCGTTGGATACATAGCCAAAGATTGTAGGAAGAAGAAGAGGAAGTTGGGAGAATGCTTTCATTGTGGAGAGTCTGGACACTATAGCAAGGATTGCCCGAAAAAGCGAGAACAAGGGAAAAGGCAAACTTAGCGAGCAGGACCCTCTGGAGGGCAGTTGCAGGCTCTCCTCGCTCTTCCAGCTTTTGATCGAGGTAGTGTTTCTATAGAAAGTCATGTTTACATTTCTGATTTCCCTGTTCGTACCTTATTTGATTCTGGCGCATCGCACAGTTTTATTTCTGATCTTGTTGAAAGTTTGCACCTAAGTACTATTCTATTTGAGGTCCCGTTAGTGTTTCAAATCCAATTGGGGGTTCCGCCCATCTACCTGTGATTTGTATGGATTTGAAAATCTCTATCTTGAGCGTATAATTCATGTGTAATGCTTATGTTCTCGGGTTTATGGGATACGGGTTGATTTTGGGCATGGATTGGTTGTCCACTTTTGGAGCCATTCTTGATTTTGAACATAGGGTTGCGAGGCTCATGACTCGCCTCGGTAATACCCTCGAAATCTCGTGTGACCTTTAGGGTTCCGTCATGATTAGTTACCTAGAATCCCTTGGCACCTTTATTGGAAATTTGTAATCCAATCGAGTAGTGTTCGCCACTAAGGCGGATAGTCCATTTCACTTAAGCGTGGGTTAGAGAAATCACCCTAGTAAGTACATTTGGCAACGTGGATTGGCACTTGTTTTCAAGAGATAGTTCTTCTGCGTGGGATACCGTATAGTATGTAAACGAGGTCCAGGATTCACTAACAAATTTTGTAAAGCTTGCATAAAACCATGAGCACGCAGATATGTGGAAGCCAAGTATTTTAGGAAAAGAATAAGTGGAAGTGGAACAAGAGGCAACGGTGAAATGAGTTCTAACTCATATTTTGGAAATAAGAATTAAGAGCTACGAAATTGTGAAGTTAAAAGACGGTCAAGGCACGATAGGATTAAGCTCAAGAAAATGCGGCTTAGAAGATTGAAGACTAGATATGCGCATTACATCTCTTTCTAAGAGTATATCCTTGATCCCTATTATTCTATAGAGCTTACTCGCATGCTATCTTTTAAGTATATCCTCTCGGTCCTATTCTCAATCGTAGTTCTGTTGCAAACCCCATAAGGAGTATGACTCGCCTATATAGTTGGGGTGAGGATGTCCATTAAGTTGACCAAACTATTTGGGCTTTATGGGATACGGGTCATAGTTGATAGACTTACGTAGAGTGCTCACTTTGTTCCGTTGAAGAGCAAGAGGGCCACATCATGGCTAGCATCTGTTCATCTTCGGGAGATAGTGCGATTGCATGGAGTTCCTTCTAACATAGTTAGCGATCGTGACCCAATTCTCGCTAGCCAATTCTGGAATAGTTTGCAGGAAGCGATGGGTACGCGATTGAATCTAAGTACGGCCTATCACCCACAGACGGATGGCCAGACCGAAAGGGTGAATAGGGTACTAGAAGATCTGTTGAGGCTATGCATCCTTGACTTTGGTGACACTTGGGAAGATCATCTTCCTCTCGTAGAGTTTGCTTATAATAACAGCTATCAGGCAAGCATAGGAATGGCACCATTCGAAGCTTTGTATGGGAGGCTGTGCAAGTCACCTACATGTTGGTGGGAGACGACGAATGAACTTATACTTGGGCCCGACAGGATAAGGGACACATCCGAGAAAGTTGAATTGGTGAGAAGATGGATGAAAACGGCCCAAGACAGACAGAAATCCTATGCTGACAAGCGAAGGACAGATCTGGAATTCGAAGTTGGAGATATGGTTTTCGTGAAGGTTTCTCCTTTGCGTAATGTGGTTCGTTTTGGAGCAGTTGGGAAGATGGCACCAAGATTCGTAGGACCCTTCCCTATTATTGAAAGAGTTGGGAGGATGGCTTATAAGGTGGAATTGCCCGAGAAGCTGGCCAGAGTGCATAATGTCTTTCATGTCTCGCATCTCCGAAAGTGCCTACATGAGTCCGCTGAGGTGGTTGAACCTAGCATTCTTGAAGACGTGGAGGTAGAAAAAGAGGCAACTTTGAGGTGAGCTCTGATTCGTATCTTGGGAACGGAGATCAAGAAGCTGAGGATTCGAGAAGTCAAGTTAGTAAAGGTTCAGTGGAGCGAAGCCGATGAAGATGCAACTTGGGAAACCGAGGAGAAGATGCGTGGGCTTTATCCATTTCTTTTTTAGGGTACATTCTCAATCTCTTTTCCTAGTTAGCATATCTTTCTTTTGCTACCTATGTTTATCTTGTTATCTCGTTAACCTTGTCATGAGAACCTTAGGTAGAAACCCTTTGGATGAAACATGTATTTGAAACATGTTATGCTTGATGTTTGCAAGTGTTTGCAAGTGGATACTGGTGGATACATGATACACATTAGGCACTAAGATCGGCTCACACACTTTCATATTGCATATGCATGAGTGCTTATACTTGCTCATGGTTGAAACTTGTTATGCTATCACGTGGATGTTGCATATGGATGAATGTTATGTGCACTCATGTAGAGATTATGAATTATGTTAAGAATTTGCATACATATGGACTCATTTCACTAACATACTTTACATTAGGGAGGTTTACTGAATCAGTAACCGCCTGATTTTCGCATTAGATAAGTACATATACACACCTTTCGCATATGATCATACAGCATTTAGAATCTTTTAAGGACAATGACTGCACGTGGATGATGTTTTGAGTAGATGGATGATGGATGGTAGGATATGTTCTTCCTAACTTGAAGATTTCGGGGACGAAATCCTTTAAGGTGGGGAGAATGTAACAACCCGTATCTTGAATAACAAGTTATAACATAAATCAAGGCAAAATTAAATGACAAGATCTGAATCAAGGGAAACGGGCTGTACCATTGCGTTCGTCTCGGAAAAATACGCGAAATAGAGTCCGAGTTTTCGAAAATCGGAGTCCGTATGACCAAGTTATGGCCCGTCAAAGTTTTCAGAAAATTTCAAGTTCAAAAACAGTTCAAATTTGAATTCAGAATTCAAATTCAGCCAAGCAGGACAGGCGGGAAAATTCCCGCCACCCCCAAGTCGACTGGGGAGTCGACTTGGGAGTCGACACACCCCAGGTGGTGTCGACTGCCCAGTCGACACCCCTGTCGACTTGGGTGGTCGGCCAGTTTGGCCTGGATGCACCTGACTTGTTCCTCAAGACATGCTTTAGGGCCGGTGACGGATTTTAATGGCTCAGATCTGAATTAGGGTTAATCCTATGGCCTAAACTTAACCTTGTATATGCGATGCCACATTTGATCTATCTTGTTAACTTTTCACCATGCCAGTTATCATCCTATGTTTCATCTCTGTTTTACATGTCCAGTTAACTTTATTTGTTTTTATACTAATAGTAGGTAGGACTTACCAGTCTTTTTGACTGACCCGTTTTATTTCGCCTCTTTTCTTCCGTTCCCCCCCCCCCTCAGGTTCTCAGGGTGGGAATACTAGCACCTAGCTTGGATCTTTAGCTTGCTTACTGGATAGCTCATGTACGGTTTGGACTTGAGCTTCGCTATGGTGACACTACTGTTATCTTTGGGGAATACTTTACTTATGTTATTTTTCAGTTTATGTTTTTCTAGACTTTGTTTTGTTGGGAAAATGATGACTAAGTACTTTGATGTAACTTGACTATGGTTTTGAAATAGTAATTTTATCCGCTGCTTTATTTACTCTGTTTTACTCATATGTTCTGTCTTGTGATATCTTCATGCATGTTTACCTCGTTTAACGCCCCTCCAAAGCTAGTGCGCTTGCAAGAGTGACATTGGCGGAGGTGGGGTGTTACATAAATCACACAAACACGTTTGGATTTGAAGAAGATATGATCAAAATAGCGATAGACAAATATTTAGATTTGAAATATGGCTTCAAAAACGCACATGAAAGATTGGCAGTTTCGGCCAAGAAAAATTCGAAATATGGAAAAGTGTATTGCACAAAAGTTTTAGCTCTTTCAATTTTACACAATTCGAAAAAAAAAGTAAAGTCGATTTAGGATCCGTATGTGGAAGTTATGGTCCCTACAAAAAAGATCAAATCTGAAACAAAAAAGCTAAAAAATAAAAGGAGAAAAAGGGAGAAGATATTGATGGATTTGGTTGCTTGTACTTTTTTTTAGTTTGAGAAGTTCCTCCATTAGATTTAGATGTTGATCTTGATTTTAGCTACTAGTTGATTGCTGAGAATTTTGGAGAAGAAGAAAAAAGGGAATGGTTGTACGAATGAATAAAATGATGATACAAAGAAAAGAAAAACCACCGTAAATAATCATTCATGGCTTTCCAATTTTTAACGTTAATTAATAAATGTGTCCCCATAAATTAATTTTCACCAATTCAAATTCAAGCCAGTATTAATACAAATGAGAATGTAAAGAAAGATATACATTTTTTTATATATAGAGAGAGAAGCTTTTAGATCTTCATAAACGAAGAAGAAGAATATAGAGAGGGGAGGAGAGATAACAGTAAAGAAACGGAGCGTGTGATAAAATAAAATTAAAGTGGTTGTTGCTTATTTTAATACTCATGAGAAAATTAATGGGAGAAGGAAATGGACAAAGTTTGAACGGGATTGTGGAACCCGATGGATTCTTGTTTATTTCATATAGCCTTTAAATGTGGTCCAAAAATTCAAATGTGAATGCCATATTTCACGTACACCGTGTTTACTAAGGTATCGACAGACTAATTGATAATCCAAACTAAAATTCCAAATTGGCTAATGTTAGTGCTTTGAAAACACTCCGTGATGCAAATGAAAGGGTATGAGTTTAATGCTATATAACACTTGAAAAATTCAGGAAATGTATGGATTTTAAAAGGAAATATAAAATATATTCATATGAGAACGAAAGGAAATAAGTAAAAGGAGGCGAACGGTTCAAATTTTAAAATAACAAATGTTCAAGGAAAGAGTTTATACCAATAAATGGACGTTGAAATTTAAATGGTAAGCATTGATTACAAAAAAAAGGAAAAAAATAATAATATAAATATTAAATACAAAGAAACCAACGGTTTTTTAGCAATATAAAATTAACAACAATAAATACGAATTGAAATTAAATTAAAGAAAAATTAAAATTTTGATATATTTACATCAACAATAATAAATACGAATTGAAATTAAATTAAAGATATAATTCCATACTGAAAACGGAGGGTATAATTATACAAATTAAATATTCATATAAAAATTCAAGAATGAATGCAAACAAAATAAATAAACCAAAATTTTAAATTAAATCATTAATTAAAAAACTATAAAAATTGAGGTTGTTACAATCTCCCCTACTCAAACCTTTTCGTCCCCGAAAAGGAATGAGGTAGAGAAATAGTAATTAAATAATTAATATATTTAAACCAAAGGTTCGTATTCATATTCACACCTATACGTATATCACAAATTAAAATCTTTATAATCCATTTAAATTTATAAATTCCGATATATGCATAACTTTATAAACTATATCATTATAGATTTCAACTAAGATAATATCATTTTCTTACAAAATCTACATCTTTACCTCTTATTCAAAATGTATATTTTATAAAATATAAAGTCTTAAAGTATAAATATCAAATCCTTTCAAAGTATTGGTATTACCAAAACATAATATTATTTACGAATATATATATATATATATATATATATATATATCAAAATTTCAAATCAATATTAAATAAGAATACTCTTCTTCCACTTCTTACCTGGTTATAGACAAGGATAAGTTATAGAATTCGAGGTAAAAGCTGAACGAACGAAAGAACCTAATCAAAGAGGATCTACAAAGGAAGATAGATTCGATGGAAAGGAAATTTCAGAAAAGAATTTAAATATATATATAAATAAAATTTATATCCGAAAAATTTGTTTAAAACCATTTTAAAAATCATTTATATTTTAAAATATGCTCTCTCGCAAGGAAGATTCAGCGACTGATTCCACTCATTCTAGGGTATCACTACCCTATCTCTAGTGAGCTTTTACCTCATAGGCTAAAGCTTTGATAAACCAAAGCTCTGATACCAAATGTAACATACCGTCTTTTATCCACTTCAAGCTAGTAATTAAACCATCTCAAACCGTTCGAAATGACAGAATGTTATTAGCTTCTGAGGTAAATAGAATAAATCACAGAATCATAGACAAAGAAAACAGAATATCTCGCAACGGAATAAATAATACTAAATAAAAATCAAAATTTATACATAATATCAGAGTTACAAAATTAAATACAGCGGAAGTCTAAATACAAGAATTTCTAATACAAAGGAGAAATAGCCTGAATCAACTGGTAGAGGTGATATCTTCAATAGTCTCCAGCTTCAAAAGGTGAAATCTCGATACTGCAATACTCGATCTGACCCAAGCAATAATGCAAAACAAAACAACTCGGATCAGGACTAACATTCTCATGGAAGTAAATCAACTTAAATGAACTATTCAATGAAATTCATCAGTAACTTAAAGGAGTTTGGGTTCACCATCCTCTAAGGATCCATTAAACTAGTATCATATAATATAATACGTTATTATAATAGTGTATATGTTTAAATATACTATTGAAAATAGTGTAAGTGGGATTACCATTATTACCCTTACACTGTTTATACTGTTATCGTACAGTTTGCATATAACACACCAGTACGTCGGCAGATAGGGATGCGCTGTGATATGACAACGCTAAATCAAAATCGTAGGGGGCTCGATCAGGATAATATGACAAGGCACACGAGGAATACCCACGATAGGATTCTACCGATGCACGCCCGGACCGATGGTAACGCATAGCCGCAACTACCGCCCACCTTGAACAACACTCCCATAATCAAGGGTGGCCACCAATCAAATCACAAAGTAATAGATATAGTTCGAAGAAGTGTGTCCGATGGAGGTGCGACCTCACTTAATCACGGTATAGCATCTGTTTTAGTCATTTTAATTATGACCCGTTGGTCAAGGCTATCCATCAACGTTCTCTTTCTTCAATCCAGTAATCGCCACCAAACCATCCTACTTCATTCTGGAACTCCACAACATACACAGTTTTTAAAGTGGTTTTCGGTATTGGCAGAGAGTATAACAATATCCAATCCCGGTCTCTTTAACAACCAAACGTTTACATTTTTCACGCCGTGGCCATTTTAATAAAATCATATCTTGAAATAAATTGATTTCTGAAATTTCTTTAATTCAAACCAAACAGTTTATGAATCAATTCCATATATAAAATTATTTCAATTCATACTCAGTCAATTTATAATCGAATTCATATATTCACATCAATTATAAATTCAAATTCCAATTAATTACGCAATTCACGTTCGTTTCCTATACTGTTCAATATTTAAGTCAATTCAAAATCGCATTTAGTTGATTTAAAATCAAATTCATTGAATCAAGTATCGTTATATAATCTTTAAACCTAGAATTTAAATCGCAAAATCAAAACTTATCCACCTATTGAGTTTATTATTAAAGTTTATAAAATATATAAAACAAGCATCGAAATTATTTATAAGTTATAAATTTACATAGAAAATAGCTTTATAAACATATATAGGTTTAAATTAATTTAGAAATAGTTTTAAAAAGAATAATTTACTATAGTATATTAATTTAAAGTTAAAAATACATTTATGATTAAATTATATAGTTTAAAATAAATAAATTATAAGTAAAATCTTAAATAAGCATTTAAATACATTTTTACTCATCAAATCATTTTAAAACATATAATTTAGAATTTACAAAATTTAAGTATAAATCTTTAAAATATAAATATAAAATATAAGATCTTAAATTATTATTATTAAAATCAAAATTTCCAAATCATTTTAATTTGAAAACATGACCAACGGTGTCCGTATATAGTTTTCTACCCTATGGTCAAGTGATACGGATATTTATCATTTCAACCCGTAATTTATAAAATTTCTGTAGGTTTATCATTTCAACCTCCAATCCCAAATTCAGTAAAAATCGTTCAGGTCTATCATTCCAACCAATAACGATTTTTCTCTAATCTAATGTCTGTTCGGGTATGTATCATTTCAACCCTTAGTGATTTTTCCTAAACTAGGGGTATCTGCAACATAACAAATCATCACATATCATCAATCACATCATAGTCATATAAAATCAGTGTACATACATGTCATATGAATATCGTGTCACATATGAAAGTGTGTATTTTTAAACAAACAATTTATGTTGACAATCATATACATTTCATAACAGTTCATTTAGTTGATCTAACATCTGTGAAGTATTGTGAGTTAGGTGTGAGATAAACTCACCGTTCGTGGCCCAAAATGAAACGACGACTCACAGGCATGATTCGGAATGGATTTTAACTCGATGATCGCTCAATATTTTATTTTATTTTATTTTATAAGAGGAGAAGGGATTTTCTTAGCAAGACAACATGGAAGTTGGTTTGTGGAACAGTTTACGAAACCTTTTTTCACAGGTATAAAAGAAGCAACACAATTACACAAAAATTCCATTATCTTATATATATATATATATATTATATAAAACACACACTTCAAAATTCTTACATATATTTTTTAAAAAAAAAATCAACTCTTCAATCCAAACACCTATCAAATTTTTCACAAATATTTTCTTTATAAAAAGAAAACAAATTAGAAACTTAACCCAAACTCATGCATACAACAGCTATATACGTATTATATAAAGGGAGCGGTTATATGAACATAAAAATTTGACATAAATCAAAAGGTATAATTTCTCAACCGCATGATTAATTTATCTTTATGTGAGGGGTGCAAATCATGAGGTAATCTTATGGTTTAGATTTTATGTCACTCAATTTGTTTCAAATCTTTGTGTCTAAATAGACATTCCCTTACATAAATCACACAAACACATACACATAGGTGAAATAAAAAAAAAGCATGCCCCAAACAAACACACACACACACACACATACATACCTATATATATATATATATATATATATATATATATATATATAATATAAATTAAACATAAATCAACACAAAAAACTGAAGTAAGATAAACCCACACAAAAACATAACTTGACCCAATGGGCAAGGGAAATGCAAGAAGGATGGATCATGATTTTTACCAAAAAGTTACAAAACTGAACCAAATTTTTAACCATTTTAAAAGTGATTTTTGAACAAGTTAAACTAAGTATTTGGAAGAATCATAAACAGAAAAGTTGTTGCAAATTCTTTTCTCTTCAATTTAAAAAAAAATAAAAACCAATTTTCGATAAAATTTGAAGAAGATATGATCAAAATAGCGACAGACAAATATTTGGATTTGAAATCTGGCTTCAAAAACGCACATGAAAGATTGGCAGTTTCGGCCAAGAAAAAATCGAAATTTGGAAAAATGGATTACAGAAAAGTTTTAGCTCTTTTAATTTTACACAGTTTGAAAAAATAAGTAAAGTCGATTTGGGTTCCGTATGAGGAAGTTATGCTCCCTACAAAACAGATCAAAATCTAAAAGTTAGAAAATAAAAGGAGAAAAAGGGAGAAGAGATTGATGGATTTGGTTGCTTGTACTCTTTTTTTAGTTTGAGAAGTTTCTCCATTAGATTTAGATGTAGATCTTAATTTTAGCTATGGTTGATTGCTGAGAATTTTGGAGAAGAAGAAAAAAGGGAATGGTTGTATGAATGAATAAAATGATGATATAAAGAAAAGAAAAACCACTGTGACGTCCCACCCCGCACCAGCCGACATTTCCAATGAAAGTGTGTTGTACTGGTGTCCAACTAGCATGGGACGGTCGCCAAAGAAAGGGAAAAGAAGAGAACTTACTGGTGAACTATCAAAGAATATATAGAATGTCTCATAGCGCATGGGATAAAATATAATAACACCATACTTGACATAAACAGGAGAGACAGTGCATAAGCTGAAAACTTAACATCATAGCAGCGGAAAATCCAAATACAACTTATGTTCCACATCATTATTATTACAACTTTAAAACTGTCTCTAAAGTAAAAAAAAGGAAGGGTGCACTACTAATGCCCAAAGTAGTGACCCGCAGCGAATATCTATATATATCATACGTGGGAGTCTCCTGCTCGTCTCCGGTACAGCTACTCGTGCATACCACTTAACCTGTCTCTAGTCTGCTCGTGAGAGCACTCAGAGTAATAAGAAGAGACATAAAACTCTGGGTCAGACAAAAAGTATGGTATGAGCGATAAGCAGCAAAACAGAACAATAACAGGTATACTAAACCATACCTGAACCTGGACCTGCAACCAAAGAGTTAGCACTACATACCGTACAATACTCCAAGGTGCCACTAAACAGATGGCGTAAAGAATACGGAGGTGGCGGTGTGCATGTCATAGTGATGGCAAACAAATCAAACATAGCAACCATCCTCACATCTCTCACTCAGTGCGTAAAGCATACGATATCCATCTCCCTGGCCACCAAATCTTTGGGGTCATGACAACAACTCCGTACAACTATTGCTACGACCCACTTTGCTCTTTTGGGGCTATGACAGCAACTCCGTACAAGTATTACACTGTCCCCACTGCACTGGTCCATAGTCAATAACCCAAATGGGCCAACCAGCCTAGCTCTGGTTCGTCCACTTGCCTCCTTTTCTTCAGCAGTGAACCAAAGTTATGGATATCGATAACCCCTTTGCACACATCACGCAGCAAAGCCCAACTCATGAAGTCGACTCGTTGGTTCCCAACTGGATCTTATGTACAAACTTCCCATTTGGACTACCTTTGCATCTCGGGTTTTGTTCGTCACCTTCTTCTCCGGACCGGTCTTCATTTCTTCACTTAACTTTGCTTCAGGTCGTGATCATCAGCTCCTCGATTCGGATCGGAATACCCCATATGGATCGGGGCGTGCTCCTCCAGCTGTTCGGGTGGGGGTCCACCTCTCCAAGCGGTTCGGATCGTGGAGAGCTCCGGATCGTGTTCACCCATCGGATCGGGTCGGAGCTTCTGAATCAGATGGTGCGAGCAGCTCTCGTGGAAGGCGGTTCGGATCGGAGGATTTCAGGTCGTGGCCCAATCATCGGTTCGTGGTCCTCCTTAGCCATTGGTTCCTTAGCTCCTATAGCAGTTCATGAGTGGCATCGGTTCAGATCGGTGGTAGGTTCCTGGATCACCAGCTCGTCGAGGCGCTTCGGTTCGGGTCGAGCTTCCCCCATCCGATCTGGTCCAACACAGTTTTCTGCACTTTGTCCAACAAGCTATTTATGCCATTCGACGGAGTTTTCGACCAATCTAATACTTCTAGACAATCACAAATCATACCATACAGTCATAGCAACATGTACAATCAATCATAAACACCAAAACAACAACCATAGCATGTAAAATGGATCAAACATGGCCAAAAACCCATATTTTCCCCTAAGCATGTTTAAGCAAAACTAATGATAGGATTAGCAAAACATAACCAAATTAGCCAAATTTTCTAACAGACGTCTAAAACAATATTTCAAAATTTATAAATATTTTTACAAAATTTTATCATATCGAAATTCGTTAATCTTCACTAATTACCCTTAATCAGCCATAATTAGTGCAAAACTATGCAAATCACTCACCTTGGCCACAAATAAAATACTACATTTGAAATGAATCTCTGTTTGGCGTTGTTCCCAATGCAACACAGCAGCTCTGACCTTGCTTTGGTGCTAATTCTCTTTGATTTGATGTTGCTAAGCTTAATCCTTGATTAGAAAGTGATTTGGAGATGTTTTAGAGGTTGGAGGCCATTGTTAGGGTTCTTAGGAGGTAAATGGCGGCTAGAAAACTGAAATGAAATGAAAACCTAACTCATTTCAGCCTCCCCATAACCCTAATCCCGAAATGGGTTATGGGCCCATTTACTAATCACCTCATTTGTCCCGGTTAAGCAGTTTTTCGCCATCTGAAACTTGTTTCAGCCATATCTCCCAAATATTGAGTCCGTTTGGCTAAGGTGACCACTCTACGAAATTGTAAATCATCATCCGGAGCCAATGGAAGTGATTTCAGGTCAAAACTCCTTTCCAATCAAAAGTTATGGCCAAAACAAGACTAGCTAAGGGCAAAATGGTCATTTAAAAATCGGCAAAAATCATGAACATGGGAAATAACCCTAATAAACGTCTCCCAAAGTTACATGACCGTACGACTCCGTATGTGAAAGAAATAAATATCCTATGATCCTGCAATGCGTAGAATGCGGGTCGTTACACTCTCCCCCCTTAAGAAATTTCATCCCCGAAATTCCTTAACCCAAAACATACAGAGGATCTTGCATGCCTACCAGCCACAAACAACAATCAAACATGCAAAACAAACAAACAAGCCTATCCTAGCATGCGGAAAGACTAAATCGAAGTTAAAATCTTACCAGGCGAAGAGTTGTGGATACGTCTTCCTAATGCTCTCCTCTGTCTCTCAAGTACAATCATTTTCATTCTCGCCCCACTAAACTTTGACTAGATTCACCGCTTTCCTTTGAAGTTGTTTCGTATCGTTCCCAACAGTACGCATAGGCTTGCAGTTCCTAATCGCCTCGGGTTCAACTTCGATATCATCCAACTAATCAGGTGAAATAGTCACATCTGGGTCGTGCACGAACTTCCTTAACTGGGAAACATGAAATACGTTGTGAACTCCTGCCATCTTCTCTGGTAATTCAACTTTATATGCCAAATTCCCAATTTGCTCTAGAACTGGGAATGGAACAATGAATCTTGGTGCTAACTTGCCCCTCCTGCCAAATCATATCACGCTCTTCAACGAAGAAATCTTGACAAACACCAAGTCGCGAAAAAAGAACATTAATTCTCTTCTCCTCTTATCAGCATAACTCTTCTGCCTATCTTGGGCAGCCTTCATTCGCTGTTGGATAACCTTAATCTTGTCTGATGTTTCTTTTATTACTTCTGGTCCAAGTACATATTTCTCACCGGTCTCTAACAAACATGATGGTGAGTTGCATGGTCTTCCGTACAAAGCTTCAAATGGAGCCATACTAATACTGGATTGATAACTATTATTATATGCAAACTCTACTAGATGCAAATGGTCATCCCATGATCCACCAAAATCCAATACATAGGCTCTAAAGAGGTCTTCCAATATACGATTCACCTCTCTGTTTGACCGTTGGTTTGAGGATGATACGCGGTACTGAGATGTAGTTCTGATCCTAACGCCTCTTGTAAGCTCTTCCAAAATCCACTAGTGAAAAACGGATCTCGGTCACTCACAATGCCTTTGGGTATTCCATGAAATCTCACTACCCACTTTATATATAGTTCCGCTAACTTAGTTGCCGTCCTGTTTGACTTGATGGGTATAAACCTAGCACTCTTAGTCAATCGGTCCACAATCACCCAAATGCTATCATGGCCTGATCTAGTCCTTGGTAACCCATCAATGAAATCCATTGACACTTGTTCCCATTTCCATTCTGGAATTTCTAATGGTTGTAACAAACCATTAGGCTTCTTTTGCTCAGCTTTAACTAGCTGGCAATTCATGCATTTGGATATAAACTTCCCAACGTCTCTTTTCATCCCTTCCTAGTAGTAAGTCTGCTTCATGTCTCGATACATCTTGTTACCACCGGGGTGTATAGTCAGTTTCTAGTGATGACATTCTCTAAGCACTTCATCTCTCAACCCATTGACATTGGGCACAACCAATCTTCCATTCTTTCTAAGCTATCCATTTCGATCAAGCCCATACTTGTTCATCTCTCCGTCAACTCCCATCTTTAACTTTGAGATGATTTCCAATAGGTTAGGATCGTTCCTCTGACTGGAACCAATCCGTTCAATCAAAGTGGGTCTGATCGTCAAACTTGCTAACATTTCTGGATCCAACTCGCACTTTGGTCTGGAATCATACCTAGCGATGTACTCCAGTTGCTTCCATTCAAGAAACATAGCCCCTAAACTGGCATGTCTTCTACTCAATGCATCAGCCACTGCATTGCCCTTTCTTGGTGTATATGCGATGTCGAAATCATAAGAAGCTAAGAATTCTAACCATTTTTGCTGTCGGAGATTTAGATCTTTCTGAGAGAAGAGACAGTTTAACGATTTATGATCGGTAAAAAACTCGAATCTTTCTCCCAAGAGATAATGTGTCCACATCTTCAGTGCAAACACGATCGCTGCCAATTCCAAATCATGGGTAGGGTATCTTTTCTCATGTGGTTTCAGTTGTCGACTTGCATAAGCTACAACCCTACCTCCTTGCATCAATATAGCACCTAGTCTGGTACAACATGCATCCGTATATATCGTCATCTCTTCATTCCCCTTAGGAATGACTAACACTGGTGCACATGTCAACTTTTCCTTTAGACTCTTGAATGCATTCTCGCACTTTTCGTCCCAGACGAAAGCTTGATTCTTCTTGGTCGACTGAGTCAACGGTGCTGCTATCTTGGAAAAGTCTTGGATAAACTTACGATAATATCCAGCTAACCCCAAGAAACTTCGTATGTCCGTCGCATTCTTGGGCGTAGACCAATCTTGTACCGTAGCCACCTTCGCAGGGTCCACGTCGATACCATTTTCTGAAACAACATGGCCAAAGAATCTCACTTCTCTCCTCCAGAAGTGACACTTAGAAAACTTTGCTTTTAATTATTGTTTTCTCAACACCTCCATCACTATTCTTAAATGTTCATTGTGTTCTTCTTCTGTCCTCGAATAAACAAGTATATCGTCCGCGAATATAAGAACAAACTTATTCAACTGATCTCTGAATACCCTATTTATAAGATCCACAAAATATGCTGGGGCATTGGTCAGCCCGAATGGCATGACCAACCACTCAAAAAATCCAAACGGCGTCCGAAATGTCGTTTTAGCTATACTCTCAGCTTCCACTCTAAGCTGATGAAAACATGTCGCGAGATCCAACTGAGAGAATTCTCTCGCGCCACTCAACTGATCAAACAAATCATCCATCCGCGGTAGAGGATACTTGTTCTTCCTCGTCACTTTATTCAACTCGTGGTAGTCTACACACAAACGAAGGGAACCAACCGCCTTGGTAGCAAACATAACTGGTGCTCCCCATTCAGAAACACTCCTTCTGATTAATCCCTTCTTCAAAAGATCGCTGACTTGTACCCCGAGCTCTCGCTGCTCCCTTGGTTCCATACGACGAAGTGGCATCACTATAGGTCTGGCATCTTTCACTAAATCAATACGGAACTCAATCTCTTGGTATGGTGGAAGCCCGGTCACTTCCTCCAAGACGTCCGGATACTGGCCAACTACAGGCAAACCTGACAACTCACTATGCGGGATGTCGAGGGAATTTAAAAAATTAGCCATTACCCCATCACTAGGTAGACCACCAAACACTACCCTCCGCCCATCATCCGCTCTAGCTGTCACCAAAAAGCCCTCACAGTCTACCACCACCCCATATCTTTGGAGCCAATCGACTCCCAAAATAATGCCAAACCCAGTAAAGCCCAAAACAAAGCAATCACAAACAAACATGCATCCATGACTCGATAAGACCACATTACGACAAATCATGCTAAGGCTATTTGAACCACCAATCGAGTCCGTCACTACTAAAGGTCTATCGACAATCTAGGGCTCCAATCCCAACCTATCTACCAGGTCACTAGATATGAAAGAACTGGAAGCTCCGGTATCAAACAAAACTCTAACAGGAACATCATAAACAGAAAGCATACCTTGAATAATGACATTCTTTCCCTTTTCCGCCGAAGCTGGGGCATTCGACGAAGAAGGAATAGCATTAAGGGCATATGCTTTCACCTTCTGATTTTCTTTAAGGGGTTGCGGACACTTATCCTTGTGATGTCCCACTTGGCCACAGTTGAAGCACTTCCAATCCGCTGGCTTGGCCCGGCAACTACTAGAATAATGGCCCTTCTTACCACAGCTGAAGCACTCAACATCCTTCTTATTATTTTTCTTATGGTCATCCTTGGTCTGATTCTGCTTTCTCTTATTCTGAGAACCATTCTTGCCTCCACCGCTTGCTTGCGGCTTTGGGTCCTCTGCAGATGCGACCTCAGTCTTCGACTTAGGGTAAAGACTCTCTGACCTCAATGCTTTCCCTACAATCGATTCAAACGTCTCATCGATGTGGTTAATAAGCCTTTCCCCCAAGTATTAATCCAAACCAATTATGAACTTCTTGTTCTTCTTCTCGGCAGTATCTATTAGGGATAACCCATATTTCGACAAAGTGTCGAATTCGGCAATATACTCTGAGACAACTCTGCCATTCTGCTTGAGTTCCAAAAATTTCTTAAACAACACTGACTTCTGAGCAGCTGGAATGAACCTATCGCTAAAGCGAACCTTAAATTAATCCCAAGTAATTTGATCCTCAGGAGTAGCTGCCTTTATAGCATTCCACCAATTCATTGTCCGTCCTTGCAGCTGACGGGATGCTAGCCTTCTTTTCATCGCATCTCGATGCCCAAATCTTCGAAGATACGCTCACAGCTATCCAACCAATCCTGAACATCCGTAGCCGACTCCGTTCCGTGGAACGGCTTCCCACCAAGACTAGTATAGCCCTAGTTCAGCTTGGCGAAATCGGCCCTAGGCGCCTGCACTATTGGACCAGCACCATTACCAGCATTGGGAGCCGCCCTCTGCACATACCTAAGCATCTCCCTCATGAGGTCAGTAAACATCGTCCTCATGTCAGCAGCATTCCCATTATTGTCTCCTCTACTGGCACCTCTTGCATATCGGCTCATCGTTCAATCTGTAAAGAGAAAACGATTAACCATCTCCATAGTGGTGCCAGTGCAGTGCGACTTCATCCTTAACTATACTAATAGTATATATATATACAGCTTTTGAAAACCAAAATAATCATAAATATGCGCTCTCATATACGTATTATCTCTCCTTGGTGCCTTTCCCTAGATTAACTACGCAACCTAGAGCTCTGATACCAAGTGTGACGGCCCGTCCCGCAACAGCGGACATTTCCAATGAAAGTGCGCTGTACTGGTGTCCAACTGGCACGGGACGGTCGCCAAAGAAAGGGAAAAGAAGAGAACTTACTGGTGAACTATCAAAGAACCTGTAGAATGTCTCACAACGCATGGGATAAAATATAATAACAACATATTTGACATAAACAGGTGAGACAGTGCATAAGCTGAAAACTAAACATCATAGCAGCGGAAAATCCAAATACAGCTTATGTTCCACATCATTATTTTTACAACTTTAAAACTTTCTCTAAAGTAAAAGAAAGGAAGGGTGCACTACTAATGCCCAAAGTAGTGACCAACAGCGACACAGGGAGAATATATATATATATCATATGTGGGAGCCTCTTGCTCGTCTTCGGTACAACTACTCGTGCATACCACCTAACATGTATCTAGTCTGCTCGTGAGAGCACCCAGAGTAATAAGAAGAGACATAAAACTCTGGGTTAGAAAAAGAGTCTGGTATGAGCGATAATCAGCTAAACAGAACAATAACAGGTATACTAAACCATACCTGAACCTGGACCTGCAACCAAAGAGTTAGCAGTACATACCGTACAATACTCTAAGGTGCCACTAAAAAGATGCCGTAAAGAATATGGGGGTGGGGGCGTGCATGTCATAGTGATGGCAAACAAATCAAACATAGCAATCATCCTCACATCTCTCACTCAGCGTGTAAAGCATACGATATCCATCTCCCTGGCCACCAAATCTTTGGGGTCATGACGGCAACTCCGTACAACTATTGCTAAGACCCACTTTGCTCTTTTGGGGCTATGACGGAAACTCCGTACAAGTATTACACTGTACCCACTGCACTGGTCCATAGTCAATAACCCAAATGGGCCAACCAACCTAGCTCTGGTTCGTCTACATGCCCCCTTTTCTTCAGCGGTGAACCAAAGTTATGGATATCGATAACCCCTTTGCACATGTCCCGCAGCGAAGCCCAACTCATGAAGTCGACTTGTTGGTTCCCAATTGGATCTTAAGTGAAAACTTCCCGTTTGGACTACCTTTGCATCTCGGGTTTTGGTCGTCATCTTCTTCTCCGGATCAGCCTTCATTTGTTCACTTCACTTTGCTTCAGGTCGTGGTCATCAGCTCCTCGGTTCGGATCAGAATACCCCATACGGGTCGGGTCATGCTCCTCCAGCTGTTCAGGTCGGGGTCCACCTCTCCAAGCGGCTCGGATCGTGGAGAGCTCCGGATCGTGTTCACCCATCGGATCGGGTCGGAGCTTCTGAATCGGATGGTGCAAGCAGCTCTCGTGGAAGGCGGTTAAGATCGGAGGACTTTAGGTCGTGGCCCAAGCATCGGTTCGTGATCCTCCTTGGCCATTGGTTCCTTAGCTCCTGAAGCAGTTCGTGAGTGGCATCGGTTCGGATCGGAGGTAGGATCCTGGATCACTAGCTCGTCGAGGCTCTTCGGTTTGGGTCGAGCTTCCCCCATCCGATCCGGTCCTACACAGTTTCCTGCACTTTGTCCAGCAAGATATTTACGCCATTCGACGGCGTTTTCGACCAATCTAATACTTCTAGACAATCACAAATCATACCATATAGTCATAGCAACATGTACAATCAATCATAAACACCAAAACAACAACCATATCACGTAAAATGGATCAAACATAGCCAAAAACACATATTTTCCCCTAAGCATGTTTAAGCAATACTAATGATAAAACATAGCCAAAACCACATATTTTCCCCTAAGCATGTTTAAGCAATACTAATGATAGGATTAGCAAAACTTAACCAAATTAGTCAAATTTTCTAACAGAGGTCTAAAACAATATTTCAAAATTTATGAATATCTTTCCAAAATTTTATCATGTCGAATTCCGTTAATCTTCATTAATTACCCTTAATCAACCGTAATTAGTGCAAAACTATGCAAATCACTCACCTTGGCCACAAATAAAATACCGAATCTGAAATGAATCTCTGTTTGGCGTTGTTCCCAATGCAACACAACAGCCCTAATCTTGCTTTGGTGTTAATCCTCTTTGATTTGGTGTTGCTAAGCTTAATCCTTGATTAGAAAGTGATTTGGAGATGTTTTAGAGGTTGGAGGCCATTATTAGGGTTCTTAGGAGGTAAATGGCGGCTAGAAAACTGAAATGAAATGAAAACCTATCTCATTTCAGCCTCCCCAAAACCCTAATCCCGAAATGGGTTATGGGCCCATTTACTAATCACCTCATTTGGCCCGGTTAAGCAGTTTTTCACCATCTGAAACTTGTTTCAGCCATATCTCCCAAACGATGAGTCCGTTTGGCTAATATGATCACTCTACGGAATTGTAAACCATCATCCGGAGCCAATGGAAGTGGTTTCAGGTCAAAACTCCTTTCCAATCAAAAGTTATGGCCAAAACAAGACTAGCTAGGGGTAAAACGGTCATTTAAAAATCGGCAAAAATCATGAACATGGGAAATGACCCCAATAGTCGTCTCCCAAAGTTACATGACCGTACGACTCCGTATGTGAAAGAAATAAATATCTTACGATCCTGCGATGTGTAGAATGCGGGTCGTTACAACCACCGTAAATAATCATTCATGGCTTTCCAATTTTTAATGTTAATTAAATAAATGTGTCCCCACAAATTAATTTTCACCAATTCAAATTCAAGCCAGTATTAATAGAACTGAGAATGTAAAGAAAGATATAGATTTTTTTATATATAGAGAGAGAAGCTTTCATATATTTATGAACGAAGAAGAAGAATATAGAGAGGGGAGGAGAGATAACAGTAAAGAAACGGAGCGTGTGATAAAATAAAATTAAAGTGTCTGTTGCTTATTTTAATACTCACGAGAAAATTAATGGGAGAAGGAAATGGATAAAGTTTGAATATGATTGTGGAACCCGATGGATTCTTATTTATTTCATATAGCCTTTAAACGTGGTCCAAAATTTCAAATGTGGATGCCATATTTCGCGCACACCGTGTTTACTAAGGTATCAACAGACTGATTGATAATCCAAACTAAAATTCCAAATTGGCTAATATTAGTGCTTTGAAAACACGCCGTGATGCAAATGAAAGGGTATGAGTTTAATGCTATATAACACTTGAAAAATTCAGGAAATGTATGGATTTAAAAAGGAAATATAAAATATATTCATATGAGAACGAAAGGAAATAAGTAAAAGGAGGCGAACGGTTCAAATTTTGAAATAACGAATGTTCAAGGAAAGAATTTATACCAGTAAATGGACGCTGAAATTTAAATGGTAAACATTGATTACAAAAAAAGGAAAAATAATAATAATATAAATATTAAATACAAAGAAACCAATGTTTTTTTAGCAATATAAAATTAACAACAATAAATAAGAATTGAAATTAAATTAAAGAAAAATTAAAATTTTGGTATATTTACATCAACAATAATAAATACGAATTGAAACTAAATTAAAGATATAATTCCATATTGAAAACGGAGGGTATAATTATACAAATTAAATATTCATATAAAAATTCAAGACTGAATGCAAACAAATAAAATAAATAAACCAAAATTTTTAATTAAATCATTAATTAAAATACTATAAAAAATGAGGTTGTTGCAGTAAATTACTAAGCAAAATAACATACATCATCCATCCTCGCATTCACTCACTCAATGTATTGGATATAGTATGTTTGATTCCATGGTTATTGTACCCTAACTGAGCTGAAACGGTCTACATACGACTGATAACCTCCATCTGGTTGAGAACGAGCATCAATGGTATTCACGCCTCTCCATTGGATAAAAAAACTCGTTGTTTGGTTGGATAATTAATGTGAAGCCTCCGAACTGGGTTACAACCTACATCATGTCGAAGACTCAAGAGATGCTCAAGCCTCAGCTCTCTAAATACCCCCTAAACCTATATAATAATTATTCTTTTTTGCATACGTATCTCACTACAGAGTATTCTGGAAGTGTCTCCCTACTCTCATCTGAGGTCTCTTGGTTAGGAACTGCCTAGAAAACTACATCTATCATCAAACATGTTCTTTGATCCTTTCCTGGCAGCTCCTCCATCTTGACATGTAGTCTTTCCACCCTAAATCGTTGTCTCATCATGCTGACTCAAGTCTCGTCATCCTTACTTGTAGAGTCACCTCATCTAAACCGAAGTCTCATCATCCTGACTTGTAGTCTCCTCATCTTGACTCAAGTCTCAATATTCCGCCCCTCGAAGAATATACATTCATCATTGAAGTTGTTGTTGCTTCCAATTATGGAATCACCATCATTAAATGACGCAATAACTATGTGAAAGCATAAAATGTATGCCTCATGCCAAAACTACTGATCGAAAAGCCACTACACTGTTGAATGAACCATCATGTTCTACTCCTTGAAACTGCACCATCATTTACGTTAAATAGGGCCAAAATGACCAATACATATAGTGGTCAATATCAATCACTCTAGTGTAATCGATAAGGATTACTCTGATCATACACTTAATCAAAACAGGTTAAGTACACGTCAACTGAAAACGTCTAACATTCATTGTGAAATCCAAGCTTGCCGCCAAGTCCATTTTCTATCTTTAATTCTCTCGCCATCCTCCAATGTTATTCCAACTTCAGATTAGTCCATATGCTTCGCAGCTCCTTCATAAATCCATCTCATCTTGTTTGAGTCATGTCCATATACTTAATCAGGATGCACTAAACTTCTTATGCACTTGATTCATAAATATTAGAAACTCTAGAAGATGAGATTTTCCTAATACTAAGTTGCCTACAAATAGCATTTCAACTAACTAAGCAAACAATCATTCGTGCAACCAATAATGATAATATTATCTAAATTAACAAACAAACACCATAATGACATCCATAAAATAAATAAAATCTATCTAAAATGATTGGTGATAATATGGCGTCAAAATATTTCAATTCTGGCAACAGTGTCAAAGTAACGCATAATATTTTGTAAATAGGTAAAAAAAAAGTGAAATTTAGGTTTAAACCAATGAAATACTTTTTAATTATTTTATTATTATTAACTAGGTCCAACTATCGTAGAAAAATATATTTTAAGATTTTAAACCACTTTAAATATCAAATTTTTACCATACAAAAAATTACATTTCGGCAAGGGACGCTATCACTTATCTAAGCCAAATCAGCCCAGAATAGCGTCAAAATATAGAGCTCACCAATACGTGTCCAACGCAAGAAACAACATCCAAATCTGATATCATACGCAAAAGTTATCATATGCATAAGTCTAATAAGTTTAATTAAGCAACAAATTATTTAATCTTACTCTAACTTTAAATAATTACCTTACTACCCCTCTCCCTCCTTTCCCAAACTCTTCCTTTAACATATGCATCCAAAAACTCGAATAAACCCCATTCCTTTATGACCTTCTCTCTTCGATTACTGCTCACATACTCAATGAATCGATGACTCCAACAAAATTTTCTATAAAATCTTTCCGCAACCACTACAGCCACATTAAACTCGGTCTCCCTCATCAGCATGCGACTCCTGTGATCGAACTAGATCCATCATATTTCTCATTTCACTCCAGGCTATCGGAGATGTTGGGCTTTGAGAGAAGGTGCTCTTCGATGCGGGAAACAATCGGGTGATCTCAGTTTACCTCCTCGTCGACCACAACTCTAAAATATCCAAGCCTTAGGTTCAAAGATATGCAAGCCCATTCCCAGAACTTCGATGGGGAGCCATGAAATTATTATATGTAAATCTTGATCACACGAATTCAACGAACCCAGTTTTGTATTTTTAACGGTCAAAATATCGAGGTATAAATTTTTGAAATAGATGAAGAGGTATAGCCCCCTTTTTAGATAAAGTTTTAAACTGGGGAGGTAGGTGAATAGTATGGCGGTTAATAGAACTGTAGGGTTTCGGAGGGAGGTGAATAATATGGCGGTTAATAGAACTATAGGGTTAGGATGTTGGGGGTATTTATAATATGATTTTATTCACAAATAGGCCCAAAACCTCGTAGTCTATAATCAAAACGTGCCATCGGACATTTTGTAAGTTAAAAGTCCTTCTAGAAACAATGAAACTAATCTCGAGGCCCACTTCAATTGTACATCGAAGATAGCCATTAAAACTTGAATTATATAGTTACAATTCCTTATAAAATTAACACATGCTTTAATTTCGCACAATCAAACGGTTCGCACGATCGCTACAAAACTTGGCAGCGAGCAACAAATCACTGCGACGACTCCATAAATATAAATGTCATCGTAATCTAATATCGTGCCCAAAATGACGATTTCGCGCGTATTTCGAGACTGTTTTACCCTGAAGCGTCAAATCTTGAAATGTAGTGATTCATATAGTTTTCGCCACTTAATGAGCCGTTTGAACCCAATGGAAATGGTCTCGAGTCCTAATTTGATCGTTTATAAAAAACTCCCACTTTGGAACAATTAAATAATTAACGATTAATATTTAAATATCTAGTTGTCAAAAATACGGGTCGTTATAAATTATTTTAGATATAATAAAAAATTCAAAAAACAATAAATTTTAATTTATATATATATGTGTGTGAGTGTATGAAAAATAATATTGAGTTTCATAATTTATGTTATATATATATATAAGCGTAAGAAAATTTTGAAAATCATACACACACACGTGTTATATGTAAAGTATGTAACTATGTAAGAGAAATATACAGTAACATATATATGAATTAATATAGAAATTAATTATTAATGACAAAATTTAATTTTGTAATGTTAATTTCATTTGTTTATGCATAAATTATAGAATATAATAACCAAACATGCACATAACTAAATTTATTTATGATACTTACATCTTATTTTCAACAATCTCACCTAATTAAACATATAGTAGTAATACACACACATATACAAAGAGAGATATGAAAACATTCATTAATGAATCATACAATCAAAAATCAACTCTATAATATGTATTAAAAAGTTACCAATTGATGATGCCTTCGAATTCACATAGAAGCGATGAATTTCCTCTTCTATATGCTACTGATGAGTCAAATTGCTTGTCTGAAATTGTCGCCCTTTTACTATCATGCAACTTTATTTTAAATATAATCAAATTTGAAAATTCTGAAGTAGAAAGATACGATTTCGATAGAAAAGTGATGGAAATAAGTGGCTAATTTATTTTGTCTGAAGTGGCTTTATATATCTATACTAATAATACAAATACCTTCCCGTGGTGAAGCTTTTTTGTATGGTCAAAAATAACCTCTGTTGTCCAACAACCAAAAATGAATTGCAACATGTAATAAATGGGTGAAATTGTAATTGCAAAGGCACATATCCGACACCCATTTCTTTGTCGGTTGGTCAAAATAATTTCTCCACTTTTCCACTCCGTTATTCCCGTCTTCTTTCATATTTCTTCCGTATTAAATCAAAAAGCTTAAAAATTTCGGTCATGGCGTCAACCCCTCATACCTACTCCACTACCGTCTTACTTTTGTTTCTCTTCAGATCTTCTCCTACCACCCACATTGCTGTCATTTATTCCATCTTCACCGCCATTTACGTCTAATTTCTCCTTAGATCCACCACTTCACCTTTCGTTTTTCGCTTGCTTATGCTTCGATTACAGACTACTGTCCAGATCTGCATATCTCCACCTCGCAAAACATTTTTCCCACCCTGACGTACTCAACCCAGGTAAAATCCGATTTAAATTCATTCATTTCAGCATAGTGCTATTCGATAATGTTTTCTTCTCCATAGCTGCAGGTACACATGTTTCTTCTGCTGCTCAAAATGTATTCTCGGTTCTTGCCTCCCGATCTACAAAGGTATAATTTTTCCTGCATTTGTGTTTTATTTTGGTATATTTAATCAATATGGCAACTTATTGTGGTGGCAAAACACTATTCATATTACTGAAAAAGCGCTTCAAATTGGAAGGTGTTATTATACTACCATGTTATTTGTATACGGTTATGAACTATGGATTTATTATTCTTATCTATTGTGTTTGTTACCTACATTATGTACATACTCTTAGATTAGTTCATATATTTTATCATCGCCATCCATGAATTCTGTTGTTATTATTTCGTAAAATGTGCTTATGTTCCGTCCAAATTTATATATGTCGTAAGGCTTATGTATGGGGTTTAGTAACCCAGCGTGATTGTCTACTTGCTTACTCAATCACTGAGTTCAGGTTTAATTATTTTCACAAATATTAAATGTCTCGGTTGGGATTATGATCTTGAAATCACTTTGCAAGAGCAAAAATAAAATATTTTGCCTTTTTTATAATATGTATACTAATTACAAGATCATTATATGTACTTACATTTTCTTCATTTCATTCATTTCACCTTAATGCTCTTCGGTAATGTTTTCTTCTCATACCTGTAGGTACCCATGTTTCTGCTGCTGCTCAAACTGTATTGTCGGTTCTTGACTTCGGATGTACAAAGGTATAATTTTTGTTGCATTTGTGCTATATTTTCTTTTATTATACGACAAGTTACTGTGGTGACAATACCCTATTCATGAGAAATGAAATTTCGTTTCCTTGCTACATGACCATCTTTTAGCCAAAAATTAGTTTTCCCTATACTTTATGTTCAACTTGGCTATCTATATGCTATAATTTTATTTATACAAACGGTGGAATTCTAGAACTCATATATGTGAAATAAATGATATAAACGTATTTATTGAAGGTATGTCGCTACTTTAGGCATTTGTCAACAAAATCCATTTAAATTTAAACCACATTAATATTTTTGGTTTCAGGGGATAAGTAAGACCAACCAGAGGACATTACGAAAAACCTGCGTTTGAAAATGTCAAATTATCTCATTCTCCATCTTCATAAACGTATGATCATTCTGTTTATTAGCATTGAACTACGAACTATATAGTAATGGTTGGCTCATTCTGTTTATTACTATAGAACTCTTGACTATATAATGATTGTGTTAGCTTTTCATGTAAAATCATTCTTTGCTTAATTAAATGAACAAAGCCAAAAAAATTCCTAGTTCAACTTTGATCTACTACAAATCAGTCTTGCGAATTTGATAACCGTATAACATAAATGTTGATTTGATTTCTCATTTTAATGACAATACTTTGCTATTTTATATGACTTATTCTCTATATCCAATGTTATTGGTTTCATATTTTTATACATAAATGACGTTTGGTTATTGCCATCTTACCATCAAACTTCTTACCTAATAATTTGTTCTAACAACATCCCATGTGTTATGTATCACGAATTTGTTTTCCCTATAGATTATACAATTTGACTATCTATATGTTGTATTTTACAAATAGTGGAAGTTTAGAACTCATATACATGAAATAAATCGTATAAACGTATCTTATGAAGGTATGTCACTACTTTACACATTTGTCAACAAAATCCACCTAAATTTAAACCACAGTAATATCTTTTGTTTTCAGGGGATAAGTAAGACCAACCAGTGGACATTGCGAAAAAGCTGCATTTGAATTTGTCAAATTCTCTCTTTTCTCCATCTTCATAAAGGTATGCTCATTGTTTATTACTATTGAACTTTTAACTATATGTTGGTTGTCTTATTCTTTTTATTAGCATTGAACACTTATAACTATATAATGATTGTGTTACCTTTTCATGTAAAATCATTAATTCGTTGTTTTACTAGTTGAACAAAACCTAAAATCTCTGTATATGCTTCTTTCTACAAATAACTGTTATGTTTTTAGTTTTACTTTGATTAATAACAATAATTGGAAAAGCTAATAATATTCTTTCTAAGATTTTGTTTTGTTTCCATTCCTTAATGTGTTCATTTGGTATTTCATTTATTAATTATTTCTAAAACAATTTAGAGGTGAAACAATTTAGATATCTGTTTAGACTATGAATTAAATTAACTTATTTTTTTACTTTTAAAACAAAAATTGGCATCATGGACAATGTTTGAAATTTTAAATCAAGTCAATTTATTTTCTCAATAAAAATATGGATATAAAGTCTTCCATTCGGAAGCAATAAAACATATGTATTTTAGCTGTCTGCTTATTTTACACAAAAAAGCAAACTATTGACATTGTGATCCAATTGGTACTTTTGGCGAACAACGTAAGAATACCGATAATTTTAGGAGATGTCATTTACAAATTTGGCTTACGTAAATAGAAGCCAAATGGTCTTTACCATGAATCTAAATGTTTAGCATTCATTCACCAGTTATTTACTTTTCTTCCATTTGGGTGATTTACTATTCGAAAAAATATCGAACTGTCAAAATTTAACTTTGTTCACTCACCAGTTATTCACCAGTTATTTTCATTTATTTTTATTTTTTAAATCATGTCAAAATAATATTTCAAATATAAAGGAGCTAGAAAATAAGCTAAATGCATGCAATATTCATTTCTCACTGTTTACAATGGCACTGGGGATGATTTTAAGAATAATTAGATTAGTCCGCATATATTTACCAATAACGGTTAACAAGGAATCATGAATTTAAACATGCATTTTTTTAATTACGAATACCATACATATTTTGTTGTTCATTAATAATTTCAAATATTTTTGGAAGCTTTACATAAGTAGCTTACTGTACTATTCTTGGCTTCTTATAAAAACTAACATTATTTAATATTCTCTTCTGTGGCTTATCTAACTTCAGCAATACTTCATAACAAGACTTCTATATAGAAACAACTATGCGGCTCGAAGAATGGATCTAAGAGTATGTAAACTTTACAACATGTTGTTGTTGCGAAATGATAGATGTTTGGAAATGCTTTACGAGCGAGTTTTAAATTTATCTATCGATCAAGAAATGAACGATTGCATCAAAATTGTACTTTACTTGAATATACGAAAATGTCAAATTAAAATAAAATAAAATCAGATGTACATGAAGTTTGACTGTAAATAGCTTTCTGTAAGCATATAGTAGGAAAATATGAAAGATCATGTGAAAGAGGCACATTAAATGTTGTGCATTACAAATTCATACAATACTGCACTTCTGCTTCTGCTTTTACACTTCTGATTTTACATGTCTGCTTTTGCACTTTTGCTTTTAAATTTCCACTTTTGATTTTGCAATGTAAAATCAGATGTGCATTAATATTTGCGCTTCTGATTTTACACACAAAGTAGAAATTCATACATTACTGCATCCTACAGACACAGACCAAGATCCTCTCTTTTTTCTTTACTATATGCCTATTGTTTTGCTGCTATACAACATGAGATGATGTATTAGCTGTTTTGCTTGCTCTGTTCTTGAAACATGTAACAAGAATGCAAATATATACTACTTTCCTTTATAAGCGGATGTTCACTTTAGCATTTCTATATGCATGTATTGCAAGTGGATATATGTATGTGAATAAGAAATTTAATAAGGTAGCAACAGTCTGAAACTTTGACGGTCGAAATTTATACTGCATATCAATATCCCTCATCTTTCCCTTTTATTAAGTTATGTGTTTTTTCTTTTGGTAACCAGCTGAAATATTCACACAACCATGCCAAAGGCAACTACGATTCACATAAATAATGGATTCACGTTACGATGCCAACACCACGTCGTCTGACTACAGTTAAACATCATCTACCGCTGACTCTGTGGAATACTATTGGTCATGGATCAGGTTTGTATATGTTCATACTAAATTTAGGTTTCTAATATCGTTTTCATTATCACTTCCTTCTGACAAATCTGTCACCCCTACTACATTCTCTAATGTTGTCGTTATAACTAGGTAATGGATAACACTGTACCAATACTGTACATGTGAATGCCATGCCAAATCGCCATAATGCATTGCCCTTTTTCCCTCGTCTCGCCAATCATTTAAATTTATGTCCAACGTGCAGATTTTACTTCAAGTGTTCTGAAGTCAGAATGTTATAACTAATGTTTATCTTTCGTTATCTTTGGGTAATCGGTCATTCTCCGTTTTTTTATAATTTGGCATTGTAATTTTTTTGTTAATTTGATTGATTACGGTTAATAATTATTTATGTCATATGTATAGATGTATCATTTACCATCTGAAATTTGGTCGTACTGACCGGTCATGTTCTGCTGGAAGTCATGCCCCAGTTTCTCAACTATGGCGACAACTATGAAACGAACACATTACGACTGCTGCTGCCTTTCAGATGTTGAACAAACTGTTGCAGCCATAGTTAATGGCGAGGTACAGTTTGTCAACTATGACTAGGACTCTGACCTGAACAGATTACTGGTTATTTTCTTCCGCCGGTCAGATGTTGAAGAAACTGTTGCAGCCATTGTACATGGCAAGGCACAGTTTCTCAACTATGACGACAACTATGAAATGAACACATTACGACTATTGTTGCATGTCAGATGTTGAACAAACTGTTGCAGCTGTAGTTCATGGCAAGGCACAGTTTGTCAAGTATGACTACAACTCTGACTTGAACAAATTACCAGTTATTTTCTTCCGTCAGTCAGATGTTGAAGAAACTGTTGCACCCATTGTACATGGCGAGGCATAGTTTCTCAACTTTGACCACAATTCTTACATGAACAGAGTACCAGTGATTTCTTTTCTACCAGTCAGATGTCTACGAAACTATTGCATCCATTTTGATATAGCAATGCTAGAAGTAAATGCGGACCCCAATCGATATGCACATATCTTTGCATGCAGTCTTATGATATTTGTGCATTTTCCGCACCACCTATACAACGAGCAAAAGGTGTGGTTCAAATGCCTACTTTTACGTTCATCCTAATATATTCGACACTTATCGCATACTATTTAGAAAATGTCTCCACGTTCCATTCACATTGGCCATATGTTATATGTTTGTGTACAATGTTTGCATTTCACAAAACATTGCATTCGTATGTATTTGTTCGACTTGCAATCCAGTATTACATGATTTTAAACCAACCTTTGGACAACCCTGCCTATGACAGCTCATCTCTTTTGTGTTTTCTTGGCTGAAATCAATTTTTCTTCTTTGTCATGGACTAATGTGAATTCACTGAACATTTACCACATTTATCCGCTAAATATATACGACATAACTCATGATGAAATTATATTACATTTATTTTCAAAAATAAGAGTACAGAATGCTTTGGATTTCAACTAATAATATATTATACTTTTTTTTCATTCCTGCCCATTCTACTACTGCATTATTGTCCTAAATTTACAACTCAACTTGATAAAAACCGATGGTTTAAATTATTTTACTCGGCCCTCCTTCAATTAATCCAATTTATTTAAAATTTCCATTTTTTCCTCCTTAGTTTATGCAGTTTTTTTACAGCTCAATTAAAAATCTGTATAATTATAACAACTACTCTGCTCCTCTTCCTATCAATAGAATATTTCCTGCAAACACCTTCAATAATATCTGTTGCCTTTCATCCACGTGTATTCTTCTGCTCATACACCTCTACTTTTTCAACTGCTTTGTTCATTAACCCCATGGATGCTGAACAAAGAGAAAACAGACGCCTAGCTCATCGATCTAGATGTGCCAGGATGTCTCACGATGAACATGAACAACATCTGGCTAATCGCAGACAATGACGCCGTTCACAATGACTTCAGTCTGCAGAACAACAAGCTGAACCTATCCGCGGTAGTATTTTATATGATACTCAAAAAATTTCTTACATTCATCCCCTTTCTTGCATTTATCTGTAATTTTAACTTCTTTTTTTCTCTTTTTCACACAGTCCAAAATAATGTTGTTCCGCTTGAAACACTGAGAACATCTCATAACTGCGCACGAAACTTTATAGCCAATATTGCCTTTCGTAAACATGTCCTGCCAGAACCAACTATTTGTACCTTCTGCACAACAAAAAAGTTTGCTTTTGAATCTTCAAATTCTTGCTGTTCAAACTGTACTCTTCGTATGTTTCTACCTTCTGCTCCACCACAGTTGCTTGCCCTCTTTACTGATCAAACAGAACTTGGCATGCACTTCCGAGCTAATATCAGATCTTTCAACAATGCTTTCGCTTTCACATCAATGGGTGTACAAATTGACCAAAATTTGGCTAACGGAATGGATGGAGTTTACTCATATCGTGCTCATGGTTCCATCTACCACCGTATTGGCAGTGTACTACCTTCCGACGGAACCAGACCACGATATTTACAGCTATACATTTATGACACAGAACATGAAACTGAAAACCGACAACTCGACAATGTAGTTTTAAGACCTAATCTACTTGAAATTATAACACAAGTTCTGAATTCAGTTAACCCATTTGTTTCTGTTTTACGTCAGTTGGGACAACGTCCTGATATGCACATTTGCAGAATAAAAGTTAAAGAGATCACAATTGATCGGCATTTTCATGAGATGCCTACGCATCACAAGTTGCCGCCATAATTGTCACAACACAATCTGGAATTCTACAACGGGTTCCAGATACAGCTGGATATTATGATCCACTTCAGTATCCACTTTTGCTACCATATGGTCACCATGGTTGGGATTTGAGCTTACACGATAGTGGAAACAATGAAATTAGTTGTGCATCTTATTACTCGCATCTTATACAAGTACATTTATGGTAATATAATATCGTATGTGGATACATGTTTAACTCATCTTAATTCGTACATCCATTAATCTAATTGCTTACATTTGAACATTGCAACCTTTTTAAAACTTATGTTCACATTATGTTGTGCCATATGTATATCATGTTACCTTTATACACAATAATTTCACACTACTTACATTTTCTTTGATATGCATCTTGTTATTACTACTCAGTTATTTAATATTTTCATTCTCATTACTTTCCATGTCAGAACTTCATTTACGTACTTCTTAATTTCTCTTATTACATTGCTGTCCAGAATACTCTTATATTTTATAAATCTCTTTTCCAATTGGTAATACCTTCATTTTCCTCCCAGATACGACCTGGAGACACATCGCTCCTCCTGCTTGTTGGCCCGCTTTTTCAACAATATGTCATTGATATGTTCGTCAAAATAGAAACGATGAGACTGAGATATGTTCGTACTCATCAAGATAAAATCAGGGCTGATTTGTATCAGGGATTGCAAGATTCGTTGCTTGCAGGCGAAACATAGAACGGTATGTTACATATTCTACCCGTACTATTTACTTAATTTCCGCTTCATTCATACATCCTTATCGTACATGTATTCATACATTCTTAATGCCAGCCAATGTAGGCATAAAAAAAATTCTTCCTTCATCTCATATTGGTAGTCCACGGGATATGCACCAACGCTATCAAGATGCGATGGCTGTTGTGCAAAGGTATGGTAAACCTGATTTTTTTGTTTACAATTACCTGTAATGCTAAGTGGCCTGAAATTATTAACGAACTGCTTCCTGGACAGCTACCGCAAAATGGACTCGACTTAACAACTAGAATTTTTCGTGCTAAATTAGAACAATTAAAACATGATTTATTTTACATAGGCGTTTTAGGCACCGTTATTGCACATGTACATGTTGTTGAATTTCAAAAAAGGGGATTGCCACGCACACATATTTTAATAATTGTAGCTGACAACGATAAGCTTAGTAATCCCGATGAGTATGACTCCGTTGTTAGAGTTGAAATTCCATGTAAAGAATTAGAACCTGATTTACATGCGACTATTCTAAAAACATGATTCATCATCCATGTGGACATTTTAATAAAACTGCCACATGCATGAAGAATGGCGAGTGTAAAAAAGGATTCCCAAAACCATTTGCTTCCGTTACCATACAAGGAAACGACTCATACCCAATATATAGGAGACGTGATAACATGACACAAAATGATTCAACGAATAACACAATTGACAATCGTTGGGTAGTGCTGTATAACCCGTTTTACTACTAAAATATGATTGCCATTTAAATGTTGAAATATGTTCAAGTATTAATTCCGTTAAGTATCTTTACAAGTATGTGTACAAAGGGTCTGACCGCGTTTCAAAGGTGTTTCTACCTTATCAAATGACAACAACGATGAAATATCAAAATTTGCTAATGCTCGATGGGTTTGTCCACCTGAGTCTTTATGGAGAATCTTTAAATTCCAGCTTAATAACATTATACCCTCTGTTATTGGTCTGCAAATCCATCTCCCAAATAGACAACAACTGCATTTTTCTTCCTCCGAACAATTGAATGATAACCTAATTAATGAAACTAGAACTAAAACTATGCTTGCTGAATATTTTAGTACAAATGTCAGTGATGAAGAGGCAAGACATTACTTTTACCACGAGTTCCCACAAAAATATTGGTGGGACAATAAAAATAAGTTGTGGATTCGTAGACAAAATAATCGTAGGGTTATAGGCAGAATTTACACCATGTCACCCACTGAAGGTAATCGTTATTTCCTGAGATTACTCCTAACACACGTTATAGGTGCGTTATCTTTTTTTGATTTACTTACTGTGCAAGGAACACAGTACCACACATTTAAAGAAGCCACTTAACAAAGAGGCTTATTGGAAAATGATGATGATATTTACGACTGCTTACGGGATGCTTCTAACACACATATGCCAAATGCACTTAGAAGATTATTTGTTACAATTTTAGTTTATTGCGAACCAAATCATGTGCGTAAAATGCGGGATTTTTTGTTTGAATACATGATGGAAGATTACAAACATACATCTTCTATTACCAACAACACATATTTCACTCATGTTGTCTATCACACCTTAACAACTTGCTACAGTAGTACAACAAATCAGTTTTGACTATGATTTTCCAATTTCATCTGCTGATTTCGACTCTGCCTCCAACTTTTGTACGACTATTTTGAATGAAATATCTGTCCATGTACCACAAGAAGACATTGACTTTGTTAACTGCTTAAATTTGGAACAACGACATGCATTTGATGTTATCATGAACTCTATTTCTCATAACATAAATTCTGTTTTTTCATAGATGGGCCGGGGGGTACAGGGAAAACATTTTTGTATAAGTCTATTTTAGCTCACTCACGAAGTAGAGGTTTAATTGCACTTGCAGTTGCCACATCGGGAATTGCTGCTTTAGCATTACCCGGTGGTCGAACTGCTTATTCATGATTTAAAATACTAATAACACTTGATTCTTCTTCCACCTATTACATTCTAAAACAATCTGATATTGCAAAACTTATTCGTGAAACATCTATCGTTATATGGGATGAAGCAACAATGGCTCATCGTCATGCTTTTGAGGCCGTAGATAAACAATTAGAGATATATGTAATACAGACAAACCATTCAGTGGCAAAATCGTAATTTTAGGTGGTGACTTTCGATAGGTTTTGCCCATTGTCCAAAACGGTACTAGAGCTCAAATTGTTGATGCATGCATTACACAATCATACATATGGTCAGACGTAACGATTTTTCACTTGACACAAAATATGCATGTCGTACATGATCCTTCTTATGCTAGCTTTGTTTTACGTATTGGAAACGGAGATGAACCATATGTGCATGATGACATGACCAAACTCCCTGATGATATTATTATATCATCGAACAATGCAAACCCAATTCATTCGTTAATCGACCATGTTTTCCCATCAATTAGCGAAACATTATATAATGCTACTTCTATTTTGAATAGAGCCATTTTAGCCTCCACCAATGAAACAGTTGATGCTATTATTAATACTGTTGTTAACATGTTCCCCGGTTCGGAATATACGTACTACTCCTTTGACTCCGTTGAAGAAGACACACATAATTTGTATCAGCATGAATTCCTAAATTCTCTTGCCCCAAGTGGACTACCGCCACATAAACTTTCTCTTAAAGTTGGTTGTCCAGTAATACTTCTTCGCAATATTGACCCAAAAATAGAATTATGTAATGGAACTAGGTTAATTTGCCATGTTTTCCAACGAAATCTTATTGATGAAGAAATTGCACAAGGACAAATGATTCCGACTATTGGTATCTACCAACACCAACATGTCTTCACCCATGGTCAGTTATATGTAGCTTTATCTAGAGGTATTGCACGAGAAATAACAAAAATTTTAGTTCAAAATGGAACCATCCCACCAAAAGATGGTACTCATACGAGAAATGTGGTTTACAAGGATGCTTTACTAACATGCACTTCAAACATGAGTTAGCCAATGTGTTATCCTACCATGTCTAATTTGCACAAACAACTCATTAATGTTACTGCCATCTATCTGTTTCCAGTTTTATAATTACCTCCCTGCTACGTGCAATGTTCTGCCTTATTTTCTCACACTTAAAAACAGTAATATTCTGCCATCCATATTTATGTGCTTCATATGCATCACAATTTACACCCATGCTGCATTAAAAAAAATCCATTTTTAACTCCGCCATCATATATTACTTTATTTGATGCTGGTTTCAAGCCCGGAAAAGGAGGAGAGGAAATGTTTATTTACTGCTCACCTCGCTACAAACACTCTCCACTGGAACACTGCAGGTACAAATGTTGACTTATGCATTCAGTACTACGTTTGTTTATCCTCCCTAACTTTATACTTCCTATTTTTATTCATTTATTGATTTACCTGTCACAAATCGATGACAAAACAAGGTGTTGGTTACGTAACTAATATTTTGAATTTCAAGGGAGTTATTGGTTTAACTGCATACATTTTCTGTACTCTTTCACTATCAACAACAGGCACGTTGGACAAAATTCCTTTTCTTTCCTTTTCAATATTCAATTTGTATTTTATTGCATTACTGTATGTCTTTCATTTACTTTCAAGTATCATTTATGTTCTATAGGTAAACTATATATAAAATGACAGCAATATTTAGCAATTGTTGGTGTTCGGTACTGAATAATATTATTCTTCATATTGACAATTTTTTTTATTTTTGTTATGCAAGCCTTGCAATACAATTTACAGAGTGTACATGTAAAAAATAAATTATACACACTCACTTAAGTAGCAAAACAACATAAGAGAGCTGAAGAAGTGGAAAATACAAGAGCAAATGTCATCCTAAGGTATATGCTTCTCTATTATTTTGTTTCTGAAAAAGTGGAATGATTTTTAGTAAATTCTCATATTCTATTACTATATTGCTTCTTACTGAAAACCAAAATTTATGCTGCTTGCATCATATGTATTCCACAAAATGAATTGTTCAAGTATTGAGCTAGAGAGATGGTCCAGATTCTAGGATGTTGATCCTTTCCCTTCATATTACAAAAGATAAGATATGCTAAAAAATAGATCTTTACCATGATTGGATTCATGTACTAATGTGCATCCACTTTTAATTGTAGCTTCTTTGGTAACCCTTTTCAAATATGTCCAATGCATGCAGCTCATGATATATCTCCTAAAATTTTAAGGTGAATTAAGCTTGTTTTGTGCATTGAATATCATAACAAGTGCATGAAAATTATAACAAAGACATTAGTTTGAGAACAAAAATCTATGATGAAAGCTACAGGGTTAGCTGTCCAAAAAAAAAAAGAACAGAGTACCATAAAGGCATTGAGTATGGAATTATCAAAAAACAAGAACACATGATTGTTAATGTAGTTTATATGATGAATATATTTTGCCCTGTTCTTTTATCAATGTTCGAATGAACATTACCTTAATGTGCATGTCATATACTCTGTCATCTTAGTGTTTACCAATTGTTGGTGTGGGTACTGAGTAATATTCATCTTCATATTGACAAGTTTTATATTTTTTTATGCAAGCCTTGCACTACAATTCACAAAGTGCACACGTACAAAATAAAGTATAGACACTCAGTTTGCAAAACAATAGAAGAGAGCTGAACAAGTGGAAAATATAAGAGCATACGTCATCTTACGGTATACGCTTCTCTATTTTTTTTTTTGGGAAAAAGTGGAATGATTATTTTGTTTCTGAAAAAGTGAATGATTTTCAGCAAACTCTCAGATTCTATTACTTTATTGCTTCTTACTGAAAACCAAAATTTATACCGCCTGCGTCATATGTATTCCACAGAATGAATTGCTCAAGTATTAAGCTAGAGAGATGGTCCAGATTCTAGGATGTTGATCCTTTCCCTTCATATTACAAAAGATAATATATGCTAATAATAGATCTTTACCATGATTGGATTCATGTACTAATGTACATCCTCTTTTACTTGCAGCTTCTTCGCTAACCCTTTTCAAATCTATTCAATGCATGCAACTCATGATATAACTCCTACAATTTTAAGGTGAATTAAGCCTGTTTTGTGCATTGAATATCATAACAGGTGCATGAAAATTATAACAAAGACATTAGTTTGAGAACTAAAATCTATGATGAAAGCTACATGGTTAGCTGACAAAGAAAAAAGAACAGAATACCATAAAGGCATTGAGTATGGAATTATCAAAGACCAGGAACATATGATTGTTAATGTAGTTTATATGATGAATATATTATGCGCTGTTCTTTTATTAACTATTCAGATGAACATTACCTTAATGTGCATGTCATATACTCTGTCATCTTAGTCTTTACCAGTTGAGGTACTGAGTAATATTCATCTTCATATTGACAAGTTTTATATTATTTTTTTGCAAGCCTTGCACTACAATTCACAGAATGCACACATACAAAATAAAATATCGACACTCAGTTTGCAAAACAATAGAACAGAGCTGAAAAAGTGGAAAATATAAGAGCATATGTCATCTTACGGTATACGGTTATCTCTTTTTTTTTTTGGAAAAAGTGGAATCATTTTCACCAAATTCTTAGATTCCATTTATGTATTGCTTCTTACTAAAAACCAAAATTTATATTGCTTGCTTCATTTGTATTCCGCAGAAGGAAGTGTTCAAGTATTGAGGTATAGAGATGGTCCACAAACGACGTCCATGCATTCTCTGCACATAACCGAACTGTTGAATATAGTGCAGATAGAAGCACATAAACAGGTGACATTCATTCCTATCTTCTCTCCCCCTTTTACCAATTCAAAATATCAATCCTTAATCATCTCCTTTTTTCCCTCCTTTCTATTGCCCATTTCTCCTACACCTGTTCACTAAGCATGCAACTTTCTTTTCTACTACTATATATATATATCTCCCCAACTGCGCTCCTTTAATCCTACCTTCATCACTCTTCCTCACTTTCCACCCATACGAGTGCGACCTTTCATACCCATAAAATGACCAAGGTTCTCCATCCCTTTCACTTCCATTTTTATTGTTTTCTTTTTTTTCTTTTTTTCTTTTTTACATATCTCTTTTTTTTCTTCCTCACTTTACAATCTGCCTGCTAATATCGTTAAACACAGCCTAAAAGATCAGCTAAAGGTAAGGGGATGGCAATCCCTGCTGTTGAAAAGCTGACACATAAAAGCTCCTGTAATTCTAAAAATCATACACCTACGACCTCTGCACCGCCTGTTGAAGTCCCGGAAGAGTTGGAGCGCAATATCACTCAATTTCAGACACCTAATCAGAACCAAGTACACAACGATGATGCCACTTCACACAGTTCTCCTCACATTCACCAAGTTGACATTGAGGATGATGAGTACTGGAATGATCCACAGTTGGTCAGCTTTGTTTTCAACTTCATTTAATTTTACTTAATCTACCATACTAATAGTTTAAAGACACAACTTATGACTCCATTTTTTCAAACTCTACAGATCGCAAAAATTGCTGAGCTTGAAAGATGTTCACGTTCGCAATCACGTTAACGCTTCTGCTGCTCCTGCTTTTGCTGCCCTGTTTCATTGTCATCCAATTCGTTTTTTTCCCTAACTGTTCTGCTTTTTATACTTTCTGCTACCAAATAAGCATTGCTGTCTGATGCCAATTATGTAATAAACTCTGATTGCATGTATTTTGTTTGCTCCATTAGTGCCTTTCCAGTTTCTTTATTTTCTACGTACTGTTACTTTCAACTGAGAGATAATATGTTTCTTTCTTCACGCCTATTCTCCACTTATGTAATCATGCATGTTTATTGCTTTCAATTTTTTACTGATTGCTTTTTTCCTCTGCATTCATTGTCTTCTGTTTTGCTTACTACATCCAAAAATCTACATTTTCTTCAATGTGGTGACTGCTCATTTCTTACTTCAATTCCAGATTTGGTCAAATGCATCTATGCACACGCCCATCGGTCGTACATATGTACTATGTATATACTATATATATATATATATATGTGTGTGTGTGTGTGTGTGTGTGTGTGTGTGTAGGATTAGCTTCAACATTACTTAACGCAATGAATCAGTAAAATAACCCATATGGTTTTCGGACACACGAGACTTTACCTCCATGTCAACAACATAAACTTCCATGGTCTTTTCGATCTAATCCTTGAACATCATGTTCACCAACCATTAATAGTAGCTCCAATGTTTTTTAGTCCAAATGGAATCACATGGTAGCGGTATAGTCCTAGATCGGTGATAAAATTTGTGTTTTTTATCTAATTCCAGCATTATGAGTTGATTGTATCCTAAATAGGCGTCCATAAATGATAGAAGTTCGTGTCCCTCCATTCTTTCTACGAAATGATCGATTCTATGGAGTGGAAAGCTGTCCTTGGGACTTGCTTTATTAAGGCTTGAGTAATTTATAAAGACTCTCGATTTTCCATTTGATTTCTTCACAACCACGAAATTAGACACCTAATCGGGATATGTTGTGCTTGTAAAACGGTTATCCACTAGTGTATCAACTTCTTCTTCCAAAGCAGCCGATCACTTTAGATCTTGAGTGCGCCTCTTTTACTTGAATGGAGTGAAGCAAAGGTCGATTTTCAATGTGTGGCATGCTACTTTGGCAAGATTCCAAACATATCAGCATGACTCCATGCAAATACATCCAGGTTAACTGGAGTAAAGCAGTTATTCTCTTTGCATCTTTAAATTGAGTTATGACACGATATTCAATACTCATGATGGGTCTTTCATGTCCATAAAGACATGAACCATGATTTCAGTTGGAGCTGCCCAGTTGTCTCCAGCGCTCTTCTTTCTAGGGTCCATAGTTTTATCAACACGACTATGTTCCTCTAGGCATGGGCTTTTCTGTAGTTATTACACGAGGAGTTCTCAAATGTGATGGGATCCCCTTATAATGTTCCCTTTTTCTTTCTTCCTTGCTTCTATTAATTTAAAATTGTAGTATTCATGTATAATGCCTTGATCACCTTTCAATTGCCAACCCCATTTTCTATAGGAAACTTCACTATCAAATACCATGGGTTAATCGCAATCTTAAAGTCCATTAAGGCATGTTTCTTAGAAGTGCATTGTAAGTTGAGAAGTTTCGAATCATCATTTCCCTTATTTTGGCCTTTACCCAATTCAATAGGCAAGTTGATTGTCCTGATTTGCTACGTTTGTTAGCAAACTCTAGATTCTTTAACTAGCAGTCTATCAGATCCTTCATAGAACGTGTCATCTGTTTAAAAGTCATGTGGAATAAGATGTTCACAGTACCTCTACTGTTGATCAACACTCTTTTAACCATTTCTAGTCCAATTCTATTTGTCATAACTATCATGTCAGAATTTTGGGCTTTGATGCCTTTAGATTGTCTCGCCATGAATATAATCTCATCATTAAATATCATTTGCTACTTCGTTGTGGTTTCATCTTCGACCACCAGACAACTTTTTTACTTTTGGCGCGTTCTTGGATGCATTCACATATCTTTCCATCTCTCTCCATCTCTTTTACCTTAGGTAAGGTCCTTCAGGGATTGTATGGATAAACAACTTCTTATTGTTGTGTCTGGTAGCTTGGTTACTAGGCATATATTAGTTTGTTGGAACTACTTGCCCCTATGTTGTTGGCGATGAGTTTTCTTCTTATGTCTTTTGCATTTAATCCTAGAATTTATTATTTTTGATCAAATCTTTGATGAGATTCTTCAAGTGACGGATCTTATTAGTGTCACACCGTATGTCTCATGGAAATGACGATGTTTGCCAAAAAGCTTTTGCGCTTTTGTTGATTCTTTGACATTGGGTTTTGGGGAGTGCTTGGTTCCCTTTGTGGCCAAGAAGATGTTTTCTAAGTTGTCACTCAAAGGAGCATACTCCTTAGGTCTGGGACTTTTGAGATATCTGATATCCCTTTTGCATTTCTCTTTATTCTGATTTCCTCTCTTCTGATTTTCAGGTTTATTCACATTACCATCTTTTCTGTTTTACCACAACATTACCTCATAGAATCTAATTCAAGTTCTCAACGATAGAGCCCTTCTCGGTGACATATGCCTCTTCAACTCTTAGAAATCCATGAGCTTTCATATAGAAATTTTCTACAAATGTGGAATCCTTCATCTTAATCTATCTTCCAAAGTTTTTTTCTTTATTAATGGCATGCGGCAATGCTATAAGAACCATTTTTGATTGGAGTTACAACTGTAGTGGTCGTAGAGTTAAATCAATTCAATAAAGACTCTAATGATTCTTGCGAGACTTAATACATTCTATATATCGACATTATGATTTAAGATCGTTTGGTTTATAGTCAAAATTGCTCCATATATCTTCTTGCTAGCACCTTGAACCAAGTGGTAGATTTAGGTGGAAGTTTCATGAACTAAACTAAAGTAAATCCTCTTATATAAATAGGAAAGCATCTGCACTTTAAAGCATCGGTTGCCCTTGCACCATTCATATGCCACTCGTACTTATACAGAAACAAGTTCGGAAGTTCGGTCCTTCGTTCCATTGTAGGTTGGCATTGTGCGAGGACTGATGTTCTTCAAGTATTCTACATCTAAAATTTCTTAGACAGACAAAGTTCAACTTGGAGCAAAGTCCCATTCGTCATCTGCATCCTTTCCAACCATACTATCTTGAATCAACTTCTTTATCATTCCAGAAATATACTCCTTCCTTACATGATTTCCTAATAACACCGTACAATGTTTGACTTCGCAAACCATCTTGACTTGCTGGCTGAGATCTTGGTCTTCCTATCTTCAAAGAAACCATTCGAGTGGGATTCAGTGGGCATAGAGGAGGTTTTACAACATATTTCATAGCAATAGTTTGATTTCTAGGTCCAACATTGATTTCAAAATCAAGTTCCAAGCTCTGATCCTGATCATCATCATATGCAGACATCTTGTCTGGATCCTAAGCAATATTTGCATGAAAGTACCGACTGTTGAAGTATGCGATACTATGTGTTAGATTGAGGAGGATATTTCGAATATTTAGGATCTGGAGGATATTTTCTGTATTGACCCAAAATTCCGGTCCAATTTGAGCTGACCAAAAACACAAGTCCAACCCCAAATTAAACTGAAAATCAGGAAATTAATAGAAAGAAAACAGAGGATGAGGAAAGATAAGATAGAAACTTCGAATAGAAGAAGAAGAAGAACACAACATCAGAGTAACACGAACCTCACAGCGGAACGAATAACATATAATATATATAACATAACTTGAAATATACATCTGTACTTGAATATACATCATTATCAAAGTACAACACTTACAACACAGCGGAAATAAACTATAGTTATATGATCCTAAAGCCTCCTGCTCAAGCTCTTCAGGTATATCTGTAAATTCCTGGCTACTTGACCGTCCGTACAAAATTGGGCACCCAAGAGTTTAGGGAAAACAAAACAAAATAAACTCCGGGTCAGCATGAGACTGGTATGAGTAAAACGGTTTAAAAACAGTTCGAACAAGTAAACGACATCTCATAAGACCATGCCATATAACGGAACGGGTTTTTCCCTTATGAGAATCCAAATTATCTTTATATCAAAAACCTTTTGATATTATAATAATGTCTATCAACCACAGTATAATAATCATCTAGCAGAAACGCTTTCATCTCACGTTCTACATATATAGTAAACAATCAAAACCGCAAGCACGTATTGGGTAATGGATTTCCAACTATGACAAGGTATGGAACCACCTTTCGCTAGTGTACCTCTAGAAAGGAATACACTGGGTTCAAAAAGAACATCTTGCAACCCGACCACACATGATCGACCACTCATTTCGCTTGAGTGTATCGAATGTATATAACCAATGGTTGGGATCAGCAGCCGTTTCCCGAATGGGACAGTATCGACAATAGATTTTTAGAAATAAATGAAACTCTAGATCATGTGATTATACACCCTACTTCAGTGCGACCGACTTAGTCATGCTGCCTGCCCGATTTCTGTCATTTACCGGTTGATGAGGCTAGAAGCTACGCTTTATCATCACACCAGATTCACTCTGAATGCCACATCATTAAATCCATCAAATCACCGATTGACGTCCTCAACCATAAATTATGTATTAGCTAAAATAAGTTTCCTTCTCCGCTTCCACTCTTCGTACGGTTGGAGAAATCAATATACGTGATCGTCTGGAAATACTCTGTCAGACATCTGTCCATACAAGTCATCCAGGAACAGGATGAACCGAAGGCACTATTCAATACATCCATCTTAAAAACTGTTATCTAAGACTTATACAATAGCCCTTGCACTTTACTCCGTCTTCAATTATCTTTGGCATGTATGCTTCGCAACGCTTATGCCAATATAGAGTGGTTCTTTGGATAATAATCCAACCGGTCTCTCCATATTAACAACGTTAAAATGGTCAAAACTTCGATAGTCTGTGATTTAACAATCAAAGAAAAACACGTGTGCAAACAACGATATTATTTCCAAATGGAAATTCTATCAATCAAACATCATTTAACATTTATCTCCTTAGTTCATTTTTCATCTCTTGTTTCCTTATATTCAACATTTCTTATTTTCTAAATTTAGAAAATATATGTTATTACCATTGGAAAACATTTCCATTGTTATTTACATATCACTATCATTTCACAACTATCAGTCCCTGACTGTAAACTAGTAAGAGAACAATTCTCTAAGCATAAACCCCGAAGGCCGAAACCAACATCAGATCGATACTCAGAAAACTATTCAACTTAACTAATCTCTAGTCAGTTTCTAATCTTGTTTAACTCTGTTTCTTTACCTCTATTTGATTTACTCTAATACGAATAACTAATATCTGTTTTAACTTTATTTCGAATAACTATATTCGATTTAACTCCATTCGCTTGACTCTAGATCGCAGCAATCACAATGGTTACGCCTGATTCCCTCAGGAAACATCCGACCGCCGTAGGCTATCTACAGCCCTGCGAATTACGCTAGCAATCGTGCTAAATGGTAACTTATCCTAAATAACTATGTCTGATTTACTCCTTTTGATAAACTACATTTGATTAACTCCTTTTGATAAACTACGTTTGATTAACCCCTTTTTATCTCGTCAGTTTCCTTTTATAATCCTATTAAGTTTCCAACTAAATATTCCTTTTATAATTCTATTTATTAACTAAATAAGTATTCCTTCATCCTATTTATTCTCTAAATAGATATTCCTTTATTCTATTCTACTCGTTTTATCAACATTTTTCCCCTTTATAAAACTCTATTCGTTTTATAAACATTTTCCTTTTATTTACTTTCGAAATATTTCCTTTATATAATATCGGTTGATTTTATAAAATTCCTTTAAATCAATATACATTGAAATAATTCTTCTTACATCCCAGGGTCTTTTATGATATTTAAAATATCGAATAACAAGGATCAATATCATTCTAACACACATAATCCATTACAGATTATATAACACATCATATATCATAATATACGAAAAACAGTAAAATAAATGTTGAGGAATCCAGTTGGATTCCTCCAACCTGTTTCCCTGCGTCACAGATGTTACACAACATAATCAACATCACTTTCAGTTCCATATGATATATTCTGTTAAACAGAATCAATATAGAAATTCAACTAACTGACTAGCAGTTCAATCAAACAGTCAACACACAGTCAATCAGCCAATATTTAACAGTTCTAAAAATACAACATGAAATTATAAACTGTTCAGAGTTAGTGAGATTTACTCACATTGGCAGTTCACCGTTAAAGAACGATAAGCTGTTGTTTGATTTGAATCAAACAGTTTATTTCATCGTAAATTCAAACGAGCTCTAATGGACTTCTAGTCAGTTTCACTGGGTAGTGTCCGTCCATACGATCCTAACGTGACCGATGGTTCAAATTTCTGATATAGTATGGCCAAGATATGGTATTAACAAGTTATACAATTATTTAAATGGATTTTAAATAAAAACTAAGCTAATTTTTAATTGGGCCTCACACTTGTTTTCCTCAGCCCATTACCATACCCAAGCCCGCAACGTAACCCTTCTTCCCCAACAGACAAACGCGACCTGGTCCTCAAACATCCATTAGCCGACCTTTGCTTGCTCCAATCCCCTCATCCTTCAACTTAAAAATCGAACTAAAATATCCATAAATCTCCTCTTCTCGAACTCTCCTTCCCCGTACCCCTCATTTCCAGTTCGACGCACCATGGTGATTTCCGTCGCCGACTACCTCGCATCAGTACAGTGACTGTTGCGTCACTTTAAACCACTGAATCCTACCAAAAATACAAGGTAGGTGTTAAAGTATCCCACAAACTCAGAAAGCAGATCAGTTTCGTGAATTAACGATCAAATCCCACGAAATCGAAAACCCTAACCTCTCTATTGAAGAACCCCACCACGAAATTGATCGTCGAACACACAACTACCTATATAGAAAGGTAGAGAATCCTTCAAGGAGCTCAAATATATATATATTACATGATTTATACATTTTTGTTTTGAGTTTCTTTGATTTTCTTTGGATATAAAACTTCACGATATTTTGTTTCTGGAGATAAGCAACTGGCGGCCGATGAAGACATTATATAACGGCAGAAATTTCCTTGTGTGGTTCAACAATGATGTATGTGGCACTTATATGTTCACACATTGTATTTAGATATCATATTTATTATTTATTTTTGCTTCTAAAAATTCGTGCGATCACACACGATACCAAAAAATCACGAAAATTGACATGCAGCTAGAGTTCGACATTACGGTCCCAACGAAACTTTCCGACTCCGTTTGCTCACACAGCGTATTTTTAATCGTCGAAATACTGACTGTTTCTCACTCTAAAAATCCGTACGACCATACTGTGACTCTAAAAATCACGGAACTTGGAATCTAGCAATAATTTAACATTGTGGATCCAACAAAATTAGTTTCGTCGAATTCTGAGGTCGTTTACAAAATTGGTTATTTTTAAAGCTCTGGATGACCCATTTAAATATATAAATATAATTAAATTAAATATAAATAAATTTATATTATCGTATATATTCACAGTGGAATACCATACAACTCTACTGGGATTTATAACTCAATATTTCAAATCTGGGTCAACCCGATATTCGATTTATATTGAAATCCCTTTTAAAAATATAAATAATTCCTTTATAAATTATAAAGGAATTCCACAACGACTTTTCTAAAATTTGATTTGGACGTAAATCAAAATCTACACGACGAAATCCCGATTTTTCTCTTCCACTAGAAAGATATACTCCACCAGCTCCACACGTTTCTTGTTTCACAGAAATCCGGCTTAAAACCAATCCTGTACATTCAGTTGAAGTTCAAATCACCAATTTACGAACTGCAGCGCCATTTCAAGCTCGATTTTAATTATTATATAGTTATACATTCAAATTGTTGTTATTATAATTTATTCGTTATTCTAATTCAATTCTAAACTGAATTAAATATCACAGATGATCCGGTTCACACCATATCATCATTTCAGCCAATTCTGATTATTTCAGAATTAAATATATTATTTAATTTATTATTTTAATTAAATATTCATCATTATTTAATTCCACGACCATTTAATTCACTACATCACTATTTACATAATTAAATAAATAAATTATAATACCTCTGCCAATGCGGGTCATTACAATCTTCCCCACTTAAAATAATTTCATCCTCGAAATTGCTAAGGTAGAGAACGACCCTATCGACTGGTTAGAACATATTTGTTCACTTCTTAACTTCAGTTTCAACTGAACCAATTTAATTTCAATTAAATTATTAATTTATTCTTATCAACGAAAATTTTCAAAAATCCTGAAAATTTTCTAACACCTTAACTCTTCGAAAAATTTCGCCAGCACCTCCTTTGTACTGGTCAATGCGTCAAACTCCAACTCGCCTCTCTGGGCCATCTCCATCCCAAAAGAAAATCAAACAGCCAAGCGGCTTGCCAATTCGGCTCATCAATCTTATATCCAATAGAAATATAAACTTGTACCTTTTGTCGGCATATCATTATATCCCTTCCACCTGTTATCAATTCAGCGGATACAAGGGTCATCCCAATCAAATCCCAATCCGGTTTTATCCATAACACAACCATTCGTTTATATCCGAGCCAAATATCATTTCAACTCGAGTTTCTTCTCGATTTCCAACTCTTAACTTGATTGTCACATTACACTTCAAATTCGAATCTCACACTCCAATTTGTCTTGATATCATTCTAATTCAATCTCAGTTACCACTTTACTGGCTTTACTTTAATTCAAATAGGCTTTCACAAATTTCTGTTAAATTTACTTTTAATTCAATCAGTCTTTCTTGGGAGTTTTAAAGAGTTTATCTTTTTTCAAAAATCAAATTTTCCGTTTGAACATGTCACTGAGCCCTTAATTAATATTCCATTAGTCAAATCACTTCTCTATTTTTTTATCAATATTTGTTAACCAAATATTTTCAGTAACCATATTGGCCTTTTATGTTATTTGGAAAACATTTCCGAATATCGCCTTCCTTTATTTTCTAAACTTTATAAAATATATGCTATTTATAATTGGAAAATATTCCAATTACCTATCTCTTTTCCGATCTCGTTTATTTCTATACTTAGGAAATATTCTTTATTATATTTCCAAGTTTACACTTATTTGGGTTAAAACGGATGTTGTGTAAAACATCGTTACGACAACCCAAATACTATATTCAACTAACTGTTATTCAACATTGATCTTCGAGCCTGAAATCTTACTATTTATTTGTTAATAATGAAATCAATCAAGTTGGGGTATAACTACCTCTCAGACCTTGATTGAATAACATTTATAACGTCAAAACAGATATGACTACTTACTCGAATAATCAATACCATACAACAACTTACTCACTTTTAAACATGTATACGCTTCCTCTTTCCATTCTTACTAGATTTTACTCTTAGTCTTCCTTTTTGATTTTACTATTCTATTTCTAAGTTCGTTTCCTTATCGACTTCTATATATATATATATATATATATATATATATATATATATATTGATACGTTCATTTCTAACTATCAAATTATCTTAAAAATATTCTAACTCCTTAAATTCCCAGAAAAAATTGCCATAACCTCCTTTATACTAGGAGCATCGGGATATTTCAAATAGCCTCCCATGGCCCTCACCAATCCAAAAGAAAAAGAAAAAGAAAAAGCCAAGCGGCTAGCCGTATATAAAATCTCATATATGAATTAAATACATACCTTTTCATCAAGCATTCTATTTATACCTTCATACCTTATCCACAACTATCTCATGTATATTTATACCTGCCCAATCTATTTTAACCATACCTGATCGTTTTAACTATATTCGTTAATTAATTTGTTAATTAACTCTTTAGTCTATTTCACTTTTATATTTGAACATGACATGTTCAAATATATTTTATCTTGCTTATTAACTAATTTGAATCCAAATTTCAAATTTCAGTTCTATATTCGATTTTGAATATCCATTTACAAATCCAATTCACCTTTCAAAGTTCAACTTCAAATTCAAAACCCGATTAACTAATTCCTCTTCGACTTAGTTAATTCTATTCAATTTCTATTCAAATTTTATATTATAAATCCCATTTGAATTTCTATACAACTTGTCTTTGCCAAAACAAATTCAAAACAGTATCTCTGGTAGTAATTCGTCACTTACAACTCGAAAATGAATACTGATGATGCAGCTGTCATCATCGGAATCTATTTTCCAGCGATCGAAGTGAGTTCAATACTATAAAACCATTTCTAAACATTTCCACTTTGAAATTCATTTCAAAATATAATTCACACGGCTTGTAAAACAAATTAAAATCTCCCAGGGTCTTAAATTTTCCTTACTTTTAATCCAAATCCATTTACAAACACTTATCCAATTTTCTAGAATTTTAATTCAATTTCTGGTTTAAATTCCAGATTTAACTCATCTAATTTCACGTATTTCACTTATATGAATTCTGATTGGTTATTTACATAACCATTTAGTTTATAATCTTACTTGATTATAATCACAACCAATATATCCACTATATTATAATTTTGATATATATATCTTCTCTATATCAAGATATACCTTGGGTAAACTTATTTTAATTTACCCTCTTTTCAAAACATATCGTGACGACCCATCATATTCGAGTGTTTAATAACTCCTACCGATACAGTGAATCAAACTAATCGACCAGAACTCATAAGCAACTCAATCAATGAATCTCCACAATATAAAACAAATTTTTATATCATCTACAAATACGTTCACTCATATATATACACTCAAACTCAATCTAGGGTATTACTAACCCCATCTCTACTGAGTCACGCCACAGAGCCAAGGTAATTCACGTAACCTTATGCTCTGATACCAGTTGTAATGACCCAAAATTCTGGTCCAATTTGAGCTGACCAAAAACACAAGTCCAACCCCAAATTAAACTGAAAATCAGGAAATTAATAGAAAGAAAACAGAGGGTGAGGAAAGATAAGATAGAAACTTAGAATAGAAGAAGAATACAACATCAGAGTAACACGAACCTCACAGCGGAACGAATAACATATAATATATATAACATAACTTGAAATATACGTCTGTACTTGAATATACATCATTATCAAAGTACAACACTTACAACACAGCGAAAATAAACTATAGCTATTTGATCCTGAAGCCTCCTGCTCCAGCTCTTCAGGTATATCTGTAAATTCCTGACTACTTGACTGCCCGTACAAAATTGGGCACCCAATAGTTTAGGGAAAACAGAACAAAATAAACTTCGGGTCAGTCATGGGACTGGTATGAGTAAAACGGTTTTAAAATAGTTCGAACAAGTAAACGATATCTCATAAGAACACGCCGTATAACAGAATGGGTTTTTCCCTTATGAGAATCCAAATCATCTTTATATCAAAAACCTTTTGATATAATAATAATGTCTATCAACCACAGTATAATAATCATCTACCAGAAATGCTTTCATCTCACGTTCTATATATATAGTATACAATCAAAACCGCAAGCATGTATTGGGTAATGGATTTCCAACTATGACAAGGTATGGAACCACCTTTCGCTAGTGTACCTCTAGAAAGGAATACACTGGGTTCAACAAGAACATCTTGCAACCCGGCCACACATGACCGACCACTCATTTCGCTTGAGTGTATCGAATGTATATAACCAACAGTTGGGATCAGCACCCGTTTCCCGAATGGGACAGTATCGACAATAGATTTTTAGAAATAAATGAAACTCTAGATCAGGTGATTACACACCCTACTTCGGTGCGACTGACTTAGTCATGCTGCCTGCCCGATTTCTGTCATTTACCGGTTTATGAGGCTAGAAGCTACGCTTTATCATCACACCAGATTCACTTTGAATGCCACATCATCAAATCCATCAAATCACCGATTGACGTCCTCAACCATACATTATGTGTTAGCTAAAAGAAGTTTCCTTTTCTGCTTTCACTCTTGGTACGGTTGGAGAAATCAATATACGTGATCATCTGGAAATACTCTGTCAGACATCCGTCCATACAAGACATCCAGGAACAGGATGAACTGAAGGCACTATTCAATACATCCATCTTAGACACTGTTATCTAAGACTTATACAATAGCCCTTGCACTTTACTCCGTCTTCAATTATCTTTGGCATATATGCTTCGCAATGCTTATGCCAATACAGAGTGGTTCTTTGGATAATAAACCAACCGGTCTCTCCATATTAACAACGTTAAAATGGTCAAAACTTCGATAGTCTGTGATTTAACTATCAAAGAAAAACACGTGTGAAAACAACGATATTATTTCCAAATGGAAATTCTATCAATCAAACATCATTTAACATTTATCTCCTTAGTTCATTTTTCATCTCTTGTTTCCTTATATTCAACATTTCTTATTTTCTAAATTTAGAAAATATATGTTATTACCATTGGAAAACATTTCCATTGTTATTTACATATCACTATCATTTCACAACTATCAGTCCCTGACTGTAAACAAGTTGGAGAACAATTCTCTAAGTATAAACCGCGAAGGTCAAAACCAACATCTGATCGATACTCAGAAAACTATTCAACTTAACTAATCTCTAGTCAATTTCTAATCTTGTTTAACTCTATTTCTTTACCTCTATTCGATTAACTCTATTTGATTTACTCTAATACGAATAACTAATATCTGTTTTAACTTTATTTCGAATAACTATATTCGATTTAACTCCATTCGCTTGACTCTAGATCGCAGCGATCACAATGGTTACGCCTGATTCCCTCAGGAAACATCCGACCGCCATAGGCTATCGGCAACCCTGCGAATTACGCTAGCAGTCGTGCTAAATGGTAACTTATCCTAAATAACTATGTCTGATTTACTCCTTTTGATAAACTACATTTGATTAACTCCTTTTGATAAACTACGATTGATTAACCCCTTTTTATCTCGTCAGTTTCCTTTTATAATCCTATTTAGTTTCCAACTAAATATTCCTTTTATAATTCTATTTATTAACTAAATAAGTATTACTTCATCCTATATATTCTCTAAATAGATATTCCTTTATTCTATTTTATTCGTTTTATCAACAATTTTCCCCTTTATAAAACTCTATTCGTTTTATAAACATTTTCCTTTTATTTACTTTTGAAATATTTCCTTTATATAAAATCGGTTGATTTTATAAAATTCCTTTATTTCAATATACATTGAAATAATTCTTCTTACATCCTAGGGTCTTTTATGATATTTAAAATATCGAATAACAAGGATCAGTATCATTCTAACACTCATAATCCATTACGGATTATATAACACATCATATATCACAATATATGAAAAACAGTAAAATAAATGTTGAGGAATCCAGTTGGATTCCTCCGACCTGTTTCCCTGCATCACAGATGTTACACAACATAATCAACATCACTTTCAGTTCCATATGATATATTCTGTTAAACAGAATCAATATAGAAATTCAACTAACTGACTAGCAGTTCAATCAAACAGTCAACACACAGTCAATCAGCCAATATTTAACAGTTCTAAAAATACAACATGAAATTATAAATTGTTCAGAGTTTGTGAGATTTACTCACATTGGCAGTTCACCGTTAAAGAAGGATAAACTGTTGTTTGATTTGAATCAAACAGTTTATTTCGTCGTAAATTCAAACGAGCTCCAATGGAATTCCAGTCAGTTTCATTGGGTAGTGTCCGTCCATACGATCCTAACGTGACTGACAGTTCGAATTTCTGATATAGTATGGCCAAGATATGGTATTAGCAAGTTATACAATTATTTAAATGGATTTTAAATAAAAACCAAGCTAATTTTTAATTGGGCCTCACACTTGTTTTCCTCAGCCCATTACCATAGCCAAGCCCACACCGTAACCCTTCTTCCCCAACAGACGAATGCGACCTGGTCCTCAAACATCCATTAGCCGACCTTTGCTTGCTCCAATCCCGTCATCCTTCAACTTAAAAATCGAACTAAAATATCCATAAATCTCCTCTTCTCGAACTCTCCTTCCCCGTACCCCTCATTTCCAGTTCGACGCACCATGGTGATTTCCGTCGCCGACTACCTCGCATCAGTACAATGACTGTTGCGTCACTTTAAACCACCGAATCCTACCAAAAATACAAGGTAGGTGTTAAAGTATCCCACAAACTCAAAAACCAGATCAGTTTCGCGAATTAACGATCAAATCCCACGAAATCGAAAACCCTAGCCTCTCTATCGAAGAACCCCACCATGAAATTGATCGTCGAACACACAACTACCCATACAGAAAGGTAGAGAATCCTTCAAGGAGCTCAAATATATATATATTACATGATTTATACATTTTTGTTTTGAGTTTCTTTGGATTTAAAACTTCACGATATTTTGTTTCTGGAGATAAGCAACTAGCGGCCGATGAAGACATCATATAACAGCAGGGGATTTCCTTGTGTGGTTCAACAATGAAGTATGTGGCACTTATATGTTCACACATTGTATTTATATATCATATTTATTATTTATTTTTGCTTCTAAAAATTTGTGCGATCACACATGATACCCAAAAATCACAAAAATTGACATGCATCTAGAGTTCGACATTACGGTCCCAACGAAACTGGTTTCGTCGAATTCCGACTCCGTTTGCTCACACAGCGTATTTTTAACCGTTGAAATACTGACTGTTTCTCACTCTAAAAATCCGTACGACCATACAGTGACTCTAAAAATCACGGAACTTGGAATCTAGCAATAATTTAACATTGTGGATCCAACAAAATTAGTTTCGTCGAATTCTGAGATCTTTACAAAACTGGCTATTTTTAAAGCTCTGGATGACCCATTTAAATATATAAATATATTTAAATATAATTAAATTAAATATAAATAAATTTATATTATCGTATATATTCACAGTTGAATACCATACAGCTCTACTGGGATTTATAACTCGATATTTCAAATCTGGGTCAACCCGATATTCGATTTATATTGAAATCCCTTTTAAAAATATAAATAATTCCTTTATAAATTATAAAGGAATTCCACAGCGACTTTTCTAAAATTTGATTTGGACGTAAATCAAAATCTACACGACGAAATCCCGATTTTTCTCTTCCACTAGAAAGGTATACTCCACCAGCTCCACACGTTTCTTGTTTCATAGAAATCCGGCTTAAAACGAATCCTGTACATTCAGTTAAAGTTCAAATCGCCAATTTACGAACTGCAGCGCCATTTCAAGCTCGATTTTAATTATTATATAATTATACGTTCAAACTGTCGTTATTATAATATATTCGTTATTCTAATTCAATTCTAAACTGAATTAAATATCACAGATGATCCGGTTCACACCATATTGTCATTTCAGCCAATTCTGATTATTTCAGAATTAAATATATTATTTAATTTATTATTTTAATTAAATATTCATCATTATTTAATTCCACGACCATTTAATTCACTATATCACTATTTACATAATTAAATAAATAAATTATAATACTCTGCCAATGCGGGTCATTACAATTTCATATGTGGAGAATATTTAGGATCTAGAGGATATTTAGGATCTGGAGGATATTTCAGATATTTTGGATCTAGAGGAAATTTTGGGAATTTCCATATACTTCCCTATGTCTATATAAGCTATGTCGGATCCAAAAGGAGGAGGGACAACAAAATCAAGAGATTAGATCAAGGTTTATTCTAATTAGGGTTTAGGCAATCCTAATCTTCTTCAATTCTTTTCTCCACAAAATCAATTTTTTCTAGTAAATTTGATCATTGTAATCAATCTCTTGTACCCTTCTATTGATATTAATAAAGGTTTCTCTCTCAAAGTGGACGTACACTGACAAGACGTCGGTGGAACCACTATAAATCCCTATGTGATTTAGTTTCTCGTTATTGCTCTATTATTTCCATTGTTTGGTGATTGTGATTGGCTTGGATAAGATTGAAATTGTTTAATTGGTTGTATTTGCACTATTACCACAATCTTGTTTTTTGCGACATTGGGGATTTTTGATTTAAGCGGTCTTGAATCAAAATTTCTCCATAACATTTGGTATCGGAGCATTGGTGTTGGTAGATAGCTGTAGAAATGCCAGAATCGGGTTCAAATAATCCATCAACAGTTGGTCCAAGTGGTGTAGCTCCTTATGTATGTGGGTCGTATGCTGCTGCTGGTTCACAGTTTGTTATCGACAAGTGGAATGGCGATAATGATTTCGAAAAATGGCAATGGAAGATGAAACTAGTCCTGAGGCGGAATCGGGTACATCGGGTGGTGTTTGATACATATTTATTGCCAGAGGACATCTCAGATGTGGAGAGAGAAGAAATGGAAGAGTGGGCATTCACTACACTTCAACTTGCCATGGGGGAGAATGTTATTTCCGGAATTAGTGGTGAGATGACTGTTAAAGGTATTTGGAACAAGTTGGAGGAGTTGTATATGAAGAAGTCACTCACAAATCGACTGATCTTGTTGCGGACTTTCTTTACCTACAAGATGAAGGAAGGAACTTCGCTAAAGGCGCACTTAAATGCGTTTGATGATTTTCTAATGAAGATGAAGGTGGTAGATTTGAAGATTGAGGAGGAGCATAAGGCGATGATATTGTTATGTTCATTTCCTGAGCGTTATACTGGGTTCTCAAACAGTTTGATCTATGGCTGGGATACACTGACTCTAATTGATGTCAAGACGGGTCTTCTTAGTGAGGAATTGCGAGATCATATGAAGGAGCTGAGTGATGGTAGTAGTGGTGCTGGTAATGGTCAAGGTTTATTTGCGGAGAAAGAAAAGTCAAAGAAGAAGGGAAACCGGGGGCGTTCTAAGTATAAGAAGCCCGATAGAAGAGGAAAGTCAAAGGAAAGAAATGGCAAGTGCTTTATATGTAAGAAACCTGGTCACTGGAAGAATAATTGTCCAGACAAGGGGAAGAAGGAAGTAGCATCTTCATCAGTTGCGGTGGAGAGAGATGTTAGTGAGGGAGACGTAGATGTTCTGTCGGCAGTAGCATCAGATGTTTCGGGCAGCGATTGGGTGCTTAATTCGGGGGCTTCATATTACATGACGCCTAATAGGAATTGTTTTTCTTCTTATGTTGAATAAGGAGGAAAATCAATTGTTAAGGGAAACAGTGCAGTTTGCAAGTCGAAGGGCATTGGATCCGTGCAAATTCGGATGTTTGACGGAGTGGTTCGTACTCTCACTAGTGTGCGCTATGTTTCGAGACTACGGAAGTCACTTATCTCTTTGGGACAGTTGGATTCTTTAGGTTGTAAGATCACTATTTTAGAGTGATAGCTTGAGGGTTTCGAAGGGTGCGCTTATGGTTATGAAGGGTGCTAAAACTCATGGTATCTATTTGCTTCAAGGAGTGACCGTGGAAGGCGAAACTTGTGTCGGTGTTGATAGTTCTCGTGGCTTAGATGCTACACGGCTGTGGCATTTGAGATTGGGTCATGTCTCGGAGAAGAGTTTAGATGTTCTTCGTTGAAGAGAGATGATTGATGTGACAGTTTCAACAAGTTGGAGATTTGCGAGGAATGTGCCATGAGGAAGCAAACTAGAGCATCATTCGTTGAAGGAAAACATGATTCAAGAGGGATTCTTGAGTATGTGCACATGGATGTTTGGGGACCAGTACCTGTAGCTTCTTTGGGAGGAGCAAGATATTATATTTCTTTTATTGATGGTTTTTCTTGGAAGGTTTGGGTGTATGTAATGAAGGCCAAGTTGGAGGCATTTGCAAGATTCAAAGAATGGAAGGCTCTTGTTGAGAATGAGAGTGGAAAGACTTTGAAGGTTCTTAGGTCCGATAATGGCGGCGAATATGTTTCCAGAGAATTTCTGAATTTTTGCAAGCATCATGGTATTCGGAGGCATTTTACTACACCGGGAGATCCGCAATCTAATGGAGTGGTGGAGAGAATGAACCGAACTCCACTAGAGAAAGCTCGATGCTTGAGATTGACATCGGGTTTGTCTAAGGGATTTTGGGCCGAAGCTTTGTCAACCATGGTGCATATTATTAATCGGATTCCATGCTCGGCTATTGATAACAAAATTCCGAAGGAAGTGTGGAAGGCAAAGAGCATTGACTTGAGTTATCTTCGTGTATTTGGCAGTCCTGTTTATGTGCATGATCCGAGGAATGATAAACTCTCACCTAGAGCTTTCAAAGGGATTTTTCTCGGTTATATGGATGGTGTCAAAGGTTATCGGATTTGGAATCCGGAAACGAAGAAGGCTATGGTTTCTCGTCATGTTACTTTTGATGAGTCGGCTATGTTCAAGGAGAATGAAGGCTCATCGGATGTTCCGGATTTGGTTCATAGTGAATTAAAGGAGAAGGAAGTTATTCCCACTTTCAGGCCTAGAGAGAGTAGAGTTGTTGGAGGTGCTTGCGGGGTGAATGTGGTTGATGTTACATCACATAGTCCACAGGATTTATCTAGTAGTGTTGGTGATGTGCACGAGCCTAGAGAAGATTTAGTTCAAGGTGGAGCTGAAGAAAGACCGGGTGATGGCATTGCTACTCGGGTTAGTCGTCGTGCTATAAGGCCACCCGAAAGATATGGTGATTGGAACTATCTTAGCTTTTGTGAGAATTTGGACTGTGCTCTTCATGTAGTCTAAGATGAGCCGATGGACCTTGATGACGTCATGGATTCGAGTGATAGCTCGAAGTGGATTTGCGCCATGGAGGAAGAGATGCAATCGTTGATGAAGAACCATACTTGGGAGTTGGTTCCACTTCCTCAAGGAAACCGTGCTATTGGGTGCAAATGGATATATAAGGTGAAGGACGATGGAAGATACAAAGCTAGGCTAGTGGCTAAGGGGTTTGCACGGAGGAAAGGAAAGGAGTATGATGAGATCTTCGAACCGGTTGTGAGGCATACTTCTATCCGGATATTACTTGCATTAGTTCCTATTTACGACTTGGAGTTGGAGCAACTAGATGTGAAAACCGTCTTCTTGCACGGAGACTTGGATGAAGACATCTACATAGGGCAACCAGAAGGGTTTGTTGTAGAAGGTAAGTCAGAACTAGTTTGCAAGTTGAAGAAATCACTATATGGTTTGAAGCAATCACCTAGGCAATGGTACAAGAGATTTGATCATTTCATGCTTGAAAGTGGCTTCCACGAAGCATCAAGGATGCTTGCGTTTACTTCAAGAGGTTAGGAAATGATTGTTGGGTGTATTTACTCTTGTATGTGGACGATATGCTCATTGCTTCTAAGGACAAGGCAGAAGTCAAAAAGTTGAAAGAAAAATTAAAGGCGGAGTTCGAAATGAAAGATCTTGGAGAAGCAAGGAAAATCTTGGGCATGGAAATTGAAAGAGATCGAAAGTGTTTTGAGTTGAGATTGACTCAAAAGGAGTAAATTAAGAAGGTGCTTTGCCGGTTTAGCATGGAGAACGCAAAGGCGTTAAATACACCTTTACCTTTGCATATAAAGCTTTCAAGTAAGGGATCACCTATCGAGGAGAAAGACAAGGCTTATATGGCAAAGGTGCCATATGCTAGTGCGGTTGGAAGTTTGATGTATGCCATGGTGTGTACAAGACCCGATATTGCAAATGTCGTCGAGGTGGTTAGTCGGTATATGGCTAATCCAGGGAAATCGCATTGGGAAGCCGTGAAGGCTATATTGAGATACTTGAAAGGCACAACATCTCATGGTCTTGTTTTTGGTGGTAGAGATGGATTGAGTTGCAAGTTAGTTGGTTATTGTGACTCGGACTACGCCGGTGATAGGGATCGGAGGAAATCAACTTCCGGGTATGTCTTCACACTTGGTGGTACGGCCATTAGCTGGAGATCGAGATTGCAAACCGTAGTTTCTTTATCCACTACGGAGGCGTAGTTGATAGCCGTTGTGGAAGCGGCAAAGGAGGCACTCTATTTGAAGCGACTATTGTGTGACTTGGGTTTCGAACATGAGAGTATCGATGTTCGATGTGATAACCAAAGTGCAATACATTTGGCAGAGAATTTGGCATTTAGCTCACGAACGAAGCATATTGAAGTGAGCGAGTCATTTCTAGTAGCCATGGACGAAGACAAGAAAGTATGCCTTCGGAAAGTGCACACAAAGGATAATGCGGTGGACATGTTCACTAAGGCATTGCCGATTGGAAAATTCGAGCATTGCTCGAACTTAATTCGCTTGGAGAGATGCTAGGTGCCACGTGGTGGCACAGTTGAGAGAGAAACTTGGATGTAGAAGAGTATCAGTGAGAGGTTGGTGTTCTGTCTTCATGGTAAGTACTTTTTTCACTCCTGAGTACATTGTCTTTTGGTGAGACTGGTTTAGGAGTTGGATGTTTCAACACTTCATTGACGAGTGGGGCTATGCCTGAACTCGTTAGTGAAGTGCAATGGGCGGTGGCTATGCCGAAGTTCATTGGGGAAACATTCAAGCTTTCTTGATTGAAGATAGTAGGAAATGCTTGGGTGCATTGAAGTTTGTGATGTAGATGAATATAGTATCGAGGTGGAGTGTTGAAGTATGCGATACTATGTGTCAGATTGAGGAGGATATTTCGGGATATTTTGAATATTTAGGATCTGGAGGATATTTTCAGATCTGGAGAATATTTAGGATCTGGAGGATATTTCGGATCTAGAGGAAATTTTGGGAATTTCCATATGCTTCCCTATGTCTATATAAGCTCCATTGGATCCAAAAGGAGGAGGGACAAAAAAATCAAAAGATTAGATCAAGGTTTATTCTAACTAGGGTTTAGGCAATCCTAATCTTCTTCAATTCCTTTCTCCACAAAATCAAAATTTTCTAGTAAATTTGATCGTTGTAATCAATCTATTGTACTCTTCTATTGATATTAATAAAGGTTTCTCTCTCAAAGTGGACGTACACAGACAAGACGTCGGTGGAACCACTATAAATCCCTGTGTGGTTTAGTTTCTCGTTATTGCTCTATTATTTCCATTGTTTGGTGATTGTGATTGGCTTGGATAAGATTGAAATTGTTTGATTGGTTGCTTTTGCACTATTACCACGATCTTGTTTTCCGCGGCATTGGGGATTTTTGATTTAAGCGGTCTTGAATCAAAATTTCTCCACAACACTGACTTGTCTTGAAATTGAGATTTCTAGGAAGCATATTTCCATTCCCTTCAGTTAAATTTTAATTTTCATTTGTAACATGTAATCCATACCCATATCCTTGAGTTTTCTTCCACCTACGCCAATCAGGAGCAGATGAATGTGCATGTTCTTCCAAACCTACGTCTTCTCTAGTTGTTCCGGCATTGGTTTTATATGGAAGTTCAAGTAGAACTTCCATCGCATCCATAAGAGCTTTATGAGCAGTTTTCATTCTTTGATTCATATTGTTTACCACCGTATCTAATTCCTTTCTAGTTATAGTATCCTCTTGAGAATGACTTCCAATTTGATTATTGGTTTCCGTATTGGCAGCAATTATATTAACTTTCCCTCCAGCTATTATAAAGGACTTTCCACTGTAAGACTCAGTAGGATTCTTCCGTGAAGGCTTTTCTCTTCCGATCAAAAAATAATCAACACCTTTTAAAGATCAAATCATAGATATTACACATTATAGATCTATAGTAGATAATTTAGATCTATGTCTCTTATTAAATTTCCAATGGACGCACCAAATGTTTATACCAAAAATGACGTAAACTCCCAATGGTGGTGAAAGCATCAGTCTATGTAGATAAATGAGTTGATTTCTCCATAGGCCTAATTCGGACAATAATTAAATAGTAAAAAAGACCCAAAAAAAATAAGAGATGGAACACAACAATTTAGAGTGGTTTGACTATTAAAGAAGCCTACGCCCATTATGAAGATTCTTTGTTCATTGACTGCATATTATAAGTGTTTGGAGTACAATTGAATGAAGTATGAGACAGATTGAAGAGTCACAATTGTCTCTATGGTGGCTGATTTGAGGGAGGAAAAGCTTAAAGATTGATTCCAACAGCGTGTAGGCAAAAAGTTTTCAAATCATTTTATGTTGCATGTAGTCTAATATTTATAGGAGTATTGAGATGACATAGGCCAAACCAATGCGCAAAGCACTCGTATTGAAGACTAGAAGACACGCCAAAAACATGAACCCACATGAGTTGTATATTCAGGTCGGTGCTGATCCATAAGTTGTGGGTTGGTGCCGATACAAATGTATTAGTCCTCTAGAGTTGTGATCTTTTATGATATCTTTCTTACTTCCTTGTGACGCTACCTGTCAAGTTTCGCAACTTTTAGACTTCGTTTGATGGTAGTTCACACTTGAGTTTATTTGAAGAGCAACTTGAATATGATGATCTATCAATAAATTAAGTCACATACATTATAGTACAATCAAACTTAAAAAGAGAGGCTAATGAGATGAGAGGAGTGTGATGGAATACACCACAATGGGTCGGTTTGCTTTGCCGACCTATAGGATATGAGTCAGTACCAACCTAAAAACATGGGCTGTTTTGGCTATGTTTTTCGTTTTGGCTATGTTTTTCTTGAGGTCCATCATTGCTACCTTCTGACACTACTACAAAAAAGGATATTAAAGGCGACTGAAAATGACAGCATTATTAGTAATTAAGGCAAATAATTAGCAAAATTTTCTCTTAATACAATGAGAGGTGTTGACCTAGGGAATTGTGGTGGATTCAACACATGCCAACCCTCCAGAGTAAATATCGTAGAAAAACAATAAACCAAAGTCATGTAAGTAAATGCAGAGAAAACACAACTTTTTATAGTGGATCGACACTAACGTCTATGTCACTTCATGGTAATCATTCATCACATAATTGATGATTATAATTGTTATGCAGGTTCAGACAATATTGAGTACAAAGCGTTACAATAGAACAACAAAATAATTGTTAATTCTAAACTTTGATTACAATGCGCTTCGTTTTCTTCGTAGAGTGAAAAATGTGTTGACTTGGTCAACAGTGTCTAAAAAGTAGTTCTAATGTCCAAGAAATCAGAAAATATCCAAAACAGCCCAAAAGCAGTGTAATTATCCTTGTAAATGCCCAAAAGTTAATGGAAAACATTTGAGCAACGTTTTATTGATCCACGCTATGTTCAATAGTCATGAAGAAGAAGATGGAAGCCATTAATGGTGCTTGAGAGCTTCAAGAAGTCCAAAAATCCACGCAAAAAAATATCTGTATGAAAGTCATGCTTGGGGGTATTTATAGGTAGCGGGTTAGGTAGGAATAGGTGAGATTTGGGGACCACATCACAAAAAAATGCATCCTACAAACTCGCATGCCAAAAAATCGCATCGCAAAAATCTGGTGAAAATGCGTATCGATCAGGCAAAAACAGGTGACCGACACAGTAAAAAAAAACGTGATCTGGAACATTTGCCACTTAGAAAATCTCGCATCACCAAAAAATGGTGATCAACACTTGCAAATCCTCTAAAATACCCTGATCCGCATGGTATTTCTGTTGTGCCATGTTTTATGGCATTTGCCAAGCTCCAGATTGTATCTGGAAATCGCATCATTTTCCTCGCATCGCACTCGTGCTAAATCAAAATCATGTGATGTGATCAAACAAAAACCGCATCGTATCCTAGCTGATCCGCCTTTTCCCGATCCGCTTCCTGTGCCAAGAATTTCGCACCGTATCCCTGTGTGCATGCCATGAAAATCATCACATCCCCTGATGCGATCAAGGAAAATCCCATCACTTTTCTGGGATGCGATTCTTGCCGAATCCGATCCAAATTTGCTAAACCAAAGCCGATTTTGCCACGGACGTTTCCCCTGATGTGCGCATGTGAAAAAGAGTGATCGGACCGTATTAATCCATCGATTTTGGGCGTGCCAAATCCAAGTTTACCAGATTTTCCAGAGTGATCAACCAAGGTTTTCCACATGATTTTCCCATGCCGATCAGGCGTTTTTGACGTGCCGAACTAGTTTTTACCAATTTACCAGATTTCAACGCCGTGAGTCGCGCAAGCCATTTACCCTGATTGTGCCATGTCGATCAGCTGTTTTTGAGTGCTCAACACTGTTTTTTTGGCAAACGCCATATTTCAACGCCGCGAGTAGCGAAAACCATTTTTTACGATCGTACCACGCTGATCAGCTGTTTTTGAGTGTGCGACACTATTTTTGCCACTTGCCAGATTTTAATGTCGTGAGTCACGCAACTCATTTTTCGTGATCGTGTTATGCCGATCAGCTGTTTTCGAGGGACTGACACTATTTTTTGGAAAATGCTGATTTTCCATAGTTTGATCACACTGTGAGTCACGCAAGCCATTTTTCCACGATGAGTTTTGCCACGTGATCGAATCGACACGCTCAAATATTTTGAGCTGATCGGACCGAGTCGATCACGTATTTTCACTATGCCAGATTATTCGAGTCCACTGACGACTGATTTTATGAATCGATGTCATTTCCAATTCTTTTCTGAATACGTTGCGACTTCGATGAATCAGTTTGCGCTTTCAAAAAACATGTCAACAAGGGACAAAAGAAGAAATGCCTCTAAAAGTCGAGCCTCTAATAACAGGTAGGGGAGCGCTATTAACAAAAATGCCTCTACTTGTATTCATGTCACGTAGTACCTTCTACCTTGTAGTAAATCAGCAAAGCCGTCAACATCGGCCCCTATTAATTTATGCATGGCAGGTAAACTAGCATGATAACGGAAACAGATTTTACCTTCAACGAACCAATAACTTTTGCATAAGAATACACCTTAAATATTAAAGTGGGTAGTCAAATGCACAAATTATCACTTAAATGACATAAGAAGAATAATAAGTACCCCCAAGAAAATGAAATGTCTTATCATTACAAGAATATTTAACGGTTAACAACATTTTTTGTACAATACATGAAATAATCTCACCAAAAGTATAACCAAAATGATACAAAACTAGTTAGAAAGTTAATTTCTTTGAATACGTTGCCACAAGTCTGTAAAGATAATGCATCTTTGAGCATTGAATTTCTCCAAGAGGGTAATGCATTGACATGATAGGATTACTTTGATAACGAACCAAATGCACGAACAAGAAGCCAAAACCAAATGTTTCAAGTGATAATTCTGGTTATTAAAGACATAAAATCTGCAAAACAAAAGAATAAGATTTTAATTTCACATGAAAAGGACTAATGACATATTGGATAAACATAATTTTAACAAACCATTTTCATATATAATGGTATATATTTTTTCCACAAAAGGTAGCAATTTAAATTGCATTTCCTGATATATTAGCATGTTAATGTTGATTGATCAATAAAATGGGTAGATGTCACATATCAAGTATTTTAAACTATTTTACATAATTAGGGTTGAGTCCTAATACATAGTTCCTACGTTTGGAGAAGTTGCCTTGCTATATTACCGTTAAAATACCAAGTTTAGACTTCAATACGAATTAAGATATGGCAAGATGGAAATCTCAGAGTGATGATTCATGATTGTCCGAATGTTGTGCTTTAAGATGAATTTTTCAGTGCATGTTTTGGTTATAAAAAGAAACTTATCTAAGGATCACTACAAGAAAAAGCTGCATATAGCAGCGGCATAATCCGCTTCAAATCCGTCGCTAAACAGGCCTTAGCGACGGATTTCCTACATAACGGTGTGGTTGGTAAAAACCATGACGGTATCTGTGTTAGATTTTGCGACGGAATTTAGCATGAGTTTTCTGACATTTTTCTGTCATTTTACTAATTTTCTAATAAAAATAATTTTTTTCATTAATTTAATTTTAATTTATATACCGACTATTTACCGACGGGTAATTAATTTATAATAAATTATTATTTATAAAAGACATCGGTAAATCCTTACTAATTGCCAAGGGATTAGCGACGAAAATTAAATTGAGGTAAACTTAACCTTCCATTTTTTATTGTTAATCCGCTGCTATTCACCTTCTGATCTAAATGTGTGTGTATATATATATATATACACACACACACACATATTCATATACATATATACTCATCACACACATAATTTTTGTTCCATTCAATACACAATCCTAATGTAATTACAACACAATTAATATCAACACACACATCTCATAATCAATGTATTATATTAATCACTCATCTCATAATCAACATTCAACATTACATTTTTTCAAATATAATATTTTCTAATCTTATTCTACTCAAGATTAATAAAGACGCATATACCATGATGACTAATTCTCAATCTTCGTAAGATTCTCAGCAACATGAATTTGATCATCGAGGGCAGGAGACTAACACTCACATGTAAGAAAAGGTAGCTGATGTAGATAAGAAGTTGAGTCGTGGATCTTGTCAAATCTAAAATCATGTTTTCAAGGTGTACCGTTAAAATATTCATATATGCCTGCTCTTGTTAAACATCATATGTAACAAAAGCGATCACAACAATAAAAGTGTGTACTATGTGGGTTTCGATTACCATGTCGTTTAAAAGCTTAAAATTAATGCATGCATCTTAAACAGTGTTTGGATTAAAATCAAAGAACTAAAAACTAAATCAGACATCCTAAATCTTTGTATCTCTCTCAGAACAGAAGCATTTTAGTTCTTTAACTGCCCAACAGCTTGTCTCCCACTAACCTACAAATCACTCATATTAATAACATCCTATTTATGAAGACAGTAATCTGAAATGTATAATTGAATATACAATTAAAATGGGGTACAATTATTAATGATAAGAATATATTCCCATGATCATTCTGATTGTCTCAGATAAATCACCTTTGCATCAACTGAAAAAATTAATACTTTATAAACTCTTAGTTATATTATTATTTTTACGGTGGATGCTATACTATATTATGCATGTATTGATAGGATATATTCAACTAGTAATATATTTATGACTATAAATCTTGTGAGCTTTTTAGCTTTCATTTATTTACTAGTGTATAAGTTATTATTTAATAAATATAATGACACAATAACACAAATGTTTCGGTATCTGAGATTCTCATTTGTTACACAGGGCATGAAGCTATATACTTGCTTTAACATTGATATATCATGTTTGATATATGATTTAAAGTTATGATGCAAACATCAAGCATACCTCTTCTAAACTCTTCGACCATAATGACTTTTTCTTCAAGTTCGCTACATGTTTCCGTTGAGTTTTCAACTCATGCTTTAAAATTTGAAGATTTTGGCCTATAAAATATACAAATAAAATTATTACATAATCAGAGTTCGGTATATGTATGTATGTCTGGTTATGTTTGTTAGTGTACATAATAGGATGAACTACCAAATAACAATATGCTTCATACATAATATTTGTGAGGGAGAAGATATGAAAGAGCTATTCACCTCTTTGGGTAATATTTGTATTCTCCTCTTCCCGAATTTCCTCTTAAAGTCTTGTTCAAATCTATCTAAAGAATGAAACTCATGGTACAACTCCTTAAATAAAATAAATAACAAAAACTGTTATACTGGACGGCTTCAAATTAACATAAAGAAAATAAACATACAGTTGTACAATGAACAAAAACCAACATCAACTCCATAACTCCCAAGGCTTCTTTCAAATGCCTTTGAGGTGTAAGATCAGTCCCTGATCTATTTGCAAAGAAAATAATATAAAATGTAAGTCATCAATTAACTTACAATGATATGGTGCATTTCAATTTACAGTAAGCCGATTACCTGGTAAAGTAGCGATCAAGATTGTGCCATTGAGGATCCTTACAGCGATTGCCGAAACGGACTACCTCTCCTGAAAATATTTTCAGCTCTTCCCTATTTGATATCATGAGAACAGAAGCAAGTCAACTACAACTTTAAATAAGGGTAACTATGTGCCTCCCTCAAATGGCAGAGGAATGATTTTAAAAGTTAAATCAATTTTTAATTTGAGTTTACAAATTGAGTGTTATCATTTCAGGAATCAAGTGTGGAAAGTATCAAATAAGGGGCAAGAGGAAAATACTATAGCAGGCTAGGTTTTTCTCAACTACTTTCAGATCTACCGTTATAGTTGAAATCGAAATCAAATTCAAATCGAAATCTAAAGATCTGAATATAAACAGTGACATAAATAGAGCAACATACCTAATTTGCTATATGAGAGCTCGGATGAAGATAAACGCCCCAAATTGTTGACACATCAACCTTGCAGTTTGTAGATTCACAAATCAGAAGCCACAAATTTGGAAAGTTGGATTAATCTGAATCTACTTGCTTCGAAAAGGCAAAACAGTTTTGAATTTTGGTTATAAATTTGATGGACATACGCAATGAAGGATGGGATAAAGTAAATTAGGTTTAACGCTGGAAGAAGATAAGGAACGTTTGAGTTTTTGTTTCGATTTTAGGAGGAAGACTCAGCGGTGGAAATCTGATTGCTGGAGTAATCCGCGGGTTACATTATTTCCATGCTTGGATTTCATATCAACGGTCCCTGTTCATTCTTGATTGTTGATGCGAATTGCTGAGAAGAAAAACTATGTTCTACTTTGATGAATGCTATAACAAAATTAAAGTTTTGAATAACATTAAAATTTAAACTAATAAATTGTTTAATATAAAATTAATTTAATTTAATAGTATAAATATTTTATATAGTAATATTACAATTTAAGTGGAGTTACATAGTTAAACCTTACACTAAAAATCTTAAATATATTTTAAGTACCATTATAATTAAAATTTATTATATCTTAAATATTAATGATTAATAATTAAATACTAAGAAATAATCAATACTAATTTTAAGAAAGTATTGTAATTATTGATTATCGAAAATTGATAACAGCCATTTATCACAACAGACATTTTACGATCGTTGTAAAGTTTGCATCAGTTAAAACGAAGATTTTATAACCATTATAATGTTTATGATTTATTTCAAATTTATTCAAGATGATTTCAAAATTTTAAATTTTTCGAAATATAAAATATAATTATCAACTATAATTATAAAATATTAAGTATCAACGATAATTATCAACTGTAATTATTAAATACAATTATTTAAAATTAATTATTGAATGCTATATATCATTTCATAAGTATTAAATTTTATTATTACTTATTAAATAATTATTATAATAAACTGATATTTTCATCTCTTGCAAATTTGTTGGAATTCTGCTGTAAAATAACTTCGATATATGTTCGTCGGTATTCTGCCTGGATTTGTAGCGGAAAGTAGCAACAGAAATTTTTTGTCGGTAATTTGACACAATTTGCGATGGCTTAGTGAGGGATGATAGGAGACGACGGTAATAAATAAAAGAAAAAAAGTTGAAATAACAAAAAAATTATCCCTTGCAGATCACTTGGAAATCCGTCGCAAATTAGCGACGGAAATTTCCGCTTCTAAATATTTGACACTAAATCAGTGTTTTCTTGTACTGGATGTAGAATTCAATTAGAATAACATATATTTTTATGCAGGTCATTATCTATAAAGCATGCACTGAATAGGTTCAGGGCAAACAACCAAAAATCTATTAACAACTTCTTTTCAAAGCTAAAAGTAATTAATGGAATATATAAACATAATATAATATACATTATAATGTTTGTTTTTTATTTCTTTGTACATCGATTATCACTTTTTGTTCATAGTTACTATTAAAACTCTTTCTAATCAAGCCCATAATTTTTCATTAAGTTTATGTATTTAAGTAAAACATAAATATATCTGTGATTATTAAGCAAATTGAGTAAATTTGATATAAGATCAAACAATTCATGACATAGGCGCGTTGTGCTTGCGGATTTACCAATATATGGAAAATCTGAATTTAACTAAATAAATTTGTATTATGATGGAAAAATGGAAAACAACTATAAATTTTGTATCCTCTAAAAGTTTTTTTTATAATGATTCAAACTACTAGTGAATGATATGATATTTGAAAATGAACTGCATTGGACACTTAGTGTACTGCAATTTTATCATTTTACATTTACTACTATGCTATATAGATTAAAATTACTAACCATTATAATTTTTTATTAATATCCATTACAATCTAAACATGTTTTTTTCTAAACGTATAGAAATGATGAAAGTTTGTGGTGTGATTTCAAATGCAATGAACACTATTAGTTGCAAAAGGTTGAAACTTAAGCCTATGGTCTCAATAATGAATTATTGTCAATTTCAAGTAGTATACACCAAAACATGTATATCACAACAATATTTAGATAACTATGCCAAACACCAAAGCAAACAAAACAACCTGTAAAAAAGGGTATTATAGAACTTGGAATTCTTGCTAAAGCGCTTGTCTTCTACTACCTTTCGCAAGAAGATTATCGGAATGCACAGATAGAAAAATCTACCTGGAATACACATGCAAAGGTCTGTAGAGGAAGCCAATGTCCGAGTAGTTTAGTTCTGAATTGCAACCGCTTTTCCCATGTCTTTATGAGTTGTTCAAAATTAGGTTCTGGTGTTGTCTTTGGTTGTCCTATGCTACTAATTCTATGAGATATATAATAAAATGGATATAATAAGAACCTTATGAATGCAGCATACATAAAATTTATTGGACACATAATAATAACTGACATAATGCAAGATCTACAGCTATAAATGAAGCCAACCATGAAATGACAAACTTTTTTTGTACTAAATTTCATAACATAATTTATATTACAATAGACAAACATAGGACACTTAAATTTAGATAAAACTTATAATTATTGTATCATTGCTTATGTTTAGTCGAGCAGAAAACCGCAGCATAATAAGTTAGAAACTGAATATCATAATTCCAAGTCTGCATGCCATAGTAGAGAAACAATATACATGTTGGTCTGCTAACCTTTATTTTCAATATCAACATGGAAATTATTGTTTTATATTTAAGGAAAATGGTCGAGGCGTATCAAAAATCAACGAGTAGAGAAAAAGCAGTACAACTCTCAAAGAGCTTCATCCTCAAGATGAAGTCAGCTTATATTAAGCCACCATCAAACATACAAAATTTACATGCTTGACCCAATTTGTTGGACCTCAATTTTTCTAATAAGACCAATCTCTTGTAGTGAATTATTATAAAACACATTTTATATTACCGATCATTACAACCAACATAATCCACTACAACAAATTGACCATATTACAACAGTGGAAAAAAGTTGTAAAATACTTTTTACAACGGTGGAGCCACCGTCGTCTATTAAGATGTTGTAATAGACTAAAATCTTTTACAACTGTTTTGCACCGTTGCGACACCGTTGTGAAATGTATATTTTACAACTTTTTCCCACCGTTGTAATAAACTTTATTACAACTGTTTATAACTATTGTAATATATTTTATTAAAAGTATTATTTAAAGTTGTAATATATGAACAAATTATATACATATTATTAATAAAAGGATTCATTTCAGAACATATTATCTACAAAACTGAAGATATCGAACAAACTTAAAACATGAACCAAAACAATATATTAGAATTTTAAAGCTCTTATCATTTTTTTATAAATCATACAAGTATCTCAAGTACATAAAGCAAATACAAAGTTCATTATCCAAGACTCCAAAATCCAAATGACTTGAAGTCATCTTTTATAAATATACATCACTATGAGTAATACAAGCATAATGAACTTGAAATTTTCTCGCAATGCTGCTGGTCTTGCAATGGTCTTCATTCTTGAGTTGACTTCCAATGAATTGAGATTTTCTTGCAATGCTGCAGGTGTTCTTGAATTAAACTATATGAAGTAACATATTAAGCAATAAGAATGAAGTATATTAAAGTAGAGAAATAAATTAATTGAAATTTGAATCAAAAGAACTTACAAGTAAAGTATCCCTCCAGTAGGGAACTTATGAAATAGTGAGTGTATGCTTGTTTTTCTGCCTTTGTCACTTCTAACTCTATTGCATCTTCTTTTCCATATGAGATGTTTTCATATAATGTTGTGGCAAAAGTGCAGGTTCTCGTTGTACTAGCCCTGTGTTTTTCCAAAGTGTTTTTTGTCACATTTTCCTTATGTCTTTGCCTATGCATGATTTTGTTAATAGTTATTGAAATTCCCACGAATTGTTGCCATTTGAAACCATACTAGAATGAGATCCTCCACTACAATAGAGAATCAAGGGAGAAAATACTCTTGCAATCCATTTATCTAAGCATATCCTTACCCTAATTCTAGTTATGGAGTAGGGAATTTCAATACAAAATTTGTAGCAGATAAACAAGCAAAATACTACTCACATACTTAGCAACCAAATTTCTATCAGGGATAAACCATGATTTTGATGAATAAAGAAGGATTATGTTAAAGTGAATCTAAACAACAGAAATAATAACACATACCATCAATTATAACACATCCCATAACAAGATCATAGAGTAGCAATATCAAAGATAACATTGTGCTTTTTCAGAATCACTTTACAAACTAATTTTAAAACAACTTCTTTTGACTTGCAACATTTTATAATACGTGTGTGGAGACCTACTTGCAAATCAACAACACGAATTAAAATATACAATTTTCTAGTTGTAGTGATAAACTCACCTTTATTAATTGGTGTAATTGAACCTACATACTTGTTGGACGGTAAAATACCCATCCTACTGTCAATATACATGGAATTAATCAATAAAAGTTGTCAAAATGTAATATAGGTCCAAAATCCTATTTCAAATTTCTTGTTTTTCAATTCAACATTCTCTAGAGTCGGGTAACTTTATTAAACACAAAATGATTTTCGAAAGGGCGAATGATACCTACTGCATAGATAAAGTATTTCAAAAATAAGCGACGAGGATACCTATTCAATCCTGGAAGGGCGAATGATTGAGATCTAACAAATCAACTCATTGTCGAGAAACAGAGGAGGAGGAACTAAGGCGCGGGTGAAGGAGAGACTAACCGAGGGCATTTGTTAGGGTTAAGAACAGGGTTGTCAACTAGATCTATATCACCTAAGGTCACCAGCGGTTTGAGATTTCGGATCGACAAAATTTTAAGCTTGGGAGGGATTGCGTGAGTTTGGGAGGAGGAAATGGAAAAGCAGATGTCGGATTTGCATCTTGAGTTTTGAGCATGGAAATTTTCATAGGATGTCAATTTTTGAGGATGAATTTGTGGATCTGTAGCTTTGAGCGTGAGTTTGGAGCCAATTACATGTGCTTTCCACCAAAATTTTCATGAAATGCCGCCGCATTTTCATAAGATGTTGTTAACCCAACTAAATGTTCATTAACTTTTTAAGAAGCGTACTAAAAACTGAATTAACAAGTCAAATTCTATATTAACTAATAATATAAATTTTTGGATTTCTCAAAAGGTATTAAATATTACTTTTTAACAATAACTGAAAGTTAATTGTTGAAAGTTAATTATTATGCATATAGTATCAATTGTTAAATATTAAATAGTTGTTATTAATTTTAATTTTATTATGTATAAAGTTAATTTTCGAGAGCTAATTATTACGTTCCCCGTTAGTGGGGGCGTTGCCCCCGCACCCCTACCTAGGGGATTGCCACCCCCTGGACCCCCCTCCGTAGGGGATCATATCTGACCAAAGTTTTTGAAATGACTTTCGATATTTTGTTTATATTTGACAAAGGTCTTCGTCGTAGGCAGTAGTTTTATTTTCAGTGATAAACATTCTACTTGTATTTTAGTTTCGTTTAACGAAATGCAGTCGCTTTTTATGCGCAATTAGTATTTAATTAATCCAAAACAAATAAGTTAAAAATCACATTATATATAAATACCCAGTTCAAATACCACGCTCAAATACACTGGTTGCAGCAAAAAACGCATTCCTCGTTCACTAGTGTGGCATGCTCAACCCATTACCGTTCGCAAAAAAGCACTCTAAAAAATGACTACTATTTTTCTAGCAAAGCATAATTACTATCTATTAATTATTCTTAAATATTGGTAATATTATTAGTTATTAAATATTAGCTATTGTTAATATCTAATAGGCCACTATTGTAACAAGTAGAAAAAAGAACTGCTAAAAATAAGTATTTATAATTTTCTAATAAAAACATTTTAATTATTGAATATCAAAAATAAATTACTAAATATTAAGTATTACTTCTTATTATTGATATTAATGATTACATTTTAATAACTATTAATTATTAATTATACTAATTATTAATATTGAAAATAGTCATCTATTACAAGTGACAAAAATAAAAGTTGTAATAAATATCTATTACAACAGACAAAGTAAAAAAGTTGTTAAAAATATGTTATTTACAACTTTCGATGAATAACAGTTGTAAAAAAACACTATATTACAACTGTCATTTTGTGACAGTTGTAAACTAAAGTTGTAATATAGTTTTTTTTTGTAGTGATCCAAATTGTTCTTTTACTGGTTTGGTCTATTACAATTTAGGATACGTATTATTTCAACTGTAAACTTTTAAGATATAATGAGGTGTTGATCACTATTCAGTTAAAGATGTCTATTTTTATTTAGAAAAGCATTATAATTTTTTTGGATCTATTTTCATGTTCTCTACTCGTTATCTGTTTTCATTAAACACCTTGTGTAATTTTTGATTGAATTTGTTTGACAGTGTTTGTTATTTGTTAATTAAATTATTATTACAATTAATAACGGATAAAAATGTACTTTCCATTTGCACATGCAGATGTAGTGCAGTGAGGTTTTCCCTCTACTATCAATCACCAGGGATGGTTTTAGTACCTAAAGCAAAAAAGCGAAAAAGAGGCCCTTCTACCAGCGCTAATGTATGTTATCAAAACAATTTATATTGTTTAAAAGTAACAAAAAGATTTAAAAAAACAAATAACTTTATTCGTAATAATAATCCAAGTTTTAAGTGTTCATATAGATTCAACAGGGCTTTCTTTGATGGTGTTATAATTATAAAGATACATTGATGTTGACATGGAATACAATATGCAAGAACAGAAATAAATGTTGAATTTTAAACTAGAGATAGTGAAAATAATATTATTAGAAAAATGGATGATGAATGCATCCAGATTCAAACAACTCTAAGGGAGTTATAAGCATATTTTTATCAATGAATAAATAAATAGTTATTCTTACTTAGTTCCAAATATTGTTTCATTGATAAAAATATGCTTATAACTCCCTTAGAGTTGTTTGAATCTGGATGCATTCATCATCCATTTTTCTAATAATATTATTTTCACTATTGCGTACAAATGATGACATTTCTTATTTAACCATTGGTCAAGTTAAAAAATGTGATCTTTTCGAAGAGCATTCAATAGGAAAATTTGTGCTCTATGATTTATTTGATGTGTAACATCAAACTTCAGTAGTTTTTGTAGTTTGACAAGAAAATAACCATATAGAGACTGAAGAATAATTTCCATTAAGTAGTCTAGTTTTCTTGTAGAATAACTTCCATACCAAAATAATGAACAAATTATCTGGAGCATAGCACGAGGAAAATGATTTTTTTTTTTAAGTTTACAAGTAAGATGAATTCATTTAAAGTTTTGGAAAACGAAACAACTTTCAGATAAACATGTTTGAACTTACTATCAACAATTCATGAATCAACCGACAATAATATCCATACCGTGCCGTCTGATTAGAAACTAATGTATGCATTATCATTTCTAGTTACGAATTAGAATTCAGAACATAACTCAACCAAAAAAGCATTAACCAAAAATAAGTGTAACAAAGTGACAAATTAGCAAATAAAACTAATTCTATGAGAAAATAAGATTTATGAAGAAAAACCCACCCTAAAAAATTCCAAGTAAAAGCAAATATTCGAATATCCCAGAAAAGTGAGATATCATATTGCCTATAGGTTTTAGGGAAATGATATGTAGTCATTTTTTGATGGGGTTTTTAGGCACAAGGACAAACTTAACAAAAAAAATTATCCATAAAGACAAGAACCTAAAATTTTAACCATAAGGATACTTTTAGTGTAAAGGGAGAAATTTAGAGGTCCACTGTCATTTCATATTTTACACTAAATTTTGTCCTTCTGGTTAAATTTTTTGCCTCTAGTCCTTATAGATAATTTTTTTGTTAATTCTGTCCTTTACACTATTTTCCTGTTTTGTGATCTTGCAAGATTGAACAAAATTAATTTTATTAAAGGTAGAACAGTAACATAGTTTCATAGACTCAACGTGATTTTCCAACTTCGAAGAGGCTTGGATTTGATGGAGTGTAGATCTTCAATTTGTGAGACGCATATGGTATAATCTATGAGCCTGATGTTATACACAGTAGTAAAATCGAGTCTATAATGAAAGATCAAGATACCAAGGACCTGTTTACCTTAGGGTTTCTGATTTCAGTTGAGTTTTTATTAATGTCACTCCGAAAACGGTTAGGTGGGCATATTTTATTTTCACTCCATTAAAATATTAATTGTTAAGGGGGTGCCAAACACAATGTAAAATAAATTAAACACCCCAATTTTACCCTTGTCAAATGTAAAGAAAACAAAACATGCTGAAAAAACAACACACGATGAAAACAATTAGTTACCGAAACCCTAATTTTCGCAATCATTGTGCTCGATCCCAAAGACCATTTTAAAAAACAATGGAGAAGATATTGAAAAGGCAAGATCTAGTTGTACATACAAGCCTCGAATTTTTCTCTTTTCGACCGTTCTTTGTTTTTTATTATATTCAGCGGTTGATTTCTAAAAATTAGTATTTTGTTCGATTTTATACTGTTGTTTGCAGTGTTCAGAAATTACCAGCCGTTATTTCAATTATAATTCGGTTATTGGTGGTTGAACTACAGTTCTAACCTGTAGTAAGTTAAATCAGTGATTGTTAGTCGAATTTTTTTTGTTCGACTTTTTGGTTTCAAATAGTTTATTAAAGTTCGATTTATTTCAATCGAACTTTATATAGATGAATTTTGTATGAAAAATGTATTTGCTACTGTATGCATTTTTAATGACAATTGTGGTTGCTCTTGTATGAATTGTATATGACAATTGTAGTTGCTCTTGTATGAATTTTATATGACAATTGTAGTTGCTCTTATATGACAATTGTAGTTGCTCTTATATGACAAATTATTATAATTAGTTTTTTTTTGTATGCATTTTTAATGAGTCACTGCCTTGTTACAACAAGAAAGTTTCTACCTCGTCTTCGTCCACTTATGTCCCTCAAGCCGCCTCCAGTCAGAAGAAATTAAAGTTGGAGCAGATTAAAAAAGTTATAGAGGAGGCTGAAGTGACTAATGATGCTGATACAAATGAGAGTAGAAGTTCGAGTGCGGAGGAAGAAAGGCAAGAAGAGAATGATAGTGAAGAAAATGTACACAGTGAAGATCAAGTAATGGACATATCTAAGGAGGTTGATCCGTCTCATCACAACGAACAAGAGGCAGAAAGTGAAGAAACACAAAGTGCAGAGATACCACCGTTGACCAAGAAGCAGAAAGGAAAGCAGTTGATTGTGGAACTGGGTCAATCGTCACAATATGAAGCACAATCATCATTATTGTTTGCATTTAAAGATCATATTGCTTCGACGATATGGAATTCTTTGGTTTGTCTATCTACTTGATAGTTACAGTGTATGTTGGTCATGGGTTTGTTCATTTTCTTTTAATTGGTTTTTGTGAATGTATACCTAATGCATCAAGGAGCTCATTATGTGGTTACAATAAGAACATGCCAATATGATATGGACATCATGAAAAGAGAAAATATCATGATAGCTGAAATCATCTGCCACTAAGAAAGCATACTACCCGTAAGAAAATAGATATGCACACCTTTATGAAGTATCTGACCGTGACCATTTGATCTTTTTGTAAACTTTTTACAATTGTTTCAAATCCATTTAAAAATGATTTGTATATCTTGTAACATCGAAGTTGTGACAAATTTTTGCATTTATATAACCAAAATGGTGTCAAAAATATGCATGCGTATTTGCCAGAAAGTGTAAAACTGTGGTAATTTCAAATTAGTTTTGAATATGTTAATGTTTTGAAAAAATAGTCGTAAAATGAATTAATGCTTTCATATGAAAATGAACTATCGATTTGTTGGGAGGTGAGAAAAAAGTACGTTTGAAATGGTTGCAAAGTACATTTTCTGGGTTGAAAGATTCAGATATCATGGTATGTAAAAGGCAGTGCGCAATAGCGTATTTACTGTATACAGTTGGTGTGCTAGTTTGTGGTGATAAATCTGGGAACAAGATCTTGGTTCATTTTTTACAATGCCTAAGGGTATTAAGGCAGGTTGGCTTAGCAAACTTGAGTTGGCTATTATATAATTTGGCGTAGGGCACAAGGAAAAGAGTACGTCAAATCGCAGGTTGTATGACTTTGCTTCTGGTAATAATCTAAATTAAAAAAAAAAGATTGATTGAAAAATCTGTCTTTATAACTTACATTTATTTATTGTCTAGGTGTAGATATATGAACATTTCCCGATTTTAAGACGACACAATCGCAAAGCACTTGCACAACCTGGATATCCTAGGTCGGCATTCTACTTTGTTATGGAATTAAGTACCTCATTGTCTTATGATTTGGTGAATCTCCGGGAGAGATTAGATGATCTTCAAGTTAGCGATTTCATTTGTGATAGTTTTAAGGATATGAGAGATGTATACCCGTTCCAACATTGTGCTTTTTACAATGGACCAATTATATGTTTCGAAGTTGTTGAGTTGTACCTTCCACAAAGAATTCTTCGTCAGTTGGATTAATGCAACCAATACCCATAACTACTTTTGCTATGGAGGCTAAAATGATGAGGTCGTCGAAAAAGTCTTACAAGATAGCGTATGCAAATGTAGGAGATTATAGTTTGGAGCGATTGGAGAAACCATATTTATAACAACATGACACTACAAGCAGGTTCGGTAGCCTGATCGAAATAAATTATTTAATTCGTCAATATGCCATCGAACATTTACTTATTTGATGTGAAGAAGTAGTTTCGGCAAATCCTGGCCGGTTAAAATCATTTGTTTGGCTGTATGTTTTTGAAATTAGAGTATAAGTGAATAAATTATTGAAGCAGCTTCAGTAGCCAATTTTCGAATGAATTTTTTTAAAACGACGCGCACACGCCATAAAATACATAATGGGGCGTGTGCTTGTCGAATTTTCTAGTTTTAGATGGTGGGTGACCACCGAACCTGCACCATACTGTTAAAGGTTAACTTATACTTTAAATTTATGGCTTCTATTGATTTACACAAGTTTTATTCAATAAAAACAAACAAGAGTTTACTCCTGAGAACCTCTACTTGTATATGTTTAATGTTCATTTATTCATTGCTTATATCATAATACAAGAGACATGTATAATAGCAAAAAAATGTTCTTATTTAGAATAAGGTTTCTTACATATTCATGATTATATAATAAAATTAGATAAAACCTCATATAGTGTAGTCCTAATTCGATTAATGATGCAATCGCTCCTCGATATCCTATATTGTATGTATCAACCTGTGGATTTCTAATTGTATGTATCAATATCCTATCACTCACATATAGAAAAACACAACTGAAACAAAAACCTGAAATCCAAATTTCCTTTTCTTTTCAAACAAAATTCATATGAGGTAAGTGCAGTTACTCATATACATGATATCCAAATTTCTTTCTCTTTTTCTACTGATGAACTTATATCTTTTTGTATTATGACATGCGCATGCGAGTTAAAAAATTAAAATAAAAAATGTAAGCGAGCGACTTAAGACATGCTAGTGTATTACTGTATATGCCTTGAGGCCGAGCAAGTTGAAATAAACAATGCACATTAAACCAAGCTCGCAAGCACGAAGCAGCAAGGTCACACCCAAAATTCAAGCACTTTCAAGATGCAATGCAAATGCACATGTGCACATATTAAACTTGCACATATGCACAAAACAAAAACTTAGATTTAAACGCAAGTGCCTATACACCAGGCATACGCAAATAACTCATAAACAAACACACAACTATCACAAATAAACCGGGTTAAAGTACAAGCACTCAAAATGCATGGTTAGAGGCAAGCACACAAGAAGAGGAAATAACTTTAATCAGAGTAATCAAGTAGACCAAACAACCAAGAAGATTACAATTCGAATAATATTTCCAAAACAACTCAAAATCAAGGACACAAACAATACGATAATCAAGTATTCCAAAATGAATACATTTACTCCAATTTGTCTATTCTGCTTTTATGACACTAGGCTCCTCTTCATGGTCCATAGTCAATGCAAAGTACTTATTCACTCTATCTACATATGGTTTGATCCAATCTTCCGTGTTAATATTATAAAATTATTGAAAGCATGCATATTGCGGAGTAGGAAGCAAAGGAGAGTTTGCACTTAGTTTAATACAAGTTGGTGCGAGTTGTGTACATAGCCCATAACCACCATCCTATTCTGATTTATTGAATTCGCACGAACAATTGTGAGAATGAATGTACAACTCGTATGCTTGCTTAACAAAACTATCATAGTACCAAATGTTTCGGCTATTACAAATCCCGATTTCGACATTTGCATCCATTCATCCAACCCAATTGAATTCAGACAATGTATTCTATTCTTCATATCCACATTCATCCCGCATTTTTTGTACATACTCGGATATAGCTCTAAATTGCCCACCATTTACTCACGTACGTATTTACAAAGATTATCCGATCTTCAGTTTCATAGATGCAATTAATCATCCACAACCCAATAACCACAATTACCATCTAAGCATGTCATCTATACCAATAACATATGGTCTCATAATTCTGGCATTTGCATTAATTAATCGTAATCAACTTCTTTGCTATCACCTGCCTTTGTTTTGTCACCTGCCTGTGTTTTGATGCCAAGTTTTCTTAAGTAACGACCAACAAGTGTAAGACTTGGGCTGCACGACAAAGACGCTTCAACATGTTCAAAGCACGAATGATCTCGTTTTTTTGACTTTTCTTTTTTGGTAGGTCTACCTTTCCTAATAGTTGTTGGGGGGGGGGGGGGGGTCTAAAATGGAGGTTGACTGAGGGTAAGCGAGCAATTTCAACTATTGCTGCATAATAAGTCTTGCATTACCAGGTGATTCCTCAAAGCGACTTTTCAAAATTTGTATCTCGGGTAAGTCAAGATTGAACGATTCAATATAGGCGGAGTGCATGACAATTGCTTCCAATAAGAGTTAATAATTGATAGAGGTACGTAGCAAGGTGAATGTCTAAAATCTACAAGCATATGAGCACATGGTAGTCCATTCACGTGCCAAAAAACAAAACCACAATTCTCTATAGTCAGACCGACGGTTGAAATGATACTCAATTCAAGTAATAGTAAATCCAAAGCTCTGTGAGATACGAATCCCAGTAGTTTCTTAAACATAGGTTCGTTTTCAAATCGATGCATTGTTTTAGATGAACTTGTTTCAAATGCATGTTCGATTGCGACAAATTTATTCTCCGAACAAAGATGTGCACTAGTCCAGCATTGCACAATGCTACCTGCAGCTGAATCAAAATATATTTTTAGATGATGATGTGCAATTTCAACAATACTAGTTGAAATATTATCATAGTGTCTTATTTTGTTTGTCCAAGCCAGAACAAACTCCTCCTTGTATATACTTAGCCAATTTTTTATTGCATACGTTATTGTTTTTTTTTTTTTGCTTTATCGACCATGCATCACGAAATGAGTTTAAGTTCCGATGGTATTCTTCTTTGGATATTGAGTTTATTACATTTGTCCATCCATCCTTAAAAATTTCATACTCCTTTTTTCCTTCTTCGTCTTCCAATACTACCTCCTTATCCCCAGTTACAACCGTTTTTTAATATAAAATTAGGTTTACAATTTGCTTGAACATTCTTTGAAATATGCCACGCACAAAGAATATGATGTGCTATTGGAAAAACCGTAGCTATTGCATTCGTAAAAGAAATTTCCGCATCTGTGATTATAACTTTTGGAGTTTCTTTATCTCTTCTCTATATCATTTTCTTACACATTCAAGCGCCTATATATATGAATCTGTTGTCTCACGACTAATAAAAGCAAGCGCCACCGTAAATGGAACTCCTACTGATGTTTGGGACACCATATGGAAACATGACAACTTATATTGATTTGTCTTTCACGTGCAATCCGAAAAAAAAATTTGATGAAAACATTGCGCGAGAACAACACATCTTGGATGACTAAAAAATAAGTCAGACACTTCGTTGGTTGAACTATCAACTCTATGATACATAGAATATTGATGACTGGTTGCTAGCTTCATAAACTGTTGCATAATCGATCTTCCTTCGTATTTAGGAGTTTCAACTTTAGTTTTGCATTGTAAATATTTCTAATTGTTGAATGGCCCTCTTGGTTGTCCATTTTAATAGCAAAAAAAATATTTCGAGGCTTAACTCCACTTTTTGTCATTCTTTCAACGGTCTTAATTTAATAATCTTTTAGCTTAGCCACAGACGGGTGCCCAGTTAATACGTCTGAAGCTTGTGATTGTGGCGTTCATTCTTTACCTCCAAAATCCATGTTCTATCATTTCTACATGATGCGTTTAACTCAAATAAACATCTATATTTTCGACTTCCCGATCTTCTCCTCTTTTGTTGGGTCTTTGGAACATAATTCTTTGACTTCTTATCAATATACTCTTTGATTCGTTCACATACCAGAACCATCCATGTTCTTTTTCCATTACTTAGCAGATTTTTCATTTTTGTTCGCTTGGTCATAACAACAAAATTTGCAATTTTTCCGCAATCCATGCACCATTCTCGAACGCTCTCTTTTGAGTCAAACTTTTGCATAATACCATGAATCAGTATTACATATTTTAAATATATTCACATGTATACAAACATACCTTATATGTACCAAAATGAAAGGTCAAATCGGGATAATCGAAAGACGACATATCAACTTTATGATTTTGTTTCTCCGTTCCATCATCAATATCATATTCGTTCGAGCTCTCACTTTTTGATATCGACAGTCAACAAACAAATTAAGAGGCCCAATTCATCAAAACAATGACATTATGAAAACAATAATCATTATAATCAAACAAACTCATGGAAGGCGGTATCAACTCGACGGGTGAATAGCAAAAAAAGTACAAATTTTGGAAAGAACATGCCGTAAATAGATTAGCCGAGGAAACTTTTAATTCCTACAATGTCGGTGACCAGACATCGAAATTAACAATTTAATTCGGTCTGATCTCGTCGAATTTCTGATGTTGCCATAACCTGATAAAATCAACATGTTCGACGTGTACTTGACGTTCTAATTTGTGCAATTCAGCACTATATCGTCGATAAACTGTCGAATTCGTACCTTCATTTTTTACTTTAAATATTTACATTTTCGGTGATTTTTTCAACTAATTCAACATGTCGTTCGTTTTCTTGCATAAGAATCATGTTCTCTTCTTTTCCAAAGTTAGAAATTTCGTTACTGATTTTGTTTCTCCATAAAATGCATGCTTAATTGTTCAATTTGAGAAGAAGAAGAGGATTAGGGTTTAGCTGACAATAAAATATAATTAGGGTAAAATAATATAAGGACATATTGGTTTATATTTTCCAAATTATTATGGGGAGACATGCCTCAAATTAAGCCATCCTAGTTATGAGAGCGTGAGTCGTGGTGTGTAACACCATTCCCTGAGCTGCATCACGATCTGGACCATTTTAAGCCATCCTAATTATGAGAGCGCAGCCCATATCGTGCTTCTTCCTTCTCCTAAACCCTGTTCCCATTTCAGCCGTCTCAAACCCTACTACTACAAACTCCACGATCAAAACTCAAATTCAAATCTAGTAGAAAATGGGAAAGCTTCCTCCTTCAATGCGGTCAACTCAGATCCAGACGAACCTTTTCAGACGCCCGCAGAATTCATCCTCTGTTACTCGTCGGAACCCGCAACCCTACATCCCCAAATCTCTCACAAACCCCCCAAAAGCTAAACCCGATAAAGTTTTCGCAAACCACTCATATGCACAATCCTCAAATTCATTCCCAATTCCTTGCCTCTTCACATCTCCTTCTCTTTCTTCAGCTATTTCATCTCTTAAGTCCATCTCACATATGGACCCAAACCTCATCATCCAATCATTCATTGCCACACATCCTTCAGTTAAAGACACCCACTCTTTCTTCGTCCATGTTTGCACCCACTCTCCTTCCTTTGCTTTATCTCGCTCCACCTTCAATTCCATTTTGACCCATTCTCTCCTTTCTTCCGAGTCACTGGACTTGAAACCACTTCTGGGTTTCATGTCCAAACATGGGTTTCAACCCGATAAGTCCGCTTTAGATGTTGGTGTCCGTGCACTGTGCACAGCTTCACGCCTAGATGATGCTGTAACTTTCTTATGCAACTTCCCTGTTCAACCCGATGAGTATACATACAATTTCTTAGTAAAGCAACTTGCAAAAGCAAGGCCCATTTCTTCTGTTCATGAAGTGATCGAATCATTGAAGTGTAAGATTCAACCTAACATGATAACCTATACTATATTGATAGAGTGCGTGTGCAGATCAAAGAATTTAAGAGAGGCAACCAGGTTATTGCATGTGCTTAAGGATTGTGGGTTTAAGCCTGATTGTTTTTTGTATAATACGATTATGAAAGGGTATTGTACGTTGGATCAGTGCGGGGAGGTGATGGTAGTGTATAATAAGATGAAGGACGAAGGTGTAGAACCTGATTTGATAACTTATAATACGTTGGTTTATGGACTTTCGAAAGCGGGAATGGTGGATCAAGCAAGGAAATTTTTAGGTGTCATGGCTAGTATGGGCCATTTCCCTGATACCATTACTTATACTTCACTTATGAATGGAATGTGTAGGAAGGGCGATGCTTTAGGAGCGGTTGCTCTGTTAGGAGAAATGGAAGAGAAGGGATGTAGTCCGAATGCATGTACGTATAACACTTTGTTGATGGGATTGTGTAAGACGAAATGGTTGGGAAAAGGGATTGAGCTGTATGAGTTGATGAAGAAGGATAATATGAAGCTTGAAGCACCAGCTTATGCGAGTTTTGTGCGAATATTGTGTAGGGCGGGAAAGGTTGCAGAAGCTTATGAGGCATTTGATTATGTATTAGAGAGTAAGAGCTTAACTGAGGTTTCAGCTTATTTGGCTTTGGAGAGTGCACTCAAGGGGATGAATAGAGGTCAAGCTTGAGCCTTGGTATGTTCTTAATTATTCTGGAGCCTCTATGTACTATGTTCTATGCCCTGGATTTTTTTTTGGGGCAATACGGCACAATAGCGTCGTTGTATTATATTGTTACATTCACATGTTTTCGGCCATTTATATAGGATAAAGGTGTCAGCATAAATGTTTGGAAGTGAAACTTCTGTGAATTTAATTTTCAGTCGTTTGCCCGAAATGGTATATGTTAATTTTAACGGTGCTAAATTCACAGATGAGAAAGTTCACTATCCCCATGTCACTTGTTGCAGTGTTGAAAATTCTTTAAATTTATAAACCAGCACATCCTTACTCCAGTAGCCCGCTCGGTCAAAATCATGGATCCTTCTATCATCAACATCTCATGAAACGGTTTGATTTGTCAACACCCAGTATTCAAGATCAATTTGAAATGTACAGTAAATGTGTAGTATTGAAGCTGTAGACTTATGTGCTGGAAAATTGGGTAAGGAACTTTTTTTCTTGGCTGCTGAAGCCGATGGGTTTCTAGTCTAGTTTAAACGAAAATAGAGGGGTAAAATAAACTAGTATCAGATACAGCAGAATGCTAAATTAAGTTCAATTTTGCATTACACATCTTATGCTAGTTTAACTCAGCATTATGTTCTACCTGATGCTGGTTTAATTTTAGCATTCTATTGTCATTCACGCTAAATTTCATTATATATGTCATTAAGACAATTTGGTTTCCTGTTTCCTTCTATTTAATTTTCTCTGTCATATAATTAGTTTATGTGTCCAGACAATGCACAGTTCTAAATCATGGATAGCATAAGTTGCATCTCTAATACTTGAATTTAGGCTCTTGTGTTATTCCATATTTTTCAAGATATACCTTTGTATGTTGACTAATGGTAGCAGACTCTATGCTGCTACTATTTGCAAGTAAGTTAATATACAAAAGAGCGTTACTTCTATTTGAATAAGTTAGGAAGACTTGAGTTACCCATCCGATTGTGGATGTGACCCTGTGACTGCCAAGGGAAATCACATTTGCACAAACGTATTTTCTGATTTTGTGTAGCAAATAAATGAGGAATGTAATATCTTCCATAGAATATGAGAATGGGTAAACATTACTAATTCTGTGGCTAAAATTTACCTGCCAGTAAGCTAGATGGAGTATATGGAAACCTTCAGACATCTTCAGAAGAAGTTGTTAAGGCCCTGTTTGATTTGTCATTTTGGGTTTTCATCCAAACCAAATAAATGTATGTTCTTTTTTTTTTTTTTTTTTTTTTTTTTTCATAATCAATTTGAAAAATGAAACTAACATACAAAGTAGAAAAATAATTTACTTTGTTTTCCATGTTTTGGAAAAATAACACAAACATGTAAACAATCTATTCCACCATCTTCCCTCCATCTCCTTCATCGTCATAAAATTTTCTCCATTGCTATCCTCTTCGTGTTTTGTAATAATATTGAAAACTCAACATAGAATTCAAATGAAACCAAACTTGGTAAAAAAATATAGTCATGTGGAGAGCATTTCTACTTAGTTATAATGTAAACGTTAAATCAAAATGTCATGTTGATCTGTGTTATCAAAGCGCGCACTATAGCGCAAGCTCTGCGCTATGGAACCTAAAATAGCGCAGGGGTTGCCTATAGCGCATAAATAACGCGCTATTTTATTGAAGCGCAAAATAGCGCATAGCGCAGAATAGAGCGCTATTTGATTTTTAATTTTGTATAGTAATTCAAGCTCAGACCCATTGAGATGCATTCATATCTACAATGTTTTATGATTCTGATTTCTGCATGCATGCTTTTTCCTTTTATGGTTTGCATATTGCTTTAGCTAGTGTTCCATCAAGTTTTATCAACGCATTTTGCAATTTTTTTTACTGAGAACTTGACTTGGTTGAACCGTTTTCAAGATACACCATTCTATATCTATGTTCTCTGGTTTAGGCTATTAGATCCAATATCTAGAAACAATAGAGACTCTTTTGTTTGTTTGAGCATCATCAGAAAAAAGATGCATGCAATATCTAAATTCTAAAAGCAATTCCAATATGTCTAGTATGCTGGACAACAATTTTTTTTGTTACCCTTAAAGTATCAAAATATTTCGTTCTCTTCTAAGTGAGATCTCTAAACACAAAATAACTTACTTATAATTATAGTTTTTGACTTTATTTTTACTTCGTTACTTTTTGTTGTTTATATTCTTACTTAATTCTTGTCGTTAGAAAATATTTTACAGTTTATGCAAAATTGTATTTTTCATGCATTTTGTTTGTATAATTTTGTCATCATTACTCATAAAACAAGAATAAATTTTATCATAATTCACACATATAAGACTAGATTTTAAATTCTATAAGACAAATATATTATGAGCCATCAATTATTTTTGATGTATAATATAATATTATTAAATTTTCTTTAATATAATTGCATTTTACATCAATAAATATTTAGTACACGCATAAAGTATGATAGTTTTTGTGCTTGGAGCATTGAAGGGTTTGGATATGGCATGAAATATGCAAAAAAGAATTAAATTTCAATTAGATATAATATACTTGATTAGTTATTAAAAAATGCAAAAAAAAAAAAAAAAAAAAAAAAAAAAAAAGTTGAACCAAATAGCGCGCGCTTTAGCGCATAGCGCAAGCCTTACGCTATTTTGCGTTATTCGCTATTGACTACACTGATGTTGATAAATATTTTGTGCATGTAACAATATTTCACTTATTCATGTTTTACATGGGTGATAATCAGTGTTATTAAGTCAAGCGCCTTAACGCACAGAAAGGTGTACTTGTAAGGTTTGCATCTTTATGGGGGTTGTAAGGCCAGCAATCTACTTGAGGCGCCCAAAAAGGACACATTTTGGGGAGAAGCTCTCAGGTTCTTAAGAGCGCGCCTAGTGTTGATTTTGAATGTCTTTACGATTTCTAGCTTTTTTATAGTCTTAAATTTAGCGTCATTTTGGCTAAGATTATCGTCTTCGACTTCACATTTATTTACTAATGCTTTTTTATTGTAAAAAAATTGGTTATAACCATGTTTTAACGCTGAAATTGTGATTTTAAAAAAGGTTATAAACATTTTTTGACAACAAAATCATAATTTTTGATATAACTTGTAGTATAGATTTGTTGAAGAAGAAAAAAAATGCTAAGTAATAGAAGTACAAAAAAAATTAAATGCGCAAAAAGTCAGATGCTCCTTAACTACCTTGACGGGAAAGCATATATTCCATCAACAGCTCTGTCTTTAATTTTTGCTTTTTAAAAAAGATGACAGTTATCATATGAGGAAATCTTATTGACACTTCAATTTTAGTTAAGGGGCGTCACGTCCAAAAAGGAAAATTTGGTGTAGCCACACCATTTTTTGATTTTAATCATTTTCGACGTCTTTTCGCCGACTTTTAAAACTAAATTTGACATATCTTCCATCAACAGCTCTGTCTTTAATTTTTGCTTTTAAAAAAAGATGACAGTTATCATATGAGGAAAAAATCTTATTGACACTTCAATTTTAGTTAAGGGCGTCACGCCCAAAAAGGAAAATTCGGTGTAGCCACACCGTTTTTTAATTTTAATCATTTTCGATGTCTTTTCGCCGACTTTTAAAACTAAATTTGACATATCCCTGTCGAATTCTACCGATAAGTTCGGTAGCATCTTGCCGAATTTCAATTGAGTCCGCATCTTAATCAAAACTAGAGTGTCAGTAACAATGTCCTATCATATTTTATTTTGTCTGGCTCAAGTTTTAAATATCCATGTTTGATACTATACTATGCTTACTGCATTACATTGATAAGTATGCTATTGTACACTTTGAAACTGTATCATCAAAGCAGAAACGGCCTGAAGGCCTGGCCTTATGTTCTAAAGAAGGTAAGGATGGATCATAAAATGGATGGTGGATAGAGGGCGCTAAAAGAATTTGGTGTTTAGATTACTCCTGCTTTAGCCCCATATTCAGCTTTGCTGATTAATGAAGTATTTGCTGCTGTCAAAATGATTGAAACGTTCTTGCACTGTCCTGTTTGACATTTCATGGTAAGCAGGGTAAGAAATCTTCTTACTATTTCTTGTAATGATACGTTATCAGTTCAATTTAAAACTATACCCGCTAATTGAAGTATTACACAATTGCAGGAAACAACCTGTTTTTCATTCAGAACTATGCTGACATTGTTCAACATTTTCGTTAACCGTATTGCATTTGTGTACTAAATATCTTGTGAAGTGGAAGATGCTGACATTGTTCAACATTCAGAACTATGCTATTATAAAGTTTGATAGAAAATAAAATGATCATTTATATTATAATTATCATGAGGTATTAGTGGCATGGAATAAACGTGGAGAAACCTTAAGTTATGTTTACAATTTGATGAGGGGTTAAACTGCAAAAATTCCAATAATTGATTATTTGTTCGTTAATAAAAACGGTTGTGGTCCTCCGGAAACAGTGCGTGTTTTCTCATTTCTCTTCTTCTCCGGCAGAGAAGAATAACACCTACTCTTGCACAACAGATTGAATGAATTTCGGCATTGCTTCCCCAAATCCTTGTTTACCTTTTGTTTTGATTCCTCATGAGTAAATTAGGGTTAAATTCAGATTAAATTAGATATTGACAACTGATATTTGAGCAAACCTAAATTAAATTTTGAGGATTTACTGTACCAGTGAAATGATCTTCGCTCCCCCCCCCCCTTTTGTTGGGGGGGGGGGGAGGGGGGGGGGGGGTTTGGGACAATGCTTGTTCTCCTCTTTGTTTAATGGATTCCGAAACTGCTGATTTGAAGATGATAAATAATACTGAGAAGGGCAAGTCAATTAGATACAACCGCCACATTTGAATGCTGAATGATCAGAAGTTGGCTAGCTCAACAAATTCCAAAATTAAAACATTAATAAGACCTAGTGCATTGATGTGATGTTTAGGCTTTGAACAAAAAACGATCATCTATTGTGCATTTACCGCCGTAGATGTACTGGGCTTATGGATTCATTGTTTAAGTATTGGACTCAGATGCAATACAGCACACAACAAGAGGAAGATAACTTAGAAATTCATAACAGAAGAGGAAGATAAAGGTAAGAAAGAGATATTTCATTTTCATCATGCCATTTACATTCACATTCGCTCCGTATATAATCTTCAATGGTTCTCCAGATAGGACAAATTGTGTAACTAACCCACTCAATATTTGACACCTCACTCACTCATGTAAGACAAATACTGATAACTAATTAGATTCCTTCTTAACTAATTGCTCCTAATAATTTCCAGGGTCTTCTTACTGCTGAAATCATTTTGCTTTGTTAATGATCTTTTTGAGCCTCGGTTCTTTGTCATTATGATACATACACTACTAACAAGAGTACACATGAAGAAATGCATGCTAATATTGCACAGGAAACGACTACCAGACCCAAAAGGACGATAATGCTACCTAGGAAGCTACTAGATTAGTCGTGTCAAAATTGGCGACATAAAGTTGTTAGAAATGGGTATTACATTACTTCTTGCAATTATGTTAATGCTTTTGATGCCTAAAATAAACGCCACGTATTAAAGTTGCTATGATGTATGGCTATATATATGTACCTCTCTTTCTCTCGATCTCGATCTCGATCTCGATCTCGATCCTTCTTTTCCAGCTTTCTTCTCCTTCTCGCTGTTTTTACTTTTCCCGTCTTAACCTCCCTTGTATTCACATCATTTTGGTGCTTTCACCAATGATCTTCCCTCTCCTCCCCAAAAATCCAAACCTACTTCACCATGACTCGATTAGAAGACGCAGTCCAATAACCACAACGAAACCATCACCGCAATCCAGTCAACCCAATCCAGCCATGACTCCCTCCTTGAATCACAAAACGCAGACATTACCGACATCAAAGCAACTATCATTTCACTAACCAAATCAATGACCGATTTAACCCATAAGTTCGACACTCAAATACCTTTCTCTACAAACAATCAGACATCCACAACAAATAACCAGTCACTACCCACTCGACAACCGCCACTGCTATCCACGCCAAATCAAAACCGATAGCCCAAAATCACAATAATCTCATTTGATGGCACAAACCCCCATGATTGGATCTTCCAAGCAGACCGTTACCTCACCTATTACTCTACACCGGAGGAGCAACGTGTCTAGCTAGCGAGTTTCCACATGGAAGGACATGCATTAACCTGGTTCCAATGGATGCATAGAAGCAATTATCCTCATGGCATGCGTTAGCAAAGGTAGTGGAGCAATGTTTCAGGCCACCCACATTTTTAAATCCGCAAGCCACTTTATTCAAGTTGAAGCAACTAACATCGGTTGACAACTACGAAGCTACCTTTGAAACTCTATGCTATCGAATAACTACCCTGAATCCCTATTCAATCTTGCAATGCTTCATCTTGGGCTTAAAACCCCATATTCAAAACGAACTCCTACTCCTCAAACCATCTACCATATCAAAGCTATCGACTATCGACACCGAGAGACTCATCGAAAGAAAATACACCGACCAACACAATACCCATTTCCTAAAACCAGCCACAACTTCCACAAACCATCACAACCCCACAATACCACACCAATAATTCCTCAAACAACTCATCCGTAATCACCCAAACAGCCGATACACATTAAACAACTCACCCAAACAGAAATGAACAATCGGAAACAACAGGGCCTCTGTTTCAACTGTGATGAAAAATACCACTTCGGTCATCAATGTAAACCAACAGACATCCTAATGATACTCCCCGATATTAACCCAGATGACACAAAACCACCAGACGATTTCACCATTAAACAACCACCCACACCCGAGGAACCCAACATCATTGAAAACCTTGATAACGCCCCACCGGAAATCTCATTTCATGCCCTGACCGGATCTACACACCCAAGAACAATTCGACTCCCAGCTTTTGTCAACGGGAACCCAATTTCAATATTCGTCGACTTGGAATCTACATACAATTATCTACATCCAAAAACGGCAAAACTCCTGGGACTCGATATTAACAGTGAGAGCTCCTTTGCCGTAACTGTGGGGAACAGTGAAAAATTACGAAGCTCAGGATGCTGCAAGCAAGTTTCGGTTCATATCCAAGTGTATAATTTTTTAATTGATTTTCATTTGCTTGATGTTGTGGGGTCTGACGCGGTCTGTGGCATACAATGTTTGGGACAACTGGGTCCAATTACGATGGATCACCAAAAAATTAACTATGTTATTCCCCTTAATAACACGCCCATTTGTGTATCTGGGCTGGGCCTAACTACCGATCCATTTCCTATATCCTTACACCAACTAAAACGCCTTGAATCTACCTCATCCATTTCCAGCTTCCTTTATTTGCAACTTCAGCCCAATAACAGCCTAAAAACCCATGACCCGATTACCTATGACAACCTAGAGCTCGAACATATCTTACAAACGTTTAAACACGTTTTCTCACCACCTACAAACCTTCCACCTCACCGAGCACTCAACCACCACATTAATCTCAAACCCAATGCCGACCCAATAAACATCAAGCCACACCGATACCCATATTTTCAGAAAAATGTAATTGAAAAACAAATACAAGAAATGCTCACTTCCAATATCATCCAACTATCAACAAGCCCATTTTCTTCCCCCGTTCTTTTGGTCAAAAAAAGAGATGGGTCATGGCGGTTTTGCATCGACTATCGTGCCCTTAACACAATCACTATTAAAGATCGATTCCCAATACCAACGGTTGACAAAATACCATATGAACTCTACAGTGCTATATTCTATTCCAAATTAGACTTTCGAAGTGGCTACTTTCAAATTCGTGTCCATCCACCCAACATTCCAAAGCCGCTTTTCGTACCCACGAAGGCCATTATGAGTTTCTCGTCATGCCATTTGGCTTGACAAATGCACCATCTAACTTCCAAGCAACTATGAATAATATATTCCGTCCACACTTGAGGAAATTCATACTTGTTTTCTTCGATGATATACTCATTTATAGTTCCTCTTTGGCCGACCATCTAACTCACCTTCACACTACCCTTACCATCCTCGACCAAAATCGGTTCTATGCAAATATCGACAAATGTAACTTTGGCCTGACCGAACTTAAATATTTGGGACATATCATTTCGGGTATACGTGTCCGCGTCGACCCAACAAAAATCTCCACCATGGCCACTTGGCCTACACCGAACTCAATTACAGCGGTTTGTGGGTTCTTAAGCCTTACAGGCTACAACCGCAGATTTATAAAAAAAACTATTCAACCATTGCCAGCCTACTAACTGATTTGCTGAAGCACAACACATTTTCATGGCCCAATAAAGCCCAATTAGCCTTCGACAAAATGAAAGCTGCAGTCACCAATACCCCAATCCTATCCCTCCCCAATTTCGATCAACAGTTTGCAGTCACAACTGCCATAGGCGCGATTCTTTCTCAAGCTGACCACCCAATTTCCTTCTTCAACCTTAAATTACCCCGCATCCTTCAAAAATTGTCCGCCTGTTCGTGAGAGAAGTTCGCAATTACTTGTTCCATAAAAAAATGGTGACACTATTTGCTAGGTTTCCCCTTCCAGATTATCACCGATCAGCAGAGCCTTTGGGAGCTTACATCACAAACGATTCAGACACCGGAGCAATAAAAGTGGCTCACCAAGCTATTGGGATTTGGTTTCACCATTAATTACCGCCCAGGAAAACAAAATGTCGTCGCTGAAGGCTTGTCCAAATTCTCTGCAGCCGCCATAATGCAGGCGATCTTCGGCCCGACGTTTCCACTACTCTCGTCAATACAGACCTCCTTAGCTAATGATGAGACGACTCAAGCAATTATTCAACAGCTAGCTACAGGTACTTGCTCTAACACAAAATTTCAATTTCGCAATAATCTGTTATTTTGGGAAAATCGAGTTTATGTGCCTAATGATGACGAGCTTAAGAAAAATATTATCGATGAGTTGCACGGTTCCAAAATTAGAGGGCATTCAGGAATTAAGGAAACCATTGCACGCATGTCCAGTAATTTCTACTGGTCCAAATTAGCTGCATCTGTTCAGGATTTCATCAAGAATTGTCATATTTTTCCTCCAAACTAAACCAAACAACACACCATACAATAGGCTGCAACAACCTCTACCGATTCCATCACAGATATGGGAGGATATTGCGATGAATTTTATTACACATCTTCCACTGTCCTGTGGTCGAACAACAATAAGGGTAATAGTCGATCGACTCTCCAAGTACGCTCATTTCTGTGCACTTCCAACTTCAGTATCCACGCAGCAACTCGCTTCTTATTTCCTCCAAGAGTATATTAGATTACATGGGTTTCCAAGGTCTATAATTTCAGACAGGGACATATTGTTTACCAGCCAGTTCTTGTAACACCCCGAATTTTTAACGACACTAAAAGAGAATAATTAAATAATAATTAATTTAATATTCAGAATTAGAGGAAATGAATTGCACCATTGCGTCTGTCTCGAAATTATGGTCAAGATAGACATTTGCTTTGCGTAAAACGGACAATGTATGAGGAAGTTATGAGGGTTTTAAGTTTGTATACGCGTAGAAAAATTATATACATACGTATGAGTCAGAGATGAGTCGGAGCTGAGCCAGAATTCTATCCAGAACTGTTTGATTTTGAAAAATTCGTCAGAGCGCCAAAATTCCCGCTCTAGGGGGTCGACCCCCCTAGAGGGGTGTCGACCTAGGGGTCGACCCACCCACAGGGGATCGACACCCCTAGGACTGAGGTAGCAGTCGGTTTCAAAGGGCTTTGCATCTATAAATATGTGGCTATTTCTCATATTTTCTTCATTGGAAGTCATGGAGGCCATATGCTACTGGAATGCGAACTGAAACCGTTTTCTACAACTACATACTTTGCAAATCAAATCCATAAATTCAAGATCCATTCTCTCTATTCTCTAAACCTGATGTTGTGGGTTCTAGTTTCTTTTAGGTCTAGATGAATAAAAGTAAATTATGAAAGACTGTGATTTGGATATGTGTAAATCATGAATCTATGCTATTATCATATCTGATACTATGTCATGATAGATCTATCTCTTTGTGGTTATTCTGCTATGTCATGATAGATCTAATAGATCTATTTCTTTAGATCCAATTTGATTGTGATTATTCTACTATATCATGATAGATCTAATTCTTTGGATCCAAATCAATGGTGATCATTCTACTATGTTATTATTGTGGATCTTGGTTTGTAACTATATTGTGGTTAATATAAATCTGTCAATTTGAATAGTTATGTCATTGGATAGAACTAATCATTTATGTAAATCATGAACATATGCCACCTTGAATTGGTTAGGATTGGATCTAAATCTTTATCTAAAATATAACTTCTATGGCATGCTATTATGTGGATTTGTGTAGATCTATTTCTAAACTAGTAGATCTAATTTATGTGGACATTAAAACTGTTAGTCAGATCTGGATTATCACCTTGTGTTATCATGTTAGATCTATTCTATGTGATCTAATTTATCACCTTGTGTTATCATGTTAGATCTATTTTAACCTCTAGATCTAGATCATGTGATCCAATCAATCACCATGTGTTATTATGTTAGATCTAAACAAATAGGACATCTAAACTGCTGATTTAGATCTTACTGTGCTTATTGAGGCATCATGTTATGTTCACTAGTTTTATGTTCATCTTGTTGTGATAATAATTACTTGTCCATGCCAGTATGTATGTTCACATTATCATGTTAAGTTTATGTTTATGCCAAGATGATCACTTTTATTACATTTCTATTGTTTTTTCCTACAATCGTTTATGACTAGGCTGTTGTCTACCCTAGGCATACTGCCAATTTTGTGAGGGCGCTAGTTAAGGAACGGGGGAAAAGGGGTTAATATTGACATAATTTGAATATGAATATTTTTGAACATGTAATTCAAATTATTGGGTAAGATAGGTATTGACACCTATAAAAGGAAAGGATTAATTAATTGGTAAATTAATTAAAAATGGAATGTTTAGTAATTACAATTAGGAATTGCAATTGTACTTATGACACGAGGTTAGGTTGCATTAGTGGTGGAAGTCTACCTGGACCCGACCGACATATCCAGCAGCCACTAATATTGAACCTAATGTGGGAGGTCTAAGTACACAAATATGAATCGGGCTAAGACACGAGGTTAGGCCCAACTGTGGAATAAGATTGCCCGGACCCGACCGACATATCCAACATCCACACGTTGTAGACCTAATGTGGGAGGTCTAGCCCATTATAAACCATAAATGGACATGGTAATGAATTGGACTACTTAACCAAATCTAATCCATAGGGATTGTATGATATAGAACTGAAGTTAGGGTTAAGTAAAATTGATTGGATCAGTGGGAGGTTAAGTAAATCTTGGGTAGGTGGGTAATATTAGTATATATAGGCCCACAACTTAACCATTAAACAAACATGCTTGGATCAGTGGGAGGTTAAGTAAATATTGGGTAAGTGGGTAATATTAGGATATATAGGCACACAAACTTAATCGTTAAATAAACATGCTTGAATCAGCGGGAGGGTTAAGTAAATCTTGGGTATGTGGGTAATATTAGTATATATATGCCCACAAACTTAACCCGATAAGGTTATGTAATTAAAGACACCTAGTGGTATACATAATTGGTGAAAATAATAAAGTTATGTAATTAAAGACACCTTTTGGGGGTAAACATAACTTGTAGAAATGATAGGGTTATGTAGTAAGGACACCTATAGGTAAGCATAATCGGTTGAAAGATTGGGAGTTATATATTAAAGACACCTATAGGTAAGCGTAACCAGTAGAAAGATTGGAATTATGTAAATAAAGACACCCTTTAGGGTAAGAATAACTGGTAGAAATAAATAAGGTTATGTAATTAAAGACACCTAGTGGTATACATAACCAGGGGAAAAGTATAATAAAGTTATGTAATTAAAGACACCCTTTTAGGGCAAGCATAACTGGTATAGGGCTATGTAATTAAAGACACCTAAGGGTGTATATAGTCAGTGGAAAACCTAGTGGGGATAAAAGATAAGGGGGAAAGCTTGTATCATATTGTGTGGGACCCATTTTAGTCAGTAACCCGGAGTTGGTATCAAGTAAAGAACTCTGTACTAGACGGAGAAGGGGCACGCTTACTGATTGATTGTAAGAGATCCAAACAAGACGGATGGTGTGGGCGGCGCAAACTGACCGGGGACATGTGCATGCATGGGCGGGCAAAGGGGGCTAAGACGACCGTGACACCAGTAGATATGGTTGTGCACACTATGGGTTGCCACTTTTGGAAGTGATACCTTCTACTATGGGGCCAGCACAGGATATCTACAGAGTAGGGAGCCGATCGATTAGGGTAGTGGTTAGGGTATACTTGGACGTATGACCTAATCCTACCAACTCATAGTGGAAGGGATCATCTCATTTCAGTTATACTAGTATTAGTGCAGAATAATCACTAGTGAGGCACATACACCTTATCCTGTCTACCTTGTCACACCTGCCATTTATGTAGTGATCTCTCTTATCCTTTTTATATGCCTATCATGTTATTTTTATTTATTTACTAGCTAAAAGTAACTAGACTCTCCAGAATTTATTTCTAACCCTTTTTGCTTCCCCTTGTTTCTTCCATTCCCCTAGGTTCTCAAGGGAGGGATTTATCAGGCTTAGTCAGGATTCTGCTATCGTCTTTCTTGGAGCTTCTAGATGTATTGCTCAAGCTTCCATCATTGCTACTATGGCTTATGATTTAGGGATTATGCTTTCTTTGCTATTCTACTCTGATATTTAAAGTACAAGACAGAAGTTTTTAATGATGTACTGAGTTTATGTATTTTCAGACATATGGTGTAACCATGCTTTATGATTAATAAAAGTTTTCAATTCCGATGCTATTTTATATCTATCTTGTAATGTTTCTGTTCTGTTTACCTATAATGCTTCACGAAACTTAATGCATTACCTTAGTGAGCGACATTAACGGACGTGACGTATCACACTTGGTATCAGAGCTGAAGGTTATCAGATTGGATAAAGTTTTTGAAAATTATTGTCAAACAGGTTTTGAAAGAAAGCATTTTCAAAAAGAAAAGTCTGTTTTGAAAAACATATTCCCCAAAGCCATAGGAAGTATCTTTCGATTCTCCGCTTGATTCCTTTTTCCTTTTTGTTTGGGGGACCGATTCCTCCCAAAAGGTGTTCCCATTCTGGCATAATTCCATAGGTATGTTTGAACTGCGACATATATCGAAGGGCAACTAAGTGCGTAACCTCCATCTGTAGCTGCAGTAGTATCACCTGCGACTAATTTTCTCGAGCTTCGTAAGGATTTCCATGCGATGGAGGCAACTTTTGAGAGACTAGTTAGCTTGTTACACAAATATGGTAAAAAGTAGAATAAGAGAGTAAGGGCTAAGGAGCACAACCCAAGGATGAGAAAAATGATGGCCCGGGAAGGGAACTTAGATAAAGTTAAAATAAAGGTGAAGAGGAAAAAGTTAAGGTTGAGGAAACACAAAATAAGAAGGTATGGCCTAAGAAATGATGGCAACAACAACATAAGAAAGGCGGAAATAATGACAAGGCTAAGGGTAAGAGGAAGTGCCATAGTTACGGGCGAGAGGGTCACTTGGCCCAGGACAGCAGGAAAAGGAAGAATGCTTGCTTCGTTTGTGAAGAGGTTGGACACTATTCTAGGGAGTGCCTAAGGAAGCAAGGGAATGGTCAAAGGACAAGAACCTCTGGAGGGCAAGCGAATGCTCTCAAGGCTAGTGCACCAGATAGAGGTAGGAAAGTTTTCATGAAAGGTTTGATTTCTCTTTCCAATCTTCCTATAATAACTCTTTTTGATTCTAGCGCTTCGCACTCGTTTATATCTAGCTCGGTAGTTGAATCTATGCACTTAAAGGTAGTGGATCCCGTTATTGTCTCAAACCCCATAGGTGGTTCGGCTCATTAATCTATGATTTGTCGGGGTTTGAGAATATCTATGTTAGGCGTCGAGTTGAGTGCGACGTATATGTGCTCGGGTTATGGGCTATGGGTTGATTCTAGGAATGGACTGGCTTACCACATATGGTTCCATTCTGGATGATGAGAGGAGGGTCGTTAGACTCCTAACTTGTCATGGGAAGACCCTCGAAGTTTCTTGTGACCCCCAAGGGTCTGCTATGCTTAGTTTCCTAGAGTCTCTTGATACATTTGTCAATGATTTGCAATCTGTTTCAGTGGTTTGAGATTATTCTGATGTTTTTGATGAGGAACGGGACTTACCTCTGGGGCGTAAGATCAATTTTCTTATATCTTATTAACAATGCAAAGCTAGTTGCATTACCAGTGCGCCATATGGCTCCCAGGGAAAGGAGGGAGCTGAGCAAGCAAGTAGGGGGGGCTACTTGAGAAAGGGTTTTCTTTTGTGATGGGATAAAGAAAGATGTAGCAGCGTTGTTTCTCAATATCTGATTTGCCAGCAAATAAAAGCTGAGTAAAGGGAGCTCGGTGGTTTACTTCATCCTTTAGAGGTCCCGCAGTGGAAGTGGGAGAGCATCTCCATGGATTTCATAGATGGTTTGCCCGGATCAACGGGGGGCAACACCAGCATTTGAGTGGTAGTAGACATGCTTACTAAGAGCACTCATTTTATTTCCAGTTAAGAGTAAGAGGACGACACCATGGTTGGCAGCAATTTATGTTCGTGAGATAGTTCGTCTTCATGGAGTACCTTCCAGTATCGTGAGCGATCATGACCCCATCTTTACCAGTGAATTTTGGAGGAGCTTGCAAGAAGCATTAGGTACACAGTTGTGTTTGAGCACCGCTTATCATCCTCAGACCGACGGACAAACGGAGAGGGTGAACAGGATTCTTGAAGATCTTTTAATGCTGTGTATCCTATATTTCGGAGGGACTTGGGAAGAGCATCTTCCTTTAGTAGAGTTTGCCTATAATAACAATTATCAGGCCAACATCGACATGGCACCCTTCGAAGCATTGTATGGACGACCCTGTAGATCGCCAATTTGTTGGTGGGAATCTATAGAAAGATTATTACTTTGACCAGGTATGGTTAGGGAAACGTCCAAAAAGATTGACCTTATTCAACGGTGGATGAAGACAACTCAAGATAGGTAGAAGTCCTATGCAGATAAGAGAAGGACTGACATTGAATTCGAAGTGGGAGACTTGGTTTTTATCAAAGTACCGCCTTTAAGGAATGTGGTTCGCTTCGGATCAGTAGGGAAGTTGGCACCTAGGTTTGTGGGACCATTTCCCATAATCGAGAGGATTGGCAAAATGGCCTACCGAGTAAAACTCTAAGAAAATCTATCTGGTGTTCATGACGTTTTCCACGTCTCTCATCTGCGGAAGTACCTGCATGACACCGCAGAAGTTGTTGAGCCAAGTATGTTAGAAGAAGTCGAAGTGGAACGGGAGGCGACAGTCAGATGAGTCCCTACCCATATTCTTGGGTCAGAGGTTAAGAAGCTGCGCAATAAGGAAATCAAGTTGCTAAAGGTTCAATGGGGAGATAACCCAGAAGATGCGACTTGGGAGACCGAAGACAAGATTCGTGCTTCGTACCCTTTTCTTTTCGAGGGTATGTTCTTAACTCCTTTCCTAAGTTTTATCAGTACTTGTTTCTGTCAATAGAATATATCTTATCCATCGTATTTTCGACCTTTAGATAGGAATCCTATGGATGTAAACATGTGATTGAAACATGTTATGTTTGATGGATGCAAGAGGATGCAAGTGTTTGCTAGTGGTTGCCTGCGGACGCATATACACACACATTAGGCACTAAGATCGGTTCAATCAATCTCATACTGCATATGGATGTGTGTGCATTTTCTTTTCTTTTATGAATGGAAATGGATGAGTTAGCATATGGATGTTGCATTTGGATGAATGAATGTGCACACATATAGAACTTATATGATATGGTAGGTCTATTTGATACATATTTTATTCATGGCACTAACATACATTGCATTAAGGAGGTTAACTGAATCAGTAGACCGCATGATCTTCGCACTAGTGTTGGGACATATACACACACCTTCGCACATATTCATATAAGCATTAGAAATCTTTAAGGACAATGGATACCGGTGATTGGTGGATGAGTAGATGGATGATGGATGGTAGGATACGCATTCTTCTCAACTTAGAGATATCGGGGATGAAATCCTTTGAGTAGGGGAGAATGTAACATCCCGAATTTTTAACGACACTAAAAGAGAATGAATTAAATAATAATTAATTTAATATTCAGAATTAGAGGAAATGGATTGCACCATTGCGTCCATCTCAAAATTTTGGTCAAGATAGATATTTGGTTTGCGTAAAAGGACACCGTATGAGGAAGTTATGAGGGTTTTAAGTTTGTATACACGCAGAAAAATTATATACATATGTATGAGTCATAGATGAGTCAGAATTCTATCCAAAACTGTTCGAATTTGAAAATTTTGTCAGAGCGCCAAAATTCCCGCTCTAGGGTCGACCCCCCTAGAGGGGTGTCGACCTAGGGGTCGACACCCCTAGGGCTAGGGTGGCAGTCGGTTCCAGAGGGCTTTGCAGCTATAAATATGTGGCTATTTCTCATATTTTCTTAATTGGAAGTCATGGAGGCCATATGCTGCTGGAATGCGAATTGAACTGTTTTCTACAACTATATACTTTGCAAATCAAATCCAGAAATTCAAGATCCATTCTCTCTATTCTCTAAACCTGATGCTGTGAGTTCTAGTTTCTTTTAGGTCAAGATAAATAAAAGTAAATTATGAAAGACTGTGATTTGGATATGTGTAAACCATGAATCTATGCTATTATCATATCTGATACTATGTCATGATAGAACTATCTCTTTGTGATTATTCTGCTATATAATGATAGATCTATTTCTTTAGATCCAATTCGATTGTGATTATTCTGCTATGTCATGATAGATCTATTTCTTTAGATCCAATTCAATGGTGATCATTCTACTATGTTATTATTGTGGATCTTAGTTTGTAACTATATTGTGGTTAATATAAATCTGTTAATTTGAATAGTTATGTCATTGGATAGACCTAATCATTTATGTAATCATGAACATACGCCACCTTGAATTGGTTAGGATTAGATCTAAATCTTTATCTAGTTTATAACTTCTATGGCATGTGATTAGCATAGAAATGTGTCTATTTTATGCTCTTATATCTTATCTTTTGTAAATAAATAAATTTTACTTTGGGTATTTTTATGTGTTTTTACAGATTGCCAGTTAATGTCTCCTTCATTTCAACTAAAGGCCAATTGCAAAGAAAAGCTACTTCCTTATGTCAACACTTTATCAATTCCAAAAGAAGTCATAGTTTACTGGTAAAGGCATAGGAATTTGTATGAACAGACCAGAGTTCGATCCTTGGCAAATCCTTGTTTTTTGCTGAAGAAGGGAACATAAATTTACACACACACTGTTTTATTTGCTCTGGAGAATATATAGAATAGTGATATGTTATATATATATATATATATATTCTTATGTATACATATATAATGTATGCACTAATAAAGATTTTAAGGAATAAGCTAGCATATTCTTCTCAAATTAAACCATTCATTTTCAACTTCCATATAAAAGAAGATTTGAATGAATTATTCCAAGGATAAGATCAACCTGCCAATGTCACCAATCAAAAAAAAAAAGAAAGCTGCATGGAATATCTCAAGCATATCTTATCTCTTTTAATTGTAAATATATTATTTTAAGAGATTCATTCATGGCCCAATTACTCTCATAGGAAGGAGATTACATCTCCTACAAATACCCTTTGTATCATTGTAAATCATTATTCTATACTTTTTTTTCCATCAATAAAGTTCTTTTTTTTATCTTCGTTTTTTTATTTATATGCAACTTGTGCCATCTATACAATTATATTTGGTAGAGCACAAATTGTCTTTGCAATTTAAATGTTCATTAGTGATTGACCGTCTGATTAGATTCAGCGGTAATCCTAATCTTATATCTGTTGTTATTTCTATTCTGCACTTTTATTTTCTGCATTTTTATTCTTGTTTTGCAATTTACTTTCATTAGTGATTAATCGTTTGATTAGTTTCAACGATAATCCTATTGCAATTTCAATTGTTATATTTTCAACCAAATCTCAAAAGTCGTCTAACTCGCCCACGAAATTCTATAAATAGTAATTTTTAATATGCCTCTTTGTGATTCGACCTGCATACTACACGATTTGTGCGCTTGCAGTATTTATTTCAAAATCTACGCCTTTCTATTTCATAGGAAAGCGATGATCAAGTTTTTGGTGCCGTTGCCGGGGAGGCAACAATTAAATTTTATTATTTGTTTAATTTCCAATTCGTGTTAGTTTTTATTTTTATTTTTATTTTTCCTTCTGTTTTCTTGTGTATAGATATAGAAAAAATTCTTGATTGGTTGATTTGGTATTATAAGTTGATACCATAATCTTCCTAACAAGAGGGAAAAAAATTAATTGCCAAATTCCCTTGATTTTCTTTTCTTTTCAATTTATTTCTTTCCCTTTTTCATTTCTTTCCTTTCTTCATCTGTTCCTTCTTTCCATCTATCCTTCTTTCCAATTTTTACTTCATTATTCATTGGCATTGTTCATTTATTTTGCCAAATTTTCCAATTTTTATTTGATTCCTTTCCATCTATTCCTTCTTTCCTTTTACTTCTTTCCAATTGTTAATATACTGATTTTCATTCTCTTACAACAATAAACAAAAAAAATTCCTTTTTTTTCTTTTCATCTTTCAACTTTCTTCCCATTTTATTTTTACACTCTCTTCCCTATTTTACAAGTTCCAAAACAAAAAACTAAAAAATTTAACACTTACCAACTTTTCCTTCAGTTTATTTCCTTTATTTTCATTCATTTCTGCTCCCTTCTTTTATTTATTTCTTTCCATCATACAATTTCTTTCCCTTTCTTTCATTTAATTCTTTCCAATTTTCTACAAACTCCTTCTCTCATTTACAAATCTCTTCCATAAAAAAATATAAAAAAAAATCTTGCCAACTTTTCGATTTATTTCCAATTTTCATTTTATTTTGTTTTTTCTTTCTTTCTATTTTTCCTTGTACATTGCATCCCTTTCTTCAAGTTCACCACTTTCTTCTATTTTTCGGTCATTCATTCTTCACATTTCTTCTGCCATTTTTTTTCCTCTCACAATTCATCACCTTTGTCAATCTAATTTTCACATCCAATTTCCCGACCACCATTCAGACTAAATTTCACCATCTTTCTCCCTTTTAATCACTGATTCACTGTCCCTTCCAAAACAATTCCCTGCTCTCATCTTTCCAAACACTCATTCCACCAACCATACCACAAATAGCCTTCATTGCAACAAAATATCATCACAACAGAAACCGCATCATCACCAAGTTTCACGCTGCCTCACATCCAAATCCACACCCGATTCGAATCCACAGCTGGACCTAAAAACCCACATCGATCCAAAGCCGCATCGTCCTCGATTCGAAGATCGAACTTAAGAACCAAATCGATTTGCTAGAAAAAAAGAACGGGACGAGAATTTTCAGATCCGTTCGGCTCAATTCTTTTAAATATTTGGGTGTTAGTTTTTTTTTGTACTTTCTGTGCTTTATAAAACCTAATAAAAAGAAAGAAGGGGAGGTTTGTTAGTACAGGTCCTAGTGAGTTGTGTATTTGTTTGGGCGAGATTGCGGTTTTGTTCGTAGCCTCACTGATCTGCTTGCGATTATTGTATTTTAGTCTACTTCTTTTTAGTTCTTTTATTCTTTTAGTCCTTTTTATTTTTTTCTTTGGTCTTGTTTTACTTCTCTTCTTCATTCCCAAAAAAATGACTTTGTTTTGCTTGTTTTATATATTTCTAGTCTAGTTGTTTTGATAATTTAGTTTCTATTTTATTCCTTCATTCCTATCTAGTTTTATGTATATTTTTTTTCTAGTCTAGTTGTTTTATTGCTTCCAAAAAAAAAGGGTGAAACCTCCAAAACAAACCAAAGGCCCAAGTGAACGAAGAAAATTCAAGTAAGACAAAGACTCAGAGGTCAATCGGTTTGCAAGCAGTGAAGTATGAATTGTTAACACTACTCAAATTTTTCTGGACGGACTGCCATACCCCATAGTAATATTTTCTGAACTCTACAGGTGTTTAGCTGCAAAGAAAAAATAATATAAACATTGTTTGTAAAAAAATTCTGCAGGGGCAGTGGCTTGCTTCTACAATATTTTAATTTTCTGCAATTATTATTGTTTGACTGTTGTGTTGAATGAAAACTGCTGAATAGATTTGGTGAGGAACGAATTTCCATAATTAAAATCATCACTCTCATCGTTTTTCAATTATGAAACTTGATTTGATTTGCAAAATAATATAATTGAAAAGTGGTGCTTTATGAAGTTGACTGTCTCATATAATTGGATCGCGGATATATAGTAGTTAAATTTATTGAATTATTAGCAAAAGAGGTTGCATACTACCTGTAAAAAATTGGTCGTGTCCCTTAGTTTGTATACTATACGTGAACATCCGTAAGACCCTTTTCCCCCTTCTAATTGAGTCAGTTAATTAATAAAGCACAACTTAGTATTTTATACTATTTTGAAGTGAGAATAATTTCTGCCTTGTCACGACTTCATTCAAATGTCTAATTCAAAAAAATCCTTGAGAGAAATGTGAGATAATAATCGGAGTAGACGTCCTCTTGAACAGTATGAGTATGAATTACACCTCATAAGGCAAAATTTTCCAAAATTTCGTGAGCCCAATGTCAACAATATTCAAAATTTTCAAAATGACCAACATTTTCAAAATCATGGATATGATCGAAATGGTGACTTCAATTCAAATTTCAATAATTTCGATTATGGGCCACATCAACATTGAAATAGATTTGAAACCCAAGATAGCTTTGATCAACATCAATATGGGGTTGAAAACCAAAATTTCCAAAATTATAACCCATATCAACATCTTGAAATAACCAAAATCACTCAAATTTTAACTGTTTTGGTTACGAACATAATTCTTATGATCAAAGTGATTTCCAATATCATTGTCATTTTTCTAAAAATTCAAACAACCACCACATTGGAAATAATTTTGATTGTGAAATTGATGTGGACTATAATTTTGAGAACCAAGAAATCCAAAATGAGAGCTCTTAAATCAATGATTCTAAAGAATGCCATTTTGATGAGAGGGAAGAAAGGCTAAATAAAAAGATGGATGAACTTTTCTGTTTAATGATATCTTTGAAAGAACAACGAGAGCAACAAAATCAAATTCAAACAAGCGATGAATCAGAAAATAATCCCTTTTTTTACTAATAGTGAAAATTTTCAGATAACAACTTTGGAAATTGAGAATAACCATCTAAATGAAGTTGTTCAAAATTCAACAAATGATTTGGATTTCGATTCTTTTCAGGAAAAGATTTAAACTCAAATTTTGATCTTCCTCTTTCAGGTTTCGAGAAACTTGAAATTCTAGAAATTGAACAGAATAAAAATGTTGAATTTTTCAATTTAAAATTGAAGAAGGATTTTAATGAACATGAATTTTTTGGACTGTATGAGGATGAGTTGCCAAATGAGGATGAAATAGAATCAAGACGCCAACCCAAATTCGAAAATTTCGGATTTGAGGTTTCAAACGAACTAGAATTTGTTAGTGTTGAAAATATGTTGCCAACTGATAAAGTTGAGAAATATGACCACATAGTCTTAAACAACACTCAGAATTTAAAATTCACGATTGCAACCGAGTTTACATACGATCACAAATTTTTGAATAATTACACTGATAAATTCGTTGAACAGATGAATTATTTTTGGAATGTTAGCTTGATTGAACAACTTCATGTTCGGATGACCCTAGACATTTATCTACTGAACTATAAATCTAGGTATAAAGATGAGATGGTTTTAAAAAACCTTTGCTTATTAGAAAACATGCCTAGACTTAATGGGAATGGGATTCATTGGACTAGAACCAAGTTTGGGGGAAAAAGTTGGTGGCATTCTTTGCATCGCATGCATCGCAAATACATGTATCATTGTACATACGATCCATTCTTACATATAGTTAAATTGCATTTTATTTTACAAATCATTTTGCATTTAATTCATCTCTGGGTTTTATCGTTCAAATTTAGGAAATGTGCTACAGTGTGGACACTGTTTTGTCCAAGTGTGTGTGTGGGGGGGGGGGGGGAGTCTGCATTGCATCCTTTTAATTCTTTGTTATAATTTTTTTTCTTTTTTCTTTTTTTTAGATAGGACCGTCATGCATTTTAGATTGTAGTAACACGCCATTTTTTTGAAACATGACTCATTTTAGATTGATACAATAAAATAAGTTTACAATTTTTAGTCAGTTGATAGTATTTTTATCTCTCAACTAAGATCAAATAAGAAATATGATAAAAAGTTGAATTTTGAGGGATAATAGTGTAACTGGTACATAAGGAGATTCTTAAGTGATGGCCATGAAGTTTATTCTATATTGTAGTCTTTGATTAAATAAGTGAAGGACTTAAAATACTTATATTGGCTTTTCGAATCTTTAAAACTAAGTTGTGTTAAGCTGAATTCGCGTATCTCTCTCTTATTCATATATTTTCAATAATAATAATAATAGCAATCCAAGGGTATCCAACATTGCTTGTATATCGAGCGTTGGTGTGCAAACCCGCCAAGCTCTATTCGACATGTTGTTAACAAAGTCAGTGTTGGAATATCTTGGTCTCATTTTATAAGATTGAGCACCTAAGGATTACTGATATGTTGTTGACAAGGTCAGCGTCGGTCTGCACAATCCGCGAAGCTCTGTCCCAACTGTCCACAAGACAGTGTATGGGTGGTATACCTTGGTCTTTTAACTTAGGTGTATGTACTTAATCATAAGTTTTAATTTTTATCGAAATAGAGAACAAGCGATGATGCCCAAGCACTTCTTGACCTTATTGATTTGATTAGTCATACACAAGGAATTTATAATGCCACTTTGCGAACATTGACAAACAAACTAAGAATTTATTTCATAGCTGCACTATGTTATTGAAACAACCCACCTCCATTAAGGTCACTCACAAAGGGAATGCCTTAACTTCGGTGGAGGTTTATAAGTAAAAGTCACAGATAAAACACAAGACAGATATATAAACACACACACACACACACACACCCACACCCACACATATATATATAAGCAACGAAAAACAAACGGACTTTTATTTCATAAATACGTGTTCATACAAAACATTTCCATAATTGTCTCATAATAACTTCCAAAACATTACATCATCATTTCTGTCTTGATTATTAAATAAAGAAGCATAAAACATAATAAAAGCTGCATAAATCCCCATAGAACATGTCCAAAAGCCATAGCCAAGGAAAGAGAGTCCAAACCATACATCTACTATCTTGAAATTTGCAAAGAGTCTGACTAAGCTGGGTTGTTTCCTCCTTGTGGACCAAGGGGGGGGGGGGGGGACGGAAGAAAAGAAAATGAAAGAAAAATAGAGTCAGACATAAAGCCTGGTAAGTCAAGTGACTCTTCAGTATGAGAATAAGAAAAAGGGCATGATAGGTATAAACTGGAAATAGGAAAGTATCATAACTAAGATAAAGCAGTTTGAACAGAATATACTATCGCATCCCACCCTATATCTCTGCACCTACTTGCATTGTCTCAACTGGCACCCCATGATCGGGGTGAAGTTATCCCCTTTCTAAAGCTCGTCTCCTACTCACAAAATCATATGTGTCATATGGCCCCAATGATTATAGATACCTATGCTGGTCCCACCATGGGGTGTATCAAGACCCATGGTGGCGGCCCGACACAATCCTAGAATGCGTAGGTTATACTACTGGTGCTCAGTGCCCTGTTTGTCTGCTCCGAAGTGTGTGCACACCCGCACTCCGTTAGAACCCACACTGCTGCACCAACCGCCATCGCTTTTGACCGCTTACAATCAGCCCAGTAATCGTGCCCCACCCTGCCCAGTTTCAGGGTACCATGATACCTAATTGGGTTACTGCTGAAATGGGTCCCCGTTACTAGGGTTTTCTAGTCAAACATGTTAAGTGGTTAAGTGTCTGTATTTACCTAACCCCAGTTTAATTAACATGTTGAATTGGTTAAGTGTTTTAGTTAACTTAACCCTACCATCCTGACTTGTCTGTCCTTAGCTTTTTAAAGCACCGACCACTCACATTAGACATGTACTGTTACAGTTACTGGATGTGCCGGTCGGTTCCAGGTAGGTTTACACCGTAACTCAGTTTAACCTCGGGTCCTTATTGGGCTCAATGCTTAACCTCTCACATTGGATAGGTATTGTTGTGACTACTGGACAGCCGGGCGGATTCGGGTAGGTTTACATCATAACTCAATCCAACCTCGGGTTAAGCATACTCGTATTTTCTTAATTTACATATTTGTCTCTATTACTTGTTATATGTAAATTTGTACCATTTAAATGCCACCAATTTACGTCAAGTTTCCTATAATTACCAATTTTTCCCAATGTTACCCCGTCTAATTATTAGGCTAACAATCTCAGCCTAATTTTTCGTCCGCATGATTTTTAACATATAATATTAGGCTAAAAACTTAGCCTAATTTAGCGTACACAAAATTGGCATAAAGAAATTCATAAACATAAACATGACTTAGGTGTAAACTTGTCATTTTCAGCATAGTCAATATGAACATCATAGGTGTGTGAACTTGCAACATAGGCTAAATCAACATACATATATGTGAATTTGCAACATAGGCTAAATCAACTTACATATATGTGAACTTGCATTGAAATAGCGGTATAACTAAATAGGTGTCATATGAATTAGCATATGATTTAGACAACATAAGCCTAAACATGTTTAGATCTAGGTATAACATCGAACATCACTAGCATATGACAAGAATATGACATATCCATAAAGTATGTATAATTTTATCACATGTGTGAACTAGATCCAATCATGTTTACTACTATAACATGAAACTTGTATTAAAATGGATCTTGGCATGGATCCAAATATGAACTTGCAACTTTTATATAAACATATGAGCATGTATACGAACTTAATCATTTAGGCATAGAAGTTCTATTGTACAGCATATAACTTGTCATAATCACCTAAACATATAGGTGTAGATATGAACCAATTATATGAATTAACATATAAATTTGGATCCAACATGAAGCCAATTATACTACAAACATCCCAATACCATTCACAACACAATCATTACAACACATAGATATGAATTAACATCGTCGATATACAATAACACAATTCCATTTCCATTTTACATCGAGTCAAATCTTAATTTTATTCCCATCGGAAAAATCACTATACTTACAACAAACGACGAACTTGAATTCTGGATTCTGAATTCTGAATTTGCAATGCTTTTCTTTGGGTAGCTAAACGTTGTTTGAATCTTGTTTTTACTTTAGTTTTGCTCATCTCTAATCTTTCTTCAAGTGGAGGCTACTCTTGGCTTCCTTCCAGCAGCATGACGGCTCTATCTCTATTTTATTTGTGAATTTAGGTTGAGACTAAGGTTGTTTATATAGAATTTCAAACTAATTAGAGCCGTTGATGAAGCTAGAGTTAATCAAGGCCATCCGTCTCAAGAGAAGCCAATCAGAAAGTGACAAATCAACCCTAGTGACACAGCCAAGCCCCAGAAACCGAGCCAGGACCAGACCAAGCAGGTTAGATCGACCAAGCAGGTCGACCTGTAGGTCGACCCCCAGGTCGACTACATAGTCGACCTGGGTACCCAGGTCGACCCCCTAGTCGACCTGGGTCCTGGGCGGGAAAATTCCCGCCCAGCCCAGTTCTGGACCAGATTTGAATTTTGAACTTGTTTTTGGGCTGTTTTAATTTTAAATCGAATTCTGAAACTTCCGGAGGTCATAACTCCTTCATACGGAGTCCGATTTACGCAAACTCATACTCTATCTCAAGAAAAATTCCAAGACAAACGCAATGGCCTAACCCGTTTCCCTTAATTCTGTCATTTAGAATTAATTATACTTTAATTTGTTTATTTACCGTTAACAGAAAATTCGGGGTGTTACATTCTCACCTCCTGAAAGGATTTCGTCCCCGAAATCTTCAAGTCTAGAAGAACGTATATCCTAACATCCAATCGTCCATCTACTTAACCAACAAACATAGGCGTACATTGTCCTTAAAAAACTTCTAATGCTTCATGATCATATGCATAGTGTGTGTATATGTCCTTATCTAATGCAAAAATTAGGCGGTCTACTGATTCAGTTGACCTCCTTAATGCGAATCATGTAAGTGTCATGAATCCATTATGTAGGCAAATTTTCCCTACTCATAATTCTACATGAGTGCGCAATCATTCATACAAATGTGACATCCATATGACAACATATCAAGTTTCAACCACATACAAATAAGAATACACATATGCATATGCAATATGAAGTGACTCAGCCGATCTAAAACCTAGGTTGTGTGTATATGCACCCACGAGCAACCACTAGCAACCACTTGCAACCACTTGCAGCCATCAATCATAACATGTTGCAATTACATGTTTACATCCAAAGGGGTTTATACCTAAGGTTAAAGGATAATATCGAGTAGATATACCTAAAAAGATAGATACAAGCACAACTTAAGGAAAAAGAGAAATCAAAGATGTCCCTCGAAAAGAAAAGGGTAGGCCGCGCGTATTCTGTCCTCAGTTTCCCAAGTCGCGTCTTCCTCGGCGTCTCTCCACTGAACTTTGACAAGCTTGACTTCGCGGTTGCATAGCTTTTTCACCTCAGTTCCTAAGATGCGGGTTGGAACTCTCCCCACAGGTGCTTCGCGTTCCACTTCGGCTTCTTCTAGGATGCTTGGCTCCACCACTTCCGTAGATTCATGTAAACATTTCCGGAGATGAGAAACGTGAAAGACATTGTGAATTCCAGCCAACCTTTCGGGCAGCTCTACTCTATAAGCCATCTTCCTAATCTTCTCGATGATAGGGAACGGTCCTACAAATCTTGGTGCTAGCTTCCCTGCGGATCCAAAGCGAACGATGTTCCTTAAAGGAGATACCTTAAGGAAAACCCTGTCCCCAACCTCAAACTCAAGGTCCCTTCTTTTGTCTGCGTAGGATTTCTGTCTATCTTGGGCAGTCTTCATTCTCCTTCGTATCAGATCCACTTTTTCTGAAGTCTCTTTAATCATGTCTGGCCCAAGTATAAGCTTGTCTGTAGACTCCCACCAACAAGTCGGTGATCGGTACGGTCTTCCATACAAAGCTTCGAAGGGCGCCATGCCGATAGTAGCTTGGTAGTTGTTGTTGTAGGCGAATTCCACTAAAGGAAAATGATCCTCCCATGTCCCTCCAAAGTCAAGAATGCACAGTCTTAGAAGATCTTCTAATACCCTGTTCACCCTTTCCGTCTGACCATCAGTTTGGGGGTGATAGGCCGTGCTCAAGCATAACTGTGTGCCTACAGCTTCTTGCAGACTCTGCCAAAATTCGCTTGAAAAGATAGGATCTCGGTCACTCATTATGCTAGAGGGTATTCCATGGAGTCGAACTATTTCTTTGAGATAAAGAGCCGCTAGAGACGAGGCAGTCCTTCTACTCTTGATAGGTATAAAGTAGGCGCATTTTGTGAGCCTGTCCACTATCACCCAAATGCTAGTATTGCCCCTTCTTAACCTAGGCAACCCATCAATGAAGTCCATTGAAATGCTATCCCACTTCCATTGCGGGACTTCTAGAGGATGAAGCAGTCCTCTAGGCTTCTTTTGTTCCGCCTTGACCTGTTGGCATATCACGCACTTAGAAACGAAATCTGCCACATCCTTTTTCATGCCGCTCCAAAAGAAAACTCTCTTTACGTCCTTGTACATATTGTCTCCACCTGGGTGTATTGTCATCTTGGAATGATGTGCTTCCTCGAGAACCATCTTTACTAAATCCCATGCTTGTGGGACGCACTCATCGATGGAGTACCTATTGAGGTGACTGGAATTTTCACCCCTAATTAGTGTATCAATCACATCCACAAGCTGAGGGTCTTCGCATTGTGCGGCCCCTATTGAGTCTAAAAGAGTGGGTCGTACTTCTAGGGATGCCAACAAACCAGGTACAAAATCAGAGGAGGGCCTAAAGTCAAAACTGGCTATATACTCCAAGCTTTGCCTTTCTACAAAGAGAGGGCTTAAGGTTAGTTTCCTTCTGCTACTACGTTGCCCTTGCCAGGAGTATAAGAAATCTCAAAGTCATACGAGGCAAGGAACTCCATCCACCTTTGCTGCCTCAAGTTAAGATCTATCTGCGAGAAAAGATAATTCAACGATTTATGGTCAGTATATAATTCGAACTTCTCACCTAGGAGATAATGGCGCCAAGACTTAAGCGCAAAGACAATGGCGGCTGACTCAAGATCGTGGGTTGGGTAGTTCTTTTTATGAACTTTCAATTGCCTTCCACCATAAGCTACTACCTTCCCTTCTTGCATTAGAACAGCGCCTAGTCCCGTACCATAAGCATCCATGTATACTGTGAACATCTTGCTTCCATCAGGCAAAGTCAGAACTGGGGCTGGTGTAAGAGCCCTTTTTAAGCATTGGAAAGCAATATCACAATCCAAATCCCAAGCGAACACTAGATTCTTCTTTGTTAGCCTTGTGAGTGAAGCTGAGATTTTCGCGAAATCTCTAATGAACTTTCGGTAAAAACCAGCTAGCCCAAGAAAGCTTCAGACTTTGGTTGCATATCTTAGTGTCTTCCAATCTTGCACTGCCACCACTTTCGCGGGGTCCACAGCTAACCCTTCTTTGGACACTATATGTCCAAGAAACCTTACTTCTTCTCTCCAAAAGTGGCACTTGAAGAATTAGGCTTTTAGCTGATGAACTCGAAGTGTTTCCATGATCTCCTTCAGATGCTGAGCATGTTCTTCCTCATTCTTTGAGAAGATTAAAATATCGTCTACGAAGACAACCACAAACTTATTGAGGAATTATCTGAACACCCTGCTCATTAGGTTTACGAAATAAGCGGGTGCGTTTGTCAAGCCGAAAGGCATGACAAGCCACTCGACGAAACCGTCTGGGGTTCTGAATGTCGTTTTATCAATGCTATCTTCAGCTACCCTTAGCTGTTGGAACCCAGTAGCCAGATCAAGTTGGGAGAAGACCGACACACCTACAAGCTGATCAAATAAATCGTTTATTTGGGGAAGCGGGTGTCTATTCTTCTTAGTCAGCTTGTTTAGCTCCATATAGTCCACACAAAGACATAGTGAACCATCTGCTTTGGTGGCGAACAACACTGGAGCTCACCATTCTGAGATACTCCGCCTTATAAACCCCTTCTCGAGAAGCTCCTTAACTTGCTTACTGAGCTCCTTTCCCTCCTTTGGAGCCATGTGTCTGACAGGTAAAGCTACGAGCTTTGCATTATCAACAAGATATATGCGGAAGTATATTTCCCGCCTCAAAGGTAAGCCCTTTACCTCTTCAAAGACATCCAGATATTCCCGGACCACTCTAACCGACTGCAAATTCTCAACAGAAGCATCAAGCGACTCTAGATAACTAAGCATAACAGCATTCAAGGGATTACAAGAAATTTCTACAGTGTTACCGAGCCGAGTCAAGAGTCTAACCACTCTTTTCTCACAATCAGGAATGACACCATTACTGGATAACCAGTCCATGCCTAAGATCAGTCCATATCCCGAGAAGCCCAAAACAAAGGCACTACATCTAAACTCAACGCTTAGAATAGAGATTTTCAAATCCACACAAACCATTGATAAATAAACTGAGCCCCCAATTGGATTTGAAACAACCAAGGGATCTTCTATCATACTAGTGTCTAGGTGCAGAGATTCTACTAAAGCAGATGAAATAAAGGAGTGTGATGCACTAGAATCAAAGAGAGTGCGAACTGGATGATCATAGAGATAAACTAAGCTTTCTACAGAAATATTTCTACCTTGTTCCCGCGAAGGTGCCACCAGCGTGTGAACCTGTCCCCCTGAAGTGGATCCAGTTCTTTGTCCCTGCCCCAGCTTCTTTGGGCAGTCCTTAGCCAATTGTCCAGTCTTGCCACAATGGAAACAACCACCATTCATCTTCGCCTTCTTCTTTCTGCAGTCTTTCACTATATGTCCAACAATGCCACATAAATTACACTTTCTTTTTTCATGGGGTTTGTTGTTTTGAATCAGCCTTCTTGTTCTGTGACCCTTCCCCCTTCTTGTCTTGAGGCACTTCTGCTTTTGCCTCTTTCTTGCCTTTATCTTCCTCGTGTAGCAACGCCATGTCTACCAAGCTTTCATAAGTCGCTCCCATGGGTATATGGGTCATAGCAAGGCTGTGTAGAGGCTCATTCAAACATTTGACGAAGCGAAGGGCCTTCTTGTGTTGGGTGTTTACTAAATCCAACCCAAATCTAGCCAGCTGATTAAACTGATTGACGTACTCCCTGGTCGTCATACTCCCTTGTTTAAGAGTTAGGAACTTCTCCATCTGCAGGCTTATTTCAGCTTGGGAGAGGAATTTCATCTCAAACCTCATCCTGAAATCTTCCCAAGTTTCTACTGGCCTCTCAGCATGGGTAACTTCCCACCAATAGGAAGCTTCATCTTTAAGCAACCACATTGCTAGCTATATCTTTTGCCTGTCGTCAACTTCGAAGATGACAAACAAATCTTCGGTCTCCTTCAGCCAATTCCTTGCTACCACAAAGGATTCAGTTCCATAAAAGTCCTTTCCACCCATAGCCTTGAAGTCTCTACATGTCTTAGCGAAAGTATTTCCATGAGGAGGAGGAGGAGGAACCGCTGCCACTGTGGGAGGAGGAATGTCTGCTGGGCCTGCACCATTGGCCCTAGCCTCTAGGTACCTTCGGAACCAACCAGGTATCAGTACTCCTTCTGGAAGGTTAAGATCTCCAGACATGTTGGAACAAAAAGAAAAGTATTCAAGACAAAAGGATAAAGAGATAGTGCATATGGCTTTAGGGAATTATGCCTTTTAAAAACAACACTTTTCCTTGAAAAAAATATGCTTCTTTAAATTTCTCTTTTGAAAATAGTTTCAAAAACCTTTATCTAATCTGGTAAATTTGTGCTCTGATACAAAGTGAAACACCCCACCTCCATTAAGGTCACTCACAAAGGGAATGCCTTAACTTCGGTGGAGGTTTACAAGTAAAAGTCACAGATAAAACACAAGACAAATATATAAACACATATATATAAGCAGCGGAAAACAAACGGACTTTTATTTCATAAATACGTGTTCATACAAAACATTTCCATAATTGTCTCATAATAACTTCCAAAACATTACATCATCATTTCTGTCTTGATTATTAAATAAAGAAGCATAAAACATAATAAAAGCTGCATAAATCCCCATAGAACGGGTCCAAAAGCCATAACCAAGGAAAGAGAGTCCAAACCATACATCTACTATCTTGAGGCTTGCAAAGAGTCTGACTAAGCTGGGTTGTTTCCTCCCTGTGGACCTGGAGGGGAGGGGGGGGGAACGGAAGAAAAGAAGACGAAAGAAAAATAGATTCAGACATAAAGCCTGGTAAGTCTAGTGACTCTTCAGTATGAGAATAAGAAAAAGGGCATGACAGGTATAAACTGGAAATAGGAAAGTATCATAACTAAGATAAAGCAGTTTGAACAGAATATACTATCGCACCCCACACTATATCTCTGCACCATCTTGCATTGTCTCAACTGGCACCCCATGATCGGGGTGAAGTGATCCCCTTTCTAAAGATCGGCTCCTACTCGCAAAATCATATGTGTCATACAGCCCCTAACGATTGTAGATACCTATGCTGGTCCCACCATGGGGTGTATCAAGACCCATGGTGGCTACCCGACACAATCCTAGAATGCATAGGTTATACTACTGGTGCTCAGTGCCTTGTTTGTCTGCTCCGAAGTGTGTGCACGCCCGCACTCCGTTAGAACCCACACTGCTGCACCAATTGCCATCGCTTTTGACCGCTTACAATCAGCCCAGTAATCGTGCCCCACCCTGCCTAGTTTCAGGGTACCATGATACCTAATTGGGTTACTACTGAAATGGGTCCCCGTTACTAGGGTTTTCTAGTCAAACATGTTAAGTGGTTAAGTGTCTGTATTTACCTAACCCCACCCATCAGTTTAATTAACATGTTGAATTGGTTAAGTGTCTTAGTTAACTTAACCCTACCATCCTGACTTGTCTGTCCTTAGCTTTTTAAAGCACCGACCACTCACATTAGACAGGTATTGTTAAGGTTACTGGATGTGCCAGTCGGTTCCAGGCAGGTTTACACCGTAACTCAGTCTAACCTCGGGTCCTTATTGGGCTCAATGCTTAACCTCTCACATTGGATAGGTATTGTTGTGACTACTGGACAGCCGGGCGGGTCCTGGCAGGTTTACATCACAACTCAATCCAACCTCGGGTTAAGCATACTCGTATTTTCTTAATTTACATATTTGTCTCTATTACTTGTTATATGTAAATTTGTTAACAATTGAAATGTTATGGCCTACTTTCCAAGTTCATCATTTTTGGTATAAGGATTTGTACCATTTAAATGCCACCAATTTATGTCAAGTTTCCTATAATTACCCATTTTTCCCAACGTTACCCCGTCTAATTATTAGGCTAACAATGTTAGCCTAATTTTTCATCCGCATGATTTTTAACATATAATATTAGGCTAAAAACTTACCTAATTTAGCGTACACAAAATTGGCATAAAGAAATTCATAAACATAAACATGACATAGGTGTAAACTTGGCATTTTCAGCATAGTCAATATGAACATCATAGGTGTAAACTTGCAACATAGGCTAAATCAACATACATATATGTGAATTTGCAACATAGGCTAAATCAACTTACATATATGTGAACTTGCATTGAAATAGCGGTATAACTAAATAGGTGTCATATGAATTAGCATATGATTTAGACAACATAAGCTTAAACATGTTTAGATCTAGGCATAACATCGAACATCACTAGCATATGATAAGAATATGACATATCCATAAAGTATGTATAATTTTATCACATGTGTGAACTAGATCTAATCATGTTTACTACGATAACATGAAACTTGTATTAAAATGGATCTTGGAATGGATCCAAATATGAACTTGCAATTTTTGTATAAACATATGAGCATGTATATAAACTTAATCATTTAGGCATAGAAGTTCTATTGTACAACATATAACTTGTCACAATCACCTAAACATATAGGTGTAGATATGAACCAAATAACTTGTATGTGAATTTGAATAGATCCAACATCAACTAGATTAATCCACAAACATTCTAATGGATCCAACATCAAGACAATTATACTACAAACATCCCAATACCATTCACAACACAATCATTACAACACATAGATATGAATTAACTTCGTCGATATACAATAGCACAATTTCATTTCCATTTTACATCGAGTCAAATCTTAATTTTATTCCCATTGGAAAAATCACTATACTTACAACAAACGAGGAACTTGAATTCTGGATTCTGAGTTCTGAATTTGCAATGCTTTCCTTTGGGTAGCTAAATGTTGCTTGAATCTTGTTTTTACTTTAGTTTTGCTCGTCTCTAATCTTTCTTCAAGTGGAGGCTACTCTTGGCTTCCTTCCAGCAGTATGACGGCTCTATCTCTATTTTATTTGGGTGAATTTAGGTTGAGACTAAGGTTGTTTATATAGAATTTCAAACTAATTAGAGCCGTCGATGAAGCTAGAGTTAATCAAGGCCATCCGTCTCAAGAGAAGCTAATCAGAAAGTGACAAATCAGCCCTAGTGGCACAGCCAAGCCCCAGAAACCGAGCTAGGACCAGACCAAGTAGGCCAGGTCAACCAGGCAGGTCGACCCCCAGGTCGACTACATAGTCGACCTGGGTACCCAGGTCAACTCCAGGTCGACCCCCTGGTCGACCTGGGTCCTGGGCGGGAAAATTCCCGCCCAGCCCATTTCTGGCCCAGATTTGAATTTTGAACTTGTTTTTGGGCTTTTTGAATTTTAAATCGAATTCCGAAACTTTCGGAGGTTATAACTCTTTCATACGGACTCCGATTTATGCAAACTCGGACCCTACCTCAAGCAGAATTCCAAGACGAACGCAATGACGTAACCCGTCTACCTTAATTCTGCAATTTAGAATTAATTATACTTTAATTTATTAATTTACCATTAATAGAAAATTCGGGGTGTTACAGTTATCGACCGAACCAACTAGCCAAACTGGAATTTAACATTTGAAAACTTGATTTATGTTGAAAATTTGTGACAATTTGAGGTATCTAAAATACAATCAATTGATTAGAAATTATTAACTTATTTTGTTGTACCACTTTCCTGAAACAAGTCATGTTTTCAATTTTTGTTTTCAATTGCATAAGTCCTCTGCATTCATGTAGTTGCATTAGAGCCATAACATACTGCATTTCGATTTTGTGGGTAGTATCCGCTGAATACCCTCACGAGACACCACTCGTCCTACTAGGGACACCTAGAGGTTTAACGGCTTGTTGCATATGCTCAATGCAATCGTGCTTCCTACGAAAGTGTGACCTATCTAGTTTAGTTTTTTCATTTTTGTTTTACTCGAGGACGAGTAAAAGATAAGTGTGGGGGTATTTGATTAGCATAGAAATGCGTTTATTTTTTGCTCATATATCTTATCTTTTGTAAATGAATAAATATTACTTTGGGTATTTTTATGTGTTTTTACAGATTGCCAGTTAATGTCTCCTTCATTTCAACTAAAGGCCAATTGCAAAGAAAAGCTACTTCCTTATGTCAACACTTATCAATCCCAAAAGAAGTCATAGCTTACTGGTAAAGGCATAGGAATTTATATGAAGAGACCAGAGTTCGATCCTTAGCAAAGCCTTGTTTTTTACTGAAGAAGGGAGCATAAATTTATACACACACCGTTTTATTTGCTCTGGAGAATATATGGAATAGTGATATGATATATATATATATATTCTTATGTATATATATAATGTATGCACTAAAAAGATTTTAAGGAATAAGCTAGCATATTCTTCTCAAATTAAACAATTCATTTTCAACTTCCATATGAAAGAAGATTTGAATGAATTATTCCAAGGATAAGATCAACCTGCCACATGTCACTAATCAAAAAAAAAAAAAAGCTGTATGGAATATCTCAAGCATTTCTTATCTCTTTTAATCGTAAATATATTATTTCAAGAGATTCATTCATGGCCCAATTATTCTCATAGGAAGGAGATTACATCTCCTATAAATACCCTTTGTATCATTGTAAATCATTATTCTTTACTTTTTTTCTCCATCAATAAAGTTCTTTTTTTTATCTGCATTTTTTATTTATAAGCAACTTGTGCCATCTATACAATTAGATTTGTTAGAGCACAAGTTGTCTTTGCAATTTAAATGTTCATCGGTGATTGACTGTCTGATTAGATTCAACAGTAATCCTATTCTTATTTCTGTTGTTATTTCTATTCTGCACTTTTATTTTCTGCATTTTTATTCTTGTTTTGCAATTTACTTTCATTAGTGATTAATCGTTTGATTAGTTTCAACGATAATCCTAATTGTTGCAATTTCAATTGTTCTATTTTCAACCAAATCTCAAAAGTCGTCCAACTCGCCCACGAAATTCTATAAATAATAAATTTAATTTGCCTCCCCGTGATTCGACCTGCATACTACACGATCTGTGCGCTTGCAATATTTATTTCAAAATCTGCATTTTTCTATTTCATAGGAAAGCGACGATCATCATGCTATTATGTGGATTTGTGTAGATCTATTTCTAAACTAGTAGATCTAATTTATGTGGACATTAAAACTGTTAGTCAGATCTAGATTATCACCTTATGTTATCATGTTAGATCTATTCTATGCGATCTACTTTATCGCCTTGTGTTATCATGTTAGATCTATTTTAACCTCTAGATCTAGATCATGTGATCCAATCTATCACCATGTGTTATTATATTAGATTTAAACAAATGGGACATCAAAACTGCTGATTTAGATCTTACTATTCTTATTGAGACATCATGTTATGTTCACTAGTTTCATGTTCATCTTCTTACGATAATACTTACATGTCCATGCTAGTATGTATGTTCACATTATCATGCTAAGTTTATGTTTATGATTATGCCAATATGATCACTTTTGTTACATTCCTATTGTTTTTCCCTATTATCATTTATGACTAGGCTGTTGTCTAGCCTAGGCATACTACCAAATTTGTGAGGGCACTAGTTAAGGAACGAGGGAAAAGGGGTTAATATCGACATAATTTGAATATGATCATTTTTTTTCATGTAATTCAAATTATTGGGTAAGATAGGTATTGACACCTATAAAAGGAAAGGATTAATTAATTGGTAAATTAACTAAAACTTGAATGTTTAGTAATTACAATTAGTAATTGTAATTGTACTTATGACACGAGGTTAGGTTGCATTAGTGGTGGAAGTCTGCCCGGACCCGACTGGCATATCCAGCAGCCACTAATGTTGAACCTATTGTGGGAGGTCTAAGTACGCAAATTCGAATCGGGCTAAGACACGAGGTTATGCCCAACTGTGGAATAAAACTGCCCGGCCCCGACCAGCATATCCAGCATCCACACATTGTAGACCTAATGTGGGAGGTCTAGCCCATTATAAACCATAAATGGATATGGTAATGAATTGGACTACTTAACCAAGTCTAATCAATAAGGATTGTGTGATATAGAAATGAAGTTATGGTTAAGTAAAATTGATTGGATCAGTGGGAGGTTAAGTAAATCTTGGGTAGGTGGGTAATATTAATATATATAGGCCCACAACTTAACCATTAAACAAACATGCTTGGATCAGTGGGAGGTTAAGTAAATCTTGGGTAGGTGGGTAATATTAGGATATATATGCCCACAAACTTAACATTAAATAAACATGCTTGAATCAGCGGGAGGGTTAAGTAAATCTTGGGTATGTGGGTAATATTAGTATATATAGGCCCACAAACTTAACCCGATATGGTTATGTAATTAAAGACAACTAGTGGTATAAATAATTGGTGGAAATAATAAAGTTATGTAATTAAAGACACCTTTTGGGGTACACATAACTTGTAGAAATGATAGGGTTATGTATTAAAGACACCTATAGGTAAGCATAACCGGTTGGAAGATTGGGGGTTATGTATTAAAGACACCTGTAGGTAAGCATAACCAGTAGAAAGATTGGAATTATGTAATTAAAGACACCCTTTAGGGTACGCATAACTGGTAGAAATAAATAAGGTTATGTAATTAAAGACACCTAGTGGTATACATAACCAGGGAAAAATATAAAAAATTATGTAACTAAAGACTCCCTTTTAGGGTAAGCATAACCGGTATAGGGCTACGTAATTAAAGACACCTAAGGGTATACATAGTCAGTGGAAAACCTAGTGGGCATACGAGACAAGGGGGAGAGCTTGTATCATATTGTGTGGGACTCATTTCTGTCGGTAACCCGGAGTTGGTATCAAGTAAAGAACTCCGTACTAGGCGGAGAAGGGGCACGCTTACTGATTGATTGTAAGAGATCCAAACGAGACGGATGGTGTGGGCAGTGCAAACCGACTGGGGACATGTGTGTGCATGGGCCGGGCAGAGGGGGCTAAGACGACCGTGACACCAGTAGATATGGTTGTGCACACCATGTGTTGCCACTTTAGGAAGTGATACCTCCTACTGTGGGGCCAGCACAGGATATCTACGGAGTAGGGAGCCGATCGATTAGGGTAGTGGTTAGGGTGTACTTGGATGTATGACCTAAGCCTACCAACTCATAGTGGAAGGGATCATATCATTTCAGTTATACTAGTAATAGTGTAGAATAATCAATAGTGAGGCACATACACCTTATTCTGTCTACCTTGTCACACCTGCCATTTATGTAGTGATATCTCTTATCCACTTTATATGCCTAGCATGTTATTTTTATTTATTTACTGGCTAAAAGTAACTAGACTTGCTAGACTTTATGTCTGACCCTTTTTGTTTCTCCTTGTTTCTTCCGTTCCCCCTTAGGTTCTCAAGGGAGGGAATTATCAGGCTTAGTCAGGATTCTGCTATCGTCTTGCTTGGAGCTTCTAAATATACTGCTCAAGCTTCCATCTTTGCTACTATGGCTTATGATTTGGGGATTATGCTTTCTTTGTTATTCTACTCTGATATTTAAAGTACAAGACAGAAGTTTTTAATAATGTACTGAGTTTATGTATTTTCAGACATATGGTGTAACCATGTTTTATGGTTAATAAAAGTTTTTAATTCCGCTGCTATTTTATATCTGTCTTGTAATGTTTCTGTTCTGTTTACCTATAACTCTTCACAAAACTCAATGCATTCCCTTAGTGAGTGACGTTAACGGACGTGGGGTGTCACGGTTCTGAAAAGAATTATTCCGTCTTCACGGTACTAAGTTGCAAATGAGCAGCGCTTACCATCCACAGACTGACGGACAATCGGAAGTAGTAAACCGTTGTATAGAGACATATTTACGTGCAGTGGTGGGTGATACACCAACAAAATGGGTTAAGTGTTTACCATGGGCCGAATGGTGGTACAACACCTCAAAACATACCTCCATTGGCATGTCACCCTTCCAAGTCATCTACGGCAGACCACCTCTTGTTCTTGCTAACTACGTTAACTCCTCTACCACCTTTCCAGCATTGCAAGAATGGGTTGAGTCTCGCGATAGTTTACTCCATGACATCAAATCAAACCTGCAGCGTGCACAGCAATGCATGAAAACTCATGCTGATCAACATGGGGGTGATAAGCAATTCGAAGTCGGTTCTTGGGTCTTTCTGAAGCTCCAACAATATTGTCAGTAGACCATCCACAATAATCACCACAAACTCATTAAGAAGCATTATGGACCGTTTAAAGTTGAGCAAAGAATCGATCCAGTTGCTTATAGACTACTGCTGCCACAGACTGGCGTATACACCTAGTCTTCCATGTATCATTACTGAAAGCATGTCCCAATCCATCCGCAACTGTCCATATGCTGCTACCTCTAACCATTCATAACAACTACACCGACCTTGAGGACAAGGTCAATCTCGATGGGATAGGCACTGATACACACATTACTGACAAGAGTACACATGAAGAAATACATTCTAATACTGCATAGGAAATGGCTACCAGACCCAAAAGGACGATAAAGCTACCTAGGAAGCTACTAGACTAGTGGTATCAAAATTGGCGCCATAAAGTTGGTAGAAATGGGTATTGCATTATTTTTTGCAATTTTGTTAATGCTTTTGGCGCATAAAATAAAGGCCACATATTAAAGTTGCTATGATGCATGGCTATATATATGTACCTCAGCTAATAGAAGTATATGGAAGAATTAGTTATGAACTCTCTCCTCTCTCTTTTGATCCTTCTTTTCCAGCTTTCTTCTTCTCATTCTCACTGTATTTACTCTTCTTGTTTTAACCCCCCTTGTATTTACGTCACATTACTTGACTTATCCATGCACATAGCCGTATTAGACTCCATAATGAAATCATTGTTTGATATTTTGTAGTATGGATTCAGTAACTGATTAGTTTTAGTACATTGATTCAGTCAAGCAACACATGTAATTCTGACAATCAAATAAGAACAAAGTTGGTATTTAATGATTTGTTTGTGGAAATTTTGGGAGGCATCCTTAAAATGGAACATAATGTGAAGTGGATCACCCTTTAGGTTTACATGCAAAGCGGATCTCAATTTTACTACAGTAACATTTTTTTATGATTTTCTGCGCTATTGTATTTAAAAAAAAATTAAAAATTGTAAATGTTAATGGAAGGTTTCAAAAAAATAGTTGTTAAAAGTCTGCACTTATTATAAAACGGTGCAGACATATCAGCAACAATTGCATAATATACTGTTGATATGGGAAAGGAAAGATAAACTGGTGAAATGTCTCCAATTATTACAAATGATTGCCAATATATTAGCAACTATTCCATGTTGTATCGTGTAAATGAAAATAAGTTGCTGAATTTTCTACGCTAGCTGAGAATATGTGCTGATATATCTGCAAAAATTTCGTAGTGTAGTGCAGACATATTTCAGTGTATCTTAAAGCTGCAGACATAATCTGTAATTTTTCTATATAGTTGCTGCTATTTCTTCAATCTTTCTGGTAGCTATATATTTTTCATTTTTATGCAATGTTTGTCCTTTTTTTGATGATGTTTCTACAATAATGTGATGTTGGAATGAGTGTAGGCATTAAATTTGAAAGTTCGAAGCAATCAACAAAAATTGAATAAAAACATGTAAAATTTTGATATAATAGCGACGATGTCTGCAATTTTTCGAAATTTGCAAGGATTCGTTGAAACATGAAATTTTTTGTTTTTATATTATATTATAGTTTTCTTACGTGAATTTGAGAATGATTATGTATTTAATTAAAGTTCGAAGTTTGGTAAATTATTATGTTGATTTTTGTTGTTTTTATAATAATTTTTGAAAAACATGGACTTAATTTATAAAATTTTAAAACAAACGGTATTTTTGTATTTTAAAACTTAAACTGGACCTTGCCTAAATCGTCCCCATATGTTTCTTTTGATGTAGGAAAAAAAGTGTTTTTTGTGCATAAACATGGTTAATCTTCCGCTCCATTTAATGCAATTCAGTAACTAAGAGCAAAGTTTTGGTTTTTTTCTTCTTCTAATATATATATTATTGGCACTGCATGGTACCAATCATGTCTCTTTAGTTACTAATTTCCTTTCTAATTCTATGATTGGCATATTCCCACCTCATTCATATTAGCCAGTTGTGTAATCTTAGAAATATCAGCATTCGTTCAACGAGGTTGGAGATGCAGACTTGCAAATCTACATACGAGGATAAGGACAATTTGGTACACATTTACGTAGTAAACAATTTGGTACACATTTACGTAGTAAATAGTTTTAGGGAAGTAATTTTTTTTAAAAAAGGTATCAATATGAAATGTGAACAAGATGTAATCGTAGCTCTGTAGCTGATATGTTTTCTGTATTTCTCCTGTACTCTCCGTTTTTTTTTCTCTAATAAAACAGTGTTACGGACCACTATAAAAACCGGTCGGCCTTGCCAAAAAAATAATAATAATAATAATTTTTTATTGATGATTTGAACTAGTGGGCCTACCTATCTTTTATGTGGACAAATCTTCAGCATAATGGCCATCAGCAGTAGGCATATGGTATTATACTGAGTCTCTAAATGTCCTGTTTTGGCTAAATTGTCCATTTATAAGTAATGTTGATTTTTTATAAAATCTGTATGATTTCAATGGGAACTTTTTGAGGATGTTTGCTCATATATTAACAAATTAATACCATCATTAAAGCACGTAACTCTCGATGCACCGTTATTTTTTACATTCATTTTGACCTAATCAAAATAAAATTTGAACATTGGTAAGTTGCTGGGGAGATTCTTAGGTATAGTTTGATATTTGATTTTCGAATTGACACTAATTTATTTTGAAACATGGATGTAATGGTAATAAATTAGTTAATTTATTGTCACAAAAGCGCTAATTTTGTGAATTACAATAAACTTGATTATGCCACATGTTTACATTTGAAATAAGAATTTTTTTATACTTTATTATTTGATGCATTTAGGTTTGGTGGATACATATATTTTGTATGTATAGCCCAAAAGGAAAATAGGCTTCACTTTCGTGTTTTAATTAGCATAAAATAAAAGAAGTAGCGGTTTCCATGTTTTATCCAAAATGCATGGTTTTTGGCATTAATAAAATATTCAAATAATAAACTAAAGGTAAAATAATAAAGTGGTATTCTCTATAGCTATATTAAGATTCAGGTATATATCATAACTACTAATTTATTTATTTTATTCAGTGCAACATTCATTATGTCATTTATATGTATTTTTTATATGGCAGTTAATTCTGATATTTGTTTGTAACAATATTAAGTGATTTATTTATAATATCCTGTATCTTATTTATCTAGGGAGTGTCATGAATATAACTGCATATATATAAAAAAGATTATAATAGTTTTGGTTAAAATTGTTAGGATTGTCTCGCATGTTGTTAAGGAGGAATGATGGTTCGAAATTAATAGTCTCACATCATGAAATAAATTGAAGGAGTTGAGTACAAATATGAGCTGGTAGACACGTAATATCAGGGATTCCTTTTGTTATATGTGAGTTATGTACCAGCTCATATGCGTACACCATGTGCAGGAGGAGGGGGCTTTGTTCAGACCATCGTTACATAACAAAAACATGTTTGTGTCACTGCTGTAATCTGGATATTTTGAAGTGTTATGTAGACCTAAAGTGTTTTTAGAGTGTTTATAGTATTTGCAGTACATCATATAAACATCAAAAAATATTGAAATATACTTTTGGTATCTCTTTGCAACTGTAATAATCCTACATTCATGTTGAACTAATTGAAATAACATGTCATCAAAGTGACATTTCTTATTTTGGTGGTTCATAGAAATGTTTGATGTTTATATGTAGTTATTCATGTGAAAAATAGTCAGCTCAAAGGAAGACTAATATAGGCCGACTAATATGTTAGATCACTTACACATGTGTGATAATAAATACATGACAATCTCAAGATTTTATACTAGTGAATAATTAATTAGCTCAAAGGAAGGTTGTTATTTTGCTTGAGTTTATTGCCAGTGCTTGATTATTACAATAAGAGTATCACTTACAGTTAATATTATTGTCTAAAGAATTAATATTAATGTTATACTGGGTATCTTGAAAATAGATTTACCAATTATTTGAATTTACTATGGTTGACATTTGACTACGATCATATATGATTAATCTTTATTTTTGTTCAATTTTCAACTTATTTTAGTAAACTGTCTGCAATTTTAAGAGTATTCTCATCTTGTTTGGGATTATCTATAAGAAATAGTTAGATAACATGTCGTTTGTTCTTGACTCATGAATCTAGCCCTTGCAATTAGGAAGGTCACACCCACAATCAACTCTTTCACAGTCGAGTGTTCTTTTAATGTTACGTAGAACATTGGATAGTGGTACAATTCAAAACTGCAAGAGTTAAAGGAACACTAAGGTAAAATTTTAGAAGTTTTCAAGGATGTGTTATATGTAAGGATAACTAATTTTGATGAGTTATCTACTAATAATATAAAGCATTTTATGGAAATAATAATGAGAAACAAGCACTCTTACTGGTGCTTAATTTCATAAAGTCAAAGTAAAAGAAACATAAATGAGTATTATATGGAAAAATGTTGCTTTAAAAGTTAAAAACATTCAAGTTACCATTTTTTTTGGTAAAATGACTATTTTATTATTATTAAAAATAATTATTTAAAAATAGAGCGATTTCTAAACAATTTATTTTTTGTTGTGACATGTCCTTTCAATCCATTCAAGCTGATAATAAAGTTTGCTATGAGGTTAAATATAAAAATCATTATGGAATCACAGACACAAAAAAGCAGATATCTTACAGTGGAATAAATAAAATACAATAATAGTTCATAAAGCTACTAAATATAAAATTTCCAACTTATACACAATATCAGAGTTATAGAATCGAATATAGTGGAAGTCTCAATACATAAGGAACAACTGAAATAAATAAATAGATATGAGTCTTCCGCAAGTCTCTAGCTCGAAAACGTGGAATCTCAATACTATAATACCAGTTCTGCCCTGAGCATAAAGTAAAATAAAACACTTGAGTCAGGACATCCATTCTAATGAAATTAAATAAACATAAGTGAAATGTTGAAATGAAATGCACAAGTAACTTAAAGGATGTTTGAAATTTCCATCTTGTAAGGATCCGTTAAACTATATATATTATATAATACAATACACTAATAATGGTGTCTACGTCAAATATAATATTGAGAATAACGTTAGCAAGATTACATTTTTACTCTTATGTTGTTTGTAAACATGGTTGTACATTTTGCATATAAAATGCCAGTAAACCCTCAACAGATAGGAATGTGGCACGATACGACAATGTCAAATCAAAATTGTAAGGGCCTAATTATGATAATACGACAAGGCACACGAGGTAATACCTAGAGTAGGATTCTATCAATTATATGCTTGGACAGGTGGTGATGCATAGGATGACCACCAATCAAATCGTAAAGTAATAAATATGGTATCAAAGAAGTTTGTCCGATCAGAGAAGTGACCTCACATAATTATGGTATAACTATTGTTTTAATCATTTTAGTTATGACTCAAAGGTCGGTGCTATCCATCATTGTTCTCCTACTTCATTTGTATAGCGTTCGCCAAACCATCCTACTTCATTCTGGATTCTCCGTCACATGCACAGTTATTAAAAGTGGTTCCGGTATTGCATTTTTTCTTTGAAAATCAAAATCATAATATCCAAGCCTCTATGAATCACTAAACTTGGCATATTAAACATGTATTCATAAGTGCTTTAAGCTCATGTTCATATAATGTAATGTGCACATAATTTGCAGGAGTCAGGCACTTGCTGCGAAACTAGGGGTTGGAAATCGAAGTCAGTTCAGACTGAGTTAGACGATGTGAGTTGGCACTATTGGTCATGTTTTCAAAAACCACTTCTTCCCCTCAACTTTTGCGGCACGCGGCGCCTTCTAACAATTTCTGTCCTCTGTACCGATGCATAGGCATGTCCAGGTCGGGTTTCTGTGGAAGCCATTGAGCTTGGCCTTGTGGGGTGTACGGCGAAGAGGCTTCATAGCTAAGAGTATTGGCAAAGATAGGGAGTGAAATCAATGATTAATTCATGAACAATTGGGAATGAAGTTTACAGTAACAGGTTTCAACATTTGTGATATGAATGACCATTTTATGTGGAGAAGAAGAGATAATGTTAGTAAGGTTATTAGTGGTTAGTTAATAAATAATAAAGTTATTTGATAATTTAAATGATCATAAACTTACACATTGAATAACTTTTACGTATGAGGCCTGGTTTAGATGCCATTTCTTTTGTTGGACTCGTACCGGCGTGCTCTTCGTGGAGAATATGTCTGGATTGGTTTGGCTAAGGTGAGTGATATTGTCTCTTACTGAATTATATTTGTTTATACAATATAAATCTGACGTTCTAGACTTATTTGTAATTATAAAAACGTAATTTCTAAGGCAAGTAAACTAACAAATAATAAATAAAAAGATTAAAAAGTAATTTAAGCAATTTTAACCTGGTTATCATATTTCATCCGTTTACGCGCTATTTTGACAATATTGCTAGATTTAGAATATTTAGCCACTTTTCTACGTTGATTGCTATAGATATGTTCTATTTAATTTATTAATGTTGTTATGGACGCTTGTAAGCTAGTTTAGGAATTTGCATGAATATTGGTTGCATTGTTGAATTGTTTGCTAGTTTAGCTTAAAATGTCATTCGTAGGCGAGCTAGCATTAGGAAAAATTTCGTTCTTTAAGTTTGGGGTGTTTATCAATCAAATGAACACGTCAATGTATGTTGGTTTAACATAGAAAGAAGATAGACTTGAGCGGATGAAATAAATTCGTAAAGAAGCTTAAGAGGGCTTGAGTGGACCTTAATGATAGAGCAACTTCGGAGTTTGGAGATATATTTAAAGACAGAGCAACACTACGGAAAATGGACTTGGCGACGAGTTGGATATCATGATGAATGTTGAACACTTTCATTTGATACACATTCTACAACTTTTGGTCAAATACATGGTCATAGTGGACGTTTTCGATTATGATGTAGGGATCGATATCGACTACTAGTATTATTGGTCAATTTGGCCAATTTGACATGGACATGGCTTGACTTCGAGGATAAAAATATGATGGTTCTACAGTGGTTTTTATATAGTAGCTCTTTGGTCAGTGGCTTTGGCATGAAGCAAGGATGTAGTTCTTTTATGTAGTGATTCTTTATTCCACTTCGATGATTCCATGGTGGGAATCAAGGCTGCTATGATAGAAGTGTTTTCTTCGAGATGTAGTAAAAATAACATTAAATCATGTTGATGTGAACATCAGAGAGAGAAAGACGGAAGACACGAGATGATATCCATTGACATGTAGTGACCTTCCGGGATAGTCCATAAATCATAGCGACTTCGGATGGGAGTCTTATAGATAGTCAAAAGATGGATTCTGCTATAGAGAATGTGTGTAAAGGGGTTATTGGTATCCGAAACTTTGGTACAGCTTTGAGAGGGTGATATAAGGACGGGATCACAGTTATTTGATATTTTCGACCTGATCTGCAAGGGACTAAAGCATGTTGATGTTTTGGACTAGGTAGGGTTATTCACTATAGTTAAAATTTTGACATAGTGGGTAGTCCGATAGGGTCAGTTGATGTTTTCGACCTGTAAGTGCTTCGATGGATTGGGTGGCCAAAGTATCGGGTATCATATGATTTACATGCTGAGTAAGTGAATATAAGGATGAATGATGGATGTTATGGCTGTTTACTTGCTTATCACCATTTAGTATTTAGATATCTATCATACTCTCTTTATCCTATTTTTAGCATAGAGTATCATAGACCTATTGTTATGTGCTAACTCTGTGGATGCAGAGGCAGGACATATATGGTTCTCCATACCCTTTATGCTATACATACTACTACATATTTTACAGTACTTTGAGATTTGTTTATTGCTCACACCAGACTATTGTCTGACTCAAGATTTTATGTTTCCTCTTATTACCCTGGGTGCTCATTGACGATGCTGATGAGAAAGCTAAGTAACAGGGTATAAGCATTTCCAGGCTGTGTAGCTGCATTAGCAGGAGATGACATCTTTTGTATTTATACTTGTATTATCATTATTTATTTTGTTGTATGACACTATGGAGCCTTGACAGTCTTATATTTCTCAGGGATATTTAACCAGTTTGAGTTTATTTATCACTTGTATAAACAATATTATTGTTCAACATAGTTGTATAAGCTTATGTACTCTGATTATATGGTTTATATAGTTATTACTGTCTCACATGTTCTATATCTGTGACCATTACTATTACATGTTATCTAATGTGTTGCGAGACATACGACAGCTTCTGTGATTGTATTTCATATTTTTTTCTTGCCCTTCTCATTTTATTCTCCTTTCATTCACATTTCTCTTCTTTTCCCATATTTCTTTGTGATACCTTACATTCGTTATTGTCACCTGTATGAGGATGCATTAAGTTTTGTGAAGCACATAGGTATGAAATAACAACACAAAGACTAAAATTCACAAGACAGAAATGTAAAATACAGCGGAAACTTTTTAAAACATTTATTATCAAATCAGTCGCAACATTGATTACAATTCAAAATACCATGGAATCATCATCATAAAAAAAACTATCTCGTGGAAAGAAAAGCATCAGAGTACAAGAATACAACCAAAAAGGTCATCTCCCTCATAAGTCATTACAATAGTCATAAAGCAAGTACTTAAGCAAGAAATGGTCTGAATCTAAGCCGAGTCAAAAGATCAAAAGTCAGTGCTGCATTCCTCCAGCCTGAGAACCTTAGGGGGGAGGAAGAGAAAGAGAGAAAACAAACTAGGTCAGACATAAGTTCGGCGAGTTGTAGTAATTTTTAGCATGATCATAAGATAAAGAAGCATTTAGACAGATGAATAGTAATGGATATGAAAGTATATTAAAGTAGAAAACACGAAATAAGATAGGCTCCTCATTCATATCCGAAAAATTGCTGCACCAACTACCAAAATATCATAATTAGGATTTACCTAATTTCTACCCATTGATCGGCTTCATTCCTATATGTGAATAACTCATGCTAGCTACGAAATTCGGGGTTATCAACTCCTGAACCCATCAACTAAAAAGACACAACCTTAATCACAGGCATTACAGTGTCTTATCTTCCCCATTCGGAACAATGCACGCTCATGGTTCCGCTGAAACGCGCCCGTACCTACCTTGTTTGATCCTCTTGTTATCTAGTTCAGTAAAGCGTGCCCTAACATCTACCTAGTGCGAGACTCCATGATAGTACAAGGATACTAACTGATATGGGTTACCACATAAAAATACACTTGACACTTGTCACCCCTTAGACTTGATCCCAAATTTATAACTAGCATCTCTATGAGCCCCTTATATCTCACTGGAACAGACCCGTTAGCTTATTAATCATAAAGTTTAACTTAACACGTTTAAGTTCGTTAATAAGAACAATATAACCACGTGTTATACTCCTAGGTTGTAATTAACATTCATTTTCAAATGTAATCTTTTATACAACCCTTCCTCATGTCACTTATTGTCCAATTATGTCCAATCTATCGTTATTTAGATGTTTTTCAATCATATGTTACTTTATGTGCAATTAAGTATTTTTTTTCACATGTTTTCTAGTTACATGTTACTTAATGTCTAATTAAGTATAACTTATTCAAATTCATAAATTTGAACATTCTTCTATGTTGAACTTACCCTAATTGCAGTCCATAAAATATTCACCAATTCTCAATATGCCCAAAATCCTCTTTTTGATATTCTTTCAATATTGTTCTCATTTTTACACAAATTAGACGATAAAAGCCTAGGCTCTCATTGGCTTAGACTCAACGCAAAAACAAATAAAAATAAGAGATTGGTCTAGGCTATTCGTAAGGCCTAGACTTAGTAATGAACAAAATAAATAAATAGGCTATTGCATGACTATCAATAAAATAATAATAGAGAAGGAGATAAAGAAGAAGAATTTTCTTATGAACAAATAAAAATTAAAAAGGAAGAAATAGTAAACGGTAAATAAATTAAACAATAACTTGCAGAAGACAAACTTAAAAACATTGTAAATGCAAAATTTTCAGATCGAATCTATTTTATAGCCTTAATCCTTTTTATGTAAATTGCTAATCTAAAAATCAAATAAAACTCACATAGAATTATTGTAGATCCAAAAGAAGGCATTTAAAAAAAAGGAAGAATATCCTTTCAGATCTATAATTTGACAACACTCTAACTTGTTCCCCAATTTTATTTCATTTTAAAGCATAATGAAGTGGAGATTAAGAAAATGAAGAAGAAGAGGTGTGGGGGGATAATGAAGAGTAGTAGTCTATTTTAGGTGCGGAAGGATTATTTAGGCCTTAGGATTTTAGGTTTTTAATCTCAACCATAGAAGACACCTAAACAACACATCCGCAAGGAACACTACAAAAGCAGGCTCGACATCGGCCAAGCACGGTTTTGTGCCTGGCTCGTAGTGGGTCGATCCACCTCTTATGTAGGTCGACACCAGGGTCGACCCTTATACGGGCTGGGTCACCCATTTTACTGTTGATTTATTTTTGATTATTAATTAAATTTTCTAAATTAAATTTCAAACATTAACTGATCATAACTTATTCATTTTTCGTCTGATTTATGCAAACTAAAAGTCTATGTGAATCAAAATTTTGTTATGGATAGAATGGTGAAATCCTTTTCGCACAATTCTAAGTATTATTTTAACTAAAATTTGATTTATTAATCTTCTTTATTTAATTATTGTTTATTAAAATTTGGGGTGTTACATTTTCCCATCCTTAAAAGATTTCGTTCCCAAAATCTCCAAGATTAGAGAAATGTTATGAATATTATCAACCATTATCTACACACATCTACTCTACAACAACTATTGGCATCCATGGTCCTAGAATTTGTAATGCTTGGTATGAACATATGCAAAGGTGTTGTGTATATGTCGCTAAGCTAATGTGGAAATCGGGCGGTTTACAGATTCAGTTAACCTCCATAATGCAATTCATGAAAGTACCATGCATCCAATATGTATGCAAAAAGAATCCTAATGATACACATAAATTCTATATGTCTTCAATAATCATTCATCAAAATGCAACGTCCGAGTGATGATTCAATCATTTTTCATCCATATATATAATAAATTTATATGCAGACACATCCATATGCAGTACGTAAGTGTCCTAGATCAGCCGATCCCTAATCCGTCGCCTAGTGCGTGTATATGTACCCACTAGCAAACACTTGCATCCATATGAATCCATTCAACCATAACATGTTCTATTACCATGTTTTAAACCATTCCTACCATCCATAGGCTTCTACCTAGAAATTGAGATTTAAACGATAGGAAAATATATTCAACTTTCAAAGCTTAGAAAGGAATTAAGAACGTACTATCAAATATAAATGAAAAAAATCGCGAATCCTAAAGGTTACCAAGTTATGTCGTCACCATCTTCTCTTCACTGTATCTTAACTAGCTTTATCTCCTTATTCCGTAGCTTTTTAACTTCAGTTCCTAGTATCTGAGTAGGAACTTTTCTGACTGATGCCTCCTTCTGTAACACCCCGCATTTTTAATTTAAGATAATAAAATAAGAATAACCAAATTAAATATTCAGACTTAAGTAAAACGGATTATACTGTTGCGTTCATCTCGGGATTTTGGTTCAGATAGAGTCCGAGTTTGCGTAAAACGGACATCGTATGAAGAAGTTATGGGCGGTAGAAGTTTGTCAAAAAAGCAGGAAGTGGGCCAGAATAACTGGCGCACTTGGCAAGTGCGCCAGGCCATTTTTGCACTAGCGCACCTCCCAGGTGCGCCTAGAGCAATTTTCGACCACCAGACCCATGGGGGTCGACCCCTTCAAGGGGGGGTCAACCCACCTGAAGGGGGATCGACCCCTGGCGGAAGATTTTGGCAAATTAGGGTTTTCTTCAATCTAGATGATTCTGATGCCTTTTGGTCAAATCTTAGGGTCCTGGTTGTTCCATACGCCTATAAATAAGACCTTAGACCTAACCCTAAACTTCATAATTCGGCGGCTACGCTGGAGCTCTGCCATTATTCCCTCTCTCTCTCTCTCCTTAAATATATTCAGAAATTTAGATTTATATATTAGAAAATCTTAAATTAAGATCTGGAGGGAAGAGATAAATGTTTTTTTAAAAGGCATTCAGAATTACGTGAAAAGCAAGGTAACATTCCAGATCCAATCTATTCAATTTTTCCACCTCTTTCTTTTCCCGTTCTATTTTAGTAAAAAGTAGTAAATCCATGATTATTATGTTCTGAATTCAATTAGGGGAAAATCATGGAAGATTAGATTTGGACCAGATCCAGGATTTGGAAAGCTTACGAGGTGAGTGGATTTATGCTGTATTATTTTAGATAATGGTACATAATCGTTTAGCATTCCACTTTGTATTAATTATGAAATTGCCAGATTAATTATAAATTACTGTTGTAACGAGTTGAAATGTTAATATGAATATGTCAGGAAATTCCTATGTTGAATTGGTTAAAGCAATGAATGCTTACATGTTGGAGAAAATAAACTTGTTAGGATATGAATAACCAATTTCGCTTGAGTAAGGGATTTCCAACTATGACAAGGTATGGAACCACCTTCCGATCAGTGTACTCTAGGAACGATACACTGGAGTTCAACAAGAACATCTTGCAACTCAGCCACACATGACCGACCACTCATTTCGCTTGAGTGTATCAAATGTACATCACCAACGGTTGGGATCAGCAACCATTCCCGTATATATATATATATATATATATATATATATATGGGACAACATTGATAGATTAAAGAAGCAAATGAATATTCTCTAGATAGGTGATTATACACCCTACTTCGGTGCGACCGACTTAGCCATGCTGCCTGCCCGATTTCTATCATTACCAGATGTGAGGCTAGAAGCTACGCTTATCTTTTTCATATCAGATCTTCATTCACTTTGAATGTCACATCGTCATACCCACCAAATCACAAATTGATTTCCCAAAAAATACCACAGGTATAAAGCTAAGAGAAACTAATTCCACCGCCACCAACGTAAATATGTTTGAAACGATCAACTTACGTGATCTACCAGATACACTCTGTCAGACATTCTTCCATACAGGTCGTCCTGGGACTGGACAAACCGAAGGCACTATTATGTAAACATGATAGCCCTTGCATAACTCCGTCTTCAATTATCTTTGGCATATATGATTCGCAACGCTTATGCCAATACAGAGTGGTTCTTCGGATAATAATCCAACCGGTCTCTCCATATTTACTACGTTAAAATGGTCAAAACTTCGATAGTCTGTGATTTAACTATCAAAGAAAAACAAGTGTGCAAACAACGATATTATTTCCAGATGGAAATTATATCGATCAATCATCAAACATATGTATATATATATTTCCTCATTTTCTATGTTTAGAAAATATACGTTATTAACACTGGAAAACATTTATGTGGATTAATTATGTATCACTATTCTTCCACATCTATCAGACTCTAACTATAAACTAACAGGAGAATAACTTCCTAAATATAAACCCCGAAGGCCGAAACCAACATCAGATCGATACTCAGGAACCTATTCAACTTACTAATTCTTCTAATTTTGCTTAACTCTATATCTTTAACTCTATTTGATTACCTCTAACTGATTAACTCTAACTGATTAACTCCTTTCAAATAAACTATATTCGATTTACTCCTTTAACTTAAACTAATTAATTCTAACTCCTTTTATAATATCGTATTTATTTTCTAAATAAATATTTACTTCATTCTATTTATTTTCTCAAATAAATATCCCTTTATTCTAATTCTATTTATTTCCTAAATAAATAAATAATACCTTTTAATCTATTTGTAAATGTTCTACAAATATTTCTCTTTTTATTTGTTTGACAAATATTTTCCTTTATATATATTGTTTTACAAATATTTTCCTTTATATTTGATTAACAAATATAATTCCTTTATTCAAAATCCTTTTTCTATTATAATATAAAATCCATTGATTTTATATAAATAAATTATTTTCAAAATATACTTTGGAAATCCCTTTTCCACATTATGGTATTTCTTATGGTATTTAACACCCCATATAACAACGATAACTATCGTCCAAACACACATAATCAACGTCAGATTATATATCACATTATATATCATAATATATAAATCACAGTAAAATAACTGTTGAGGAATCCAGTTGGATTCCTCCGACCTGTTTCCCTACATCCACAGATGTTACACAATAAAATCCACATCACTTTCACTTCCATATGATATATTCTGATAAATAGAATCAATACAGAAATTCAACTAACTGACTAGCAGTTCAATCAAACGGTCAACACACAGTCAATCAGCCAATATTTAACAGTTCTAAGAATAAAACACAAAAATATAAACTATTCAGAGTTAGTGAGATTTACTCACATTGGCGCGTTAAATAATCGGTTTGCGTTCTTTGATTGAGTCGGACAATTTATTTCGCCATAAATTGTAACGAGTCCCGATTCACTCCTAGTCAGCTCCATTGTGTTGCTCCCGTCCATACGATCCCAACGGATCTTGTTTCATGGAATTCTGATTACGTATGACCGAGTTATCAAGTTTCGAAGTTAATATACTTTTAAACTAAATAAAAGTTGGACTTTATTTTCTATCGGGCCTCACCCTTTTTCTCCGGCCCACTTGCCTTGCTTCAAACCCATCCCATCCCTTTCCTTCTCCCCCAAATCGATCGTGAGTCCCTATAACCGCTCCTCCGCCATTTTCCAACCTTCATGCTCCCTTATACCACTCGTTAACACATGATTTCAAAAACCAACACCAACGACGTTCTCACCTCCTCGACATCTCCGCCCTTGTCACCCAAACCGGGCGCTCGAACTCCCCTTCCGACTTCCGTTGTTCTCCTATTCCTTACGCACAACACAATTTTGTGCGATAGTTTTCACCACGAGATCCCCAAAATGTTTGTTACAAAGTGTATTTCGATCCCCATACTCCAAAACCAAACTCAGATTCCTCCGTCGCTGCTTAAATCAAGGATGAGCTGTAACCCTAGGACGCCATGACCATTTTGAGCGCCGTAAAAACAGCGTCGAGCTCAATGATTTTGGTACCAGTGGGAAGCTATTTGCTTGAAGAATCCAAATATGTATATTGTGTAATTTATCGAGATTTATTTCATCTTCTTTGTATTTCCTTTGTTTTGGTTCTTCACGTTTGATTTTTGCTCTGAGTGTGGCGGCTTGATAATTTGATTTTATAGGGAATGGAAAATGTTGTGTGGTGGGAGAAGTGAGCATGTGGCCTTCGTTTTGACCTCATATTGAATTTTAGATATTTTCTTTTATTTGTTTATGCACTCTAAAAATTCCTGTAGTCATATGTGATACCCAAAAATCACCAAACTGGACATGTAGCTAGAGTTCGACATTACGGTCCCAACGAAACTGGTTTCGTCGAATTCCGACTCCGTATGCTCACACAGCGTATTTTTAACTGTCAAAATACTGACTGTTTCTCACTCTAAAAAAAGGTAAGCCTACACAGTGACTCTAAAAATCACGAAACTGTAAATCTAACAACTATTTGACATTGCGGATCCAACAAAATTAGTTTCGTCGAATTCCGACCTCATTTGCAAAAGTGGCTATTTTTAAAGCTCTAAATAGCCTATTTAAATATATAAATATATATAAATATAATTAAATTTAATATTAAAAAATAAATATTATCGTCTATATTCACAGTGGAATACCATACATCTCAGATAAAATCCTATATATATTTACAACTCGATATTACATCGTCAGAGTTACATCGATGTTCGATTTCAATTTAAATCCTTATATAAAAATATAATTAAATCGTTATGGTCAGGGCGCTGCATTTCTGATAATTTGATTTGGACGTAACTCAAAATCTACACAACGAAATCCCAATTTTTCTCTTCCACTAGAAAGATATACTCCATCAGCTCCACATGTTTCTTGTTTCACAGAAATCCGATTTAAAACGAACCCTGCATATTCAGTTGAAGTTCGAATCGCCAAATAGCGAACTGCCGCGTCGTTTCGAGCTCTATTTTAATTATATTATAATTCTACATTCAAACTGACGTCGATTGAACATATTCGTCAATATAATTCAACTCTAAGCTGAATTAAATCTTAGGGATGACCCAGTTCACAGAATATTGTGATAGTTTGATTATTTCTGAATTAAATATATTACTATATTATTTAAATTAATTAAATATTCACTTTATTTAATTAAACGACGATTTAATTCCCTAAATCACTATTTATATAATTAAATTAATTAATTATAATACCTCTGACAATGCGGGACATTACATTCTTCCCCACTTAAAATAATTTCGTCCTCGAAATTGCTAAGGTAGAGGACGACCCTATCTATTTAAATTCCTAAGATTTGTTTACCCCTTATTTCTGATTTCAACTGAACCAATTAATATTGATGAAAATATTTATTCATTCTGACTAACTAAAATTTTCAAAAATTCTGAAAATTTTCTAACACTTTAAATTTTTGGAAAATTTCGCCATAACCTCCTTTGTACAGCCCTATCGATAAAACCACAACTCGCCTCTCTAGGCCTTCTCCAACCCAAAAGAAAATCAAACAGCCAAGCGGCTTGCCAATTCGGCTCATAAATCTCATGTTTATATCAAATATAAACTCGTACTTTTTTGTCGGGCATATCAACCTTATCACTTTCACCTGTTATCAACCCACATATACCAATGTCATCTCAACCAATTATTCGCTTTTATCCAAACCACAATAACATTTCCAATTCGAGTTCCATCCTCGATTCCAAACTGTTAACCTACCAATCCAATTCAATTACTACTGGACTGGCTTTATATTCAATTTCAATTTTGCTTTCACAAATTTCTCTTACTTGTTTTTATTCAAATAATCTGTTCTGGGAGTTTTTAAACAGTTTTGCTTTACTAAAACCAACTATTCCTTTTTGGATTTCAAACAACTTGCTTTTCTAAACAATTTCAAAAACAATCTCTTTGGTAGCAATCCGTTACTTACCACTCGAAGATGAACACTGATGATGCTGCAGTCATCATTAGAGTTTATTTTCCAGCTACAGAAGTGAGTTCAATACTATATCAGCTTTCAAAACTATTTCTCAAACACTTCCACTTTGAAATATATTTCAAATACCATTCACAATGCTTTAAACCAATTTAAAATCTCCCAGGATTTTAAAATTCTCTTATATTTAATTCTAGATTCATTTACAAACTTCTTTCCAATTTCTGGGATTTTAAACCCAATTCTGATTTAAATTTCTGATTTAACTCATTTCAATTTCATATAATTCACTTGTATAAATTTTGATCGGTTATATATATAACCATTTCACATTTATAATCTTATCTGATTATAATTACTACCTATATATGATAATATATCACATATCCATACTGTGTCGGTCCATCGTATTCAAGTGTTTATTTACTCCTACCGATACAGTGGATCAAACTGATCGACCAGAACTCATAAACAACTTAGCCAATGAATCTCCACAATATAAAACCATTTTTATATCAAATACAAATACGCACTCGTATATATACACTCAAACTCAATCTAGGGTATTATTAACCCTATCTCTACCGAGTCACGCCACAGAGCCAAGGAAATTCTTAACTTAAGCTCTGATACCAACTGTAATGACCCGAAAATCCAGACCAATTTGAGCTGACCAAATAACACAAGTCCAACCCCAAATTGCACTGGAAATTCAAGAAATTAATAGAAAGAAGATAGAGGGTGAGAATAGATAAGATAGAAACTTATAGAATAGAAGAAGAAGAAGAACATCATCATCAGAGTAAACACGAAACTCACAGCGGAACGAATAAAATATATCATAACTTTTGAAATAAAACAATTATGTATACAATAGCACTTATCAGAGTACAACACTTACAACAATAGCGGAAACAATAATAGCTATAGAATCCTGAAGCCTCCTGCTCCAAGCTCCCCAAGTGTATATGTAAATCTCGACTACTTGATTTCCCATACAAATTTAGGCACCCAAGAGTTTAGGGAAACAAAAAAAAATAAACCCCGGGTCAGTCATGGGACTGGTATGAGTAAAACAGTTTAAACAGTTCAGGCAGGTAAATGATATCTCATAAGACCACGCTGTATAACGAAACGGGTTTTTTCCCTTATGAGAATCCAAATTATCTTTATATCAAAAACCTTTTGATATTATAATAATGTCTATCAATCACAATATATTAATCATCTAGCAGAAACGCTTTCATCTCACGCTCTACATATATTGTATACAATCAAAACCGCAAGCACGTATTGGGTAAGGGATTTACAACTATGACAAGGTATGGAACCACCTTCCGATCAGTGTACTCTAGGAACGATGCACTGGAGTTCAACAAGAACATCTTGCAACTCAGCCACACATGACCGACCACTATTTCGCTTGAGTGTATCGAATGTACATCACCAACGGTAGGGATCAGCAACCGTTCCTGTATATATATATATATATATATATATATATATATATATATATATATATATATGGGACAACATTGATAGATTAAAGAAGCAAATGAATATTCTCTAGATAGGTGATTATACACCCTACTTCGGTGCGACCGACTTAGCCATGCTGCCTGCCCGATTTCTGTCATTACCGGATGTGAGGCTAGAAGCTACGCTTATCTTTTTCATATCAAATCTTCATTCACTTTGAATGTCACATCGTCATACCCGCCAAATTACAAATTGATTTCCCCAAAAATACCACGGGTATAAAGCTAAGAGAAACTAATTCCTCCGCCACCAACGTAAATACGTTTGAAACGATCAACTTACGTGATCTACCAGATATACTCTGTCAGACATTCTTCCATACAGGTCGTCCTGGGACTGGACAAACCGAAGGCACTATTCTGTAAACAGGATAGCCCTTGCATAACTTCGTCTTCAATTATCTTTGGCATATATGATTCGCAACGCTTATTCCAATATAGAGTGGTTGTTCAGATAATAATCCAACCGGTCTTTCCATATTTACTACCTTAAAATGGTCAAAACTTTGATAGTCTATGATTAAACTATCAAAGAAAAACAAGTGTGCAAACAATGATATTATTTCCAGATGGAAATTATATCGATCAATCATCAAACATATGTATATATATATATTTCCTCATTTTCTATGTTTAGAAAATATACGTTATTAACACTGGAAAACATTTCCGTGGTTTAATTATGTATTACTATTCTTCCACTTCTATCAGATTCTAACTATAAACTAACAAGAGAATAACTTCCTAAATATAAACCCCGAAGGCCGAAACCAACATCAGATCGATACTCAGGAACCTATTCAACTTACTAATTCTAGTCAGTTTCTAATTTTGCTTAACTCTATATCTTTAACTCTAACTGATTAACTCTAACTGATTAACTCCTTTTAAATAAACTATATTCGATTTACTCCTTTAACTTTAACTGATTAATTCTAACTCCTTTTATAATATCGTATTTATTTTCTAAATAAATATTTACTTCATTCTATTTATTTTCTCAAATAAATATCCCTTTATTCTAATACTATTTATTTCCTAAATAAATAAATAATCCCTTTTAATCTATTTGTAAATGTTCTGCAAATATTTCTATTTTATTTGTTTGACAAATATTTTCCTTTATATATATTGTTTTACAAATATTTTCCTTTATATTTGATTAACAAATATAATTCCTTTATTCAAAATCCTTTTTCTATTATAATATAAAATCCATTGATTTTATATAAATAAATTATTTTCAAAATATACTTTGAAAATCCCTTTTCCACATTCTGGTATTTCTTATGGTATTTAACACCCCATATAACAACGATAACTATCGTCCAAACACACATAATCAACGTCAGATTATATATCACATTATATATCACAATATATAAATCACAGTAAAATAACTGTTGAGGAATCCAGTTGGATTCCTCCGACCTGTTTCCCTACATCCACAGATGTTACACAATAAAATCCACATCACTTTCACTTCCATATGATATATTCTGATAAATAGAATCAATATAGAAATTCAACTAACTGACTAGCAGTTCAATCAAATGGTCAACACACAGTCAATCAGCCAATATTTAACAGTTCTATGAATACAACACAAAAATATAAACTATTCAGAGTAAGTGAGATTTACTCACATTGGCGCGTTAACCGTTAAATAATCGGTTTGCGTTCTTTGATTGAGTCAGACAATTTATTTCGCCATAAATTGTAACTAGTCCCGATTCACTCCAAGTCAGCTCCATTGTTTTGCTCCCGTCCATATGATCCCAACGGATCTTGTTTCGTGGAATTCTGATTACGTATGACCGAGTTATCAAGTTTCGAAGTTAATATACTTTTAAACTAAATAAAAGTTGGACTTTATTTTCTATCGGGCCTCACCCTTTTTCTCCGGCCCACTTGCCTTGCTTCAAACCCATCCCATCCCATCCCTTTCCTTCTCCCCCAAATCGATTGTGAGTCCCTGTAACCGCTCCTCCGCCATTTTCCAACCTTCATGCTCCCTTATACCACTCGTTAACACATGATTTCAAAAAGCAACACCACCGACATTCTCACCTCCGCGACATCTCCGCCCTTGTCACCCAAACCGGGCGCTCGAACTCCCCTTCCGACTTCCGTTGTTCTCCTATTCCTTACGCACAACACAATTTTGTGCGATAGTTTTCACCACAAGATCCCCCAAATGTTTGCTACAAAGTGTATTTCGATCCCCATACTCCAAAACCAAACTCGGATTCCTCCGTCGCTGCTTAAATCGTGGATGAGCTGTAACCCTAGGACGCCGTGACCATTTTGAGCGCCGGAAAAACAGCGTCGAGCTCAATGATTTTGGTACCAGTGGGAAGCTATTTGCTTGAAGAATCCAAATTTGTATATTGTGTAATTTATCGAGATTTATTTCATCTTCTTTGTATTTCCTTTGTTTTGGTTCTTCACGTTTGATTTTTGCTCTGAGTGTGGTGGCTTGATAATTTTATTTTATAGGGAATGGAAAATGTTGTGTGGTGGGAAAAGTGAGCATGTGGCCTTCGTTTTGACCTCACATTGAATTTTAGATATTTTCTTTTATTTGTTTATGCACTCTAAAAATTCCTGTAGTCATATGTGATACCCAAAAATCACCAAACTGGACATGTAGCTATAGTTCGACATTACGGTCCCAACGAAACTGGTTTCGTCAAATTCCGACTCCGTATGCTCACACAGCATATTTTTAACTGTCAAAATACTGACTGTTTCTTACTCTAAAAAAATGGTAAGGCCACACAGTGACTCTAAAAATCACGAAACTGGAAATTTAACAACTATTTGACATTGCGGATCCAACAAAATTAGTTTCGTCGAATTCCGACCTCGTTTGCAAAAGTGGCTATTTTTAAATCTCTAAATAGCCTATTTAAAAATATAAATATATTTAAATATAATTAAATTTAATATTAAAAAATAAATATTATCGTCTATATTCACAGTGGAATACCATACAGCTCAGATAAAATCCTATATATATTTACAACTCGATATTACATCGTCAGAGTTACATCGATGTTCGATTTCTATTTAAATCCTTATATAAAAATATAATTAAATCGTTATGTTCAGGGCGCTGCATTTCTGATAATTTGATTTGGATGTAGCTCAAAATCTACACGACGAAATCCCAATTTTTCTCTTCCACTAGAAAGATATACTCCACCAGCTCCACACATTTCTTGTTTCACAGAAATCCGATTTAAAACGAACCCTGCATATTCAGTTGAAGTTCGAATCGCCAAATTGCGAACTGCCGCGTCGTTTCGAGCTCTATTTTAATTATATTATAATTCTACGTTCAAACTGACGTCGATTGAACATATTCGTCAATATAATTCAACTCTAAGCTAAATTAAATCTCAAGGATGACCAAGTTCACAGAATATTGTGATTTCCAATAGTTTGATTATTTCTGAATTAAATATATTACTATATTATTTCAATTAATTAAATATTCACTTTATTTAATTAAATGACGATTTAATTCCCTAAATCACTATTTATATAATTAAATAAATTAATTATAATACCTTTGACAATGCGGGTCATTACAAGAGGGGTGCTAAGAGAAGAGGTTAAGTCGACTTGTGGTAGAAGTCTGCCCGGACCAGCCCGACAAATCCAGCGTCCACAAGTGTAGGCTTAATGTGAGAGGTCTAGGCATATGTATGTACATATATAAATATATGTATATAACCAGATATGAATAAATGGCAATAATAGTAATTAAATGTCTAACTTAGAAAATAAGAAAGGAAGGGATGTGGTGGACTGAGTTAGTGTGATGCGAAGGAAAAGTGATGTATTTCCCTAAATGACCTATTTCTGAGAACGTTGTTACAAGTAAGCCACAGTAAATAAAGTAAGAAAAGTTAAGAAATTACTTGCTACCACAGATTTAGGTAGGAATATGTTTTGAAAATAAATCACTGATTCCTTCTTTCAAAATGATTAGGTGCATGAAGTATTTTCCTTAAATATAATAAGGAACATATATTACAGTGAATGAAGAACAACGGTTTACAACAGTAAATGGTTTAAAAAAAAGGGAATGATAATCACCTAATATAAATAAACAACACTAGTGAAAATGTTGTATAATAGGTAGACTTGTCCTAAGGACAAGTGAAGATTATAACTTAGGTTATAATAAACTAATAAGGAAATGTGATTACAAGTGAAATGATATAAGTGACACTTAATTGTAAATTAAGTAATCAATAAATGGGGAAAAGCCAGAAACAAGTTGAGAAAAGAGGGAAAATATATGAAATATAAGAAGTTGTATTGACGATGTAAAGTGGAATTATGATCAAATGAGAAACGATGAGAAAAACTTATAAATGAAATAAGTTATATTTAATCATAAATGGTAAGTGACATGTTAATTGGAAAACATGTGAATTGAGATATACTTAATTACATATTAAGTAAAACTTATTAGTGTAACGATGAAATCAAACAAGAAAATAAAAGAGATTGTGGATTACAGACATTGGGTCATAGTCTGGAGAATAACATGTTGTGGGTTTATTAATCAACTTAAATGGGTTAAGTTATAATGAAATTAATAAGCAAGAGGAACTTGGTAACTGATGAAGAATTCAATGTGAATAGGAATAACCAAGTTAAAAGGAAACCTGGTAAGGAAAAGCAAGCGCGTAAAAAAATGTTTAGACATAGGGTCTAACAACATATTAAAGTAAGGCGCTTGGACCAGTCCGTACGTTAGAGGGTGAGTAACCCAACGGGGTATATCATCGGGGTGTTATAAGGCGCGAGGGGAGCACACATTCATCTGATTGTTCTGACAGCTCCAAAGGACTGGAAGGGGAAGCACACGACTTCCTGAGGTACGTAAGGTGCTCCTAGTAGTCCTTTGTGCGGTGACAAATGTCTTAAGCTGTGCTCGCAGAGGTTGGGTCTGCGCGTAACTACTAGGTGGGTAGGCCTTGACTATAGAAGTAGCTATGTAGTCAGAATGGTGTGACGTGGTGACACCAGGGTGATTCGGCGGTTGCCTCAACGGGGAGGCGGAGGGTCACGACCAACAAGGATAGTAGATCGTCGGATACCCGTCATCGACAGCCAGTGGGATGCGAAAAGACTAGAGCTAAACCCAAGGTACCATTCACCCTTCACTATCGAGGTAAGGGGTTAAGGGGAGACGCCAAATGGATGTTTAGATTATTTGTTATTAGGGGCATGTCGCTTAGCTCTTGTAGTCGTTACTAGTTGAGGGAAGGGCCTAGGTGGGGCCATAGCCACCGTGAAAACAGACTCTAGAAATATCTGTAGAGGCTCTTAAAGACGGGCCTGTAGAGATATGGAAAAGCTCCCAACCGAGTTCCATGTTTCTTGTATCGCCCTGCCATGGAACTCCGTGCACATTAGAGGACGTGCGATTAAGGCTTCGAGCTACAATTGAAGATACGTATGGTAGACTATCTTGATACGTGCATTTCGGCTCTGGGTGGTGTATCGTAGACTTGAGGGCATTACTCCGGTATGAATTCTGATTCGAACAAAGGTGGCAGTCTGTGCGTTTGCATAGCATAGTCAAGACACATATATGCGGAACGTAACATTGTTAGAGAGATTCGTACGTCACTACAGCATAGGATAAGGGACTGCGTATATTTCGATAGTGTTACGGTGGAGACCGTGCGAGTGGGATAACATGGGGTGTACCTTAATAGTAGGGGTAGCTACATATATACTATATTAGGTTAATCCACTGGGAAGTAAATGGGTACGACGTTTGTATAAGCCTTGAGTGCTGATAACCCAAGTAACCTAATAAATAAGATAACATGATTGAACGGTATATGTAGGATTATCCAAAGTGTATAGTTTAAATCCAATCACCTGAACTTGTGTTCGTACCCCCTCCCTATAATGTACTCGCGGGTTAGATTTGTAGCAGAGGCATGATAGCTTTGGATATTGGTTAGGCAGTATTATTAATATGGTAATGCTATATTTTGATTATATTATATTTTATCCATTCCGTTGTTAGATATTTTCTGAGCTCTGACATATTTTATGACTTTGTCTTTTCTGCTGGATAAAAGAACAACTCAATCTGAGTTTCGATAGATTGGAGTTTTTTTAAAAAAATCACTCTGTCGGAATCCGGGTTGTCACATTCGGTATTAGAGCTTAGGTTTAGGATTCCTATATAAATAGTGAGTGAATGTATTTGTATTTTTAAAAAATATAAATATATTATATATACACCTAGATCCATAGAGGAACCCACTAAATAGAAAGAGTATAATGTGGTAAGAAGTGGGATGCTTGTCTTGTAAACTAAAGGAAAGAATATGGAAATTTGAGACCCTTCGGAAGTTTGGTTGGGGAGTGTACAATATACTTTGTATGGAAGGAAAGTGAATCCCATATGATTGGTATTTTGGGTTAGTGGGTTTGGCAGCAAAAACTTATAAATTGGAAAAGGTTAAAAAGAGAAAAAAAATGGATTAGGAATATATATATAGTTGAGAGAGTTGACCTTGGGGAGTGTCTAGGAAAGCCTAGAAAAATTGGAAACCTGCTTTGAGTCTAACCCCATTGTTAACTTAAGAACTTGAGATTATAAAAGTTTTGGGAAAATGATTTATGGTGTTTTCAAGTTTTAATCTTAAAAGTTATAGTTTTAAAATATGTAAAGAAGTATATATTGTGTTTTAAAGTAAAATTCTCTCAGTAAATAAAAGGTGCATACTATAAAGCATGTATAGCTCGCTAGTTTTCTTGTTATATTTCATACAAGAATTTTTAATAAAGAAAGAATTTAAATCTGTATTCTTATGACAACCCTTTTTGATAAATTATTTTTAGACAATTTTGTGGGTGGACAAAATAAGTTGTAGAAAATAAGAATAGAGTGGATGCTGGCACCTTGTAGTAAGCGACTAAACCGGCCTTATAGGTAAGAACAAGTCAAAAACTCGATTGAAAAAAATATTTGTCCGTATCTACTCCGGTTTTTGTGATTTGAAAAAATGATTTATATTTTTTTTAAGATGACATGTTTTTATGGTTTGGCAAAAGAAAGTTTTCAAGAGAAAAAATAAAGTTTTGACACTTTTAAATTTTGGAAGGAAATTTAAATGAAAAAGGCCAAACCATGTTTTAAAAGTATGGAGTAGGTAAGGATTGGTGCCTAGGGAAGACTGGAAAAGTTTGGAGGCTATGAAGCAGATAGCGAGAATTATCTTGGAATAATAGTGAGTTTCTGTAGAATGCGTAAGCATTGAAAAGTCTAGGGTGTTGCTTAAACTAATTGTTGGTACACAGCTAGAATTAGTAGTGACTACTAGATAGTAAAAGGCAAGTAAGTGTTTAGATCTTGTTGCTGATTGTCATGTTAGCGGTAAAACCCGTTACTACACTCCTGTTGGGATCGTTCCATTATTTAGTTCTTGTTGGGTAGTTAGGGTAGCACCTAAACTTGTCGTAGATCCCATAATTTGGACTTTTCTGTCTGAAGGGGGCATAGTCCCGAGATTCTTGGCCCATAGCAGTAGCTATGTAGGGTGTCTATTCTCCTATTTTAGTTGAAAAACTAGAAGACTTATTTAAATTTAAACTAAGACTAGATAATTAAATAAGCTAAGAAAAGAGAAATGTTACAGTTAAAAAGGAAATAGAAAATTCAATAAAGCAGCAAAAATGGAAAATTATGAGAAAAGATGGATAAGAATGAAAAATTTCCAAGATAAGATGAAAAGAAAATCGGTAATAAAAAGACATTTTCTTATGTGGGCTGTGCTTGGAATAGGAAAATAGGGAATCTTTATAAATAGTTACATAAAAATCCAAGTGCAGTTAGAAAGAGGTTGAAAAAGACAAACGGAAGATGCGAAGTTTTCCATTTTCCACCTTTTTGTAACATAAGAAACCGAATTTAGAAAATTATATTTTTCTGAAATTCGAAAATAAAGTTGGTTGGTAGGATTATGGATGCAACAATTGGATGAACTTGCTCTTATTCAGTAAGAGGGTGCGAAAATTTGGGTGAAAAAGCATTTTTGATTTTCAAAATATTGCATTCATGTAGAACTGCCGGTATATTTAGGATGCGAGCATCATATTTTAAAAGGATTTTTGAGAAATTTGAATACACATAGGAGATACCGCTTAGGCATACATGCATTATTATGTTGTATTTCACTTTGCACAAGTGCACGATGTTTGCAAGAATTGGGTGCACACATGATGGATGTTTATTAGGCGAGGGTTAGTTGATTTTAACCTTATCAAATTTCGAGGAGAAATTTCCCAAGGGTGGGAGAATGTAACACCCTGCATTTTTAACTTAAGATAATAAAATAAGAATAACAAAATTAAATATTCAGAATTAAGTAAAACGGATTGTACTGTTGCATTCATCTCGGGATTTTGGTTCAGATAGAGTCCGAGTTTGTGTAAAACAGACATCGTATGAAGAAGTTATGGGCGACAGAAGTTTGTCAGAAAAAGCAGGAAGCGGGCCAGAATAACTGGCGCACTTGGCAAGTGCGCCAGGCCATTTTTGCACTGGAGCACCTCCCAGGTGCACCCAGAGCAATTTTCGGCCTCCGGACCCATAAAGATCTACCTCTTCAAGGGAGGTCGACCCATAGGTCTACCCACCTGAAGGGGGTTCGAGCCCTAGCGGTAAATTTTGGCAAATTAGGGTTTTCTTCGATCTAGATGATTCTGATGGCTTTTGCTCAAATCTGAGGGTCCTAGTTGTTCCATACACCTATAAATAAGACCTAAGACCTAACCTTAAACTTCATAATTCGACGGCTACGCTGGAGCTCTGCCATTACTCCCTCTCTCTCTCCTCAAATATATTCAGAAATTTAGATTTATAAATTAGAAATTCTTAAATTAAGATCTGGAGGGAAGAGATTGATGTATTTTTTTAAAAAGGCATTCAGAATTACGTGAAAAGCAAGGTAACGTTCCAGATCTAATCTATTCAATTTTTCCTCCTCTTTCTTTTCCCTTTCTCAGTAAAAAAATAGTAAATCCATGATTATTAGGTTCTGAATTCAATTAGGGGAAAATCATGGAAGATTAGATCTAGGATTTGGAAAGCTTACAAGGTGAGTGGATTTAAGCCATATTATTTTAGATAATGGTACATAATCGTTTAGGATTCCCCTTTGTATTAATTGTGAAATTTCCAGATTAATTATAAATTGCCGTTGTAACGAGTTGAAATGTTAATATGAATATGTCAGGAAATTTCTATGTTGAATTGTCTAAAGCATTGAATGTTTACATGTTGGAGAAAATAAACTTTTTAGGATATGAATAACCAGTTCAGTGATTGTAACTACATGATTTACTTGTGGCATATTATTGAGTAATTGACATGTAACTCGTTAGATCTAAACAATCACCCGATTAAATGCTTACATGTTAAAAAGGACATGCGCCAAAATATACGCATAGTAAATTGGATTACAGTAAACATATGAAGAGGACAATATGCCAAAAATTTACATGGAAAAAGGGATAACTATTAAAATATGAACATTCCTAAATGTGCAGTAATTTGAAACTGTAATGCCTTAGACACGAGGTTAGATTGCACTTGTGATAGAAGTCTGCGTGGACTTGCCCAGCATATCCAGCAATCACAAGTGGTAAATTTAATGTGAGAGGTTTAAGTGCATGACTAAAAATGGTGCTAAGACACGAGGTTAAGTTGACTTGTGGTAGAAGTCTGCCCGGACCCGCCCGACAAATCCAGCGTCCATAAGTGTAGGCTTAATGTGAGAGGTCTAGGCATATGTATGTACATATATAAATATATGTATATAACTAGATATGAATAAATGGCAATAATAGTAATTAAATGTCTAACTCAGAAAATAAGAAAGGAATGGATGTACTGGACTGAGTTACTGTGATGCAAAGGAAAAGTGATGTATTTCCCTAAATGACCTATTTCTTAGAACGTTGTTGCAAGTAAGCCACAATAAAAAAAGTAAGAAAAGTAAAGAAATTACTTGCCACCATGGATTTAGATGGGAATTTGCTATGAAAATAAATCACCGATTGCTTCTATCAAATGATAAGGTGCATGAAGTATTTTCCTTAAATATAATAAGGAACATATATTACAGTGAATGAAGAATAATGGTTTACAACAGTAAATGGTTTAAAAAAAAAGGGGGAATGATAATCACCTATTACAAGTAAATAACATTAGTGAAAATGTTGTATAATAAGTAGACTTGTCCTAGGGACAAGTGAAGATTATAACTTAGGTTATAATAAACTAATAAGAAAATGGGATAACTGGTGAAATAAGATAAAGGACTCTTAATTGTAAATTAAGTAATCAACAAATGGGGAAAAGCCGGAAATCAGTTGAGAAAAGAGGGAAAATATATGAAATATAAGAAGTTGTATTGATGATGTAGAGTGTAATTATGATTAAATGAGAAAGGATGAGAAAAACTTATGAAATGAAATAAGTTATATTTAATCATAAATGGTAAGTGACATGTTAATTGGAAAACATGTGAATTGAGATATACTTAATTACATATAAAGTAAAACATGTTAGTGTAACGATGAAATCAAACAAGAAAATAAAAGAGAATGTGGATTACATTACTTGGGCCACAATTTGGAGAATAACATGTTGTGAGCTTATTAATAAACTTAAATGGGTTAAGTTATAACTGAAATTAATAAGCAAGAGGAACTTGGTAACTGATGAAGAATTCAATGTGAATGGGAATAACCAAGTTAAAAGGAAACCTGGTAAAGAAAAGCAAGCACCTAAAAGAATGTTTAGACATAGGGTTTAACAACATTTTAAAGTGAGGCGCGTGGACCAGTCCGTACGTTTGAGGGTGAATAACCCAACGGAGTAGATCATCGAGGTGTTATAAGGCACAAGGGGAGCGCACATTCATCTGATTGTTCTGACGGCTCCAAAGGACTGGAAGGAGAAGCACGCGGCTTCCTGAGGTACGTAAGGTGCTTCTAGTAGTCCTCTGTGCGATGACAGATGTCTTAATCTGTGCTCGCAGAGGTTGGGTCTGCGCGTAACTACTAGATGGGTGGGCCTTGACTGCAGAAGTAGCTATGTAGTCAGAATGCTGTGACGCGGTGACACCAGGGTGATTCGGCTGTTGCCTCAACGGGGAGGCAGAGGGTCACGACCAATAAGGATAGTAGATTGTCGGATACCTGTCATCAACAGCCAGTGGGATGCGAAAAGACTAGAGCTAAACCCAAGATACCATTCATCCTTCACTATCGGGGTAATGGGTTGATGGGAGACACCAAACGGATGTTTAGATTGTTTGTTATATGGGGCATGTTGCATAGCTCTTGTAGTCTTTACTAGTTGAGGGATGGGCCTAGGTGGGGCCATAGCCACCGTGAAAACAAACCCCAGGAATATTTGTAGAGGCTCTTAAAGACGGGCCTGTACAGATATGGAAAAGCTCCCGACCAAGTTCTGTGTTTCTTATATCACCCTGCATGGACTTCAGTGCACATTAGAGGACGTGCGATTGAGGCATCGAGCTACAATTAAAGATACATATGGTGGACAGTCTAGATACATGCATGTTGGCTCTGGGTGGTGTATCGTAGACTTGAGGGCATTACTCCGGTATGAATTCTGATTCGAACAAAGGTGGCAGTTCGTGCATTTGCGTAGCATAGTAATGACATATATATGAAGAATATAACATTGCTATATAGAGATCCATACGTCACTACAGCGTTGGATAAGGGACTACGTATATTTAGATAATGTTACGGTGTATACCATGCGTGTGGGGTACCATGGGGTGTACCTTAATAGTGGGGGTAGCTACTTATATACTATATTAGGTTAATCCACTGGGAAGTAAATGGGTACGACATGTGTGTAAGCCTTGAGTGTTGATAACCCAAGTAACCTAATAAATAAGATAACATGATTGAATGGTATATGTAGAATTATACAAAGTGTATAGTTTAAATCCAGTCACCAGAACTTGTGTTCTGATCCTCTCCTCATAACATATTTGCAGGTTAGATTTGTGGCAGAGGCATGATAGCTTTGGATACTGCTTAGGCAGTATTACTAATACGGTAAAGCCATATTTTGATTTTAATTATATTTTATACATTCTGTTGTGAGATAGTTTCTGAGCTCTGACATATTTTATGTCTATGTCTTTTCTGCAGAATACCAGAGCAACTCAATCCGAGTTTCAATAGATTGGAGTTTTTGAAAAACAACCAGTCTGTCGAAATCTGGGTTGTCACACCTTCTCTACCGCAATATCCTCAAGGGTACTTGACTCTATTACTACCGCGGAATCATGTAGACACTTCCTCAACTGTGAAAATGGAAAACATCATGTACACTTGCCAGTCTGTTCGGTAGTCTAACTCTATAGGAAACTTCCCTACCGAGCCATCGAACAACACTCCTCAAAGGTGATACCTTAATAAAGACCATATCTTCGCCTTGAACTCTAGGTCTGCCCTCCTTTGATCTTCATACGACTTCTGCTTGTCCTAAGCTACCTTCATCCGCCTCCGAATTAACTCTATCTTCTTTGAGGTCTATCTAACCATCTCACGTCTAAGTAGAAGTCTTCGTAGACTCCCACCAACATGTTGGTGATCTGCAGAGTCGTCCATAAAGCGCCTCGAAGGGAGCCATACCAATACTCGTCTAATAGTTGTTATTGTATGCGAACTCTACCAACGGGAGGTGCTCCTCCCAAGTCCCTGCAAAGTCTAAGATAAACAACCTTAATAAATCCTTGATAATCCTATTAACACTTTCTGTCTGTCCATCCGTCTGAGGGTGATAGGCGGTGCTAAGTCATAGCTGGGTTCCTAATGCCTCATGTAGGCTCCTCTAAAACTCACTCGTAAAGATGGGGTCACGGTCACTAACAAGACTAGAGGGTACTCCATGAACTCGGACGATCTCTCTAAGATATACCAATGCTAACTAAGCCGTCGTCCTCTCGGTCTTGACTGGGATAAAGTGAGCGCTCTTAGTCAATCTGTCAACTATGACCCAAATATTGGTAACCCATCTATAAAATTCCATAGAGATGCTTTCCCAATTCCATTGAGGTATGTCTAGAGGCTGAAGCAATTCGCATAACATACTCTGTTCAGCCTTCACTCGCTGAATAGTCATACATCGGGCTATATATTCTACCATGTCTTTCTTCATTCTGATCCAATGAAAACCCCTCCTCATATCTCTGTACATCTTGTCACCGCCGAATGGATAGTCATCCAAAAGTGATGAGCCTCCTCTAAAACTGATCTCAACAAATCTCCAAAGTTAGGAACACATAGTCTCCCATCTTGACGTATACACCCTCTCTCATCCATGAAATACCTAGTAAGGTGACTAAAGGTCTCTCCTCCATTAACTCGATCCATGATATCCACTAACTGCTGATATTCGTACTGACTAGATCTAATGCACTCTAAAAGAGTAGGTTGCACCTCCAACGATGCCAAAAATCCGGGTGCAAAATCCGTATGTGGCCTAAAGTCGAACAATGAGATGAACTCCAAACTTTGCCACTCTACGAATATTAGACTCAAGGCCATTCTCTGCCTACTCAATGCGTCTACAACCACATTCCCATTCCCTAGGGTATATGCTATTTCAAAATCATATGACGCAAGGAACTCCATCCAACATTGTTGTCGCAAATTGTGATCTTTTTGTGAGAACAAGTATTTGAGCGACTTATGATCTGTATAAAGCTCAAACTTCTCACCTAGTAAATAGTGCCTCCAAGACTTGAGCACAAACGCTATCGCCATCAGCTCAAAATCGTGGGTAGGGTAGTTCTGCTCATGTACCCTCAAATACCTACTCCCAGTAGACAACCCTACCTTCCTGCATCAATAGTGCACCTAAACTCGTGCCATAAGCATCCATGTAGACAGTAAACATCTTGGTTCCATCAGGAAGAGTCAAAACTAGAGTTGGTGTATGAGCCTTCTTCAATCTTAAGAATAGGTCCTCACAATCTATATCTCAAGCAAAATATAGGTTCTTCTTTGTCAGACGGATAAGCAGAGATGAGATCCACGTAAATTCCTTAATGAACATTTTGTAGTAACCCGCCAATCCCAGGAAACTCCTAACTTCTATCGCAAACCTAGGGGCTTTCCAATCCTAAACTGCGACAAGTTTAGCGGGGTCCACCGATGTACCTTCTCTAGAGGCAACATGCCCCAAGAACCTTACTTATTTACGCCAGAAATGACACATAGAAACTTTGGCTTCAGCTGATGTGCTTGGAGAGTATGGAGAACCTCTCCAAAGTGCATGGCATGCTCTTCCTTGCTCCTCGAGAAAACCAAGATATCATCAAAAAATACCGCCACAAACTTGTTCAGGTACTCCTTAAATACTTGGCTTATTAAATCCGCAAAATATGCCAGTGCATTGGTCAGCTCAAAAGGCATAATCAGCCACTCAAATAATCCATCGGGAGTCCGAAAACAGTCTTTTCTATGTCCTCATCCGCTACCCTAAGCTGATGAAAAACATATAGCTAGATCCAACTGTGAGAAAACTGAAGTGCATACTAACTAGTCATCTATCCATGGAAGTGGATGCCTATTCTTCTTAGTGAGTTTATTCAACTCCATATAGTCCACATATAGAAGGAGAGACCCATCTGCCTTGGTTTGCAAAGACGACTGGTGCTCCCCACTCAAAAATGCTCCATTTAATAAATCCCTTCTCGAACAACTCACCCACTTGCTTACTAAGCTTCCTCCTCTATCTCCGATCCAAGTGGCGTATATGTAATGTGGCATGCTTAGCATTCTCGACCAAATATATCTACCAAACTGAGGTCGTCAATAGAAGCATCTAGGGAATCTAAGAAACTGAGCATAATAGACCCTCGCCGGTCACAAGAAATCTCAAGAGTCCTACCGTGGCATGTCAATAGCCCAACAACTTTCCTCTCACAATGAAGGATGGCACCATACATGGCTAGCCAATCCATCCCTAGAGTAAGCCTGTAACCCACAAAACCCAGTACGTATGTGTCACACTCAAACACGATGCCGAGAATAGAAATCCTCAAACCGCTATACATCACAGATAGGTAAGTTGTACCTCCTAAGACGTTTGAGACAACCACTAGATCATAAAATATAGAAGTATCTAGGCGAAGACTATCAACAATATAATTGGATACAAAAGAATGAGATGCACCAGAATCGAACAAAGTCCTAATAGAAGAGTCAAAAAGAGAAATCAAACCTTCTACTGTGACTTTCCTATCTCGGTACTGATTGCTACTACTAGTCTAAGTCGCCTCAACTGCATGAAACTGTGATTCAGATGATCCTTCCTCCTGACCCTACTTCTGAGGGTATATGAGGGTATTTCTTTTTTGTAATGTCCCATCCATCCGCATTGAAAACAAGCATTTTTAGTCTTCCTACACTCTTTGGTAAAGTGTCCCATCTTTCCACAGCCGTGACACTTAACTTCCTTCTTCATTTGCACCTTCTCAGGTTTCTCTCCTTTCTTCACTGCACCCTTCTTTGGCCGCCACTTTTTCTTTCCGCTATTGGGCTTGGTATCTTTAGCCTTATCCTCTTGCTTGCTTACTTTTTTATCCTAATGCATCAAGGCCATATCCACTACCTTCTCAAATGTAGCTCCCATAGGGATATTTGTCATTGCTAGTCCTTGGAGAGGTTGGTTCAGGCCCTTCATAAATATCAAAGCCTTCTTGTGAGCGGTATTAACTAGATCCAAGCCAAACCTTGCCAGTTCATTAAAGCTATCCACATACTCCTTCATTGTCATACTACCTTGCATCGGACTTAAGAAATTTTCCAATTGCATTCCTTCCTCAGCTTGTGATAAAAACTTCATCTCAAATCTATCCTTGAACTCATCCCATGTCTCCACAACCCGCTCTACCTGAGCTACCTTCCACCAATACAATACATCTCCTTTTAGTTGCCAAACAGCCAGCTGAACCCTCCTCCTGTCATCTGGATCAAACAAGCCAAACACACGATCTGTCTACCTAAGCCAATTGCGAGCCTCTACGTAACTGTCCATTCTAAAAAATGGCTTGCCGTCCATCGCACAGAAACCCTCATATATCTTAGAGAAGGTAATTACTGGATTAGGTGGAACTACTGCGCCTGCAGCTGGGGGTGGGGAGTTTCCTTGCGCTTCGGCATGTGACATAGCTTCAGCATATCTACGGAACCATGTCGGAATGGGAATGCCCTCTAGGAAATTAGGAGCTCCAAACATGTTGAAAAGAGAAGAGACAAGGATTCAAAAAAAAGATCAAAGGAATATTGTAATTGACTTAAGGGGATATATTTTTCAAAAATAGGTTTTACTTGAAAATTCTTTACTTTGAAATTACTTTTTTTAAAACATTTTCTCTGTTCTTGTAACCTTAGGTTCTAATACCAAATATGACACCCTACATCCCTTAATGTCACCCATGCATCAAGTTTTGTGAAGCGTATACGTATAAAGTAACAACACAGAGACTAAAATTCACAAGACATAAACGTAAAATATAGCGGAAACTTTTTAGAACATTTATTATTAAATCAGTTGCAGCATTGATTACATTTCAAAATACCATGGAATCATCATCATAAAACAAACTGTCTCGTGGAAAGAAAAACATCAAAGTACAAGAATAAAACCAAAAAAGTCATCTCGCTCATAAGTCATTACAATAGTCATAAAACAAGTACTAAAGCAATTCATGAAGCAAGAAATGGTCTAAATTCAAGCCTAGTCAAAAAATCAAAAGTCACTAATGTGTTCCTTCACCCTGAGAACTTTGGGAGAGGAAGAGAATGAGAGAAAACAAACTACGTCAGACATAAGTCTGGAGAGTTCTAGTAATTTTTAGCGTGGGCATAAGATAAAGAAGCATTTAGAAAGTTGAACAATAATGGACATGAGTATAGTAAGTAGAAAACACAAAATAAGATAGGCCCTTCATTCATCCGAAAAATTGTTGCACCAACTACCAAAATATCATAATGAGGCTTTACCTTATTTCTACCCATTGATCGTCTTTTTTCCCAGATGTGAATAACCTTTGCCAGCTATTAAATTCGGGGTTATCAGTTCTCGAACCCATCAACTAAGAAGACACAGCCTTAATCACAGGCATTATAGCGTCTCGTCTTCCCCATTCGGAACAATAAGCTCTCATGGTGTAACGGCTTGGATTTCGCCCGACCCGATCGACCGCAAAATCGACCAAGACAGTTCAAAACCCGAGTACGTTATCCTTACCGATTCGAGACACTCTAGCTAATGTCTCAGGATTCCCCGCAGCTAACCCTTGGAAAACTGCGGGATCGGGAAACGTGTGTTCAGGAATTGCCAATCCGCAAAATCGTATGTGTGGACCGGCCCTGCAGCTTTCCAAGGGTTCACTGCGGGGAATCCTTAGACATTAGCTAGAGTGTCTCGAATCGGTAAGGAGCTCCTCCCTAGCCTTGACTCATGATGGAAACCCAATTTCCAATACGACACGATGCGGTTTTGATTGCAGAACTAGTATGGCGACATGGTAGGATGGGGTACTATGCCGTCTATGATTGATACATTATGATTGAAATGTTTTTGAAACATATATACACTAACAATAATATCAAATCTGTTTTATCGTACCAAGCATTTTTGACCATTATAAGGTAAAACTCTATCCTCCGGTTTGCGTTGCATTGTGTGATGGGACTTGAGTCTTATAATGGTTTCATTTTTCTAAAAAGCATTGCGTTGTTTAACGATTTACTTTAATTTATGCACCGGCAATCCATTGAAATAAAACCCGTTCCGCGTTAGCGACGTGGTCCTTGGATTTGCCTTATTGCTATTAGTTATATTAGTTAAGAATTCTCACACCAGTCCCATGATTGACTCGTAGTTTGTTTCACTTTGCAAACTCGGACGCCCTCTTTTCCACATGGGCAGTCGAATAGTTTGTCTACAGGTCCTTATCTCGAGTAGGATTCTAGATTGAAGCTTGAAGTTGTGTCCAGAGTATAGTTGTCTTTCACTGCCTTAGTTATTTTATTTCCACTACACTGTATTGTATTATAATTTGTTGTAATTTATCTTCCGCTGTATTTTAAATCGATGTACTCTGATATAACATTATTGTGATGTTTATGAAAGTATGTTGTTATTGTTCTGATGTTGTTGTATTCCCGGAGTTAACGTACTCGGGTTTTGAACGGTCTTGGTTGATTTTGCGGTCGATCGGGTCGGGCGAAATCCGAGTCGTTACACATGGTTCCGCAGGAACGCGCCCATACCCACCTCGTTTGGACCTATTACTACGCAGTTATGTAAAGCATGCCCTAACCTTTATCTAGTGCGAGACTCCGTGATAATACATGGATATTGACTGATATGGATACCACACAAAAATGCACTTGACACAAGTCACCCCCTGGACTTGGTCCCCAATTTATAAATAGGATTTCTACGAGCCCCATATATCTCACTGGAACGGACCCCTTAGCTTATTAATCATAAAATTTAACTTGACACAATTAAGTTTGTCAATAATCTCAATATAACCAGGGATTATATTCCTAGGTTGTAATTAACATTTCTAATTAAATGTAATCTTTTATACAACACTTCCCCATGTCACTTATTATTCAATTAAGCCCAATCTATTGCTGTTTAGATGTTTTTCAATCATATGTTACTTAATGTACAATAAAGTGTATTTTATTCATCTGTTTTCTAATTACATGTTACTTAATGTCTAATTAAGTATATCTTATTCCAATTCGAAATTTGAACATTCTTCTATTTTGAATCAACTCCAATTTATAGTCCATAAATTGAATGCAATATTCACAATACTCAATATGCCCAAAATCCGCTTTTTGACATTCTTTCAATAGTATTCCCATTTTATGTAAATCAGACAGTAAAGGCATAGGCTCTCGCCTAGGCCCAGTGCGAAAACAAATAAAAAGCAGAGATTGGTCTAGGCTATTCGTAAGGCCTAGACTCAGAAATGAACAACATAAATAAATAGGGTATTGCAAGACTGTAAATAAAATAATATAGAGAAGAGGATGAAGAAGAAGAATTAGCTTGTAAACAAATAACAACTAAAAGGGAATAAACAGTAGATGGTAAATAAATTGAACAATAACTTGTGCAAGACAAACTTATAAATACTATAAATGTAAGACTTTCAGATCAAATCTGTTTTACTATCTTAATTTTTTTTGTATAAATTGCTGATCTAAAAATCACATAAAACTCACAGAGAAATATTGTGGATCCAACAAAAGGCCTTTGAAAAAGAAGGAGAATATCCTTTCAGATCTACAATTTGATAGCACTCTAACTTGTTCCCCAATTTTATTTCATTTTAGAGCATAATGGAGTGGAGGCTAAGAAAACAAAGAAGAAGAGGTGTGGCAGAATAGCGAAGAGTAGCAGTCTATTTATCGGTGTGGAAGGATACTTTAGGCCTTAGGATTCTAGGATTTTTAATCTCAACCTTAGAATACACCTTAGCATTACATCAGCAAGGAACACTCAAAAAGCAGTTTCGACATCGACCAGGCACGATTTTGTGCATGGCTCGCAGTGGGTCGACACAAATGTCGACTCATGGGTCGACGCAAATGTCGACTCATGGGTCGACACAGGGGTCGACCCATATATGGGTTGGGTCTCCTATTTCACCATTAATTTATTTTTGATTATTAATTATTTTTTTAAATTTGAATTTCAAACTTTAACTGATCATAACTTATTCATTTTTCGTCCGATTTATGCAAACTAAAAGTCTATCTTAATCATAATTTCATAACGGATGCAACGATGAAATCCTTTTAGCCTAATTCTAAGTATTATTTTAATTAATATTTGATTTATATATCTTCTTTGTTTAATTAATATTTAATAAAATTTGGGGTGTTACATTCTTTCTTTTGACAATTGTTGTGCAATGATCAGGTGCTTATCCATTATATGAGCACCGATGGTGTATAATAGTTGTCACATCAGAGCTATTAAGTAGATTTTTTGAAGCTAAATCTGGGAGACAAAACCATCTCTGAGTATGTTACTGAATTTAACACTTTATCAAATTATGGGATGCCTTTCATCGACATCCTAGAAAAGAAGAATCAGAATTTCATCACTGACATGGATGAATACTTAGGAGAGAAGCTTACTAATCATTTTAACGATACTTTCAAGTCTATTGTGATAGCTTCTTTGGGGACAAGGAAGCCTTTATACTTAGTCAAAGATTATAGATGTCATTGTTACAAAGGGGAAGTCAAAACCATAGACAAGAGAGGGAGTTAAGAAAAAGTGGAACAGCAAAGGGAAACCATTTCAAGCCGCTGGGTAGACAGAAGAAAACCAAGTCTGAAGTGGTCTGCTATAACTATACAGAAAAGGTTCATTATACTAAAGAATGCAAGACTAAGGGAAAAAAGTGCTATATATGCAACAAGCCTAGGTACTTCAAGAAGGATTTTCGTTGTCCCGATACATCTAAACAAAAGCATGTGTTATTAATACCATTCCAACTTCGTCGGATGTCCCCACCGACGAAGGAAAAAGGGAAAGACATTATCATTCAAGATATGCTTTCTATTTGTAATGTTCCTACTTGGATTTTATTTGATATCGGGGATTTATATTCCTTTATATCTAGTGACTTGGTAGATAAATTAGGATTGGAACCCGAAATAGTTGACTGGCCATTGATTGTGGTAAAGCATACTGATGGCTTCATTAGCCTTTGTACGATTTGTCGTGGTTTGGTCTTATTGAGTAATAGATGCACTATTTATTATGATTGCTTGATTTTTAGTTTTGCTAGGTTTGATATTATTTTGGGAGTTGATTTTCTCTAGAGACATGGAGTAGTGGCAGATTGTGAGAGGTCTTCGGTGACTATTCGAGAAGATAATGGATAGAGGGTAGTATTGCTCTGCCACCCTAGTAATGAGGTGGTGGTTAGTTTTCTATATTCGCTTGATGTTCTACAACATGAGTTGTTGAGTGTACTTACTGTGAGGGAGTATCCAAACATCTTTAAGGAAATGGCCGAACTTTACCACATAAAGAGATCAAGGTCTGTATCGACTTGATGAAAAATACCCGTAGTTTGAAGTGGTTGGACGTGTCTAAATACAAAACATGGTATTTACCCCTGAAGTAAACAAACCAAAATTCATCTATTACCGTTGGATGCATCCGACGCCAATAGATTTATTTTGGTTAAATACCCCATTTGCACTAAATTAATACCCCTTTTATCATCTAGTTACCCAATTTACCCTTAATTACTCCATTTGATCATCACTAATTGCCAATTTTTTATACCCCGTTTGAATTGCACAAATGCATAACCCGCTTAACTTCAGATCCGATTAGACGGTCCACTTAAAACCCCGTTAAGATGCCCAGTTACCGTTTACCACAAACACACACTACACCATATATGCTAATTACGTTGTGCTAATGGTCGTATCTACAGCGATTCGACACGTCTGTAAGCCGTATCAAAAAAGGGCGTGTCTAATTATTAGATACGGCTATAGGCCGTCTCCAACTTAAAATTTGACACGCCCACGTAGCCATATCAAAAGTTAAAAAAGAAACGACCCATTGCCGTATCTAAAGGGCAGCTAGATACGAATATAAACCGTAGCTAATTTACGATGGACGCTGCTTTAATATATTTTAGAAATGGTTTTAGACTGTATCTATGATGTCAGTCAGACACGGTCTTAAACCGTATCTTATTATATATATGTATATGTATATATATACATATTATATATATATAAGAAACATAAACTACAACACATATTTTCCATAACACATGCCATATTACAATTTATACAAAGCATATATAACACAAATTATACACAAACCATTACAAGAATTTTCATCACTATTTATAGACTGTCATACAATTATTAAACAGAAATTGTCATGGATGTTTCATCTAATTACAAAGTCTAATAAAACTGAGCTGGTTATTGAAAGTAGCAAATTTAATCAAAGAAAAAACATATGTGATAAAACTGCAGTGTCGGACTGGGAAGATTGAGCGTGCTGATCATGCTGTGTAGTCCACGTTGCTGTAAATTAAAGCAATGATTAGCAGATGCTGATATTGAATGTACAAAATTTATATGTTTCAAATCATGCATTGATAAGAAAAAGCTAGATGCTAAATGTTCATGTACGCATGCACGAATCATGTGCACAGTTTAAGTGTAACAAATACATGCATGGCATATAGTTAGGAAAATAGGCGCTGCATCATAGAGGTCAGTAATGGCGACAAAGACACATGGGCAAATAGCCATATACATGTGCAAGTTTAAGGGCATCATCATTATTATGGCAGTAATCGAGTTGATAGACGTCCAATCAGTCGACTTGGCGATAAATCGTAGACTATAGTTGGCAAATATATTGCTACTTTCAGGGTATCCATCGACTTTCGATCGACTACATGGAAGGTCACAACAAAGTTCAGGTTCAGGAAGTAGAAATAGGCATATGGAAGGTCACAACACCAAGCAAGCGACAACACAAAACAATTCCATAGACAACAAATACATGCGCAAATAGGTCAACATGATCAAATGCATGTATTTGATCATGTTGACCTATTTTCCCATGTATTTGTTGTCTCTGGAATTGTTTCGTGTTGTCGCTTGTTTGGTGTTGTGTTCTTCCATATGCCCAAAAAAGGATAGTTTGTTGATGCTTGTTTGGTGTTGTAACAAATACATAGGCAAATAGTCAAGGGCAACATGATCAAGGCAAACAATACGAAACAATTCCTCATGAACCGCAGATGTACACATATGAATTATCAGCGAATCAACCAATTTATAGAACATTAACAAATAATATTCAGAATATTTTCGTAGTAACAAAAATCGAACACAAAGCCACAATATTTGGAGTGAACACTTGTAACGACCCAGGATTTTAGGGCCAATTTAAAATTTTAATTTTAATGAATTTAAAGTATTTTAAATGATTGATTTATTTTAATCGAAGTTAAAACGAATAAATTTAATTTATATATAAAAGGAATTGAAAACAAGCGCTGCAGTTTGAAATTTTGACTTTAAACTTTGACTGAATGTACAAGATTCAAAATAAAACGAATTTTAGTGAAACCAAAATTATTTAAATCTGTTTCAGAATATCTTTCTAATGAATTCGAAAAATTGAAATTTCACTTTATAATTTATAAGTTATGTCAAAATTAAAATTTAGAAAAGTCGCTATGAAATGAATATATATAATATATAAAGGTCAGAATGGCCACTTTTTACATACGAAGGAATCGGAACTCGAAACCATTTCCATTGAGTTCAGAATGACGTTTCTGCATTGAAAAACAGTAAACACTTATATATTTTGAGTTTCAGAAATTATTGTTTTCAAATTGTATTTTTGATATTAAATATATTTGCCCTGAAAATAGCCATTTTTCAAAAATTCTCAGAATTGAACGAAACGAATTTTGTTGTGATCGTATCGGCATAAGAAAGCCAAAAATAATTTTTCCGGATTTTTCTGACTTCGTATGTGGACCCGGCAAAATTATATTTACGTTCGAATTTAAAATAAAGGATTAATTTGAAAATAAAAGAAAACCTGAATGTAACTTCAGAATTGGACCATGGGGATAGCGCCATCGCGTTCAGAAGACGTGAAAACATTAAGATCGACAGTCGTTGAGCGCAAATCGGAGGTCGTATGAAGAAACGGTATTTTCTGGAATTATTGGAATTAAAAATAAAAATAAATTAAACCCTAGAATACGGTATAAATACAGGCCGTATAGATGAACAGTACCTTCTTCTCCACGTTCAGGTTTTGGTCGCCGACACCCATTATACATCAAAACTTTGACCTCACTTTTCTCACTCGATACTCGACGGTTTTCTACAAACTATATACCGTTTCGAAGAGGAGATCGAGACCTTCGCAACCATACCAATCTCGGCCGCCACCATCGCCCGAGCCGCCGCCACCAGCGCCACGAACGTGCGCCGCACGCACTTGGACTGCGCCACCACCGTGCGATCGCACCCCCTCCTCTTCCCGGCGAGCGTAGCCCTCTCCGAGCCGGTCGCTGTCCAACAAACGGTTCGCAAAACCATTGATTACAGATTGCGAAAACTGGAATTGAAAATTTGAACAAATTCTGGAAATTCAAAGGTATATTTTGGTTCAGATTTTGCGATGCTTTTGAATGTCGCTGAGTCAGTTGTTAAAAGTCAGATCTATTAAAAACATTGATAACTTATTCGTTTGAACACCGATTCTGAAAATTTCAGATCCGACATGACCGTGAGGACGAGTAGTATTTGCTGAGACCGATTGGAGCCTTCTGAAAATTAATTTGGATTTATTATATTTATTATCCAAGCAAGGTGAGAATCCTTTATTTAAAAATTTTACATTAAAATAAACTATTCAGTATATGATGCGATTATAATATGATTCTGATCTGTTGTTGGTTATGATTTGGTGATGCCTTGTTATATGATTGAATGGCTAATATTAGATCCCTTGATTTCATGTTCATAGGTAAATAGAATTGACTCTGTTAATGAACAAAATTTGTTCAATATTTAAATGGGAATATTTCACCGTATGTTAATGAACAAATTTGTTCAATATTTAATAGAAATTTATTCACTATATGTTGATGGACAAATGTTTGTATGATAAAATAGAAAATTGTGCATCGTATGGTAAAAACAACATTTTGTTATATTGAAATAGAAAATGACATAGTATGAAAAAAATAACTTTTTATTATGTTATAAATATAAGAATGCATTGTATGTGAATGGTACTTTTGTCATTTTTATTTAATGTTTTTAAAATATAAGTTTGCATTGTATGCAAATAACATTTTTGGTCATGTTATAAAAATATAAGTTTGCATTGTATGTTAAATAACATTTTTGGTCATGTTATAAAAATATAAGTTTGCATTGTATGTTAAATAACATTTTTGGGCATGTTATAAAAATATAAATTTGCATCGTATGATAAAATAGCATTTTGTAAAAAATGAAAATATTTACCGTATGATTGATTGATACTTATTTTGTTAAATATGAAAATGTCACCGTATGATTCATTAACATTATTTTTAATGTTATGTACTAAGAAAATATTTACCGTATGTATTTATTTATTTGGGAAGAGGGAGTTTAATTATTTCCTTTTTTAGAACCCGATGTATTTATTTATTTTTGGCACTTCTGTTGCGTGCCTTGCATTACCGGTTATTACCGGTTTTCTTGTTTTGTTTTTATGGGTTTATCGGTTAGCTGTTGGTTGATGTATTGCTAACCTTGTACACTTTGTAATTTTTATTGATGCGACGTCAATAAAGCACCGCACTCTTTTTTCCCGGCTAGTTCTCACGCTGAGTTCAAGTCCGGGTTTTTAACGAGGCGGTTTACCCATTTTCAAAAAAAAAAAAAAAAGAAAAAAAAAATGAACCGTATGAGATTAACATTCATTTGTGTTAATATTAGAATTATAGAAAATTTTCACCGTATGTTGAATGGAAATTTTTGTTAATGTTATATAGAAAATTTCACCATATGATAATTTAACATTTTTGTCTATATTAAAAATATAGAAAATGCATTGTATGATTCATTAACATTTATTTCTAATGTTAATGGAATGGAAAATAAAAGAGAAAAACTCACTATATGGTTCATTAACATTTATTGTATGTAAATGTAACATTATTTTAAATGTTAATAAAAAGAGTATTTCTATCGTAGGAAGAGTACATTATTTTTAATGTTAAAAATAAGTAATTTACAATGCATGGGAAATCGACATTAGTTATAATGGTAATTTAAAGAGGATTAACCGTAGGAAAGAGATTACATTTTATTTATGCATTATATTATAAGAATAACACCATTGTATGATATTAACATTTTAATGTTAATGTTAAAAAGAAAATAACACTATATGTTAAATGACAAATTTTGTCAATATTGAAATAGAAATTATTCACCGTATGTTAATGAGCAACTTTGTTAATATAATGTTCACCGTATGAAATTAACATTTTTATCTAATGTTATTATAAAGAATGGTCATCTTATGATAATGACATTTGTGTCAAATGTTGATAGGTAAGAATATAAAATGATATTGTATGTAAATAGTATTTTTGGCAAATAAAAATACAAAATGGTCATTGTATGAAAATATTATACTTGTCATGTTAGAAAATAAGGAAATGCGTGGTATGTAAAAATAGTATTTTTGTTATTGTAAATAAATAGAAAGAGTTAAAATGTGGCATTATGTAAACTTACATTTTCTAAATGTGAAGTGAAGAAAACAGAGATTTACATTTTCTAATGCAAAGGATATAGTAATGATATTGGGAAATCTATATTTTCTAATAATATTGGGAAAAATATATTTTCTAATAATATATTTTCAATGTTATAAAAGGGAAAATGAAGTGTATGTACAATTTAACATCATTCACAATGTTAAATAAAAGGAAAATTCCACCGTATGATAGTTACACTATTTTATAATGTTAAGAGTTAAAGAACTTGACCGTAGGAAGTATATACATTATTTATAATGTAAAATAAAAGGAGAATTTGCATTGTAAGATCATATACATTATTTATAATGTAAAATAAAAAAGAGAATTTACATTGTAAGATAATAAACATCTTTTTTTATGTATATAAAAAGGGAATTTACCTCGTAGGAAAAGAATTAACATTATTTATAATGTTAAATAAAAAAAAATGAAACTGTATGTAAGGTTTAACATTATTTATAATGTTAAATAAAAGAAATGAAACGTATGTAAGAATAACATTATTTATAATGTTAAATGAAAGGTAAGGAACTGTATTGAAACATCAACATTATTTATAATGTAGGTAAAAGGGAACTTACACCATAGGAAAGTGTTCATTATTCATAATGAAATTGGAAAAGAAAAATATAAAGAAATGAATGGGATGGCACATTATAATTTACATTCTTAAATGAAAATTATAAAGTATAAAATAAATAATAATGAATTAAAAAGGGAAGAATTATCGTCTAATCCTAAACTACATTGTCATGTAAGTAGAAAGGTGAAAGTTAAGAGAAATGTAAGCTGCACGTAGGGACGGTAAACTAAACGAATTATTTATATATATTTATATATATATAATTATAATATAACGAATCGAGCGCAGTAGTTCGTGTTTTGAAATCGAACTTTTAAACGAATATACCGGAAGATCCGACCGTCGGATTTTCCCAAAACTGAAACCGTTAGGACCGTCTTGGAAAAATCTTTCCAACGATATAAGCTACGCTAAACTCCAACGGTTAGATTTTGAGGAAAGTGAAAAACAAAATTGATTGAAAACAGCACCAAGGCCGCCCTTGACCTGAAGCGTCGTTAAATAAGGAATTAATTATATTAAATAATTAAGGCAAGAATTAATCGTTATAAAATAAAATAACGATATGAAATATGTTTTTCTCAAAATATATGAATGCGAGATTATTTGGAAAGACGGGGTTAATCCCATTCCAAATGATCGTACGATTTCAAGAATTCAAGTATGAAGACGGCGTATGAAGACCGTAAATCTCCCCTCGAATGGACAACGATCAAGACTCTGAATTGGTTTGATCCCAATTCAAGGGTCGGGGTAATTGCCCAAACGTACGTGTTGATTTCACGGGTTTGACCCTAGTTCAGACCTAGAGCATGGGTATAAATGGATAGTGTGTCTGACATCGTACCCCACAAAATATTATGTTGTTGATATTCAGTTAATATATAAACGATTGGTGGCAGAGAATTTATTCTCTACTTAACACCCGTTTATATAGTGACGGAAGATCAATAGTACGGTATGGAGTGACGGTGTGGCATACTAAGATGCAATGATCAGGGTTACTTGTTGAAAAGCAGAACCTTGTGGTATGAAGAACATGACTTCACGAGCCTCACAAACCGGTAGAGTCTAAAAAGGGGGAAGGGAACGCAGGGAAAGTAGCACGTTTCTTTCTAGTTAGTAGTCATTTTACTTTTGGAGGATGATGAAATGAGGCGCCTCAGATAGGTCCTATAGGACCGGGGAACGTGTGCTTAGGAATTGCCAATCCTCTAAGCTGTATGTGAGGACCGGCCCTGCAGGATCCAAGGGTTAACTGCGGGTAATCCTGAGACGTTAACTAGAGTGTCTCGAATCGGTAAGGAGTCCTTCCTAGCCTGGACTCATGATGGAAACCCAAATTTCCAATACGACCCCGACGGATTTGATTGTATTACTAGTATTGGAGGCATAATATATGGTACCTATGCTTCCTAGGATTAATACATTGCTTTGAATTGTTTTAAAACATATACACCCTAATAATAGTATTAGTTTCGTATTTGGCGTATTTAGCAATGTTAACCACCATAAGGTAAAACTCTATCCTCTTGGTGTGCGTTGCATTGTGTGATGGGACCTGAGTCTTATGGTGGTTCCATTTTTCAAAAGACATTGCGTTTTGTTACGTTTTACTTATCTGTATTGACACTATAGTTATGCACGACAATCCATTGGTACAACCCGTTCCGCGTTAGCGGCGTGGTCTTTGGATTTGCCTTATTAGTATAAGTTATTTAGGATTTCTCACACCAGTCCCACGACTGACCCATAGTTTGTTTCACCTTTTTGCAAACTTGGGTGCCCTCTCTTCTACACGGGCAGCCAAGTAGACAGGTTCATTCTTTGCTTGGAGCTTTTCTTTGAAGCTGCTTATTTTCTCTCTCTTGGATTCTGCTTGGGAGAAGAGGTGATGACTTGGAGCTTGAAGACTTTTTGTTTCTATTGGCATCTATTCTTTTCTTTTTAGACATCAAACTTATTTCTTTTCTGCAAACTTGTTGTAATAGCTTAGATTCTGTGACTGTGGATTTTCTGTGATTGATGACATTATATTTTTCCGCTGCTATAATGTTATTACTCTATGAATCTCCTTTGCTATATTGTATCTGTGTTCTGTTTTATTGTATTTATGTTGTATTCCATATGATTTCTCCTTGCTTTCACTTGTGGAAGTTTGGGGTTATCACAGTTGGTATCAGAGCTTTGGTTTACAAAGCGGAGTACAACATATCTATAATAATTCGTTTACATAGAATCACTATATTCTATGGCGAACAGTTCATGAGATACATAATAGCCAGTCACTTTATCGTCATCTTTTCATTCATCCTTCGATCTTTTAGAATCACCTTTTCTGTTGTTTTGACTCTTTCCTTGATCATACGTTCGAAGAAGACTAAGAGAAGTGGCGATGCTCAATTGGCACATGTGTACGAAGGAGCGAAAGGACCAACTTCTTCAGTGGAAGGCCTGATGTTATAGGCGGTACTATTTCTGTTAAAACGTTTCAACATTCTCTGTGTTTATTCTTTCTCTTCTCCTCTTTTATTTTCTTTTTCCTTTTCGGGGACGAAAAGTTCTTAAGTGGGGGAGATTGTAACGACCCAGGATTTTAGGGCCAATTTAAAATTTTAATTTTAATGAATTTAAAGTATTTTAAATGATTGATTTATTTTAATCGAAGTTAAAACGAATAAATTTAATTTATATATAAAAGGAATTGAAAACAAGCGCTGCAGTTTGAAATTTTGACTTTAAACTTTGACTGAATGTACAGGATTCAAAATAAAACGAATTTTAGTGAAACCAAAAATATTTAAATCTGTTTCAGAATATCTTTCTAATGAATCCGAAAAATTGAAATTTCACTTTATAATTTATAAGTTATGTCAAAATTAAAATTTAGAAAAGTCGCTATGAAATGAATATATATAATATATAAAGGTCAGAATGGCCACTTTTTACATACGAAGGAATCGGAACTCGAAACCATTTCCATTGAGTTCAGAATGATGTTTCTGCATTGAAAAACAGTAAACACTTATATATTTTGAGTTTTAGAAATTATTGTTTTCAAATTGTATTTTTGATATTAAATATATTTGCCCTGAAAATAGCCATTTTTCAAAAAGTCTCAGAATTGAACGAAACGAATTTTGTTGTGATTGTATCGGCATAAGAAAGCCAAAAATAATTTTTCCGGATTTTTCTGACTTCGTATGTGGCCCCGGAAAAATTATATTTACGTTCGAATTTAAAATAAAGGATTAATTTGAAAATAAAAGAAAACCTGAATGTAACTTCAGAATTGGACCATGGGGATAGCGCCATCGCGTTCAGAAGACGTGAAAACATTAAGATCGACAGTCGTTGAGCGCAAATCGGAGGTCGTATGAAGAAACGGTATTTTCTGGAATTATTGGAATTAAAAATAAAAATAAATTAAACCCTAGAATACGGTATAAATACAGGCCGTATAGATGAACAGTACCTTCTTCTCCACGTTCAGGTTTTGGCCGCCGACAGCCATTATACATCAAAACTTTGACCTCACTTTTCTCACTCGATACTCGACGGTTTTCTACAAACTATATACCGTTTCGAAGAGGAGATCGAGACCTTCACAACCATACCAATCTCGGCCGCCACCATCGCCCGAGCCGCCGCCACCAGCGCCACGAACGTGCGCCGCACGCACTTCGACCGCGCCACCACCGTGCGATCGCACCCCCTCCTCTTCCCGGCGAGCGTAGCCCTCTCCGAGCCGGTCGCTGTCCAACAAACGGTTCGCAAAACCATTGATTACAGATTGCGAAAACTGGAATTGAAAATTTGAACAAATTCTGGAAATTCAAAGGTATATTTTGGTTCAGATTTTGCGACGCTTTTGAATGTCGCTGAGTCAGTTGTTAAAAGTCAGATCTATTAAAAACATTGATAACTTATTCGTTTGAACACCGATTCTGAAAATTTCAGATCCAACATGACCGTGAGGACGAGTAGTATTTGCTGAGACCGATTGGAGCCTTCTGAAAATTAATTTGGATTTATTATATTTATTATCCAAGCAAGGTGAGAATCCTTTATTTAAAAATTTTACATTAAAATAAACTATTCAGTATATGATGCGATTATAATATGATTCTGATCTGTTGTTGGTTATGATTTGGTGATGCCTTGTTATATGATTGAATGGCTAATATTAGATCCCTTGATTTCATGTTCATAGGTAAATAGAATTGACTCTGTTAATGAACAAAATTTGTTCAATATTTAAATGGGAATATTTCACCGTATGTTAATGAACAAATTTGTTCAATATTTAATAGAAATTTATTCACTGTATGTTGATGGACAAATGTTTGTATGATAAAATAGAAAATTGTGCATCGTATGGTAAAAACAACATTTTGTTATATTGAAATAGAAAATGACATAGTATGAAAAAAATAACTTTTTATTATGTTATAAATATAAGAATGCATTGTATGTGAATGATACTTTTGTCATTTTTATTTAATGTTATTAAAATATAAGTTTGCATTGTATGCAAATAACATTTTTGGTCATGTTATAAAAATATAAGTTTGCATTGTATGTTAAATAACATTTTTGGTCATGTTATAAAAATATAAGTTTGCATTGTATGTTAAATAACATTTTTGGGCATGTTATAAAAATATAAATTTGCATCGTATGATAAAATAGCATTTTGTAAAAAATGAAAATATTTACCGTATGATTGATTGATACTTATTTTGTTAAATATGAAAATGTCACCGTATGATTCATTAACATTATTTTTAATGTTATGTACTAAGAAAATATTTACCGTATGTATTTATTTATTTGGGAAGAGGGAGTTTAATTATTTCCTTTTTTAGAACCCGATGTATTTATTTATTTTTGGCACTTCTGTTGCGTGCCTTGCATTACCGGTTTTCTTGTTTTGTTTTTATGGGTTTATCGGTTAGCTGTTGGTTGATGTATTGCTAACCTTGTACACTTTGTAATTTTTATTGATGCGACGTCAATAAAGCACCGCACTCTTTTTTCCCGGCTAGTTCTCACGCTGAGTTCAAGTCCGGGTTTTTAACGAGGCGGTTTACCCATTTTCAAAAAAAAAAAAAAAAAAAAAATGAACCGTATGAGATTAACATTCATTTGTGTTAATATTAGAATTATAGAAAATTTTCACCGTATGTTGAATGGAAAATTTTTGTTAATGTTATATAGAAAATTTCACCATATGATAATTTAACATTTTTGTCTATATTAAAAATATAGAAAATGCATTGTATGATTCATTAACATTTATTTCTAATGTTAATGGAATGGAAAATAAAAGAGAAAAACTCACTATATGGTTCATTAACATTTATTGTATGTAAATGTAACATTATTTTAAATGTTAATAAAAAGAGTATTTCTATCGTAGGAAGAGTACATTATTTTTAATGTTAAAAATAAGTAATTTACAATGCATGGGAAATCGACATTAGTTATAATGGTAATTTAAAGAGGATTAACTGTAGGAAAGAGATTACATTTTATTTATGCATTATATTATAAGAATAACACCATTGTATGATATTAACATTTTAATGTTAATGTTAAAAAGAAAATAACACTATATGTTAAATGACAAATTTTGTCAATATTGAAATAGAAATTATTCACCGTATGTTAATGAGCAACTTTGTTAATATAATGTTCACCGTATGAAATTAACATTTTTATCTAATGTTATTATAAAGAATGGTCATCTTATGATAATGACATTTGTGTCAAATGTTGATAGGTAAGAATATAAAATGATATTGTATGTAAATAGTATTTTTGGCAAATAAAAATACAAAATGGTCATTGTATGAAAATATTATACTTGTCATGTTAGAAAATAAGGAAATGCGTGGTATGTAAAAATAGTATTTTTGTTATTGTAAATAAATAGAAAGAGTTAAAATGTGGTATTATGTAAACTTACATTTTCTAAATGTGAAGTGAAGAAAACAGAGATTTACATTTTCTAATGCAAAGGATATAGTAATGATATTGGGAAATCTATATTTTCTAATAATATTGGGAAATCTATATTTTCTAATAATATTGGGAAAAATATATTTTCTAATAATATATTTTCAATGTTATAAAAGGGAAAATGAAGTGTATGTACAATTTAACATCATTCACAATGTTAAATAAAAGGAAAATTCCACCGTATGATAGTTACACTATTTTATAATGTTAAGAGTTAAAGAACTTGACCGTAGGAAGTATATACATTATTTATAATGTAAAATAAAAGGAGAATTTGCATTGTAAGATCATATACATTATTTATAATGTAAAATAAAAAAGAGAATTTACATTGTAAGATAATAAACATCTTTTTTTATGTATATAAAAAGGGAATTTACCTCGTAGGAAAAGAATTAACATTATTTATAATGTTAAATAAAAAAAAAATGAAACTGTATGTAAGGTTTAACATTATTTATAATGTTAAATAAAAGAAATGAAACGTATGTAAGAATAACATTATTTATAATGTTAAATGAAAGGTAAGGAACTGTATTGAAACATCAACATTATTTATAATGTAGGTAAAAGGGAACTTACACCATAGGAAAGTGTTCATTATTCATAATGAAATTGGAAAAGAAAAATATAAAGAAATGAATGGGATGGCACATTATAATTTACATTCTTAAATGAAAATTATAAAGTATAAAATAAATAATAATGAATTAAAAAGGGAAGAATTATCGTCTAATCCTAAACTACATTGTCATGTAAGTAGAAAGGTGAAAGTTAAGAGAAATGTAAGCTGCACGTAGGGACGGTAAACTAAACGAATTATTTATATATATTTATATATATATAATTATAATATAACGAATCGAGCGCAGTAGTTCGTGTTTTGAAATCGAACTTTTAAACGAATATACCGGAAGATCCGACCGTCGTATTTTCCCAAAACTGAAACCGTTAGGACCGTCTTGGAAAAATCTTTCCAACGATATAAGCTACGCTAAACTCCAACGGTTAGATTTTGAGGAAAGTGAAAAACAAAATTGATTGAAAACAGCGCCAAGGTCGCCCTTGACCTGAAGCGTCATTAAATAAGGAATTAATTATATTAAATAATTAAGGCAAGAATTAATCGTTATAAAATAAAATAACGATATGAAATATGTTTTTCTCAAAATATATGAATGCGAGATTATTTGGAAAGACGGGGTTAATCCCATTCCAAATGATCGTACGATTTCAAGAATTCAAGTATGAAGACGGCATATGAAGACCGTAAATCTCCCCTCGAATGGACAACGATCAAGACTCTGAATTGGTTTGATCCCAATTCAAGGGTCGGGGTAATTGCCCAAACGTACGTGTTGATATCACGGGTTTGACCCTAGTTCAGACCTAGAGCATGGGTATAAATGGATAGTGTGTCTGACATCGTACCCCACAAAATATTATGTTGTTGATATTCAGTTAATATATAAACGATTGGTGGCAGAGAATTTATTCTCTACTTAACACCCGTTTATATAGTGACGGAAGATCAATAGTACGGTATGGAGTGACGGTGTGGCATACTAAGATGCAATGATCAGGGTTACTTGTTGAAAAGCAGAACCTTGTGGTATGAAGAACATGACTTCACGAGCCTCACAAACCGGTAGAGTCTAAAAAGGGGGAAGGGAACGCAGGGAAAGTAGCACGTTTCTTTCTAGTTAGTAGTCATTTTACTTTTGGAGGATGATGAAATGAGGCGCCTAGGATAGGTCCTATAGGACCGGGGAACGTGTGCTTAGGAATTGCCAATCCTCTAAGCTGTATGTGAGGACCGGCCCTGCAGGATCCAAGGGTTAACTGCGGTAATCCTGAGACGTTAACTAGAGCGTCTCGAATCGGTAAGGAGTCCTCCCTAGCCTGGACTCATGATGGAAACCCAAATTTCCAATACGACCCCGACGGATTTGATTGTATTACTAGTATTGGAGGCATAATATATGGTACCTATGCTTCCTAGGATTAATACATTGCTTTGAATTGTTTTAAAACATATACACCCTAATAATAGTATTAGTTTCGTATTTGGCGTATTTAGCATGTTTAACCACCATAAGGTAAAACTCTATCCTCTTGGTGTGCGTTGCATTGTGTGATGGGACCTGAGTCTTATGGTGGTTCCATTTTTCAAAAGACATTGCGTTTTGTTACGTTTTACTTATCTGTATTGACACTATAGTTATGCACGGCAATCCATTGGTACAACCCGTTCCGCGTTAGCGGCGTGGTCTTTGGATTTGCCTTATTAGTATAAATTATTTAGGATTTCTCACACCAGTCCCACGACTGACCCATAGTTTGTTTCACCTTTTTGCAAACTTGGGTGCCCTCTCTTCTACACGGGCAGCCAAGTAGACAGGTTCATTCTTTGCTTGGAGCTTTTCTTTGAAGCTGCTTATTTTCTCTCTCTTGGATTCTGCTTGGGAGAAGAGGTGATGACTTGGAGCTTGAAGACTTTTTGTTTCTATTGGCATCTATTCTTTTCTTTTTAGACATCAAACTTATTTCTTTTCTGCAAACTTGTTGCAATAGCTTAGATTCTGTGACTGTGGATTTTCTGTGATTGATGACATTATATTTTTCCGCTGCTATAATGTTATTACTCTATGAATCTCCTTTGCTATATTGTATCTGTGTTCTGTTTTATTGTATTTATGTTGTATTCCATATGATTTCTCCTTGCTTTCACTTGTGGAAGTTTGGGGTTATCACAACACTCCGATGTATTATTGCTTATATCATGGTAGTTAAGGTCTGGTCAGGTCAGTATCGTGGCTTTGTGTTCGTGTGTGCATATCCGGTCTCACGTATGCATGTGTATGCCACCAAAAAGAGTTCATGAAACTAATGCATATACAAGTGTCATGAAATTCTTATTTCATAAGTAAACCAAGAGTCAAGTGTAAAATTATATATACTTGCTCCAGTATCTAAAGATAGTGAATCATGGGCTTCACATGGCACACAAACCCACCCACTCCGACTTCATTAAAGGTCTCTGCAAATTGACGATTCAGTTTGGAGGTTTTCTCATCTGGTAGCAGTATATTATTCAAAACCACTTTTTCATGTGTAGGTGGTACACCAATCCCATGGCATTTGGATGACGAAGGATCTCGACAGACAGTACGTGTTGCAATAAAGTCGAGAATTTCAAAGGACGATATTAATAAAATATGCTTAATTTTATTAAAACAGGAAAACTGAAGTACGTATCCATTAGACTTTAAGCACTCGCTTTAGATCAGAGTGCAATAATATATGCTTAACTTTATTAATAAAATACCTGTTGCTATTATGTCTAGATCAGAGTTGAGAATTTCACATCGTTGATTGTTCACCACATTGGTTGTATCCTGGACCGGAGAAGCAATACCCTTTGATGCACTGATGTGTGTACCGTTGTGTCCTACATCTGACGTAGTTAACGGTGCCTAAATTCCTTGACCAGTCAAAGTTCCTACCATGTTGATCAGAACCTCCATTTTTCCAGACAAATTTCCTATTGTACCCTTTATATCATTCATCATACCCTTCAAGCTTCCCACCCTCATTTTCAACTCATCATTGTCTTCACGAACATGTTTGAATCATTTTTGTACAATGGTACAAGACTTAGCATGCATCTTTGGTATGATGCTCCTAACAACGCGGCTCTTACCCCTTGTATCCTTACCCAACACTTGTGATAAGATATCCTCATAAACATGCATTTTTTCTTCATCACTATCGGTGATCTTTTCCTTCAATTTGGCAATTTGATCCTGGGATAAAAGTTAAATGCGTTTACACCAACATTTACTTGTAACTATAGTATGTTACTCCTAACTGAATAAATTCAATCCAACAATAGCGCCATAACAATAAAAATACGTAATGAAGAAAATGTAATGAGAAACTAATTAATCACAATTATGGAAAGCCTGAAAGCCTGAAATGAAAGTCCAAATAATAGACTGCTCGATGTTAACCATAATGACCATAATACAAGTAAAAACTTACAAAGTACGCAGACATGGCATCTGATATGCTACCATCTTTTTTCCTGTGTGTCTTCTCCCATACTTGACGACGGTTGATATTTGAAGATGGACTTGCAACGATCTGCAATATATTCCATTTCATGTATTCTCTCCCTTAATTATGTTTTTTTTACTACTATTGAAAGAAAATGATCAAATAATTTACCAATTCGTGTTCTACTCTAGCGTGAATTTTACGTCCTGCATGGTGGGCATAACTTAGACTGGATCTATTTTTTTGGCCTGCCGTCCTTCTTATGCTTGCTTCAGACGTAGCTTCATTCTTTATGAACTTGTTCCAATCATCTTGAGCAATTGTAGGTGGACAATTTTTCATCCATTCTTCGTCATTGTCAAAAGTGTCATAATAAGTTGCTCTCAATTTTTTCTTGTGTCTCCTAAAAGCCTCGGCCATTCTTTTTGAAAACATTTCCTTTGAAAGTGGCTCAAGCGTATACATTTTCTGCAAAAATTAAGAGTCAGAGATTGTAAAAATAAACTTTAACATTTACATGCTATTTTTCACAAATTTACCACCAACTGGTTCCAAACAACGTCCTTATATGTTTTGGGTACTTTATCCCAACCTGTGTAAGAGATCGGCACGTAAAATCGTACTAGTTTACTAAGCATAGTAGCGATTTTTGAAGCGTTTTCTGACACTGGAATAGCAGGTAGGTTTTGTTCAACTTGTAGATCTTTCGAACACGATGCATGTGATGATGTGGGATCTTGCGACGTATTTTCCTGCGAAATAGAAGCCACACTAAGAATCATGACAAACACCATGAACAAGAATATTATTCACATTTGTTACTGATCATGTTCTCTATTACATTTTCACTCAACAATTCATAAGTCTTACTCACTATGACATAGTCAAAAGAAATAATAAAAGCATAATGGATTGCGATCAGAAAGTGTAAGCCATGACATTCCAAATACATATGATTCCCTAGTAAAAAAAGCATTCAACACACATGAGTTTGGTTAGATCTTCTAGTTTTTCATTGTCTTCAAAAGCTGATTGACAGACGGTAGGAGACTCAATGTCATCCGCATTTGTAGTCAACCGTTTTGGTGTATGCAAAACCACAGACCAACCGTCATTTTCTAAATCTTTTGAGTAAAACACTTAGCTCGCTTTTGATGCAAGAATTAATGGCTCATCGTTCACGTTGTCCCTGTTCTTTAATTTTCCTAAATTAACCATGATCAGGTTTGAAGCAGGATCTATTTTGCAACCATTGATCTTATCCTCAACTTTTACCCAATCGCAATAAAAAAAACTATTTGTTTGAAATCAATGTAATCCAACTCAAGTATCTGTTGAATGACTCTGTAATACGTTGTTTCTGCTTCCTTATAATTTTTATCTTTGCCACTCGCTCTAAATTTTTAAATTGCTCTCATGCATGCTATCTTGTGTTACCATATGATATTCGTACATTTTCATGGAAAATAAAAACCCATTCACTTGTTACTTCGTATAACTAAGCGCCATGAACTTCGGTCTGTGTATTAGCCGCCAAAGAGTTGGGTCTACATCGCTCAATTCAAAAACTACATAAAACACAAGAAGAAAAATCAAGCATGTTCACAATGGTGTATTGCAAACTTATAAAAACGTGAAATACTTTATATGATGTAATACCACATTGCGTAACCATATAGTAAAAGATTTAACGACTTCGACAGTTGTACCTCTGCCTCGTGGTTGAAATTTAGTGCTTTTCATATAGGATTTGTTCCTTCTATACATAGATAACACATATCGAAATGAATATTTAAATTGAATTAAAAAATGGAAATTGAAACCTACCTCATGAACTTACTTCTTCCGTGGATCCAATCCATCATACTTATTTAGGACCCATCTACCTACTTGTTCGAATTGCACTTGGGTTAACTTTATATCTTTACCATTATCCAAAGGTATCTCACCAGCAAACTCATCATCCTCGTCTAAAAATGCTTCGCGGGTATGTTTATGGTTTCCATAACCTCCATTTGGGATATATTCCATGCAATAAAGGCTAGCTTCTTGTACGATATATCTTTCTGCAATACACCCTTCAATGTATCTTTTGTTGCGCACATACCCTTTATACGTTTTCATCAACAATGATCGTGATCAATTATAACTTGCACACGATAGCCATTTATACCGAATAATAATGTACATAACTGAAATCAGTTATTTACCGTTCAAAAGGACACATCGATCTATATCTGATAGGGCTACCAACCAATGCTTGATCGACTAAATGAACCATAACATAGATACTGATATCAAAAAATGCAGGTGGAAAATGTTTTTTAAAAACACACATTACTTCGACCAACATAGCCTTTGCTTTTATAAGGTGTTCCCTGTTGATTACCTTTGAGCACAAAATGTTAAAGAATAGGCTAATACAATGAATAACATTTCGTAGATCCTTATGTTGTGTATAAGTATGTTGAAGCAATACCGGAAGCATGTGTTGCATTATGACATGGTAATCATGTGACTTCATATTTCTTAGTTCTAGAGGATTGATGCTCACGTTGTTGCGGAAGTTAGAAGAGAATTTGTTAGGTACTTTCAAATTTTTCAATACGGTGCAAAATCTTATCTTTTCTTCTTTGCTCAAGGTGAAATTTGCCTTTGGTATGATTGTTTTTTTGATTTCAGGATCTACCATCACCCACAACTTTTGTTTTACCGCCATAGTTTTCATATCCTTGAGTGCATTGATGCCATCTTTTGACTTCGCTTTATGGTCCATAATGGTGCTGATGAGATGCTCTGCGACATTCTTCTCCGTATGCATAACATAATATTATGTCGAATCATATTTGCTTTGCAATATGGTAAATCAAAAAAGATAGACCTCCTATACCAAGCAGAAACATTGTCATCTTCTTCAACGACCGACTTTTTCCTTTTTCGACCAACTTCTTCTTTATTTACTGATTTTCATTTTGACATTCACTACTCTCGTTTCAACTTCAAAACTATTCAATGGCCTTTTAGGACGACTAAGTTCTTGTTCATTGTCAAAATTTGTCTTGTCATATCGAAATCTATGTCCGTTAGGAAGATACATTCGATGTCCCATAAAACACATCTTCTTACTTTCAAGAAGATGATAAGAACAAATTTTTTCCCTGCAAACAGGACAGGCAAAGTAACTGTGAGTTGTACATCCCGATAAAGTCCTAAGAGCAGGGTGATCATGGATTGCCCACAACACCCTAGCTCTCATTGTAAACTCGGATTTGTTTGATGAATCATATGTAACAACTCCTTCCCATAACTACTTTAACTCATCTATCAACGGCTCTAAATAAACATCAATATCCTTCCCTGGTTGTTTTGGTCCCGAAATCAATAGTGTTAACATTGAAAACTCTCATTTCATGCACATAGACGGAGGAAGATTATACGATACTACAAGTACCGGCCAACAACTGTAAGGGTTAGTAAGAGAAGCATTGAGACAGAAACTGTCTGCTGCTATTCCAAGTGTGATATTTCGTGGCTCGACTGCGAATGTTTTGTCAAAAGAATCCACGGCTTTCCATTAAGAAGTGTCACATGGATGATGCATCACGATTGGATCAGACTTGGCGCGAGCTTGCCAGGTCATTGCATCTGTTATCCATGGTACAGTATACAATCTCTTTAATCTAGAAATTAATGGAAAATATCTTAATGTCTTTTGTGCTACTTTGGTTCCTTTTCTCTCATCGTTAAAAGATGTCCTATATCTTGGTTCATTCAATTTGTAAAAGAAATTCTATTCGCATCATCTTTCCAGTACAACATGCAATCATTGATGCATGCGTCATAAATTTGGTAATTCATCCCAACTTTCTTAATGAACTTCTTCACGTCGTGGGATTTTGTCGGCAGCGTTTTACCTTCGGGGAGTAACTCCTTCATTAGTTCGAGTATTGCAGTCACACCATTTTCTAAGAAGTTGTATTGGGTCTTCAAGCTATTCAGTTTCGCAATGGCATCCAACTTCATTATCCCTTTTGGACATGAAGGATACAGTGACCCTTTTACGCTTTCATAAAGTGGTGTATACTTCTTGCTTTCATTGGCCTGCCAATTGCCATCATCCTTACACTGCTCTCCAACATTAGTATGATCAAACAATGGATTTTCATGTTGAAAATCATGAAATCTATTTGCATTATTGACTAGATCTTCCATCACAATATGTTCAGCCTCGTCAGTACTTGTGGCATTACTAATTGGTTGTTGTATTCTCATCACCTCCCTTTTTCCCCATGAAAATACCACACGCTATATGATTGGATAATACCCCATCTAAGCAAATGAAAATGAATTTCATTTAATTTGATCATCTTCATACTTTGGCACCGATTGTAAGGGCATAAATACACTCCTTTCTTACCACTATTTTCTTCAACAAAACAAATAAACATGTTCACCCCATCAATATAGTATGGATATCTTTGATTAGATTCACTTATCCACTTTTTGTCTATACCGAATGGCATGTTGCCAGCCTATAAATTCATAAATTGTTACAACTTACAAATTGCATCAATCACTAGATCTTTTCATTGACAAGTGGTATTTTTTTCATCTATCACTAGATCACAAATGGGTCCACCCCCCTTCACACATGCCCCTATCTTTCTCCGCTAAAACATCAAAGAAATTTTTTGCCTTAGCGAGCCTAGTTTGTCTAGCTAGGTTCAGTACATTTGTCTAGGTTCATGAATACATTTTCAGGCCTTAGCAAGTTAGTTTCAGTACATTTGTCCAAGTCCGGTGCATGAAAAGTAAATAAAACTAGCTAATTCTGATGTAATTGTTCAGCACATGAATTAACTAGTTAACCTAAAATTATTTTTATTTACTGGAATGAGTATGGCAGTTTAACAAACAAAATTCAAGGTTCATATTCTACATATCCAGTAACATGACTAGCTAATACAAGGAACAACTTTGCTACAATACCAGAACTACTTTTGGGTATTTTACCCGATCAAGAGATAAAAATATGGGACCCTACACCCCAATTTTAAGGCTGAATTCAAGCAATTCATGTGTGGTCCCTGCATTTTTATCTCACATTCGGGTATTTTACCCTATTTTCATATGGGTAAAATAGCATTTTTTTACAAGGAAATAAATCAAATAACGTGTGCACTAACCATGGTGTAATATGACCAACTGCGAAAACCTAACTTTCTTCAATGTTCAACCTTACTTTGTAACCACCCTTAGGTAAAAACCAATAAATAACTCTCCGACCTACAACATGTTGAGCATGAATTGAAACAATAGCGCAAAAAATATTGATTACTACAAATCAAATCAAACCAAAATTTTACCAACAATAGAGATGCATGATTTGTAGAGAATGAAAAAGAAGCAGATTTGAGCAGACAACTATCGGATTTCTATAATTTTTTGGGAGCAATTTTTAGAAATGAAAATATGGCACGGATACAATATTAGATGAGGGAAATAAAAAAAAGGAGGGAAAGAACCTAAAAGGATTAAAAAATTGGAGGGATGAGTGTGCTTTTTCGGCCAAAAGTTTTACATAAAAAAGGAACGAATTTGAAATGGCCAACAATCGAATCAAATTAACCGATCCGGAGCATTCGCGATGGACAGTCAGATTTGAGGTACTTGGGGTGGTGCGGATCGCAAACTGTTGTTTGATACGGATGTGAGCATTATCAAATTCGGTATGGAAATTACCCGAATTGTATACCCGCATCCTTGCGTGACAAATTCGCTGATATGGTGTAGTGACACCCTTATACATAATATTTTCTTATGCCTATTTTTTTCTAAAATCAATTTTTTTAGGGTAATTCTATATGTACTTCTCTCCTACTCTCCCATTCACTTTTATTTGTTCAGAAAATATGCATCTTTTTCCCAACTTTCATCCTCTTAAATTTTTATCATCGGTGATTATAAGTCAATTTCAATTCTTTCTTCTTATTTCTTTTGGTATTTATTTTGGCATGTTTACCTTCCATTAGATACACACTCTTTCTTATGTGTATGTGCCTTTAAGTTGTCTAATTAAATCATTAAGCGAATATGTTTTATTGGTTTGTTAGCCTAGAAATTGACTTTTGATTTTATTAAATAAATTTTATTTTAAAATTTAGCGTCGGTTAGTCCCTTCTTTTAGTTACCTATGACTTTTAACGATCTTCTTAGAATGTAAGGTCATGGTTTTCCTTCTTTTACTAAAATCACGTTTAGTATGACTTACATAAATCTACTTTTAACTTTATGAAAGTAAAAATGAACCGATTTTTGAATTTTTAAAAAGTTAGAAAACGACTTATTTTAGTCAATCCAAATTTGCCTTAATCTAACTTCATCCATTTGCAAACAAAGTTTGGCTGAGAGCATGATTTCCCGTAATACTTACAGTTGAGAAGATTAAATATTTTTCGTCTTCAGTAAGTAGGGATGAGCATTTGGTTGGTTTGGTTTATCCGATTATGAAATTGTCAAACCAAACTTAAACCGATAAAAATTAAAACAAAACCAAACCAACCAAATTAAGATTGGTTGGTTCGGTTGGTTATCCGATTTAACCGAAATAAAAATATTTTAGATTTTATGTTCATAATATTAATTATAAATTATAAATATGTGATTAAAATATTATTGTTTATGATTCTTATGCTTCCCAAAAGTAATTGTGATACATATATGATAATTAAAATTTATTTAGATAAATAAATTAACCCAAAATATTTCTATAATATCGATAATTTTGAAAATATAATAAAAGTATGGCTAATTTGGTTAAACCGATAACCAAACTAAATATTTTTTTCGAACCAATTACAAACCAGTCTAATTTCAAAACCAAACCAAACCGATCAAACTAAATTGGTTCGATTAGTTTATTTGGTTTAACTAAATAATGCTCACCCCTAAGGACAGTTTCATTCCTTCATTTTAAGAACTTAGCGTCACCCGTTCCCTTAATTGTTTAGTTTCTTTAATATTCTTTTTGCACAGATTTGCATTTTTTTAGCCAATCGCCCTTAGTTCATTAGAACTGATTGGGAAGTATCTGCTGCATGTAATGATACTTTACTAAGACTTGCTGGCGATGTCTACAATGGTTAAAGACTTTTCATAGAATCTATACTGCATATATGATATTCTATGCCAACATCAGTATTTTTCTTGATCCATTTTCATTTATGTTTTAGATACTTTTGCACCTCATGAAGTGTTTTTAGCCATTAGATTTACTTATACTTGACATTATTTATAGTGTGGTGCTAAGGACACCCCAATTTCCTCTTTCTATTAGCACAACTAAAAAATACCACAAATTTACACTTCCAATTTTTCTAATACCTCACATTAAAAAAAGTGGCTAGAACCTTTACACCTATTTCTCACTCTCATCTTCAATTCATTCGTTCTCTCTTTCGAAAACTCTAGATTTAACTCTAATCATCGTGCGACACCATTAACGTCGAGGAAGAAGAAAGTTGCAGATGCATCGTCGTCTCAACCCAAATCAACTCAATCAAGTAAGTTATTAACCCTAATTTCGGTTTGGTTGAAATTTGCAGTAAGTGTTATTTGACGTGAATGAAATTGGTTAAACAACGTTTTCTTGCCGCGGACAGTATTTTTGAACGGTTGTTAATCGTCATACGTATACTGTTTCAGCAGCGATTGATCACCGTTCGTTTGGTTGACATTATTTCTTCTAAGATCAATGTGGTATTTGGAAGCATAGAGAATTTAATGTGTTTTAATTTTTTAGATACGGTAATGGTAATAGGAAGATAAAATTGAGGTACCCTTGGAACTCCACTATTTGTAATAGCTGCATTGCTATTTGAACGATGCGGATACTGTGTCAAAATTAGCCATGAGTTTTAATTAGCTCAAAGAATAAAGTTTAGAAGAAAAGACCAAGGGAAGATCTTACTGACTTGGGAAATGTAAGCAAACTACTGAGGACAGACCCTCCTCCTCCCCACGGTTTGTTCTTCTATTATTGTTGTGGTTCATGCGTCACCCATTACCATGCATAAATTCTTCGTAATTTTCGTCTATTTTGGACGAGGGTGTTATTTCCGACTTAACAGAGCGGGTGAGGCGCTTACATATTAATAATATTATTGCACTGCCTTGTACGTCATTTCCTACTTAATTATGCCTTATCAACAAAGGAGGGTTCTTCTAGCCAGCATCTCCGATCCATTATTTCCAAGTATAGGTATTTTAATGGTTCATTTTTATTTATTTTGTATCCAACTTACTTTAGCCATATCTAAGATGTATGTACCATTTGCATTGTGGCATTCATATTTCCTAGTAGTATTGCCTTGGTGATGAAACTAAGGAGCCAACTTGAGGCTTTAATGTCATCATCTTACTCGTCTCTATTGGAAAATTTATGAATTATTTAAAATATGTAATAAGTTTATGATGCCTCCTATTTGTGAATAGTCTCACATCATGGGATTATAAGAAAGACGCAAGTATTTATACTTGTTTCTAAGAAGTCATATTGGGGGCCTTGGGCTCCCAATGCATGCTTTGTTGTGAGGAGGGAGACCATGCATCATGACCACCATACACGCGCGCGCGACTGACCGGCTCGACCCAGCCTGGCTCGGTGTATACACTTATATTTTTGGTCCAGAAAACACTGCATTTTTCGAACCAGTTTTTAAATACGAAAAATACTTCTGAGCCGACTTTTATATGAAGCGGTAAACTTTTGACCAACTATTTCGCAGATCCTATTTTCTTCCACTGACCAGTATTTTCGTTCAGCCCTAATCCCGTCTATATATTATCTTCAATTGTAGATGAGATTGGTACACAGAGAAAAAAAACTGTTTTCTCTTCCTCCGCCATTAAAAATAAAAAAATATTCTTTTAGAAATTTTCGAGCAGTTAAATTCGAAAGTGCAAATATGCACTGATTTGTTTGTGCAAAGCAAATCGGTTATTCATTTTAGAGAGGCTGTTTTATCCTAGAGGCGGCGGCGGAAGTACGAACTGGTTTTGCACCACCGACCAGATCGCCGAATCGTCTTCAAGAAAGCAACAAAGTACGTGACTCAGCCATTGTTTCCCAACAATTTGAAGACGAATAGAAACAATGCCTTCGACAACAACCATAGATGATGCTGCTCCTTCCTCTGCATTCCAGATCCCATTAGTGATTGCTGCCCCGTTTCATTTCGAAGGTTTGCACTTCAAACGATGGCGTCAGAAAATGGAGTTCAACCTGACGATGAGGAAGGTGGCTACTGCTCTGACCACCGACAAACCACAGCTGCCAGACAAGCCTAACGGAGCTGATGAAGCGCAGATGACATCCTGGACTGAACAATCAAAGCAGTTGCAGACCTGGACTGAACAGGATTATCTGTGCAAGAATTTTATTCTGAACGGATTGAGCGATGATCTGTATGATTACTATAATTCAGAGGACAAGACAGGAAAGCAGATCTGGGAAGCACTGCAGAAGAAATACAATACAGAGGAGGCAGGGGCAAAGAAGTATGCTGTAAGCCGCTATCTCAAGTACCAAATGACAGACGATAGGTCAGCAGAGATGTAGTCTCATGAGCTGCAGAAAATAGCTCATGAGATCATCTCCGAAGGTATGGTTTTGGATGAACAGTTTCAAATTGTTGTTATTATTGACAAACTGCCCCCAGGTTGGAAAGACTTTAAAATTTTACTACGGTATAAGACTAAGGAATTTTCCTTAAAGAGTTTGATCACTCGCCTTCGCATTGAGGAGGCGGCACGCAAACAGGACCAGAAAGAGGAAGTGTTGTTTGTTTCAAACAACAACACTAAAAAGACCAAACCCGCAGTTCTGAAACCAAACCAGAAGTCTTTTAAGAATCAGAACAGACGCAACAAACAGAATGGGAATCCGCAAGGAAACCCAAAAGGACAGCAAAAATCAACCCAAAAGAATGACGCTGGACAGTTATTTCTATGTTACAACTGTGGAAAACCAGGTCGTATGGCACAAAAGTGTCGGAACAAGCCTAGCTCTGTACCACAGGCTAACTTGATTGAGGAGGAGCCTCTTATGGCTATGATTACTGAGATTCACCTTGTTGGTGGATCAGAGGGTTGGTGGGTAGACACTGGTGCTTCTCGCCATGTCTACTATGATCGTGCTATGTTTTCCACATACACGGCTGCTGATGATCAGAAAGTGTTGCTGAGAGATTCTCACACCACTAAAGTTGCAGGGATTGGAAACGTGGAGATCAAGTTTACCTCTGGAAAGACTGTGATCCTCAAAGATGTTTTGCATACTCCAGAGATGAGGAAGAATCTGGTGTCTGGCTACCTTCTTAATAAGGCAGGGTTTACTCAATTTATTGGGGCTGATTTGTATACCATAGTGTATAAGGGAAACTTAGCAGGAAAGGGTTATGCTTGTGAGGGAATGTTCAAATTAAATGTTGAATCTAATAAAGTGAATAATTCTGCTTATATGTTGTGTGATTTTAATATTTGGCACTCTAGATTATGTCATGTTAATAAACGGATAATTCATAACATGAGCACTCTAGATATGATACCTAAGATAGCAGAATCTGAATTTGATAAATGTGAATTCTGTACACAGGCAAAAATCACAAAGAAACCTCATAAATCTGTTGATAGAGAATCTGAACCCTTAGACTTGATTCATTCTGACATATGTGAACTTGATGGCACATTGACTAGACATGGACATCGTTATTTTATCACTTTTATCGATGATTGTTCTGATTTCACATATGATTATCTTATGAAAAATAAAAGTGATGCTTTTGACATGTTTAAAACATTCAAAACTGAGATTGAGAATCAAACAAATAGGAAAATCAAGAGATTTCATAGTGATAGAGGAACAGATTATGAATCTAATTCAATTCTGGACTCCTATAAATTACATGGTATTTTACATGAGAGAACTGCACCCTATTCACCTGAAATGAACGGTAAAGCTGAAAGAAAAAATAGGACTTTTACCGAATTAGTAGTTGCCATCTTACTAAATTCTGGTGCAGCAAAACATTGGTGGGGGGATATTTTATTGATTGTATGTTATGTTCTAAATAGAATCCCTAAATCTAAGAATAAAATTTCATCTTATGAAATTTTAAAGAATCATAAACCCAATGTCTCATACTTTAGAACTTGGGGTTGTCTAGCATATGTTCGCATTCCAGACCCTAAGAGAATAAAATTGGCAAGTAGAGCATATGAATGTGTATTTGTAGGCTATGCTTTTAATAGCAAAGCATATCAATTTTATGATATAAATGCACATAACATAATTGAATCAAATGATGCCGATTTTTATGAAACTAAATTTCCTTTTAAATTAAGGAATAATAGGGGCACATTAAGTATGCCTATTAGAACATAACTTAATAAAAGTTCTGAAGCTGAACCTAGAAGAAGTAAAAGAGCAAGAACCGTAAAAGATTTTGGTTTGGATTTTAGCGCTTTTACTATAGAGGAGGATCCCTTAAACCTCCAAGAGGCCTTATCTTCATTAGATGCCGATTTCTGGCGAGAGGCTATAAATGATGAGATGAATTCTCTTGAATCCAATAAGACTTGGCATTTGGCAGATTTACCCCCTGGTTGTAAATCTATAAGCTGTAAATGGGTACTTAAAAAGAAACTAAAACCTGATGGTACTATAGATAAATACAAAGCACGACTAGTAGCTAAAGGTTTTAGACAAAAAGAAAATATTGATTTCTTCGATACTTTTTCACCTGTAACTAGAATAACATCCATTCGAGTATTAATCTCACTTGCTTCCATTCATAATTTACTAATACACCAAATGGATGTTAAAACCGCTTTTTTGAACGGTGAATTAGACAAAGAAATTTACATGGACCAGCCTGAAGGATTTGTAGTACATGGTCAAGAACATAAAGTATGCAAATTAGATAAATCATTATTTGGTTTAAAACAAGCACCTAAACAATGGCATGAAAAATTTGATAACTTAATCATTTCAAATGATTTTAAAGTTAATGAAAGTGACAAATGCATTTATTAAAATTTGAGAATGACATTTGCACTATTATATGCCTTTATGTAGATGACCTACTCATCTTTGGGTCAAACATTCATGCCATAAATTCAGTCAAATCCTTATTAAGTGCCAATTTTAACATGAAAGATCTAGGTGAGGCGAGTGTAATCCTTGGTATTAAAATTACTAGGTCAGAAAAGGGAATTTCTTTGGATCAGTCTCATTACATTGAGAAGATACTAAAGAAATATAATTACTTTGATTATAAACCTGCATGTACACCGTACGTTCCAAGTGTAAAGTTATTTAAGAACACTGGTGAAGGTGTAAGGCAGTCTGATTATGCGAGCATCATTGGCAGCCTTCGGTACGCCACTGATTGTACTAGACCCGACATTGCCTATGTCGTGGGATTATTGTGCAGGTTTACCAGTAGACCTAGTATAGAGCATTGGCATGCTATTGAAAGGGTCATGAGATACCTTAAACGAACCATGAACCTTGGATTACATTATGAGAGGTTTCCAGCTGTACTTGAAGGATATTCTGATGCAGACTGGAATACCTTATCTGATGAATCTAAAGCGACCAGTGGCTATATATTTAGCATCGCTGGAGGAGCTGTTTCTTGGAAATCCAAGAAACAGACTATTTTGGCTCAGTCTACTATGGAGTCTGAGATGATAGCACTAGCCATAGCTAGTGAAGAGGCAGAGTATTTGAGAAACCTGCTAGCTGAGATTCCCTTATGGGAAAAACCGATACCGGCTGTGTTGATACATTGCGATAGTACCGCGGCTATTACAAAAGTTCAGAACCGTTATTATAACGGTAAGAGACGACAAATACGTCGTAAGCACAACACAGTTAGAGAACTGCTTTCCACAGGTACCGTTAGAGTGGATTACGTACGTAGTGAAGAAAATTTGGCTGATCCTTTGACGAAAGGACTGTCAAGAGAGAAAGTCCACAATTCTTCTAAAAGAATGGGACTATTGCCCTTAGATTGTTGAGTCACGCACAATGGTAACCCAACCTAAATGACTGGAGATCCCAAGAAATAGGTTCAATGGGTAAAAACAAGTTGTGTAGTGATAGAAGTTGAACATGCTATATGAAAACCTAAGAAGCATGTATTCCTGAAGTGATAGAGGATGAGTTAATAGAAACTCTTAATGAGATCTATACTCTATTTGGAGTGTAGTACGTACCTTCAGGAGTACTCTTGATAGACTCACCTATGTGAATGTGGAAGTGTGGTCGTTTCCTATGGAGTTTTGGGCAAAACTTCTAGAGCGTTCACTAAACTGGGATAGACGTGCATGGCCATAAACGCACGGGCTTAATTGATTGCACTATAGAAAAGATTGTGTGTAGTTTGATGTCAGGAATAGAGTTCAAGACTACGTGTCACTCTAGTAAAAACCGAATCTTATTCACTATGCAATGGTTCAAGTCGGATGACACCTTTGTTTATGCACAGTCTTATATTTTTAGAAACTGCTCGATAATATTTTAAAAATTCAAGTGGGGGATTGTTGGAAATTTTATGAATTATTTAAAATATGAAATAAGTTTATGATGCCTCCTATTTGTGAATAGTCCCACATCATGGGATTATAAGAAAGATGCAAGTATTTATACTTGTTTCTAAGAAGTCATATTGGGGGCCTTGGGCTCCCAATGCATGCTTTGTTGTGAGGAGGGAGACCATGCATCATGACCACCACACACGCGCGCGCGACCGACCGACTCGACCCGACCTGGCCCGGCCCAGCTCGGCTCGGTTCGAACCAGGTTTTAAATATGAAAAATATTTCTGAGCCGACTTTTATATGAAGCGGTAAACTTTTGACCAAGTATTTCGCAGATCCTATTTTCTTCCACTGACCAGTATTTTCGTTCAGCCCTAATCCTGTCTATATATTATCTTCAGTTGTAGACGAGATTGGTACATAGAGAAAAAAAAACTGTTTTCTCTTCCTCCGCCATTAAAAATAAAAAAATATTCTTTCAAAAATTTTCGAGCAGTTAAATTCGAAAGTGCAAATCTGCACTGATTTGTTTGTGCAAAGCAAATCGGTTATTCATTTTAGAGAGGCTGTTTTATCCTAGAGGCGGCGGCAGAAGTATGAACTGGTTTTGCACCACCGACCAGATCGCCGAATCATCTTCAAGAAAGCGACAAAGTACGTGACTCAGCCATTGTTTCCCAACAGTCTCGAGTGCTCAAGCAGACAATTTAAAGTAAAAATGAGATTTGGATGCTTCTTGCGTGGATATTAAGGTGACAGATATAAAGGAAGAGTTTTATAAAACGAAGCCGAGCTACAAGAGCAAAGGTGTTGGGAAGTTAGAGAGGAAGGTAAAAGGGTTCGATATTAAATATCTTAGGTGGAAATGGAATTGGTGCCATAGATTATAATGTTTTCTATCGAATTTATGACCAAGTTTAATTAAAGGAAGTTCTCTATATATACCACCTAAATCAAGTGGTGGTGGAGGTTTGCATAGTAGAATCGTGAGCTAGTCAAACTACGCTGATCAGTTGTAGAACAAAGTTTGAAAAAGAGCATAGTGGTATCACAGAGTCTCCAATGAATATGCATGCAAAGGGTGTTTCTGATGACTCCAATCTATTAAACGATAATAAAACATGACATTTTAAAGCTCTTTCCTTAATTTTAGAAACTTTCTCTTTTCTTCTTAATTCTCGGATATTTTATTTTTAAATTAGTTTATCACTTTACATTTATGTAGTATTTCTCTCATATTATTTTACCTCTTCTGTCATTTTACATTTTGATATAGACATTTTAAAGTTTAAACAATTATTTATTAACAGTTAGCTTTTAACATTTTATATTCAAGTCCACATATTTAAATTAATTATAAAACCCAAAATTTAAGTAATTTTAATTAATTAATTAACTAATTAATATTTCTTTTAAATACTATAAATGACAAAATAATGTTTTTTCTCCAAATACCTACAATTAAATTTTCTATAATCATTTAAGTCTCTTTCGAAATATTTTACATTTAATATCATATACTACAAGTAATTACATAATATTAAAAATGTTTAAATAACTTTAGTAAACTATTATTCATTGATTCATTGAATAAATCACATTAATATTAACCATATTCATTTTAACAAAAATGAAAGAAAATTATATATATATATATATATATATATATATATATATATATATATATATAAAAGACACGTCAATCACATAACATACATCATACAGATAAATAACTATCATAAGTTCAAAGTTGTCACTACAAGAAAAAAGGCTATTTCCGATGGCTCAAAACGGTCGGCGCCCGTCGAAAGTCATTGGAAATCACCGTCACATTTCAAGGCATCGGGGAACAGAGTTTCGACAGCTCTCGACACGGCCTGTCGATTCTATTTTCGAAGGCTAGAGTCGGCTGGTGTCGGTTTCTGACTACTGGTATCCGTTGTCAAAAACAATCGGAAACTATTACTTATACAACTGCCAATAAGTCATCGCCAACCGTTAGAAACCATCGAAAAACCTGCATTTTCTTTTGTATTTCAGCTGCTGTTTAGGCTTCTAACTACATTTCTCATACATACCACTAACTCAACAACAATGTATAACCCATATATCAATAAAATACCAAAATAAAACCAATTCTAACTTGATAAACCAACAAAATCAACATAAATTTGATCACTAACTCAAATCACTAATTATACAGTACATAAATTTGTACATACCACATAGTCTACCATTAAAATAACAATAAATACATCAAGTCTACTATCAAAGTCTAACAACATAATATGTAAGAAATATCAACCCACAGTTTAGTCAAGCACAAAAGTCATACACATACTGCCCAAAAATACCTCACACTTAGTCACTGATCATCTTCGAAATCTATAGAGCCATCTGAAAACGGAAAGCGGCCATGCTGCTGCATGAATTCGGTCATACGCTGCCCCAGAAGCTGTGTCATCTAAATGGTCTGGCGATGATTCTAGTCCTCAAGTTGCGCTACCCTAGACCTTGAGTCCTCAATCTCTGCTAAGTCAATATCCGCTCTGGACTACCTGTTCTGTCTATTAGTGCTAGCCTGTAACAATTATTTAGAAATCCTTTAATCATGTGTGATTATATCGATTACTTATAACTCGTAAATGTTATTTTATTTCTAACCTAAAAATTAAATTAAGGAAAAAACTGATTACCACTTGATTTCCAAAGTCATAACGCCTTTTCCGCGTCGCTGGATCTGTCACTACTCGAAATATAACGTCCTTCTCATCTGTCGAGAGTTCTCACTCCCCGTATTAGATAGAAGCTGCTGGCGCTGCTCCATAAATTTTTCCCCATGACCAAATAAGAATGTAGATAAAATTAATATCATGATATCTTATTTCATTATAATTTAACAATTAATACATATACCACATAAAATGAAATATTCTTACATGGCTCTTCCAAGATTTCTCATCATGCCATGTATATGAGACAGTTACATCTGGATTTACATGCTCGATGGCATGCGTACAAATGAACACGTCCATATATGAGACTGGACCCTACTCTTCAGCCTTCCGAATTTGATTATTACATACAATTATTGTACATTCAAAATTATATAGCATATTATTTTTTTATAATTCACATTTATAAAATTTACCAAATCATGTTGATACTGCTGAAATGATCTCATTCCTCCTCGACAAGTGGTTGGATTTATATTCCTATTTGTAGAGTTTCTTTCCGGCTCTGCCTGTAAATTAAAATTTTGATATATTATCTATCGATCAAATATTTTTTATATTTAAAAAAAATTAGTACACTTACCTTCGCCTCAGCGGTATCCCAATATCTGACAAAACCTTCCCACACGACCATCCTCATCCAGCTAGGCTTTTCCATTTTTTTTCCTCTATCATTGATATGTTATCCTGATAATTCTTTCTCATCTTCTGCATCTAATAGAATCTGGCCAGCTGTAAATCGTGAGTCTGTATATCCAGCCCGGCCTGTATTTCACGGTAAACAAACATTAAGCAGTAAAATATGTACAGTATATCAGCGATTAAAAAATAAAAAAGGAAAAATATATAGAAGAATATACTTATAAAGGACGTCCTGCCAAATGCACTCTATGATGCGAGGCTGGATGGTATCCCACTTCGGCCAACAGGCTGACATCCTAACCCTGTACGTTGTTTTCGACACATCTAGAACAACCTTTGAAGGTTGTAGGTTTAAACCCCTATGTTAAATATGTTATACATAAGTGTATACTTGGTAAAAAAAATAACATGCTGAATAAAGTTTATTTTTTATCCCTCGGCTCTAGATACTAAGAAAATGAAAGAACGCTATGACTGCTGCGACGGACCACAACTATCTCCTGAAAAATGAGAAGAACTCCTCCCTCTCGATAACATATGTATATACCTATCATATACAATTAAAAGAACAATAACATGATATTGAAATATATTTTACAGTTAACTGACACAAATGATATAAGTTGCTAAATAAATGGCATAAAAGGAAAATGAAATTGTATATACTTGTATTAGATTGGGTCTCATATTCCAAGGAGAAACATATTACATTGCAGTTTTAACATAAATAAATAGGAAAACGTATATATGACATTAAAGATGTAAATAATGATAAGCTGATGATATTCAGGAATTTAATAAAGTTGCATGAGTAGCAAAATATACGTCGTATATTGCATAATTACATTATAACTAAGAAGATAATACTCATCATCTACATCAGTCATCATCGTCTTCTGATTCAGAATCGGTTTCATATTCTATGATATTTTCCTTCATACCCTCAAGCACTTTTACCAAAATGTTTGATTCATCGATCAGAGGTCCAAAATATGTATGATCGTATTCAATTATTATTTCATTATTTTGCTCAAGATTTGCCTCATAAGCTTCTTTATCCGGTATATTTTTCCCATCGAACGTAAATTTGGCCTTTGTTTCCAAAACTACCGACAAATCTGCTTTATCATTCTTTAGAGACGGATAAGGAGCATAATAAACTTGAAATGCTTGTTTGGCTAGTAGAAAAGGATCATACTTGTGATAGTACGATGTACGCTTTATTTCAATAATATTATAATCCTTGTGCACGTTAATTCAAAAACCTGGAACAATGCTAAACCAATTGCATTTACATAGATACACCTCCTCCATGGGTCGTGATAAATATGTCAGTTGCAAAATTTGTGTTAAAAGGCCATAAAAATCATTTATGTGATTTTCTAGATTGTCGCTACCTTTAACGAAGACACCTGTATTATTCGTCAATTTTTCAACACCGTATTCCTTGGTGTTAAATTTACATTTATTAACAAAATACATTGGATGTCTTGATCATTCTTTTCGGTCCCATTGCACGATGTTTCAACCCTTCATCAATAACATAATTTCTGGATTCCTAAACGTAATTTGAAAATCATGTGGAAACATCTTTACTGAGATCTCCGTTTGGATATTCACGTTCATAAACACTGTATATATAAATAAAATAATACATTAGATTATGCACACACAAGCACTATAGAAATGAACAAAACACTAACTTATATTTCAGAGTACCTAACAGATGGTGCAACTTCATCACAATTTATAAGAAAATAAGTGTGTGCTACATAAAGATCTTTATCATCTAGCCATATGTTTACACATTTCCTAGAAGGTCGAGCATGTTGTCTAAAAATAGGTAACATTGTTTGAGACGATTCTTGTTCGTAGCCTTTGTCATTATGAGAAATACTTTCAAATGATATATTCACATGATCACTGGAATAGTGAGAGAAAAGAATGAAGCTTGTTTTTTGATGAAAGATTTACATATCGAACCTTCAACTCGTGCTTTTTCCCTCACTCTTTTCTTCGGATGATTCAGATGTCTATGCAAAATTAATTTACATTACTTCATATTTACATTAATAGGTAACATGTTATATATACCTCTCAAATGGATACATCCATCCATATTGGACATGACCTCGAAGTCATGCTTCAGATGGGAGGTGAACGGGTAAATGCTCCATTATATTAAAAAGAACCCGACATATTTTCTCTAATTTGCAAAGAAATATAGGAATATTTACTTCAAATTTATATAAATGTTGCACTTTAAAAGTAATAGAACGAAGCTCTTTGTAAAACATACTAAGCTCCGTTACTACCTTCAAAATTTTAGCAGCAACGGTTCTTTGAACAAAACAGGAAATAAACTTTCCATCATTATGTAACAGTCTTGACTTTTCATTTCGCTCAATTTACCATTTTTAATATCAACACATCTATAAAGGTTTGATGAAATCCCATCAGGAAATCTTAACCCTTCAACTCATTTTAACACAACTTTAGCTTGATTACTATCTAATTCATAACATGCTTTGGTGTTTTTTTACTGTCATTTGGTTTCATATGAAGCTCAGGACGTTTGCATAATTCTTTTATATCGCGCCTTAATTTCAAATCATCTTTAGCCATCCCTTTGACATTCAAAATTGTATTGAAAACATTGTTAAAAACATCTTTCTCACTATGCATCACGTCAATATTATGAGAAGCAGAAGATGTTTCCAATACAATTCCCAGAAAATACTGTTTGCACCAATTATGAACAATCGATTTGCCAACAATTCTTGTTTGAACTCCAGTTTTGTATATCTTTGGATAATCTTTAACCAGTTTGCATATGTATTCGGTTGACCATGTCATTGGTGGTTGTTTGGCTTCTACTCTATTAGCTAAAATGTTTCTCTTATCTCCTTTGAAAGAATGATTTACATGGAGAAAGCATGGATAACAGTCAAACCATGAAATTTTCTTACCAAGCGGTAAAGAAAACACTTGTGTTTCTTCCATGCAATATGGACATGCTAGACGATTAGCAATACTCCATCCTGAAAGCATGCATAGGAAGGAAAACCAGTCATAGTCCATAACAAAGAAGAAAACATACGATTTTTTCTTCTTTGAAACATCGTATATTTCTACTCCTTCATTCCACAATGTCGGGACTAGGAACAACAACATTAAGAAACATGTATTACGTTTTCATACACATCCATGGAGGTGAATTATAAAGTGTGATGATAATGGGCCACGATGAATATTAAGCACCAAATTGAGAAAATGATGAAAAACTAACCATACATAATCCAAGTCTGACATTACGACTCTCCACTGCAAAATTGGGATAAGTTTTATCGAAATGCTTCTATGCTTTTCCATCGGTCGGATGGGCCAATGTACCCTCTTCCTCCGATCTTACATTATATCATCTCATATGAAATCTAGTAACAGAAGATGCATATAATCTTTGAAGCCTTGGAGTAATGGGTAAGTAATGCATACGCTTGTACGGAACTTCATTTCCGTTCTTTTTCTTGGTTTGTATCTTTCACGATTACATATTTTACAATTTCTAAGGTTTACGTCATCTTTCCAAAATGACATGCATCCATTTAAACATGTATCTATTTTCTGATAAGGTAAACCAAAAGCCGTCACAAGTTTTTAAATTTCGTAATGTTTTTCACACATTAAATTATCGGGCGACTTATGTATTTTTGCAGCTTGCACAATAGCGGCAAACCAACCTTAAGGGATGTTGGATTTTGACTTCATTGCAATGTATTCTACAATTACTGATAGCTGAATGCTGCTTTTACAACCCTCCCAAATAGGTTTCTCAGCAGCATCCAACAAATCATAATTTTTTTTGGCTTCAATATTCGGTTATTTAGCATTTCCACCATCGTCATCAACTTTAACCGTAGGAAACATTGATCGTGTTGCATCTTCGACCATATTTTCAATACGGGTCATACTAACATTTTCATTAATAACACTTTCTAACTTAGACTCTAAAGAAGTATTTGCTACAACTTCTCCATAACGATCCCAAAAATAATACTCAGGTAAGAATCCGTTTTTGCATTTTTTTTAATGTAACTTTTTTCCAGTGTCAATATGCTACTTTGTGTTATAAATACAGTAAGCATTTACATTTCGTATATTCATCTTAAACGATTCAACAAAATTTCGGCAGCATTTCCCTTTTGTTCCTTGTATTGTACGCAAATGCATGGATATAGAAAATAAAAAGAAAAGTTAAACTGAAATTTTGTGAACGTTCGAAATGAAGTAATATACAAAATGTAAATGCTTACTATGTTTATAACTTGTCCAATACAAAGACAAATCCAACAAACATTTTACCAGATGAATATAAATGGTTGTTTTTGACGAAAACGACTATTTATATAACAATCATGCACAACACTCGTTGGACGGGGCCAAAAACTATCTATGGGACATTAGCCAATTAAATGTCCGCATTTTACCAGAAAATGTAGTTTTACTACAGCACAGAAATATTTTAATTTATCACATTTATTCGACATATCACATCAACTTAAAGCTGTTTTGCCATTAATTGTCATTTCAATAGGCTAAATTAGATTTCAGACTCATACTTTTTTTGTGCATAAGTCAAAACGTACATAATAGTATTCCTAGCTCTCACATTCAGTTTATCCTATTTCAACTAACACAATACAACGATCACACATATACAATGGTGCAAGTATATATATATATACATATAACCACAGTTATACAATGGTGCAAGTATATATATATATATACATATAACCACAGTTATACAATGGCCAAAACACGCTAAGGGAGACATATACACAAATAACCAAACATAACACGTAAAATTTCCAATTTCACTATATCATATGAAATATGCACAAACTAGGATGTTATAATCCACTACAACGCTATTGGAACCAATTGTAATCAATAGATTACCCTAATTTTCCAATTTAAGCATATATAGGTTTGGTAAAAATTTGATTTTTATGGAGAAAAAGAGAATATACCTGAAGTTACTTGCTCTAGATGTTCAAATTAAAGCTGAGGAGGTTCCTACACGAAGAATTGGACGTTTGGAGATTAAAATGTCGGATTATGGGGTGTGAAGGTTTTAAACCCGAGCTAAAACGAATGGAGGAAGTGAATTAGGGAAGAAAGAGTTTGGTGGCGTACTGTATATTTCGTTATTTTCCAACGCTTTCAACGACCACTTACAGCCCGTCGAAAGTCGTCGGAAACGGGCCTTCAGAAACCGTCGCCACACTCGGTCGGAATAAGCAAAATTTCTAGTAGTGTGTACTCATTTAAATCAATATATTTACTGTTATTACATTGCACTACTAATATCTAGCACCTAAATTTTATTTAGTTATTTACCAAACACTGCACTTAACATTCTAAATTTAGGTCAACATGTTTAAGTTAGTTATGTGATTTTGAATTTACCAAATGAATTCAACCAATAAATTATTATTAATTCTTCTAATTAATGCTAAGTGTGACGTTTTAAAATGTACACCATGTACATGTCAACAAAAATGAAAGTAGTTTTTCTTCCAAATATGATGTTAAATAAGTAACATAGTTTGAATAATATACATAAACAATAATAAAAAAATTTAATATATTATACACTTATTTCAATAAGTTATTATAAATTAACGAAAACAATTTCCTCTTTAAATACTTGCATTTAACATTTCTACAATTATTTTCTCAACTTTCTCAATTCTTTTGTGATATTTTATATTTCAATACATATATCTGAGATACAAGATAGATATAAGAAAATGGTGTAAAGGACAAATTGAACAAAAAAATTAGCCAAAAGGATAAGAGGCAAAAAAATTAGCCACAAGGACAAAGTTTAGTGTAAAGTATGAAATTATAATGGGCCCCTGAATTCCTCCCTTTACACTAAAAATTGTCCTTAAGGCTAAAATTTTAGCCTCTTGTCCTTGTAGCTAGATTTTTTGTTGACTTTGTCCTTGTGCCTAAAAATCCCTATCTCTTAAAAGCATACGCTAATATTTCTATATATATTCATATTTGAAAAAAGTAGGTTTCATGAAACTATACAGATGTATAAATCACATAACTTGAATCATATATACCAACAATAATGACTAAGTTAATGTGTAAATTAGGTATGATTCATTTACATCAAGAATTTACCATGTATTGTACTGTAATTTTTCTTTGACTACCAATAACGCCACATCAAATTTATGCCTTTTATGCAAAAAATAATCAATTCTTCCTGTTATGTTATACAATTAAACTAACTTCGTAATTTTACATTTAACTTACTTAAACAAATTCAATTAAATAATATTTGTTAGTTCATCAAATAAATTACTAACATACTGTTGTATCTAACAATTCTATGGTTTTTGTTTGATGATAATTAATATGTATTTATTATTATAAATGTGTTTGTAGTTGTACTATTATACTACATCACATACAAAATATAATATTTATATTTAAATAGAATACTACTGCATAAGAATTTAAATATTCAAACGGTATTTTATTTAAATATAATATTTTATTTCAACATTTCAAACAGTACAAATTTGTAACTCCACTATTTGTACATTTCACTGAAATACAATACGTTTCATATTAAATTTCATACGATGCTCCTCACTACAGTTCAGTCAGTCACTCAGTTGTACAAACACTCGTATACACTTCACTCTCTGTTATACATTCACTGATACTGTCACTTGTCTTCTGTCTGTCATCTTCACTATCAGTCCAGTCTTCTGCTTACCTATCAGAAAAAGAAACACACACACACACACAGAGTAATCTAGAACAGAAATAATTTTATATTCTAGCAGATATAAATTTTATTTTAAATATTTATTTGTCTCAGAATTTTGGTGTGTTTCTCATCATTTTTCATGATTTGATCTGATTTATCTCTATATCCATCTGTGTCTAGGCAACTTGTGATATACACAGTGACATATTGTAAATACCACAAGGTAGACAAATCGTCTGTAGTGCTCACATATATATAATCTATCGTGCACTATACACGTATACACATACATGTGTTTGTATATACCCATATTTACTATGCAGGGGAACTATGGTCAGAAAGGGACAAATATATCGACTATGATGTGTCAGGTAAAGCTTGACAACATAGATGTACTGCCAGTATCCATGAACACACAAGTGGCAGAAGCAACATCATATATACACACATGTGATGCGTATGTATACATGAAGTGTTCGACACTAACATTTGGACAGTGCAACATGGTAGTGTCATGTCATAAACGAGTGAATCCAAGCCCAACTCAGGCTCACAATGACTGGTCGCAAAATACATAGCAAAGTGACTCAGCAAAAATGGTTTATCATTATCATTGTCAAATACAATTCAAGCCAGTCAAGATGTACACAGCTCAGCCAACTACAAATACATGATAAGCACATAGGTGAACCAATCATATAAGACAGTGCATCATAACAGCTCAATATACGTGGTCACTAGTACTACACTGTTTGGAACAAGGTTGAACAACATGCACAGCTCAGAAATACAAACATGAATGACACAGGAAAACATATCAAAGTGGTCGAGCCAATTTGAAGTGTGCAAATTTGAGAAGAAATGGTAAATGGACATGCAAATAGGAAAAGGAACTATGTACTAATGCAAACTAACACAATAGACAACATGGGTTGTCAAGGTTTTAATGCAACAAAGTCATGGTGTACGCAGCAAGCATTCCATATTTTCAAGTCTAACCAGCAAGCATGACAGTTGCCAATATATATATATATATGTGTGTGTGTGTGTGTGTGTGTGTGTGTGTGTATGTATAATCAAAGCATGCCAGGTTTGAGGAAATGCAAGCAGTCAACACGGCCAAGCAAAATAAATGAGCCTCATATGATACAACAAGACAATGTCCTGGTACAACATTAATACAAATAAATTCAAGCTAGAATGTTCAAGTACAAGTGTCGAAATGTTGCAAACTAAACATTTCAAACCAGTGGCATAACATATAGAAATATTTTTATTTTAAACAAGGCAGTGCCGAAAGCCTTTAGTCAAAACAATATGCACAAGTATAAATGGATTGTAATTGTTCACAGGTCAAATACAAACACAAATGCAGATATCCAGATTTTGACTAAATCTGTTTGGAAAATCTTTTTCATGCATGATTACAACTAATGGTTCAAAAGGGAAGTAAATGCATTTATTTATTTCCAGGAACACAACTGGCTTATCATGAATTCGTTCAACTATTGGTCACAGTGTATTTCTGGCAAGAAGTAGATTATGTCACACATTTACAAGTGAAAAAAGGACGTTCAATTTTTTTCGTAAAATTTGTAAACAGTGTTTTGAATACTGTTAAATTTGGCAAGAAAATATTTTCAGCAAGAAATGGCAAAAACAAATTTATTTGGTTTCCAGAAATCATCAATGGACATGTCATCCACTTTTAGTAAGTAATCATTTTTGGGAATAAATTCATGCCATGGAAACAATGTTTGATAATCAAAGCATGTCATCAAAGCAAATTAGATCAAGCAATCAATCAGTGGACTCGTGCCAATTTCAATTAATGTTCACAGCTTCAAATTAAGGGAACAAATCACGCAAAAACTCAAGGGGCCACAAATATATGTTTCCAAAACTACTCTAGCTCTAAAAGTCGATTCTATCAGAAAGTTATAAAGCCAAAAATCATGCAAATCAATTGAAGTCATATTGGGAAATCAGAATTATGTTATAGAATTATATTATTCTATATATTCACTATTATCATTACAAGCATACATAGATCGAACAAGACAAAAATTCTAAAGAAAATCGAAGAACAAATTCTCAGAGAAACTCACATCTTTTTTATCGCCATACCCAAATCGATTGAACAAGAGAGTAGCTAGAAGTGAAGCCAATTCAAAGAACAAATTCAAGTTACCACGATCGAGTTTGGGGATTTTCTTGAAAACCCTAATTCTTTTTTTTTACCAGCTGACATTTTTGGAAGGAAAGCTCACAAATGAAATAATGAAAGGGGTGGGCCTTGTTTTTTTAAGTTAGAATTAAAAAAGGGGTTTTTAATTTGGTTTTATTTTTAAGTTTTTTGCTTTTTAAACTCTTGTAAAACCATCGTTTGTGTTTTCTAGTTTATTTTTTTTGTAAAAACTAGGTCATCTAGTTATACAATTTAACTAGCAGTTTTCTAGTATTTGTAATAACTAGGGTTTACTGGCTACGGGTCTGTTACTAGAGGAAATATGATCTAGGGGATATAGATCAGTCTAGGGTTTTCGGTATAGGATTAAACAGGAGCACGGTATGCGAGTTTACAAGGTTTGTAAGCGGGATCTATTTTAATACCTAGTAAAAATCTTAGGAATGCAGCAGTAGGCAGAGTTTTCCGAAGCTAGGTAAAAACTTGTTATTTATTTTTGCGTTTTTCTTTATCTGCTGTAATTTGTTCTACGATATTTTAATTTCTCGAATTAAAGTCAATAAGCTCAATTCACCCCCCTCTAGGGTTATTCTGAATCCAACAAGTGGTTTCAGAGCCTAGTATTTTATAAACTCCAGAGTCATGGTGTTCCCTATTTGTCAGTCTTCTGAGAGTCAGTCCAGTCATATTCCAACAATTTTTAGTGGTATAGATTTTTTAAAATGGAAATCAGAAATGGACTCCTATTAAAATCTGGTAATATTAAAAATTGGGATATAATTATGAATGGAGATAATTATGTTGATGGGAATGACATTGCAATGAATATTATTTATTCTTACATTAATATAGATCAGTTTAATCTTATTTCTCATTGCTTATCTAACATGATATCTGGAGAACTCTCGACGCGTTGTATGGAAAAGACGACAACTGCTCAAAACCTCAGAAGGACTACTCAGATTCAAATATATGCTTAACAGGTCGTTTAGATGAAATTTCAGATGGATCGGACAATGGACACTCAACAGACGATGAAATGAAAAATTTCTCTTACGAATATTTAGTTTATATGTGTGCTGATTTAACTAAATCAGTTGATATACTCCAACCGAAAAAAAAATCTTTGAAATCTAAAATTCTTGAGTTGACCAGCAAAAATAACTGTTTGGAAGCAAAACTAGAAAATGTCAGGAAATTTGAAAATTCTGATTGTAAAAATTGTTTGAAATTGAAAACTAATCTCATTCATCTCAATAAAAATATTCAAAAGCTTGAAAATGGAATATTGATCCTAAAAGAGAACGAGATTGAGTTATTAAGTTCGAATAATTTTCTGCAAAAGGAATTTGGAAACTTGACTACCAAAAATTCCAAACATGAAATTTTTGAAAGTGAAAGCCTATTGAAAGCTGGATCTGTTTTGAAAGAGCTTGAAAACGAGATTGAAAAATTCAAGAGTTCCGAGAAACAAAAATTTAAAAAAAAATTCACTTTGAATCTGAGATTTTTGAATCCATTACCAAAATCAAATTGCTTGAAAACAAAAATTTGGTTTTGAAACAAAATGATGCTGAAAAGAGAAAGATCAACATTAATCGTTGTTTAAATCTGATGAAAGAAAATTCTGATCTTAAATCCAAAATCAATGATCTTGAATTGAGTTTAAAACGTTTTTCAATTGGAGAAAAATCTTTGAATATGCTGTTGAAAAATCAATTTTCTTCTAGTAATAAAAATGGTCTTGGGTTTGGGAAAACAAATGATTTTGAAGAACTAAATTCTTATGATTTTAAAAATCCTTTAAATTGTTTCAAGAAGGGTCGTTCTTAAAATTTGAACTTTGAAAATTCCAAAAGGTTTTTGAATCACAAACAAGATAAGAGTTTGTTTGATAACAAACTATTTAATCCATTTTTGACCTCAAAAACAAATAAAGAGAATTCAACTAAATTTAAATAGATTTGGGTTCGAAAAGGTATAAACGTAAATTTGAATGGATTATTATACAAACATGTTTGGGTACCAAAAGACGCGAACAAAGCTATGAGTGGTTTCGATAATTTTGTTAGACCACTCAATCCCCTAAGCTGTTAGGTACCGGAGGAGGTTGAGGAACTGGATTGCAAATTTTTATTCAAACTGGTTCACATCTTTGAATTATTCAGAGTTCCTTAGCCAAGTATGTTGAGTTGGAGATTCATTTGCTTACATCGAATTCTAGTATGATCTCTAAACTCATCTCTGTTAATATTTTCTATTTCTATCCTTTTATTATATTCCTCCTTCTACCCTTTCGGTTTATTTTTCTTTGTCTCTTTTGTTTTTGATTTGACACCACCATATTATTTTTTATTTTATTTTGAGTTTCATAACTTAAAATTGCAGAATTCATGGTTTTCTAAAAATTTGCTTTATTTGAATAAAACTCTAATATTTAAATCATTTTCAGATCTTGAATTCAAAATTGTAAATTTCTACAATTATTTTGAAGTTTAGTTCTTTTTTATTTCTGAATTTCTAACAGTGCTAAAGCATTCTTGTAATATCTTAAACACTGTTAATTTGAATTCTAAATTTTTTGAAGATCAGAAATTTAATGAAATTTCACGCACCTCTGCTGGTTTGAGTTTCTTCTAATTCATTTTGGAAAGGCTTGAAAATTTATACTCATTACAGCACATTGTTATTTTTCAGTTGTGATAATTTCATTGATTTTTGGATTGGCTTGATTATTTCTGAATTGAATTTTTTTTGGCTTGAATCATTATGATACATCATGAAATTTATCTTTATTCATGATCACCTTTTTTAAGAATGTGTTCGTTTGAGATCATGTGAAATTTATGATATTTTGAATCTCACACACTTCTCAAATTTGAAATTATTAATCTTGTGTGATTGATTCACTGTATCTCAAAATTTATATCTATTCAAGTGACATCAAATAAATAATTTTTTATTTTTGGATCATGAATATCTGTAACACCCCATAATTTTCAAAGACAATATAATGATAAACCAAATAATACTTAATTAATTATTAGGAATTAAGTAAAATGGACTGCGCCATTGCGTTCGTCTCGGAATTCCGCTTCTCCGAGTTTGTGTAAACCAGACATTGTATGAAGAAGATATTAATGTTCGAAGTTTGTATACATATAAGTAATTTATATATAAACAAACCAGTCCAGAAATAAAAATCAAAAGGCGGCAAAGAGTGGGAAATCTGCCTGGTAAGGGTTGACACCATGCCCTATGTGTGTCAACCCATGGGTCGACCCCTATAAGGGGGTGTCGACCCTAGGGTCGACCCTATCCAGATCTGGGGTAGATCCATTATGTTACGTGGACTCATTTCTTGACTAGATTCATTGGCCATAGGCTATAAATAGGACCTCATTTCTATTGTTAATTCATCAAAAATAATGGAGACAATGAGGTGTTGCACCAACTCAGATTGAATTAGCCTGTTCTTCTGCAACAACAACTTATAAGCATACAAGAATCTATGCTACAACATCAATAATCAATTCTCTATTCTTTAGATCCAGCCACAGTGAGTTTATGTTATTTTTAGATATAAACATTTAAAAGTAATCCCGACATGTTCGTAAGTTGGATCTAAACTTGTGCCTATTAATAACCCGAATCATAACTAATCAGATCGGCCATTACTTGTACACCTAATCTACTGATTAGTTCTCATATGCCTCTTCTTGATATGCATGTTCTGTTATCATGCCTAATTTTGTCATCATATGCATATTTTGCTACTATGCCTATTTCTGTCACCATATGCCTATTTCTGTCATCATGTGCCTACTTTTTTATTATGCTATTCTTGTTCCCTTCTCCCTCTCCTTCCCTTTTTATTTTTATAACCATACTACCTTCGAGCCTAGGCCTACCGCTGAAATATGTGAACGAACGAAATTGGGAATGGTTGGGAATGATACCGGGGAATAACTTGTATTGTAAAACATGATTGGGATTTAGGGGCATAATCTATACCTTTATCTAAAACTTTAATTTGGGGCATAACTTGTATCGTGGACTAGACTGGGATTTGGGGCATAACCCTGGATGAACATGAAAAATTGTTTAAGAATTAACATGCCTAATTTACAGCAAATAGAAACTATAACTAAACTTAGACATGAGGTTAGATTACGCTTGTGGTTGAAGTCTTCCCGGAATCGCCCAGCAAATCCAGCATCTACAAGTGGTTAATCTAATGTGAGGGGTCTAGTGCGCAAATGTACATGTGACGGTGCTAAGACATGAGGTTAAGTCCGACTTATGGTAGAAGTTTGCCCGGAACCGACCGACATATCCAGCATCCACAAGTGGTCGACTTAATGTGAGAGGTCTGGTGCATTAACATGCATAAATAGAAAATGGTAATAAACTGTTAACCTGTAGTACTTAACTTGTTTAAATCTGTGGGGGTTATATGAAGCTGTCAAAATTGTGTAAAGTAAACTTGCTTGAATCAATGGGAGGTTAAGTACTTGCTTGAATCCCTAGGGGGTTATATAAACCCAACAAACTTAACCTATTTTACATGGTGGGGTTATGCGGGCTTGTTAATTTGTTAGGCATAACCTGTCAAAAATCCTCGTAGTGGGGATGCAAGCCTAGGGGGTAGCTTGTATCATCTGTTGTATAAACCTGTTTCAGTTAGTAACCCATCTTGGTGTTAAAAGGAGGACGCCGAACTAGGTAGGGGTCAGGGCACGCTTACTGAGTTGATTATAAGAGGTCACTTGAGTGAGGGTGTTGACGGTGCATTCCGTCGAACTCATGTGAGTGCATGAATCTGCTTGACTTTGGGAAAATAAGACTCTGTGACATCAGTAGATATGGTTGTGCATCTTCAAAATAACGGGCTTTCCACTTTAGGAAGTGATACGTCCAACTATGGTGCCAGCACAGAGTATCTACGGGGTAAGGAGCCAATCGATTGGGGTAGTAATTAGGGTACATCTAGTCTTGCTACATTTCTCATTGTTCGATTGCTCATTTTACCATTGCTCATTGTTCGATTTACTGTACCATGCTTGTGTGATTGTGAATCTATTTCGTAACTTATCTGCTTTATTCGAGTACAATGAAGGCGTGACTGGAGAAGAACTATAGGATATTAAAGGATATATACGCAACGTTTGGTTTTTCCAAAGAAGAGCATCTCTAACAGTGTCCAACCCAGTGAAAAAGAGATGAATTCTCGTTTACTCTTAATTCCTCATGCTACAGCAATGTGGAACCGAACGAAAGAAAGAGGAAGAAACGGGGATTTTCTCCATTTTGCTTTTTAAACGTGGATCCGTAAACCGGAATTACACACTTTTTAGTCTTTCATTTTTATCCCTATACTTCCTCCCTTCCTTCAAAGAAAACACAATTTATTTTTGGTGAAATGAAGGTCTAAAATCTCTTTTTAACACTAAAAGGATTTCAAAAACCAGTTTTACACTTTTTTTCTTTTTCTAACAATCCAAAAAAAAGAAAGAACATGAGCCTAGTGTAGAAGCGTGGAATGGTAATGTTTGTTTTATTCTTTTCCTATTCAAAACAATTTTACTGCTAGAGATGGTCTAAGTGATGATTTCAAAATTTTGAAATCTCATTGCCACTGTCATATCTAGTGGTGAGCGTGGTTCGTTTCAGTGCGGTTTCGAGCTCAAACCGCTTCCGCACTGCATCAAATGGTTTTCCAAAAATACAAACCATATACTAATCGTTCAAACGGTTCGGTTTCGGTTTTGTTTCAATTTAGTACAGTCCGGTTTTGGTTCGGTCCGGTTTGAACCCATATTAAATATGAAATAAGAGAATTACTTCCATCAACAATCAATTTACGATTGTATGACATTGTGTCACTTGAGCTTAAAACATATAGTGTTATATTGAATTTATATAACTACAACATACACTGAAAATATAATATATATCGTTAAAATAAAAAGTTAGATAGGAATTTGTTATTTTTTATCATAACATTACCGGAGTAGTTATGCGGTTCGGTTCGGTTTAATATAGTTTGGTAATAGTTCAAACCGCAACCGAACCATATCGTTGCGAGTCGGTTCGGTCTGAACTGTTTGCTTTAAATAGAGAATCTAGTGTGGTTTTCTGCACCGTTTTTGTGGTCCGGTCTGGGCGGTTTCCGCATTGCGGCGCGGTTTATGCCCACCCATAGTCATATCCACCGACATTTTTTTCTTTTTAATTACTTGATTCAATTTAAAAATTTCTAAATTAGTTACATATATAATTAAATACACAAGGACATCTAAAATGCTTTCAAAGGATTTGTACATTTTTTCCCTCAATAAACACATAATTTTGCAAAACAATTTTTGTTTAAATTTTTATGTTATAGTATAAGTACATTATCATATTAAAAATATTTCCACCTTCATTGTTATCTTTGCTTTGTATTTTCAAAATTCTTTTCCATGCAGTAAACCTAGTTTATCAATAGTCTTTTTAGTTCAAAACAAATACATTTTTTTAATAATGATCGCTACTAAAACTTAGCAAGATGAATAATCATTATATCCACGGAACATGGACTCGTCCTCTCTAAAGATTATCAGCCATGTTCAAATCTTTTTCTCTTTTAGTTCTAAAAGCAAAATATATATATTATATGTTGGGGTTTTGTGCGCAGCGGAAGTTTGACAAAACACTCGAAAAACAAAACTGATCTTTTTCACCTAATCACTTAGAGATGAATGTGATTGAAAAACAAACAGCAACACAAACAGTATCGAAAATATGAGCACACGATATTCCACCCAACCACCCTCTTTATTGATTCACCAATAAAAACTGTTTACAATCGATCTCAACTATCGTTACAAACAATTAAAACTTGAATCAATAACCTTACTGAGAAATAGGTAGAGAATATCTAATGGCTAAACAATTTGAGGGGAAAGATAATGAAGAACAATGAAAAAAATTTCCACCATATAATGAAGATATCAACTAGGCCTTTTATAGAGTGAACTGCTTCATACCTAAGTAAACTTGACATCCAAGTAAACTTGCCACCCAAGTAAACTTGCCACCCAAGTAAACTTGCCATCCAAGTAAACTTGTCATCCAAATTATCTTCATATATATCAGATATCTATTTGGATAAGGGCCAAATAATCTTTGCTTTCACTTTCACATATCCCACAAAAGTAGCATCAAATCTCTCCACCAAAAAATGGATCTACATAGAAAATTTGTTGCCTACAATTTTGATTTGCGTATCACAATTCTCAACACTCCACCTTGATACCAAATCACAACATCTCCTCCACTCAACACTAGCCTACTTAGCTCCCACTTTCAACCTTCTTTTCTCAATTAACATCATTACAAACCTCCACCATCGCCCACTAATGGTGCACCTCCATCATCCATGCACCACGCCAACAACGATCCTCAAAAGCTTTTGTAATACCACAAAGACCTCCATCTTATCTTTGTGGATTTCACAAATCAACATCCGTCTTCCGATAGACATGATCTCTTCATCTCCGGGATCCCTCGAGCATCATCAACTTCTAGACCCTTATCGATACCATAATCCTCCACCTTAGGACCATCAGCAGTGACCATATTAACCTCTCCACCTTGCTATGGACTAGGTTCTTCAACCGTCACCCGCCTTTCATTGTTGACCACCGAACCGAGCAAACTATATAGGTTTCCCTCCTCCAAAACTCCTCTCATCATCACACGACCACCCTTCTTCACTCTCAAAACTCCACCTCGAGTCTCATAAGTGCAACCGCGACGATCTAACTGACCGAGAGATATGAGGTTATGCAAACAAGTGGGTATGTGCCTCACACCTGCCACTTCTCTCACCACTTCATCAAGCATCCGAAACCTAACAGCTCCAACTCCACAAATTGGTAGCTCTACTCCATTGGCCGTCTTTATCATGCCAACACTCTTCTCATTTGAAGAAAACTTTTCAGATCATGGCATATGTGAAAACTGGCTCCTGAATCCATCTTCCAAGGCTCCACAACACTAAATAGGACATCACATGAAGAATCGCTTTCGGTACCTTCAAAAAAACCTGCTTGTGCCAAATCATTATTATTATCACCTTGCGCCTTCTTCTTCTTCTTCTTCTTCATATCTCATATATATGAATAGTAATCATTGCGCCTGTGACCTTCCTTACCATAATAATAACAAGCACCTTTACATTAGCCCCTTTCTTCTTCCTTTTTGTATCTTTCCCCGAGTCCCTTGCTACCATCGCCTCAGTTTGAACCGATTTCAACTCCGACCCTTTTCTTCTTAGCTCCTCATTCAAAAGACTGCTTCAAACCATTTCCAAAGAGATAGTTCCATTAACATTGGAATTACTCAATGAAACAACCATAGTCTCTCAACTTTCCAAAAGAGAACTCATCGACAAAAGAGCCTGCAACTCATCATCAAAATTGACCTTCATGTTTGCCAGTTGATTGATGACATCCTGAAACTCGTTCAAATGCTCTGCAACAGACTTCTCATCCATCTAAGTTGCTCCAACTTTCAAACCAGAAAAGCCTTACTTGTAGCACTCCTCGACTCATACAAAGATAATAATTTGTCCCACAACGCCTTCGCGGATTCACAACTAGCCACATGGTGGAATACAGAATCATCCAAATATTAGCGAATTAATGCAATCGCCTTTTTGTCCATTTTCTTCCACTTTCCCTCATCCATATTCGAGCATAATAAGAGCAGTGAATGGTGTGACTTGCAACATGAAGTCCAAAAGAACAGCCAAAGCAGCAAACATAGAGAAAATGCGGCATGTAAGCATTGAAATAAAACCTCCAATAACAGAAGCTAGAACTTCAGATAGACTATCAAGGGTTATAGAAGGCCCAACTTCAACAATTCCGTTGCTTACTCATCCCTCCAAAGGCTGTTCTTGAGATTGTCTCTTGACAGCGGGAACAAGAATGCACATATTGTCCACACTTACTGCTAAAACAAGAAAACATGCTTAGCTCAACACAAAATAGGAGGCCAAAGTAAACATGCTTGCATGTTTCACCACTTCACAAAGTAAACATCAACTCTAATAATTCTTCTTTTTATTCATATAATGGACTTTTAACATTAGATGTATAAAATATATTTATTTAGGAAATGAGTGACTTAGCTCAATGGTATGGTTAATTATACATATATTGCACTAGGGTTTAAAGATGAAGAACCATGCCTACTACAAAATCATGCTTGATTTCATGTTCTAATTTATGCATTTGAAAGTATATCTATATGGTCACACATTTGTAGGTATAAGTCAACCTATATGAAATAATAGCATAAATAATGTATTGCTACACAGATTGCACCTGCCCAATTCCCAATCCTTATGATGATAAACACATGATCCAAATTTCCAACCATATCACAATCACACGAGTTCGATGAATGAATGATACGAATACACAAAGAAATTCATTGACGTCTAAATCTGCAACTTGATCACAAAAAACAAACCACTACAACAGTAAGAAACTTCTCCAACTTCATTAGAGGATGAATCAAGATAAAATATTTGTTCTTGAATTCAGGTATAATAATATGGGAGTTGTGAGTGCTTCTCTGGCCTTTATAGCACTGCATCTAGCATCACAATTACATGACAAGGAGGCTATTTGTATGGGATGTGCTCAATTAGTAGCTCTACTAATTGGAAAGGCTGGAAATATCGAATGGAAACTAAAAAAAAGCTAAAGAAGAGCTTGGACTCACTAAGCTTATTAGAGTTGAAGATGTGAAAGCTAAAGAGAAAGTAGTTTATATATTTGCATCTCATGAACAGTCATGGATTACTGAAAGGAAAAGTCTAAAGCTTCAGATCCGAGCTCTTTCTACCCATTTGGAATCGCTGAAATCGAAAAGGGAAGAAGCTTTGTCGAATTTGAATTTTAGGGTCACTGAAGCTGAGTGTGAAATCAAAGTTATGGATGATTTGGTTGAAGAAGGAAGCAAAAATATTATTGAGTTGGAAAACATAATAAGCATGATGCAGAAAGAAGTTGGAATTTTGAAAAACGAGATTAACGTGGAGAAGGAAGAATTAAAATTGGTTATGGAGAAGTCGAAGATTGATTTAGCATAGAAAGATAAGATGCTGTCTACATTGCTGAGAAAATGAAAGGCGGATAGTGAAGAAAAGAAAAGCATGATGAAAGAAGTGAAAATGTCTAAAGCTAAAAAGAAACAAGCGGAGCTAGAATGGAGAAATGGAAAAACAAATAGGAAGAAAGAAATTTGAAAGGTCCTAGGTCTTCATGTTCCAAAGACGAATTACTCCGTACAAATAATATGCTAATTGAGAATAAAACATTTTGGACAAATGGAGAAGCAACGATCGAAGCATTCAAGTTTCTTAAAAGGTACCCAACTAAAGAATTAAATGAGGAATTTGCAGAAACAAGAGATATACAAAGCTTTGATGATCTGGTTAGATTGGAAACATAAAAATACATAACCATGCTTGAGCAAAAGCATTTTACAAAGATAGAAGCATTTACAGAGCAAATGAGATTAAACGAAGAGAAATTAGAAGCACTCAGATGGAGATTAATAAGCAAAGATATTGAATCAAAAAGAATGCAAACTCAAACTGAAAAATTACAAGAACACTTATCCCAGTACAAAGATGAAAACATTGCACTGGAATCACTTCTACTGGATAAAGAGGCGGAAATAAAGTCACTGAATGATTGATTTTCTACTACAATGAGTGAGGAATATATAATAGTTAATGATATCATAACAAATGGACTCAAATGAAACTTCCGAAATTTCCATGGATGAAGCTAATAGCATAGATTCATATGCTGAAGTATCTCAAAGCATTGTCATTCTCGCCAATTTTGCAAAACAAGAGATAAAAGAAGAGAAACCTGTAACAAGTGATTCGTTTTACTCTCCAAGTTCTAAGTCTTACAAGGAGATCAATACAGAAAGTGGTATAGCGCCAGTGAGATCAAAGAATCGAAAAATGGATATACATGCTCTTGGCGTGTCATACAAAATAAGAAGACTGAAACAACAACTACTTATGCTCGAAAAATTAGTTGATATGCAAGAAATGAAAGTTGATGGTAACAAGCAGAATTTAAAAAGGATTAAATTGGTGATCCACTTGTTGAACAAACAAGTGAAGAGATTTCAATCTCTCGAAGAAAAAACAGATAACATGTGCCTAATAATGAATGAGAACAAGCAAGGAGTGCAAAGAGACTTGAAGAAAGGTAAAGAGAAAAATAGAGTGCTTGAAGGTTTTCTTGAAGAAACATTTAAGCTATAGAGATATATGGTAGTAACATGGCAAAAGTTGATAGACATGCAATTAAACATCACTTCTAACTTCAGTAGTTGCAAAGATGGTCTTGATGAATCTATTGGATTCAACACTGAGTAATTTTCAGAAGTAGTTAATAATTTGTTCAGTGAGATACAAAGGGGTTTGGAACTAAGAATAGCTCGGATAATTGGAGATATCCAAGGAACTTTAGCTTGTATTGGGATTCAACAAATATAGGACGACTGAAAACACTAAAAGAACACTAGTTTGTGGTGGAATGTGGAAAAACAGCATAGACATTATACATACATACACACACACACACACATATACATACATACATACATATATATATATATATATATATGGCAAGCGTTCGGTTGCACCCCAAAAATGGAGCATCCTAAATGCCCCCTGATTTCCACCACCTGTTTATATTAAAGAATGCGAGTGGGAAGAGAGAGAGAGTGAGTGGAAGGAGAGAGAAGAGAAAATACTTGTGTGACGACCCAAAATCCCCCTTACGGGAAATCGCGGATTGTACTGAGGACAAGACGAATCAGAACACAAACAGAAGAACATTTCATTGTTAATTACAACAATTCCATCAGAATACAAGAATATACAGAGTATGAATAAATATTACACATCATAAATTATCAGAGATTTAAATACATTACTGCAGCGAAAAATAATACAAAACACAACTGGAAGTAATACACAGATACGGTACTTTCCGAATATCACTTCAGCTGTAAATTAGGATCCTGTGAATATAAATCTGCAAAACCAAAACTACTAGCTTCCCGTGCGGAAAATAGGGGCAACCAGAGTTTAGGTTAAAACAATAAACTCTAGGTCAGTCATGTGATTGGTGTGGGAACTAAAACAGTTATTAATCTTTATTTTAAAGTTAGGTAAATCAAGGGACCACGCCGTATAACACGGAACGAGTTTCCTTCTAAGAATACTAGTGCATAAAACAACAACGCAATGCTAAATAAAGAACAATGAAGCTATTATAAGACTCAGGTCCCATCACACAATGCAACACAAGCCGGAGGATAGGGTTTTACCTTATAATAGCCAAAGAATGCTTAATACGCTAAATTTCATCTTTTATTATTACTATAAGTGTATAATGTCAAAACAATTTCAATCATAAGTATCAATCATAGACGACATAAGTGCCCCACACCACTATGTCGCCATATATAGGTTTACAAATAAAACCGCAAAATGTCGTATTGGAAGTTCGATTTTCATCTATGAACCGAGGCAAGGGATCATCCTCACCGCTTCGAGATGCTCTAGCCCTCCCCTCAGGACCCAGACTCAGGTGGGCCCTTGGATCGTCAGGGCCGGTCCACCGATGTGGATTAAATTGCCCGAACACTGCGTTTCCCCGCCCTTTGGGGCGTCAATGAGCCAAATGACTCCACACAGTCACCGATACATCTGAGGCGCCTCGCAATCCAACAACCACACAGGTGAAAAAAATATAAATGTCAGGGCTGGTAGGTCACTGACACCACCCTAGCTAGAAGGAAACGCATGTTCTCCCTGATGTCCTCTCCCGTTTCTGGTTCACAACCGGGGCGTGAGGCTCGCGAATTAACGTTATACATAAAGCTGTGCCACACAGGTGGTGCTTTGATCATCAACCACAAGACTATGATTTTCAACAGAAGCTTTGATCATTTGCATCTTAGCATGCCCCACAGGCAAACCACTCCATGCAACCGATATCCATCAATCACACAGAATGATATCCAATGTCAGACACACAGTCCATTTACAAGTCTGTTCTGGGTCTGAACGAAACCGGAGGCACATTGTACCTCGCATATCCATCGATCTCTAAGTACGTCTGGACGATCACCAACTGATTCCCTTTTCTTGGGTGTACAGCCCAATCATGATCATCAGTAATTATCCAAACGATGTGAAGACCTCTGGTCTTCGACCACCCTCTTCATCCTCGACACATCGTCAAATCAGTTATTCAAAATGGGATAAACCCGGTCTTTCTGAATAACTCGTGTATATAACAAACAAGTGTCACACAAACATAACATATGCCTCATTCTAATTCAGAATATTCTTTTGTTCAAATATTCTTATACTTTGGGAAATGTTCCCATTAATTTTATCAAAGATAAATTCCTTAAATTTATTCTTTAATCTTCTTTTGAATATCAATTCAAACCAAATTATGGTTTATCCAAACTAGTCGGGATTAGCGAACCTTATCGAAGTAATCACTTGTTAAATTTCCTAACCCCAACCTACTCATCCCATGAAGTAAAACTGGTCATACTTCATATTTAACACCACGGTGTTATCGGTGAATTCAATTACCATTTCATGTTCAAATCTAATTATAGATTTAACTATCGCCTGGAGCAAAACTGGTGATACTCCATTCTCGATCATTTCAATCTAATTAAAGATTCATTAAAACTCCACTTGGTTTTAATCTTCCCAATAATCAATATTAATGATTGTTTAACTTGGGAAATCATATCCTGTCTTTAAATGGGTTAAAGAACCAATGTCATTTAAAACACGGTTCACTATAAACCCAAAATCACATTCCATTCCATCAGCCTTTAACCTTAAATTAGCAAGTGAACAATTCCCTAAGTAATAACCCCGAAGGCTGAAACCAACATCAGATCAATACCCAGAAAACCATTCAACTTAACTAATCTCCAGTTATTTTCTTTACTCCGTTGGGTCTAAGAACAGTATTATTAAAGATACCGTTCACGACAACCCAAAATCACATTCCATTTACAATGGAATCTTCATGGAAAACAAATCGATATAAACTTCCATATCCGACTAATAATATAAATGGAATAACGGCAAAGTCTTTTAAATTCCAGATATATTAGTTGTCTTCCTCGACAGAAATTCTCTTCGATTATTACCAAATCGAATTCCATTCCATTCCAATTTATTTTATTAAATTGGAAAACTTTACTTTGGAAAAATATCCTTTAAATCTTAACAAAAGATTTATAAATTCCAAATCACATTTCACTGTAATTGGGTTAAAGAACGAATGTCGTTAAAACACAGTTCACGATAAACCCAATTCACATTCCATTAATTATCGAGTTAAAGAACAAGTGTTATTTAAAACACCATTCACGATAAACCCAAAATCCCATTTGATATTAAATACAAGGCTCTGAATAGAAAATATATTGGCTTATATTCAATATAAAATTCTACGACCAAAAAATATCATATTGAAAATAACGATATAAATATATCTTTCAAATTTCCATAACAATATCTGTATAATCACGAAATCCAACATCGAAATTTTCCAAAGACAATTTTGATTCAAATCCATTCCAATTCAATTATTGGAAATTCCGGTTATTTTTAAAACCCTTTCAAATCCAACTTATTTATTTCAAAAATAAATGGATTATAATTCTAGTTCAAATCTAGTTCATTTCGATAAAAAACTATTTTTATCTTCTCAAATATGGAAATTTTCATCCCAATTCTTTCCAAATCATTTCTTATGATTTTACACAAATTATTGCTATTTTTAATAATTTTATCAAGGCCCGCACAGTCAATTTCCATAAACGGCCATCGAACTGCACTTACAGCGACCTTATCCGAATTTGATTTGGACATAATTCCAAATCCAACCATTAGATTTCAAATATCTAATATTCTTTAGCAAGCTCTTTTCGATACGAACCAATGGTTCCGGTTTTAGGAGAATCCGACGGTCGGATCTCCCGTAATATCCATTCGAAGTCAATGGTCGAAATTCGCTAACTCCCGCAGCGCGGCGCGTTCTATTCAGGCCATTATATATATATTATATATATTTCGTCGATTTCCATTTAAAACGTATTTTATAAATCGTTTTAAATTCGTTTTCAAAACAATTTCAGCTTCCTATTCAATTTCTAATCAAAATTGAATATTCCATATCATCGATATATAAAGGATAATTTTTTCAAAACATTATATTTTGAAATCAATTCCTTTTTGCTATTCATTATAAAAATGAATAAAATCGATATAGATATCGTTCATGTCAAAATGACGCATATCTAATCAACACGGCTTGATATATTTCAATAACTTCGTTATTCAATTCAACAAATGAATATTTTATTCAACACATGAAATTTCTTTTATTCAACACATGAATATATATTTTATTCAACACATGAATTTTCTTTTATTCAACACATAAATTTTCTTTTTATTCAACATATGAATTTTCTTTTATTCAACACATGAATATATATTTTATTCGACACATGGTTTTTCTTTATTTTCCAACTTGGAATGAGGCCCAATCAATTACCATAAAATGTGATTGATATGGATTTCATACACACACATACACTACATCAATCAAACATAGTCAACCATCACCCAAAGTGCATTCTACACTTGATAAGCATCAAATATAAATATTTAACGCTTATAACAGCCTGTCAATCGATCGATCGACATAAAACTAATTATTGGGACTAGTGTATGGCCATTTTCATCCCACCACCCATATGGGGTTTTCAAACAATCAAACACAGGTTTTATTTGTGCAGTTGCGCGATGTGTAAAATTTATCGTCCAAATCCATATCAGTCAAATGTGTGTACATAAACAAATCGTCCGATTTGTTTATAACAATTTATTTTATATACACGTTAAAAATTATATTTTTAACCATAAAATAATTTATTTCATTACACAACACACAATCATTTTTCACAACACATCAATCAAACAAGCAAGTCATCCATGGTCTGTGGACGACGGATGTCGGGTGCTGCTAAGCACCGTCTGCATCCTAGTAAATACTTCAACTAGAAAACAAATTAAAAGTGAGAGGTTCTCACCAATTAGCTAAACCAAACATCACGACTCTTTTTATCACTACTACAAAAGTGGACATATTCGACACTATTTTACTGTGGCCGTAGATCAGAAAAGCGTTGCCGTAAGCCCTTTTTTCAAATAGGCAACGCCAAGAGGGCGTAGGATCCGCGGCCGTTGCATTAGCCTTCTAAGGCAACGCTTTTGCACATCTAAGGCCACAGACAGAAAGTGTTTCATTATGACCTATTGCAACATTATATGCATGTAATGCAACAACGTACAGCGTTGCCTTAAATAAAAGCCAGAGCTTGGCTTCCAGGTCATGGTAGTGGGGGCAACATGCACTTTCCACGTCAGTTGCCAATGTGTCGCATGCCATGTCAGCTGCACATGTGTCACATGCCACGTCAGCTATCCACATGGCACCATGTAAGGTGTGGGCCCCACGTGCCGTACCATTGTGAAATTAATAATAGTACACTTAATGCAACACCACAGCACAGTCAGATGCAACACCACAACACAGTCTAATGCAACACCAGAAAACATCAACTGCAATGATAAAAAAATCAAATGCAACACCAAAAAAAATCAACTGCAGCTGTAATACAACCCTGTAATTACAATCTGCAGTACATATATTCAATCCAGAACATTGTACCACTTTCATACATATATACCAAAATATTCATACAATAAATCCTCCCAAAACATTCATAACCATAGTCAGAACAATCAATTATATATACCCACTCACTAGTGTCATCACCAACACATACCACAAGTACCATCATCCAAACATACCAAAAGTATCATCACAAACACATACCACAGTGCCATAATTCAAAAGAACAGAACATAACACAAGTGCTAACACATACCATCCAAATACTTCAGTCAGTTGCCGGGGTTACAGGGGTAACAAGGTCATCTTCATCACTTGTTGTGGTGACACAAAAGTCTCCGACGTCTAAATTAAGATCTGGATTGACTTCACTAAGCTTTTTTAACACCAATGACACATTCTTTTTCACATTTTTGTTCACCTTTTCTTCCAAATCCGCCTCAAGCTCTTGCCTTATTTTTTGGGCCAGCTCTTGCACATAACTGTCCGAAGAACCAGGAGTTGTTGGAGACTTTTCGGACATTTTTCCTCGCTTTCCTACGAGCCAGTTCCGCGTGTGGCTCTTCCCACCAGAAACAAGTGCATCTGCCTCAGCAATGTTCCCTGCATCCACCATTGCTTGAATCTTCACCTACGAAATGAAAACCAGACAAGCATATTTATAAATAGGCAGCTGGTAGGAATGAATTTATTAACAGAACTTGTTTTCTTTCAAACTAACTATGTGTTCGATTTAATAAGGAGCTGCAACAAACGTACAATGTCCCAATTATACTGACACAACTGTTGCTATTTCAGTATCTAATTATATATGTACTCACGTATTTGGCCTTTAGTTCATCCGTGTTAGTCTTGTAACTTCTACCCGGTTCTCGTTTATATGTTTCCAAATAAACCAAGGCAACGGATGGGGAGGCTTTTTCTGGGTCCTTCTTTCTCTGTCAAGTATTACGATTACCAAAAATTAAACACAATTTTTAACATTCAATGTTAAGTATTTACATATCTAGCTGCTGCCTATGAACATTGAGACAATGATATATAAAATATAAATCATGTGATATAACAAATTAGAATTATCATGTGGCCAATTCAACTCAATCACAAAAAAAATAACTTAAGTTCAAAAACCACATACTATCTTTTCTTTGGCTACTGCATCAGTTTTGGGACCCATGGTATGTGTCTCATATAGTGAATTACGATGCGTGGAATTAGAATCAGCTAGGGCCTGGAAATCCAAAAAAAAAATATTACCACTAAACATGGATAATGTGAACTACTAAAGAATCGATTAACACTAAACAAGATAATGTGAACTACTAAACATTATACAAATGTGAATATCATTAAAGTCGTACCTGAACTGCTTCATCCCCCCAGTATTCCAAGAGCATTTTAAAATCCTCCATCGGAATTGTACTCGGCCTATTTGCAAGCCTTTCCTCATCAGTTGAATATTTTTTATAATACCTTGCTTTGATGCGAGACTTGTACTGCCTCCAAGAGTCGTTAAGCGTGTTCAAGACCCACTTGTGTCCTTCTTTTGGAATGACATACCTAGTTTACAATATATCAATCATAAAATTCAGGAAACAAATTAATTAATTAAAACCAAACATTTAGGAAGTCAGTTGATATGGTTAAGGAAATTAGATTGTACCAGAGCATAATCCAACATTTGTCGCTTTAATGAATCTAGAACAACATGCCAATTGATGTAAGTTAGAGACATGTTATCCTTTGCTATTGTCCCAAGAAAATTGCTTAACTCTGTAATATTATCAGATACTGGCTGACCATCCTCATTCAACTCAATTACTACTTTATCATCAGGGGTTCTAGCATGCACCTTGGTCATTTTTGACTTCCCTCTAGGTTTTTTTGGACCTTGTACTTTATCTACCAGGTTCAAAAAAATTAATAGAAAATAGACACAGTCAACAGTGCAGTGCAGTGCATAGATAAAGAAACATTATATTGTACCTGTACCTGCTTCATCTTCCTGTGCAATCCATTCCTCCTCTAATCGATCGGTAAGATTTCCCATTGTTTCAGGCGCTTCAACATTCTGCTTTTGACGTTTCCGCATCGCTAAATAAGAAGCAACTGAACCAGCAGCTTCACATGAAGTGGTTGTTTGTTTGAACAATTCGCTACATGTAGGTTTTAAAACAGATGGATGAGACGTTATAGGTTTTAAAACTCCTAAAAAAGATGGTGTAATTTTCTTCAAGTTCGTTAATATTTGTGGGATTTTCGCCCGATCACTCATTTTCTTTGGAGTAGGAGTGTGTTTCTTGATCAACTCCCTGTTGGAGCCAGATTTCTTTGGAGAGGGGGTGCAGGTCATCGCTTCCTTCTCAATTTCAATGGCTGCATTGATTCGCGAACGAGTTCTTTGTCCAGGTAAAGGCTCGTTTGACTTTACAATTTTGATTCTCTACAATTAAGTCGAAGGTCAAGATTTTTTATGTTCATAAAGGCAAAGACAATAAGTAATAAACAAATAACTTCTTTATACCTCCGAATCCGATGAATCATCAGTGACGTCTTCGCCAGCATTTTCTGGGATGTATTCATCACGTCCAGCAACATCTTTACCTTTATCTTTCTTATTTCGTGCGGCACCCTCTTGCATAAAATTAACCAATGAAGGTACCCCAAGTGATCTACTAATTGCATCATTTTATTGCATTCATGTGATTCGCTCTTGTTCATACTTCGTCAAAACTGATGGTTCTGAGAACTACAAGCAGATTAGCATTATTACGCACCATCGATGATAAATTTAAGCTAGTTAACCAAATAGAGTCGATGTACAAACAATTCTCGCTATTTTGACAGAATGTACAAAGAACAAATATTTACTTGAATTAGCTGCAGCCTTCATGGTCGGAATAGGACATCGACACAGTAATAGAAAACAACTAAAATCCAGTTCTTGCTTTTACATGCAGAATTTTAATAAAAAGTAGTTTGAAATAAAAGATTTCATCTGGATTAATAAAAGTGAAATGAAAATTGAAAAATACCTGAACAACAGCTTCATTCTCTCGGGTATCATCATCATTATCTGTTTCATTTTCTACATTTAATTTCCTCCTGGTTCCTTTGTCCGTCACAGTAACATCTTCTTCATCCTTATTAATATCATCAGGCTCCGACGATAGTTTCTTCTGACCAACTTGAGTTGGGATGTTTTCTTCTGACCAACTTGAGTTGGGATGTTTTTCATCATTTTGTGTTGCTGCTGAAGTCTATGTGCAGTAGTACACCTGCGTTTTGCAACCGGGTTCTTAGCAGAACCTGGAACAAAAAAAACCGAAACGATGGCCTCCTTCGTAGTTCTTTACACACAGATATATATATATATATATATATAAGAATGGATCTATATTACATATACTATATACCTTGAATTATGTTTTTCCTTGGCTGTATAATTACATGTGGCTGCAGTTGAGTCACCGGCTCAATGTCTTTGTCAATGGTGTTGTCGATGTAAAAAACTACTTCTTCTTGCTTATTAATGCAGCCCTGTACGTACTCGTTTACGTCCTTATCATTTTAGCTGCCAGCCACCCCTCGTTCCTTTGCTGATGATATAGACTCCTCCTATTTCAGTGTAATGGAGAGCATCTTTAATAAAGTCCATAAGCACACTGTAAGAAAAGTGGTCTATATCATAATTTGATACTACGAAGGGATCTCCACCAATGTAACATGTCTTTCGAAACTGTCTGCCATGTTGCAGTCGGATAGTAATAAGTTCATCCATCCTGTACAAAATAATTACATTAGAACAAGGTACATGCATGTTTAAGTAGACAAAAAACAACAACTATAACATTTTGGTCTATAACCACAGTCAGATGACAGTAAAGAAAGACATTTAATCATAAAACATGTGAACAGTGTAAATTGCATTATGAGAAAAGAGTGACAAATACATTCATCAAAGATAATAGTTCCCAGCTAAAAAAATAAGTGCCAAATGCATCATACATTAGATCAAATTAAAGCAAGAAGAAAGAGGAATTTTTTATCCTAATGAGATGGAACAGGACCAGGAACTTCTGCTTCTACTTCTGTTTCTAGCTGTATTACGTGGACATCATCCCTAATCCAACCCACATCAACAACTTCTGGTTCTAGTTCACCACCTATGCCCATGTCATGTGATTGCGTATTGCTCATGTCTTCTTCCATTGCATTCTGATTTTCAGTAACACACCAATCTCGCGGCAATTTTTTAATAATGTAGACCGTTCTTTTCAACTGCATCTTCCACATAAAATACTTGCTGCACTTGCGAAGACAGGACATAAGGCTCAGTTTTATGGCACTTGCTAAAATTTACTCGAGTAAGACCATATGAATCTTTTTCCTCTTGGTACCAGCAACACTTAAAAAGGGCCACGGTGAAAGCTCCCCAATAATCAAGCTCAAAAATGTCTTCGATTGATCCATAGTAATTGACATCACCCACTATTGGGTTTTGGTCTTTCGAACTTGCAAAGCTGGTGGTTTTGGCACTCAAAAATACACCACTATTTTATGTGGTACATCGAGAATCTCTAAATTTTGTGTGGAATCTGTATCCATTTACTATATAACCGGTAAACTTCCTAGCTACTTGATTAGGACCTAATGCAAACAACTCTAATCTGTTGAAATATTGCCCTTTTTCAGAACCTCTTCTTTAAGCCAATTCCAAAACTTTTTGAAATGTTCTCGTTCCCTCTTGTATCTTCTTGGATTTGGAAGACCATCCACAATAGCTCGATGAACCCTAAATAATAATTAAGGTCAAAAAACTACGAAATGCAGATGTTAATTTATAGTTAACGAAAATGATATAGGAACTTAAGAACTTACTCGATCAAACTCTCAATTTCTTGATTACCGGAATTGAACATAATATAGTGATGCATTGCCTTCCACTCTACATCTTTCAAATTGAACATCTTCCCATCTTTATTCTTCTTTGTTCCAATATGATATTCCAAATCTGTTGGACATCTTCCAAAATCAATCGACGTGTTTTCTGTTCCTCCATCAACGCTTAAAAATCTTGAACAGAAGGTCACACACTCTTCTGCCAAGTAACCTTCTGCAATCGAACCTTCCGGTCTGTTTCTATTTCGCACATAAGATTTCAACTTTCCTAGATATCGCTCAATGGGATACATGCATCTAAGATGTTTAGGCCCGCCGTATTCGATTTCTCTGCATAAATGAACAGGCAAGTGTACCATTATATCGAAAAAAGCCTGTGGAAAAATTATTTCAAAATGACAAACAATCTCGACAATTTCTTTTTGCAGTCTCTTGATATCATCCACTTCGATAACCTTGCTCCATAGTCCTCTAAGGAATGCACTAAATCTGATCATTGATAACGCAACCTCGAGTTTTGACGCTTTCTTCACGGCAAATTGTAACAAATAGTGGAGTATGAAATGAGCATCATGGCTCTTATATCCCACAACCGTTCTCTCTTTCATGTGCACGTACCGACTAACATTCGAGGCACAACCGTAGGGCAGTTTGGCGTTCTTTAATATAGAGCAAAAGATTTCCTTTTCCTTGTTTGTCATATCAAATATTGCAGCTCTAATTTCAACATGCTTTCCGTCACCACATTCAACAGGATGAAGTTCCTTCCTTATGCCCAATTCCTGTAAATCCAAACGTGCGTTTAGGTGATCCTTCGACATGCGACCTATATTAAGTAAAGTACCTAATATTTTGTCGCATATGTTCTTCTCTATGTGCATGGCATCCAGGTTATGTCGAAGGGGATTATGACACCAATATGGTAAGTCAAACAATATTGACCTTTTTTTAAAAGGGCCATCGCTTTTACCAGGTTTCTTCGTCTTATCCCAAACCTATTTTTGAACCCCCGCAATAACTCTTCAATATCAGTTCCTGATAGTATTTCTGGAATGCTCCCCATTTCAGTTTCGCCATTAAATCTCCTCTTATCCAGCCTCCACTTATGTGTCGGATCAAGAAACTTTCTATGGTGCATATAACACATTTTTTTCTATGCTTCAAATAATTTGAAGAAGTTTCATAATGGCATACTGGACACGCTAGTTTCCCCTTCATGCTCCAACCTGACAACATGGCATATCCCGGAAAATCACTAATGGTCCATAAGATGCTTGCACGAAAATTAAAATTCCCATCAATCAAGGAATCATATGTTTCGACGCCAACATTCCATAACACTTTCAATTCCGCAATTAAAGGCTGCATATATACGTCAATACTGTTCTTTGGAGAATTTGGACCAGATATTAATGTTGAAAGAATTAAATTCTCTTATTTCATGCATAACCAAGGCGGAAGATTGTAGTTTACCAACAGAATTGGCCATGTACTATAACTTGAATTCATCGAACGATATGGATTAAATCCTTCAGATGCTAGACCCAATCTAACATTACGATTTTCTGATGAAAAATCAGGGTAGCGAGCATCCATCATCTTCCATGCCACATCATCAGCCGGATGTCTTAGTTTTCCATCTTCTTTTCGTTCCTCTTGGTGCCATCTCATGAGTTTGGAAAATTCTTTGCACATAAACATCCTTTGTAACCTTGGTCTTAGAGGAAAGTACCACATAACATTTGCTGGCACTTTGGGAATCGACTTTGGTGGATCATTATTATCAACGATGTCTTCTTTTTCTTTTACAGCCCACCTCGAAAAACCACAAATGTCACAAGCCACTTTATCTTTATTCTCTGCCTAATATAACATGCAATGGTTTGGGCAGGCATGTATTTTATGGTAATCAAGACCTAAATCCTTACTTACATTCTTTGCAGCTTAGGAAGACAAAGGCAACTGGGCATCAGGAAAGGCTTCTTTTATAAGCTTTAGTAATTCCCCAAACGCAGACTCGTTAATTCCATAAGCACACTTTAAATGATTAAGCCTGATCAAGAAACTTAGTCGAGAAAATTTAGTGCAACCAGGATATAACAGTTTTTTCCTTCTTTAACATGCCGATAAGATTTCTCGGCCTTTGAATTTGGTTCTACTACAAAGTTCCTGGGATTTTGACCAAATTTGTAACCCGCACATTTGAACATCACATCCAAATTATCCTCAAAATCCATCTCCGTTGCAAAATCCATATGGTCATCAACTCCTAATAATTTTGTCTGTGAAACTTCGCAAATCCACCCGGTATGTAATGGAGAAGGGCCATTAAAAATAAGATGATCGTATATGAGTTTTCACAATACCAATTACGTTCTGTACATTTTTTGCAGGGGCACTTCATCTCATCACCTACTTTATAAATGGGAAATGCATTTCTTAGAAAAGCTGTTACCGTTCTTACATATTCTGCACTCGATCTCGGAAGTCCTATCCATATGTAATACTCACTATCCATTGTCACAATCTAACCACGGCCTAACAAGACCAAATTTGTTTCCACTAATAGTTTCAAGACACGAACAAGGGCTATCCTGTAAGGTTTGACTAAATTAGGAATAAAAACAAAACAAGTTAATAATTTACAAATATACATAATCGATATGATGATACAAAGACGATTGTTTTGATATGAATTATCACTAACTTTTGGAACTGAGTTATCAGGATAATACATAAAACAAGCAACTAAGGATACTGACCACAAATTCATAACATTACATGACTGCACCAAAACAAAACAGTACAGATACAAAGGCCATACAGGTGACACAAAGACGATGTAGTTGTACCTAATACAAAAAACGATGCAATAATTTAATTTTGTCTTCTAATGTTTAGCCCTTTAAGCTGGTCGTTAAGTCTACTAACGTCAGTTCGAAAACCAATAACTCGATTTTGCAGCGTTGTAAGTTGATGTTGTAATTCAATTGCATACTCAGCAGCTCGACTTGGAAACTGTTGGTCAATCCACTGCCAAAAGGTACACCCTATGGGATAAACACGACATCTAAAATAACGACGACCAATATTGAATCCAATCGAAATAACATCTTCTACAGCGGAATACCCACAATCACACTTTATGATTGGTAAGTCAGCTTGCTGTTCGTTAACCACTTGGTTGTTTTGATGCTGACGACGCAAGGCAGCACGACCATGCCGTCACATCGCCCTTTCTTCACGTCGTTCTTCTTCTAGCCGTTGTCTTCGGAGTTCTTCTTGCTCTAGTTCATACTCAAGCAAATCATCGTAGTGCCTTTCTTGCATCTCTACATAAAAATCAATAGGAGTTTCTGGTGATGATGGGTTTGACAATCCTAGATCACCCATGCCCAGGGTATCTTCGTAGTCATATGATGTAGGAAGAGAAATAGGCATTATTTAACTACAAACAGAAATAGACATTTAAACATTTAAATTGGATTTCTTTTGTCCTCTAAATTTTTTTCCCACCTGTTGAAATAAGCATTATTTACCAATACATCAATGGTTTGGAAAACATAAAAATACAGAACTTGCATAATTTCAACACATGCAACATATAAATACAACACTTCAAGTATAAAAAACCTTAATTTAAGGCAATCGGTATACCCAAATCGCCCAGAGACTTTGAACATACACCAAAATAAGTTAGCGACGATAAAAACTAAATAAAACCGAAATGATGAAGCCCTAACTACCTATAATTGTCCTAAATGACCCAAATTGGAGGTGTAAAGTTTGTAAAATAGGAGCAATCGAAGGTTTATAGTTTGTAACCGGAGGTACAGACTTACAGTAGCAATCAGAGGTGTTCTTGGACGGATTTCGTGGAGAGAGAAACGGATCGAAGGAGGAGTACGGAAGAAATTTATTTTGGGGGGAAGTATTTCGTGAATAGGGAAACTATCGCGCCAAATTTTCACTAAGCTGTAGCAAGGATCGGCTTGAACCGTTGGATTAATCTACATCTACGGTTCATTATTGTTTTTAAATGATAACGTGGATCACTAACTTGGCATGTACTTATCTAATGCAACACTTTGAACTGGTGTAGCAAGGATCGGCTTGAACCATTGGATTAATCTACATCCACGGTTACATATTTGTTTAAACTGATAACGTGGATCGCCGACTTGGCATGTATTTATGTAATGCAACACTTTGACCTGGTGTTGCACGTCACAGCACAAGAATTCCAACCGCAACACTGCGTTCACATTTAATGCAACAACAAATGAATGTTGTTGCAGAAGATCAAAGAATGCATAGCTATGGCCACACTTTTCATGCAACGCACACAAATTAGTGTCGAATATGCCCACTTTTGTAGTAGTGTATATAGAAAATCTTCGCCGCGTTTTATCCATCGCATATATAATCTGAAAATCATATTTTTATCTAATTAAAAGTTATTCCATAACATGACTATTTTTAAAATAGCATAGGTAAGATAAGAATTATAGTTTTAGCTTTCTAAAAATATTTCCATAGATTATACTAGTTAAAAATCATATTTTTAACTTATAAAAATATTTTCTTTAATATAGTAAAAACAATGAAAACATATTTTTCGAATTAAAGAAATCCTAATTTTATTTCAAAGGAAATCATATTTCTATGGCATTAAAAATTATATATTCGTACAATGAAGAATCACATTTTTAATCAAGGAAAAATTGTATTTTCAATCAAAGAAGGATCATATTCTTATATTCATACTTCATTATAGAAATCAAAGCTTTTTCTAAACAAAAACCGTATCTTTTTCTTATGAAAAAACATATTTTTCTATAGTTAACAATCATATTTTTAAACTAAGAAAAATCATATCATTGTGTAATTAAAAATCAAGTCTTTTATTAAGGAAAAATCAAAACTTTCTAAATCGAAAAATCCTTTATTCATAAACTGAAAATTCAAAAGAGAAAGAAAATTAAATGGACTCACATTTGCTATGCAAGGAGGGGGTTTCGCTGTGGACCGAGGAGAGGGGGCGTGTGTGCTGCAAGTAAGGAGGGGGAGGGGTGCTGAGGGTCGCAGGTGCCAGGGAGGCTGGATCAAGGACTAGTGGCGGCGGTCAGAGGGGCACGATGCGGCGTCAGGGGGGGTGCTGATCGATTTGGGGGAGTTTTTGGGGGCTAAGGGGCTTCTTCGTTGGCAGAGGAGGGATGATTGACGTGGAGGGGGCGGAGCAGCGACCGGGGGAGGGGGGGGCGATGGCACGGATCGCCACTGGCGACGGGGATTTGGGCGGGATCGGGGTCGACGAGGAGTTTCTTTTTTTATTTGTTTTTTTATTTAATGAACTGTCGGGGAGAGAGAAAAGGCCTGGGGGGCGGGGGGATTTATATAAAATATAATTTAAATTCTTTTAAATTCCCAAAAAGCAACTTTTTACTTTGACCTCCAAACGAGACCCACCTACTGTCGTCCATAATTAATTATCCCCATTTCGAAAGCAATGAGATATGTCTCGTAAGCCAATTCAACCGTTTCGTTCAGTTTCCGCTAAATTTAAAATATAAATTAATATAATAATCAAACTTGATTTTAACGTATATTTTAACTTACCGGAGCTACATACGAACTCTAAAAATTATAGAAAATTTATTTCTAGCTTCGTATTGACGATACGGTCCTAACAAAACTAATTTAATCAAATTCTGAGACCGTTGGAAAAATGGCCATTTTCTGGTCGATTGAAATTGATTGTAACTATCAAAACACGTTTCCTTTGCCACGCTCACATATTGATTCGAAAAATTACGAATTTTGGAATCTAGCAATAATTTGACATCCCAGATCCAACGAAAGTGGTTTCGTAGAAAACCGAGGTCGTTTGCAAAATTTCCATTTTTAAGGGCTAAAATTCCATAGTGACTATTCTGAATTTTCAACTGGGCATAACATTTTATTCCCGCTATGAAATTTCAATTTTTCGGATTCGTTGGAAAGATATTCTCAAATAGATTCTAATATTTTTCGTTTCGCCAAAATCCGGTTTATTTTGAATCTTGTGCATTCATTTGAAATTTGAAATCGAATTTTCAAACTACCGCGCCATTTTCAATTCCATTTATAATTAGAATAAAATATTTATATTCTAACGATGATTCAAATAAATATATTCATTCTAATTCTATTCAAAATAAATTTCTCATCGTTATTATTTAAAATAACATTTTAAATACTCGAAATTCGCTAAAATTGCCAAAATAAAATTTTTAAATTGGTTCGGATTTCCGGGTTATTACATTCTCCCCCACTTAAAACTTTTTGTCCCCGAAAAGGAACAAAGCTGAAAGTTATTTTTACAAACCAACTCAACTTTCATTATTTTCATTATGGCTTAAGTTCTTCAACTTTTTAGTTTCTAAGAACTTTTCAAATTCTTCAAAAATTTGGCTAAAACCCTAATTTTTCAAAAAAATTCGCCATAACCTCCCCTGCACGGGAGCACCGGGAAAATTCCTAAATTTCCATACAGGCCTCTCCAATCCAAAAAGAAAAAGAAACAGCCAAGCGGTTTGCCAATCGGCTCATAAAATCATCAAAAACCCCAAGAAATACAATATACATGTACCTATTTGTCGGGCAAACAATTTTATTCCTCTGCTCTAGCCTTCTTGCTATGTCCTGGTCACACATATATATGTACATGCATGCATTTCCAAACAATTTTCAATACAGTTCGATATTTGATACAATTTGGCTAAATGGTTCAAAATATCAAACCAATAATCAAACAACACAACCATCAATCAATTAGCCGATTAGCTTTTCAAATTGATACTTTGTTACATAGTCCAAAAATCAGATTTTTGATGCCAAATCACAACAATAAGCCCTATCTAGTTTTGGTTCTCAAACCAGTCAATTGGAAATATATAAATATCACACCTTCGAAACTCGAACACAAATACTGATGATGTCGCGACATCACCAGAATCATCCCCGAGCGACTAGAGCGTGATTCTATATCTATCCAGTATATAAAAACTTCGAATACCCGTGGATCAGACGTATATGCAAAATCTTTATATACTTGATTGTCCAAATCAATATAAAAATTAATATTCAAATACGAATAATTGAAATTAATTTTCAAAACAAAATTTGTTTTCAATTTTCATTTTCAAAAATTATCACTCTTCCGACTCATCCTAGGATACTGCTGATCCCATCTCTAACGAGTCATTCTCATTGGATATCACTAATCCAATCTCTGATGAAATCTTTCGTTTGGTTCTAACGTGTCTTGTTCTCCGAGCTTTGTAAACCAAAGCTCTGATACCAAGCTGTGACTACCCGAAATCCCGCTTACGGGAAATCGCGGATTGTACTGAGGACAAGACGAATCAGAACACAAACAGAAGAACAATACATTGTTAATTACAACAATTCCATCAGAATACAAGAATATACAAAGTATGAATAAATATTACACATCATAAATTATCAGAGATTTATATACATTATTGCAGCGTAAAATAATACAAAACACAACTGGAAGTAATACATGGATACAGAGCTTTCTGAATATCGCTTCAGTTGTAAATCAAGATCCTGTGAATATAAATTTGCAAAACCAAAACTACTAGCTGCCCGTGCGAAAAATAGGGGCACCCAGAGTTTAGGTTAAAACAATAAACTCCAGGCCAGTCAAGTGACTGGAGTGAGAACTAAAACAGTTATTAATCTTTATTTTAAAGTTAGGTAAATCAAGGGACCACGCCGTAAAAAACGGAACGGGTTTCCTACTAAGAATACCAGTGCTTAAAACAACAGCGCAATGCTAAATAAAGAACAATGAAGCAATTATAAGACCCATGTCCCATCACACAATGCAACACAAGCCGGAGGATAGGGTTTTACCTTATAATAGCCAAAGAATGCTTGATACGCTAAATTTCATCTTTTATTATTACTATAAATGTATAGTGTCAAAATAATTTCAATTATAAGTATCGATCATAGATGGCATAAGTTCCCCATACCACTATGTCGCCATATATAGGTTTACAAATTAAAATGCAAAATGTCATATTGGAAGTTGGATTTCCATCTATGAACCGAGGCAAGGGATCGTCCTCACTGCTTCGAGATGCTCTAGCCCGCCCCTCAGGACCCAGACTCAGGCGGGCCCTTGGATCGTCAGGGCCGGTCCACCGATGTGGATTAAAATGCCTGAACACTGCGTTTCCCCGCCCTTTGGGGCGTCAATGAGCAAAATGACTCCATCGGCTCCACATAGTAACCGATATATCTGAGGCGCCTCGCAATCCGACAACCACACATGTGAAAATAATATAAATGTCAGGGCTGGTAGGTCACTGACATCGCCCTATCTAGAAGGAAACGCATGTCCTCCCTAGTGTCCTCTCCCGTTTCTGGTTCACAACCGGGGTGTGAGGCTTGCGAATTAACGTTATACACAAAGTTGTGCCACACAGGCGGTGCTTTGATCATCAACCACAAGACTCTGCTTTTTAACAGAAGCCTTGATCATTTGCATCTTAGCATGCCACACAGGAAAACCAATCCATGCAACTGATATCCATTAATCACACAGAATGATATCCAATGTTAGACACACAGTCCATTTACAAGTCCGTTCTGGGTCTGAACGAAATCGGAGGCACCTTGTACCTCGCATATCCATCGATCTCTAAGTACGTCTGGACGATCACCAACTAATTCCCTCCTCTTGGGTGTACAGCCCAATCAAGATAATCAGTAATTATCCAGACGATGTGAAGTTCTCCGGTCTTCGACCACCGTCTTCATCCTCGACACATCGTCGAATCTGTTATTCAGAATGGGATAAACCCGGTCTTTCTGAATAACTCGCATATATAATAAACAAGTGTTACACAAACATAACATACGCCTCATTCCAATTCAGATTATTCTTTTATTCAAATATTCTTATACTTTGGGAAAGGTTCCCATTAATTTTATCAAAGATAAATTCCTTAAATTTATTCTTTAATCTTCTTTTGAATATCAATTCAAACCAAATTATGGTTCATCCAACCTAGTCGGGATTAGCGAACCTTATCGAAGTAATCACTTGTTAAATTTCCCAACCCCAACCTATTCATCCCATGAAGTAAAACTGGTCATACTTCATATTTAACACCACAGTGTTATCGGTAAATTCAATTACCATTTCAATTTCAAATCTAATTAAAGATTTAACAATCGCTTGGAGCAAAACTGGTGATACTCCATTCTTGATCATTTCAATCTAATTAAAGATTCATTAAAACTCCACTTGGTTTTAATCTTCCCAAAAATCAATATTAATGATCGTTTAACTTGGGAAATCATATCCTGTCTTTGACTGGGTTAAAGAACCAATGTCATTTAAAACACGGTTCACTATAAACCCAAAATCACATTCCATTCCATCAGCCTTTAACCGTAAATTAGCAAGTGAATAATTACCTAAGTAATAACCTCGAAGGCCGAAACCAGCATCAGATCAATATCGAGGAAACCATTCAAATTAACTAATCTCCAGTTAGTTTCTGATTTTCTTAACTCCGTTGGGTCTAAGAACAGTATTATTAAAGATACCATTCACGACAACCCAAAATCACATTCCATTTACAATGGAATCTTCATGGAAAACAAATCGATATATATAATCGATATAAACTTCCATAATAATATTAATGGAATAACGGCAAAGCCTTTTAAATTCCAGAGATATTAGTTGTCATCCTCCATAGAAATTCACTTCGATTATTACCAAATCGAATTCCATTCCATTCCAATTTATGTTATTAAATTGGTAAACTTTACTTTGGAAAAATCTCCTTTAAATCTTAACAAAAGATTTATAAATTCCAAATCACATTTCACTGTAAATTGGGATAAAGAACGAATGTCGTTAAAACACAGTTCACGATAAATCCAATTCACATTCCATTAATTATCGGGTTAAAGAACAAGTGTTATTTAAAACACTGTTCACGATTAACCCAAAATCCCATTTGATATTAAATACAAGGCTCTGAATGGAGAATATATCAGCTTATATTCAATATCAAATTCTACGACCAACTAATATCGTATTGAAAATAACGATATAAATATATCTTTCAAATTTCCATAATAATATCTGTATAATCACGAAATCTAACATCGAAATATTTCAAAGACAATTTCGATTCAAATCCATTCCAATTCAATTATTGGAAATTCTGGTTACTTTTAAAACCCTTTCAAATCCAATTTATTTATTTAAAAAATAAATGGATTATAATTCTAGTTCAAAAGTAGTTCATTTCAGTAAAAATCTATTTTTGTCTTCTCAAATATGAAATTTTTCATCCTAATTCTTTCCAAATCATTTCTTATGATTTTACACAAATTATTGCTATTTTTAATAATTTTATCAAGGCCCGCACAGTCGATTTCCATAAATGGCCATTGAACTGCTCTTACAACGACCTTTTCCGAATTTGATTTGGACATAATTCCATATCCAACCATTAGATTTCAAATATCTAATATTTATTAGAAAGCTCTTTTCGATACGAACCCTATGGTTCTGGTTTTAGGAGAATCCGACGGTCGGATCTCCCGTAATATCCATTCGAAGTCAATGATCGAAATTCGCGAACTGCCGCAGCGCGGCGCGTTCTATTCTGGCTATTATGTATATAATATATATATATATATATTATACATATTTCATCGATTTCCATTTAAAACATATTTTATAAATCGTTATAAATTCATTTTCAAAATGATTTCAACTTCCTATTCAATTTCCAATCAAAATTGAATATTCCATATCATTGATATATAAATGATAATATTTTCAAAACATTATATTTTGAAATCAATTCCTTTTCGCTATTCATTATAAAAATGAATAAAATTGACATAGATATCGCTCACGTCAAAATGGCGCATACCTAATCAACACGGCTTGATATATTTCAATAACTTTGTTATTCTATTCAACAAACGAATATTTTCTTCAACACATGAATTTTCTTTTATTCAACACATGAATATATATTTTATTCAACACATGAATTTTCTTTTATTCAACACATGAATATTCTTTTTATTCAACATATGAATTTTATTTTATTCAACACATGAATATATATATTATTCAACACATGAATTTTCTTTATTTTCCAACTTAGAATGAGGCCCAATCAATTACCATACAATGTGATTGATACGGATTTCATACACACACGTACACTACAACAATCAAACACAGTCAACCATCACCCAAAGTGCATTCTACACTGCATAAGCATCAAATATAATTATTTAACGCTTATAACAGCCTGTCAATCAATCGATCGACATACAGCTAATTATTGGGACTAGTGTATGGCCAATTTCATCCAAACACCCGTGTAGGATTTTCAAACAATCAAACGCAAGTCTTATTTGTGCAGTTGGGCGATGTGTAAAATTTATCGTCCCAATCCATATCAGTCAAATGTGTGTACATAAACAAATCGTCCGATTTGTTTATAACTATTTATTTTATATACACGTTAAAAATTATATTTTTAACCATAAAATAATTTATTTCATTCCACTACACACAATCATTTTTCACAACACATCAATCAAATAAACAAGTCATCCATGGTCTGTGGACGACGGGTGTCGGGTGCTGCTAAGAACCGTCTGCGTCCTAGTAAATATTTCAACTAGAAAACAAATTAAAAGTGAGAGGTTCTCACCAATTAGCTAAACCAAACGTCATGACTCTTCTTATGTAGAAAATCTTCGCCGCGTTTTATCCATCGCATATATAATCTAAAAATCATATTTTTATCGAATTAAAAGTTATTCCATAACATGACTATTTTTAAAATAGCATAGGTAAGATAAGAATTATATTTTTAGCTTTCTAAAAATATTTCCATAGCTTATACTAGTTAAAAAAATCATATTTTTAACTTATAATAATATTTTCTTTACTATAGTAAAAACAATGAAAACATATTTTTAGAATCAAAGAAATCCTAATTTTATTTCAAAGGAAATCGTATTTCAATGGCACTAAAAATTATATATTCATACAATGAAGAATCATATTTTTAATCAAGGAAAAGTTGCATTTTTAATCAAAGAAAGATCATGTTCTTATATTCATACTTCATTATAAAAATCAAAGTTTTTTATAAACAAAAACCTTATCTTTTTCTCATGAATAATCATATTTTTCTATAGTTAACAATCATACTTTTCTATAGTTAACAATCATATTTTTAAACTAAGAAAAATCATATCATTGTGTAATTAAAAATCAAGTCTTTTATTAAGGAAAAATCAAATCTTTCTAAACCGAAAAATCCTTTGTTCATAAACTGAAAATCCAAAAGAGAAAGAAAAATAAAAGGACTCACATTTGCTATGTAAGGAGGAGGTTTCGCTGTGGATCAGGGAGAGGGGGCGTATGCGCTGCGAGTAAGGAGGGGGAGGGGTGCTGAGGCTCGCATGTGGCAGGGAGGCTGGATCGAGGACTGGCTGCGGCGGTCAGAGGGGTACGATGCGGCGTCAGAGGGTCAGGGGGTGCTGATCGATTTGGGGGAGTTTTTGGGGGCTGAGGGGCTTCGTCGTTGGCAGAGGAGGGGTGATCGACGTGGAGGGGGCGGAGCAGCGACCAGGGGGGCAATGGCGTGGATCGCCACTGGCGACGAGGATTTGGGCGGGATCGGGGTCAACGGGGGGTTTCTTTTTTTTTGTTTTTTATTTAATGAACTGTCGGGAAGAGAGAAAAGGCCTTGGGGGGGTTATATAAAATATAATTTTAATTTTTTTAAATTCCCAAAAAGCAACTTTTTACTTTGACCTCCAAATGAGACCCACCGACTGTCGTCCATAACTAATTACCCCCATTTCGAACGCAATGAGATATGTCCCGTAAGCCAATTCGACCATTTCATTCAGTTTCCGCTAAATCTAAAATATAAATTAATATAATAATAAAACATGATTTTAACGTATATTTTAACTTATCGGAGCCACATACCAACTCTACAAATTATAGAAAAATTATTTCTAGCTCCGTATTGATGATACGGTCCTAACAAAACTAATTTCGTCAAATTCTGAGACCGTTGGAAAAATGGCCATTTTCTGGTCGATTGAAATTGACTGAAACTGTCAAAACACGTTTTCCTTTGCCACGCTCACATATTGATTCAAAAAATTACGAATTTTGGAATCGAGCAGTAATTTGACATCCCGGATCCAACAAAAGTGGTTTCATCGAAAACCGAGGTTATTTGCAAAATTTCCATTTTGAAGGGCCAAAATTCCATAGCGACTATTCTGAATTTTCAACCGGGCTTAACTTTTTATTTCCGCTATGAAATTTCAATTTTTCGGATTCGTTGGAAAGATATTCTCAAATAGATTCTAATATTTTTCTTTTTGCCAGAATTCGATTTATTTTGAATCTTGTACATTCATTTGAAATTTGAAATCGAATTTTCAAACTACCGCGCCATTTTCAATTCCTTTTATAATTAGAATAAAATATTTATATTCTAATAACGACTCAAATAAATATATTAATTCTAATTAGATTCAAAATAAATTTATCGTCGTTATTATTTAAAATAATTCATTTTAAATACTCAAAATTCGCTAAAATTGCCAAAATAAAAATTTTAAATTGGCTCGGATTTCTGGGTTATTACAACTTGGTGGAGATTGAGGGGCATTTGGGGTGCTGCACTGTTTAGGGTGCTCTCGAACCTGCCCATATATATATATATATATATATATATATATATGTATATGTATATGTATAGAGAGAGAGGGAGGTTCTATGTCACCCCAAATTTATAGCACCCCAAATGCCCCTCATTCTAGACCACCCATTTATATTTAAATAAGTTAGTGGAGGGAGAGAAAGTTAGTGGGAAGAGAGAGAAACGAGAATGTGTGGTGGAAAACAGAGGGGCAAAAGAGGTGCTGCACTATTTGGGGTGCTCTTGATCCTATCTCATATTTATATATATATATGTATATATGTATGTACGTATATATATATATATATATATATAAAGAAACACAGGTAGCTTGAGAAGTTTTTATCTCTATTTTTTTTGTTTATTTGTGCTTATTCTTGTAAAGGAACATATATATATATATATATATATATATATATATGCATAGAGTCCTCCTTGTAATTACAGTTTTAAAGATTGGATGGTATTTTATTGACATGGCAAAGTAACTGAGAAGCAATGAGTAAAGCAATGATTAAATTTCTGTAAGAAAAAAAACACTTCAGAATGACCAACCTCATCCAAATCCATGTCTCGATCAAAAAATGGTGGTTAGAATCCAAACTGACATGAGCAACACCTATGTTAACAAAGAAACCAACACTAATGATGTATTTTAATAAGAGAAAGACAATGGATTAGTGCTAAAAATTGCACACATTCAGTACAAAAGAGAGCCATATATATAAAGGTTTACAACATGACAGTCAAACTTAGAAATAAATGCAATACATCCTTTTAGTTTATCGTAGTTTTAATATGACGTTCCAATTTGAATACTCCCAAATCTTTGAAGTCATCATAGCCCCTCTCAAAGGCGGCTTCATTCCCTAGATGAATAACTCCCAACAGCTACATGGCAAGGCTTTGATCAACTTTAACACCTCCCCTTGATCCAAGCTTGCACATACCAATTTCCTTCATGAAGTGTTCATGCTTGACTTGATTCAAAGCCTTAGTGAATAAATCTGCATTTTGACAATTTGTTCCACAGAAATGCAGGACAACCTTCTCTTCGGCTACCAAATTTCTGATGAAGTGGTATTGCACATCATTGTGCTTAGTCCTTGCAAGAAATGCAGGTTTCTTTGTCATAGCTATAGCGGACTTGTTGTCACGCCAAATCTCCAACGCTTCTTGTTGCTCATAGCACAAGGATTTCAACAACTTTTTTTTAGCCATAAAGCTTGCTTTGCTGCAGCTCCCACAACAATATATTTAGCTTCTGATGAAGACAGAGCCATAGTATCTTGCTTCTTTACACTCCATGTCACAGCTCCAGAACCAAGATTAAATACAGATCTTGACATGCTCTTTCTATCATCAACACTTTTGGAATGCCTTTCTTCATGAGCTTGAAGTGAGCCCATAAGTTCATCAAACGTGTATGTTTCCATGTCTTTGGACTCTTCAATTGTAGTGACAACATGATCAAATTTTTTTATGAGACTTCTTAGCACTTTGCTTACAACCTATTGAGATTTGATCTCTTCACCATAAGACCTCATCTGTTGCATAGTACTTGCAATTCTTGACAGGTACTCTTGAACTGTCTCCATTTCTTTCATCTGGGACGTCTCAAACTCCCTCCTAAGTGATTGCAATCTCACTGCAATCACCTTCTTTTCTCCCAAGTATTCTTGCTTGAGAATGCTCCAAGCTTCTTTTGCAGTAGAAGCCGCTGCAATTCTTGGAAAGATCTCATCGTCCAAAGATTATGGATAATATAAAGGGCCATTGCATCCTTCTTTCTCTTATCTCTCAAATCTTGGCTTGGTTCAGCCGGTGCATCATCTGTGAACCCATCTTCTACAATGCTCCACAACTCTTGTGATCTAAAGAGTGTTTTCATCTTTAGACTCCAGAAGTGATAATTCACTCCCTTAAACATAGGCAACTGGGTAACTGGATTCCCATTGCCACCAACACTATTATTGTTGTTTTGCATAATCTCACACAGTGTTTTCTGTGCTTTAATCCTCACACAAAACACTCAATCAAGCTCCTAAAATACCCTCTGGCTCTAATACCAAAATGTTGGATTGAAGAGGAGAAGGATACCTAATTTTAATGGAGGAAGAAAACCTTTTTTAGTTTCCTTACTTTCTTACAACCATACAAAATGATCACCCATATTTATATAGTGGTTTACATGACCTTACAATTCAATAGACACCCCTTTATTAATAGAAATAATACTTAACGAACAGACACACCATTCATTAACATGACTTTTGACTCATAAGACACAACCATTAACTTAAATAGACACAACAAATTACGAACCCACATTAATTGGGTTTACTTTCCAACATAGTGCACTGATAAGAACGATCTCTAACATTCATATAGTGAGAAACAAGCAAAGATTTCGAATAAAGTATAAGGATTTCGAATCTTAGCTTTTCTCATCGAATTGTGTGGATACTAATTATTAAGGAAAACAACATATTTTTTGCAACCTGAAGATATAGAGCCAATAGACTACAAAATAAGAAGAAACGATGATTTTAAGATGATAATTGATTAATCTAAGTTATGAGTTAGAATTAGAATCTTATACTGGTCAGTCAAATTTCAAGGATCTAAAATGATATATGGCATAATAACTGGTTATTTTGAATCTTTCAGTCCAAGCTACAAATATAGTATGAATCTAAAATCTAGCAAAAATCATCTATCTATATCTGAAAACTTCATATGCATAACTAAATAGAGAAGCAAGCAAAGAGCAACTGCATGAAAAATATGGTAATAATCTCGGGAATTTAATGCCAAAAACCCAGTATAAATAATGAACGCTAGGTTATGCAAATTATAAAAGGATAAATGATTTAATTTTGAGAACAAAATGGCCTTTTTTTTGAAAGGAAATAAAAAATCCACTTTATTAAACTAATCAGGAATTTTTTTTTTTCAAATTCCTTTACTAAGACCAATATCATTTCAACGTGTCAAATTTATAGTAATTCAGAAATTATACATCAGTTTTGACTATGGAGTGTATACAGTTATCAGATATCTTTTAACTTTGAATTCGGAAAAAGGGAGTTCTCAGAAGAAGACAAACATGAAGAAACTGACTAATATCAATAAAAAAATCAGCAGATGGGTCCTAACCTCTTCTATGAAAAGAAAGAACGCAGGTCTACCATGTTTTACAAGCATTGTTAATATGCACTATTAGTAAACTAAATTAAATTAAGTCCAACAAAAAATCCCTTAAACATGGATAAAATCCATTATGCTATTCATATTAACAAAAAAGGTTCACTCTAATTCGTATTTTAACCTTGCATATCATATATACATACTAACCAAGCCATGGAAATTTCGTAAAATTGAGAAAAGCACTCTAAGAATTGAGATGATATTGTTCGAGAAGAATTAAGGAAAGAGGAGGAAATCCACACAATTAATGAGAAAATAGGAAATTGTTCCGCTTCTTTATTATTTTGAACATATGCCATATGTAAAGCAAAACCAGTATAAAATCACATAATATATTATTCAAGTTGCAACAACCCTTTTTATCCATAATCCAAGATTGCATTTACAAAATCTAGATATTGTAAAATAGGATTATATAACAATTTGTTGTTTAGATTTCAACCATTGATTAAAAAATGTTAAACAAAAATATAGTGGATTGGACATTACTCAAAAAAAGAAGGGAGTTGTATTTAATTCTCCCATTATTGCAATACTGGTTAAATAATTCAATTACAAATAAATTGCTTGTTTCTGCATTTTATGATGTATTAAATGAAGTTTATTCTGGTACCTTTTTAGAAAGCACATGTATTTAGTGGATATAATACTGCAGATTGGTTGTAGGAGAGAGAACATTTAAAAGTTAAAATAGAACAGCTTTTTGTAGTTTGAGAAATAAAATCATTTGTAGCATAATATATATGAAACAATTAAAAAAAAGAGAGATTTTAGTATGGAAAACGAATAGGAAAATTAAGGGGGAAAATTAACCTTGATTACTTCTTTTATTGTCCTCCAACCCGTTATAGTTCTAGTGAAGTGCTAGGCTGAACATAGTTGCTGGAAGGATAAGGAAACAATCGTATCAGAGGAATACAAATTATTAGTATACCTAACAAAATTCAGAAAACAATTGTTACAACCAAAAGGTAAACAATTTTACCTACACTCCACGCATGGAATATCCACATGAAATGATTTTTACCGAAACAACATCAAAATTATTACATTTATGTACAAAACAAACTTATAAACTAGTCTCATTATGTAACAACCCGGAATTTTGGGGCCAATTTAAACTTTTTATTTTAGAAATTTTAATGGATTTCAATATTTAAAATAATTTATTTTAAATAATAATGAATAAAAATTTATTTTAATCGAAGTTAAAACGAATAAATTTAATTTAATCATAAAAGGAGTTAGAAACAGCACTGCAGTTTGAAAATTTGAATTTGAACTTTGATCGAATATACATGATTCATTTTAAATCAGAATTGAGCGAAACCAGAAATATGTAAATCTGTTTAATCATATCTTTCTAACGAATCTGAAAAACTGAAATTTCACTATATAAATTGAAAGTTATGTCCAGTTTAAAATTTTGAAAAGTCGTTGTAGAATTTATATATTTTAATATTATATATTGGCCTTAAAAAAAGCCATTTTGCAAATGATCTCGGTTTTCGACGAAACCGCTTTTGTTGGAACCGGAATGTCAAATTATTGCTAAGTTTCAATTTTCATAATTTTTCGAATTAATATGTAAGCGTGACAAAAGAAAACGTGTTTTATCAGTTTTAGTCAATTTTAATCGACTTGAAAATGACCATTTTTCAAACGGTCTCAGAATTCGATGAAATTAGTCTTGTTAGAACCGTATTGTCAAACCATAACCAGAAATAATTTTTCTGTAATTTTTAGAGTCCGTATGTGGCCCCGGTAATTTAAAATATATGTTTGAATTTAATAATTAAATGATTTATAATTTAATTTAAAGAAAAACATATAGTAACAGCCGAAATGGTTTACGAAACATATTCCATTGCGTCCGGGATGGGGGTTATTAGATAGGGGTGACACTTGTTGGATTTTGTTTGCAGTTAAGAACGATATGCGAGTTATATTGAGTTAAATAAATTAATTAAATAAAAAAATACAGTATAAATACACTGTATATACCGTAACCCTAATATCCCAAAGCCTACAGCCGCCGTATCCTCTTAAACCAATGGCCATGGCATTCCCAAATTCAACCCTTAATCACTTCAAATCCACGCAACAATTCCACTATCATCCAATGTGATAATCGAAGAGGGAAGTTAGATCTAAATTCTCATATGGCTATGATTGTTTTTCATTCGGTATTCTATGAGATCTCAGAGCTCAAAAAGCCGACAGTTGCACGCAAATCGAGGGGGAGATGGACCGCCGAGCTGACCATGGACGGGGGCGCCAGAAGAGGAGGCCAAGCTCGACGTCGCGGCATATGTAGATGAGGGTCCGACTTCCTGAATAAGGTGCAATGGCGAGGTTTTCAAATCGAGGTCATGGGTTCATCATTACAGAAACAAACGACAGAAGGAAGAAAGGATTGGAAAAGAAATTTGGAGGGGGGTGACGTGGCAGAATCTTAGTGGGTGAGATGGTTTGTTTGTTTATTTTTATAATCTAAATTTCCAATATTTAAACGTTCATAACTCACTCAAACCTTATCAGAATTTGACGAAACAAAATGCGTTGGAAACCTCTTGACGAGAGCTTCGTGATGGAACTGACCGGATCTGAAAACAAGCACTTTGGAAATTCAGCCAAATTTGAAAGCGAACAGGAATTCAGTTAAAGCGATGTGAGATTTCTCTTTTAAAAATTAATGAAATTATTATTTTCTTTCTGTTTGAAATCGATATATGTAGTGATAAAATCAGATATGTGATTTTTGGATTGAAATTTGTTTATCGTGTGATTGATTTGCGATGCTCATATTTTGTTAGACCAGTAATGTTAACATAGAAATATCATATTTGGGTATACAAGAATGTTAACATAGGGGAATGATTTTTAGTGTTTTAAATATCAAGAATGTTAACATAGGAAATTTTAATGTTATGAATATACACTAGAATAGGAATTATTCATTTTGTTTAAAACATGTTAGATAAATTAACATTTTTGTTGAAACTTGATTTATGAAACAGAATTAACATTTTTGTTGAAACTTGATTTATGAAACAAAATTAACAAACTTGATTTATGAAACAAAATTAACATTTTTGGTCAAAAGAAAGATTAGCGAAAGAAATTAACATTTTTGGTCAAAAGAAAGATTAGCGAAAGAAATTAACATTTTTGGTCAAAAGAAAGATTAGCGAAAGAAATTAACATTTTTGGTCAAAAGAAAGATTAGCGAAAGAAATTAACATTTTTGGTCAAAAGAAAGATTAGCGAAAGAAATTAACATTTTTGGTCAAAAGAAAGATTAGTGAACGAAATTAACATTTTTGGTCAAAAGAAAGATTAACATTTTCATTGTAAAATGTGACATTATAGTAAAATTAACATTTTATTTGGAAATATATTATGCATATAAAATAAATATTTTTATGCATTAAAAAGAATGATATTTTTGTGTTAAACTTGATTAGTGAAAAAAATTCACATTTTGTTAATATTAAAAGGATTATAACAAAATTCACATTTTGTTAACATTTTATGTAAAGGAAATTAAAAAGGACATTTTTGTCACTTTGAAATAAAGGAAACAAAAAGGACATTTTTGTATATTAAAAATGAATTAGACAAAATGGCTATTTTTGTATATTAAAAATAGAATATTAGAAAAATTATCATATTTTTACAAGCAGAATATGTTGGCATTAAAAATCTACTTTTAATGTAAAATAGAATATTAGAAAAATGATCATATTTTTACAAGCAGAATATGCAGACATTAAAAATCTACCTTTTAATGTAAAATAGAATATTAGAGAAATGCTCATATTTTGACAAAGCAAAATATGTTAACATTAAAATCTTATATTCAAAGAAAAGAATAGAAAATTACATTTTTATATGAATTCAAAGAAAAGAGTAAAAAGCACATTTTTATGTGTATTCAAAGAAAGAAATAGGAAAGTACATTTTTATATGTATTCAAAGAAAAGAATAACAGATTACAATTTTTGTGCGTAATCAAAGAATGAAATAAAAAGTTTACATTTTTAATGCAATCAAAGAATGAAAAGAAAAGGTTACATTTTCATGTAGTAAAAGAAATAAAAGATTTCATTTCTATGTGATATTAAAAATATTCATTTTGTCCTTTAGAATGAATTTCACCAAATATTCATTTTTGGTCAAATATGATTAGTGAAAAGAATAACATATTTTTGTCAAAGAATAATTAGTGAAAATAAAAACAACTTTTATTTGAAATATGTTTTGCGAATAAAAATAACATTTTTGAATTGAAATTTGTTTGTAAATAATAAAGAACACTTTTCATTAGAAATGTTAATATAGATAAAGAGGACAATATTAACATCTTTGTTAATTAGATTATAAAGAACAAAATTAACATCTTTGTTAATTAGATTATAAAGAACAGAATTAACATTTTTGTTAAGTAGATTATAAAGAACAAAATTAACATGTTTTGTTAATTAGATTTTGTTAAGCAAAATTGACATGTTTTGTTAAGTAGATTTTGTTAAGCAAATTAACATGTTTTGTTAATTAGTTTATGTTAAGTAAAATTAACATGTTTTGTTAATTAGATTACATTAAGCAAAATTAACATGTTTGTCAAAACATGATTATTGAGATAAAATAACCTTTCTGTGTTAAACATGTTAGTGAAATAGAGAATGAACCTTTTTACCCATTGAAAAGGCTTAGTCAAAAATAGACATTTTTGACACTTTGAAAAGAATGAAGTAAAATATTCATTTTGTCATTTAAAAATGAATGAGACTGAAAATATACATCTTGGTAAATAAATAAGAGTCGAGATTTTTATTGTCATTTGTTCACAATAAAAAGAATTGAAATATATGTTTATGATATTGAAATGTTTGATGTGTTAAATATATTGTTAGCTGAATATTACACTGCCATTTACAAGTCATCCGACTTGTTTATGTGATTGGGATGATAATTTTTACACATCGCCCAAGTGCACAAATAATTTATTATGTGTTTGCTGGATAAAACCCCACACAGGTGTTGGGATGATATTTGATCTACACTAGTCCCAATATTTAGTGTAGAATCCACTCTGGTTGATTGATTGGATGTTTGATAATTATTTATCATAATTATTGATTTCATGCAATATATGGTTGTTGATTGAGTCACATTCCAATAAAGGATATTCTAGAAAAGAATATTTTAGAAAAGAATATATTTTATAAAAATATATTTTTATTGAAATGAACTAGTTATTAACTAGAATAAATCATTAAATTAAGATTTAATGAAGTTTTCCAATTAGTGAATATTTAATTGAAATTTAATTAAATGAATTGGATTTTGGGTTGGTCGTGAATGGTGTCTTCAATAACACCTTTCTTAAACCCAGTTGAGAAATGAATAAATCTTTTAATTAAGATTATTAAAAGTTTTCAATTTATATTTAGTAATTGGAATAAGATGAAATATGAGTTGGGTTTATTGTGAACTGTGTTTTTAAGTGACATTTGTTCTTTAACCCAACTGACAGTGAAAATATGATTTGGAATTTATAAATCTTTCATTAAGATTTAAAAATGGAAATTTTCCAAAAGTAAAGCTTTCCAATTTAATATATTAAATTGGAGTTGAATGGAATTCGAATTTATAATAGTCGAGATAAGCTTCTGTAAAAGAATACCAATACTAAATATGGAATTTAAGAGGCTTTGCCGTTATTCCATTTATATTATTGGTCGGATACAGAAATTTATAACGATTATATATTGATTGATTTCTGTGAAGATTCCATATTTAATGGAAGTCGATTTTGGGTTTATCGTGAATGGTGTTTTAAAATGACATTAGTTCTTTAACACAGCTAAAGATAAGATCTATTTCTTAAATTTAAATAATCATTGAATAATGATTTTTGATATTTAAACCCAAATTGGTTTTTTTAATGAATCTTTAAAAGAAAGATTTAAGAATTAATTTAAAGAATTTATCTTTGACAGAATAATGTGAATATTTTGTTTAAAGGAATATTTTGAATTGGAATGAGGCGTTGGATGTGTTTTATACAACATTTGATTTTTAATTATAAAAATACGCAAGTTATTCAGGAAGACCAGGCTTAACCCATTCCGAATAATTACTACGACGATGAAGAGTCGAAGATGAAGACGGTGGTTGAAGACCGACGATCTTCACATCGAATGGATGTGTTGCTACAGAGACCCTTGATGGGAGTGGCTACCTTGAAGGGGCTTCAGTGGTGGTCGTCCGGACTATTGTTGATTGTTCGGATTTGGTTTTCGCTCAGACCCAGAGCACAAGCTTGTAAATGGATGCGTGTCTGACATTGGATTTCGTTCCAGGCGAATTAAATTGATTGTTATTAATGTATATCTGTTTGGTGGTGGAGAATTTATTCTCTGCTTAACACCCTGGTATATATTAATAGTGATTGATCGCAGGGCGTGAATTGTCAATGTGGCATGCCAAGATGCAATTGATCAAGGCTTTTGTTGAAAAGCAGGGCCTTGTGGGATGATCAAAGTATAGCCTATTACGGCATAGCTTTGTGTATATCGTGACTTCGCGAGCCTCACACCCCGGTATGAGTCAAAAACGGGATATGGACCGTAGGGAGTGCACACGTTTCTTTCTAGCTAGTGGTAGTGTCAGTGCTTAAACTGGCTGGCATTTTACTTATGTTGATGACGGATTTTGAGGCGCCTCGGATTTTTATAGGCCGTTAGTGGTCATACTATTGGTTCAAAGGAACCGGGAAACGTGTGTTCAGGCATAACCAATCCACTGCCGATAGGCGGGGACCGGCCCTACCGCTCTAAGGGTTCACTGCGGGGGATCCTGAGGCATTTGCTAGAGTGTCTCGAATCGGAGAGGAGCTTGCCCCTGGCCTCGACTCATGATGGAAATCAAATTTCCAATACGACCTTGCGGTTTTGATTGTAGAACTAGTATGGCGACATAGTAGGATGGGGTACTATGCCGTCTATGATTAATACATTATGATTAAAAGTGTTTTTGGAATATATATATACCCATTGATTTACACACTATTATTAAATCCGTTTTATCGTATCAAGCATCTTATGACCATTATAAGGTAAAACCCTATCCTCCGGTTTGCGTTGCATTGTGTGATGGGACTTGGGTCTTATATTGGTTTCATTTTTCTAAAAAGCATTGCGTTGTTTAACGTCTTACTTTATTTTATGCACTGGCAATCCAATGGAGTAAACCCGTTCCGCGTTAGCGGCGTGGTCCTGTGATTAGCCTTATTATTAGATAGTTAAGTTAAGATTTCTCATACCAGTTCCATGACTGACCTGTAGTTTGTTTCACTGGCAAACTCGAGTGCCCTTATTTTCCACACGGGCAGTCGAGTAGCTTTTTGCAGATATATTTACAGGATCCTGGTTTACAGCTTAAGCGGTATTCGGAAAGCTCTGTATCCGTGTAGTATTTCTATTTTTGTAATAAGTATTCATACTTTGTTACATTCTTGTACTCTGATGTAATTGTTGTAATCAGCGATAAAATGTTCTTCAGTTTGTGGTCTGATGTGTGTTGTTCTCAAAGCAATCCAGGCTTTCCTTTAATGGGAAGTTTTGGGTCGTCACATTTGGTATCAAAGCTTTGGTTTACAGAGCTCGAGAACAAGACACATTAGAACCGAACGAAAGAATTCATCAGAGATTGGATTAGCAATATCCAATGAGAATAACTCGTTAGAGATAGGATCAGTATTATCCTAGAACGAGTGTGAAGAGTATTATTTTCTTTAAAAATGAAAACAAATTTAGTTTTGAAAATTTTATCTTAAAATACGTATTTGAGTATATTACTATATTTTAATGTGGACAATCGAGTATATAAAGATTTCAAATATACGAGTAATTAATGGATATTCAAATTTTTAATATACTAAGATAGACGTAGAATCACACTCTAGTCGCCCGTAGATAATTCTGATGATCGGTGCACCATCATCGGAATCTATGTTCGAGTTTCGAAGGTGGTATATATATATATATTTCCATTGTCTGGTATGGGAACCAAAAACTTAGTTAGTATACATTGCTGTGATTTGCACTAAGAATATGATTTTTGACGATATATAAAAGTTATATATATTTGAAAAGTTAATCACCTAATTGATTGCTGGTTGTGATGTTTGATAATTAGTTTCACTAATTAAAATATTAGAATGATAAATAATTCCAATAAATAAAAATTTAATTAAGTTAGTAAATTAAACAACTTTTAGCTAAGTTCCTTTTCGAGGACGAAAAGATTTTAAGTGGGGGCGATTGTAACAACCGGAATTTTGGGGCCAATTTAAAATTTTTATTTTAGAAATTTTAATGGATATCAATATTTAAAATAATTTATTTTAAATAATAATGACTAAAAATTTATTTTAATCGAAGATAAAACGAAAAACTTTAATTTAATTATAAAAGGATTTAGAAACAGCACTGTAGTTTGAAAATTTGAACTTTGATTGAATATACATGATTCATTTTAAATCAGAATTGAGCGAAACCAAAAATATGTTGTAATGACCCAGAAAATCTGAACCAATTAAAAAAAATTTAAATTGGCTATTTTAGTGGATTTTAAATATTTAAAATAAATATTTTAAATAATAACGATGAAAAGTAAGTTTGAATCGACATTTGAAAACGAATATAATTAATTCAAATTATAAACAAGGTCTGAAATGGCGCGATCGTTTCAATATTTGAATTCAAACTTTGACTGACTGTACCGGGTGCAAAACAAAACGGATTTGAGTGGAACCAAAAATATTTAAATCTGTTAGTGAATACCTTTCTAACGAATCTAAAAAATCGAAGTTTCATAGCGAGAAGCAAAAGTTATGGCCAAATAAATTTTCAGAAAGGTCGCTATAGAGTCTATATAGCCCGTGAAAATGACCATTTTGCAAACAACCGCGGAATACGACGAAACCACTTTTGTTGGATCTGGGATGTTAAATTATTGCTAGGTTTCAAATTTCATAATTTTTGAAGCTAGAATGTGAGAGTGGCAAAGGAAAATGTATTTGGTCTATTTCTATTAAATTGGATCGACCAGAAAAGGGCCATTTTTCAAACGGTCTCAGAATTCGACGAAACTAGTTTTGTTGGGACCGTATCGTCAAAACATAGCTAGATTTATTTTTATGGAATTTTTCGAATTAGTTTGTGGCCCTGGCAAATTGAAATGTATGTTCAAATTAAATATTGAATGTTTTATATTTTTAATTTGAAGGAAAACTGACTGAAACAGTCGAACGGGCCTACGAAACATATCCCATTGTGTTCGAAATTGGGGTAAAACGCTAGGGACGACAGTCATTGGGTTTGGATTGGAGTTCGTATGAGACAAGGGGTATTTTGGAAATTTAAAAATATATAAATAAATAAAAATATCTCATTGGCCACATCACTTTCTCTCTCCCCGACTCTATCCAAAACTGACGACGGAAAGCCTTTCCTTTCTTCTCTCCTCGATTTCTTCTAATCCGCTCAATAAAAACCCCTGCCCCTTTGGAGAATTTTGTAGTGCTCGAGAAGATCTTCAAATCCATATATAGTTTGGATTTTTTCGTTGTGTGGTTTGGGAGAATCAACACCTGGAAGTTGCGGGTTTCAAACTGCCGCCGCACCCTCATCAGGCCGTCGAACTGGCCCAAACCCCCCCTACGCACGTGCGCCTCTCCTCCCCCTTCGACGCTGCGAAGGCCGATCGACGAATAGCTACCCGAATTCGAAGAAAAATCCAAACCTAGTTTGAACGAAACAGCTGAGGTACGGTTTGAATTATTTTAAACTATATTATAGCAGTTTAAAGCGCTACGGTTTTTGATTTCACTATAAGAATCATATCTTTTTCGTTTCTTGACGAAATTCAGTGAAACAAGAGATAGTGGACTCGTGTGGACGTCTTCTACATTCTAGAAGAGACCGCATATTTTTCTGAGCCTTCTGCTATTTTTGGTGGAGCGGAACCCAATGTGAGATTTCTAATTTATAAACGATATGGAAAACGACGATGTATAAATTACATAGTCGATGTATGAGTTATATCAGCATTGTACACCACTTGTATAAGCGTTGTATAAGTTGTACGTTTGATGTGTAAGTTATATATGCGTTGTAAAAATTATATATGTGTTGAATAGAAGTGAAATGCTTATATATATATATATATATACGCCCCTCGTCCACAAACCATGGACAATATTTATTGATTGTGATTGGTGTGAAAATTGGTTGATAGCGAATGGTTGATTATAATTGTTTGTGGTTGAAATTGATTGATTGTGGTTGAAAGATACCCGTTTGTGGTTGAGAATTATTTGGTTGAAACCACATAGGATTAGTTTGTGGAAATGAAAAAAATATACATGCCGCCGCGTGCGAACTAGATGCATGAATCCCCATTGTCAAAAGCTGCGTGGCTTTAAGGTAAAGCGAGGAGCCGTACTAGGGACGGCCCCGGTTTTAACTACCCTGTCATTATGCTGCCGAAATTTTGAATAATATTCATGTGTTAGAATTATTTTCATATATTGAATAACCTTCATGTGTTGAATAGAAATTCATTCGTTGAATAGAAATTCATGTGTTGAATGGTATTCTTGTTTTTAAATAAATTGTTTTAACAACAAAAATCACATTTTTACTCTATATATACAAACTATAGAAAACATTCGTGTGTTAAATAGAAATTCATTCGTTGAATAGAAATTCATGTGTTGAATAGTATTCGTGTTTTAAAAGAAATTGTTTTATAATAAAAATCCTATTTTTATAATCTATATGATTTTTGCAATAAAATTCACATTTTTACTATATATGTACAAACTATAGAAAACATTCATGTATTGAACAGAAATTCATTCGTTGAATAGAAATTTATGTGTTGAATGGTATTCGTGTTTGAAATAAATTGTTTTATAATAAAAATCATATTTTTATCATCTATATGAACTATATAAAATAGTCGTGTTTTGAAATAAATATTTTTACAATAAAAATCACATTTTTACTATATACATGAATTGCTAAAAATAGTGAAGTGCCGAAGTGAATGTCTGTTGGATAAAAATATCATTTTTATCAAATGTATGAAAAGCATATATTTTTCAAATCGAAGAATCAATTATATATATATATAATTAAAATATATCAAATAACGAAGCTGCAGTTCGTGTTTTGAAACCGTGATTTCAAACGATTAGTGCGGGAGATCCGACCAGCGGATTTTCCCGAAACCGAAACCGTTGGGTTCGCTTTGGAAATATCCTCCCAACGATACCCACTTTGTGAAAATCCAACGGTTGGATTGTCTGGAATGTTTAATTCAAATCTGAAGAAAAACAGCGCCGGAATCGATTATATTTATATATATAATTATATTAAATCGAATAACGATGCTGTAGTTCGTATTTTGAAATCGAAACTTCAAACGATTGTGCTGGGAGATCCGTCCATCGGATTTTCCCAAAACTGGAATCATTGGATTCGTTTTGAAAAGATCTTTCTAATGATATAAAATCTGTGAAGATCCAACGGTTAGATTTTCAGATATGTGTAAATCAAATCTGAAGAAAAACAGTGCCACGGCCGTGTTATGACCCGAAGCGTCGTTTGAATAAATTGGCTATTTTAAAATAAATAAAAATAGCGCTAAATCGTTATAAAATATTATAAAGATTATGGAATGTGAAATTTAGAAATTAACTGAAGGTTGGCTAAGTCGAATGGTTTCCTGGGTGTTGATCTGATGTTGGTTTCGGCCTTCGGGGTTAATATTTGGGAAATCGTTCTCTTACCGATTGACGGTTAGTGACTAATGAATTGGAAAGAGGCGTATGTTGTGTTTGTGTAGCACTAGTTATTTATATACGTGAGTTGCTCAGAAAGACCAGGTTTATCCCATTCTGAATAACTGAATCGACGATAAGAAATCGAAGATGAAGACGGTGGTTGAAGACCGGAAATCTTCACCTCGTTAGGATGGTAACTGATGTCCTGATTAGGAGGAATCCCGAAATATGGATAATGAGTGGTGATCGTCCAGACATACGTGGAGATCGATGGGTATGCGAGGTATATAGTGCCTCCGGTTTCGTTCAGACCTGGAACGAACTTGTTAATAGACTGTGTGTCTGACATTGGATTTTATTATGTGTTGATTGATCTCTATTAAATAGACATTTGTTTGGCGGCGGAGAATTTATTCTTTTCCTTAACGCCCATCTCTGAGACGCATGAGCTCAGAGGTTGTATATTGACGGACATCAGTCGCATGGCATGAATTGCTAGTGTGGCATGCCTTAGTGGCAAATGATCAAGGCTTTTGTTGAAAAGCAAAGTCTTGTGGTGATGATCAAAGCACCGCCTGTGTGGCGCAGCTTTGTGTATAACGTGAATTCGCAAACCTCACACCCCGGTATGAACCAAAAACGGGAGAGGACCTCAGGGAGGGCATGCGTTTCCTTCCAGCTAGAGGTGGTGTTGGTGCTTAAACTGGCTGGCATTTATATTATTTTCACCAATGTGGTTGTTGCTGTTGCGAGGCGCCTCGGTTATATCGGTCGATCCGGGACCGATGGAGTCATTCGTTGCCTCACTTACGCCATATAGGTTGGGGAAACGTAGTGTTCAGGAATTTTAATCCACATCGGTGGACCGGCCCTGTCGCTCCAAAGGTTTGCCTGCGCGCTCGCCTGAGACATGGGCTAGATTGTCTCGAAGTCGGTAAGGACTATCTTTTTCCTTGGTTCATGACGGAAATCCAATTTCCAAATACGTGACTGTACGGTTTTGATTGTATACCTATATATCGCGACATAGTGGTATGGGGCATTAATGTCGTCTATGATTAATACTTATGATTAGAAATTGCTTTTGAAACATATAAACACTGGTAATAATATCAAATGCTTTTGTTTTATTCGTATCAAGCATATTTTGGCCATTATAAGGTAAAAACTCTATCCTCCGGTTTGCGTTGCATTGTGTGATGGGAACCGAGTCTTATAATGGCTTCATTTTTATAAAAAGCATTGCGATGTTTAAAAGAATTGTTTGTTTTAAAGCACTGGCAATCCGATGGAGTAAACCCGCTCCACAAAAGTGGCGTGGTCCTGTGATTAGCCATATTATAAATGTGTTGAGTAGATTTCTCATACCAGTCCCATGACTGACTCATAGTTTGTTTCACTTTCAAACTCGGGTGCCCCTTTTTCTACATGGGCAGCCTTGTGTTCAGGTTTAGCAGGCTTTTCTGGATAGCTGGAGCTGAAGATGGATTCTATCATTTATCTCTTTTTATGCTGTTCAGCTCCTATTGTACATTATGTTTTGTTTTCTGCTGTAGACATTTATGTATAGCTGAACTGTATTTGTACTAAGTATGATCCTGTATACTGGGTAACTCTGATGATGTTGTTTATCCAGTGTATTATTTGTTCATTATCTGGTGTATTTATTTAATTCTATTCTGCTGTTATCTGTTTATGTGTTATATTCCAAAGATTACCCTTGCCACCGTCAGTACAGGGTTTGGGGTTGTCACAACGTGGTATCAGAGCTTTGGTTAAGCTTAGTGCTGGAATATAACATTTTAACGAACTTGTCAGAAATAGAACCAGTAGAGTTCTAGGACGAATAACTCATTACAGATAGGATCAGTAATATCCTAGTATGAGTAAAGCAGAATGAAATACACCTCAATAGACACAATTACATTTGAAGTACATGTTTCTATGTTTTGAAATATCTTTTCTGTGACCTGACACTTGATCTGATGTTTGTAGAAGTACTAGAAAATGAGTGTCAGAAACAGGAGGAATGCAGAACCCGATCTAGAGGCTCTATTAAAGAGATATCGAAATCTGGGCGGAGCACAATTCTCGGGCAATGAATCTATAATTCAGACTCAAGCTTGGATGAGTTCTGTCGAAAGAATTTTTGAACGTATCGATGATCAGAAAAGATTAGTAGCATCTTGGGCGCTCAAAGAAGAAGCTTTAATCTGGTGGGAAACAATCATCAAAGATAATCCAGAAGGTGATATCACCTGGGATAGATTCAAAGAGATTTTCCTAGAAAGATTTACTCCTCCTGAAGCAACTGAGCGATTATGTGATGAATTCTCTTATCTGATACAAGGAGATATGACCATTCCAGAATATCATAAGAAATTCAATGAACTCTCTCACTTTGATCCACATCTGATTCAAGATCCAAAGAGGAAGAATCTGAGGTTCATTTATGGCCTGCAAAGAAAATACCAGAATAGTGTAATGAAGAATGTGAAGCTTCCTTTTTCAGAAATGATTTATATGGCTTATCAGTACGAAGATCTCCATAAGAAAGGTATGTTGCGCGACGAAGAGGAAGTCAGTTCGAGTAACAAAGTAGAGTCGATGACTGATAGCCCTGTGGCTAGTAAGAAGCCCAGAGACAAGAGGAAGAGGACTAGATCTGAGAAAGAACCAGTAATGACTGCCACATGCTCAAGCTGCAATAGGTAGGGACATTTGGCGATAAGTTGTAAGTCTTCGAACAAACGAAGAAAGGATGAATCTAAATCCAAGAAAAAGTTTCATTCAGCCCGAGAATATAATCTTGGTCATCAGGCGGGTCACGTAAAGCAAGACTGCTGGATGTTAAAAAAGACCAATGTGGTTCAAATAAATGAGGTGGCAGAAGTGCCTGCATCTTCGTCAGCTCAGGAAAGGCTAGATGTTTTAAAAGGCACACTCAATGTCAAAAATATTCCAGTTAAGGTACTGTTTGATACAAGTGCGTCACGAAGCTTCATTACCAAGAATGCAGTTAAGAAGTTGGATTTGAATTTCAAGAAGCTCAAGAAACCAATGACTGTCCATAATCCGGTTGGGGGTTTCCTCGATCTCAGTTGGGTTTGTGCGGTACCTGTCTCTTTTTCCTGCTATAAATTCCCTACTATCTCTATCGTCATGAATTTTACTGAATTCGATCTTATTCTGTGATTGGATTGGTGTAACACCCAACCTCCGCCAGGGTAACTCTTGCAAGTACACTAGCATTGGAGGGGCGTTAAACAAGGTAAACATGCATGCAGATATCACAAGACAGAACATATAAGTAAAACAGAGTAATAAAGCAACGGATAAAACTAGCATTTCAAAACCATAGTCAAGTTACATCAAAGTACTTGGTCATTATTTTCCACAAAACATAGTCTAGAACATAAACTGAAAACTGAAAAAGAAACATAAAGTAACTATTCCCAAAGTAGCATAAGGCCATAGCATGCTCAAACCATACGTGAGCTATCCAGAAAAGCGGCTAAAGATCCAGCTAGGTACCAGTGTTCCCACCCTGTAAACCTGGGGGGGGGGGGGGGAACGGAAGAAAAGAGGCGAAAGAAAACGGGTCAGTCAAAAAGACTGGTAAGTCCTATCTACTATTAGTATAAAAACTAATAAAGTTAACTGAACATGTAAAACAGAGATGAGATGTAGGGTGATAACTGGCATGGTGAAAAGTTAACAAGATAGATCAAGTATGGCATCGCATATACAAGGTTAAGTTGCACCAGGTGTGTACTAGTATTCCAATCCATGTCAAGTATAAACAAGAAATGATCCCTTGGCCCAAAGCTGGCCCACATCACGAGATGACCTACATCGAGGTCCAACTACTCGGTCTAGTCGATCGGCTCCCTAAAAGCCTAACTCGTCAAGTGTCGGTGTCATACGGCCCAATCACGAAGTGTAGTCAAACTGTGCTAGGTCCACCCTAGGGTGTATCAGCCCTAGGGTGCCAACCACGGACACAAATCAAGAACGCACAGTCTAAACCTACGGGTGCCCGTGTCTGCGTTTTCAACTCCGGACCATGTGCACGACCATGGTCCGCCTGAACCTACACCGGCGCACCTACTCAGCCGTCGTTTTGGTCGCTTATATATCAACCCAGTAATCGTGCCCCACCCTAGCCTAGTCCCTAGGGTATCATGATACAATCAAGAGGGTTACTGGTGGAAAGGACCACGTAACTAGGGTTTCTAGCGGGTTAAATGTGGTTAACCCTACCCAATCAAGTATCAAGTTGGTTAAGTGTACCCAAGGTTCATGACTTAACCGCGTCAACCCATCATGTTTAATTGGTTAAGTATTCAAGTGGTCCATGACTTAACCCTACCATGTGGCATTAATTAATTTAATGCACCCAACCTCTCACATTAGACCTTGTTGTGGTTACTAGTTAAGCCGGGCGGGTCCGGGTAGCTTTACACCACAACCTAGTCTAACCTCGGGTTTAAGCACAACATGACCAACTACTCACATTGGGTCCTATTGTTTTTAGCCACTAGTTAAGCCGGTCGGTTCCGGGTAGATTTATGCTACAAACTCAACCCAACCTCGAGTTGGCCACACTCATATTTTCTAAGTGTCGTGTCCATCATTATGTTTACAAACATAATCACAAGTAAATGTTCATGTCATATTTTAAAACCATGTTTTCATGTCATTAATATTACCCAAACCCAACGCATTCCCATCGCATGTACGTTTCGCATAACATAACATAGATCAAAAGAGGGAACTTGGCAAAAGCATGACAAATGGGCATAAGGTAATAAGGTTGGCAACAAGTTAAACATGGTGGCATATGAGGCATAAATATGTTCATAAGCTTGCATATTACATCATAGGCCTCAAAACATGCATAATATCAACTTAAGCAAATAGGTGGAACATGATCATGAATGACATAGGATGATGACTAGAAGTTCGCATACAACATTATATGCAAGTTATCATATAGGTTGTGAGAGTTCTCATGTTGCATAATACAACATTTCAACACAAAGCTTATAGCTTTCTATGCATAAGGTAAAGTTGATAGCTTTACTAACATGCATAGAATAAATTTATGCATAACATGATAGGATCAAAGCACATATCAAACTTAGGCCCAAACTCAACTTGCAACATGTCATATTTAACTTCATAGTTAGAATCTAAGAGTAGTATAGGGCTTACAATGAGCGGTTATGCGATCTAGATCAATATATATAGAGATTGAGACGAAGCCACAAGAAAAATCCGCAAAGAAAATAATAAGCTCCACTTAAACGCCTTGAAACAAGAAGTAATAACTCCAATGACAAAGAAAGATGGCTCTTTTACTCAAGAAAGATGGCTCCTTTATGACATAGATTGATTTGAGGCACTCATGCTCTCATGAAGAAGGTGGAGGCCATGATTAAGAAACATTTTGGCATAGTTTAGTCGTAGGAATGATTAATGAGGGTTTAGGCTAGGTCTAGGGTTCTTTTTATAGGTGATTAGGTTAGTTTAGACCATAGGATTAACCCTAAATCGAATCTGAGCCATCAACTCCCGTCAGAAACTTCCAGAACAAGACCCAACCTGTCAAAATGGTGCACCAGAAAAATTGGTTCGACCGGGGGGGTCGACCCCTGGGTCGACATGGGTGTCGACCCATGGGTCGACATGGGTGTCGACCCATGGGTCGACATGGGTGTCGACCCATAGGGGGGGTCGACACTGGTGTCGACCCCTGTGTCGACCCTGCCTGGGGCGGGAAAATTCCCGCCTATTCTGTCTTGGTTGTAATTTGAATCTGAATTCGAATTCGAACTGTTTTCGGGCTTGGAATTTTCTGAAAACTTCATAGGGCCATAACTTGGTCATACGGACTCCGTTTTTCGAAAACTCAGACTCTATTTCGCGTATTTTTCCAAGACGAACGCAATGGCAAAGCCCGTTTCCCTTGATTCAGATTTTAGAATTTAATTCTGCCTTGATTTACATTATAACATGTTATTAAAAATACGGGTTGTTACATTCTCCCCTCCTTAAAGGATTTCGTCCTCGAAATCTCCAAGTTAGGAAGAACGTATCCTACCATCCATCATCCATCTACTCAACACATCATCCACAAGTAACCATTGTCCTTAAAAAGATTCTAAATGATGTATGAACATATGCAAAAGGTGTGTGTATATGTACTTATCTAATGCAAAAATCAGGCGGTTACTGATTCAGTAAACCTCCTTAATGCAAAGTATGTTAGTGAAATGAGTCCATATGTATGCAAATTCCTAACATAATTTATAATCTCTACATGAGTGCACATAACATTCATTCATATGCAACATCCACGTGATAGCACAACAAGTTTCATCCATGAATAAGCATAAACACTCATGCATATGCAACATGAAAGTGTGTGAGCCGATCTTAGTGCCTAATGTGTATCATGCATCCACGAGTATCCACTTGCAAACACTTGCAACCACTTGCAACCATCAAGCATAACATGTTTCAAATACATGTTTCATCCAAAGGGTTTCTTCCTAAGGTTCTCATGACAAGGTTAACAAGATAAACGGGATAAACATGGATAGTAAAAAGAAAGATATGCTGATTAGGAAAGGAGATTGAGAATGTACCCTCAAAAAGGAATGGATAAAGCCCACGCATCTTCTCCTCGGTTTCCCAAGTTGCATCTTCATCGGCTTCACTCAACTGAACTTTCACCAATTTGACTTCTCGATTCCTTAACTTCTTGATCTCTGTTCCCAAGATACGAATCGGAGCTCTCCTCAAGGTTGCCTCTTTCTCTACCTCCACATCTTCAAGAATGCTTGGTTCAACCACCTCAGCGGACTCATGTAGGCACTTTTGGAGATGTGAGACATGAAAGACATTATGCACTCCGGCTAGCTTCTCGGGCAATTCCACCTTATAGGCCATCTTTCCAATTCTCTCTATGATAGGGAAGGGTCCTACAAATCTTGGTGCCAGCTTCCCAACTGCCCCAAAACGTACCACATTACGCAAAGGAGAAACCTTCACGAAAACCATGTCTCCCACTTCGAATTCCAAATCTGCCCTTCGCTTGTCAGCATAGGATTTCTGTCTATCTTGGGCCGCTTTCATCCGTCTTCTCACCAATTCAACTTTCTCGGATGTGTCCCGTATCATATCGGGCCCAAGTATAAGCCTATCTGTTGTCTCCCACCAACAAGATGGTGACCTACATGGCCTCCCATACAAAGCTTCAAATGGTGCCATCCCTATGCTGGCTTGATAGCTATTATTATAAGCAAACTCTACAAGAGGAAGGTGGTCTTCCCAAGTACCACCAAAGTCAAGAACACAAAGCCTCAAGAGATCTTCTAGCACTCTATTCACCCTTTCGGTTTGGCCATCTGTCTGGGGGTGATAGGATGTACTCAGATTCAATCGCGTACCCATCGCTTCTTGCAAACTGTTCCAGAACTGACTAGTGAAAATTGGGTCACGATCGCTAACTATGCTAGAAGGAACTCCATGCAACCGCACTATCTCTCGAAGATAAATAGATACTAGCCATGATGCGGTCCTCTTGCTCTTTACTGGAATGAAGTGAGCACTCTTCGTAAGTCTGTCTACTATGACCCATATGCTCGTGTTCCCTCTCCTTGACTTAGGCAATCCATCCACAAAATCCATAGAAATACTCTCCCACTTCCATTGCGGGACTTCCAACGGATGTAATAGCCCACCTGGTTTCTTCGACTCGGCTTTCACTTGTTGGCACACCATGCACTTTGAAACATACTCTGCCACATCTTTCTTCATTCCAGCCCAAAAGAAAATGCGCTTCATATCTCTATACATCTTATCTCCTCCAGGATGTATAGTCATCTTTGAGTGATGTGCTTCTTCGAGAACTTTATGCACCAAGTCTCCTACTTGTGGAACGCATAACCTTCCGTCACGCCTTAGCCAACCCTTGTCATCAATAGTATATCTAGCAAGGTGACTAGACGTCTCACCACGAATCAACTTGTCCATGACCTCGACTATCTACGGGTCTCCTTTCTGGGAAGCCCCAACTTGATCAAGAAGTGTGGGTCTAAGCTCAAGGGATGCTAATGAACCCGTCATCGACTCAACGGCCGTCGAGAAATCAAAGGTTGCCAAGAACTCTAAGTTCTTCATCTCAATAAACAAGGGACTCAAAGTCAACCTCCTTCTGCTTAGTGCATCTGCCACAACATTACCCTTGCCAGGGGTATAAGCTATCTCGAAGTCATATGATGCCAAGAATTCCATCCACCTTTGCTGCCTTAGATTCAGATCTTTCTGCGAGAAGAGGTACTTGAGTGACTTGTGATCAGTATACAACTCAAACCTTTCGCCTAGAAGATAGTGGCGCCAGGATTTGAGTGCAAAGACGATCGCTGCCAACTCCAAATCATGAGTGGGATAGTTCTTCTCATGAACTTTAAGTTGCCTACCCCCATAACATATCACTCTTCCCTCTTGCATCAGAACAGCACCTAACCCCGTGCCACATGCATCGGTGTACACGGTAAACATCTTACCACTATCGGGTAATGCCAAAACTGGAGCTATGGTAAGGGCTCTTTTGAGCCTTTGAAAAGCAAGCTCACACTCCAAGTCCCATGCAAAGACTAAGTTCTTCTTCGTCAACTTAGTAAGAGGGGCCGAAATCTTAGCGAAGTCCCTGATGAACTTCCTATAGTAGCCCGCCAGACCGAGAAAGCTTCTTACTTCGGTTGCATTCCTAGGAGTCTTCCAGTCTTGAACCACAACCACTTTCGCGGGATGCACCGCTATGCCTTGCTTCGAAACTATATGTCCAAGAAACCGAACTTCCCTCCTCCAGAAATGACATTTGGAGAACTTGGCTTTCAACTGATGCGCTCTAAGCGTATCCATCACTTCCTTGAGATGCCTAGCATGCTCTTCCTCATCCTTTGAGAAGATCAGAATATCATCCACGAAGACAACAACAAACTTGTTAAGGAACTCCCTGAACACCCTACTCATCAAGTCCACGAAGTAGGCGGGTGCATTAGTCAAACCAAATGGCATGACAAGCCATTCAAAGAATCCATCTGGAGTCCTAAACGCAGTCTTATCAATACTATCCTCAGCTACTCTAAGCTGATGGAATCCGGTGGCTAGATCGAGCTAAGAGAAAACAAAAGCACCAATAAGCTGGTCAAAGAGATCATCAATCCTCGGTAACGGGTGCCTATTCTTCTTTGTCAGCTTGTTCAACTCTCGATAATCAACACATAGACGAAGCGAACCATCCGCCTTAGTAGCGAATACTACCGGAGCACCCCATTCAGAAATGCTTCGCCTAATAAAATTCTTCTCAAGCAAATCCTTGATTTACTTACCGAGCTCCCTTCTTTCTCGTGGGGCCATGTGCCTAACGGGCAATGATACTGGCTTGGCATTATCAACCAGATAAATGCGAAAGTCTATCTCTCGTTTAGGGGGTAACCCCTTAACCTCTTCAAAGACATCAGGATATTCTCGAACCACCCTTACAGATTGCAGATCATTGATGGACGAGTCAAGAGATTCAAGATAACATAACATGACGGGACCTCTAGGGTTACAAGAAATTTCTAGGGTATTACCGAGGCGAGTCATGAGCCTCACCACCCTATGCTCACAATCGAGGATGGCTCCATAACTGGACAACCAATCCATGCCCAAGATCAACCCGTATCACGTGAACCCGAGAACATAAGCATTACACGTGAATTCTACGGTCAAGATAGAAATCTTCAAATCCACACAAATCATAGGTAGATGGGCGGAACCCCCAATTGGATTTGAAACACTAACGGGATCCTCAACTAGACTAGTACTTAGGTGCAAACTTTCAACAAGATCAGAAGAAATAAAACTATGCGATGCGCCAGAATCAAATAAGGTGCGAACAGGATAATCAGAAATATAAACAAGGCTTTCTACAGAAATACTATCTCGGTCCTGAGCTGGAGCAGTGTTGAGAGCATGCACTTGCCCTCCAGAAGGTCCTGCACGCTGATTCTGCCCTTGCTTCTTGGGGCAATCCTTGCTAAAGTGTCCAGTCTCTCCACAATGAAAGCATTCGCCCAGCTTCCTCCTCTTCTTCCTACAGTCTTTAGCTATGTGCCCAACAATCCCACAGTAGTTGCATTTTCTTGGGTCCTTTGCCTTGGTCTTGTTGCCCTTGTTGTTCTTGTTGTTTTTGTTGTTCTGATTGCTCTGGTTCCCTCCCCACTTGGAGTCTGTCTTCTTGGCCTGAGTCTCATTAGGCTTGACTTCTTTCTTGCCATTCTTATCGTCTCCTTGAAGCAATGCCATGTCCACTAGGCCTTCAAAAGTGGCCCCCATCGGTATATGAGATAGGTCTAAACCTTGTAATGGCTCGTTCAACCCTCGTGCAAAGCGCAAAGCCTTCTTCTGGGGAGTATTAACCATGTCCAAACCGAATCGAGCGAGCTGGTTAAACTCATTCACATACTCCCTCACTGTCATGTCCCCTTGCTTCAAAGATATAAACTTCTCCAATTGCAGATTTGCCTCAGCTGATGATAGAAACTTAAGCCCAAACCTTGTCCTAAAGTCGGCCCAAGTCTCTATAGGTCTAGTAGCATTGGTGACCTCCCACCAATAAGCTTCTTCTTCTTTTAATAGCCATGCTGCTAATAAAACCTTTCTATGGTCTTCCACATCAAAGATAGCGAAAAGATCTTCAGTTTCTTTCAACCAATTTCGTGCCTCCACAAAAGTCACCGTCCCAATGAAATTCTTGCCACCCATCGCCTTAAAGTCCTTGCAAACCTTTGCGAAATCCGCTTGTGGATGCTGAGGAGGGGGAGGAGGAGGAGGAACCTCAGTTACGGTGGGGGTATTTGCTCTTCCAAGTACCTCCGGAACCATCCGGGAATGGTCACTCCCTCGGGAAGGTTAAGATCGGCCATACTGAAAAAGAAAAAGATACATTCAGAACGAGGAAACGAAGGATAGTGCTAATGGCTTTTGGGGAATAGCCTTTTAAAATAACTAGACTTTTCTTGGAAAATACTTAATTGGTTTTGAAAATAGTTTTTCAAAAGGTAAGTTTTTAAAAACACTTTTGCTCAAATCTTGTAAACCTCGCTCTGATACCAAATGTAACACCCCACCTCCGCCAGGGTAACTCTTGCTAGTACACTAGCATTGGAGGGGCGTTAAACAAGGTAAACATGCATGCAGATATCACAAGACAGAACATATAAGTAAAACAGAGTAGTAAAGCAGCGGATAAAACTAGCATTTCAAAACCATAGTCAAGTTACATCAAAGTACTTGGTCATTATTTTCCACAAAACATAGTCTAGAACATAAACTGAAAACTGAAAAAGAAACATAAAGTAACTATTCCCAAAGTAGCATAAGGCCATAGCATGCTCAAACCATACGTGAGCTATCCAGAAAAGCGGCTAAAGATCCAGCTAGGTACCAGTGTTCCCACCCTGTAAACCTGGGGGGGGGGGGGGGAAACGGAAGAAAAGAGGCGAAAGAAAAAGGATCAGTCAAAAAGACTGGTAAGTCCTATCTACTATTAGTATAAAAACTAATAAAGTTAACTGAACATGTAAAACAGAGATGAGATGTAGGGTGATAACTGGCATGGTGAAAAGTTAACAAGATAGATCAAGTGTGGCATCACATATACAAGGTTAAGTTGCACCAGGTGTGTACTAGTATTCCAATCCATGTCAAGTATAAACAAGAAATGATCCCTTGGCCCAAAGATGGCCCACATCACGAGATGACCTACATCGAGGTCCAACAACTCGGTCTAGTCGATCGGCTCCCTAAAAGCCTAACTGTCAAGTGTCGGTGTCATACGGCCCAATCACGAAGTGTAGTCAAACTGTGCTAGGTCCACCCTAAGGTGTATCAGCCCTAGGGTGCCAACCACGGACACAAATCAAGCACACACAGTCTAAACCTACGAGTTCCCGTGTTTGCTTTTTCAACTCCGGACCATGTGCACGACCATGGTCCGCCTGAACCTACACCGGCGCACCTACTCAGACGTCGTTTTGGTCACTTACATATCAACCCAGTAATCGTGCCCCACCCTAGCCTAGTCCTTAGGGTATCATGATACAATCAAGAGGGTTACTGGTGAAAAGGACCACGTAACTAGGGTTTCTAGCGGGTTAAATGTGGTTAACCCTACCCAATCAAGTATCAAGTTGGTTAAGTGTACCCAAGGTTCATGACTTAACCGCGTCAACCCATCATGTTTAATTGGTTAAGTATTCAAGTGGTCCATGACTTAACCCTACCATGTGGCATTAATTAATTTAATGCACCCAACCTCTCACATTAGACCTTGTTGTGGTTATTAGTTAAGCCGGGCAGGTCCGGGTAGCTTTACACCACAACCTAGTCTAACCTCGGGTTTAAGCACAACATGACCAACTACTCACATTGGGTCCTATTGTTTGTAGCCACTAGTTAAGCCGGTTGGTTCCGGGTAGATTTATGCTACAAACTCAACCCAACCTCGAGTTGGCCACACTCATATTTTCTAAGTGTCATGTCCATCATTATGTTTACAAACATAATCACAAGTAAATGTTCATGTCATATTTTAAAACCATGTTTTCATGTCATTAATATTACCCAAACCCAACGTATTCCCATCGTATGTACGTTTCGCATAATATAACATAGATCAAAAGAGGGAACTTGGCAAAAGCATGACAAAAGGGCATAAGGTAATAAGGTTGGCCACAAGTTAAACCTAGTGGCATATGAGGCATAAATATGTTCATAAGCTTGCATATTACATCATAGGCCTCAAAACATGCATAATATCAACTTAAGCAAATAGGTGGAACATGATCATGAATGACATAGGATGATGACTAGAAGTTCGCATACAACATTATATACAAATTATCATATAGGTTGTGAGAGTTCTCATGTTGCATAATGCAACATTTCAACACAAAGCTTATAGCTTTCTATGCATAAGGTAAAGGTGAAAGCTTTACTAACATGCATAGAATAAATTTATGCATAACATGATAGGATCAAAGCACATATCAAACTTAGGCCCAAACTCAACTTGCAACATGTCATATTTAACTTCATAGTTAGAATCTAAGAGTAGTATAGGGCTTACAATGAGCGGTTATGCGATCTAGATCAATATATATAAAGATTGAGACGAAGCCACAAGCAAAATCCGCAAAGAAAATAATAAGCTTCACTTAAACGCCTTGAAACAAGAAGTAATAAATCCAATGACAAAGAAAGATGGCTCTTTTACTTAAGAAAGATGGCTCCTTTATGACATAGATTGATTTGAGGCACTCATGCTCTCATGAAGAAGGTGGAGGCCATGATTAAGAAACATTTTGGCATAGTTTAGTTGTAGGAATGATTAATGAGGGTTTAGGCTAGGTCTAGGGGTCTTTTTATAGGTGATTAGCTTAGTTTAGACCATAGAATTAACCCTAAATCGAATCTGAGCCATCAACTCCCGTCAGAAACTTCCAGAACAAGACCCAACCTGTCAAAATGGTGCACCAGAAAAATTGGTCCGAACGGGGGGGTCGACATGGGTGTCGACCCATGGGTCGACATGGGTGTCGACCCATAGGGGGGGTCGACACTGGTGTCGACCCCTGTGTCGACCCTGCCTGGGGCGGGAAAATTCCCGCCCATTCTGTCTTGGTTGTAATTTGAATCTGAATTCGAATTCAAACTGTTTTCGGGCTTGGAATTTTCTGAAAACTTCATAGGGCCATAACTTGGTCATACGGACTCCGTTTTTCGAAAACTCAGACTCTATTTCGCGTATTTTTCCGAGACGAACGCAGTGGCACAACCGGTTTCCCTTGATTCAGATTTTAGAATTTAATTTTGCCTTGATTTACATTATAACATGTTATTAAAAATACGGGTTGTTACAATTGGCGAACCAAATATGAAGCAGAGGTTAGATGCGCCGAGAGAGTTGATAAGGCGAAGGCCCAATTAGGGAATTATATAACCATACCATGCGAAGGTCCGAATTCCAATAGAAAAGACTTTTGGTCAGCTGTAGATGTTTCTCCTGCTCAAATAGAAAATATCCCTGTAATCACAGAGAATATCCCCGACCTCATCAAAGATATTCCTGTCGTGAAAAACTATGCCGATGTGTTCGAAAAAGTTGTTAGTTTACCTCCATAGAGAGAAATAGATTTCAAGATCACTTTAATTCCAAACGCGAGGCCAGTAGTGCATGCTATTCGGAGAATGACCCTAAAGGAGAAAGAAGAACTAGACAATCAAACACGACAGCTCGTATGGAAGGGTCTGATCAGGCCTAGTTTCTCTGATTGGGGAGCAGCAGTGGTGTCTGTCCCAAAATCTGACGGCACTCTGCGACTATGTGTGGATTATCGTGATTTGAATAAGCAGACAATAAAGAATAAATATCCATTGCCGCGAATCGATGATTTATTGGATCGTCTGAATGGAGCACAAGTATTCTCAAGGATGGACCTAGCTACATGCTTCCATCAACTTCGAATTGCCGAAGAGTGTGTTCCTATGACATCATTCAGAGGTCCAGACTTATTCTATGAGTGGTTAGTAATGTCGTTCGGCTTATGTAACGCTCTAGCATACTTCGTCGATTTGATGAATAGAGTGTTTAGAGGAATCCTGAATAAATTTGTTCTGGTTTTTATTGACGATATTCTAATCTTCTCTAAATCAAAGGCCGAACATGAAAAGCATTTGGTACAGGTTCTAAAATTTTTGATAAAGAATGTATTGAAAGCTAAACTTTCCAAATGTATATTCTGGCACGATGAAGTGAAATTTCTTGGCCACGTCGTATCAAAAGAAGGAATTGCTGGGGATCCAAGTAAAATCACAGCTATTCAAAACTGGAAGCTGCCTAGTACTCCCACAGAAGTCCGCAGTTTTCTCGGATTGGCTAGTTATTACCGGAAGTTCGTTAAAGATTTTTTGAAGATATCTAGTCACTTAATGAAGCTTACAAAGAAACACGCGAAATTCAAGTGGACTCCCGAATGTGAGGAGGCTTTTCAGAAGCTAAAGGTCAGATTAACGACTGCTCTAGTGTTAACCATTATCGACGGCAATCAGGATTTAAAAGTCTGGACGGATGCCTCTAGGGAAGGCCTTGGCTCCGTATTAATGCAAAGAGGTCAAGCGGTTGCTTATGCTAGCCGTTAGCTGAAGCCACGTGAAAAGAACTACGTCACTCATGATCTGGAGTTGTTGGCTATCGTATTCTCTTTGAAAATCTGGGGACACTATCTTCTGTGTGAGAAATTCGAACTGTTTACAGACCACCAGTCGTTAAAGTATCTGTTCACCCAGAAAGACTTGAATCTGAGGCAGCAACGTTGACTAGAGTTCCTTGCATCATACGATTTTGAGATTCTATACATTCCAGGGAAAGCCAATGTCGTGGCCGATGCGTTGAGTCGAAAGAATGTAATGATCGCCAGCTTTATTGTTACGACTTCCTTGATTGACAAAATATCTATTCTTTAAAAGGATGATAATTTTATTAAGGATATGATCAAAAGGATTCAGAAAGGCGAACCCTCATGTTTTCAAATAAATAACGATGGGACCCTAAGATTGAAAGGAAGGATTTGTGTTCCCGACGTCCCAGAGTTAAAAAGGGAAGTGTTAGATGAGTGTCACAAGTCCAAGCTGAGTATCCATCCCGGTGTGACCAAAATGTATAACGATCTCAAGCGAACATTCTGGTGGAAGGCTATGAAAACAGACGTTTCAATATATGTTAGCCGATGCCCTACTTGCCAACTAGTCAAAAGCGACCAGCAGAAACTGGCTGGATTGTTGCAACCGCTGGACGTTCCAGGTTGGAAGTGGGAACATATTTCCGTGGACTTCATAGATGGTTTTCCCAGAACCATAAAAGGGAATGACAGTATTTGGGTGATCGTAGATCGCTTCACGAAGACCGCCCATTTCATACCTGTCAGGTCGAACAGAACTGCTCAGAGTCTGGCGCAGATATATTTCAAGGAAATTGTTAGACTGCATGGAGTTCCGATTAGTATAGTTAGTGATAGGGATCCAATATTCACTAGCAAATTCTGGGAGGCATTTCAAGTAGAGCTGGGAACGAAGCTGAACTTGAGCACCGCTTATCATCCTCAGACAGATGGTCAAACTGAGAGGGTGAATCATATTTTAGAAGATCTATTGCGTGCTTGTGTTCTAGATTTAGGTGGATCTGGGGAAGACCATCTGCATTTAGCTGAGTTCTCTTATAACAATAGCTACCAGGCAAGCCTGACAATGTCACCATTCGAAGCATTGTATGGTAGATCATGCCCATCTCCTGCTTGTTGGGTCGAACCTGGTAATAGACTTGTATTGGGACCAGATATGATCCGAGAAGCTGCTGACAAAGTCGATTTCATTAAGAAACAATTACTCGCCTCTCAAAGCCGACAAAAGAGCTATGCCGATAGGAGAAGAGGAGATATATCGTTTGCTGTTGGCGACTATGTATATTTGAAAGTATCGTCGATGAGAGGAGTTATCTGGTTCGGTAAAACTGGGAAGTTGGCGCCCAAATTCATTGGCCCATTTCCTATTCTTGAACGGATTAGAACTCTCGCATATAGGGTTAAATTGCCAGATTGGTTGCCTGGGGTGCATGATGTATTTCACATATCTCAACTTCGAAAGCACGTTCATGATCCAGACTTGATCGTGGAAGAAGCAGCTCAACAGGATATTGAAATTACTCCAGAATTAGCTGTTAAAAGAGAGCTGCTAAAGATTATCGGCAAAGAAACCAAAGAGCTGAGGAACAAGAAGGTTCACTTAGTCAAAGTGCAATGGAGTGGAGATCCGCGAGATTGTACTTGGGAAACTGAGGAGAGCATTCAGAAAGCCTATCCTAAGTGTCGAGTAGATATCTCTGATTGACTCCGGTGCAAGGTACATTTACCCTACTTTGCATTACCAGTTAGTTCTCTACTTTGTAGTTATTTTCCTTTCACGAATGTGAACTTTTAATTCTATAATCTGATGGATTTAAAAAGAGGGTATGAATTAATTTGTATGATTTAGAAAAGTTAAAAACAATTTGATTGTTGTTTGTGTTGTGTGGTAGTAGATTTGATTAATTAAATTATTAAAACGATAGTTAATTTAATCAAAAAAAAGAGAATAATGGTAGAATTTACTCGATTATATCACACGTTGAACTGATATGAAAATAGATGGAAATATATACATGTGCATTATATATGTTTGAACAGGTAATTTGATAGCTGTTGAGTAAAGAATTTATTTGCATGCCCGACAAATAGGTAAACCTTAATGAGTTGGATGCGCAATTTTATTACTATATCAACTCCTGTGAATGCCATTGGATGCAGAGTGCTGGTTATTCTGTGTGTAATAATAAACGTCGCCATATGATAGTAATAATTAATTTTGAACTACACTACATGGCATACTTCTCGAAGATAGGCATACTTCATCATATACCACATAAGCATTTGGAGCTTGTGTGACGAGGTCGAAGATTTACCATACGAGCGAGAGGCTTGTATGGCGATGACTATATATTACAGTTTGAACTGATGACTGATATGACCATATAAAATTATAACGATAAACTGCCAGAATAATAAAACTCCACACGGGTCTGGAGTTGACAATAATCATGTCTCTCTAGTCATTAGATACGGCACATGGATTATTTATTTCCCACACGGGACGAGGTGACGAGAATTTATTCTCTGGAGCAATTAAAATACACACTCCCTCAGGCTTTGACAGGGTGACGAGAATTTATTCTCTGGAGTTATTATCTATACACGCTCCCCTGTAAACACCAGATTATATCACTATAAATATGTGTATGCTTTATAGGATTTATTGGGTACCTAATACGGCCCAATAAATTTCCAAACCCCTCCCCGTAAAAAGGAGGTTATGGCGAATTTTTTCGAAAATTCCGGGTGTTAGCCAAATTTTTGAAGAATTTGAGAATTCTCAGAAACTGAAAAGTTGGAGAATGGAAGCCAGATTGAACGTAGAGTTGATTAATCAAACCACTTTCGACTTTGTTCCTTTTCGGGGACGAAAAGTTTTAAGTGGGGGAGATTGTAACGACCCGGAAAATCTGAACCAATTTAATTTTTTTTTAAATTGGCTGTTTTAGTGGATTTTAAATATTTAAAATAAATATTTTAAATAATAGCGATGAAAAGTAAGTTTGAATCGACATTTGAAAATGAATATAATTAATTCAAATTATAAACAACGCCTGAAATGGCACGGTAGTTTCAAAATTTGAATTCAAACTTTGACTGACTGTATCGGGTGCAAAACAAAACGGATTTGAGTGGAACCAAAAATATTTAAATCTGTTAGTGAATACCTTTCTAACGAATCTGAAAAATCGAAGTTTCATTGCGAGAAGCAAAAGTTATAGCCAAATGAATTTTCAGAAAGGTCGTTATATAGTCTATATAGCCTGTGAAAATGGCCATTTTGCAAACGACCTCGGAATTCGACGAAACCACTTTTGTTGGAACCGGAATGTTAAATTATTGCTATGTTTCAAATTTCATAATTTTTGAAGCTAGTATGTGAGCGTGGAAAAAAAATGTGTTTGGTCGATTTCTATTAAATTGGATCGACCAGAAAAGGGCCATTTTTCAAACGGTCTCAGAATTCGACGAAACTAGTTTTGTTGGGATCGTATCGTCAAAACATAGCTAGATTTATTTTTCTAGAATTTTTCGAATCAGTTTGTGGCCCTGGCAAATTGAAATGTACGTTCAAATTAAATATTGAATGTTTTATATTTTAATTTGAAGGAAAACCGAATGAAACAGTCGAACGGGCCTACGAAACATATCCCATTGTGTTCGGAATGGGGGTAAAATGCTAGGGACGACAGTCGTTGGGTTTGGATTGGAGTTCGTATGAGACAAGGGGTATTTTGGAAATTTAAAAATATATAAATAAATAAAATATCTCATTGGCCACATCACTTTCTCTCTCCCCGACTCTGTCCAAAACCGACGACGGAAAGCCTTTCCTTTCTTCTCTCCTCGAATTATTCTAGTCCGCTCAATAAAAACCCCTGCCCCTTTGGAGAATTTTGTAGTGCTCGAGAAGATCTTCAAATCCATATATAGTTTGGATTTTTTCGTTGTGTGGTTTGGGAGAATAGACGCCTGGAAGTTGCGGGTTTCAAACCGCCGCCGCACCCTCATCAGGCTGTCGAACTGGCCCACACCCCCCTGCGCACGTGCGCCTCTCCTCCCCCTTCGACGCTGCGAAGGCCGATCGACGAATAGCTACACGGATTCGAAGAAAAATCAAAACCTAGTTTTGAACGAAACAGCTGAGGTACGGTTTGAATTATTTTAAACTATATTACAGCAGTTTAAAGCGCTACGGTTTTTGATTTCACTATAAAAATCATATCTTTTTCGTTTCTTGACAAAATTCAGTGAAACAAGAGACAGTGGACTTGTGTGGACGTCTTCTACATTCTAGAGGAGACCGCATATTTTTCAGAGCCTTCTGCTATTTTTGGTGGAGCGGAACCCAATGTGAGATTTCTAATTTATAAACGATATGGAAAACGACGATGTATAAATTATATAGTCGATGTATGAGTTATATCAGCGTTGTACACCACTTGTATAAGCATTGTATAAGTTGTACGTTTGATGTATAAGTTATATATGCGTTGTAAAAATTATATATGTGTTGAATAGAAGCGAAATGCTTATATATATATATATATATATATGCCCCTCGTCCACAAACCATGGACGATATTTATTGATTGTGATTGGTGTGAAAATTGATTGATAGCGAATGGTTGATTATAATTGTTTGTGGTTGAAATTGATTGATTGTGGTTGAAAGATACCCGTTTGTGGTTGAGAATTATTTGGTTGAAACCACATAGGATTAGCTTGTGGAAATGAAAAAAAATATACATGCCGCCTACGTGCGAACTAGATGCATGAATCCCCATTGTCGAAAGCTGCGAGGCTTTAAGGTAGAGTGAGGAGCCGTACTAGGGACAACCCTGGTTTTAACTACCCTGCCGTTATGCTGTCGAAATTTTGAATAATATTCATGTATTAGAATTATTTTCATATATTGAATAACCTTCATGTGTTGAATAGAAATTCATTCGTCGAATAGAAATTCATGTGTTGAACGGTACTCATGTTTTTAAATAAATTGTTTTAACAACAAAAATCACATTTTTACTCTATATATACAAACTATAGAAAACATTCATGTGTTGAATAGAAATTCATTCGTTGAATAGAAATTCATGTGTTGAATGGTATTCGTGTTTTAAAAGAAATTTTTTTATAATAAAAATCCTATTTTTATAATCTATATGAACTATATAAAATAGTAGTGTTTTGAAATAAATTGTTTTGCAATAAAAATCACATTTTTACTATATATATATATGCAAACTATAGAAAACATTCATGTGTTGAATAGAAATTCATTCGTTGAATAGAAATTCATGTGTCGAATGGTATTCGTGTTTCAAATAGATTGTTTTATAATAAAAAATCATATTTTTATCATCTATATGAACTATATAAAATAGTCGTGTTTTGAAATAAATCGTTTTACAATAAAAATCACATTTTTACTATATACATGAATTGTTAAAAATAGTGAAGTGTCGAAGTGAATGTCTGTTGGATAAAAATATCATTTTTATCAAATGTATGAAAGCATATAGTTTTGAAATCGAAGAATCGATTATATATATATATAAATATAATTAAAATATATCAAATAACGAAGCTGCAGTTCGTGTTTTGAAATCGTGAATTCAAACGATTAGTGCGGGAGATCCGACCAGCGGATTTTCCCGAAACCGAAACCGTTGGGTTCGCTTTGGAAATATCTTCCCAACGATACCCACTTTGTGAAAATCCAACGGTTGGATTGTCTGGAATGTTTAATTCAAATCTGAAGAAAAATAGCGCCATAATCGATTATATTTATTTATATATAAATATAATTATATTAAATCGAATAACGACGCTGCAGTTTGTATTTTGAAATCGAAACTTCAAACGATTGTACCGGGAGATCCGACCGTCGGATTTTCCCAAAACCGGAATTGTTGGATTCGTTTTGAAAAGATCTTTCTAATGATATAAAATCTGTGAAGATCCAATGGTTAGATTTTCAGATATGTGTAAATCAAATCTGAAGAAAAACAGCGCCACGGCCGCGTTATGGCCCGAAGCGTCGTTTGAATAAATTGGCTATTTTAAAATAAATAAAAATAGCGATAAATCATTATAAAATATTATAAACAATATGGAATGTGAAATTTAGAAATTAACTAAAGGTTGGCTAAGTCGAATGGTTTCCTGAGTTTTGATCTGATGTTGGTTTCGGCCTTCGGGGTTAATATTTGGGAAATCGTTCTCTTATTGATTGACGATTAGTGACTAATGAATTGGAAAGAGGCGTATGTTGTGTTTGTGTAGCACTAGTTATTTATATACGTGAGTTGCTCAGAAAGACTGGGTTTATCCCATTCTTAATGACTGAATCGACGATAAGAAATCGAAGATGAAGACGGTGATTGAAGACCGGAAATTTTCACCTCGTTTGGATGGTAACCGATGTCCTGATTGGGAGGCATCCTGAAATATGGATAATGAGTGGTGATCGTCCAGACGTACGTGGAGATCGATGGGTATGCGAGGTATATGGTGCCTCCGGTTTCGTTCAGACCCGGAACGAACTTGTAAATAGACTGTGTGTCTGACATTGGATTTTATTCTGTGTTGATTGATCTCTATTAAATATACATCTGTTTGGCGGCAGAGAATTTATTCTTTTGCTTAACGCCCTTCTCTGAGACGCATGAGCTCAGAGGTTGTATATTGATGGACATCAGTCGCATGGCATGAATTGCTAGTGTGGCATGCCTAAGTGGCAAATGATCAAGGCTTCTATTGAAAAGCAAAGTCTTGTGGTGATGATCAAAGCACCGCCTGTGTGGCGTAGCTTTGTGTATAACGTGAATTCGCGAACCTCACACCCCGGTATGAACCAGAAACGGGAGAGGACCTTAGGGAGGGCATGCGTTTCCTTCTAGCTAGAGGTGGTGTCGGTGCTTAAACTGGCTGGCATTTATATTATTTTCACCTATGTGGTTGTTGCTGTTGCGAGGCGCCTCGGTTATATCGGTCGATTCGGGACCGATGGAGTCATTCGTTGGCTCATTTACGCCCCATAGGGCGGGGAAACATAGTGTTCAGGAATTTTAATCCACATCGGTGGACCGGCCCTGTCACTCCAAAGGCTTGCCTGCGCGCTCGCCTGAGACATGGGCTAGATTGTCTCGAAGTCAGTAAGGACTATCTTTTGCCTTGGTTCATGACGGAAATCCAATTTCCAAATACGTGACTGTACGGTTTTGATTGTATACCTATATATGGCGACATAGTGGTATGGGGCATTAATGTCGTCTATGATTGATACTTATGATTAGAAATTGCTTTTGAAACATATAAACACTGGTAATAATATCAAATGCTTTTGTTTTATTCGAATCAAGCATATTTTGGCCATTATAAGGTAAAAACTCTATCCTCCGGTTTGCGTTGCATTGTGTGATGGGAACTGAGTCTTATAATGGCTTCATTTTTATAAAAAGCATTGCGATGTTTAAAAGAATTGTTTGTTTTAAAGCATTGGCAATCCGATGGAGTAAACTCGTTCCACGAAAGTGCCGTGGTCCTGTGACTAGCCATATTATAAATGTGTTGAGTAGATTTCTCATACCAGTCCCATGACTGACTCGTAGTTTGTTTCACTTTCAAACTCGGGTGCCCCTTTTTCTACACGGGCAGCCTTGTGTTCAGGTTTAGCAGGCTTTTCCGGGCAGCTGGAGCTGAAGATGGATTCTATCATTTATCTCTTTTTATGCTGTTCAGCTCCTATTGTACATTATGTTTTGTTTTCCGCTGTAGACATTTATGTATAGCTGAACTGTATTTGTACTAAGTATGATCCTGTATACTGTGTAACTCTGATGATGTTGTTTATCCAGCGTATTATTTGTTCATTATCTGGTGTATTTATTTAATTCTGTTCTGTTGTTAACTGTTTATGTGTTATATTCCAAAGATTTCCCTAGCCACCTTCAGTACGGGGTTTGGGGTTGTCACATATGTAAATCTATTTAATCATATCTTTCTAACGAATCTGAAAAACTGAAATTTCACTTTATAATTTGAAAGTTATGTCCAGTTTAAAATTTTGAAAATTCGCTGTAGAATTTATATATATTTTAACATAATATATTGGCCTTAAAAATAGCCATTTTGCAAACGGTCTCGGTTTTCGACGAAACCACTTTTGCTGGAACCGGAATGTCAAATTATTGCTAAGTTTCAATTTTCATAATTTTTTGAATTAATATGTGAGTGTGGCAAAAGAAAACGTGTTTTGTCAGTTTTAGTCATTTTTAATCGACTTTAAAATGGCCATTTTTCAAACGGTCTCAGAATTCGACGAAATTAGTCATGTTACAACCTATCGTCAAACCATAACCAGAAATAATTTTTCTGTAATTTTTAGAGTCCGTATGTAGCCCCGATAATTTAAAATATACGTTTGAATTTAATAATTAAATGATTTATAATTTAATTTAAAGAAAAACATATCGTAACAGCCGAACTGGGTTAAGAAACATATTCCATTGCGTCCGGGATGGGGGTTATTAGCTAGGGGCAACACTTGTTGGGTTTGGTTTGGAGTTCAGAGCGATATGCGAGTTATATTGAATTAAATAAATAAATTAAATAAAAAAAAATACAGTATAAATACACTGTATATACCGTAACCCTAATATCCCAAAGCCTACAGCCGCCGTATCCTCCTAAACCAATGGCCATGGCATTCCCAAATTCAACCCTTAATCACTTCAAATCCATGCAACAATTCCACTATCTTCCAATGCGATAATCGTAGAGGGAAGTTAGATCTAAATTCTCATTCGGCTATGATTGTTTTTCATTCGGTATTCTGTGAGATCTCGGAGCTCAAAAAGCCGACGGTTGCACGCAAATCGAGGGGGAGATGGACCGCCGAGCTGACCATGGACGAGGCGCCAGAAGAGTAGGCCAAGGCCGACGTCGCGGCATATGTAGATGAGGGTCCAACTTCCTGAATAAGGTGCAATGGCGAGGTTTTCAAATCGAGGTAATGGGTTCATCATTACAGAAACAAACGACAGAAGGAAGAAAGGATTGGAAAAGGAATTTGGAGGGGGGTGACGTGGCAGAATCTTAGTGGGTGAGATGGTTTGTTTGTTTATTTTTATAATCTAAATATCCAATCTTTAAATGATCCTAACTCACTCAAACCTTATCAGAATTTGACGAAATGATATGCGTTGGAAACCTCTTGACGAGAGCTTCGTGATGGAACTAACCGGATCTGAAAACAAGCACTTTGGAAATTCAGCCAAATTTGAATGCGAACAGGAATTCAGTTAAAGCGATGTGAGATTTCTCTTTTAAAAATTAATGAAATTATTATTTTCTTTCTATTTGAAATCGATATATGTATGTGATAAAATCAGATCTGTGATTTGTGGATTGAAATTTGTTTGTCGTGTGATTGATTTGCGATGCTCATATTTTGTTAGACCAGTAATGTTAACATAGAAATGTCATATTTGGGTAGATCAAGAATGTTAACATAGGGGAATGATTTTTAGTGTTTTAAATTTCAAGAATGTTAACATAGGAAATTTTAATGTTATGAATATACACTAGAATAGGAATTATTCATTTTGTTTAAAACATGTTAGATAAATTAACATTTTTGTTGAAACTTGATTTATGAAACAAAATTAACATTTTTGTTGAAACTTGGTTTATGAAACAAAATTAACAAACTTGATTTATGAAACGAAATTAACATTTTTGGTCAAAAGAAAGATTAGCGAAAGAAATTAACATTTTTGGTCAAAAGAAAGATTAGCGAAAGAAATTAACATTTTTGGTCAAAAGAAAGATTAGCGAAAGAAATTAACATTTTTGGTCAAAAGAAAGATTAGCGAACGAAATTAACATTTTTGGTCAAAAGAAAGATTAACATTTTCATTGTAAAATGTGACATTATAGTAAAATTAACATTTTATTTGAAAATATATTATGCATATAAAATAAATATTTTTATGCATTAAAAAGAATGATATTTTTGTGTTAAACTTGATTAGTGAACAAAATTCACATTTTGTTAATATTAAAAAGATTATAACAAAATTCACATTTTGTTAACATTTTATGTAAAGGAAATTAAAAAGGACATTTTTGTCACTTTGAAATAAAGGAAACAAAAAGGACATTTTTGTATATTAAAAATGAATTAGACAAAATGGCTATTTTTGTATATTAAAAATAGAATATTAGAAAAATGATCATATTTTTACAAGCAGAATATGCTGACATTAAAAATCTACCTTTTAATGTAAAATAGAATATTAGAGAAATGTTCATATTTTGACAAAGCAAAATATGTTAACATTAAAATCTTATATTCAAAGAAAAGAATAGAAAAATACATTTTTATATGAATTCAAAGAAAAGAGTAAAAAGCACATTTTTATGTGTATTCAAAGAAAGAAATAGGAAAGTACATTTTTATATGTAGTCAAAGAAAAGAATAACAGATTACAATTTTTGTGCGTAATCAAAGAATGAAATAAAAAGACTACATTTTTAATGTAATCAAAGAATGAAAAGTAAAGGTTACATTTTCATGTAGTAAAAGAAATAAAAGATTTCATTTCTATGTGATATTAAAAATATTCATTTTGTCCTTTAGAATGAATTTCACCAAATATTCATTTTTGGTCAAATATGATTAGTGAAAAGAATAACATATTTTTGTCAAAGAATAATTAGTGAAAATAAAAACAACCTTTTATTTGAAATATGTTTTACAAATAAAAATAACATTTTTTGAATTGAAATTTGTTTGTAAATAATTAAGAACATTTTTCATTAGAAATGTTAATAAAGATAAAGAGGACAATATTAACATCTTTGTTAATTAGATTATAAAGAACAAAATTAACATCTTTGTTAATTAGATTATAAAGAACAGAATTAACATTTTTGTTAAGTAGATTATAAAGAACAAAATTAACATGTTTTGTTAATTAGATTTTGTTAAGCAAAATTGACATGTTTTGTTAAGTAGATTTCGTTAAGCAAATTAACATGTTTTATTAATTAGTTTATGTTAAGCAAAATTAACATGTTTTGTTAATTAGATTACATTAAGCAAAATTAACATGTTTGTCAAAACATGATTATTGAGATAAAATAACCTTTCTGTGTTAAACATGTTAGTGAAATAGAGAATGAACCTTTTTACCCATTGAAAAGGCTTAGTCAAAAATAGACATTTTTGACACTTTGAAAAGAATGAAGTAAAATATTCATTTTGTCATTTAAAAATGAACGAGACTGAAAATATACATCTTGGTAAATAAATAAGAGTCAAGATTTTTATTGTCATTTGTTCACAATAAAAATAATTGAAATATATGTTTATGATATTGAAATGTTTGATGTGTTAAATATATTGTTAGCTGAATATTACACTCCTATTTACAAGTCATCCGACTTGTTTATGTGATTGGGATGATAATTTTTACACATCGCCCAAGTTCACAAATAATTTATTATTTGTTTGTTGGATGAAACCCCACACGGGTGTTGGGATGATATTTGATCAACACTAGTCCCAATGTTTAGTGTAGAATCCACTCTGGTTGATTGATTGGATGTTTGATAATTATTTATCATAATTGTTGATTTCATGCAATATACGGTTGTTGATTGAGTCACATTCCAATAAAGGATATTCTAGAAAAGAATATTTTAGAAAAGAATATATTTTAGAAAAATATATTTTTATTGAAATGAACTAGTTATTAACTAGAATAAATCATTAAATTAAGATTTAATGAAGTTTTCTATTTAATTGAAATTTAATTAAATGAATTGGATTTTGGGTTTGTCGTGAATGGTGTCTTCAATAACACCTTTCTTAAACCCAGTTGAGAAATGAATAAATCTTTTAATTAAGATTATTAAAAGTTTTCAATTTATATTTAGTAATTGGAATAAGATGAAATGTGAGTTGGGTTTATTGTGAACTGTGTTTTTAAGTGACATATGTTCTTTAACCCAACTGACAGTGAAAATATGATTTGGAATTTATAAATCTTTCATTAAGATTTAAAAATGGAAATTTTCCAAAAGTAAAGTTTTCAAATTTAATATATTAAATTGGAGTTGAATGGAATTCGATTTTATAATAACCGAGATAAGATTCTGTAAAAGAAGACCGATACTACATATGGAATTTAAAAGGCTTTGCCGTTATTCCATTTATATTATTGGTCGGATACTGAAATTTATAACGATTATATATTGATCGATTTCTGTGAAGATTCCATATTTAATGGAAGTCGATTTTGGGTTTATCTTGAACGGTGTTTTAAAATGACATTAGTTCTTTAACCCAGTTAAAGATAAGATCTATTTCTTAAATTTAAATAATCATTTAATAATGATTTTTGATATTTAAACCCAAATTGGGTTTTTTAATAAATCTTTAAAAGAAAGATTTAAGAATTAATTTAAAGAATTTATCTTTGACAGAATAATGTGAATATTTTGTTTAAAGGAATATTTTGAATTGGAATGAGGCGTTGAATGTGTTTTATATAGCATTTGATTTTTAATTATAAAAATATGCAAGTTATTCGGGAAGACCGGGTTTAACCCATTCCGAATAATTACTACGACGATGAAGAGTCGAAGATGAAGACGGTGGTTGAAGACCGACGATCTTCACATCGAATGGATGTGTTGCTACAGAGACCCTTGATGGGAGTAGCTGCCTTGAAGGGGCTTCAGTGGTGGCCGTCCGGACTATTGTTGATTGTTCGGATTTGGTTTTCGCTCAGACCCAGAGCATAAGCTTGTAAATGGATGCGTGTCTGACATTGGATTTCGTTCCAGGCGAATTAAATTGATTGTTATTAATGTATATCTGTTTGGTGGTGGAGAATTTATTCTCTGCTTAACACCCTGGTATATTTTAATAGTGATTGATCGCAGGGCGTGAATTGTCAATGTGGCATGCCAAGATGCAATTGATCAAGGCTTTTGTTGAAAAGCAGGGCCTTGTGGGATGATCAAAGTATAGCCTATTACGGCATAGCTTTATGTATATCGTAACTTCGCGAGCCTCACACCTCGGTATGAGTCAAAAACGGGATATGGACCGTAGGGAGTGCACACGTTTCTTTCTAGCTAGTGGTAGTGTCAGTGCTTAAACTGGCTGGCAATTTACTTATGTGGATGATGGATTTTGAGGCGCCTCGGATTTTTATAGGCCGTTAGTGGTCATAATACAGGTTCAAAGGAACCGGGAAACGTGTGTTCAGGCATAACCAATCCACTGCCGATAGGCGGGGACCGACCCTACCGCTCCAAGGGTTCACTACGGGGGATCCTGAGGCATTTTCTAGAGTGTCTCGAATCGGAGAGGAGCTTGCCCCTAGCCTCGACTCATGATGGAAATCCAATTTCCAATACGACCTTGCAGTTTTGATTGTAGAACTAGTATGGCGACATAGTAGGATGGGGTACTATGCTGTCTATGATTAATACATTATGATTGAAAGTGTTTTTGAAATATATATATACCTATAGATTTACACACTAATATTAAATCCGTTTTATCGTATCAAGCATCTTTTGACCATTATAAGGTAAAACCCTATCCTCCGGTTTGCGTTGCATTGTGTGATGGGACTTGGGTCTTATAATGGTTTCATTTTTCTAAAAAGCATTGCGTTGTTTAACGTCTTACTTTATTTTATGCACTGGAAATCCAATGGAGTAAACCCGTTCCGCGTTAGCGGCGTGGTCCTGTGATTAGCCTTATTATTAGATAGTTAAGTTAAGATTTCTCATACCAGTCCCATGACTGACCTGTAGTTTGTTTCACTGGCAAACTCGGGTGCCCTTATTTTCCACACGGGCAGTCGAGTAGCTTTTTGCAGATATATTTACAGGATCCTGGTTTACAGCTGAAGTGGTTTTCGGAAAGCTCTGTATCCGTGTATTCCTTTCTGTTGTATATTTGTAATATTTTTCCGTTGCTATTTAAATGTAATTTAAAACTCTGATATTATTGTATTTCTATTTTTGTAATAAGTATTCATACTCTGTTACATTCTTGTACTCTGATGTAATTGTTGTAATCAACGATAAAATGTTCTTCAGTTTGTGGTCTGATGTGTGTTGTTCTCAAAGCAATCCAGGCTTTCCTTTAGTGGGAAGTTTTGGGTCGTCACACATTATGACAATGAAATACCACTAATTAGCCAATACAAATGTGCACTGATTTGTCTTTAGATATAAAGTCATGACTAGTAATACTGATGCAAAAAACTATCACAAGTTAATAGTTTTTCTTGAAAAAGCCTAATGGACTGAATCTATTATTACATCTTGATTATATGCTACTATAATTCATAATGTTATTTGCTTATTAGTAAAATATTCTGTATGGGTCTATCATGCCCCAAATTTAGTAGTAAGATGTAAATTATTTGTAAACCATCAGTTGTAAGTATATGATGTCCATCCATTAGTTGCTGAAGGCTCTAATTATTTTGAAGGAAATGAACATTTTAATTATTATTGTAACACCCCGCATTTTTGTAACAACTAAAATAATTGAATAATGCATATATGTGTGTGTGTGTATATATATATATATGCATTGATATATATATATATATTTAAAAGAAGGAAATATTAATGCGAATAAAAACGTAATGCATATATTAAAAGAAAGAAATGATTGGTTGCATGTGGTGTAAATATATTACATGCAATAATTATGCATTAATAATAAAAGAGAATTAAAATAAAAAGATTCATACAATGGTTTAACTGTAATATTGTAACAAACATGGAAAAGAGGAGTAAGAAGAGAACAATAATTACCCTTGTTCTAGGCTTTGTTAATAGTAGTCTTCGTAGCCCAGTTGGTTAGAGCATGTGACTTGTATATAAGAGGTGCAAAGTTCGATTCCAGACGTTGTCATATTTTTGTTTTAAGGGAACGACTAGATTAACACATGTTCCTAAGGGAAAATATGTTTAAACACACATATAAGGAAAAATATACATATAAGGAAGTGAAGAAAATATATGTATATAAGAACATACGCGTATATATGTGTAGGAATATATATATATATACACACATATATATATATATATATATATATATATATATATATATATATATACGAGACAAAATTCAAGATAATGCTGAAATCATAGAAATATGGCAAGGATCAAATAGCGGTGCAATACCGTTTGAATTTTGAAAACGAAACGAAAATTGTGCATATATATATATACACACATAAAACGGTCGTTAGAAGAATTGTATATGCATAAGAAGATTGCATGTGAATATAACAGTTAAATAAATTCCAGAAATTCAAACATTCAAAATTCAAAAATTCAAACATTTGAAATTCAATTTTTTGTGTCAAAACAGCTGCTGACTCAGCGCTGCGTGTACGATAAAATCCTGAACAGTTATAAATAGGCTAGCAGAGCCTAGCTGAATCTCATATTTCTGAGACAACGCAGAAGTTCTGCCATTCTTCTTCCTCATCAAATCTCTTCAGAAAATTTAAGATTATTAGTTTAGGAAAAATTCTAAATCAAGATCTGGAGGAAAAGAATTGACATTAATAAAAAGATGTTTAGAATCACATGTGAAGTGAGGTAATTTTAAAGATTTGGTCTATTCAATCTTCTTCCTGTTTCCTCCCTTTTTCTTTTAGTAAAAATTATGAATCCATGGTTGTTAGGTTCTGAATTAAATTAGGGGAAAACCATGGAATGCTAGATCTGGACCAGATACAGGATTTTGAAAGCAAACGAGGTGAATGGATTTAAGTCATATCATTTTTGATAATGATATATTATCGTTTAACATTCCCCGTTATTATACGATGTGAATTTGCTAGAATAATTAAAAAGCATTGAAATATTATATATGACATGTTGAAATGTTTAAACATATGTTGAAAAGATTAAAGTGACAAATATGACATGTTGAGATATTATTATGTTAAGATATTAATATGTTGGAAAATTCGTATGTTGATATATAAACTTGTGAAAATACGTATAGCAATTACTGTTGTTTCAATTCCATGTTAACTTGTGACATTTATGTATCTGGACCATTAACGATACAAATTGAGAAAATCACATGTTAGTTTGTTTGATTTGAACAATTACACGATTAAACAATTACATGTTAGAATAGAATTTATTGTATGTTAGAAAGAACATGGGACATAAAATGGGTTTAATATGATGACATGTAAAATATAGGAAATTTACAGTAAATAGGAAACTGTAACCGCGCTTAGACACGAGGTTAGATTACACTTGTGGTAGAAGTCTACCTAGAACCGCCTGGCACATCCAGCATCCACAAGTGGTAAATCTAATGTGAGGGGTCTAAGTGCATAAATAAAACATGTAATGGTACTAAGACACGAGGTTAAGACATTTTGTGGAAGAAGTTTGCCCGGAACCGCCCAACAAATCCAGCATCCACAAGTGTAGGCTTAATGTAATGGTAACAGTTAAATAAATTCCAGAAATTCAAACATTCGAAATTCAGAAATTCAAACATTGGAAATTCAATTTTTTGTGTCAAAACAGTTGCTGACTCAGCGCTGCGTGTACGATAAGATCTCGAACACCTATAAATTGGCTAGTGGAGCCTAGCTAAATCTCATATTTTTGAGACAACGTAGAAGTTCTTCCATTCTTCTTCCTCCTCAAAACTATTCAGAAAATTAAGATTATTAGTTTAGAAAAAATTCTAAATCAAGATCTGGAGGAAAAGAATTGACGTTAATAAAAAAGATGTTTAGAATCACATGCGAAGTGAGGTAATTTTCTAGATCTGATCTGTTCAATTTCCTTCCTCTTTCCTCCCTTTTTCTTTTAGTAAAAATTATGAATCCATAGTTGTTAGATTCTGAATTCAATTAGGGGAAAACCATGGAATGCTAGATCTGGACCAGATCCAAGATCTAGAAAGCAAATGAGGTGAGTGGATTTAAGTTATAACATCTTTGATAATGATATATTATCGTTTAACATTCCCCATTATTATACGATGTGAATCTGCTAGAATAATAAAAAAAAGCATTGAAATATTATATATGACATGTTGAAATGTTTAAACATACGTTAAAAAGATTAAAGTGACAAATATGACATGTTGGAATATTAATATGTTAAGATATTAATATGTTGAAAAATTCATATGTAGAAATATGAACTTGTCAAAATACGTGTAGCAATTACTGTTGTTTCAATTCCATGTTAACTTGTGACATTTATGTACCTGGATCATTAACGGTAGAAATTGAGAAAATCACATGTTAATTTTTTTTATTTGAACAATTACATGATTAAACGACTACATGTTAGAATAGAATTTATTGTATGTTAGAAAGAACATGCGACATAAAATGGGTTTAATACGATGACATGTAAAATATAGGAAATTTACAGTAAATAGGAAACTGTAACCGCGCTTAGACACGAGGTTAGATCACACTTATGGTAGAAGTGTGCCCAGAACTGCCCGACACATCCAACATCCACAAGTGGTAAATCTAATGTGAGGGGTCTAAGTGCATAAATAAAACATGTAATGGTACTAAGAGACGAGGTTAAGTCAATTTGTGGAAGAAGTCTGCTCGGAACCGCCCGACAAATCTAGCATCCACAAGTGTAGGCTTAATGTGAGAGGTCTAGTGCATAAATATTTACATATATATAAATATATGTAAATAACAGGACTGATAAACAACATTAATTATAATTACTGGAAATAAATGGAATTGAAAGAAAGTAACAACAGTAAAAAGGAATGGAATGAACGAGGAATGATAGTAACCTATTATAAGTAAATTACATTAATGAGAATGTTGTATAATAGGTAGACTTGTCCTAAGGACAAGTGAAGATTATAAATTAGGTTATAATAAACTAGTTAAGGACATGAGATAACTGGTGAAATGAGATAAGTGGCACTTAATTGTAAATTAAGTAATCAGTAAATAGGGAAAATGTAACAACCCGGAAAATCAGAACCAATTAAAAAAATTTATTTTAGCAATTTTAATGGATTTTGAATATTTAAAATGATATATATTAAATAATAATGACTAAATATTTATTTAAATCGAAGTTAGAGCGAATAAATTTATTTTAATAATATAACGAGCCTGAAATGGCGCGGCAGTTTGAAAATTTCATTTCAAATTTCAATTGAATATACAAGATTCAAAATAAACTGGATTTCAGTGAAACAAGAAATATTTGAATCTGTTGGAAAATATCTTTTCAACGAATGTGAAAAATCCAGATTTGATAACTGGAATAAAAAGTTATATCTAGTTGAAAATTCAGAATAGTCGCTATGGAATTTATATAATATATAACTCTTAAAAATAGCGATTTTTCGAATGACCTCCCTTTTTGACGGGGCCACTTTTGTTGAATTTGGAATGTCAAATTATTGCTAGATTCCAATTTTCATAATTTTTTGAATCAATATGTGAGCGTGGCGGATTTAAACATGTTTGGTAAATTCAGTTTGAATTTAATCGACTGGAAAATGACCGTTTTTTCAAACGGTCTCCAAATTCGATGAAATTAGTTTTTTTAGGACCGCATCATCAAAACATAGCTATATTTATTTTTTGGTAATTTTCGGAGTCAGTTTGTGGCCCCGGGAAATTAAAATGTGCGTTCAAATTCAATATATATTGATTTATATTTTAATTTAAAGCAAAACTGAACGAAACAGTAGAATTGGCTTACAGGACATATCCCATTGCATTCGAAATGGGGGTAACTAGCTAGGGACGACAGTCGGTGGGTTCGATTTGGAGTCCGAACAAAAAGTTGCTTTTTGGAAATTTAATTTAAATTAAATATATATCATTATAATTAGTCAACCCCTCAATCTTCTCTCTCTCCTTAAGTATTTTCAAAAGAGAAATAAAAAAAACCCGATCTCATTCGAACCCCCACCTTCGCCGACGCCTCCTGGCTCGCAATCGCCCCCTTGCCACCGCCGCCGTTCGCCAAAGCCCCCTTGCCGTCGCCACCTCCAAGCCACCCACTCCCTTCTCAAAACGATGAAACCCCATGCCCTAGAGCCCCAATCAGCTAACCCCCGCCTGCCTAGCCACACACGATCGCCAGGACTGTACTAAACCGCCATCAAAACCTCCTCTCTCCATTTCTATCCGACTGTAAGTTTTATCTTAATTTATTTTACATAATTAGTTTAATTAAATAAAAAAAAGAATTGTTTTAAATTTAAAAATAGCAAAGGTTTAAAAACTGAATTTTTATATATGTAGCGGTTTAAAAACTGCATTTTTACATATGGGAAGGTTTAACAACTGAATTTTTATATATGTAGCAAGATAAAAAAAATTGATTTTTGTATATATAATAGCGAGATAAAAATGTGATCTTTATATATATAACGATATGGTTAAAAATATGATTTTTATATGTATAACATCGTTATAAAGATTTAATTTTTATTATATAGACATCGTTATAAAAATATGATTTTTATTATCTAGATAGCGGTATAAAAATGTATTTTTTATTATCTAGATAGCGGTATAAAAATGTGATTTTTATATATGAAATAACAGTGTAAAAATCTGATTTTTAATTAAATACAGCGATGTTGAAAATGTGATTTTTAATACAAATTGCATTGAAACAGATTGCATTAGAATCAGAGCAGCGAATCTAAGTGACAATAAGAACTGGTGGAGTGGAAATCCAAGGTGAGAACTTCCCACTCTAATTTTATTTTCTAGTTAAATATATATATATATATATATATATATGTATATATGTGTATATGTATATGTATATGTATATGTATATGTATATGTATATGTATACTAGGATGCAGACGGTGCTTAGAAGCACCCGACACATTTGTTTGAAACCATGGTTGTTTGGTTGTTTGTTTTGATTGTGTTGTTTGTTTGAATTTGGTTTGGGATGTGAATGGAATAGATTTGAATTTGGTTTATGTTTGGCGCGATCCATTATTAGGCGAGGGATAATGCTAGACCTTATTCCAGTTCTAGTATCGCGCCGTTATGCTGCCGAAATTTTCTAAAAATGTTAGAACAATAAAAATATCATTTTTATTGTATAAATGAACTGTATAAAACATTCATGTGTTGAAATATTTTATCGTTAAAAATATAATTTTTAATGAGTATATGAATAAAATAATTGTTCATTTAGAAATCGAACGATTTGTTTATGTACACACATTAAACTGAAATTGATTTCGACGATATATTTTACACTTCGCCCAACTGCACAAATAAAATTTGTGTGTGTTGATTGAAACCCCACATGGGTATTGGGATGATATTTGACATACACTAATCCCAATTGTTTAGTTGTATGCCAATCGATTGGTTGGCAGGCTGTTGTAAGCGTTAATTATTTATATTTAATTCTTACGAAGTTGTGTAATGCACTATGGATGATGGCTGACTGTGTTTGATTATTGTTGTGTACACGTGTGTCTGAAATCCATATAAATAAAATTATATGGTAATTAACTATGTCTGATTCTAGTTCGGAAAGAACGAATATTTTAAATTAACAAATAGTTTGAAATGATGAATAATGAATATTTTAAAACAACTAATATTTTAAAATAATATTCGGTAATGGATCAAAATATGATTTTGATGTCCGATTTGGGATGGACACGAAAATATTGAAATATATGAAGACAAGTTGATTGGATTAACGCCATTTTGATGTGAACGATATTAATATCAAATTTATTCACTTTTATAATGAATATCGGAAAGGAAATGATTTCAAAATCTGATATTTTGAAAATATTATCACATATATATTATAACGATAAGGAAAATTCAATTTTGATTTAAAATTGAAAAATGAAGTTAGAATCGTTTTAAAACGAATTTATAAAATACGGTTTAAACAAAAATCAACGAAATATATATATTATATATATTATATATATTTAATGGCCTGAATAGAATGCGCAGCGCCGCGGTCGTTTGCGAATTTCGACCATTGACTTCGAATTGACATTGCGGGAGATCCGGCCGTCGGATTCTCCTAAAACTAGAACCGTTGGGTTCGTATCGAAAAGTGATTTCCAACGAATATAAGAGATTTGAACTCTAAAAGTTGGATTTGGAATTATGTCCAAATCAAATTTGGAAAAGGTCGTTGTAAGTGCAGTTCGATGACCGTTTATGGAAATCGACTGAAAGGGTCTTAATAAAATTATTAATTTGTGTAAAATCATAATAAATTATTCGAAAAGAATTTGGATGAAAAATTCCATGTTTGTAAAGATAAAAATATATTTTTATCAAAATGAACTGGTTATTAACTAGAATAATAATCTAATATATTTAAATGAATAAATTGGAATTGAAATGGGTTTAAAATCACCAGAATATTCCAATAAATAAATTGGAATGGTTTGGAATGGAAATAATCTTTAGAATATTTCGGTATTGGATTCCGTGATTATACGGATATTGATATGGGAATTTGGAAGATATATATATCGTTATTCCCAATACGATATTCGCTAAATTCACAATTTGATATTGAATATAAGCAGATGTAATTTCTATTCAGAGCCTTGTATTTAATATCAAATTAGATTTTGGTTTTGTCGTGAACGGTGTCTTCAGTAACACTGTTCTTAAGCCCAGTTGAGAAAAAAATAAATCTTTTAATTAAGATTTAGTGAAGTTTTCCAATTAATTAATACTTAGTTGGAATTGAATAAAAGAATTGGATTTTGGTTTTTTCGTGAATGGTGTCTTAAATAACACCGCTCTTAAACCCCGTGTGAAAAGAATAAATCTTTTAATTAAGATTATCAGTGTTTCCAGTTAAGTAACATTTAATTGGAATAAAATGGAATGTGAATTGGGTTTATTGTGAACTATTTTAACAACATTCGTTCTTTAACCCGATTTGCAGTGAAATGTGATTTGGAATATATAAATCTTTCATTAAAATTTAATGGGATTTTCCAAAGGAATGTTTTCCAATTTAATATATTAAATTGGAATTGAATGGAATTCGATTGGTAATAATCGAAGTGAACTTCTATGGAGGAAGACTGTTAATATATATGGAATTTAAAAGTCTTCGTCGTTATTCCATTTATATTATTAGTCGGATACGGAAATTGATATCGATTATATATTGATCTATTTTCCATGAAGATTCCATATTTAATGGAATATGATTTGGGTTTATCGTGAACTGTGTTTTTGTAACACCCCACGTCCGTTAGTGTTACTCACAAAGGGAATGCACTAAGTTTTGTGGAGCATTTAGGGTAAAAGATGCAGATAAATTACAAGACAGACAGAAATTAAACAGCGGAAAATAAAACTTTGCTTTATTGATAAAATAGTTTGTACAATGGTTTCTTTACAATATCAGAGTATCATCTGTCTTACAAAATAAAGAAGCATAAAAACAACGTTTATATTCCCCGATTTTAGCAAGAGCCAGCCATAGCATCTGAAAAGAGAATCCAAGCAAACTTCGACAAATCTTCAAGCTGGGAAAGAGTGGCAGTCCAACTTAACCTGAGCTAAACTATTCCCTCCTTTACTACCTGGGGGGGAACGGAAGAAAAGAAGACGAAAGAAAAACAGAGTCAGACATAAAGCCTGAGTAAGTTCAGTAACTTCTAGCATGTGAACATGGAAAAACAAAACGACATGAATTAACTGAATACAAGATTACACCATGACGATAGGGTCAACAAGATTAGACAAGGTAGTCACAAGATATGCTAAGATAAGATAAACTGGATACGCTCTAATACTTTCGCCGCTTCGCTATTTCCTTGTTATACTGGTTTCTATATCTCTGCACCGCCTATCTAGTGTCCCAACTAGTAACGTGATCCCAATCCCTATATTTCCATTGCCTTCCGGCATACATTCATTATTTATTACCTAGATCAAATCTAGGGTTTTCGATCAAGTGCTTTCTAGATTTAAATAGAGTTTACGCTATCTGCTGAACGCCTCTCGGATTCAGGATTTATGCCACCTAGTCCAACTAGGGATTATGCTACCTGTCGAACGATGCCCCCAAGTCTAGGACACACTACCTAGAGTGGTATATGTTCCTATACTTCCCCACGCATGTATCGCGAATCGTTATCGCTTGTCTAGATGCACATGTCCTGTAATGTGCGGTCCGAGTCCCGTGACAGGGCAAATCAAGGAATATAGAACTCGGTCAGGAGCTTTCGGATATCTGCCGATGCAGATGCTAAGGTCTGTTTTTATTCCAGTGGCTATGGTCCCACTTGACCCCTCCCTCAACTAATGAAAGGCACACCTTGTAAAATGAGAACTATACGCCGGCCCCCGGTGCCCCTCTATCCTATGGCCATCCTCACCCATAACTAGATAGCACGTATATGGTCTTTTGGAGTTCTCCGCCTTTCCGCTTCACGTATCTCGATTGACTCAAGATTGATGGTAGACGACGAGTTGCTATCGCAGGGCTACCGTTTGCTCGCCGAATCACGCCGGTCCATCCTAGTCTTTAGGTTGCCATGTATTGCAACCAAGGCATACCCCTGGTTCTTCTACGCAGACCTTAACCTCTGTGGGCCAAGGCGGATCATCTGCAGCCTCACAGAGGGATACCAAGAGTACCCTCACGTCCCTCGAAGCCTCGGGCTTCATAACCCAATTCGTTGGAGCCTCCTTTTTACTCAGACGGACATTCGCTCCTTCCCGTGTTATACTAATAATTACTACTTAGTTTACTAACTAAGATTTACCACTTAGTTTCCAGAATCGTTGTTTTCTTAACTAAGGTTTACTTAGTTCTCTTTCCCGTCAACTCGGATTGGTTAAGTGTCATTAGTCAATTCAAGCTAACTTAACCCTTTTCATTTATCCTGTCAAACTGGTTAAGTGTTATCAGTAATTCACGTTGACTTAACCCTACCACAAACCAAGTTACAGTGGTTAAGTATTTCTTATTACTTAGCCCTACCCATTCATCCCTTATTGGTTAAGTGTTCCTTTTTAACTTAACCTTGCCCGTCTGTTTTAATTAACATGTTATTAATGGTTAAGTATTATCCCTTCATGTTTAGACTTAACCCTATTCTTTTATCACAATCTGATGGTTAAGTGTTCAAGTTTACTTAACCCTACGGTCTAGCCCAACTAACATATCAAATTGGCTAAGCGTATTAGATTTTACTTAACCCCAACCTCTAGTCTAGTTAACATGTTAATTTGGCTAAGTGTATTAACTTAACTTAACCCCTACAAATCTTGTCTTGCTACCTTGAGTTTGGTTAAGTGTCTCTATGGACTTAGCCCTCCCATTCTAGCTTAACTGTGTTAAGTTGGTTAAGTGTTCCTATAGACTTAACCCTCCCATTCTAGCTTAACTGTGTCTGTATGTACCTAACCCCCACCCATCGGTTTGGTTATCTTGTTGAATTGGTTAAGTGTCTTACTGAACTTAACCCTACCATTCTTGTTCTAGCTTTAATTAAATAGATTAAAGCCACTACCACTCACATTAGACAGATATTGTTGCGACTACTGGATGTGCCGGTTGGTTCCGGGCAGATTTACATCACAACTCAGTCTAACCTCGGGTTAGGCCTATTCATGCTTTCTAGTTCAAAGGGTTTTGACTAATTCTCAAATCAGGTTTTGAAAGTAACCATCACGTCTGTCGGATCAGTTAGGGATAGCCAGGGAGAGCAGGAAACTTGTATTTTCCAAACCCAAGCCTAGACACTATCCTCTCTGTCACCCTAGAACTTTCTGGCTTATTATTAAAAGAGATGTCGTTAATAAACCTTTAATTTGTCTAAATTCACATTTCCTCATTTAGGCCAAATTCTATAGGTAAATTATTCCTAATTTACTTATTTCCCAATTACTCTTTTAATGTAAATTGTCTACATTTATTTCTATGGCCCACTTCCCTTCCTAAACCATATTTATGCTTTTTGGTATGTAAACTACACCAAATTAAGTGTCACTAACCATGATTTTTCTAAACCTGACAGTTATTCCCAATTATGACCAATTTCACATTTATGCCAATATACTCACCATGCCAAATTAGCTAATCCAATTCCGACTCAACATTCCAATTCACACCAAACTAGACTTATTACTCTAGTTTACTATTCATGTAAATGCTAGATTTACATGCCAATACTAGATTCAAATTACACATCTTATAATTCATGTCAAATTTATCCAATTTGCATTTCTGTGAACATGCCATAATACATGTTCCCATTTTATGCCAATTTCCAAGTTAAACTACGTTTTTAGTAAATTTCATATTTTTCCCAAACCGCATTCCCACCGTTCGTATAATCGTGATTCATTCTAGATTATAAATAAAGCTAGGTTCGTAGAAAATAGGGAATGAACCAAAGGTGCTATGTAAAAGATAGACATACTAACTGGCATAAAAAGGGTTGAATAATGACGTCGGTTCAAGAACATGGGTAGACCTAACTTAATAGGTAAATTCCCAAGGTCTAAAACCAAGAATAGACAGAATAAAGACGTAGGTTCAAGAACGTGGGTAGACCTAACTTAATAGGTAAATTCCCAAGGTCTAAAACCAAAGAAAACAAAGAACATACAGGATAGATAATCAGGTTCACAGTCACAAAACTTAAACACTTTCCTAGTCATGAACAATAGGTGCTTAATCACAATTGTCCCATTTATATCATAGACAATAGTTTTGCTTCCTAATCAAAGGTATAGGCTTGTGTTCATAGTCATGGAAATAATTATCATAGTCACAGTCACAGTCATAGGCAATGTCCATAGTCATAGGCAATGTTCATAGTCAAAGAGGCATATGGTTCTAAGGTCCATAGTTTCATAGTCACAGTCTTATTTGTCCTTGAATCATAACAGTTCTTAATTTGGTCCAGAGAAATAGGCACTGATTCAAATAGAAGGAATTGGCATACTCTTTTATTCCTTTAATTTCATGTCACGAAAAGAGAAATGTTCAAATCTAGAAATAACTGACTTACAGAGATTAGATTAGAATAGAAAGATGGCGTTGCTATGATTCGTAGAAAAACAGTCGTTGCAGTCGTTCGAGTCTTCACTTGAATCCTAGCTTGACTTGAACCTCTTCTTGAAAATCTTTTAGCAGCATTTCCTCGTCTTGATTTATTTTATATATATTATTTTACTCACTTATTTATTTATCTCTCAGAGGCAGCATAAGGATAGAAAAGAATTGTGAATAGAGAAGAAGACTAGGGCTGTTTATAAAGTGTTTGGTAGACGAACCTGGTCAGAAAATGCGACCAAATACATCAGAATGAACAAGGTGCAAAAAGCTGGAAAAACAGGGGGTTCGACCCCCAGGTCGACTATGTAGTTGACCTGGGTGCCCCAGGTCGACTACCCAGTCGACCTGGGTAGCCCAGGTCGACTACCCAGTCGACCTGGGTGTCTTGGGTGGGAAAATTCCTGCCCTGGCCAATCCGGCCCGATTTTGAAATTTGAATTTGTTTTCTGCCTGTTCGATTTTTAAACTGAATTCTAAAACTTCCGGAGGCCATATCACCTTCATACGGACTCCGATTTACGCAAACTCGGACTCGTTTTCATGCAAAATTCCGAGACGAACGCAATGGCGCAGCCCGTTTCCCTTGATTTTGATTTTAACTTTTAATTCTGCCTTGATTTGTGAATCTTAGTGTTACAGAATCACGGGGTGTTACATTCTCCCCCATTTAAAAGGATTTCGTCCCCGAAATCTTAAAGTTAGGAAGAATGTGTCCTACCATCCAATCACCCATCTACTCAACCATTCACTCACAGGCATTCATTGTCCTTAAAAGATTTCTAATGCTTTCATGTTCATATGCATAGTATGTGTATATGTCTTTATCTAATGCAAAATCAGTCGGTCTACTGATTCAGTTGACCTCCTAAATGTGAATCATGTCAGTGCCATGCGTCCAACCATGTATGCAAGCATCCCTAGTTATGTAAATACTACATGTGTGCACAGTCATTCATCCATATGCAACATCCATACGATAACATATCAAGTTCAACTTACAAACAAATACATATTTGTAAATGCAATATGCAAGCGTCCGAACTTGATCTAGTGCCTAATACGTATGCATATGCATTCACAAGCAACCATTAGCAACCACTTGCAACCATCAACCATAACATGTTTCAAATACATGTTTACATCCATTGGCTTCTACCTAAGGATCGATGATACGACCTAGAGGATACACTTTGGAAAGAGAGAAACAATTATGCATAAAGCTTCTACCAAAGAAATCGAGGATGCACCCTTAAGGAAAAGGGTATGTTGCTAGATCTAGCCTTCTTGATCTTTACTCCACTGTATCTTAACTAAATTTTTCTTCACGATTGCGAAGTTTCCGATTTCCATTTCCAAAATAAACAGATGTTAATCACGGTAGTAAGTGTACGTACTAAGATGGTTTGAGGTCTCTCTCTTATCCACCATGCCATAACTATAAGGGTCGAAAGGTCACTACGTGCTTTTTGGAGTGCCTGCCACAACTATTCATCTCTCACGCAAACCATCCTAGTCGAACTTGACATTCCTCAAGTACAAGCCCCAAAGGCCTAAACCAATATCAGACAAGCACCCAAGGAATATCTCCTCCGAATTTAGACGATCTACGTGAGATGATAAAAACAAACTCGATAGCTATTCTCAAATCCCTACTAACCCAAAAATAAAATGGTCGAACCACCAATTGGATTTGAGACTCTAGTGGGATCTTTCTACTATACAAGTACTATGATGCACAGACCCAACTATGGAAGTGGATATGAACAAATGAGAAGCGCTAGAACCTAAGGAAATAGTACGAACAGAAAACTAGATTCTTCCAACCGGACTACCTTTCTCCTAGGTACGCTTGGTGGCGAAAGCATGTACTTGTCCTTCTGAAAATCTCATCCTCGTTCTTGCCCTTGTCCTTAAATATATGCCCTATCATACCCTAGTAAAGATACTTCCTCTTGTCTTAGGTTTTATAATTTCTCCCTTCTTCGTGTGCTAAGTCTACATCCATGAATTCCTCATCCTAGGGTTATGCTCCTTAGCCAAACTCCTCAACCCCTTCCGTGTGTAGTCATGTTGACAAATCTCTCGAAAACTGCGTCCATCGTCCGGAAAACCCTATAAGCTTCGAAAGAAAACTGCCTGTAGATGAAACAACTACGGCTATGGATGGAAGCCGGGCACTATTTTGCCAATCGATGAGGTTACCTCCCAGAAAGCCAGGAGCCCCAGAGACTTAAGAAAGAATGAAACAAGGATTCAAACAGAGGAAGAGAAGATAGTGCATATGGCTTTATGGAATATGCCTTTAAAACAAATCTTTTCTCTTGAAAATGCTTCCTTAAAAACCGTTCTGAAAACAATTTTTCAAATCTTTTATCTGATCTGGTAACCTTCAGCTCTGATACCACGTGTAACACCCCACGTCCGTTAGTGTCACTCACAAAGGGAATGCACTAAGTTCTGTGGAGCATTTAGGGTAAAAGATGCAGATAAATTACAAGACAGACAGAAATTAAACAGCGGAAAATAAAACTTTGCTTTATTGATAAAATAGTATGTACAATGGTTTCTTTACAATATCAGAGTATCATCTGTCTTACAAAATAAAGAAGCATAAAAACAACGTTTATATTCCCCGATTTTAGCAAGATCCAGCCATAGCATCTGAAAAGAGAATCTAAGCAAACTTCGACAAATCTTCAAGCTGGGAAAGAGTGGCAGTCCAACTTAACCTGAGCTAAACTATTCCCTCCTTTACTACCTGGGGGAGGGGGGAAACGGAAGAAAAGAAGATGAAAGAAAAACAGAGTCAGACATAAAGCCCGAGTAAGTTCAGTAACTTCTAGCATGTGAACATGGAAAACCAAAACGACATGAATTAACTGAATACAAGATTACACCATGACGATAGGGTCAACAAGATTAGACAAGGTAGTCACAAGATATGCTAAGATAAGATAAACTGGATACGCTCTAATACTTTCGTCGCTTCGCTATTTCCTTGTTATACTGGTTTCTATATCTCTACACCGCTTATCTAGTGTCCCAACTAGTAACGTGATCCCAAACCCTGTATTTTCCATTGCCTTCCGGCATACATTCATTATTTATTACCTAGATCAAATCTAGGGTTTTCTATCAAGTGCTTTCTAGATTTAACTAGAGTTTAGGCTATCTGCTGAACGCCTCTCGGATTCAGGATTTATGCCACCTAGTCCAACTAGGGATTATGCTACCTGTCGAACGATGTCCCCAAGTCTAGGATACACTACCTAGAGTGGTATATGTACCTATACTTCCCCACGCATGTATCGCGAATCGTTATCGCTTGTCTAGATGCACATGTCCTGTAATGTGCGGTCCGAGTCCCGTGACAGGGCAAATCAAGGAATACAGAACTCGGTCGGGAGCTTTCAGATATCTGCCGATGCAGATGCTAAGGTCTGTTTTTATTCCAGTGGCTATGGTCCCCCTTGACCCCTCCCTCAACTAATGAAAGGCACACCTTGTAAAATGAGAACTATACGCCGGACCCCGGTGCCCCTCTATCCTATGGCCATCCTCACCCATAACTAGATAGCAAGTATATGGTCTTTTGGAGTTCTCCGCCTTTCCGCTTCACGTATCTTGATTGACTCAAGATGGATGGTAGACGACGAGTTGCTATCACAGGGCTACCGTTTGCTCGCCGAATCACGCCGGTCCATCCTAGTCTTTAGGTTGCCATGTATTGCAACCAAGGCATACCCCTGGTTCTTCTACGCAGACCTTAACCTCTGTAGGCCTAGGCGGATCATCTGCAGCCTCACAGAGGGATACCAAGTGTACCCTCACGTCCCCTCGAAGCCTCGCGCTTCGTAACCCAATTCGTTGGAGCCTCCTTTTTACTCAGACGGACATTCGCTCCTTCCCGTGTTATACTAAGAATTACTACTTAGTTTACTAACTAAGATTTACCACTTAGTTTCCAGAATCGTTGTTTTCTTAACTAAGGTTTACTTAGTTCTCTTTCCCGTCAACTCGGATTGGTTAAGTTTCATTAGTCAATTCAAGCTAACTTAACCCTCTTCATTTATCCTGTCAAACTGGTTTAAGTGTTATCAGTAATTCACGTTGACTTAACCCTACTACAAACCAAGTTACAGTGGTTAAGTATTTCTTATTACTTAACCCTACTCATTCATCCCGTATTGGTTAAGTGTTCCTTTTTAACTTAACCTTGCCCGTCTGTTTTAATTAACATGTTATTAATGGTTAAGTATTATCCCTTCATGTTTAGACTTAACCCTATTCTTTTATCACAATCTGATGGTTAAGTGTTCAAGTTTACTTAACCCTACGGTCTAGCCTAGCTAACATATCAAATTGGCTAAGCGTATTAGATTTTACTTAACCCCAACCTCTAGTCTAGTTAACATGTTAATTTGGCTAAGTGTATTAACTTTACTTAACCCCTACAAATCTTGTCTTGCTACCTTGAGTTTGGTTAAGTGTCTCTATGGACTTAGCACTCCCATTCTAGCTTAACTGTGTTAAGTTGGTTAAGTGTTCCTATATACTTAACCCTCCCATTCTAGCATAACTGTGTCTGTATGAACCTAACCCCCACCCATCGGTTTGGTTATCTTGTTGAATTGGTTAAGTGTCATAGTGAACTTAACCCTATCATTCTTGTTCTAGCTTTAATTAAATAGATTAAAGCCACGACCACTCACATTAGACAGATATTGTTGCGACTACTGGATGTGCTGGTTGGTTCCGGGCAGATTTACATCACAACTCAGTCTAACCTCGGGTTAGGCCTATTCGTGTTTTCTAGTTCAAAGGGTTTTGACTAATTTTCAAATCATGTTTTGAAAGTAACCATCCCTTCCGTCGGATCAGTTACGGATAGCCAGGGAGAGCAGGAAACTTGTATTTTTCAAACCCAAGCCTAGACACTATCCTCTCTGTCACCCTAGAACTTTCTGGCTTATTATTAAAAGAGATGTCGTTAATAAACCTTTAATTTGTCTAAATTCACATTTCCTCATTCAGGCCAGATTCTATAGGTAAATTATTCCTAATTTAATTATTTCCCAATTACTCTTTTAATGTAAATTGTCTACATTTATTTTTATGGCCCGCTTCCCTTCCTAAACCATATTTATGCTTTTTGGTATGTAAACTATACCAAATTAAGTGTCACTAACCATGATTTTTCTAAACCTGACAGTTATTCCCAATTATGGCCAATTTCACATTTATGCCAATATACTCACCATGCCAAATTAGCTAATCCAATTCCGACTCAACATTCCAATTCACGCCAAACTAGACTTATTACTCTAGTTTACTATTCATGTAAATGCTAGATTTACATGTCAATACTAGATTCAAATTACACATCTTATAATTCATGTCAATCTTATCCAATTTGCATTTCTATGAACATGCCATAATACATGTTCCCAATTTATGCCCATTTCCAAGTTAAACTACGTTTTTAGTAAATTTCATATTTTTCCCAAACCGCATTCCCACCGTTCGTATAATCGTGATTCATTCTAGATTATAAATAAAGCTAGGTTCGTAGAAAATAGGGAATGAACCAAAGGTGCTATGCAAAAGATAGACATACTAACTGGCATAAAAAGGGTTGAATAACGACGTCGGTTCAAGAACATGGGTAGACCTAACTTAATAGGTAAATTCCCAAGGTCTAAAACCAAGAATAGACAGAATAAAGACGTAGGTTCAAGAACGTGGGTAGACCTAACTTAATAGGTAAATTCCCAAGGTCTAAAACCAAAGAAAACAAAGAACAGACAGGATAGATAATCGGGTTCACAGTCACAAAACTTAAACACTTTCCTAGTCATGAACAATAGGTGCTTAATCACAGTTGTCCCATTTATATCATAGACAATAGTTTTGCTTCCTAATCAAAGGTATAGGCTTGTGTTCATAGTCATGGAAATAATTCTCATAGTCACAGTCACAGTCATAGGCAATGTCCATAGTCATAGGCAATGTTCATAGTCAAAGAGGCATATGGTTCTAAGGTCCATAGTTTCATAGTCACAGTCTTATTTGTCCTTGAATCATAACAGTTCTTAATTTGGTCCAGAGAAATAGGCATTGATTCAAATAGAAGGAATTGGCATACTCTTTTATTCCTTTAATTTCATGTCACGAAAAGAGAAACGTTCAAATCTAGAAATAACTGACTTACAGAGATTAGATTAGAATAGAAAGATGGCGTTGCTATGATTCGTAGAAAAACAGTCGTTGCAGTCGTTCGAATCTTCACTTGAATCCTAGCTTGACTTGAACCTCTTCTTGAAAATCTTTTAGCAGCATTTCCTCGTCTTGATTTATTTTATATATATTATTTTACTCACTTATTTATTTATTTCTCAGAGGCAGCATAAGGATAGAAAAGAATTGTGAATAGAGAAGAAGACTAGGGTTGTTTATATAGTGTTTGGTAGACGAACCTGGTCAGAAAACGCGACCAAATACATCAGAACGAACAAGGTGCAAAAAGCTGGAAAAACGGGGGGGGGGGGTCAGTCGACCTGGGTGCCCCAGGTCGACTACCCAGTCGACATGGGTAGGCCAGGTCGACTACCCAGTCGACCTGGGTGTCTTGGGCGGGAAAATTCCCGCCCTGGCCAATTCGGCCCGATTTTGAATTTTGAATTTGTTTTCTGTCTGTTCGAATTTTAAACTGAATTCTGAAACTTCCGGAGGCCATATCTCCTTCATACAGACTCCGATTTACGCAAACTCGAACTCGTTTTCATGCAGAATTCCGAGACGAACGCAATGGCGCAGCCCATTTCCCTTGATTTTGATTTTAACTTTTAATTCTGCCTTGATTTGTGAATCTTAGCGTTACATTATCACGGGGTGTTACAGTTTTAAATGACATTAGTTCTTTAACCCAGTTAAAGACAGGATTACATGTCTAACATTGTATTTCTAACTGTATGGTTGATCTCTTCTAAATATATATCTGTTTGGTGGCGGAGAATTTATTCTCTTGCTTAACACCCTTCTCTGAGACGTACAAGCTTAGAGATTATATATCGGTATAAATCAATAGTACGGCGTAGATTGTCGATGTGGGATGTTTGATTTTCCAAAGTTAAATATTCATTAATATTAATTTTTGGGAAGATTAAAACTAAGTGGAATTTTAATGAATCTTTAATTAGATTGAAATGTGAATGTGATAATTTAAATTATCAAATCTGTGAAATGATCGAGAATGGAGTATCACCAGTTTTGCTCCAAGCGATAGTTAAATCTTTAATTAGATTTGAACGGGAAATGATAATTAACTTTACTGATTACACAGCGATGTTAGATATGGAGTATCATCAATTTTGCTCCATGCGGTGAATAGGTTGGGATTGGGAAATATAACAAATGATTACTTCGGTAAGGTGCGCTAATCCCAACTAGTTTGGATAAACCATAATTTGGTTTGAATTGATATTCAAAGGAAGACTAAAGAATAAATTTAAAGAATTTATCTTTGATAAAATTAATGGGAACCTTTCCCAAAAAAATATGAATATTTAAATAAATGAGTATTCTGGATTGGAATGAGGCGTATGTTGTGTTTTTATAGCACTTGTTTATAAAATACGCGAGTTATTCGGAAAGGCCAGGTTTATACTTATTCTGAATAACTGATTCGATGATAAGTTGACGATGAAGACGATGGTTGAAGATCGGAGGTCTTCACATCATTTGGTTGATTACTGATGTCTTGATTGGGCTGTACACCCAAGACAAGGTAATAAGTGGTGATCGTCCAGATGTACTTGGAGATCAACCGGATATGCGAGGACCTCTCTCCTATATTGGACATATGGGATGAGGAATAAGGTGCCTCCGGTTTTGTTCAGACCCTGAACGAACTAGTAAATGGATGCGTGTCTGACATTGGATTTTATTCTATGTTGATTGATCTCTATTAAATGTATATCTATTTGGTGGCGGAGATATTATTTTATTGCTTAACACCCTTCTCTGAGATGTACGAGCTCAGAGGTTATATATTAATTAAGGATGGCAAAAAAAATCCATATCCACGGTTATCCGTGGGTAAAATCCATCATGGATATGAAACAGATAGTTAAATGGGTATCCATGGGTAAAATAAACGGGTATTTTTAATATCCGTTAATTAATGGGGCGGGTACGGATAGTAAGATATCCATATCCGTGGGTACCTGTGCCCGTATTTAATGTGATTTATTATCAATAGTCAATACAAAAAACATTGTTATTGGCTGTTCAGTATTTGTATGCATGCTTTTACTCAACAATTTATAACTGGTATTAATATTTTGATGGATACTTCTGTTGTTGTCTCTTCTTTTCTGGATGTTAGCTTAAATATGTATTGGTATTTTGAGGTTAGCATTTGAGCATTGGTCTAATTTGTTTTTTTAACCAAATGTACTTTTGAATAATTTAAATAAACGACCAAAAAATAAATTGAATAAATATAATGGATACCCACAAATACCCACCCTTACCTGGAACCTATTTAAAACCCATTTAATGGGTACCCGTGCGGGTATGGAGCGGGCACGGGGCAAAAAATCACCCAACGGGGTGAGTGATGGGGTGGTACTACTCACGCCAGCCCCACCCCATTGTCATCCCTAATATCTATAGACATCAGTCGCATGGCATGAATTGCCTGTTTGGCATGCAGAGATGCATATGATCAGGGCTTCTGTTGAAAAGCAGAATCTTGTGGTTGATGATCAAAGCATGGCTTTAATATAGCATAGCTTTGTGTAACGTTAATTCACGAGCCTCATACCCCGGTATGAATCAGAAACGGGTTGAATGACAGCAGGGAGGACATGCGTTTCTTTCTAGCTAGGAGTGGTGTCATGGCATGGAGCCTAGACATTTTACTTATGTGGTTGTTGGAAAGCGAGGTACCTTAGATATATCGGTCACTATGGGGACGATGGATTATATGGTCGATATACTGACCATTACGTCCCATAGGGTGGGGAAACACATTGTTCAGGAATAACCAGTCCTCAAATATAAGAGAAGACCGACCCTGGCGCTCCTAGGTGCAGTTGCGACTGTAGCCTGCGACATGGTAGGCTAGATTGTCTCGAATTCGGTAAGGACGATCCCTTGCCTTGGTTCTTGATGGAAATCCAACTTCCAATACGACACTGCAGATTTGATTGTAAACCTATATATGGCGGCATAGTGGCATGAGACGCTCATGTCGTCTATGATTGATACATTATGATTGATATGGTTTTTGAAACATATATGCACTAGTAATAATAAAAGACAAAATTTCACATACCAAGCATTATTTGGCTATTATAAGGCGAAACTATATCCTTCGGTTTGCGTTGCATTGTGTGATAGGACCCGAGACTTAAAATAGCTTCATTTTCTTTAATTAGCATTGCGCTGTTTGTTTTATGCACTGGTATTCTTAGGGGTAAACCCGTTCCGTGTTATACAGCGTGGTTCCTTGATATAACTAACTTTAAAATTAAGATTAATAACTATTTTAGTTCTCACACCAGTCACATGACTGACCTGGAGTTTATTGTTTTAACCTAAACTCTGGGTGCCCATATTTTCCACACGGGAAGCTAATAGTTTTGGTTTTTGCATATATTATATTCACAGGATCCTGGTTTACAGCTGGAGCTATATTCAGAACGCTCTGTATTCGTGTATTCCTTTGTGTCGTGTTATGTATTCTTTTTCCGCTGCTATGTATTTAAATGTAATTTAAATCTCTGATATTTTCTGATGTATATTATTTACACATACTCTGTTGTATTCTTGTACACTGATGTTATTATTGTAATAAGCAATGAAATGTTCTTCTGTTTATGTTCTGATTTGTCGTGTTCTCAAAGCAATCCAGGCTTTCCCGTAATGGCGAGTTTGGGTCATTTAAGCTTGATATCAGAGCTTTGGTTTATAGAGCTCGAGAACAAGACACATTAGAATCGAACGAAAGAATTCATCAGGGATTGGATTAGTAATATCCAATGAGAATGACCCATTAGAGATGGGATCAGTAGTATCCTAGAATGAGTTGAAAGAGTGTTATTTTCAAAATAAAAGTGAAAACAAATTTAATTTTGAAAATTTAAATCTTATTATACATATTTGATTATTTATTTTATATTGAATTTGGACAATCTAGTATATGAAGATTTTGCATATACGCCTTGCAAACGTGTGTACAAAGCCTTAAATATACTGGATAGATATAGAAGCATACTCTAGTCACCCGGGGAAGAAACTATTGATGACTATATAGCATCAGTAGTTTGTGTTCGAGTTTCGTAAGTGGGTTATCTATATATTTCCAATTGACTGGTGTGAGAACCAAAACTAGATAGGATTTATTGTTTGTGAATTGGCATCAAAAACATGATTTTGTGTATGTATATCGAAGTTATGAATTTGAAAATTTAGTCAACTAATTGATTGCTGGTTGTATTGTATGATTAATAAATATATTGGATTGATTAAACAAATAAAGGAATGAATGATATGTAAGGTCAAATTGAATCAAAATATTGAATTGAATCGAAAATTGACTAAAATTGCATGCATATACATGTATGTACAATGAACAGGTCATAGCAAGGAGGCTAAGAAGAGGAATAAAATTGAATGCCCGAAAATAGGTACATGTTTACTAATTTATTGGGTTTTGATGATTTTATGAGCCGATTGGCTAGCCGCTTACCTTTTTCCTTTTCTTTTGGATTGGTGAGGGCCCTGTGAGGCAAGTTGCGGTTTTAAATGTCTCCCTGTACAAAGGAGATTATGATGAAATTTTTCAAAAATTTAGGGTGTTAGCCAAATTTTTAAAGAATTTGAAAATTCTTGGAAACTGAAAAGTTGAAGAATGAAAGCCAGAATGAAAGTGGAGTTGGTTAGTCAAATAACTTTCAGCTCCGTTCCTTTTCGAGGACGAAAAGATTTTAAGTAGGGGAGCTTGTAACAACCCGAAAAATCAGAACCAATTTAAAAAATTTATTTTGGCAATTTTAATGGATTTTGAATATTTAAAATGATTTATTTTAAATAATAACGACTAAAAATTTATTTAAATCGAAGTTAGAACGAATAAATTTATTTATTTTATATAACAAGCCTGAAATGGCGCGGCAGTTTGAAATTTCAATTTCAAATTTCAATTGTATGTATAGGATTCAAAATAAACCGGATTTCAATGAAACAAGAAATATTTGAATTTGTTTGAAAATATCTTTCCAACGAATGTGAAAAATCCAGATTTCAAAACGGGAATAAAAAGTTATGTCCAGTTGAAAATTCAGAATAGTCGCTATGGAATTTATATAATATATAGCCCTTAAAAATAGCGATTTTGCAAATGACCTACATTTTCGACGAGACCGCTTTTGTTGGATTTGGAATATCAAATTATTGCTAGATTACAATTTTCATAATTTTTGGAATCAATATGTGAGCGTGGCGGATTTAAACGTGTTTGGTCAATTCAGTTTGAATTTAATCGACTGGAAAATGACCGTTTTTTAAACGGTCTCCAAATTCGACGAAATTAGATTTGTTAGGACCGTATCATTAACACATAGGTAGATTTATTTTTCGGGAATTTTTGGAGTCAGTATGTGGCCCCGGTAAATTAAAATGTGCGTTCAAATTTGATATATATTGATTTATATTTTAATTTAAAGCAAAACTGAACGAAACCGTAGAATTGGCTTATGGGACATAACCTGTTGCGTTCGGAATAGGGGTAATTAGCTAGGGACGACAGTTGGTGGGTTCAATTTGGAGTCAGAACGAAAAAGTTGCTTTTTGGAAATTTAAAATAAATTAAATATGTATGTTATTATAATTAGTTAGCCCCCCATCTTCTCTCTCCCCGTCAGAATTTTCAAAAGAGAAATAAAAAAAACTGATCTCGTTCGAACCCAAACCTTCACTGCCGCCCCCTTGCCACCGCCGTCTTTCGCCATAGCCCCATTGCCGTCGCCACCTCCAAGCCACCCACTCCCTTCTCAAAACGACGAAACCCCATGCCCTAGAGCCCCAATCCATCGACCACCACCTGCCGCAGCCACCCACGATCGCCAGGACTGCACTGAACCGCCATCAAACCCCCCTCTCTTCATTTCTATCCGACTGTAGGTTTTATCTTAAATTATTTTACATAATTAGTTTAATTAAATTAAAAAAAGCATTGTTTTAAATTTAAAAATGGCATAGGTTTAAAAACTAAATTTTTATAAATGTAGCAGTTTAAAAACTAAATTTTTACACATGGGAAGGTTTAAAAACTGGATTTTTATATATGTAGCAGGATAAAAATTTGATTTTTACATATATAATAGCAAGATAAAAATGTGATCTTTATATATATAACGATATGATTAAAAATATGATTTTTATATGTATAACATCGTTATAAAGATTTGATTTTTATCATATGGACATCGTTATAAAAATATGATTTTTATTATCTAGATAGCGGTATAAAAATGTGATTTTTTAGTATCTAGGTAGCAGTATAAAAATGTGATTTTTATATATGAAGTAGCAATGCAAAAATCAGATTTTTAATTATACATAGCGATGTTGAAAAAGTGTTTTTTTAGTATAAATTGCTTTGAAACAGATTGCGTTTGAATCAGAGCAGCGAATCTGAGTGACAATAAGAACTGGTGGAGTGGATACCCAAGGTGAGAACTTCTCACTCTAATTTTAGTTTCTAGTTATATATATATACTAGGATGCAGACGGTGCTTAGAAGCATCCGATACCTTTGTTTGAAGCCATGTTTGTTTGGTTGTTTGTTTTGATTATGTTGTTTGTTTGAATTTGGTTTGGGATGTGAATGAAATTGATTTGAATTTGGTTTGTGTATGGCGCGAGCCATTATTAGGCGAGGAATAAGGCTAGACCTTATTCCGGTTCTCGCGTTGTTATGCTGCCAAAATTTTCTAAAAATAATATAACAATAAAAATATCATTTTTATTGTATAAATGAACTGTATAAAATATTCATGTGATGAAATAAGTATTTTATCATTAAAAATATAATTTTTAACGAGTATATGAATAAAATAAATATTCATTTACAAGTCGGATGATTTGTTTATGTACACACATTTAACTGAAATTAATTGGGATGATAAATTTTACACATCGCTCTACTGCACAAATAAAATCTATGTGTATTGATTGAAACCCCACACGGGTATTGGGATGATATTTGACATACACTAATCCCAATTGTTCAGTTGTATGTCAATCGATTGGTTGGCAGGCTGTTGTAAGCATTAATTATTTATATTTAATGCTTACGCGGTTGTATATTGCACTCTGTATGATGGTTGACCGTGTTTTATTATTGTTGTTTACATACATGTCTGAAATCCATATAAATAAAATTATATGGTAATTGACTGTGTCTGATTCCAATTCGGAAAGAACAAATATTTTGAAATGATGAATAATGAATATTTTAAAATAATATTCAGTAATGGATCAAAATATAATTTTGATGTCCAATTTGGGATGGACACAAAAATATTGAAATATATGAAGCCGTGTTGATTGGATTAATGCCATTTTAACGTGAATGATATTTATATTGGTTTTATTCGCTTTTATAATGAATATCGAAAAGGAAATGATTACAAAATCTAATATTTTGAAAATATTATCATTTATAAATTATAATGATAAAGAAAATTCAATTTTGATTTAAAATTGAAAAATGAAGTTAGAATCGTTTTAACACGAAGTTATAAAATATGTTTTAAATAGAAATCGATGAAATATATATAATATATATATTATATATATATTTAATGGCCTGAATAGAACGCGCCGCGTCGTGGCTGTTTGCGTATTTCGACATTGACTTCGAATTGACACTACGGGAGATTCGTTCGTCGGATTCTCCTAAAACCGGAGCCGTTGGGTTCGTATTGAAAAGAGATTTCCAATTAATATAAGAGATTTGAAATCTAATTGTTGGATTTGGAATTATGTCCAAATCAAATTTGGAAAAGGTCGTTGTAAGTGCAGCTCGATGACCATTTATGGAAATCAACTGAAAGGGCCTTTATAAAATTATTAAAAATATTAATAATTTTTGTAAAATCATAATAAATGATTCGGAAAGAATTTGGATGAAAATTTTCATGTTTGTAAAGATAAAAATATATTTTTATCAAAATGAACTAGTTATTAACTAGAATAATAATCCAATATATTTAAATAAATAAATTGGAAGTGAAATGGGTTTAAAATAACCAGACTATTCCAATAAATAAATTGGAAATGGTTTGCAATGGAAATAATCTTCGGAATATTTCGATATTGGATTCCGTGATTATATGGATATTGATATTGGAATTTGGAAGAAATATATCGTTATTCCCAATATGATATTTGTTGATTTTAGAATTTGACATTGAATTTAAGCCGATATAATTTCTATTCGGAGCCTTGTATTTTATATCAAATGAGATTTTGGGTTTTTCGGTAATAATGTCTTCAGTAACACTGTTCTTAAACCCAGTTGAGAAAAGAATAAATCTTTTAATTAAGGTTTTGTGAAGTTTTCTAATTAATTAATATTTAACTGGAATTGAATAAAAGAATTGGATTTTGGGATTGTTGTGAATGGTGTCTTAAATAACACCGCTCTTAAACCCTGTGTGGAAAGAATAAATCTTTTGATTAAGATTATCAGTGTTTCCAGTTAATTAACATTTAATTGGAATAAAATGGAATGTGAATTGGGTTTATTGTGAACCGTGTTTTAACAACATTCGTTCTTTAACCCGATTTGCAGTGAAATGTGATTTGGAATATATAAATCTTTTATTAAGTTTTAATGGGATTCTCCAAAGGAAAATTTTACAATTTAATATATTAAATTGGAATTGAATGGAATTCGATCGGTAATAATTGAAGCGAGCTTCTGTGGAGGAAGACTGTTAATATATATGGAATTTGAAAGGCTTTGTCGTAATTCCATTTAAATTATTAGTCGGATACAGAAATTGATATCCATTATATATTGATCTGTTTTCCATGAAGATTCCATATTTAATGGAATATGATTTGGGTTTATCGTGAACTGCGTTTTAAATGACATTAGTTCTTTAACCCAGTCAAAGACAGGATTACATGTCTAACATTGTATTTCGAACTGTATGGTTGATCTCTGCTAAATATATATCTGTTTGGTGGCAGAGAATTTATTCTCTTGCTTAACACCCTTCTCTGAGACGTACGAACTTAGAGGTTATATATCGATAGAAATCAATAGTACGGTGTAGATTGTCGATGCGGCATGTTTGATTTTCCAAAGTTAAATAATCATTAGTATTGATTTTTGGGAAGATTAATTCTATGTGGAGTTTTAATGAATCTTTAATTAGATTGAAATGTTAATGTGATAATTTAAATTATCAAATTTGGGAAATGATCGAGAATTGAGTATTACCAGTTTTTCTCCAAGCGATAATTAAATCTTTAATTAGATTTGAACGGGAAATGGTAATTAAATTTACCGATAACACAGTGATGTTAGATATGGATTATCATCAGTTTTGCTCCATAGGGTGAATAGGTTGGGATTGAGAAATATAACAAATGATTTCTTCGGTGAGGTGCGCTAATCCTGACTAGTTTGGATAAACCTTAATTTGGTTTGAATTGATATCCAAAGGAAGATTAAAGAATTTATCTTTGGTAAAATTAATGGGAACCTTTCCTAAAGGATATGAATATTCAAATAAAAGAATATTCTAGATTGGAGTGAGGCGTATGTTGTGTTTTTATAGCACTTGTTTATAAAATATGCAAGTTATTCGAAAAGGTTGGGTTTATACCCATTCTGAATAACTAATTCGACAATAAGTTAACGATGAAGACGGTGGTTGAAGACCGGAGGTCTTCACGTCGTTTGGATGATTATTGATGTCTTGATTTGGTTGTACACCCAAGACAAGGTAATAAGTGGTGATCGCCCAAACGTACTTGGAGATCGACCGGATATGCGAGGATCTCTCTCTTGTATTGGACATATGGGACGAGGAATAAGGTGACTCGGGTTTCGTTCAGACCCAGAATGAACTAGCAAATGGATGTGTGTCTGACATTGGATTTTATTCCGTGTTGATTGATCTCTACTAAATATATATATATATATATATATATATATATATATATCTGTTTGGCGGCGGAGAATTTATTATCTTGCTTAACACCCTTCTCTGAGACGTACGAGCTCAGAGGTTATATATCAATAGACATCAGTCGCATGGCATGAATTGCCTGTGTGGCATGCAGAGATGCAAATGATCAAGGCTTCTGTTGTAAAACAGAGTCTTGTGGTTGATGATCAAAGCACGACTTTAATATAGCATAGCTTTGTGTAGCGTTAATTTGCGAGCCTCATACCCCGATATGAATTAGAAACGGGTTGAAGGACAGAAGGGAGTACATGCTATTCTTTCTAGCTAAGAGTTGTGTCATGGTATGGAGCCCAGACATTTTACTTATGTGGTTGTTGGAAAGCGAGGTACCTCAGATATATCGGTCACTACGGGGCCGATGGATTATATGGTTGATATACTAACCATTATGCCCCATAGGGCAGGGAAATGCATTGTTCAAGAAAAACCAATCCTCAAACGTAAGAGAGGACCAACCCTGGCACTCCTAGGTGTTGTTACGACTGTAGCTTGAGAAATGGTAGGCTATATTGTCTCGAATTCGGTAAGGACAATCCCTTGCATTGGTTCACGATGGAAATCCAACTTCCAATACGACATTGCGGATTTGATTGTAAACCTATATATGGCGGCATAGTGGCATGGGACGCTCATGTCGTTTATGATTGATATTGTTTTTGAAACATATATGCACTAGTAATAATAAAAGACAAAATTTCACGTACCAAGCATATTTGGCTATTATAAGGTAAAACTCTATCCTCCGGCTTGCATTGCATTGTGTGATGGAACCTGAGTCTTATAATAGCTTCATTTTATTTAATTAGCATTGCGCTATTTGTTTTATGCACTAGTATTCTTGGGGATAAACCCGTTCCGTATTATAAGGCGTGGTCCGTTGATAAACCTAACTTTAAAATCAAGATTAATATGTTCTCACACCAGTCACATGACTGACCTGTAGTTTATTGTTTTAACCTAAACTCTGGATGTCCATATTTTCCACACGGGAAGCTAATAGTTTTGGTTTTTGCAGATATTATATTCACATGATCCTGGTTTACAGCTGGAGCAATATTCAGAATGCTCTGTATCCATGTATTCCTTTCAGTTGTGTTATGTATTCTTTTTCCACTGCTATGTATTTAAATGTAATTTGAATGCCTGATATTTTCTTATGTATATTATTTACACATACTCTGTTATATTCTTGCACTCTGATGTTATTGTTGTAATAAGCAATGAAATGTTCTTCTGTTTATGTTCTGATTTGTCATGTTTTCAAAGCAATCCGGGCTTTCCCGTAAGGGCGAGTTTGGTTCGTTTAAGAAAACCTGAAACCAGTTGTTTGTAATATGTAGAGAAAAGGGGGAAAGTTTATGAAATGTAAGAAGTTGTACTTAATTATAAATGAAGTAATATGTAAACTTGGAATTTCGAAGTCTGCTGATAAGAATAACATGTTTAGGCTTGTCCTCGGGACAAAAGGAAATTATAACATAGGTTATAATAAATGGAAAGGGAACTTATCAGTAAACCTTATTTAAGAGAACTAATTTAATAAGTAAACAATGATAAGTTTTGGTGACGATGTAAAATGGAATTATGATTAAATAAGAAAGAATGAGGAAAACTTATGAAATAAGTTATATTTAATCATTAATAATGACTGACATGTTAAACAAAAAACATGTGAATTGTGATATACTTAATTACATATTAAGTAGAACATGTTATTGTAACGATGAAATCAAACAAGAATGTAAAGGGATTGTGGATTACAAACCTTGGATCACAATCCACAGAATAGCATGTTGTGGGCTTATTAATAAAATTAAATGGGTTAAGTTATATGACTGAAATTAATAAGCAAGAGAAACTTGGTAACTTGAATAAGAAGTCAATGTGAACGGGGATAACCAAGTTAAATGGAAACTTAGTGAGGTAAAGCAAGCGTGTAAAAGAATGTTTAGACATAGGGTCTAAGGGCACATTAAAATGAGGCGCTTGGACCAGTCCGCACGTTTGAGGGTGAATAACCCAATGAGGTAGATCATCGTGGTGTCACAAGGCATGAGGGGAGCGCACGTTCATCTGATTATTTTGTCGGCTCCGAAGGAATAGAAGGGGGAAGCACGTGGCTTCCTGAGATACGTAAGGTGCTGTTGGTAGTCCTCTCTACGGTAGCAGATGTTTAGGTTGTGCTCGCAGAGGTTGGGTCTACGCGTAACTACTAGGAGGGTGGGCCTTGTGTAACACCCCACCCTCCATTAAGGTCACTCTAAAAGGGAATTCCTTAACTTCGGTGGAGCGTTTTAAGGTACAAGATACTAATAAATTACAAGATAGATAATTAAAGCATCGGATAATTAAAGCAGCGGAAAAGAAACCAACTTCATTCCATAAATACTTGTTCAATACAACATTTCAACAAACAGTTTCAATCTTCCAGATTATTACATCTGTCTTGAAAACATAAAGAAGCAATACTGAAAATAAATTGACATAAATCCCCAACATGTCTTTGACCATAGCCATAGCTCAAAAAGGAAAGTCCAAGCCTTACATCTACGGTCTTCAAGCTTTGATTTGATCTGGTCAAGCAGAAGTGTTCCCTCCCTACGGACCGGGGTGGGGGAGGGGGGAGGGAACGGAAGAAAAGAGGCGAAAAGAAAATGGGCCAGACATAAGTCTGGTAAGCCCAGTTATTTAATAGCATGTAAACAAGTAAAAGACTATGACATGAATAAACTGAACTTAGAATGATACCACAAGGATAGGGTAGTCCTAAAACAAGATAAGGTAAGACTTAACTAGATTTGGCTATCGCACCCACTTTTACTTCTCTGCACCCACCAAGAACTAGTTTAACTAGCAATGTATGTTCATGATAAAGCGATCCCATTCATATATTGATCGGCTCCTACTCGCATTCATGTATTCTCGGTGTCATGCGGCCCCACGTGATTATAAAGTACTTGTGCTGGTTCCATTATAGGATGTATCAAGTCCTATAATGGCAACCCCTGACACGATTCTAGATGCACAAGTGTGCACCTGGTGCCCAGTGCCTGCTTTTTCCACTCCGGAGCCCGTGCACGCCCGTACTCCGTCGGAACCTACACGGACGCACCTAACCGCCTCCCTTTTGACCGCTTATATTCAGCCCAGTAATCATGCCCCACCCTGCCTAGTTCAGGGTACCTTGATACGTTCATGCAGGTTACTTCTGAAAGGGTCCCCGTTACTAGGTTTTTTTTAGTCAACATGTTAAATTGGTTAAGTGTTCTTGACTTGACTTAACCCCTATCAATCTTGCCTAGTTAACATGTTGATTTGGCTAAGTGTTTTCTAAATTATTTAACCCCACCAATCTTGTCTTGTTCACATGTTAAGTTGGTTATGTGTTTACTTAATTACTTAACCTCACCACTCTTGTCTTGTTAAGTTGGTTAAGTGTTTCCTTAATTACTTAACCTCACCATTTCTAGCTTGACTGTTCATGAGCTTTAACTAATTAATTAATTAAAGCACCAACAACTCACATTAGACAGGTATTGTTGTGGTTACTAGATGTGCCGGTTGGTTCCAGGAAGGTGTACAACACAACTCAGTCTAACGTCGAGCTTTTTTGGGCTTGATGCACTAACCTCTCAGATTAGACAGGTATTGTTGTGGTTACTGGATGTGTCGGTTGATTCCGGGCAGGTTTACACCACAACTCAGTCTAACCTCGGGTTAGACATATTCCTCTTTTCTAGATTTACATTTTTATATATGCAAATTTCTACAACTATTTCATGTCACATGTTTTAACTCAAGACTAATGGTATATAAATTATACCATTCATGGCCTTAACCAATTACATGGTTTTGGGCCCACCTACATATGTACATGTTTTGATTTAATAATTACCCTCAACGTTACCCCCGTTTGTTCGTTCACATTAATCACATAAAAACATTGGGCCAGCTAATTGGCCCAATCTATAAACGAGAGATAAAAAGGGAACATGCATACATAGGTTCAATCAACATATATCATGTAATTTGGCATCAACATCAATTATAGACTAGCATGTGACATAATCATGACATGTCCAATTCCAAGACATGTATAATTATAACATTAACATACAAGTGTAAACTAGATCTAATAAGGTGAACTTGCATAAATTCACTTCACAAACTTGCATATAAATAAGGATCTAGTTTAGGATCTAACATGTAACTTGCATATGACACACACACACACACACACACACACACACATATATATATATATATATATATATATAATTAGATCGTAAGTTGGATCTATCATAAATTATATAACTTGCATTAATCATGTGAACCTAAATGGATCTTGACATGGATCCAATCAGAAAGTTTGTAATTTGCATATGGACATATGAACATAGGCATGTGGATCTAACATAAAACTTGCAACTTACATATGAACATATGGATCTAACATAAAACTTGCAACTTGCATATGAACATATGGATCTAACATAAAACATAAGAATATGTACATGTAGATCTTGACTTGGATTTAATATAAAACTTACAACTTGCATAAAAACATATACATGTAGATCTTTACATGAAACACATAACTTGCATATGATATTGATAGTTTCAAATAGATCCAATACCAAATCCAATAATCCACAATCATTCCAATTCATGATAAAATCATCACAATCAATCGATATGAATTAACATGGTATAATTCTAATTTCACTTTATATCAAATCATGTCTTAGATTTATTTACGTCTAAAAGATAACTGCTCTTACAACGAACGAAGGTCTTGATTTCTAGATTCTGAATTCTAGAGTTGAAATGCTCGCCTTTGATGTAGACAATCGTTGTTTTGATTTAGTTTGGTTCGTCTCCATGTTAACTTCAAGCGGAGGCTACTCTAGATTGTCTAATGGCAGCATGACGTCTCTAGGTTCAATTTTTAATATGATTTAGGGGTGAGGTATTAGGTTGCTTTTATAGAGATTAAATTGAATAGGAGTCGTCAGATCATCTCAGAATAAATCAAGACCATTAAGACAAGATAGAGTTATCTAGAACAGTCAACTTAGCCCCTAATGACTTAGCAGTGAGTCATAATTCGTCTTTTCTAAATTCACATATTTTCTATATATGTCTAATTATATATATATAAATTAATCTTAATTTAATCATGCCATAATTATTCTTTTAATTATGCTCACAATAAATGGTATACCAAATATACAATTTCATGAACCAATCTATGCTAAGAAATTTTCATGTTTTACCTTGATTCTCGAATTTATAATTAAGTATTCTTTAATTTGTTCTTACAACATTAACAGATAATACGGGGTGTTACATTCTCCCCTCCCTTAAGGATTTCATCCCCGAAATCTTCAAGTCGAGAAGAACGTATATCTTACCATCCAATCGTCCATCTACTCAACCATCAAACACAGGCGTCCATTGTCCTTAAAAGACTTCTAATGCTTCATGATCATATGCGTAGTGTGTGTACATGTGCTTACCTAATGCAAAATCAAGCGGTCTACTGATTCAGCTGACCTCCTTAATGCAAATTATGTCAGTTCCATGAGTCCATTATGTATGCAATTTTCCTATCCAAAATTTCTACATGAGTGCACGATCATTCAAACAAATGCAACGTCCATATGGTAACACATCAAGTTTCAATCCATATACAAATACATACATGCATATGAAATATGAAAGCGACTGAGCCGATCTAATTCCTAATGTGTGTGTATATGCATCCACGAGCAACCACTTGCAACCATCAACCATAACATGTTTCAATTACATGTTTTCATCCAAATGGGTTTCTACCTAAGAATAAAGGATAGGATCGAGAAGATATACTCAAAAGGATAGGTACAAGCATAAACTTAAGGAAAAAGAGATCAAGGATGTACCCTCAAAAAGAAAAGGGTAGGCCGTGCGTACTCTGTCCTCAGTTTCCCAAGTTGCATCTTACTCGGCGTCGCTCCATTGAACCTTTACAAGCTTGATTTCACGGTTGCGTCGCTTTTTGACTTCTGTGCCCAAGATACGAGTTGGAACCCTCCTTACAGTTGCTTCTCGTTTAACTTCTACTTCCTCTAACATGCTTGGTTCCACCACTTCCGCAGACTCATGAAAGCACTTTCGCAGGTGAGAGACATGAAAGACATTATGAACTCCAGCCAATCTTTCGGGCAGCTGTACTGTATAAGCCATCTTTCCAATCTTCTCAATGATAGGAAACAGCCCTACAAATCTTGGTGCTAACTTTACTGCGGATCCGAAGCGAACAACGTTCCTCAAAGGGGATACTTTAAGAAACACCTTGACTCCAACTTCAAACTCAAGGTCGGTCCTTCTTTTGTCTGCATGGGACTTCTGTCTATCTTGGGCAGACTTCATTCTCCTTCGTATTAAGTCTACTTTCTCTGAAGTTTCTCTGATCATGTCTGGTCCAAATATGAGCTTATCTGTAGACTCCCACCAACAAGTTGGTGATCGGCATGGTCTTCCATACAAAGCCTCGAAGGGTGCCATGCCTATGGTGGCTTGGTAACTATTGTTGTAAGCGAACTCCACTAAAGGAAGATGATCCTCCCATGTACCTCCAAAGTCAAGAATGCACAGTCTCAAAAAGATCTTCTAGTACTCTGTTCACCCTTTCCGTCTGACCATCGATTTGTGGGTGATAGGCCATGCTTAAGCATAGCTGTGTGCCCACAGCCTCTTGCAAACTCCTCCAGAACTCGCTTGTAAAGTTAGGGTCTCGATCACTCACTATGCTGGAGGGTATCCCATGGAGTCGAACTATCTCTTTAAGATATATGGATGTTAGAGATGAGGCAGTCCTTCTACTTTTGACAGGTATAAAGTGAGCGCTTTTAGTAAGCCTGTCCACTATTACCCAAATGCTGGTATTGCCCCCTTCTTGACCTAGGAAACCCAACCATAAAGTCCATCGAGATGCTATCCCATTTCTACTGGGGGACCGTTAAAGGATGGAACAGACCACCAGGCTTCTTCTGCTCCGCCTTGACTTGTTGGCATATTAAACACTTAGAAACAAATTCAGCTACGTCTTTCTTCATGTCATTCCAAAAGAAAACTCTTTTGATGTCTTTATACATTTTTTCTCCACCTGGGTGTATGGTCAGCTTGGAATTGTGTGCCTCTTCTAGAACCGTCTTTACCAAACCCCTTGCTTGTGGGACACATAGTCTTCCGTCTCGTCTCAACCAGCCCTTGGCATCAATGGAGTATCTATTGAGGTGACTAGAAGTCTCACCCCTAATTGACTAGTCCATCACATCGGCTAGCTGAGGGTCTTCTCTTTGCGCGACTCTGATTGAGTCTACTAGAGTTGGCCGCACTTCTAACGTTGCTAGCAAGCCAGGTACAAAGTCAGAGGAGGGTATGAAGTTAAAGCTTGCTATGAATTCCAAGCATTGCCTTTCCACAAAGAGAGGACTTAAAGTCAACTTCTTTCTACTCAAGGCGTCTGCCACTACATTGCCCTTACTAGGGGTATAGGCAATCTCAAATTCTTATGAGGCGAGAAATTCCATCCACCTTTGCTGCCTCAAATTAAGATCTTTCTAAGAGAAAAGGTATTTTAATGATTTATGATCAGTAAATAATTCGAATCTTTCTCCTAGCAGATAATGACGCCATGATTTAAGGGCGAAAACGATGGCAGCTTGTTCTAAATCATGAGTTGGGTAATTCTTCTCATGAACCTTCAACTGCCTTCCTCCATAGCAAACTACTTTGCCTTCTTGCATTAGGACAGCGTCCAATCCTGTTCTACACGCGTCTGTATATACTGCAAACATCTTGCTTTCATCAGGCAATGTCAGAACTGGGGCTATTGGCAGAGCCCTTTTTAAACGTTGGAAAGCAATGCCGCAATCCAAATCCCAAGAAAAAGCCAAGTTATTCATTGTCAATCTTGTCAACGGAGCTGAGATCTTCACAAAGTCCTTAATGAACTTTCGATAATAGCCCGCCAGCCCGAGAAAGCTTCAGACTTCGATTGCATTTCGCGGAATCTTCCAATCTTGCACTGCGACTACTTTTGCGGGGTCCACGGCTATCCCCTCTTTGGACACCACATGTCCAAGAAACCTTACTTCTTCTCTCCAAAAGTGGAATTTGGAGAATTTTGCTTTCATCTGATGTGCTCGAAGAGTATCTAACACTTCCTTTAAATGCACAGCATGTTCTTCCTCGCTTTTTGAGAAGATTAAGATGTCGTCTACGAAGACCACTACAAATTTATTTAGGAATTCCCGGAACACCCTTCTCATCAAGTCTAGAAAATAGGCAGGTGTGTTTGTCAAGCCGAAAGGCATGACAAGCTACTCGAAAAAACCATCCGCGGTCCTAAATGCGGTCTTGTCAATGCTATCCTCAGCCACTCTTAGCTGATGAAACCCAGTAGCCAGATCTAGTTGGGAGAAAACGGATGCACCTACGAGTTGACCATGAAGATCGTCAATTCTTGGGAGGGGGTGCCTATTCTTCTTAGTCAGCTTGTTCAACTCCCTATAATCTACGCATAGGCGGAGTGAACCATCAGCTTTGGTCGCGAATACTACTGGAGCACCCCATTCAGAAATACTCCGTTTTATGAACCCCTTTTCAAGCAGCTCTTTAATTTGCTTGCTGAGCTCCTTACATTCCCTTGGGGCCATGTGCCTAACGGGTAAAGCAACGGGCTTTGCATTATCAACAAGGTATATGCGGAAGTCTATCTCCCACTTCGGAGGTAAGCCCTTCACCTCTTCAAACACATCTGACTATTCACGGACGACTCTAACGGACTGCAAATTCACAACAGACGCATCAAGTGATTCAAGATAACTAAGCATGACAGAGTTCATGGGATTACAAGAGATTCCGAGAGTGTTACCGAGGCGAGTCATGAGTCTAACCACTCTCTTTTCACAATCAAGGATGACACCATTACTGGATAGCCAATCCATGCCTAGAATCAGCCCATAGCCCGTGAAGCCCAAAACAAAAGCATTACATTTAAACCCAACACTTAGAATAGAGATTTCCAAATCCAAACAAACCATTGACAAATAAACTGAGCCCCTAATTGGATTTGAAACAACCAAGGGATCCTCTACTATATGGGTGTCTAGGTGCAGAGATTCAACTAAAGCAGTAGATATAAAAGAGTGCGATGCGCCAGAATCAAAGAGACTACGAACAGGATTATCAAACAGATAAACTAAACTCTCAACAAAAATATGACTACCTCGTTCCTGCAGAGGTGCTACAAGAGCATGAACCTTCCCTCCAGAAGAAGCTCCAGTTCTCTTTCCCTGCCCTTGCCTTTTGGGGTAGTCCTTAGCCAAGTGTCATGTTTCCCCGCAATGGAAACAAGCGCCCAACTTCCTCCTTTTCTTTCTGCAGTCCCTAGCCAAATGTCCAGGTATGCCATAGTAATTGCACTTCAGCTTCTTACGGGATTTATTATCCTTCCCTCCTTTCTTGGGGTCTGCTTTCTTGTTTTGAGATCCCACTCCTTTCTTATTTTGAGACTCTTCCTTCTTCACCTCCTTCTTGCCATCTTTGTTCTCCTCTTGCAACAGAACCATGTCCACCAGCCTTTCATAAGTTGCTCCCATGGGTATATGGGACATTGTCAGGCCTTGTAGTGGCTCATTCAGTCCTTTGGTAAAATGGAGGGCCTTCTTGTGTGGAGTGTTGACTAACTCCAGTCCAAATCTGGCAACCTGATTGAATTTATTGACATATTCTTTGACTGATAGGTTGCCCTGCTTAAGTGATAGGAACTTCTCCATTTACAGACTTTGCTCAGCTTGTGAGAGGAACTTCATTTCAAATCTCGCCTTGAAGTCCTCCCAAGTCTCTATCTGTCTTTCATCATTAGTGACCTCCCACCAGAAGGAGGCCTCATCTTTGAGCAACCACACCACCAACTGTAGTTTCTGCCTCTCATCTACTTCAAAGATAACGAATAAGTCTTCAGTTTCTTTGAGCTAGTTTCTGGCTTCTACGAAAGATTCGCTACTCTTGAAGTCTTTTCCACCCATGGATCTAAAATCTCTACAGATCATTGAGAAAGCATTTCCTCTCGGAGGAGGATGAGCAGCAGCTGGGGGAGGCGGAGGAACGCCTGTTGGGCCTGCTTCATTGGCCCCAGCTTCAAGGTACCTTCTAAACCAACCAGGCACCGGGCACACCCTCAGGTAGGTTAAAGTCCCCAAACATGTTGAAACAAAAGGAAAGATTCAAAATGAAGGATAAAAAGATAGTGCATATGACTTTGGGGATTATGCCTTTTTAAATTTAAAACAACACTTTTCTTGAAAATGCTTCTTTATGACTTCTTTTTGAAAAATAGTTTTAAATTTTTTTATCCAATCTGGTAACCTTTAGCTCTGATACCAAGTGTAACACCCCACTCTCCGTTAAGGTCACTCTCAAAGGGAATGATTTAACTTCAGTGGAGCGTTTTAAGGTACAAGATACTAATAAATTACAAGACAGATAATTAAAGCAGCGGATAATTAAAGCAGCGGAAAAGAAACCAACTTCATTCCATAAATACTTGTTCAGTACAACATTTCAACAAACAGTTTCAATCTTCCAAATTATTACATCTGTCTTGAAAGCATAAAGAAGCAATACTGAAAATAAAATGACATAAATCCCCAACATGTCTTTGACCACAGCCATAGCTCAAAAAGGAAAGTCCAAACCTTACATCTACGGTCTTCAAGCTTTGATTTGATCCGGTCAAGCAGAAGTGTTCCCTCCCTGCAGACCAGGGGGTGGGGGGAGGACGGAAGAAAAGAGACGAAAGGAAAATGAGTCAGACATAAAGTCTGGTAAGCCCAGTTATCTAATAGCATGTAAACAAGTAAAAGACTGTGACATGAATAAACTAAACTTAGAATGATACCACAAGGATAGGGTAGTCCTAAAACAAGATAAGGTAAGACTTAACTAGATTTGGCTATCGCACCCACTTTTACTTCTCTACACCCACCAAGAACTTGTTTAACTAGCAATGTATGTTCATGATAAAGTGATCTCATTCATTTATTGATCGGCTCCTACTCGGATTCATGTATTCTCGGTGTCATGCGGCCCCACATGATTATAAAGTACTTGTGCTTGTTCCATTATAGGGTGTATCAAGTCCTATAATGGTAACCCCTGACACGATTCTAGATGCACAAGTGTACGCCTGGTGCCTAGTGCCTGCTTTTTCCACTCTGGAGCCTGTGCACGCCCGTACTCCATCGGAACCTACACTAACGCACCTAACCGTCTCCCTTTTGACCTCTTATATTCAACCCAATAATCGTGCCCCAATCTGCCTAGTTCAGGGTACCTTGATACGTTCATGCGGGTTACTGCTGAAACGGGTCCCCGTTACTAGGGTTTTTCTGGTCAACATGTTAAATTGGTTAAGTGTTCTTGACTTAACCCCTATCAATCTTGCCTAGTTAACGTGTTGATTTGGCTAAGTGTTTTCTAAATTACTTAACCCCACCAATCTTGTCTCATTCACATGTTAAGTTGGTTAAGTGTTTTCTTAATTACTTAACCTCACCACTCTTGTCTTGTTAAGTTGGTTAAATGTTTCCTTAATTACTTAACCTCACCATTTCTAGCTTGATTGTTCATGAGCTTTAACTAATTATTTAATTAAAGCACCAACCACTCACATTAGACATGTATTGTTGTGGTTACTGGATGTGCCGGTCGATTCCGGACAGGTTTACACACAACTCAGTCTAACCTCGGGGTTTTCTGGGCTTGATGCACTAACCTCTCACATTAGACATGTATTGTTGTGGTTACTGGATGTGCATGTCGGTTCCGGGCAGGTTTACACCACAACTCAGTCTAACCTCGGGTTAGGCATATTCATCTTTTCTAGATTTACATTTTTATATATGCAAATTTCTACAAGTATTTCATGTCACATGTTTTAATTCAAGACTAATGGTATATAAATTATACCATTCACGGCCTTAACCAATTACATGGTTTTGGGCCCACCTACATATTTACATGTTTTGAATTAATAATTACCCCCGACGTTACCCCCATTTGTTCGTTCACATTAATCACATAAAGACATTGGGCCCGCTAATTGGCCCAATCTATAAAAGAGAGATAAAGGGGGAACATAGGTTCAATCAACATATATCATGTAATTTGGCATCAACATCAGTTTTAGACTAGCATGTGACATAATCATTACATGTCCAATTCCAAGACATGTATAATTATAACATTAACATATAGGTGTAAACTAGATCTAATAAGGTGAACTTGCATAAATTCACTTCACAAACTTGCATATAAATAAGGATCTAGTTTAGGATCTAACATGTAACTTGCATATGACATATATATACATAATTAGATCGTAACTTGGATCTATCATAAATTATATACCTTGCATTAATCATGCGAACCTAAATGGATCTTGACATGGATCCAATCATAAAGTTTGTAACTTGCATATGGACATATGAACATAGGCATGTGGATCTAACATAAAACTTGCAACTAACATATGAACATATGGATCTAACATAAAACTTGCAACTTGCATATGAACATATGGATCTAACATAAAACATAGGAATATGTACATGTAGATTTTGACTTGGATCTAATATAAAACTTACAACTTGCATAAAAACATATACATGTAGATCTTTACATGAAACACGTAACTTGCATATGATATTGATAGTTTCAAATAGATCCAATACCAAATCCAATAATCCACAATCATTCCAATTCATGATAAAATCATCACAATCAATCAATATGAATTAACATGGTAAAATTCTAATTTCACTTTATATCAAATCACGTCTTAGATTTATTTACGTCTGAAAGAAAACTGCGCTTACAACGAATGAAGGTCTTGATTTCTGGATTCTGAATTCTGGAGTTGAAATGCTCGCCTTTGATGTAGACAATCGTTGTTTTGATTTAGTTTCGTTCGTCTCTATGTTAGCTTCAAGTGACGGCTACTCTAGGTTGTCTAATGGCAGCATGACAGCTCTAGGTTCAATTTTTAATATGATTTAGAGGTGAGGTATTAGGTTGCTTTTATAGAGATTAGATTGAATAGGAGCCGTCAGATCATCTCAGAATAAATCAAGGCCATTAAGACAAGATAGAGTAATCCAGAACAGCCCCTAATGACTCAGCAGTGAGTCATAATTCGTCTTTTCTAAATTCACATATTTTCTATATATGTCTAATTATATATGTAAATTAATCTTAATTTAATCATGCCATAATTATTCTTTTAATTACACTCACAATAAATGGTATACCAAATATACCATTTCATGAACCAATCTATGCCAACAAATTTTCATGTTTTCCCTTGATTCTCGCATTTATAATTAAGTATTCTTTAATTTGTTATTAAACATTAACAGAAAATACGGGGTGTTACACCTTGACTGCAAAAGTAGATTTGTAGTCAGAATGTTGTGACAAGGTAACACTAGGGTGATTCGGCGATAGCCTCAATAGGAGGCAGAGGTCAGGACCAACAAGGATAGTAGATTGTCGGGTACCCGTCATCGGCAGCTAGCGGGATGCGAAACCCAATAGACCATTCACCTTTCACTATCGAGGCACGGTGGTTGAGGGGGGACGCCAACTGGATGTTTAGATTGTTTGTTAAGGGCAATCTGCTTAGCTCATGTTGTCTTTAATTACTAGCTGAGGGAAAGGATGAGGTGGGGCCATAGCCACCATGAAAAACCGACCCAAGGGATGTCTGTATTTTGAGGCTCTTAAAGGCGTGCCTGTAGAGATATGGAAAAGCTCCTGACTGAGTTCCGTGATTCTTGTATAGGCCTTCCACGGAACTCGGTGCACATTTATGCAGTTAAGGCATCAAATACGATTGACCATACGTACATGGGAAAGTCTGGATACATGCATGTCTTCTTTGGTGATGTATCGTAGATTTGAGGGCATTACTCTGGTATGGAATCTGATTTGATCGAAGGTGGCAGTCCGTATGCTTATGTAGCATAGTAGTGACAGATATGTGCAGAACGTAACATTGTTATGTAAAGATCCGTACGTCACTCCGACGTAGGATGAGGGACTGCATTTATTTCTGTGGCATTACGGTGGAGACCGTGCGGGGGTACCATAGGGTGTACCTCAATATTGAGGGTAGCTACATATATACTATATTAGGTTAATCCACTGGGAAGTAAATGGGTACGACATATGTGTAAGCCTTAAGTGTTGTTAACCAAAGTAGCCTAATAAATAAGAAAATACGATTGAACGGTATATGTAGGATTATCCAAAGTGTGTAATTTAAATCCAGTCAGCAGAACTTGTGTTCTGACCCGCTTCTCATAACATACTCGTAGGTTAGATTTGTGGTAAAGACATGATAGCTTTGGATACTGGTTAGGCAGTATTATTAATATGGTAAGGCTATACTTTGATTATATTATATTTTATCCATTCCGTTGTGAGATATTTTCTGAACTCTGACATACTTTATGTCTCTGTCTTTTCTGCAGAATACCAGAGCAAACCAACACGAGTTTTGATAGATTAGAATTTTAAAAATAAATCGTTCTGTAGGAATTCGGGTTGTTACAATTATCGTCCTGGAAAAATAATAGAAATTAATATCACTACTCCATAGATGGCCTACTACAACGAAAATTCAAGGTGTTGCTAGCTACAATGTAACAATAGTTATGCTGATTTTTGTCTATTGCAACACATGCTTCAAGGTGTTAGCATAGAAAATCTAAGATGTTGCGGTAGCCACGTGAATAAAATTATCAATCTCGGTGATTAAGATCTAACGGTCTATGTTACTGATCCGCGTGAAATAATCTTTTACGCGGGACGCAAAAACAAAAACAAAAACAAAAAAACAGAAAAACACTTAGCAAAATATTCAAGGGTTTCAGACAAAATACTCCACCGGTCAACCTCTCAAACACTCTCAGTAGCAGGTTCAGTTAGGGCTAAATGTTCAATTTACAAGCTTAATTGGGGATTGATTACGGCAAGTTAGAGTTCAAGTTCAATTAGGGCTTCGGTGTTTCAATTAGGCCTTCAATTGAGGTTCATTTAGGTTTCACATTTCAGTTCGATTTAATCTGCTGCTTAAGATATCACTCAATGTATATTTCAAGTATTTCCTAATTTGAATGTTATCTAGCCTAATTTACTGATTTACCTGTGCGTTCAGGTGTAATCATATTCCTAATTTTATTATTATGTTTTTCTTTGTAACAAATTATGTTAAACAGTGCTTATATGATATTACTGTGTTTTTTGCCCTATAGTCATGGCTAAATAATATTTGTGTATGTTTTTGTGTGTGTAAATTAGTGATGAACAAGGGTAAAAAATATGGGTAGAACTTTCTAAGTTTAGATGACCGCATATTATTTGTGTGTAAATTTATGCCTCGATTACCAAAGAATACATGCATGTCTAAATGACCGCATGCTCTATTGGGCAGAAAATGAAAAGGAAAATAACTGTAAAACTTGTGGTTTTGGCCTTGATTAAATGTACCAAATTTAAGTAAAAAAATTGTTGTTTCTGCCTTGATTAAATGTTGTAACTAATGTATCCTATTTGTGACTTCTTTTTGTATCTTTTTAATTGCTTCTGCCTATATTACATTTTAGTGAAGTGGCTATTTTATTTTGTAATGCACTTGGTTTATTTTATTTTGTAATTATGTCATTCTAATGTTAATTTCTCCATTTTTTGTAGGATGGAGGTGGCAAATCTATGATTCCACCACAAGGGAAAATTTGGTAAGAATGGATATGTTGGTGGAGAAGAGGCTATTGTCAGGGAAGTTGATCTGGATAGGACTTCAAACACAGTACTGATGGATTTTATCAAGGATGAGCTATAGTACACCGAAATTGCAGGAGCATATGCATGGAAAGGTCTAACGAGTGGGTAGAAATTGGTGGCTGATGATGTAGAGCTGCTGTTTATGATGCAAATAAAAAACAATGGTGATTACATTGATTTCTATATTGACACTGAGGTCGATGATAAAGCTGAGCCAGTGAAATAAATGCAGCCACATGTCATCATACTCCCAAGGAAGAATCTGTTTCCAGGTATAAGCATATCTTCTCATTTGTACTATTTTGATGAATTTGGTCATTTTGCTGAATCTCTAAGTCTTTTTGCTGCTTTTAGTGCACACAAATTTTTTGTGCATTTATGTTTAAATATTAGGACTTGTTTGATTTTTAGTGCACTTAGTAGAATAATAAAGAACTTGTATGTTGCAGGTGCGAAATCACAGAAACGACAGTTTGTCACTGCCCACCATCTGCAAAGGTAACAACAAAGAAGAAGCAGACTGATCAAGTCTTTACTCCTAGAAAGTCGGCACGGCTAAACAATCCACAAGTGATGAGTGAAGCTGCTGAGAGTCCACCTATCAACAACAAGAAGACTAAAGTCTTTAATCCTAAAAAGTCCGCACGACTAAATAATCCAGTTACCAATAATCGAGAAGAGATCTGCTAAGCTGTCGCGAGTTCATGTCACAACAAGAAAAAGGTGGTCAGCAAGAAGTCAACTTGAGTCAGTTGTTCGATGAAGTTACCAGAGAAAGAAAATCCAACTATAGTCAACGATGCAACTTTGAATATCAACTCAGCAGATGCCAGGAGTAAATTGAATTTCGATAATTCTCCACATGAAGACGAAAGTACGGATGAAAATGAGATTCTAGAAAGAAGACTACAATCTGATCTTCTAATATGATCTACATATTTTGCTAATATTTACAATAATGTCTTGTTAAATTAGTTTCAGAACGATGATGTATCACCTCCGCCACCTCCACCGCTTACAGAATATGAAAGGGAGAGAGACAAAAATGTATCATAGAAGAATAGTGTTTTTGAAAAACTTGTGATGCTTAAATTATTTGTTGGACTGAGAAATGAATTTGAAAAAAAATAAAGCAAAATCAAAGATACCTGCTGAGGAGTAAATATTATGTTCCAGAATTTGATGAACTTAGTGAAGATGATACTTCAAAAAATCAGGCAAAAGTGCGTTATAGCTGAAGATTTAATTTTATGTTGATAATTATAGACTAGCTTCATTATTTTTTTATTTTATTGTTTTTGTGTGCGTATTTTAGAGAATCAAAAAGGTTACAGTTACAAAGCCTCAATCTGAACAACAACTCGTTCACGTGCCAATGTTGAATCTGCAGCTGATAAGAATGTCACTCCGAAGGCAGGGGAAAATCCAGTTCGTACACAAACTGATGATACACCATGTAACGTTGAGTTACCACACAATGAAGGAATAGGAACAATGGCTGCTTATTTGGCTATGCAGGAATGCCAGAAGAATAACAGTAGTGGAAGTGCAAGGAATAAGGTAAGGGATAAGGCTGTTGTCGAAAATGTCTCGACAAATATTGAAAACGAAGAAGATGAAGTAGAAGAAGCTGAAGGTATTATCTAATTGAGTTCTAATTTTAATCGTTTAAGTTCTCATTTATGTTATGTCTAGCCTTCTCATTACTATTGTATGTACTTTGTAACGACAGTCGGAGCTCCCAGAAAGTTCAGGGGAAAAACAAAGATGGATAAAGTTCATTCAAGGCCGCATGACAAAAGAATTATAATCCAAATGAATATTTGGGGCCAACCTATTTTAGACGTTGAACAAGTAATGTACGAACAGAGTTATTTTTTAGAAACACTGAAGAGGAGTGTTCCACTTACTTACAAGTCTTGGTTTGATGTTCCTTCAAGTTTGAAAGGCATGATGTGGAACTAAGTAAAGGTAATTTGTAAACTTAGCTGAATTTTACTTAAATAAATGAAACTTGTCATAAAAGTAGCATGACTGTTCGTTTTATTGTTTGATTTGTATTTAAGCAATGTGTTATTGCGGATGAATGTGAATATTGGGCTTTGAGGTCAATTCATGACGCTTGGTGGGGTACAAGAGTCGTATCAAAAAGGCACATTATACGGCTTATGAAACTGATGAAGAGAGGCTTGAAAATAGGCCGGATGAAATTCCACTTGAGGATTTCAAAGTACTCTTGATGTTTTGGGGAGTTGAGAAAATTCAGGTATAATTTTAAGTTTTATCACATAATTTTTCCCCTTTTTATTCATTCAAATCAGGCAGATAAACATATTTATTTCATGTGTTTGTAGTCCAAGGCCCTTACAAATTCTGCAAATCAGAAATCATATACTGACACACACACTGCTGGTCAAAAACTTTTTTCCTAAATTCGACATAAGATGATATGTATTTTGCTTACTTTTATGATTGGCATGTTTAACAATATAGGTCATATGAAGGTATGCTTGTTTAACTTGAATGCAATATCCTTGTTTAACTTGTGGATAAACTACACATATCAATGAAGATTCAGATGGATATGTTTTAACTTTTTTAATATTAGTGGTATATGTTCTAGAACAATTGGTTTGATATCCATTTACTGTCTAATGTTTTTTGTATCAATCCAACGAATCAATGGGGAACTTTTTGTTAAAATTGCAAGTGGAAAGAAGGAAATATGTACAAGACTGATGCTTCAGTAATGAAATGCATAATTGTAAGAATTTTATTTTCTCTTCAATCAGGGTCGTGGCATAGTTATGCTAGGGCATAGATTTGCAATTGAAATGCAACTGAGGCATGCATGCCTCTCATTTTGTGCTGAAATGTAAACGAGACATTGCCTCAGTTTGTAACCAAGCATGCATGACTTTGTTTATGCTAAAATAACGTATTCACGATGAAAACATTAGTTGTACTAAAGAATTACTCAGATTTTATTCACTAACGATGTCACATTTTGAAACTGCTTTATTTTGATGGAAAATATTGAAAAAGCAATAGGTGAAGGTGGTAGTGATGGAGTTTTTCAAGAACTTGTTTCCGATGGAAAGTCACACGGTCCATTATGGCTTATTGGACGACACACAAAGTCTCCAAAAGTTTCAAAAGATGTTCCAATAATAAGCATATACATACAGGAGCCGGTGAAGAAGATAAGGGAAGATATAGCTGATGAAGTCGAAGCAAAGGTGAACAAGATGGTCCAAGATGAATTTGATGCAAAGGTGAACCAAAAAGTTCAAGAGAACTTGAATGGGATGCTTAAGAAATTAGGTGAAGCAAACCCTAGCATGCACGTTGATATTGGGAATCTTCTGCGACAATTGGCAGTGAAAGCACTAAAACTAAAAGCACTCTTAGTCATTGATATTGGAGATCTTTGTGCAACAATTTGCAGTGAACATGAAATAATGTGTATGTAAGTACGGTCCGTAAACATGAATTTACTAGCTATGTTTGTAAGTATGTTTGTAAGTACTATTTGTGTTGCTTGTTAATCTGAGATGAGAAGCTCTTTGTTTAATTCAGTGTGATGTTAAATTCTGTAATGTTGCAGTATGTGATGTAATGTTGCCATATCTATAATATATTGTTGTAGTTTGTGATGTTAAATGTTGTCATAGCTATGATATATTGTTGCCATTGGATGCCAGAAGTATTGTCATACACTAATGCATGTGGGCCCCACAATATGATTCCATGATCCCGTATTACAGCCACAACAGGATTCCTTGAGCGGGCTACAGATTTTAATAGACCCGCATTTTTGTGAATTTAGTATTTGTGGCAACACCTGTAGCAATGTTTCCTTAGGGTCACAAAGATGTTGCCTTAGACTCTAAGGCAACGCGGAAAAAGACAGCACCGAGAAAATTTTCCCACAATTCATTTTTGGCCTATAGCAACATTTTCTGGCACTACTGCTTACTTCTCTTGTGTTGCAGTATGCAATCTATGACGTAGTGTATGCCATGAAAAAGAACGCATATTTTATATGACATTTTTAATATAATATTCGCAATGATTCAAAGAATATACTAAGCTGCTAAATTTGCATAACACAAGTTGGAATTTTTTCCCCATCATCAAAAAGGTTAAAATTATGAAAAACAATATCATTTATGCCTTAATGTACAATAAAAAATAGTACATTATACGTTATGGTTTGTTCTTTCAGTAGTAAATATTTGGCCTTCCATGCCTACATGTTAGCATAATTTTTTAAAGGTTTTAAAGCATGTATATCACAAATAACAAATCAGTAACAATTTAGAAGCTAGAAAAAAATGCATACTTCAGTACATCCTAATACTTAAATAATCAATTTTTTCTATGGTCAAATGAGTTAAATGTGTTTGGATATATTGAAAGGTAATTTAATACTAGCAACCATAAAATTAGGGTGTTTTAAATGCATAAAGAAGTTAACTATCAAGTTTCGATATACCATGTCACTGAAAATGCAATGTTTTATCCATAAAGCAGTATAGCTAAAGATGTATACCCAAATTAAAGGTAATTTGCAGTAGTAAAACTTGTTGTATAGCATTTTGAAAATCTAAAAAAAAAAAAAAAAACAGTTAAGTTTACTCTAAAAAAAGTGGAAACAGCTGGTCATGCCTGTTTCAGTAAGTTCACAATCGATCTTAATTATGAAGTGATTAATTGCATTGAACTAACTAACCTTTAATAGGTAACAAAAAAAATGATAAACAAAAGTACAGTAAACACCAAATGAGTGAGTATATGCCAGTGCACATTCATTTTGTTTAAATCCTATCATAACATCCAAATCCCCAAAAAAACATAGCTTAAGAAACACAAAAAATTCTATCAAATTAAAAATTAGAAAGAGAAAGCTGGGAAAGGAAACTCATTTTTTCCAAAAATTCGAAGATGTCGCTGTAAATATCTGTCCCTCAAGGGGAGGAAAGAATAATCCTAGACATTGAGAACTTCTCTAGAAAGGAGGAAAATGCACCAAGAATCTGAAGAAAGCAAATGATAAGACTTAATATTCTACATTCATATTTCTTGAAACAAAGTACTTATACTTAAATAAACATAAAAAAAATTATATAGTTATACATCGTGAGTTTAAACTCAAAGAGAGTTGACTTTGGAAAACATAACTAACAACAAAAGTAGAGCTACCTATTAACTCTATGAGGGTTGACTTCAGAGCTACCTATTGTACATTGCATGTCAATGAGCATACCTTGGTCTAAAACAATAGGGGATTCAGAACCAAATTTCTACAAAAATTCAGTTGATTTATGGTATTTTGTTTCTACAGAATGGAGCTTTACTGGTAATAATTTTATATTAACTTGCACATTTTAACTTTTATAAACTTAATTAATTTCTGTAAAACTTATTTAGCTTAACTAATTTTTATATAAAAATTAGTTACTTATTTGATCAAGCCAACAGATAACATGCAACGTACAACGTTAGTTTTGTAGGCACATTAAATAACCATACCTCATTAACGAAAACAATAATAGGGGCCAGCCGAGTAGCAAATGAGAAAAGTGACTTGGTAAGCTTCTCTGCTTCCCCAAACCACTATTCATCCAAGCAAGGAAAATAATCTAATTTAGTTCTCTGTTCTAGCAAACAACATCTACCACTCTCCCACTATAATATACAATTCAAAAATCATGACAGAAATACCATATAAAAAAGAATTGATAATCAAAACTCAAAATAACAAATAAAATAAAGATAAAGGGAAGAAAATCTTATTGCGCAATCCACCTTAGATGGAACAGTAGAACCAGTGATGCTAATAAAATTTGCACCAGCTTTTGCAAGAGTTTTCCTAGCACTAGAGGTCCAAAAGCTAATATACCTTTGCAATGCAGACAAAATAACGTTATAACAATCAAGAAGAAGAATATAATACATGCTTTGATCATCCAAAAAAGGAACGCCAATACATAGTTTGAATCTGTGTTTAAAGTATATTTCAACATATGTAATTTGAATCCGTGTTTAAAGTATATTTCAACAGACGCTTCAGCTTAAGTACATTTAAAAAAATGGTATTTTCTATTGATTAGCGTTGAGACTAACAAAGACAATAGAGCCGTTACAATAGAGCCGTTAGAGTGTGAACACATTTTTATCATATTTAGCATGCTTTGTCATTATCTACTAGCCGTTAGGCTCATGCATATTTGGTATTTTTAATACTAGTCGTTATGCTCATACATATTTGGTATATTTTGTACTAGCCGTTGGGCTCATAGCACTATATATATACGTGTCCTTTGTATCATGTTTTGCATCAATAAAAATTGCAATTGTTCCTCTCTAATAACTCTCCTCCTCATCCCTTAATTTGGTATCAGAGCCAAATTGCCGAAAGGCTTAATCATCAAGCAGAAAGTTGTTTTTGTTTTATGGCCAACAACAATGAAGTAACCTCCGTTGTTTCAGGAAGTATGGGGTACAGTGCTCTACCTAACCATCATGACCTGATTAAACCAAAAAGCCAAATTATCACCACATCTCTAGACGAAGACAATTACATTCTATGGAAATATCAATTAGAGATCGCTTTAAGAGGGTATGATTTACTGCAGTACATTAATGGGACAATAACAGTCCCACCAGTGACGATAACCAATTCGAAAGGAAAAATTGTGCCTAACACAGACTACACAAAGTTTCAAAAACAAGACAGCCTCCTCTCCTCATGGCTCCAATCGTCAGTAAGTTCGAATTTATTATCACAAATAGTTGGATGTAGCACGTCTTATGAAATATGGAAAACAGTTGAACAAATTTTCAGTTCACAATCAGCTGCTAGAATCATGCAATATAGAAGGGAATTACAAAATTCTAGAAAAAAGGAGGCAAGCATGAAAGAATACTTAGGAAAAATTAAAAATCTGTGTGACAAACTAAATGCTGTTGGTCATAAGATCAGCGACAATGAGCAAATCCTATTTATTATTGGTGGATTAGATGAAGAATACGAATCTCTAGTAACTGTGTTAGCCACACAACAAACTTTACCTGATTTACAGTTCGTTCGATCAGCACTCCTTGCTCATGAAGGCAGAATTGACCAAAGAAAAACAGCACAAAATAAGTTCTCTGTCAATTATACCACAGTCAGAAATAAGCAGATACAAGGAGATAACAACAACTATCGTGTGAAATGTCAAATATGCCAAAAGTTTGGTCACATGGCGAACAAATGTTACTTCAGGTATAATTCAGACAGAGGTAGACAACAGGCAAGCCAAAATTACTTTTCACAAAGAAGAGCACAAGCAAATATGGCAACAACAGGGAATTCAACTCAAAATAATAATAACGCAAACCGAAGACATAATGCTGCAGATGATGATGAAGTAAAAAATGAAGACAATGGCTTCGAAGAATGGTACCCTGACTCAGGAGCGACTCACCACATAACTAGCAATCTTCAAAATTTAAACATTGGGAGCAGAAATTACTCAGGTATGAGAAATTTGCATATGGGTAATGGTAGTACTGCTAGTATCACACACATAGGCAAAGGGACTATCTTTGGGAAAAGACAACTCAAATTAAACAATCTTCTTAGGGTACCTACGATTAATAAAAATTTGTTAAGTATATCAAAATTTGCCAACGACAATAATGTTTACTTTGAATTTCATCCTAAGTTTTGTTTAGTTAAAGATTCCCTAAATCATGAAATATTACTTCGAGGTAACCTATACGATGGTTTATACAAATTCAAGACTGCAAACTCAAGTGGAGAATTCTGGTACAATAATGTAGATGCTAGTAGTGACAATGACTGTATTAGTAATAGTTGCAATAACGTTGATTATGACAACAATAGCAATGAATGTAACGTGATTAATTCTTGGCATATAAAATTAGGACATCCTAATCTGGAAACTGTTAAGACTATTCTGCGTAATAATAACATTCATTATAAAAATGTACCTATCAAACACACATGCACGCACTGCCAACTCGGCAAGAGCCACAAGCTCCCTTTTAGTGATTCTGAAACCAGCTATAATGAGCCACTGGAACTTATAGCCGCTGACTTGTGGGGACCCGCGCCTCTAAATTCATATCAGGGACACATGTATTATCTTTCTTTTGTGGATGCTTATTCTAGATATACTTGGATATACATGCTGAAAACTAAATCAGAAGCTTGCAATACAGTTATGCAATTTATAACTCATGTCGAAAAACAAATGAACAATACTGTTAAGGTTATTCAGACAGATGAGGGAGCCGAGTTTAAACCTCTAACTAATTACTTTCTCAAAAGAGGGATCAAACATAGATTAACTTGCCCGCATACGTCTGAACAAAACGGTTTAGTCGAAAGAAAACATCGACACATAGTAGAGACTGGTCTAACTTTGTTATCACAAAGCTCATAACCCATGAAATATTGGAATGAAGCTTTCTATACATCTGTATTCCTCATTAACAAGTTGCCAACCAAAGTCTTAAACAATAAAAGCCCACATGAAATGATATACAGTGTTAGACCAGAATATGGTTTTCTGAAAGCCTATGGGTGTCTATGTTTTCCATGTTTGAGAGACTATAACAATCATAAACTAAGTATGAGATCAAGCCCATGCACATTCATTGGGTATGCACAAAACCAAAAAGGTTATAAATGCATAGACAAAAATGGAAAAATATATGTTTCTAGGCATGTGATATTTGATGAAAACAAGTTTCCTTATGCAGAAAAGCAAATCAGCAAAAAGGATGGGGAACGAAGCATAAACAATAACATACGGTTCGAGCCATTCATTACTAAACCACCTTCAATGATAGAAATGAAGAGCAACAACGCACAAGCAATTTAAACACCGAGGAAGAAACTATGGATCAAACAAACGAGCAAACCAATGAGACACACAATGACTCAGAAGATACAAACATACATCAAAACATGCAGCATAGTGAAGATACAGAAAACAACAACCATGTTGACAATACCAGCAACAATGATACACAGCAGCAAACACCACCACAATCAACTGGACATCTGTAACAGCCCGCATTTTACGTATCGGAAGATCGTAAAATATTTTTATTTTATTCCCTGAGGGTTGGATCATTCTCATCTTTTGGTATGTTGCTTATGGGGATGTGTGACATGTCCATAATTTTTACCAATTTTGTTTGTGACCATTTTGCCCCTGTCAGTCTTGTACTGGGCATAACTTTTGACTCAGGTTGAATCAGAGGGTGAGACCTGTGCCATTGGAAAGGAATTGATGATTCCCTTTCCGTAGAGTGGTTACATTAAGGATTTGGTTCAGCGGTTTGGGAGAAATCACTGTTTTAAGGTTTTTCAGTTGGCTGTTCAGGTTTTGGAAGGCTAATGGGCTGATTTGGAGAAGGCCCATTAGAGGGTGGGTGGAGACTATAAATGGGGGTAAGGGGTATGGAGAAAGGTTGGCATTTTCCATTCTCTTATGGGGAGGCTTTGATCTCCTTCTTCCTCTAACATCTTTCCACCATTAAAATTCCAAAATCCAAGGAGGGAAATCGAAGATCTACACCATAAGAGGCTAGATCTACATCGTCTCAAGGGCGAATTCATCGGATTGAAGAGTTTGATTCGAAGTGTTCGCTGTCCAGATTGCGTTTTCATTGCTTTTTCTTAGATTTGGATAATTGGTGAGTGATTTACATCTCTCATTCGGATGCATGCAAGTATATGGGTCTTATGTTGTTAATTTCATCATTTCCATGTTATTTTCCTTAGATCTACACCATGTTAAGTTTATTTTACATGTGAATCACTTTAGGATCTGATCTAGATAATTTAAATGGTAAGTTTCATGTTATTTCATGAGTTTATGCAAGTTAGATCTATATTTGTGTTCATATGTTCAATTATCATGTTTTTGGGAAATTTATGTGTTTTGATGGAAATTGTTAGATTAGTGATATTGTTAGTTGCATAACATGTTTGTGGTTGCGTTTGGATGAATTGGATGAGCCGGTTTCGTCGGATTCGTCGTTTGGCGAAGTTTTGGTCGAAATCGAAGTCGAAATGGAGCTGTGCAGGTTTCTGGTCGGTTTTGGAGCTAGTCGGGTCGGTTGAGGCGGTCTGATGGCTCTGGTCGGTCCAGAAGGGTCTGGACTGAGGTGGTCGGTCACGTTATGGCTTGGGGAGCAAGTCAGGGAGCTGGTTGGTTGGAATGGAGGCATCGGGGTCGGTTTTGACTGGTCGTTCTGGAGCAATGCTAGTCGGTTTTGACTGGTCGTTCTGGAGCAATGCTGGTCGGTTTTGACTGGTCGTTCTGAAGCAATGCTGGTCGGTTTTGATTGGTCGTTCTGGAGCAATACTAGTCGGTTTTGACTGGTCGTTCTGGAGCAATGCTGGTCGGTTTTGACTGGTCGTTCTGGAGCAATACTGGTCGGTTTTGACTGGTCGTTCTGGAGCAATGCTGGTCGGTTTTGATTGGTCGTTCTGGAGCAATGCTGGTCGGTTTTGACTGGTCGTTCTGGAGCAATTCTGGTCGGCTTTGACTGGGTCTTGGAGCTGGTCGGTTTGATCGGTCCAGAAGGCTGAGGAGGGAGTCTGGTCAGCTCAGGAGGGTCCTGGTCGGTCCAGGAGGAGCAAAGGGAGGTCTGGTCGGTCCAGGGGGTCTGATCGGTCCAGAAGTACCGGAAGAGGTCTGGTCGGTCCAGAATGGGTCTAGTCGGCATTTCTAGTGGAAATTTCTGATCGGACACTTCTAGTGATGACGTAACTTCGAGGTGGTTCAAGTAGGAAGGCTCGAAGTGGTGAATGTGTTCGTTGATCAAGGTGGAACAACGAATGCGGTGACAACTCAAAGGTCGTGAGTTGGTGGATAATGGTTGCTTGAGAAGTTTGCTTAAGCTAAGAAAAGTCGTCAAGTTTGGATGACTAGAGATGCGGAGGCTGAGAAGTTATCATTGTCGTAAGTTCTAGCAGGCTCAAAGCAGGGGTACGATGGGTATCGTTGAAAGGCCCAAAAGACCAGTTGTAGGTCGAGTACCCTGGGTCTCGGGGAGAGGCCTAGCGTCAAGTTGGACATTGCCAAGGTCGGGCATATGGAGTTCATGCTAGAACTGGGGTTACCATTAGCCCTTGACATGTGGCAAGTTTGGCCGTCATACGATAATGATGATTTCGAAGCAGGATTGGCGGTGATAGCCAGAGTCGGTTATGGATGATTGTTTGTTCTGTTTGTACTATCTCGCATAGATTATCCAAAGTCGAGGGAGATGTTCTTTGAGTGCTTAAGAGATATTGGTTTAGGCCTCTGGCGAGGGTACTTGAGGAATGTTAAACTCGATTAGGGTTGTCTGTGTGAGACTTATATAATCTGGATGTTATGTGTGTTCTCTATGATTGAATGGGTGTTCTGGTTTCTATGGATGAATGGTTGAAATGCTTGGTGTAAAGGCTATCACTGTCCGATGTGGGGAAGATAAGGTTAAGTTCTTCTCTGGTGATGTGGGTAGATAAGTTGTTCATTTACCCATTCTCATATGCTTTCTTGTTGAAGTTTGTTAGCTGTATTATCGCTCACTAAGACTATTGTCTGACTCAAGGTTTTATGTCTCCTCTTATTACCTTGGGCTGTTCATCCGGTTGTGGATGGGCATACTAAGTAGCAGGTTACAGGTAATGGAGCTTAGTGATACGAGGAAGCTGAGCGATGACGAGCAGGAGGCTGGCGTACCAGTTTTATTCTATCTAGTATTTCTGTTTCCGCTGTTTGAGTTGCTTGAGAGTTGTAGTGAGGCCTTATGTACAAACTTGGATATCAGTTGGATAATCTTTCTGGATGTTGAAAGAGTTTCAAAAGTTTGCTATATGATACCTCATTACTATCACCTGTTGTATATGTTCTATTATATTTTATCCTTGCGCTGTGAGTTCTACGACAGGTTTCGATGTGTTCACTTACTATGATGATCGTCCATAGCAGCCTGGCACGCCTTTCAGCGCATTATTCCTCTTGTTTAGTGCGGGGTTATGGGCGGTCGTCACATTTGGTATCAGAGCTCTGGTCAACGATTTTGGCAAAAGTTCAAAGACGTAATTGCGTATGAGGGACGTATTTGTAGATTTCAGTTGGATGTTACTATATATATTAGCATATATAGTAGTAGCGGTTGTATTCTTTTAGCAGTTTTCTTGGAAGTGGCTAACTATTCTAAATTTCAGATTTAGAATGAGTAGACGACCATCAAGGCACGCTGCTAGGAGAGCTAATACTGGAGGGGGAAATGGTGGTGAGCCAGATTACCCGGCCATGTTTGAAGCCATGGCAGAAGCAATTATGCGAAGGGTACCCGCTCCACTGGCGGCCACGGTAGATGTAGGGGTGCGAGTTCCTAGAATAGATTTTGCAAAGATGTGCAAGGACTTTATATCTCTAGGAGGGAAACCATTCAAGGGAACTGAACCAGCTGAAGAGGTTCAGAGGTGGATGGATTCATGTGTTCGAATCTTTGGAGACTTGGGTATTGAAGATGCAATGAAGAGAAAGCTTGCATCGAGGCAGCTGCAAAGCAGGGCCATGGAATGGTGGAATTCTTTTATACTCGAGACTCCGGAAGAGGAGATTTCATGGGAGCAATTCCAAGCTAAGTTTGAAGCAAAGTTTATCTCCACTGCTTAAAAGTCAGTTCTCTTCAAGAAGTTCGTAGAGTTGAAGCAGAATGGCAGATCAGTTCTTGACTATATTTCTGATTTTGAGGCTTTGTCTAGATATGCTCGTTCATACATTGATACGCCCTATCAGAAGAACGAGAAGTTTGTCTTGGGTTTGGATGCACATATTGGGAAGCCACTTGTGGACCATCTTGATGATTCATTTGAAAAGATTGTGGAAAAAGCTATTCGCCATGAGAGCTTCTTTCCCAAGGAAGCAAATGTTGTCGCTGCAACCAAGGAAGCTCAGAAACCACAGCAGAGTGGTAATAAAAAGAGGAAGCAGCAACAACAGAAAGGAAAGGATGGCCAAAAGAAACCCAAGAGTGAGGCAGTTTGCTTTAACTTCCAACAGAAGGGACATTATTCGAATGAGTGTAAGAATCCCAAAGCTGAGAAGAAGTGCTTCAAGTGTGGAAAGCCTGGGCATGAGAAGAAAGATTGTCCGGAATCAGCTAAGGGTAAGCAGATTGTTAAGGCATATGCTTTGGATGCTGTGCCATCTTCTTCAAGAGCTCCTACTGCAGAGGAGAAGGGAAAGGGTGTCATGGTGCAAGGTACTTTTTCCGTTAACGGTGTTTCAGTTCGAGTGTTGTTTGATACTGGAGCATCACATTCATTCATCTGCAATGAGCTTGTGTGTCGCTTGGGTTTGGAACCCGAGATTCGTGATAGACCATTGATCGTGACTAATCCAGTTGGGGGTTCGTCCAGTTTGTGCATGATTTGCCGTGGTCTAGTATTATCGAGTCATGGTTGCTCTTTTATGTGTGATTGCTTTGTTCTTAACTTCGCTGGGTATGGGATCATCTTGGGCATGGATTGGCTCAAGAAGTATGCAGCAAGGGTGAATTGCGAGAAGCTAGAGGTGAGGGTCGGGGATGTGGAAGGGCGAAAGGTGTTGATTAGATGTAAGCACGAAGACGGAGTCTTCATGAGTTATCTATATTCGCTTGGGATTCCACAGGAAGACCTATCATCAGTGCTGATCGCTAATGAGTATGTAGATGTCTTTGACGAGGTCAAAGGGTTGCCGCCGCATCGCGAGATCGAGTTTAGGATCGATTTGGTCGAGGGTGCGAGACCAATTGTTATGCCACTTAGGCGGATGGCGCCTAAGGAACAGCGAGAGTTGGAGGTGCAAGTTAGAGACCTTTTGGGAAAAGGTTTCATTCGGAGGAGTGTTTCCGAGTGGAGTGCACCAGTCGTGTTTGCAACTAAAGCAGATGGCTCGTTAAGGTTGTGTGTGGACTATCGTGAGCTGAACAAGGTGACTAAGAAGAACAAGTATCCGTTGCCAAGGATTGATGACTTGTTCGATCAGCTTCACGAAGCCAAAGTGTTTTCTCGGATGGATTTGGCAACGGGATTTCACCAGTTGAGAGTAGCTAAGGATAGTGTGCCAAAGACTGCTTTTAGGACACCGTCCGGATTTTTCGAGTGGTTGGTGATGCCATTCGGGTTGACTAATGCGCCAGCGTATTTTGTGGATCTTATGAATAGACTGTTCAGAGATCAGATGAATAAGTTCGTGCTTGTGTTCGTGGATGATATATTGGTTTACTCCAGAAATGTGGAAGAACATAAGACGCACTTGAGAGTTGTGTTAGAGATCTTGCGAAAGCATCAGCTTAAAGCTAAGTTCTCAAAGTGTCACTTCTGGAAGGATGAAGTGAGGTTCTTAGGTCATGTTGTTTCTGGAAAAGGTATAGCGGTTGACCCCGCTAAAGTTGCAGCAATCCAGGACTGGGATAGACCTAAGAATGCAACGGATGTTCGGAATTTCCTTGGATTGGCTGGTTATTACCGAAGGTTTATCAAGGATTTCTCTAAGATGGCTGCACCATTAACAGGATTGACGAAGAAGAACCAAGTGTTCGCATGGGATGCGAAGTGTGAACAAGCGTTCGAAATCTTGAAGGAGAGATTGACGAGTGCACCTGTGTTGACCATTCCAAGTGGGAATGAAGAGATGGTGGTATATACTGATGCATGTGGTACTGGACTTGGAGCAGTGCTAATGCAGAAGGATAAAGTAGTGGCTTACGCAAGTCGACAGCTAAAGCCACATGAGAGAAACTATCCAACTCATGATTTGGAGTTGGCAGCGATTGTGTTTGCTCTGAAGATGTGGAGACATTACCTGTTGGGAGTACGATTCGAGTTGTTTACGGATCACAAGTCGTTGAAGTATCTTTTCTCCCAAAAGGATTTGAATCTTCGGTAGTTTCCCCTAGACAGCTGCAAAAAAGAGGCAACGTCAATCAATTTAATTAACCTCGCTACTGTGGTACTGAGAATCATAATGCAGAGAAAACGAATAAGTGACTAATGATACAAAGCATATAACTTGTTGAAGAAATTTATTATATGTGTATGTGTGTTTGTTCAGAAAAATACGATAGCCAATTTCAAAGAAGTATATAGCCACTATATGTCACTGATAGCAGCAATGACTACAAATAACTGTCTAGAAGGAATCCCAGCCTTTCCGATTCAAGAGCTAAATTGGATCAGTACCCATGTAAAACGTAAGATCCTATTTCATAACGCAAATATTAAAATCCAACACTAAATCTTGATTTCAATTTAAACATCAAATTCAGACAAAATCAAATCGACATTTGGTTCAGCATCGCAATCTCTATTTAGCAACAGATTCAAATCTACAATGCTTTAAATCACTAACAACTTTACATGAGAATCGAGTTCACTTACCAGAATCCAAATCAACGATTAGATCCAAAACACGCGAAAACACCCTAGTTTAGACAGATCGGTCGAGGACATTAAAGATGGAAGGAGTATGCTTTCTTCGATCGGGTGAGGAGATTGGAGAGAAACGACCTGCTTTTTTTTCAAATAAGATGATTTCATGGGAGAGGAAATGGTTTCGAGGGAGAATGAAAATAATCTGTGAAGTAGGAGGGAGAACGAAAATAATAGTGGAGGGAGACGTCAATAATTCAGTGAGGGAGCGTTACCGTGATATGGTCAAACCAAAATCAGATGGAAGCAAATAATCAAGTATAAAGAATAACACGTTATTAAAAAACATTGTTAATATCATATTTTGTTACAGTGGGTTGACACTAGTATGAGATAATCATGCTCTAAGGAGAGCAACTCATATAACCCTTTCGCATGTCACTTCTTTAGTCATTTACCGGTGATGAGGCTGAAGGTCCCCTTTATCTTACAAATAAAGTATTATCTTGAAATGCTAACACTACCTTCCAAGCAGATATTCAATATCATCGTTCATCCATACAAGTTAGTTATGTGTTTGAATGAAGTTGAATAACTTCAAATTCAATCATATTCTATATATTTCTTGCAACACCCCATTTTTTATACTCTGAAGCCGAACTCTATAGATGCTGCAGTCATCAACAGTATTGACACCCGACAAAAAGAAATAACTTGTTGGTTTATAAGATCATCACAATACACGGGAATCATAAAATAAATAAATTAAAACAGTACATTCATTTACATCAAACATTCATCACATTCCCATTGCAAAAGCCATTCCGAACTAATATAATAGTTACAAATAAATATCTGAGAGGATCGTCCTCTCCGTCGATCAGAGTCAGATATGTATATATTTCCATAACATTCGTGCCATTACATACAACCAAAATTAAGGAAAACAACAGAAATAAATTCCTAATTAGCTATAGCCTCTGGACGTCTTCAGTAGCTTAATCAACGAAGCAAAACTGAAAACCCTTACCCTCAGCCTATCAATCGAGTACCCGAGAATTAATGGGGAAAATTAAAACACCGAGTCATTCAATAAATTGGTGTGAATAATAACTTATCTACCCAATCTAAAAAGTTGCTTGCGAGACCACTCGCATAGTGGAATGAGTTCCCCTTGAAAGTATCGAAGCTTATAACCAAGTCTATGCTCCTATACTCACAATGGTTAGAACATAATAATATAACAAAGGTTATAAAGTGCAATAAACAATGTACCGTGGATTCCCCACTCTGCTATTTTAACTAGATGTCTTAACAGTTTCACATATGAATATTTATACAAAGTAAATCCTTGGTTTTTTTTTAATTTCAATTTTCATACTGTGCTTCATGGAGTAACCCTTCAGTATGCACCAAAACCGAATTTTGAGATGTGGATTAACCATCTCACACCTCTATGACGCTCCAACCTTATACTTAGGGTTGTTATGGTAATGGTTATCGTTACCATTTGGAAAATATCATTACCATAATGTTTTTACTGGTAAGACAGGATTGCGTATCGTTACCACTACCTCTTACCGATATATTGATGAGTGGTATACCGATAATTTGGTAATTGTTACACCGGTAATGGTAAATTTCTATTTAACCATCAAAGTTTGTGTCTTGACAAGTTTTTTGCACACATTGCATCTTTATTATACTATATGAAAAAACATAAATTGAAAAGAAAATAAACATACCTGGAATTATTTCATCTAATTGTTGAACTAAATATAATCATTTTTTTGGTTATAAATGCATGTAATAAGGCATATCAGATGGATATACATATGTTTTAAATTGACATGTAAAATTACTATTACCGCTGGTATGTGAGATATGTTACTGATATTTTACTGTTAAAAATGGTAAATTTATCTTTATCATACCATTGTAACTGGTATACCGATTACAATCAAAAATGGTTATCATAGATTTGTAATGGTAAATTTATAGTTACTATATTAACCTTACCTGTACCATGTTAACAAAGGACATTAACGAGTAATGATGTCTGCTAATATGGACTATAGGGCTGGTTAGGATCGACTATCCATTAACTTGTATTAAACAAGTTTCAAATATGTCGATAAAATGCTGATTTTGATTTTTTTTTTTCCTTACCTCAAATAGATCGACATACTTAATTCTTATCTAATACAGTACTATGATGGATACAAGATCCATTCAGAACAAAATACAACGCATATAATGTACACAGATCACAAAATAGCAAACACGGTCATATATACAGATACATCATGTACAATAAAAAGTTCTACACATAAGTGGTTATGTAAACCACTACATACACACACACACACACAGCCCCCAAGTCCCATGAAAGAATATGTACATAACCAAATCATGATAAAACTACAAGATGCAATACTCAAAATCTATGCATATGATCCAAAAGGGTCGATAATGAAGTCCAAAGAAGAAGAACTATGCATGAGACAAATGACCTAACCTAAACTCTTTCTGACCCCAACTATAAATACACGATTAGTCTAATTTGATCAAGATGATCAGTATGTGATAAGAAAAGTAAATGATACACAAGGGAGTAATTCCTTTAGTAATTAAAGGAAACATATAACTTAGAATTCCACATAATTTATGTGAAAGGATCACTGAATCAACATATAAGTATCTCATGCAATTAAATATATTACTCGGATGTTTCCATCAATTTAGATTCCTTTGATTATACTACTATGATTGATATATAAATCATATAAATCATATAAATCACAGAATGGAAACCACAGAAACAACATAAAACTTAAAAACCATAATGTGTCACAAACTTCCAAACATGCCCACTTCAGTCAAGTGAATATGTATGTATATATAGTCCAACTTCACTTCAAAGCAATAATTGGCACCCCAAACTTCTATAATGTGTCACAAACTTCCAAACAATAACTCGAAAAGTGAAAACAATACATCCCATACCATAAGTTTCACTTATCGATTCACTACAAGTTAGTCTACTTCACATTGAAAAACACCGAATTAGCTTCAGTTAACAAGTCAAGAATTACTTAATATAATAACCAATATGTCTCATGCCACATGATTTGCTAAATCGCTTAAATCACAAATTCGTCTTCTTTAAGGGTGCAAAAACATGTGATTTTGCGTAGGAAAATATACTTGGATATGTGAAAACAAGTTTATAAATTGATTTTGAAATCATTTGATTTATTGCTTTGGAAATCTTTATATATTGGAAAATAAGGTATATAGAATTGTCTTAAAACGGTTTGTTTTCATTAAAACAAAATAATGAAAATTCTTTGTCTCAAGGCATATATATATATGTATATATATATATATATCTTTATTTAAAAGTATTAAATAAAACATGCACGTGTCACAAATACACGACATTTCGACATGAAAGCATAATTCAAAATCAAAACAAATCTGAAGTACGGATTGAGTATAATGTAGGCTTGCTCCAATAGGATCAAATCCATAAGTAGATCATCATAAAAGAACATTTGTAATTTCATTAACATATCCAAGTCTAAACACCGCAAATCATCAAAACTCAACATAGCAAGCAACTAAGTTGCTTGCGTGACTTACAGGTCCTAGATCGACACCTAGGCCGACATTACTAGTAGGGTGGTTGACCTTAGGGTCCACCTTGGTAATAAATGGGTCGAAACTAGTGTCGAACCTAGGGAGGTTGGTTACGGGAATTTATTTCCAAGTACAAATCTCCTTCGAACTCAATTTTAGAGATACATTTCAGACAAAAATTGAGATCGAAACGACCTAAAAACTGACATGCGCAAAGACTAACAAAAGTACTACAAATAAAAAAAGTTTGTCATGATTCGAGAATGTAATGAAGAAGTTATACATAGCCTCAATAATACGCATAAGCATCGTTTACAGCATTCTCAGAAAATAAACTTTATAAACAATATATTTTTCACAAATCAGATACAAATTTCAACTTATAGACTTGAACCAAGTTCATAAGTGTGAGTGTAGTCTCACCTTGAATTAACAGCAAGCAATTAATGATTTAAAGCAAGAAATTTGATTGAAACTATGGCTTGAAGGCTCAATTGAAGTTTCAGCGCCTGTAGAAGATGTTATAGACACATGCAAGAAGTTTGATTTCTCTATTAAATTTTAGATTTTTATTGAGTTTTGGAGTTGGAAGTGAATTTTAGCAAGTGAGTTGCTATTTTTATTTTTCTATATAATTTTGAGAAGAAAGAGACGCTTGTAGGAAAAGAGTATGCATAGTCTAGAGCTGTGCAGTTAAAACGCTTAGCAGTTCCATAGCGGTGGAGGTGCAAAAATGTGTAGCGGGTATAAACAAGCGAAATAGAGAGAAAATAGTGGAGGTGCAAAAAGGTATATTAGATGTAAAACAAAATATTTGAAAATTAATTAATTATTTTTCTCATATTATGTGTATGTAAGAAACTAATATTAATTAATCTTATAGAACAAAATCAAGGAATATCATAGTTATGCATATTAAATTTTATGAATGTAATTGATTATTACCATATATTTGGCACTTATGCATAAAATTTAGCCATTTACGCTAAATTTACTAAATTATTTTAAAAAGAAAACTAAACAAATAAAACAATATATATCAATACTTCTAAAGCGAACATTAAAAAGCCTTGATTTAGCAGATGTAGTAGAAAATAGTGGGGCTAAAAGCGAACTACTGTTTATCAACGCTAAATTTAAACAGTGTAGCGTTGAAGAGAGCTATGGGCAATGGTAGGGATATTGCAGGGCTTTAATTGCATAGATCCAGAGTATTCTCTTCCAAATCATGAGGTTAATAGGCCACATTAAGCCTGACTAGAGTAATTAGTGATGAATGAAGGCTTGCATTAGTTAAGTAGCCTTATTAACATGATTTTTATGCCATTTGTCACAAATTACATTGTTTTAAGCTTGCAACTTGTAATGTTAAAACTTGACCACTTAACTTTAAAAACACATAAACATGTTTTAAAATATTTTTAATAACTAAAAATATTATTTTGGGATAATTTATATTAAAATTTACAAAATAATGCACATTTTACACTTCTTTTAAGCAAGATTACATTTTCACTTATTGAAATTATTTAAACCATACAATAAATAAATTTACAAACACATAAAATTTATTTTAACAACATCTTTATCAATTTCTTATTCCCTTGAGAATTTGAAGCCACATTTCGTTAGATATGCTTGTCATGATGTTTAAGCTATTTTGGTCGGCTTCACTGCCTTGCTTATCTTGATTCACTTTGTTACCTTGCCACTTGCGTGTGTTCCAATTTAAATCAGCGTGATTTTCTAAACCCGGAGAAGGCTTAATCATATGTAGGGCAACATTTGAGGTAAAATGGGGAGAGAAACAAAACAAAGGAAAACATAGCATGTAGTAGGAGTAATAAAAGAGATAATTATAAACGGCAAACATAGGGAAGAAGAGCAAGAAAGTGACATTTGCATGTAGTAGGAATAAGGCAATTATCAAATAATTGATCATAATTAATTTTCTGCAGTAAAAGCTCAGAGAAAAATATATTAATTGTGGCAGCTAGGATTCGAGCCCAGGTCTCCACGGCCACAACGTTTCTCACCACTAAACTACTGCCACCATTTGTTAAACCTTAACCACTGCCTATTTATTTCTTTCGTAAATAATTTAACTCTAATCAAAATATTTAACACCATCTAGATCAAAATTTGGTATTCCATTTTAGGAGCTCCTGCAATAAATTTGGGGTGGGCCACCTCCCGTTCACTAGGGTGATATCTATATATGCAACGAAGTGCTGCCAAAGGAAATATTATAATCAGCTATAACATATATAAGGGGTAGAAAATAATAAATAAAAAAACAGAGAAAAGGAAACGGCTTTTTTTCCTTTACACATGATTTGCCACTTCAATACTCCCTCACTCAGTAACAAAAGAGAAGCAGCTGCAGAAGAGAGAACACACAAAATGAATAATTGGTTTTTTTCAAAGAAAGTTATTTTTCCTATAAATATTATACATGGATATTTTACTAAATCAGCCTTACCTGTACCATATTAACGAAGGACATTAACGAGTAACTATGTCTGCTAATATGGACAATAGGACTGGTTAGGATCGATCATCCATTAACTTGCATTAAACAAGTATCAAATATGTCAATAAAATGCTGATTTTGTTTTTTTTTCTCACCTCAAATAGATCGACATACTTAATTCTTATCTAATACAATACTACGATGGCTATAGGATCCATTCAGAACAAAATACAATGCATATAATGTACACAAATCACAAAATATCAAACACAGTCATATATTTAGATATATCATGTACAATGCAAAGTGCTACACATAAGTGGTTATGTAAACCACTACACACACACGCACACATACACACACACACACCCCAAGTCCCATGAAAGAATATGTACATGACCAAGTAACGATACAACTACAAGATGCAATACTCAAAAATTATGCATATGATCCAAAAGGGTCGATAATGAAGTCAAAAGAAGAAGAACTAAGCATGGGCCATATGACCTAACCTAAACTTGTTCTGACCCGAGTAATAAATACACGGTTAGTCTAATTTGAACAAGATGATCAGTATGTGAAAAGAAAAGTAAATGATGCATAAGGGAGTAATTCCTTTAGTAATTAAAGGAAATATATAACTTGGAATTCAACGCAATTTATGTGCAAGGATCACTGAATCAATAGCTAAGTATCTCATGCAATTAAATATATTACTCGATTGTTTCCATCGATTTAGATTCCCCTGATTATACTACTATGATATATAAGATTTATAAATCATATAAACCACAGGATGAAAACCATAGAAATAAAATAAAACTTAAAAACCATAGAAAACTCAAGTTGGATACAAAACAAATTTTTTGCACGTGCATCGACAAATGAAGCTAGCTTTACCATGTACTATATATGTATTCAAGTGCCAATTACTGCGCCCAGTCTTGACCGAGTATAACTTCACTACGACATGTCTCGATCGAGTATAACTTTATTGTGATCCATCTCGATTAAGTATAACTTCACAATGACTCGTCTCCGCCGAATGTAACATTCCCACTTCAGTCAAGTGAATATGTACGTATATATAGTCTAGCTTCCCTTCAAAGCAATAATTGGCACCCCAAACTTCTATAATGCGTCACAAATTTCCAAATAGTAACTCGAAAAGTGAAAACTATACGTCTCATACCATAAGTTTCACTAATCGATTCACTACAAGTTAGTCTACTTCACATTGAAAAACACAGAATTCACTTCAATTAATGAGTCAAGAATTAATTAATATAATAACCTATATGTCTCATGCTGCATGGTTTGCTAAATCGTTTAAATCACAAATTTTTCTTCTTGAAGGCTGCAAAAACATGTGATTTTGCATAGGAAAATATACTTGGAATTGAGAAAACGGGTTTATAAATTGATTATGAAATCATTTGATTTATTGCTTTGAAAATTTTATATACTGGAAAATAAGGTATATAGAATTGTCTTACAATGGTTTGTTTTCATTAAAACAAAATAATGAAAATCCTATATCTCAAAGCAATTATATATATATATATATAAAAAACTATTAAATAAAAATGCATATGTCACAAGTACACGACATTTCAAGATGAAAGCACACTTCAAAATTAAAAGAAAACTGCAAATCTGAAGTACGGATTGAGTATAATGTAGGCTTGCTCCAATAGGATCAAATCCATAAGTAAATCATCATATAAAACATCTCTAAATTCATTAACGTATCCAAGCCTAAACACTTCATGTAACAGTTCGCACCTCCGTTCACGCAAGATATTGTCCCCAACTTAGCCACCGTATAGGTATGGGGTTTTGTTCCTCAAAAGGCCTTGGCTAAGTTTCGAGATTCGCCAAAACATGGCGTTGCCACACAGACTGAGCCAACCTCCCTACTAACACCGATATTATCCCTACTTTGCCACCTCTCAGGTGTAGGGTTTCCATCACTAGGCCTCGACATTAGTAAGAGATGGGCTCAACTATATAAGTACCCACTTCACACAGGCTTCCACGATGTGGGACTTAGGGGTGTTACATTCTCCCCTCCTACAGAGCCCAACGTTCCCGTTGGCTCACAAACACCTCACCTAGGCGTTGTGGTCCACACATGAGCCACAATTCCGGCTAGGTATTGGCTCTGACACCACTGTAACAGCCCGCACCTTCGTTCACGCAAGATATGGTCCCCAACTTAGCCACCGTATAGGTATGGGGTTTTGTTCCTCAAAATGCCTTGGCTAAGTTTCGAGATTCGCCAACACATGGCGTTGCCACACAGACTGAGCCAACCTCCCTACTAACACCGATATTGTCCCTACTTTGCCACCTCTCAGGTGTAGGGTTTTCCATCACTAGGCCTCGACATTAGTAAGAGATGGGCTCTACTATGTAAGTACCCACTTCACACAGGCTTCCACGATGTAGGACTTAGGGGTGTTACACTACAAATCATCAAAACTCAACATAGCAAGTAACTAAGTTGCTTGCGCAACTTACAGGTCCTAGATCAACACCTAGGCCGACATTACTAGTAGGGTGGTCGACCTTAGGTTCCACCTCGGTAGTGAATGGGTCGGCACTAGTGTAGAACCTGGGGAGGTTGGTTATGGGAATTTATTTCCAAGTATAAATCTCCTCCGAACTCAACCTTAGAGATACTTTTCAGACAATAACTGAGATCGAAGCAACCTAAAACCTGACATGCGCAAAGACTAACAAAAGTACTTCAACTCAAAAAAAAATTGTCATGATTTGATAATGTAGCAAAGAAGTTACATAGCCTCAATATTACACACAAGCATCGTTTACAGCATTATCAGAAAACAAACTTTGTAAACAATGTATTTTTCACAAACTGAATACAAATTTCAACTTATAGACTTGAACCAAGTTTGTAAGCGGTAGAGTAGTCTCACCTTGAATTAAGCAATTAATGATTTACAGCAAGAAATTAGATTGAAACTATGGCTTTAAGGCTCAATTGAAGTTTCAGCGCTTGTAGAAGCTATTACAGACACATGCAAGAAGTTTGATTTCTCTCTTAAATTTTAGATTTCGATTGAGTTTTGGAGTTGAAAGTGAATTTTAGCAAGAGAGTTGCTATTTTTCTTTTTTGTATAATTTTGAGAAGAAAGAGACGCTTGTAGGAAAAGAGTACGCATAGTCTAGAACTGTGCAGTTAAAGCACTTAGCGGTTCCATAGTGGCGGATGTGCAAAAATGCGTAGCGGGGATAAATAAGCGAAATGGAGGGAATATAGCGAAGGCGCAAAAAGGTATAGTAGATGTAAAACCAAATATTTGAAAATTAATTAATTATTTTTCCCATGTTATATATGTGCAAGAAACTAATATTAATTAATCATATAGAACAAAATCAAGGAATATCACAGTTATGCATGTTAAATTTGATGATTGTAATTGATTATTACCATATATTTGGCACTTATGCAAAAAAATTAGCCCTTTACGCTAAATTTACTAATTTTTTTAAAAAGGGAAACTAGACAAATAAAGTAATATATATTAATAATTCAAAAGAGAACGCTAAAAAACCTTGATTCAGCAAATGTGGTGGAAACTAATGGGGCTAAAAGCGGATTTACTATTTATCAACGCTAAATTTAAACAGCTTAGTGGTTGAAGAGCACTATGGGCTATAGTAGGGATATTGCGGGGCTTTAACTGCATAGATCCAGAGTATTATATTCCAAATCATGAGGTTAATAGGCCTCATTAAGCCTGACTAGGGTAATTAGTGGTGAGTTAAGGCTTGCATTAGTTAAGTAACCTTATTAACATGATTTTTATGCCCTTTTCCACAAATAACATTGTTTTAAGCTTGCAACTTGTAATGTTAAAACTTGACCACTTAACTTTAAAAACACATAAACATGTTTGAAAATATTTTTAATAACTAAAACTATTGTTTTGGGATAATTTATATTAAAATTTACAATTTACACAATAATGCACATTTTACACTTCTTTTAAGAAGGATTTACATTTTAACTTATTGGAATTATTTAAACCATACAATAAATAAATTTACAAACACATAAAATTTATTTTAACAGCATCTTTGCCGATTTCTTGTTCGCTTGAGAATTTGAAGCCACATTTCGTTAGATATGCTAGTCATGATGGTTAAGCTATTTTGGTCGGCTTCACTGCCTTGCTTATCTTGATTCTCTTTGTTACCTTGCCACTTGCATGTGTTCCAATTTGAATCAGTGTGATTTTCTAAACTCGGAGAAGGCTTAATCATATGTAGGACAGCATTTGAGGTAAAATGGTGAGAGAAACAAAACAAAGGTAAACATAGCATGTAGTAGGAGTAATAAAAGAGACAATTATAAACGGAAGACGCAGGGAAGAAGAGCAAGAAAGTGACATTTGCATGTAGTAGGAATAAGGCAATCATCAAATAGTTGATCATAATAAATTTGCTGGAGAAAAAAAAAATTTAACTGTGGCAGCTAGGATTTGAGCCAATGTCTCCACGGCCACAACGTGGAATTCTCACCACTAAACTACTACCACCATTTTTTGAAACTTAACCACAGCCTATTTATTTCGTTCTTAATTAATTTCACTCCAATCAAAATGTTTAATGCCATTTAGATCAAAATTTGGTATTCCATTTTTAGGAGCTACTGCAGTAAATTTGGGGTGGGCCACCTCCCGTTCCCTAAGGTGATATCTATATATGCAATGAAGTGCCACCAAAGGAAATATTATTATCTGCTATAACATATATAAGGGGTAGAAAATAATAAATAAAAAAACAGAGAAAAGGAAACAGCATTTTCACCTTTACACATGGTTTGCCACCTCAATACTCCCTCGATCAGTAACAAAAGAGTAGCAGCTGCAGAAGAGAGAACACACAAAATGAATTGGTTTTTTTCAAAGAAAGATATTTTTCTTGTAAATATTATACATGGATATTTTACTAAATCAGCCCTACCTGTACCATATTAACAAAGGACATTAACGAGTAATGATGTCTTCTAATATGGACAATAGGACTGGTTAGGATCGATAATCCATTAACTTGTATTTAACAAGTATCAAACATGTCGATAAAATGCCGATTTTGATTTTTTTTCTTATCTCAAATAAATCGACATATTTAATTCTTATCTAAAACAAAACTACGATGGCTATAGTATCTATTCAGAACAAAATACAATGCATATAATGTACACAGATCACAAATAGCAAACACAGTCATATATTTAAATATATCATGTACAATGCAAAGTGCTACACATAAGTGGTTATGTAAACCACCACACACACACACCCCAAGTCCCATGAAAGAATATGTACACGACCAAGTTACGATACAACTACAAGATGCAATACTCAAAAACTATGCACAGAGCCGGTCCTGGGACTTATGATGTCCCGTGCAGCTTACTAAATGATGCCCTCATTGTAAAAATTTGCACAATGATACTACATAATATTGATATTTGAAAGACATGTTAACATTTGAAAATTCAATACCGCGATTACGGGCTAATAGTGCAAACAAAACAAACGGAAATAACAACTTTATAATTCAAAAAAAGTATTAAAAAATAAGTCTAAATATGAAGAAATTTTACAAACAGGACTTGAACTATGTCAACTACTAGAAATCATCGTTTTCTTCCTTTGCATCATTAGAAAGTTAGCGCTTAATATATTTGCCAATTGTTATATGAATACAATTCCTGTTAAAAATAAATCAATATTCGCAACAAGATAAAATCAAATAATTCATTACAATACCGTTCACCAAACTAATAGATACAAATTGACTTTTTTTAATATGTGCCTAAATTCAAGTTCTCCACCAAACCCAAAAAAAAAAAAAAAATCTTTGAAATAGGAGAACAAATTAAGAGTAGCCAGCTACAATCCCAGATGTGCTATGGTTTTCTTAAATTTTGGCATAAATGTGTATTTGTTACATTAGAATCAAAACTAGAGTTGTTATAGTGTATGTAGGCAAAATTAAGAAACTGAATATGATAGAATTAGCAAATTAAAGAGATATATAGCAACATGCTATTAGGATTCATTGAAAAATAGCAAAATCATGCTTTTGACATGCTAAATCAAATCATCCTTTCAAGTGGTGGAATCAGATCCCTGGCGTTTCAAATAATATGTGGATTAAGATTTTCAATTCTAGCCGTTAAACTAAAATAGTATCATTTAAATTAGGATTACCTTTTCCCCCTAACTTTATCAGCGTCTCTTCCTGTAGGACCTTCTTCTTGTCCGCGATTTCTTCTTCTGTATGTGATTTCTCCTGTACACTTTCTTCCTTTCGATGTTGTTTTCTCTCCTTTTCTAAATTTGTATGTTGTTTATACGATTAGGGAATTTTGATGCCACGTGAGGTATGCTGCCCCGTGTCTAAGCCCAGTTAGCACCGGGCCAGGGCCGGCTATGACTATGCATATGATCCAAAAGGGTCGATAATGAAGTCCAAAGAAGAAGAACTAAGCATGAGCCAAATGACCTAACCTAAAATCGTTTTGACCCGAGTAATAAATACACGGTTAGTCTAATTTGAACAAAATGATTAGTACTTGAAAAGAAAAGTAAATGGTGCACAAGGGAGTAATTCCTTTAGTAATTAAAGGAAACATATAACTTGGAATTCCATGTTATCTATGTTAAAGGATCACTGAATAAACATATAGGTATCTCATGCAATTAAAAATATTACTAGGATGTTTCCACCGATTTAGATTCCTCTGACTATACTACTATGATTTATAAGATTTATAAATCGTATAAACCACAGGATGAAAACCATAGAAATAACATAAAACTTAAAAACCATAGAAAACTCAAATTGGATACAAAACAAATTTTTTGCATGTGCATCAACAAAAGAAGCTAGCTTTGTCATGTACTATATATGTATTCAAGTGCTAATTACTATGCCTAGTCTTGACCGAGTATAACTTCACTACGACATGTCTCGATCAAGTATAACTTTATTGTGACCCATCTTGGCCGAGTATAACTTCACAATGACTCGTCTCTGCCGAGTGTAATATGCCCACTTCAGTCAAGTGAATATGTATGTATATATAGTCTAGATTCACTTCAAAGCGATAATTGGCACCCCAAACTTCTATAATATGTCACAAACTTCCAAACAGTAACTCGAAAAGTGAAAACTGTACGTCCCATACCATATGTTTCACTAATCGATTCACTACAAGTTAGTCTACTTCACATTAAAAAACACAGAATTAGCTTCAATTAACGAGTCAATATTTGATTAATATGATAACCTATATGTCTCATGCTGCATGGTTTGCTAAATCGTTTAAATCACAAATTCATCTTCTTGAAGGGTGCAAAAACATGTGATTTTTCGTAGAAAAATATACTTGGAATTGAGAAAACGAGTTTATAAATTGATTATGAAATCATTTGATTTATTGCTTTGAAAATCTTTATATATTGGAAAATAAGGTATATAAAATTGTCTTACAACGGTTTGTTTTCATTAAAACAAAATAATGAAAATCCTTTATCCTAAAGCAATTATATATATGTATATATGTGTATATATATATATATATATATATATAGAGAGAGAGAGAGAGAGAGAGGAATGATCCGCTACACCTCTTGCGCTACACCTTTTGCTCCCCCTGATTTCCAACCACACGTTTTGCTTAAAATAATATTACTTTCTCTCTCTTTCCACTACCCTATAATATGCAAGTATTATTTAAATCCAAACATAACCTTGAATTAATTGCAAGCGGTTGGATCATTCCTCACATATATATATATATATATATCTTTATTTAAAACTATAAAATAAAACATGCACATGTCACAAGTACACGACATTTCATATTGAAAGAATAACTCAAAATCAAAAGAAAACCGCAAAGCTGAAGTACAGATTGAGTATGATGTAGGCTTTCTCTAATAGGATCATATCCATAAGTAAATAGTCATATCAAACATCTCTAAATTCATTAATGTATCCAAGTCTAAACACTTCAAATCATCAAAACTCAACGTAGCAAGTAACTAAGTTGCTTGCGCAACTTATAGGTCCTAGATCGACACCTAGGCGACATTACTAGTAGGGTGGTCGGCCTTAGGGTCCACCTCGGTAGTGAATGGGTCGACACTAGTGTAGAACCTGGGGAGGTTGGTTATGGGAATTTATTTCCAAGTACAAATCTCCTCCGAACTCAACTTTAGAGATACTTTTCAGACAATAACTAAGATCGAAACGACCTAAAAACTGACTTGCGCAAAGACTAACAAAAGTACTTCAAATCAAAAAAGTTTTCATGATTTGATAATGTAATGAAGAAGTTACATAGCCTCAATAATACACACAAGCATCATTTACAGCATTCTCAGAAAACAAACTTTGTAAACAATGTATTTTTCATAAACCGAATACAAATTTCAACTTACAGACTTGAACCAAGTTCGTAAGCGGTAGAGTAGTCTCACCTTGAATTAATAGCAAGCAATTAACAATTTACAGCAAGAAATTTGATTGATACTATTGGTTGAAGGTTAAATTGAAGTTTCAGCGCATGTAGAAGTTGTTACAGACACATGTAAGAAGTTTGATTTCTCTCTTAAATTTTAGATTTTGATTGAGATTTGGAGTTGGAAGTGAATTTTAGCAAGAGAGTTTCTATTTTTATTTTTTTGTATAATTTTGAGAAGAAAGAGACGCTTGTAGTAAAAGAGTACGCATAGTCTAGAACTGTGCAGTTAAAGCGCTTAGCGGTTCCATTGTGGCGAATGTGCAAAAATGTGTAGCGGGTATAAATAAGCAAAATGGAGAAAATATAGTGGAGACCCAAAAAGGTATATTAGATGTAAAACCAAATATTTGAAAATTAATTAATTATTTTTCTCATATTATATTTGTGCAAGAAACTAATATTAATTAATCTTATAGAACAATATCAAGGAATATCATAGTTATGCATGTTAAATTTCATGAATGTAATTCATTATTACCATATATTAGGCACTTATGCATAATATTTAGCCTTTTACGCTAAATTTACTAATTTTTTAAAAAAGGAAACTAGACAAATGAAGCTCTATATATTAACACTTCTAAAGAGAACGCTAAAAAGCCTTGATTTAGCAAATGTACGGGAAAATAGTAGGGCTAAAAACGGATCTACTGTTCGTCAACGCTAAATTTAAATAGCATAGTGGTTGGAAAGCACTATGGGCTAGGTCCAAAGTATTCTTTTCCTAATTATGAGGTTAATAGGCCTCATTGAGCCTGACTAGAGTAATTAGTCGTGAATTAAGGCTTGCATTAGTTAAGTAAACTTATTAACATGATTTTTAAGCCATTTCTTGCAAATTACATTGTATTAAGCTTGGAACTTGTAATGTTAAAACTTGACCACTTTACTTTAAAAACATATAAACATGTTTTAAAATATTTTTAATAACTTAAAATATTATTTTAGGCTAATTTATATTTAAAATATACAATTTACACAATAATGCACATTCTACACTTCTTTTAAGCAAGATTTATATTTTCACTTATTGAAATTATTTAAACCATACAATAAATAAATTTAAAAACACATAAAATTTATTTTAACACATATAGATATTTTCAATGTAATAAACACATGTTTTCATTTATTTTCAACTCAAATCAATGTAATAAATTTACAAACACATAAAATTGATAGTATTAAATAATTGATGATTAATAGTTAAATTTTAATAATTAATATTTGATAATCAAAGCCAAATATTTAATTAATCTACAAATTTAATCAAACCGACCGTTAGGAAGGTTTCCCTACCGTAAGAGAGTCAAAATAAATTTGTTCGTGCTAATTTTACATGGAACATAAATATAGGGATGCCAATATACTCTGCTTTCTCCTCTTAAATCGTTCCTCTTTCTTTCACGCAATTTTTTCATCCTCTGTTACTCCTCCCAAATCGTTCGTCCTAAGCGAATGTTTCTCTCCGATCTTTCTCCTCTCAAATCGTCGGGTTTTAGACGAATTAAAAATCCGATCTATCTTTCTTTCAAATTTCTCAAATCATTGTGCGGTTCTCTACCATTCATTTTTTGAAATCAGAATTCAACCTCCAAAAACAAATTCCAAAATCAAGATCCGGTAGCACAAAAACTAATTTCGGATCCACAAAAATCAAATCAGAAATCAATAGTCAAATTTCAAAGTTCGAAGTATGATTCAGGTTTGTGATGCTTTCATTGCCGGGGGTTTGAGCTTCAATTGCGGATTTTTGGGTGTTAACTTTGTAAAGGTAATTTTAGTTGTATATTTGTGGGTGTTAATTTTGCGAACTTGTGGGTTTTTTAATATCAACATAAGGAAAATATGGTCTCTTCTCTTTCGAGAGGTAATTTTTGCATTAATTCTAAAAAAATTAAACAGTTATCCTTAATTACTTCTGATAATTTTGCACTTCTTGATAATGAAGCTTTTGTTAAGTTTTTCCTGTGTTGCTATATGATTATGGATTTGACAAATATTTAAGATGCTTATATTACAAGTTAGCAGAGATGCATTCCACGAGCTATGGATTCCTGTGTTTGTACTTTGCACCTCTACAGTTAACAATTTGTAGCGACCTAACAGATTAAAGCAACATATAGACGGAAAGTGTTTGGCTCTCATCCTGACCGGGTTCCGATTCCTGAAAAAGCACGAGCAGAGTCTGAATTCGAACTGGTAATTTTATTAAGGCAAAAAGGATACAGGTCCAGGGTTCATCTGATATCTTCATCGCCATGCGTAATATTGATAGAATTGGTATGATGTTCAAATGAGGAATATATTCAATATTTTTTGTATTCATGACTTTTTTGAACTCTTCAATTTGCCTAAAATATGAATTAGTGTTATCATCAATTTGACTAAAACCATTATCATGTACCTCGGTATGTAGCAATTTTGGTTTTATCTTGTTTGATTTTTTGTTTGTTCACTTAAATGATAATTTACAAATTTCGATTTTCCTTCACTGATTTTATTGACTGATTTTTGCAAACTCTGTCTGTGTTTTCAGTAATCTCTATAGCTTTTCATTGTGAAGTCAACGATTGGTTCTTCTAGATCATTGAGAGGATAGGTATTTTACTAATGTTGGTACTTTTGGAAATGATTTGTTTTTTATGCAATTATAGTTGATTTTAGAGGTGGAGGCGGAGGAACGCGTTTATGGTGGTTGCAAGGGTTATTGTAACAACCTGAATCCCAATGGACCGAATTTTTTTCCGAATTCTAATCCATCGAAACCCATGTTGGTTGCTCTGGTATCCTGTAGAAAAGACAGAGATATAACATATATCAGAGCTCAGAAAATATCTCATAGCGGAATTGATAAAGTAAAATATAATCAAAGTATAGCCTTACCGTATTAATAATATACCTAGCCAGTATCCAAAGCTATAACATCTCTTCCACAAATCTAACATGCGAGTATTTTCTTAATTATGAGGAGGGGGTCTAAACACAAGTTCTAGTGACTGATTTAAAGTATACACCTTGGATAATTCTACATGTACCTTTCAATCATATTTTCTTATTTATTAGGTTACTTGGGTTATCAGCACTCAAAGCTTACACACACGTCGTAACCATTTACTTCCTAGTGGGTTAACCTAATGCAGTATATATGTAGTTATCTCCCCAATATTGAGATACACCTCATGCATGGTACCCTACTTGCACGGTCTCCACCGTAATGCCACAGAAATGAATGCAGTCCATCATCCTACGTTGGAGTGACGTACAGATCTCTACATAACAATATTATATTCCGCATATATCTGTCATTACTATGCTACGTAAGCTTACAGACTGCCACCTTCGATCGAATCAGATTCCATACCAGAGTAATGCCCTCAAGTCTACGATACACCTCCCAAAGCAGACATGCATGTATATAGACTTTCCCACGTACGTATCATCAGTCGTTTTTGATGCCTTAACCGCACATAATGTGCACCAAATTCCGTGGCAGGGCTATACAAGAAACACAGAACTCGGTCGGGAGCTTTTCCATATATGTACAGGCTCATCTTTAAGAACCTCAAAATACAGATATTCCTAGCTTCTGTTTTTCATGGTGGCTATGGCTCTACCTCGGCCCCTCCCTCAACTAGTAAATATTACAAGAGCTAAGAGACTTGCCCTTAACAAAAATTCTACACATTCAATTGGCATCTCCCCTCAACCACAGTACCTCGATAGTGGAAGATGAATGGTCTATTCTCCTGCGAATCGCGATTTCACCCTCTTTTTTTCCTCTGTCATGCAGTAGAAACGATCGCTTGGTTCCCCTGATTTTTCGATTCCCTATGCCGCATCTTTTGCCGCTTGTGGGAATGGTCGGGCCTGACCGGAATCCAAATCAAAGATTTGATCCAAATCGCTCGAACCCACCTAGCTTCGACCGATCGATTGAGAAGATTGAAGATGGAAGGAGTTTGCTTTCTTTGATTGGGTGAGGAGACTGGAGCCAAACGACCTGCTTTTTTGGCTAGGGTTTTGAAAGGAAGGGAAATGTTTTCGAGGGAAAGAGACGATAATTTATGAAGTTGGAGGGAGACCGTGAATAATGTGGTGAGGGGAGCGTGAAGTTGGAGAGTGTCCGCTGAATAATTCTACGCGAAGGGAGCATTACAGGTGATATGGGAAAAACAAAATCAATGGATAACAAATAATTAAGTGTAAATAATAACACTTCAGAATAACACGTTATTAAATAGCGTTATTAATATCATATTTTATTGTAGTGAATTAACAACAAGCAAGTAACGATTTACAACAAGAAATTTGATTGAAACTATAGCTTGAAGGCTCAACTGAAGTTTCAGCGCTTGTAGAAGCTGTTACAGACACATGAAAGAAGTTTGATTTCTCCCTTAAATTTTAGATTTTGATTGAGTTTTGGAGTTGGAAGTGAATTTTAGCAAGAGAGTTGCTATTTTTCTTTTTTCTTTAATTTTGATAAGAAAGAGACGCTTATAGGAAAAGAGTACGCATAGTCTAGAGCTGTGCAGTTAAAGCGCTAAGCAGTTCCATAGTGGCAGAGGTGCAAACATGTGTAATGGGGATAAATAAGGGAAATGGAGGGAATATGGTGAAGGCGCAAAAATGTATATTAGATGTAAAACCAAATATTTGAAAATTAATTAATTACCTTTCTCATATTATACGTGTGCAAGAAACTAATATTAATTAATCTTATAGAACAAAATCAAGGAATATCATAGTTATGCATGTTAAATTTGATGAATTTAATTGATTATTACCATAGGTTATGCATAAAATTTAGCCATTTACTCTAAATTTACTAATTTTTAAAAAAGGAAACTACACAAATGAAGCTCTATATATTAATACTTCTTAAGTGAATATTAAAAAGCCTTGATCTAGCGGATGTAGTGGAAAATAGCGGGGCTAAAAGCGGATCTATGTACTGTTCATCAATGCTAAATTTAAATAGCGTAGCGGTTGAAGAGCGCTATTGGCTATAGAAGGGATATTGCGGGGCTTTAACTACATAGGTCCAGAGTATTGTCTTCCTAATCATGACGTTAATAGGCCTCAATAAGCCTGATTAGAGTAATTAGTGGTGAAGTAAGGCTTGCATTAGTTGAGTAACCATATTAACATGATTTTTATGCCATTTCTCTCAAATTACATTGTTTTAAGCTTGGAACTTGTAATGTTAAAACTTGACCACTTTACTTTAAAAACACATAAACATGTTTTAAAATATTTTTAATAACTTAAAATATTATTTTGGGATAATTTATATTAAAATTTACACAATAATGCACATTTTACACTTATTTTAAGCAAGATTTACATTTTCACTTATGGAAATTATTTAAACCATACAATAAATAAATTTACAAACACATAAAATTTATTTTTACACATATAGATATTTTCAATGTAGTAAATACATGTTTACATTTATTTTCAACTCAAATCAATGTAATAAATTTACAAACACATAAAATTGATAGTATTAAATAAGTGTGGTGATAAGGGCACCGTGATATGTTCTTCCTAATACCGCAATTAAAAAATAAAACTCATTAAATTTTGTATGCTTCCTAATACCATATTACCACTCCATTTTAATCTCTCATTCAATCATTATTTACCGAAATAATCACGTACAAAGCTAATCTAAGAACCCTAATCTCTTGTAACCATTGTCTTCTTCGCATCTCTCGCGGGAAAATTCAAATTTATACGGTAATCTCTCAATTGTTTGGTGATCTGAAAACCCTAGTCTTTCACTTCCTCTTCTAGTTTGTTTAATTCAAACCTTATTCGCGACTTTTGTATATTGCGGCGTCAAATCCGTTGATCGGTTATAGATCTAAGATTTAGCTCGTTGATCAATTTTACAAATTAGGACGAACGAATATCGAGCGAAATAGAAATAGAGTAAAACAGTGTGGTAGTCCCTATTTTTTACGTGTGTGGTATTAAGAAGAGTGCAATACTAATTGTTGTGGTATTTTTTAGTCGTAGTATTATGAAGAACATATCGGGGTGCCCTTAGCATCACACTTAAATAATTGATGATTAATAGTTAAATTTTAATGATTAATATTTAATAATCAAAGCTAAATACTTAATATATTTAATTAATCTACATTTTAATAATTAATAATCAATTATTAATGATTAATTTAATATTTAGTAGTATATTCAGTAATTAATAATAATTGATTGATTTGCAATTATTGTTGCTATAATAATATGTATGTTAAGTAAAATGGAGAGAAAAGAACTTTAACTGTGGCAGCTGGGATTTAAGCCCAGGTCTCCACGGCCACAACGTGGAATTCTCACCACTAAACTACTACCACCATTTGTTGAACCTAAACCATTGCCTATTTATTTCGTTCACAATTAATTTCACTCTAATCAAAATGTTTAACGCCATCTAGCTAGATCAAAATTTAGTATTCCATTTTTAGGAGCTGCTGCTGTAAATTTGGTATGCAATGAAGTAACATCTAAGGAAATATTGTAATCAGCTATAACATATACAAAGGGTAGAAAATAATTTAAAAAAGAGAAAAGGAAACAACTTTTCACCTTTACACATGATTTGCCACCTCAATACTCCCTCGCTCAGTAACAAAAGAGCAACAGCTGCAGAAGAGAGAACACACAAAATGAATTGGTTTTTTATTTTCAAATAAAGATATTTTACTTGTAAATATTGTACATGGATATTTACTACTTGTCTTGTCTGTGGGTGTTATATATGCATGTGTTTGTGCTTTATGCTCTGTGTTTGCTAAGTTTTTGCTGTTCTTCTTTGGCGAGCAGCCTATAAGGGGGATGAAAATTTGTGTTGTATAGGATTTAGAACAAAGAAGGGTAGGAATACTAAACTTAGACCATAACCAACAACCCATTCTGTTCAGTTATTCTCTCTCTTGTTTTTCAACTGGTCCAACGATCCGAGCAACCAAAAGGGAGGAAGCAGCCACGAACTAGTCACAGAAGAGTTTACAACGGCAAAGAGTTTGTCGTTATAAGATTACAACGGAAACTCTTTGCTGTTGTAACATTATAACGGCAAACACTTTGCCGTTATAATTTTATAACAACAAAGTGTTTGCCGTTATAACCCAAACCCAGAAAAGCCCCCGGCCGCCAGCCCTCTTCTTCATTCTCCTTCCCCACATTCCAAACCCAAAAATCCAACATCAACCCCCAATTTTCACCAAAATTTTTCCACCAATTCACCAATCCGTCAGCTTTTAACAAAATTAACTACTGTATTTGAGATATTCATTCGAAAATATGGCTAGATTACTAAAATATTTTGCCAAAACATTCGTGCATGGCGACGATGGTGGCACCGGGGGTAGTGGCACAGGCGGGAATGGTGCGGGGGTAGTTGCGCAGGCGGGAGTGGTGCAGGGGGTAGTGGCGAACAACCAGTCGCACAGTACGTGCCCGAAATAGAAGACTTGCTTGCAGCCGCCGAAAACATGGAGAACCAGGACATAGGGGCGCACGAGGAAGGCGACCATCGTGGACGCGGCGGTTGTAGGGGCGAACGAGCAGGCAGGACGCGTAGGGGTGTGGGATCGGTTTTCGCTAGACAGACCAATCTCGATGGTTTTCTGGATCTGAACCTCAACGCCGCGAAGCTTCCTTTGTTATCCAACTTTCGCATTCTTCCAGAAGGAGAAGTACACGTTAGCACGCAATCGAGTTTGCCTGTAAGTATTTTCAGTATTATTTAAATAATATTCTTTAAGTATTAGACATTGAGTAGATAGTATAACATTTTGTTGAACTGTTGGCAGTCGCGGAATATACGTTCACGTGGTTCGTTAGCGACCACACTTAGATATTATCATGAAAAGTTGGCGGGTAAGGAGGGGGTCGTAGCACTGTTACATGCTCTTGGATTTCATTTTTTCCTTGGTAATATTAAAGACCTTTTAATGAAACAAGTGGATAATTTATTAGTCCTAGTTTATCGTATTGTGCGCTTTACAATTTTAGGAATAAACCATGTTATAAATGCTGATGTTCAATTGTGTGTGTCCATTGGTCTACGGTGGTACAAAACCACCCACACATTTCACTTTCCTTGTGGTGAGTTATGACTTACACCGCTTGATTTCTCCGTGCTTACTGGTATTAGTATTAGAGTAGATGCTTATCCCGCACTTCCTTTTGATGATGGTCAATGGCGTGATCGTGCACTTCTTCATGATCTACTGCCTCATTTTGACGTTTCTGATACGTCGTATCAGGCAGAAGGCGCTATCAGAGTGAGCGCAATCTGTGCGACCATGGATAAGATACTCGCTCAGTACTCTGTTGTTGACGACTTAGAGCTTGCTTGATTATTTGTGTTATACCTTATGGGTAAACTATTCTTTAGTTCTACGAGCAGTGGTTTTCCTGTCGGGTTTATTGCGGTCGCGACTGAGTTAAATGCCGATGGGGCGATTTTATATGATTGGGGCACACCTATCCTTGCATACCTATACAGATGTCTCGACATGCAGTGCACCATCTATGATTCTCAGGCTTCTTTATATGGATTCTGGGAGTCGTTACAGTACTGGTATTTTGAGTACTCTAGGAACTTTCATTTTGTCACCCGTACTTCAGACCCGTTGATGTTTTCTCCCGTATATGCTTTTGGACTGCGGACAACCGGGGGTCCAGGGATAATGAGTCACGCCATGTGTATCCAGTTGCCCACAACCAGATCGAGTTGGGGATGTATAGCGATCAGATTATATGACATCCATTTGAGCAGAGTACATCAGTTGGTCATGATATCATACAGATTGCTAGGTTGCTTGCCGGATGGAGAATTCCACTTATATCCTATCCCTCAATGGTAGGTGCTTATTGGTTTCTTGGTGAGAGGTGCTGGAGACAGTTGTATGACTTCGACGCTATTCCCGATAGTTCACACCCACATACTTATCGGTGTATGATTTACCCATCGGAGCAGCTAGATATAGCCAGTGCAGCAGGCTGGTGGACAGCCGAGAGCTTTGTTATTACCGGGGAGTCATACCTTGCCTTCTGGCAAAGATTTTTCACTGGGTCTTCAGACACGATTATACATGCAGCATCGATTGATTTAGTAGGGCCATCTGCTATACGACACGGCATACATCCACCTGTTGTCGAGTATATTACCCAACCCAGCCAGAGTTTTCGTGCAGCTGATCATGTGGTGGCCGCCAGTCATTTTGGTTGGACCATGGCAGTGCCCACCATTGGACCAGATCATTACGTTGACATGTATCATCCTCTGGCCCATCACGATTACCCGGATTCTACACAGATATCATATCATGATCTGCATGATATGCCAATGGGGATTAAGCATACGAGCTACATAGAGCATAGGCGTAGCCTAGATTACTATGATGGTGAGTTGCATCATGTTGCAGAGGAGGCCCGACAACATCAGGCGCATTTAGAGGCCCAGCTTGAGGCAGAGCGCAAGAGATTTCAGGACTTGCAGATGTATTACCTATAACAACCCGAATTTCAATAACATATTAAGATCATAAATCAAGGCAGAACTAAATTTTAAAATAAGAATCAAGGAAAACGGATTGCGTCATTGCGTTTGACTCGGAATTCTACATGTAATCGAGTCTGAGTTTTCGAAAAACGGAGTCCGTATGAGGGAGATATGACCCTCCGAAGTTTCAGGAATTTTCAAAATAAAAAACAGCTCGAAATTCGAATTCAAACCCCAGCGCAGACTGGGCGGGAATTTTCCCGCCCAAGACCAGGTCGATGTAAGGACCCAGGATATTAGTGATAAAAATAATCAATGATTGAGTTTAATCATAAAGATTTTAATGGGATTTTAAAATCAGTAAGAATTTTAATTAAAATAAGAATTGTTAAGTAAGAAGAAAATGGTGAATACAGCCCTTTTAGAAAAATATGTGGGAATAATATATGTAAGAATGTGAATACACATATATTGTTCAAGTGATTAAGAAGGGTGTATTTTATCTATATGCATATTTTCTATAAAATGAATATCACGTGAGGTGAAGAGAACATGCAAATAGTGTGAAGCGTGGATATGGCAATATAAGCATTATTTAAAATCTGATAATAAAAAGGTGATAGTTGACAAAGACAAAAATAGCTATGATGGACCACAAATTTATCCTAAACAGCTAGCTAAAAGAAAGGGATAAAATGGGGTTTTCCCCAAATAGGAAACCCTAGAATGTACCTATAAATTAGTAGGTAATGAACTAGGGATGGGATTACCTATTTTGAGCATAAAATAATAAGCTGATCGCTGGGTGTATGAATGTTTGCTCAAAAGTGTGCATTATTTGGGTTTATTTATATACATATAAATTATCTATGCAGAGGAGTAGTAAAATATATTTATGGGGTATATCTTTAAATGCAAAAAAAAAAAAAAAAAAAAAACCATTTGGACATGTAATAGATCCACAAATAGCTGTTGTAAGATAGGATCATCAAATTAATAATAGGCAGTATGTACAAGTGGGTACATGATTATGTTTATTTATTAATAAATGGATAAGAGGATCAGGAATGATTATTTTATCTGTTGAAATGTAATGATCATATTTTACAGCAAGTTAGGGCTGTAACAAGTCCAATAATCCACAGAAAAAAATATACATATTCATAAGTATATCCCATTATTTGTATTTTATTTTATGAAAGGCAACATAGTATATACCTATGTATATGAATGGATTATATATGCAGGGTTTTACATTTATACTTTGATGTATGGCTCACAGTAAATAACTTGTTACATGAAATAAAGTGTGTGGGATGGGTATCCTGTGGGGTGTTAGGTCATGCATATGAAATGAACACCAAAGGATAAGGGAAGTGTACACACCTAGGGGGAGAGAGTTTACTTATAAACATTGGAGTTAAATACACATAAAGATGATGCAATTCCAGGATGTCTATTATTGATCTACTTGACTTCAGGGTGTAGAAGTTGAGTATGTGCATGGCATATAATGCCCTGAAGGCCTGTGTGTTTAGGAAACAAGAGGAGGAGTTCCTGGACAGTGCATACATTGTGTTCAATAATAAAGGGGAATTGGTCAAAAATTAAGTAAATAAACCTAAAGTAAAGGAAAATGGGAGGGTAATGCATAACATGATGAGGTTATGTGGGTCTTTATTCAGACTCACAACTGAATGGATCACTCTGTCTATATGTTTACTAACTGAAGTCAATATTACATGCTTAACTGTTTCATGATATGTTTATTCATCATTTAGTTTGTTTAATAAATGTTCATACCAGACATTGTCTGACCTGGTTTGATTGCCTTGCAATCTATTGGTTGTCTCATTGAAAATGAGGCAGTTCAGGGATTGATTTCAGGTTGCAATTGAAGTTTTAGCTGGAATTAATACCAAGGAGAACTAGAGACTCTCATACTTAAGTAGAATATAAGCAGAAATTATCTATGATGAATCAGTTTAAGTGTATTCAGAGGAGTTGTATTAAATGAATTTTAAGTTTAGCTAATTTCTGTATTGATGAAGTTAATGAATTGATGCTGGAATGTATGAAGATATTTGCTTAAGTTTTAGTAAAAATTCAGATGTTAAAGTTAGAGTTTACCCCAGATTTGGTGGCAGAAGCAGTTCATATAACCAATATATGAATGTGCTTATGCAAAATAAAAATCTAGGTGTAATAGGTATTTGAGATATGGTAAAGAACTAAATGCCTGAATGGATTTCATTCAAAAAGATTGCAAAAGGCAGCATATCAGATATATAATTTGATGATGCACAGACATAAAGGCCACCCATGACATATAAAAGAATATGTGCTCATGTGTGTGTGTGTGTCATTTAAAACAGATATGAGCAAAGTCCTGTGTGTTACATTTTAAATAAATGCAATTTAGAGTGATATATGCATATAAAGATGCATATATTTTTTTATACACACGTTGAGTCTTCAGGAAAAATCCCTGGAATGAATGAATAAGTGATTCAACAGTCATGTATTTGATATTACTCAATTATGCACCATATATGAATCAAGAAACAACCAAGAAGGGCTACAGCAAATATGCTGTATAATGGAGTATACATGTCTCTCAATAATTACTTATTCTTTCACCAAAGTGGATTATTTAAATGAGATCCTTAGCCAAAAATACTAGTACGATTTTGGATACAAATCATTACTTGAATGCTGTTTCAAAATGGTCTAAAGTTCCATTGTTATTCATTAGTCAAACTGGTCACTAAATACCCACTTGCATGATAACCAGAGTAGAAGCATTATACATTTTGCATAGTGCACAACTATTTGCTTCACAAGTACATGAACTTTGCTTTGTTACATTCTGTATATTATAGTACTCCTTAATTATGCACGTCTGCATATACAAAAGACAAAAACTAGTTTCCAAACTGTGATTTATATAATCTAGATTTATTGAAGGTAAATAGCTGATTATTCCTTTAAGGAACACACTAAAAATCAAATATATAAGGATTAATTACATTTGTATATCTTCATATATGCAAATGGGTTTCTAGGAGTTTTATACTGATATGCACATATTAGTACCAGGATCTTGGAGTAGTTTAAAGTAGTAACCAGATTTTAAGAAGTATCCAAAAAAAAACTTAGGTTAAATTTTTGGGTCACTTCAGATTTGGTATCAGAGCCATGTTATTAAAGCATAGCTATTTAAATAATATACATATAAATGGGTAGGTGTAATGTTTATTGAAATTAAATAGTACTAATACTCGGAGTCTAGATAAAAAAAATTAAAATTATCAAGCCTGGATAAAAATTAACATAACATGTGAATATAAGGATGGTAGGAAGAGGATCAGCCCATGCACCCCCAGCCATGGACATGAGAGAATTTGTGCAAGCCCTGAGGGAAGGAGTTGGCCATAGACCAGAAAATCCTCATGAGGAGTTATCAAAGTTGCTGAAAACATACACAAGCCTAGGATGCAAAAAGTTTGAGGGTACTGAAGGGGTAATGGGAGTTCAAACATGGTTAAGGACCCTTGAAAGGATCTTTGGGGATATGCAGCTAAATGATCAAAGGAAGAGGCAGATAGCATCCATAAAATTAAAAGGAGCAGCCTTGGTCTGGTGGGAAGTAATCATATCAGGAAGACCAGAAAATGAGATTACATGGAATCAATTCAAGGAGATGCTGGAGGCAAGATTTGTACCTGCATCAGCAAAAGCATCTTTGCTAGAAGAATTCATTAGACTAAGGCAAGGGGGAATGAGTGTCATTGAATACACACAAAAGTTTGAGAGTTTGTCTAAGTATGGACAAATGCTAATTGCTGATGAAACTTCCAAGAATGGAAGGTATATACAAGGATGAAATGCAGGCTTAAGCAGAGCAATGCTGCCATATACAGAGAAGACCTTTGACCAAGTAATAGATTTAACTCTCTCCTTTGAAAAGCATGATAAAGAAAGGGAGAAATTTAGAATTCTCAAGGCTAACAGCAATAAGAAGGGCAAAGAAAGAGCACATCCATATGACAAGAAGGCTGTAGAAAAAGAAGTCAAGAAAAATGAAGGAGCCACAACCACAAGTACTAAGAAGAAATTCTCATGTTACAAATGTGGAAAGGAAGGTCATATGAAAAATCAATGCCCACACATGAATGCAATCTGCTATAACTGTGGGAAGGAAGGGCATTTTAAGAAAAATTGTCCAGAACCCAAGAAGCCAGTTAAGATGGGAGCATTGGAAGGAAATGAAAAATCCACTGGAGAAGGCAACATGGAAGGCACTAGACAATTGGAAGGTATACTTTATATTAAAACTCAACCAATTATAGTAATGTATGATACAGGGGCCACACATTCATTCATATCCTATGATGTAGTTGAGAATTTGGGACTTACTAGTGTAAGTACAGATAGGCCTTTAATTATAAAAAGCCCTATAGGAAGCTCGTGTGTAATAGGATTAAAATGTATGTGTGTGGAATTAAAAATAGGGGGAAAATATTTCTAGCAGACTTATACGTTTTAAATTATAAAAATATGGGTATCGTATTGGGGGTTGATTAGTTGAGGAAGTTTAAAGCAATTTTAAACTTAGAAAATTTCACTATAACACTGCAATCTATAGGAGGCAGTAGGATGACAGTGGAGTGTGAAATGGAGAAGGATAATTGTCTGGATAATATATGGAGCCTGAATGAAGAAAAAGTGGATGAAGAAATAGAGAAGATCCCAATAGTCAGAGAATATATTGATGTGTTTGGGGAAGTGAATGGTGTGCCACACAACAGACCAGTTGAGTTTCAAATTAGACTGGTACCACATGCATCACCCATCATCAAGAAACCCACAAGAATGGGGCCGAAGGAATTAATTGAATTAAAATCTTAACTTGAAGAATTGGAGCAAAAAGGGTTTGTGAGACCCAGTAGTTCCTGCTGGGGAGCTCCAGTAGTGTTTGTGAAGAAACATGATGGCACATTGAGGATGTGCATAGATTACAGAGAACTAAACACGGTCACCATTAAAAATAAATATCCCTTACCCAGGATAGATGATCTATTTGATCAACTCAGTGGAGCAAAGGTATTTTCAAGACTAGACTTGGCTTCTGGATTCCATCAGATGAAGGTGGAGGAAGAAAGTATCAAGTATACTGCATTCAATACAAGATATGGATTGTATGAGTTCATGGTCATGCCATTTGGCTTAACAAATGCACCATCATATTTTGTAGATTTAATGAATAGAACTTTCAGGGATTTCTTGGATAAATTTGTATTAGTATTTGTGGATGATATACTAATTTATTCCAAGACAGAGAAGGAACATGGAGATCATTTGCACTTGGTTTTATCAAGACTAAGGGAGCATAATTTGAAAGCTAAATTTACAAAGTGTACATTTTGGAAAAGGGAAGTTAATTTTTTAGGTCATATAATTTCTTCAAAGGGTATAACCGTTGATCCAAGCAAGGTGATGGCAGTACAACTATGGAGAAGGCCTACAAATGTCATTGAAGTGAGGTCATTTTTAGGGATGGCTGGCTATTACAGAAGATTCATAAAAGATTTTGCAAGAATAGCTATACCATTAACCAAACTAACCAAGAAAGAACAACCTTACATATGGACAGAAAAATGTGAAAAGGCTTTTGAGCATTTAAAGAAAGCATTAGTGGAAGCACATATTCTACAAGTTTCAGAAGGAAATGGAGGTTTAGTAGTTTACACTGATGCTAGTGGGTCTGGATTGGGGGCAGTACTCATGCAACATGGCCAGGTTATTGCCTATGCATCAAGACAACTTAAAGTGAATGAAACCAGGTATGCTACAAATGACCTAGAATTAGCAGCTGTTGTGTATGCATTGAAATTATGGAGACATTATTTATTGGGGACAGAATTTGAATTATACACAGACCATAAGTCCCTTAAATTTTATTCTCCCAAAAATATCTTAACATGAGGCAACATATGTGGGTTGAATTTCTAGCTGCCTATGATTTGGATATTTTATACACCCCTGGAAAAGCTAATAAAGTGGCAGAAGCCTTGAGTAGACAACACATGAAATTGGCAAGCTTAATGATAAATGAATTTAAAGATTTAGCATTATTGTGTGAAGTGGAAATAGATACCGAGGGAAGAGAGTCTCAAGGGAATTCTTGTGACATGGTTAAATATAGGAAATTAAGCTTAGTATCTATAAATTTAAAACTAACAGAGAAAATAGGGAAAATGCAAGAAGAAGATAAAAATTTAAAAGAAAAGAAAGAATTATTAATGATAGGAATGGCCATAGAAAATTTTGAAATAGATGATCAAGGATACCTCAGGAAAAGTGGGAGGCTCTGTGTACCAAATAATGATGAATTAAAGAGGGAAATTCTAGATGAACATCATAAAACAAAATACACAATACATCCAGGGTCATCAAAAATGTATCATGACCTAAAGAGAGTTTATTGATGGCCAGGAATGAAAGCAATAATGGCAAGATATGTGTCAAAATGTATGACATGCCAACAAGTCAAGCCAGATTATTAAAAGCCCTCAAGAATGATGCAACCATTGGAAGTGCCAAAGTGGAAATGGGAGAGTATTTCAATGGATTTTATAGATGGATTGCCAAGAACTCAAAGGGGCAATGATAGTATATGGGTAGTTGTGGATAGATTGACAAAATCTGCACATTTTATACCCATAAGGTCTAAAAGAAATTCAAGCAAATTAGCAAAGTTATTTGTGAAAGAGGTGGTGAGACTGCATGAAGTTCCAAAGACAATCATAAGTGATAGAGATTCTTTGTTCACTTCCAGATTTCGGGGGAGTTTTCAGGAAGCTATGGGAGTGGAGTTATGCTTGAGTACAGCATACCACCCTCAAACTGATGGCCAAACAGAAACAGTGAGCAAGATTTTAGAGGATTTACTTATAGCATGTGTTTTGGACTTTGGAGGCAGCTGGGAAGACCATTTGTACTTGGCTGAATTTGCATACAACAATAGCTTTCAGTCAACTATTGGAATGGCACCATTTGAGGCCCTATATGGAAGGCCATGTTTATCACCAGCATGTTGGTTAGAAGTAGGAGAGAAGGTGTTGCTTGGACCAGAGCAAGTGAAAGAGACTTCAGAGAGAATTGCATTAATAAGACACAGGATGAAGAATGCACAAGAAAGGCAAAAAGCTTATGTAGACAAAAGTAGAAGGCCGGTGGAATATAATGTAGGGGATCATGTTTTTCTCAAAGTTTCACCAATGAGGAAAATATTAAGATTTGGCAAAGAGGGTAAATTGTCACCTAGATACATTGGGCCTTACAAAATTATTCAAAAGATTGGTTTATTAGCTTATAAACTGTAGTTGCCAGAGGAATTGGGGAGTATACATAATGTATTTCATGTGTCCCAATTAAGAAGATGGGTTCATGATAAAGATACCATTTTGGAATCCCCAACACAGGTGAAAATAAAAGAAAATCTGGTGTATGAGAAGAAGCCTGTGGGAATAGTTGCCAAGGAAGAAAAGAAATTAAGAAATAAAACCATAAAATTGGTAAAAGTCCAGTGGAGCTTGGATACTAATGACTGCACTTGGGAGGTTGAGGATAAAGTGAAAGCAAAATATCCAGACCTGTTCACCTAGATAAAGAAGCCATGATCAAAGCAGATTATAAAAGAAAGGTGTGTTCTCTTTTATGTGTATGGTTATATATATATATATATATATAATCCTGGTTATATCAAAGTACTAATTGTGGCACATAATTCCTTTTAGGAGGGGAGTGTGTAAGGACTCAGGATATTAGTGATAAAAATAATCAATGATTGAGTTTAATCATAAAGATTTTAATGGGATTTTAAAATCAGTAAGAATTTTAATTAAAATAAGAATTGTTAAGTAAGAAGAAAATGGTGAATACATCCCTTTTAGAAAATATGTGGGAATAATATATGTAAGAATGTGAATACACATATATTGTTCAAGTGATTAAGAAGGGTGTATTTTATCTATATGCTGATTTTCTATAAAATGAATATCACGTGAGGTGAAGAGAACATGCAAATAGTGTGAAACATGGATATGGCAATATAAGCATTATTTAAAATCTGATAATAAAAAGATGATAGTTGACAAAGACAAAAATAGCTATGATGGACCACAAATTTATCCTAAACGGCTAGCTAAAAGAAAGGGATAAAATGGGGTTTTCCCGAAATAGGAAACCCTAGAATGTACCTATAAATTAGTAGGTAATGAACTAGGGATGGGATTACCTATTTTGAGAATAAAATAATAAGCTGAAGGACAAGAGGGGTAGCTAGAAAACAATACTTTCTCGGGACAAGGGAATACTAGGAGTATTTAAGGTGAACATTTATTATGCATAAGTTATTTAAGGCAATAAGTCCTAGGTCTAGGCAGCTAGAAAATGTTTATATGCTTTTAAATGGTTGATGTGTTGAATGATTGCTGGGTGTATGAATGTTTGCTCAAAAGTGTGCATTATTTGGGGTTATTTATATACATATAAATTATCTATGCAGAGGAGTAATAAAATATATTTATGGGGTATATCTTTAAATGCAAAAAAAAACCATCTGGACATGTAATAGATCCACAAATAGCTGTTGTAAGATAGGATCATCAAATTAATAATAGGAAATATGTACAAGTGGGTACATGCTTATGTTTATTTATTAATAAATGGATAAGAGGATCAGGAATGATTATTTTATCTGTTGAAATGTAATGATCATATTTTACGGCAAGTTAGGGTTGTAACAAGTCCAGTAATCCACAGAAAAAAATACCGATTCTAAGTATATCCCATTATTTGTATTTTATTTTATGAAAGGCAGCATAGTATATACCTATGTATATGAATGGATTATATATGCAGGGTTTTACATTTATACTTTGATGTATGGATCACAGTAAATAACTTGTTACATGAAGTAAAGTGTGTGGGATGGGTATCCTGCGGGGTGTTAGGTCATGCATATGAAATGAACACCAAAGGATAAGGGAAGTGTACACACCTAGGGGAAGAGAGTTTACTTATAAACATTGGAGTTAAATACACATAAAGATGATGCAATTCCAGGATGTCTATTATTGATCTACTTGACTTCAGGGTGTAGAAGTTGAGTATGTGCATGGCATATAATGCCCTGAAGGCCTGTGTGTTAGGAAACAAGAGGAGGAGTTCCCGGACAGTGCATACATTGTGTTCAATAATAAAGGGGAATTGGTCAAAAATTAAGTAAATAAACCTGAAGTAAAGGAAAATGGGAGGGTAATGCATAACATGATGAGGTTATGTGGGTCTTTATTCAGACTCACAACTGAATGGATCACTCTGTCTGTATATTTACTAACTGAAGTCAATATTACATGCTTAACTGTTTCATGATATGTTTATTCATCATTTAGTTTGTTTAATAAATGTTCATACCAGACATTGTCTGACCTGGATTGATTGCCTTGCAATCTACTGGGTGTCTCATTGAAAACGTGGCAGTTCAGGGATTGATTTCAGGTTGCAATTGAAGTTTTAGCTGGAATTAATACCAAGGAGAACTAGAGACTCTCATGCTTAAGTAGAATATAAGTAGAAATTATCTATGATGAATCAGTTTAAGTTTATTCAGAGGAGTTGTATTAAATGAATTTTAAGTTTAGTTAATTTCTGTATTGATGAAGTTAATGAATTGATGCTAGAATGTATGAAGATATTTGCTTAAGTTTTAGTAAAAATTCAGATGTTAAAATTAGAGTTTACCCCAGATTTGGTGGCAGAAGTAGTTCATATAACCAATATATGAATGTGCTTATGCAAAAGAAAAATCTGGGTGTAATAGGTATTTGAGATATGGTAAAGAACTAAATGCCTGAATGGATTTCATTCAAAAAGATTGCAAAAGGCAACATATCAGATATATAATTTGATGATGCACAGACATAAAGGCCACCCATGACATATAAAAGAATATGTGCTCATGTGTGTGTGTGTCATTTAAAACAGATATGAGCAAAGTCCTGTGTGTTACATTTTAAATAAATGCAAGTTAGAGTGATATATGCATATAAAGATGCATATATCTTTTTATACACACGTTGAGTCTTCAGGAAAAATCCCTGGAATGAATGAATAAGTGATTCAACAGTCATGTATTTGATATTACTCAATTATGCACCATATATGAATCAAGAAACAACCAAGAAGGGCTACAACAAATATGGTGTATAATGGAGTATACATGTCTCTCAGTAATTACTTATTCTTTCACCAAAGTGGATTATTCAAATGAGATCCTTAGCCAAAAATACTAGTACGATTTTGGATACAAATCATTACTTGAATGCTGTTTTAAAATGGTCTGAAGTTCCATTGTTATTCATTAGTCAAATTGGTCACTAAATACCCACTTGCATGATAACCAGAGTAGAAGCATTATACATTTTGCATAGTGCACAACTATTTGCTTCACAAGTACATGACCATTGCTTTGTTACATTCTGTATCTTATATTACTCCTTAATTATGCACGTCTGCATATACAAAAGACAAAAACTAGTAGCCAAACTCTGATTTATATAATCTAGATTTATTGAAGGTAAATAGCTGATTATTCCTTTAAGGAATACACTAAAAATCAAATATATAAGGATTAATTACATTTGTATATCTTCATATATGCAAATGGGTTTCTAGGAGTTTTATACTGATATGCACATATTAGTACCAGGATCTTGGGGTAGTTTAAAGTAGTAACCAGATTTTTAGAAGTATCCAAAAAAAAAACTTGGGTTAAATTTTTGGGTCACTTCAGTCGACCTGGGGGTCGACACTATGGTCGACCTCCCAAGGGCTAGGTCGACCCTATGGCCGACCAGGGGGTCGGCCTGGTGCCAAAACCCAGTTTTGAGCCTGGGTTCATTCTGATGTATCTAGACTCGTTTCGTGACCAGATTCTTGACTCTAAACCTATATAAACACCCTCCTAGCCCCGTTCTCTCTAGCCTTATGCTGCTCAAATTCTAGTTATAATTAAAAGAAAAAAGGGGACTACTTCTTCTCCATCAAAACTATGCATAGAGATTTGCAGATTGGGGGTTTTCAATTAGAATACGATTAATCAAATAGAGATTCAACATCAACTTCTGCTTTCTAATTCTCGATCCGCGCACTGTAAGTTCAAGTTACTTTTAGATTAAATCTACAAACTTGATAATGACATGTTATAAATTGGAATTGGACCTATGTATGATAATTGATTCATATCTATTCTTGTTCATCTTGGATCTTGACTTTTGGGAATATTGCTGTGAAATCGGTTTGGACCTATCCATGTTGTAAATCAAATCCTTTCATGTCTATAATATTATCATGCCTGTGATGTTGAATCAGTTATTATTCACAAGTTTGGATTATCACCTTAATCATGACTATCACCTTATTATGCTAGATCTGTAATCTTAATGTTTTGGGACTATTATTCTATATGCCAGTGATGCTATAACCAATTATCTCAAGCTATATCATGCTAGATTTATCACCTCGTGCTCATCCTTTTGCCTATCATAATTTTGATGTCATTCCCTTTCATTTTGGATTTGGATCAATTCACGTTTACGTGCGATGGGAATACAATTTGGGTAGATTAGGCAAAACTTGAATTGGTTATGGACATGAAACTTGCCTTGAAACTTGATACGAACTTGACATGAAACTTGAACATGGACATGACACTAGAATGAACTTGAAAATGGCCAACTCGAGGTTGGGTTGAGTTTGCAGTGTTATTCTGCCTGGAACCGCCCGACAAATCCAGTGATTGCAAACAATAGGATCCAATGTGAGTAGTTGGTCATATCGCGCTTGAAACCCAAGGTCAGACTAAGTTGTGGTGTAAATCTGCCCGGAACCGCCCGGCATAACCAGTGACCACAACAACCGGTCTGATGTGAGAGGTTGGGGTGCATTAATGAATTAATGCCACATGATAAGGTTAAGTCATGAACATGAAAGACAACACTTAACCAATTTGACACAATGATTTAGTAGGGTTAAGTCATGAACCGCTTGAATATACTTAACCAACTTGACACATGATTCGTAGGGCTAAGTCATGAACTTGACATGACACGTAAGCAGGTTAAGTCACGAACTTGAATGACAACACTTAGCCAACTTGACATGCTAGACTGATAAGGGTTAAGTCACGAATTTAAATGACAACACTTAACCTGTTAGATGGAAACCCTAGTTACGCAGTCCATTTCAGTAGTAACCCACTAGATGTATCATGCTACCGTGGAACTAGGCAGGGTGGGGCACGATTACTGGCTGATTGTAAGCGATCAGAACGACGGCTGAGTTGGTGCGCCAGTGTAGGTTCGGGCGGACTATGGTCGTGCACGTAGTCCGGAGTTGAAAAAGCAGGCATTGGGCATCAGTAGGTTTACACTGTGCATGCTTGATTCGTGTCGGTGGTTGGCACCCTAGGGCTTGATACACCCTATGGTGGACCTAGCACAGGTAACTGCATTCGTCATAGGGTCGTATGACATAGACACATGACGAGCTAGAACTTATAGGGAGTCGATCGATTAATAGATCGTTTCGTGGGACCAAGTAATGGGTCATTTCATGACATTGGGCAAGGGATCATTTTATAGTCAACACATGACACGGGTTGGGATACTAGTACGGGTGGTGCAGAGAAATAAATATCATAGAAATATTTTAATGGTGAAGCAGAGAAATCTTGCGGTGCTTGATAGAAATCTTGCGAAATTATACTTAGTTTATCTTGAATGAGAACCTTGCGATGTTATACTTGACAAAGGTTATATGATGTTATTCTTAGTTATCGTGCCTGTAGCTTATCTTGTCATCATGCTTATGTTTACTTTTAGTTTATTCATGCCATGTTATCTTTACATGTTTTTATGCTGAAAGTCACTAGGACTTACTCAGTCTTTATGACTGACCCGTTTTGTTTTGCCTCTTTTTCTTCCGTCCCCCCCCCCCGGTTCGCAGGGTGGGAATACAACTTAGTTCGGATGTTACCAAGCTCCCAGGCTCTTTCATGTACGACTTGAATCTCTCTTGGCTATGGCTTGCTTTCCTCTATTGGGGAATACTACAATTTATTTTTATGCTTCGTTGATTTTGAGCAAGACAGATATTTTAGCTATGAAATTGGGTATTGGAAGTTGATGGGCTTTTATCGTAAACAATTATATTTAATACATGATTTGAAGAACTTCTACTTTACCTTCCGCTGTTTTATAAATGTCTGTCTTGTAATATTTCTGTTCCAGTACCCATAATGCTCCATTGAAGTTAAGGCATTCCCTTTGTGAGTGACCTTAACGGATGTGGGGTGTTACATTTGGTATCACAGCAGAAGGTTATCAGACTGGGAAAAAGTTTTAAAAACCTTCTGAAATTATTTTCAAAACGTTTACAAAGAAGCATTTTTCTTAGAAAAGTTTTGTTTTACGAAAGGCATATTCCCCAAAGCCATATGCACTATCCTTTGATTTTCTCTTTGAATCTCTTCTTTCTCTATTTTCACCATAGTTTTGAAGGTGTACGACACATGTTGGAGGGCAAAGTTGTGCCCAACCTCCATTGGTAGCCGCAGTATTTTTACTTGCGACTAATCTTATTTCAAGCTTTGTAGGGTTGCCGTGCGATGGAGGTAGCTTTCGAGAAACTTGTCAACAAGCTATACAAGGATAGTAAGAACGAGGATAAAGAACACAAGCCTAAGGATGAGAAACTTGTTGATATGGCTTAATCCACGAAGGAGGAAAAGGTGAAAGGAAAGAGGCCAAAGTGAAAGAATAATAAAACCCATGACAAGAGAAAGTATCTTTGGTATGGTAAAAAGGGACATGTAGTTAAGTATTATAGGACAAGGACAAGGGAAAAGGACAAGATCGTCGAGAGGGCAATTGTATGCTCTCACTACTAGCATACCTAAGAGAGATGGTAAAGTTTTTGTTAAAAGTTTAGCTTTTCTTTTCTATCATACCATAGGAACTTTGTTTTTGTACATCACATCCTTTTAATTCTGCTTCGATAGTTGAGTCTCTACACCTTAGTACTAGCGTGGTAGAGGATCCCATTTTTGTCTCAAATCCTATTGGGGAATCGACTCATTTATTCATGACTTGTTTGGATTTGAGAATGTCTATGCTAAGTGTTGAGTTTAGAAGAAATGCTTATGTTTTTGGGCTATGGGTTGATTCTAGGGATGGAGTGGTTACCCAGAAATGGTACCATTCTCGAGTATGAAAAGAGGATCGTTAGACTCTTGACTTGCCTCGGTAATGCCCTCAAAGTCTAGTGTAACCCTTAGGGTTCTGCCATGCTTAGTTACCGAGAATCTCTTGATACATTCATTGATCCGCTCGAGTAGTGTTTGCCACTAAGGCGGATGGTTCATTTCGCTTATGCATGAGTTATAGAAAATCACCTTAGTAAGTACATTTGGCAACATGGTTGAAATCTGTTTATTTTCAAGAGAAAGTTCTCCTGCGTGGAATACCTTATAGTGAGTAAACGAGATCCAGGATTCACTAGTGAATTTTGGAGAGCTTGCATGAAACCATGAGTATGCAGTTATGTTTGAGCCGAGTATACTAGAAAAAGAATAAGTGAAAGTGGAACGAGAGGCAACATGAAATGAGTTCCAACTCATATTTTGGGAAACAAGAATTAAGAAGCTACGAAACTGTGAAGTTGAAGACGGTCGAAGCACAATGGAGTTAAGCTCAAGGAAATGCGACTTAGAAGATTGAAGACTAGATACGCGCACCATATCTCTTTTTAAGAGTATATCCTTGATCCCTATTTTCCTGTAACGCTTACTTGCATGCTATCTTTTAAGTATATCCTCTCGGTCCTATTCTCAATCCTATTTCTGTTGCAAACCCCATAGGGAGTATGACTTATCTGTTAGTGATACATGTTGAGGCTTGAGGGTGTTTGTTGGGTTGACTAAACTTTTTGGGTTTTATAGAATATGGGTTAGTTTTACGAAGGGATTTCTTGTGACCTAAAAAGGAGTCCATCATGCTTAATTTCCTAGAAACATATATTGGTTGGGTTGTGAAATTCTTTGGGTATCAGTCTGATGTTGATTTCGGTCTTTGGGGCTGGTGCTTAGGGTGTTCTTCTCCTAATCAGTATATATGTGACGTAGATTTCCAGTTTTGACATTGCCTAATGGGCACAAAGTTTTTACTTGCTTCTATCATTCGACTATAATATTTAGGTAGGAACAATTGGGTGTAAACATGTTTTTGACACATGTTATGATTGATGGTTGCAAGTGGTTGCAAGTGGTTGCAAGCGGTAGCTAGTGGTTGCTCGTGGATGCATATACACGCACATTAGATACTAGATCGGCTCAGTCAACTTTCATATTGCATATGCATGAGTGTTTATACTTTTTTATGGATGAAATTGAATGTGTTATCATGTGAATGTTGCATATGGATGGATGTTTGTGCGCACATATAGTGTTTATGTGAATAGGACTATTTGCATACATGTTGGACTCATGACACTAAACATATTTTGCATTAAGAAGATCAATCAGGCCTGATCATTTGCATTAGATAAGGAACATATACACACACTTTCTGCATATGTTCATACAGCATTAGAAATCTTTTAAGGATAATGATTGCTTGTGGATGATGTTTTGAGTAGATGGATGATTGAATGGTAGGCCACGTTCTTCTTAACCTGAAGATTTCGGGGACGAAATCCTTTAAGGAGGGGAGAATGTAACAACCCGAATTTCAATAACATATTAAGATCATATATTAAGGCAGAATTAAATTTTAAAATAAGAATCAGAGAAAACGTGTTACACCATTGCGTTCGTCTCGGAATTCTGCATAAAATAGTCCGAGTTTTCGAAAAACGGAGTCCGAATGAGGGAGATATGACCCTACGAAGTTTCCGGAATTTTCATAACCAAAAACAGCTCGGAACTCGAATTTGAAATTCGAATTCAAACCCCAGCGCAGACTGGGTGGAAATTTTCCTGCCCAGGACCAGGTTGACCTGGGGGTCGACACTATGGTCGACCTCCCAGGGGCCAGGTCGACCCTATGGTCGATCTGGGGGTCGACCTGGTGCCAAAACCCAGTTTTGAGTAACACCCCACGTCCATTAATGTCACTCACGAAGGGAATGCATTAACTTCCATGGAGGTTATAAGTGAATATAGAACAGAAAAATTACAACAAGACAGATAGTAAATAGTACTTGGAAATCTAAAACTTCATTTTATTGCAGCGGAAATTAAACATGTTTGTTACATCATAAAACCATAGATCATAACCAAGTACAATATCCATCTTCATAAAAACAAAATACATAATCCCATTACATAAATAGCCATTAAAAAGATAACAAGCTGGACTTTACTTCAACGGTCCAAGATTTCCAAAGAGAGATGAAGCAATTCAGTCAAACTCCACTAGAGCTGGGCCCAACCTGAGGACCTGGAGGGGGAAAAAGGATAGAAATAGAGGGGGTTAGACATAAAGTCTGGCGAGTATGATAATTCTAACAATACTATTATCAAAATAACTAGACTAAGGCATAAGCTGGAAGACAAGTAAATGTCTATGAACTCTTTGGAAGATAAAGATAGCGTTTAAGATAACGTTAAAGATAACGGTAAAGGCACACCTAATTACTAACGAATAATTACTACACTGCACCGCACATCACTACACTGCACCACACCAGTCACCCTATTGTTTGATCCCACTTACTTCACACAAAAACTTTATAAATAGCCTTACGTACCCGTAGCTGACTACATAGGTGCCGTCTGCCCCTATCTCCACTAGGTGTACCCCACTACCCACTTTCGATCGGCTCCCTACTCGTAGATACCCGTGCTGGCCCCACAGTGGGGTGTATCACTCCCATAAAGTGGCAACCGAATACAACTTGAGAATGCACGACTTATACCTACACGATGCAACAACATCTTACCTACCAGCCCGGGTCCACACACGCATACGAAACCCGTTGGACTTGCGTTGCCACCACTCCTCGTTTTGGTCTCTTATAGTCAAATCCAGCATGCGTGTCCCATCCTCAACTTGGGTCGAGCCCACAAAGATACGTTTGGGATACTGGTCGAAATGGGCCCCCACAAGCTACCCACCTAAGCTTGTCACTAGTATATCCCACTTAACCCTCTTAGTCATGTTCATTTACATGTGTGTTTGGTTAAGTCTTACTAATCGTATTTCACATGCCAATAAAGGAACCCCCTAGATTCCTCATGCCACCCAAGGCACCTACTTAACCCCCATGTCCCACCTTACATGTTTATCTGGTTAAGTATTTCTTAATTCATTCAGGCCATAACCTCATAAAGACCTCTCACATTAGACAGGCTTTTATGGCAACTGGATTTGCCGGGCGGTTCCGGGCAGTCTTACACCATAAAAGAGTCTAACATCGTGTCTTTACAACTGTTATGCTTTAGTTTAGGCCTAGGACCTCTCACATTGGGCCGACATTTGTGACCACTAGATTTGCCGGGCGGTTCCAGGCAGGTTTACGTCAAAAACGAGTCCAACCTCGTGCCCTAAGCATTGATTGACAACTTTCAATCTTTTACCCCAGTTTTAATAATTCCCTATCCAAATTATTAATTAAGTCCACTTTTATTGATGCCCATAATTGACTCAATTATGGTCATCCACTCATGGTATGCAAAATCATATCAATTGCACCCCAACATCTTATTATTAAATCCTTAATATTACCCCTACCCCACGTTTATACGTTCGCTTATTCAACGCATAATATAGGCTAGACTTGAATAGTCTAACGCATAGCACAAAGATAAATTATCACACCATATAGACAATTAAAATAAATCTAATCATAATAGGGGTGAAACTTGCATAAACTACACATGTTAAGGATCAAAAGGTGTCAACTTGTTAAATGTCACAATTTACATGATATGATCGTAGCCCAAACATAAACTTGCATATGGGGTTTATAGGCAACATAATGATTGTGTGAACTAGCATAGGATATGTCATAGCATAATTCTAGATGTCATGATAGATGTCATGGCATATGTTCATAACTTTTCTAATCAATTTAACTTGCATATGTAACTTGTGATATAGATCAACATAGCCCAAACATGATGATTAAATTAATATGAACTAACTAGCATAGATGGCTTTCTAACATGTATGATTCATTACAACTTAGCATAGAAACTTTCAACATACATAACATCATCATAGCATGATTTACAACAAATAGGATATCATCACCACATAGCATAGGATTAATAACATACATGATAGCATATGACAATTCACAACATCTACTCATAATCCATTCATGACTTGACCTAATTAAAATGATAATAATCTTGTTAAGATCATCATACTCACAATCTAGAGAAGAAAAGAGAGAGTTTTGCTTTGCTTTAGGGTTGAGAGAATTAGAATTGAATTTTCTTTTCTTCTTTCTTAGTTGGCGGCGGCTCCATTGATTTCCATGGCGACGGTAACTATTCTATTTTAATTAGGTTTAGGGTTAGCATTAGGATGTATTTATAGGTGTAGGAAGTTATTTAGGACCATTAGATTAACCCTGAACCATGAGAACCAATCAAATGCAAAATCTGCATTTGAGCGAATCGGCCCACGGGTTGACAGCCAAACACCCTGGATTAACCCTTAGTCGACCCAGCAGGGCTCGGGTCGACCTCAAAAATGGGCCGGTTCGGTTATTTCCCCTCCCAATTCGCTGTTTCGAACTTTTTCGCATATTTATTTATTTAATTTTTAATATATATATATATCAATATATATATATATATATTCCTCTGCGCAACCCATTTCACTTAATTCTTTTCTAAAAATTAAGTATACTTTAATTTGTGAATTTTAATGTTATAAAATTACGGGGTGTTACATTCTCCCCTCCTTAAAGGATTTCGTCCCTGAAATCTCCAAGTCAAGAAGAATGTATATCCTACCATCTAATCGTCCATCTACTCAACCATCAAACACCAGCATTCATTGTCCTTAAAAGACTTCTAATGCTTTAATGTTTATATGCAGTGTGTGTATATGTCCATATCTAATGCAAAATTAGGCGGTCTACTGATTCAGTCGACCTCCTTAGTGCAATTCATGATAGTGCCATGCGTCCAATATGTATGCAAAAGATTCCTAATGATACATATTAATTCTATATGCGTGCACAACCATCCACCCGAATGCAGCAACTATATGATAATACAACCATTATACATCTATTTTACTAAATACATCCATATATATGCAATATGCAATATGAAGTGACTGAGCCGATCTGGTGCCTAATAGTGTGTGTATATGCATCCACGAGCAACCACTAGCAAACACTTGCATCCACTTTGCATCCACCATACATAACATGTCTCAAACACATGTTTCAACCATAGGATTATCCTAACTAAAGGTCAAAGATACTAGCGAGAGGATATTCTAAAGATAAGATAAGTACAAGCTAAGCGATAAAGGAGAAATTAAAGGACATACCCTCAAAAAGAAAAGGGTATCGTGAATGCATCTTCTCTTCCGTCTCCCAAGTAGCGTTGCTCTCATCATCTCCCCATTGCACTTTGACTAGTCTGACCTTTCGATTCCTCAACCTCTGGATCTCCGACCCAAGAATGCGCGTAGGAGCTCATCGAATTGTCGCATCACGCTCTATCTCCACCTCTCTAAGCAAGCTCGGCTCTACCACTTCCGCGGTCTCGTGCAAGCACTTCCTAAAATGTGACACATGGAATATGTCATGTACACCACTAAGTCTCTCGGGCAACTCCACTCTATACGCCATCCGTCCAATCCTCTCCTTTATAGGAAACGGCCCTACAAACCTTGGTGCTAATTTCCCAACGGACCCAAAGCGAACAACGTTTCGTAATGGAGACACTTTGACAAGGACCATATCCCCAACTTCAAACTCGAGATCTTCCCTCCTCTTATCCGCATAAGATTTCTGCCTATCTTGCGCTGCTTTCATCCTCCTTCGAATCAAGTCGATCTTCTCCGAAGTCTCCCTAATCATATCGGGCCCAAGTAAGATCTTATCCGTAGATTCCCACCAACATGTAGGTGAACGACAAGGTCGTCCATATAGAGCTTCGAATGGTGCCTTACCAATGCTGGACTGAAAGCTATTATTATATGCGAACTCAACCAATGGAAGATGCTCTTCCCATGTACCCCCAAAGTCTAGGATACATAGCCTCAACAGATCCTCTATAATGCGATTCACCCTCTCAGTCTGGCCGTCCGTCTGAGGATGATATGTGGTGCTCAAACATAACTGAGTCCCTACCGCCTCTTGTAAGCTTCTCCAAATTTCGCTAGTGAAAATAGGATCGCGGTCGCTCACTATGCTAGAAGGAACACCGTGCAAACGAACTATTTCTCGGACAAATACAGAAGCTAACCATGGAGCAGTCCTCTTACTCTTCACGGGAATGAAATGGGCGCTCTTAGTAAGTCTATCTACTATAAGCCAAATTCCCGTATTACCCTTCCTCGATCGCGGTAATCCATCCACAAAATCCATCAAGATGCTTTCCCATTTCCATAGTGGAACCTCCAATGGGTGAAGCAACCCACCGGGTTTCTTTTGCTCCGCTTTTACTTGTTGGCACACCAAGCATCTAGCGACATACTCGGCCACGTCTTTCTTCATGCCGGTCCAAAAGTAAACTCTCTTCATGTCTTTGTACTTCTTGTCCCCGCCGGGATGAATGGTCATCATCGAACGATGTGCTTCGTCAAGAATAGTCTTCCTTAGGTCATCGTCTTTTGGTACACAAAGTCTACCGTCCCTACGTAACCAACCCTTATCATCTAGGGTATACCTACGGAGATGGCTTGATGACTCCCCTCCTTTGAGTTTTTCTACTAACTCAACCAACTGCGGGTCGTCTCGCTGTGCCTCGCCAATCCGTCCCAAAAGCGTAGGTCTGACCTCCAAGGATGCTAGCAAACCGGGTACGAAGTCAACGGAAGGTCTAAAGTCAAACATCGAAATGAATTCTAAACTTCGCCGCTCAACAAACAAAGGACTTAAGGATAATCTTTTTCTACTTAAGGCATCGGCCACCACGTTACCCTTGCCAGGGGTATATGCTATCTCAAAGTCGTAGGACGCTAAGAACTCCATCCACCTTTGCTGCCTTAAGTTCAAGTCCTTTTGAGAGAATAGGTATTTTAAAGATTTGTGGTCAGTGAATAGTTTGAATTTCTCGCCAAGAAGATAATGATGCCAAGACTTAAGCGCGAAAACAATAGCGGCCAACTCTAGGTCATGTGTGGGGTAATTCTTCTCATGCGCTCTCAACTGCCTTCCACCATAGGCTATTACCCTTTCCTCTTGCATTAGGACTGCGCCTAGTCCTGTCCCACAAGCGTCAATATAAACGGTAAATGGCTTACTCCCGTCTGGCAATACTAAGACTGGGGCTGAAGTCAAAGCTCTCTTCAAACGTTGGAACGCATCATCACAATCTACGTCCCATGTGAAAACTAGGTTCTTCTTCGTCAAGCGTGTCAATGGAGCTGATATCTTTGCGAAGTCTTTGATAAACTTCCTATAGTAGCCAGCCAACCCCAAGAAACTTCTCACTTCGGTAGCATTTTTAGGAACCTTCCAATCTTGGATGGCCACCACCTTCGCGGGATCTACAGCTATCCCTTCTTTGGAAACCACGTGCCCAAGAACCGTACTTCCTTCCTCCAGAAGTGACACTTAGAAAATTTAGCCTTAAGGCTATGCGCTCGTAGGGTCTCCAACACTTCCCTAAGATGTAGGGCATGCTCTTCTTCATCCTTAGAAAAGATCAGGATGTCATCTACAAAGACTACCACGAATTTGTTAAGGTACTCCCTAAACACCTTACTCATCAAATCAACAAAGTATGCGGGGGCGTTTGTCAAACCGAAGGGCATCACTAGCCATTCATAGAAACCGTCCGGAGTCCTAAAGGCAGTCTTGTCTATGCTATCCTCAGCCACTCTCAACTGATGGAACCCAGTGGCTAAGTCCAACTGCGAAAACACTGAGGCGCCAACTAACTGATCGAAGAGATCGTCAATCCTCGGCAGTGGGTGTCTGTTCTTCTTAGTAAGTTTATTAAGTTCTCTATAGTCCACACACAGTCTAAGGGACCCATCCGCCTTCGTGGCAAATACTACTGGAGCACCCCACTCCGATATACTTCGTCTTATGAACCCCTTCTCAAGCAACTCCTTCACTTGCTTACCGAGTTCCCTCCTTTCACGTGGAGCCATGTGGCGTACTGGCAAAGATACTGGTTTCGCATTATCCCCAAGATATATTCGAAAATCTATCTCCCGCTTCGGAGGCAAGCCCTTCACCTCATCAAACACATCCGAATACTCTCGAACCACTCTAACAGATCGTAGATTTTCCTCAGACGCGTCAAGCGATTCTAGATAACTTAGCATAACCGAATTTATGGGATTACAAAAGATTTCGGGAGTGTTGCCAAGGCGAGTCACGAGCGTAACTACTCTCCTTTCACAATCAAGAACGGCCCCATTTCTGGATAACCAATCCATTCCTAAAACTAGCCCATAGCCCGTGAAGCCCAACACATAAGCATCACATCTAAATTCAACGCTAAGTATGGAAATTTTCAAATCCAAACACATCATAGACAAATAAGCTGAGCCCCCAATTGGATTCGAAACAACTAAGGGATCCTCTACTAAACTGGTGTTTAAGTGCAGTGATTCAACTAATGATGTAGAGATAAACGAATGTGATGCGCCCGAATCGAATAAGGTACGGACAGGATGATCAAACAGAAAAACTAAGCTTTCAACAGAAATGGTTCTACCTCGTTCTTGCAGCGGTAGGACCGCGAGAGCCTGAATTTGTCCCCTTGCCTGCCCTGGTGCCATAAGAGCCTGCACCTGTCCTCCCGAGGTAGCTCCTGCCCTCTGCCCCTTCTTTGGGCAGTCCTTCACTAAATGTCCTGCATCGCCACAATGAAAACAGCCTGTCTTCTTTTTCTTTCGGCAATCCTTGCTGAGATGGCCTGGTGTCCCACAGTTAAAACATTTCTTCTTTCCCTTGCCGTTATTGTCTTTACCACCCTTCTTGTTTTGCTGTTGTGGTTTCTTCTGATCCCCCTTCTTCTCTGGTGCCTTATCATTTTTAGCGCTTTTCTCCTCATGCATAAGCGCCATTTCTACTAACTTCTCAAAGGTGGCCCCCGTCGGGATGTGGGTCATAGCCAACCCTTGCAATGGTTCATTCAAGCCATTCACGAACCTCAGCGCCTTCTTCTTCGGCGTGTTCACTAAGTCCAAGCCAAACCTTGCTAACTGATTAAATTTATTGACATATTCTTTCACTGATGAGCTTCCTTGCTTCAATGTCAAGAACCTTTCCATATATAGATTTTCTTCCGCCCTAGAGAGAAACTTCGCCTCGAACCTACGTCTAAAATCCGCCCAAGAGTCAACAGGACGCTCCCCATTAGTGACCTCCCACCAAAACGAGGCCTCTCCCTTCATTAGCCAAGCTGCTAATCTAACTCTCCTCCCTTCTTCCACTTCAAAGATTTCTAGCAATTCTTCCACCTCCTTAAGCCAATCTCTAGCTTCCACAAACGTTTCTGACCCTTGAAAGGGTTTTCCACCCATAGCTTTAAATTCCTTGCATGTCTTTGCAAAAGTATCTACGCGAGGAGGAGGAGAAGGAACGGGTGCAACTGGTTGTGGAGGAACATTGGCTGGACCGGCAACGGCCCTAGCCTCTAATAACCTCCTATACCATCCTGGCATCGTTACACCATCGGGTAGATTAAGATCTTCAGCCATGCTGAAACGAAAAAGGAAAGATTCAAAATGGAGAATTCGAAAGATAAAGATATGGGCTATTGGGGATTATGTTTTTTTTCCTTAAAAACTTTTCTCTTTAAATTTCTCATTAAAACATGTTTTTGAAAGCACTTCTTCCAAAAATAACTATTTTTCTAAAGTATTTTTATCTGTTCTGGTAACCTTAAGCTCTGATACCACGTGTAACACCACACGTCCATTAATGTCACTCACGAAGGGAATGCATTAACTTCCATGGAGGTTATAAGTGAATATAGAACAGAAAAATTACAACAAGACAGATAGTAAATAGTACTTGGAAATCTAAAACTTCATTTTATTGCAGCGGAAATTAAACATGTTTGTTACATCATAAAACCATAGATCATAACCAAGTACAATATCCATCTTCATAAAAACAAAATACATAATACCATTACATAAACAGCCATTAAAAAGATAACAAGCTGGACTTTACTTCAACGGTCCAAGCTTTCCAAAGAGAGATGAAGCAATTCAATCAAACTCCACTAGAGCTGGGCCCAACCTGAGGACCCGGAGGGGGGAAAAGGATAGAAATAGAGGGGGTCAGACACAAAGTTTGGCGAGTATGATAATTCAACAATACTATTATCAAAATAACTAGAATAAGGCATAAGCTGGAAGACAAGTAAATGTCTATGAACTCTTAAGAAGATAAAGATAGCCTTTAAGATAACGTTAAAGATAACGGTAAAGGCACACCTAATTACTAACGAATAATTACTACACTGCACCGCACATCACTACACTGCACCACACCAGTCACCCTATTGTTTGATCCCACTTGCTTCACACAGAAACTTTATAAATAGCCTTACGTACCCCTAGCTGACTACATAGGTGCCGTCTGCCCCTATCTCCACTAGATGTACCCCATTACCCACTTTCGATCGGCTCCCTACTCGTAGATACCCGTGCTGGCCCCACAGTGGGGTTGTATCACTCCCCTAAAGTGGCAACCCGATACAACTTGAGAATGCACGGCTTATACCTACACGATGCAACAACGTCTTACCTACCAGCCCGGGTCCACACACGCATACGAAACCCGTTGGACTTGCATTGCCACCGGTCCCCGTTTTGGCCTCTTACAGTCAAACCCAGCATGCGTGTCCCGTCCTCGACTTGGGTCGAGCCCACAAAGATACGTTTGGGATACTGGTCGAAATGGGCCCCCACAAGCTACCCACCTAAGCTTGTCATTAGTATATCCCACTTAACCCTCTTAGTCATGTTCATTTACATGTGTGTTTGGTTAAGTCTTACTAATCGTATTTCACATGCCACTAAGGGCACCCCCTAGATTCCTCATGCCACCCAAGGCACCTACTTAACCCCCATGTCCCACCTTACATGTTTATCTGGTTAAGTATTTCTTAATTCATTCAGGCCATAACCTCATAAAGACCTCTCACATTAGACTGGCTTTTATGGCAGCTGGATTTGTCGGGCGGTTCCGGGCAGTCTTACACCATAAAAGAGTCTAACCTCGTGTCTTTACAACTGTTTTGCTTTAGTTTAGGCCTAGGACCTCTCACATTGGGCTTGCATTAGTGACCACTGGATTTGTCGGGCGGTTCCGGGCAGGTTTACGTCACAAACGAGTCCAACCTCGTGCCTAAGCATTGATTGAAAACTTTCAATCTTTTACCCCAGTTTTAATAATTCCCTATCCAAATTATTAATTAAGTCCACTTTTATTGATGCCCATAATTGACTCAATTATGGTCATCCACTCATGGTATGCAAAATCATATCAATTGCACCCCAACATCTTATTATTAAATCCTTAATATTACCCCTACCCCACGTTTATACGTTCGCTTATTCAACGCATAATATAGGCTAGACTTGAATAGTCTAACGCATAGCACAAAGATAAATTATCACACCATATAGACAATTCAAATAAATCTAATCATAATAGGGGTGAAACTTGCATAAACTACACATGTTAAGGATCAAAAGGTGTCAACTTGTTAAATGTCACAATTTACATGATATGATCATAGCCCAAACATAAACTTGCATATGGGGTTTATAGGCAACATAATGATGGTGTGAACTAGCATAGGATATGTCATAGCATAATTCTAGATGTCATAATAAATGTCATGGCATATGTTCATAACTTTTCTAATCAATTTAACTTGCATATGTAACTTGTCATATAGATCAACATAGCCCAAACATGATGATTAAATTAATATGAACTAACTAGCATAGATGGCTTTCTAACATGTATGATTCATCACAACTTAGCATAGAAACTTTCAACATAAATAACATCATCATAGCATGATTTACAACATATAGGATATCATCACCACATAGCATAGGATTAATAACATACATGATAGCATATGACAATTCACATCATCTACTCATAATCCATTCATGACTTGACCTAATTAAAATGATAATAATCTTGTTAAGATCATCATACTCACAATTTAGAGAAGAAAAGAGAGAGTTTTGCTTTGCTTTAGGGTTGAGAGAATTAGAATTGAATTTGCTTTTCTTCTTTCTTAGTTGGCGGCGGCTCCATTGATTTCCATGGCGACGGTTACTATTCTATTTTAATTAGGTTTAGGGTTAGCATTAGGATGTATTTATAGGTGTAGGAAGTTATTTAGGACCATTAGATTAACCCTGAACCATGAGAACCAATCAAATGCAAAATCTGCATTTGAGCGAATCGGCCCACGGGTTGACAGCCAAACACCCTGGATTAACCCCTAGTCGACTCAGCGGAGCTTGGGTCGACCTCAAAAATGGGCCGGTTCGGTTATTTCCCCTCCCAATTCGCTGTTTTGAACTTTTTCGCATATTTATTTATTTAATTTTTAATATATATATATATATATCAATATATATATATTTCTCTGCGCAACCCATTTCACTTAATTCTTTTCTAAAAATTAAGTATATAATTTGTGAATTTTAATGTTATAAAACTACGGGGTGTTACAGGTTCATTCAGATGTATCTGGACTCGTTTTGTGAAAAGAATCTTGACTCTAAACCTATATAAACACCCTCCTAGCCCCATTCTCTCTACACCAATTCTCTCTAGCCTTATGCTGCTCAAATTCTAGTTATAATTAAAAGAAAAAAGGGACTACTTCTTCTCCATCAAAACTACACATAGAGATTTGCAGATTGGGGGTTTTCAATTAGAACACGATTAATCAAATAGAGATTCAACATCAACTTCTGCTTTCTAATTCTCGATCTGTGCACTGTAAGTTCAAGTTACTTTTAGATTAAAACTATAAATTTAATATGGACATGTTATAAATTGGAATTGGACTCATGTATGATAATTGATTCATATCTATTCTTGTTCTTTTTGGATCTTGACTTTTGGGTATATTGCTATGAAATCAGTTTGGACCTATCCATGTTGTAAATCAAATCCTTTCATGTCTATAATATTATCATGTCTGTGATGTTGAGTCAGTTATTATTCACAAGTTTGGATTATCACCTTAATCATGACTATCACCTTATTATGCTAGATCTGTATGGGACTATTATTTTATATGCCAGTGATGCTATTACCAATTATCTCAAGCTATATCATGCTAGATTTATCACTTCGTGCTCGTTCTTTTGCCTGTCATAATTTTGATGTCATACCCTTTCATTTTGGATTTGGATCGGTTCACGTTTACGTGCGATGGGAATACGATTTGGGTAGATTAGGCAAAACATGAATTGGTTATGGACATGAAACTTGCCTTGAAACTTGACATGAAACTTGAACATGGACTTGACACTAGAATGTACTTAAAAATGGCCAACTCAAGGTTGGGTTGAATTTGCAGTGTAATTCTGCCCGGAACCGCCTGGCAAATCCTGTGAATGCAAACAATAGGATCCAATGTGAGTAGTTGGTCATATCGCGCTTGAAACCCGAGGTCAGACTGAGTTGTGGTGTAAATCTACCCGGAACCGCCCGGCGTATCCAATGACCACAACAACAGGTCTGATATGAGAGGTTGGGGTGCATTAATGAATTAATGCCACATGATAGGGTTAAGTCATGAACATGAAAGACAACACTTAACCAATTTGACACGATGATTTGGTTGGGTTAGTCATGAACCGCTTGAATGTACTTAACCGACTTGACACATGATTCATAGGGCTAAGTCATGAACTTGAACGACAACACTTAGCCAATTTGACATGACACGTAGGCAGGTTAAGTCATGAACTTGAATGACTACACTTAACCAACTTGACATGCTAGACTGATAAGGGTTAAGTCACGAATTTAAATGACAACACTTAACCTGTTAGACGGAAACCCTAGTTATGCGGTCCATTTCAGCAGTAACCCACTAGATGTATCATGGTACCCTGGAACTAGGCAGGGTGGGGCAAGATTACTGGGCTGATTGTAAGCGACCAGAATAACGGCAGAGTTGGTGCGCCAGTGTAGGTTCAGGCGGACTATAGTCGTGCACGTACTCCAAAGTTGAAAAAGCAGGCATTGGGCATCAGTAGGTTTACACTGTGCATGCTTGATTCATGTCGGTGGTTGGCACCTTAGGGCTTGATACACTCTATGGTGGACCTTACACATGTAATTACATTCGTGATAGGGCCGTATGACGCAGACACATGACGAGCTAGAACTTGTAGGGAGCCGATCAATTAATAGATCGTTTCATGGGACCAAGTAATGGGTCATTTCATGACATTGGGCAAGGGATCATTTTATAATCAACACATGACATGGGTTGGGATACTAGTACGGGTGGTGCAAAGCAAATAGATATCATAGAAATATTTTAATGGTGAAGCAGAGAAATCTTGCGGTGCTTAATAGAAATCTTGCGAAATTGTACTTAGTTTATCTTGAATGGGAACCTTGCGATGTTATACTTGACAAAAGTCATATGATGTTATTCTTAGTTATCGTGCCTGTAGCTTATCTTGTCATCATGCTTATGTTTACTTTCAGTTTATTCATACCATGTTATCTTTACCTGTTTTTATGCTGAAAGTCACTAGGACTTACTCAGTCATTAGGACTTACTCAGTCTTTATGACTAACCCATTTTGTTTCGCCTCATTTTCTTTCGTTCCCCCTCCCAGGTTCACAGGGTGGGAATACAACTTAGTTTGGATGTTACCAAGCTCCCAGGCTCTTTCATGTATGGCTTGGATCTCTCATGGCTATGGCTTGCTTTCCTCTATTGGGGAATACTACAATTTATTTTTATGCTCCTTTGTTTTTGAGCAAAACAAATATTTTAGCTATGAAATTGGGTATTGGAAGTTGATGGGCTTTTATTGTAAACAATTATATTTAATAAATGATTTGAAGAACTTCTACTTTACCTTCCGCTGTTTTATATATGTCTGTCTTGTAATATTTCTGTTCCAGTACCCATAATGCTCCATTGAAGTTAAGGCATTCCCTTTGTAAGTGACCTTAACGGATGTGGGGTGTTACATTACCACCATATGTCTAGTGCTGGGTCGAGTCAGCCTCCAGATGTTGGTGATGATGAGAGACCTCTTCGGCGCCACACACGTCCACGTACACGTTCAGATGACTCGGACGACTGACTTACTACCACTTTTATGTACTTTCGCAGTTGTCAGTTGTATGGTCCTATTGTTTGAGTAGACGTTCTGCATTTGTTGACTACCACTATTATGTACTTTTGATGTATTACGTTTTCCTACTTGTTAGTTGTATGTTCCTGTTTTTGAGTAGATGTTCTGTATTTGTTCACTACCACTATTATGTACTTTCGATGTATTACGTTTTAACAGTTGTCAGTTGTATGTTCCTACTGTTTGAGTAGGCATTCCGTATTTGTTGACTACAACTATTATGTACTTTCAATGTATTTTGTGTACGTTCTGATTATGTTTCTGTGTAGAGGCTGTATTTGGTTCTGTGTAGAGATTGTATTTCTGTGTAGAGAATGTTTTTGTGTAGAGCCAATATGTTTTGTTGTTCTAGTTTCTGTAAGTGTTGTTTGGAATGTATTAACGTTTGAATTTGATGTTGAACAAGATTGCCCCTTTCTCCTTTAGAAATGAAAAATTCTTAAATAGCACGCCAACATAATAAGGTTTACAGGTAACTCCATATTCTACATACGAACGTCAAATTAAATAGACAGTAAAACAACAATAAAGTCACAATACCATTCGGTTTAACCAAATTAACCAAACTTTTATTATATTTTCAAAATTACCGATATTATAGTAAATATTAAAGGTTAACTTAGTTATCTAAGTTAATTTTAACCATCACATATGTATCAGAATTAATTTTGGGAAGCATGAGAATCATAAATAATAATGCTTTAGTTATATATTTATAATTTATTTATTTCAAATTATATTTAATATTACGAACATAAAATCTAAAATATTTTTAATTCAACTAAGTCGGATAACCAACCGAACCAATCAATCATAATTTGGTTGGTTTGGTTTGGTTTTCATTTTATCGGTTTTAGATTGGTTTGACAATTTTCATCATCGGATGAACCGAACTAACCAAACGCTCACCTCTATTGAAAAGAATAGGAACTAATGTCTCTGCACCTTTTAGCGAAGCCAAAAGAGGAATTTAGGGGTTATCACTTTCGGTATTCGAAGCAAAGAAAGAGCTTGATATACTTGAAACTTATTTTACATAAAGAGAAAGATGTTACCACCTTGTCACCTTTCAGAGGAACTGAAAAAGGGTCATTTTATAACCAATAAGACGCTAATGCCTTAACATTCTTCGATGAAAGCGGAAGAGTGAGTTTTTCGAATAAGCTTTAACTTATTAAACTACTTAATTGTAGTATGTTGGGCGCTACTGTCCATTGAGCTTATCGACACAGTTGTTATCGACAAGGAATTGTTTATGGCTCTTTGTACTAGAGTCACGTTGACACAGATGTTTTTTGCAAGTTTATTCATGAAGCATGCTGATTCCATTGCCATTGAACTCATCAACACAGGTGCTACCAAAGGAAATGTTTTTATAAAATTTCTTTATATAGACTGCTTTTGAAACTGCGGCTTATGCTTATGACTATGTCGACACTCCCAATGTTGATAGGGTCTAGTTTTCTAATTTGAAGCCCATGCTTCCAAAACTCTTAGACTCATTGCCTTCAACGACTGACCTTTATAAACATGTTTTCTAACTTATTTCCTTAAACGCAGTTGCGGTCGACAAGGAAGCCACTTTAAAACTAAAATGTTTTGAGGCTTTGCCTTTGTGGCTTGATGTTGTCGGCAGTGTCGAAAAGGAGAACATTTTATTAAAATTGTTTCTAAATCAACTAGAGGCTCCTGCCTGTATTTCCAGTCACCATTGTATTTGGCAGCAGTACTTAACTTCTTATTTACATGAAGTTGGTAGGGTTTTCCTATTGTGGGAGCGTTGACACCTAGAGGGGAATCAATGGTGATTGGAAATGACAAGAGCGTCACACCATTGAAATATACACTTTAATGTGATAATGAATCATTGATATGCTTATGTTGTTCGGTAAATAACCATTGCTATGACATTGCATTTGTGTGATAGTATCGGACGAGGCTAGTGGGTGGAATAAATTGGGGAGATGTCGATTAACTTGAACTTATAAATGAAATAAGCGACAATCAGAGCCAATCGAAGGACAAAACTATAAGGTGTTTGCTAGTCAATGCATACCTAAGGTGTTCATAGTCAACCGAAGGACAAAATTGTGTGGTTCTTAGTTATTCGAAGGATAAGACTATGCGTTGTGTGGTTCTTAGTTATTCGAAGGATAAGACTATGCGGTTCTTTGTAATCCAAAAGAAAAAACTAACTTAGAATTTGATTCCGTTACCAAGTAGTGGGCTCCACCACGAAGCACGGTATAGGAATCGAAATAAAGGAAGTAAAAATGTGGTTTCATTGCCTTGGGAGAGATATTCCACGAAAGCATAGTTCGGGGATCATGTCAAAAGTTATATTTGGTTTCGATGCTTGGGGGGATACTCCACGAAGCACAGAATGAGAATCAAAATAAAGAAAGCCAATATAGGGGAATCCATTTTGTGTTACATATTGCATATTACTATTTGCATTGTTTCCATCGTACTAATCATTGAAGTGCTGAAGTGCAAGATTGGTTAAGATATTATTGCCTGATACTAGTGAGAGGGAAACTCATTCCGCATTGTTGCATGGTCCCACTAGATATTCATTGTTTCAGGTGGAAAGGACATCAAACTTATATTTTTGACTTACCTAGTTTTTTTTCCCTCTTAAACTCTGGGGTACTCGTTTGTGTAAGCTGAGAATTAAGGTCTTTTAGGTTTATTTTCTACAAAATAAGATTTCAAAGCAGAGCACAAAGTTATAGCTATTTTGTCAGCTTATTCCATTGTGTGTATTTATGTCTTTTGGATGTATCCAAGGCAAAATTGTAATTGCCTATATTTAGAACTCTAATCAACTAAGAGGGTATCTTCATATGTTACTCCTAGAGATAGTATTTTTCAATAGGTATATTCTGACTGAATGGAGTTTCGCATGGCGTTGTAATGTAATGAATATTTATCAATGAATGTTGTTTCAAATTATCCATGTTCTTATGCTATCTGATGTTATGATTCGCTAACTAATCTGCTTTCTATTGATGGAAGTTAATAGTATAGATTATAGCAATATCTGTAGCATCTTAGCTTTGGGCCCTAGAGGATGGGGTGTTACAATTTGGCATCAGAGCAAAGGCCTATGCAAACTTAAAAAATGTTTTCTCAAAAGTATTTTTCTAACTAAAGCGCAAAAAATAGGGTCCGGATATGAAATAACAATATTATATTGTACATATTGTGTTATATAAGCATGTATGTACTCCATAGTCTTAGGGTCACCCTTAGGCATCTTACAAATATTACTCCATGGAATGGGAGGTAAGATACGGAGAAGAGAACTGTGAGACTGAACCTTGTTAGAGAAAGCACTATGACTTATGGAAATGATCAACATGAGACTTGGGAAGATCTGGGTATAAGGGCGAATGTGAATCAAGGTTCTACAATGCCATCGGTAGATATGGGGAATCCATATCAGGTCTTTCGTCAGATGATGCAGGATGGAGCTGTTGCAGGTCTCAAGGTGCTAATCCTATATTGCAAGTTGAAAACAACTATGCGAAGTTGAGAATAGATTTCGTAAGCTTGGAATGTAAACCTTTTATTGAAACAGAATAGGCTGTTGTTGTTGAAATTGAATGTTGCACTACAAGAGAATTTTTGGAGGCATAGACTTAACTGATGAGCAGAAGAGAAGGATAGCATCGAGCTAGTTACAAGGTAATGCTTCACATTGATGGAATGAAATCACGGCTATAATAATAACATAGAAGATCACTTGGGAAGATTTCCAATGGATGCTTCGTACAAGGTTTGTGTCAGAGGCTGCCCAATCTTTGTTGATGATAAAATATTCCGAGTTAAATCAATAGGGGATGTAAATAATGGAGTATGCCGCTAAGTCTAATGAGTTTTCTCTTTATGCCTATGGGACAATCAATAAGGATATCATAAGGAATGAAAAGTTTATTAAGGGCTTTGGTTAGGAAATTAGTAGAGGAAGAAAATCAAGGAATGGACGAAGACGATCAAGTAATTTGTGTCAACGAAGTCTGTTTTGATAAGAAAGAGAATGTGATTAAACAAAATGGGGAATTCTTCCTCCATTTCTCAAATTGTCCAATTCACAAGTCTCTAATTATTAAAAACAAGTAATAGTTAGGTTACCAAATTGGTTGTTTGTCTACCAATCCAAGAATTTACTTTAGATAAGCTTCAAGCTATATATGCTGATTTTTTTTAGGGTAGCTCTACACACAAAGTCTCATGGGTGCAACTGTGCAAACCTGAAATTGAAGGAGGAGTTAGCTTAAAGCCACTGTTAGATTTGAAAAAGGTCTCTTGTATCAAGATGTTGCAGAATTACTTTACAAAAGATAATTTATGGAGTAGATGGATCAAAAGAAGGTACTATTATACCAAACAGTTCTTGAGCATGCATATAAATAATAATGCCTCTTGTACATGGAAGGCAATGCTTCATTTGAGAACAATCAACAAACAACTACTGAATAAATTAATTGTCAATAGGAATCATACATCTGTAGTTTGAACCATGGCTTAATTGTAAGTGCTTGGTTGACCTCCTTGGTATCAACAGGTTCCACCAATTTCATCACCTGAATCGATCCCTATCAAACTTCATAGCTAAAACAATATTCACGAGGGAAAAACGGTCGTAATGAAGATCGTTAAAAATCATGGACATGTCCCACATCCCCATGAACAACATATTAAAATCTAAGAATGATCCGACCAGTAGGAAATTAAATATAATTATTTTATGATCCTCCGATACGTAAAACACGGGTCGTTACAAACTTGAAGTTGCATGTGTATTCAAATGATATAAGAAATCCTTTGGGTTACTAGGTCAATAAATGAGAATAACTATTATTACTTAATGTATCTTATCAAAAAATAAAAAGATTATCATCCCACAATTAATATACATATTAATGCGTTTGCTAGTTGCAACTTTATAATGGATCAAAATGAAAATCCAACAAGATTATCATATAATGTGATAGTGTTTGTCAACACTGATGGGGTGAACAAAAGGGATACGAGTTTATTTTGGTTATCAAGATTAACTATTTATTAACGTGCATAATGATGCAACATAATAAAGGGGATTATTAAAGGGACTTCATATTTGGTTAAGGTGAGGATCAATTTTAATTTAGTATCACTACAAGTAAAACAGCAAATAACAGCGGCAAAATATGCTTCAAATCCGTCGCTAAACAGGCATTAGCGACGGATTTCCTACGTAACCTGGTGGTCGGTAAAAACCATGACGGTAATTGTGTCAGATTTAGCGACGGAATATAGCATGAGTTTTCCGACAGTTTTTCGTCATTTTACTATTTTTTAATAAAAAAATTATTTTATTTATTAATTTAATTTTAATTTATTTACCGACTATTTACCGACGGATAAGTAATTTATAATAAATTATTATTTATAAAAGACGTTGGTAAACCCTTACTAATTGCCAAGGGATTAGCGACGGAAATAAAATTGAAGTAAACTTAACCTCGCTTTTTTTGTTGGTAATCCGTCGCTATTCCCCTTCTGATTTGCCTATATCCGAAGGCGCTTCAACTAATTTTAGTACATTAAAACCTGACAAAATTTTGTTAATCAGTGTAGCTTAGACAATAACTTACTAAACATGTCAAAATCTACCAAGCTGCCTTCTTCACAACTTTTGATTATTGTTGTACGAGCCTTCTTTGCAACTATTGTTGCATCTGGTTCGGCACCAAGTGCACCACTCAAATTATTTTGAAACTCCCGAGTATTCAAATGATTCATTACAGATAGTGACTAGCTCGGACTATTTGGCAACATTAAACCGACCAACCACATCAAACGAAAGTAGTGTCCAAGGAGCACAACATCCCTACCATCCAAACAACCTGCATCCACATCAAAAAACAAAGACACATAGGTTCAGTTCTACATTAAAAAAATATCAAGCAAGCACATGCATGTGGAAAAAAACATTCAAGGCCACTTCTCATGCTGCATCTACCTGTACATGGAGTAAGGAGATTAATTAATGGTCAGCAATAATCATTGATCGTCATGACAGCACTGCAAATAGTCATTGACTCCATCAATGATCAATCCATGTCGCCAATAAGGTGACTAGCATAACTTTATTATTAATGAAAATAAGGTTGATAGGATTAAATATTGACAATTGTTTAAAAACAGATAATGCATTTAATATCAAACTGTATTTAAAAAAGGAAAAAAAAAAGTTGAAAGACTCCTGCATGAACACTTTGGTTTCTATTTTCTTAAAATTAGTTATATTCAAAAGACACAGCAAAAAATTGCATATATTATGCTAGGTTGCACCAAAGACATACGCATTTGATGGTAAATTTCACACAAATAAGAGAAAATCAACCAAAATAAATACGGAAGCAATAAAATTGTGTTGTAGTGCAATAAGACAAACATAATTAAGAAAATAAAAAAATAGATCACAAAAGCAAGTAAAGGATGGCTCAGGCACAGATTTATAATGGTTCCATTATCATGAGATAGTGTAAATCCACATTGACGGGAGGAGATTTTATTATTTTTAAGACGTTCTCTGGATGTGTATTCTAGTAGGTCTAGTTGGTTGAAACTGCAATTGCATAACCAAAAAAATAGTATAATACCAAAAATAGATTTGAACCCATTTACAGTTCTGCAATGTTCAACTCGTGTATAAAATAAGATAACTGAACACGGCATAGGAAAGAATACCAAGTATGAGCTGAAGACAGATGGTCCGATGTGCCATAAGCCTTATCTTCTTTCCTAAAACCTTGATACCAGTGACAGACTGAAGGAAACACGCCTTCTCTTCTTTGCTAAAACCTTGAATAACTTCCAGAACCATTGTATGAAAGGAGATGCATTGTTGTAACCCGAGCACTCAGTATTTGCTCTCAAATCATCCACTGTGTTGACAATTGCATATTGCATGAATCATATATTCTAAGAAATAAAATAATAATTTGCTTCATGGTTGAGAATCTCAAAAGTAGGATAAATCTTTTGCTACTTATAGTCAATATCTGGAAGACCGCTGATCAATAATTCCAACTCTTTCTTGTTAAAGATAGATATGAGATCCCAGGAAATTAACTCATTGCATCCTTATTCCGTCTGCCTGAATCAGTTTGTTATGAAGTATCAAGATGAATTGCCTGAGGTGCTGCAAGCATACAATGAAGGTCTTGATCCGGAAAATTGTCAAGGAGAATTCATATTTTCTTTTATTCCAAAACCAGCTCAGTGCAACCAAAATGTGATTACCATTAAGTATCGCCCAATGTAATATCATCAGCTCAGTGCAACCAAAATTTGGCATTAAAAAAATGCGTACAGGTTCATAAATTAAGAATATGCACGTTAGCATGCTAAAAAAGTAAACGAGAGTTTGAACTGCACACGTGAAGTTAGTAACCAATTCAATGTTAGTGCTGATAATATGAAAGGTGAACAAAAATGCCTCTAACCCGCATTGTTCTACTTTTCTTATAATAGAATGCTAACGTAATTACAGTTATCCAGAAAATTGTCAAGGAAAATCCTTATGAGGGTTTCCAGTGTTTATCATATTGATCTTATCCAAACACAAGAGGCAGACTTCAGAGTGAGACGCATGAGCTCACAAGGTAGGAAATGGTAAAAGATGAATCCTTTTTTGTGTTTTTCTGAAACTAATGAAAATTTGATTAGGTAATGGTGATAGAATGTCGGAATCGTTGGTTTTGATAATGGATCATCGACAAAGCGTTTTAACAAAAATCGAAACATAGCGATATCCAAATAAAATAGAAATAAAGAACGAACCAAAATTGTGACTTAAGATCGCGGCTTCTATCACCAAACCAAATATGCAGCCTATAATTTACTTTTGCAAATCCTATCTTCAAACAAGATCTGAAATCACAACTTGAATCTCAGGCGTCACCGGATCCAGATTTCTTAAGGGAGAAGGATATACGCGTTCATCTTTTCATGATTTCCAGATCCTTTGCCCGTAAGAGGTAAGCTGAAGATTTCTTAAGGGAGAACGATACTTTAGATTGTGCGAAAAAGAAATTTAAAAAATGGAGAAGAATCGAAGTTGAAGATGAAAAAGGCAAAGCGAACTACAGAAGAACGCAAGATAGGGCGATCCGAAATAGAAGCATTGGAGGTGTTTTGTTCGTTGGATCTATCTAGTTTGGACGGTGATGAATGGGACTGTTTCCCATAACGCGGATCTGTGTTTCCCATATGCGGATCCAGTTTGAACGGTGATGAATGGGAAGTATTTTGTTCTGTTCGATTTTTTTTAATGGTCATTGTAAATTAACACTTATTGAAAATTTATTATTAAATACTAAATACCAGTATCACTTTATAACTATTAATTAATTATTTACTATTAATTATTAGATATTACTCTTAATTATTAATGATTATTTATTGATAATTTGTTTACAAACTTTATCTTTTATTTCAAATTTATCCAAGATGATTTCAATTTTTTAGATTTTTCGAAATATAAAATATGATTATCAACTATAATTATAAAATATAAGTATCAATTATAATTATCAACTGTAATTATTAAATACAATTATTTAAAATTAATTATTGAATGTTATATATCATTTCATAGTATTAAATTTTATTATTAATTATTAAATAATTATTATAATAAATTGATATTTTCATTATTTAGGATAATAAATATAAAAGAACAATTTAAAATTTTAAGATTTAGCGTAAAATATACTAGCATACTGACTGAAATTTGTGATGAAAATAAAGAACTTAATTAAGAATTTAGTAATTACGTCGATTATGAGCAAAGATTATTTTGCTAATTCTAAATAAGCAATTATTATAAGTTATTCAATAAAGAACGTAAATTATTATTTATTACTACTTATAAATCATTAATAGAACAAATTAATTATTAATTATTGAAAATTTTAATACTTATTAAAAAAAATAACACTAAAGTATATCTTAGAAAAATAATATAAACATCTCTTACAAATCTGTTGGAATTTTGCTGCAAAATAGATTCTATTAATATTCGTCGGTAATCTGCTTGTATTTGCAGCGGAAAATAGCGACATAAATTTTCTGTCGGTAATTTGACGCAATTTGCGACGGATTAGTGGGGGATGACAGAATACGATGGTAATAAATAAAAGAAAAAAGTTTAAAAATACAAAAAACAATCCCTTGCAAATCACACGGAAATCCATCACAAATTAGCTACGGAAAATTCCGCTTCTAAAAATTTGATGCTAATCAAGTGTTTTCTTGTAGTGTAAGCCTACTCAGTTCCATAGCGGGTCAACCAACTGTAGCGGAGTTTATATGCTTTGTAACCAACAAACTCCTCACCATACTCGAAAAGGTAACGAGAATCATATGTTTCTTGATTTGTTTTAAATATGTTCTCGTCTTCAACAGTTTCGATAATCTTTGTGTACCGATCACAAGCGCCTGCAAAATGACGATTAGCCATTTCGATTTCAATCGATGTTCGTCTAGTGGGCCGAGAACGATTGTTGTTGTATAGCCTCATGATCATTGCTCATCTTTCTTCATATGTTAAACCCCCTCCACTTTGCGTTAGTAACTCATCTCTCTTTTCAACCTCAATATAGGATTTACGAGGGACAGCAAATCCTTAGAAGAAAAATCTGGAGTAGGAGAATTCAATGCTTGAGCACTATTACTAGGTCGTTGATTTACTGGAGAAGGACGCGGAGCTGTAACCGCTCAATGTTGAATCGTGAGGGGCACCTCTTCAACTTGTGTATCATGAACTAATCCAACTTCGTTATCGTTCACTAAGTTTCGTTCGTACTCATCATAAATCCTCTGCATTTGTTCATCACTTATTTTTGAATCGTCCTTATAACCTATGCATCAGTAGAATAAGTGGAGTTACCAGAAGTATGAATTTTGTTGATAATAAACGTTACCTTTAAGAAAATAAGAAAATAAAATTTCTCACTTGAGCCTGGAACGGTACTGCTTGAAGCTATAAATGGTATGAGATGGATTATCAAATATGGAGTACTTATAAGGGCAATGTACGACCAACAGTTATAACTCAACAGAGTTGAATAATCATTATAGAGTTCTCGTGATATTATGTTAGATTCTGTACAATGACCGGTCTCATCATTGCAACACGAAAAATGGTGCCATCACTTGAAATGTTGGCATGTACTATTAATCTCGTGATATTATGTTAGATTCCCTACAATGTCCTTTCAGATCACAACAAATGTTGGCAGTTGCTATTAATTTCGTATCATGTTGTCGTTTAATTCGGAAGACACTACTCAATGTAGTCCGCGAACGATGGAGACGTTTACTGGAATCCCAACTAAGAATGATGGAGACGCGTCTTTAATGTTTTCTTCTCATTGAATGGTCAAATCATGTCATACACGCATGTGAAAGGGTACAATCTACAGACATGTGACTCATATTAAATTCACAGTGATATTGCAATATGTAATATTGTTGTATGGCTCAGTGTCAAGTCATTTCATTGGCTGTAGCAGGCTTTGGAAACATTATTCTGAATTGTTTTGTCATAGTGTCAAGTTTGTGCATATGTCGGAGTTTAAAAATAAGGGTCATCCTCTGGTGCATTAATCATTTCAATTCACGAAGGAGTTGAAAAAAATGGTTCGTTCCCAGGTGCCTTACATAACTTAGAAGCTTACATGACCTGACAATTATAAAAACTACACCAATTGAGCAATTACATCGACTAGAACAACGACAACTAGAAAAACATAAAGAAATGCCCAACCATAATCATACAAGCTACATCAATTGAGCACACAAGCATCAAATTCAAACACATACACCTACCACGGTCTACGGAAAGAACCATCTCTAGTTTTACCGGCATTAATCTTGCTCAAGCATCTTATTTCTGCTTGCGTTTACAGTGCATACTGACGTCCACATTCGCACATGGGAGGGTCAATCCACTGCTTAAAGCAACAACAATCAATGTCATCAGGATAAACCATGTGGTCGTTGTAGGCTTGACAGCCGAAAAATCGACGACCGGCATTTGTTTCGGTCTCGTCAACAACTTTGACCGATTCTTGTCCACAATGGCAAATAGGGTTGGATCCAATCGTCCATAGTGGCTCAGAAACCTTCCCTTCAAGTGCCATTTCTTTTCTAGATCTTTGATGAACGGAAGAGGCATCGTCGTTTGAATACGGTGAGTATCCGTATTCGTGAGTTGGGTTAAACGATTGCTGGTGTTGGACTGGACGTTGCATGGCATATGATGACGAGTGCGCTTGGGACATGGGTTTCTTGCTTGCAGTTTTTTTTTGGGGTACGCTTGGGTTTAGTTGAAGACATTTTTCTGGTTGTCAAAGATGAAGTTGAGCAGGTGGTCTGGGTGTGTGGAAGAAGGAGGAGGTTGGTTGGTATATAAAGGGAGGGAATGCGACCGTTTAATGAAACGACCCAAACTTCCCAGTAAAGGAAAGTCTAGATTGCTTTGAGAACAACACACATCAGAGCACAAACTGAAGAACATTTTATTGCTGATTACAATGATTACATCAGAGTACAAGAATGTAACAGAGTATGAATAATTATTACATAATGGAAATACAATCATATCAGAGTTTTAAATTACATTTAAATAGCAGCGGGAAATATTACAAATATACAACTGAAAGGAATACACAGATACAGAGCTTTCCGAATACCGCTTCAGCTACAAGCCAGGATCCTGTAAATATATTTGCAAAAATCTACTCGACTGCCCGTGTGGAAAATATGGGCACCTGAGTTTGCTAGTGAAACAAACTACAGGTCAGTCATGGGACTGGTATGAGAAATCTTAACTTAACTATCTAATAAAAGGCTGATCACAGGACCACGCCGCTAACGCGGAACGGGTTTACTCCATTGGATTGCCAGTGCCTAAAATAAAGTAAAACGTTAAACGACGCAATGCTTTTTAGAAAAATGAAACCATTATAAGACCCAAGTCCCATCACACAATGCAACGCAAACCGGAGGATAGGGTTTTACCTTATAATGGTCAAAAGATGCTTGATACGATAAAAACGGATTTAATATTAGTGTGTATACGTTTAAAAAACCATTTCAATCATAATATATCAATCATAGACGGCATGAGTACCATATAACATGTTGCCATACTTTGTTCTAAAATCAAAACCACAAGGTCGTATTGGAAATTGAATTTCCATCATGAGTCGAGGCTAGGGGCAAGCTCCTCTCCGATTCGAGACACTATAGCAAATGCCTCAGGATCCACCGTAGTGAACCCTTGGATCTTCAGGGCCGGTCCCCGCCTATCGGCAGTGGATTGGTTATGCCTGAACACACGCTTCCCGGTTCCTTTGAACCTATAATATGACCACTAACGGCCTATAAAAATCCGAGGTACCTCAATCCAAAATCCACATAAGTAAAATGTCAGCCAGTTTAAGCACCGACACCACTCCTAGCTAGAAAGAAACGTGTGCACTCCCTACAGTCCATATCCCGTTTTTGACTCATACCGGGGTTTGAGGCTCGTGAAGTCACGATATACACAAAGTTATGCCGTAATAGGCTATACTTTGATCATCCCACAAGGCCCTGCTTTTCAACAAAAGCATTGATCATTTGCATCTTGGCATGCCACATTGACAGTTCACGCCATGCGATCAATCACTATTAATATAAACCAGGGTGTTAAGTAGAGAATAAATCCTCCACCACCAAACAGACACACATTAACAGAAATCGATTTAATTCACATGGAACGAAATCCAATGTCAGACACGCATCCATTTACTAGCTTATGCTCTGGGTCTGAGCGAAAACCGAATCCGAACAATCAACAATAGTCCGGACGGCCACCACTGAATCCCCTTCAAGGTAGCTACTCCTATCAAGGGTCTCTGTAGCAACACATCCATTCGATGTGAAGATCGTTGGTCTTCAACCACCGTCTTCATGTTCGACTCTTCATCGTCGTAGAAATTATCCGGAATGGGTTAAACCCGGTCTTTCCGAATAACTCACGTATTTTATAATTAAAAATCAATTACTATAAAAACAGATCCAACGCCACATTCCAACTCAGAATTATTCTTCTAAATAAAATATCCACATTTTCTTATCAAAGATAAATCCTTTACATTTATTCTTAAATCTTTCTTTTAAATATTTATAAAGAACCTAATTCGGTTTTAAATATCACAAACCATTATTCAGTGATTAATTAAATTTAAGAAATTAATCTTATCTTTAACTGGATTAAAGAACTAATGTCATTTAAAACATAGTTCACGATAAACCCAAAATCGACTTCCATTAAATTATGGAATCTTCACAGAAATCAAATCAAAATATAATCGTTATAAATTTCTGTATACGACCAATAATATAAATGGAATAACGACAAAGCCTTTTAAATTCCATATGTAGTATTGACCTTCTTTTACAAAGCTTATCTCGGTTAATATTAATTCAAATTCCATTCGACTCCAATTTAATATAGTAAATTGGAAAACTTTACTTTTGGAAAATTTCCATTTAAATCTTAAATAAAGATTTACAAATTTCAAATCATATTTTCACTGTCAGTTGGGTTAAAGAACAAATATCGCATAAAAACACAGTTCACAATAAAACCAACTCACATTTCTCATTTCAATTAGAAAATATAATTGAAAACTTTAATAATCTAAATTAAAAGCTTATTCTTTTCATACGGGGTTTAAGAACAATGTTATTTAAGACACTATCCACGACAAACCCAAATCCAATTTATTCAATTTAATTTCCATTTAAATATTATAAATTGGAAAACTTCATTAAATGTAAATTTAATGATTAATTCTGGTTGATAACTGGTCCATTTCAATAAAAATAAATTTTTCCAAAATATATTATTTTTCAAAAAAAATATTTTCCAAAATATTCTTTTTCTGGAATATTCTTTATTGGAATGTGACTCAATCAACAACCATATACTGCATGAAATCAACAATCATGATGAATAATTATCAAACATCCAAATGACGACCAAAGTGGAATCTATAACTGTGTGAGCATTAAAGTAAATAACTGACGCTCATCACAGACTGTTAATTCATCGATTGACATATAACTACATATTGGGATTAGTGTGTATCCAATATCATCCCAATACCCGTGTGAGGTTTCAACCATCAAGCAAATAATAAATCATTTGTGCACTTGGGCGATGTGTGAAAATTATCGTCCCAATCACATGAACAAGACGGGTAACTTGTAAATGGAAGTGTAACATTTCCGTATCATAAACATATATAAGGATGAATCATTACTTATGTATAAATAAAGAGGACATAAGTTCTCATGTTGACATAATTTATCAAAATAATAAATCTTTTCTACTGATTCATTTACATCCAATATTGACTCACTTGAATTCTAATGTTGACTCACTTGAAATGAAATAAAAACTTTTCATTTACATAAAAATGATATTCTTTTACGTTGTATAAAATGTGATCTTCATATTACATTAAAAATGATATTCTTTTTCTAAGTATTTGAGATTAACATTAAAAAATGAGTTTTTAAATATGAAACATATTTCATAATGAAATATGTAAATTTTCTACTCTTTCTATTATTAGCATTAAAATGGGTTTTCCTATGTTTTACTCTATTCTTGCTTTTGTAACAAAAATACAAATGAAAAATGTATCTTCTTAAACTAGGCTCTTATTTGCATTTTCAAATGCAAACAAAAAGTGTAACCTTTTTAATTCAAGTTTTTATTTGCATCAAAGAATGCAAATAAACATTCAACCTTTTAATTCTTATGTTTATTTCAACAAGGAATACAAATAAAAATATAACTTTTTATTTCAATGTTTGTTTGCATCTAAAATTTCAACAAAAATATAACTTTTTAACTTTTTATTTCAATGCCTTCATTTGTAAAAAGAATACCAATGAAAAATGTAACTCCCTATATTCATGTTCATTTGCATCTAGAATTGCAAATAAACATACAGCTTCTTATTGCTTGTTTTACTTGCATTAAGGAACGCAGAATAAAAATATATCTTTTTGTTCCATGTTTTACTTGCATTTAAGAATGCAAGTAAAAATGCACTCCTTTTTAGATTATGTTTTATTTGCAACTAAGGATATAGATGAAAATGTACTTTTTGATTTCATGTTTTATTTGCAACTAAATTACAAATAAAAGTATACTTTCTCATTCATCAATTCTAATGTTCGATTTAAAGGACAATTCTAACTTTGATTCAAAATGAAAATAAAAATATAGTCTTTCATTTCAACTCTTTTACTATATAAAGTGTATATTTTTGTTTAATCCTTTTTATGTACGAAAATGTCTAATTTCTTCTAATTCTTTCAATTGTACCAGAAATGTCCATTTTGTCTAGTTCATATTTAATATACAAGGATGTCCCTTTTGTCTAATTCACTTTTAATATACAAAATATAAATTTTGCCTCATTCAATTTTAATATACAAAAATGAAAATTTTGTCTAATTCACTTTTAATATACAAAAATGAAAATTTTGTCTCATTCATTTTTAATATACAAAAATGAAAATTTTGTTATCCTCCTTTAAATGTAAATAAAATGTGAATCTTGTCTAATTCTTTTAAATATAAACAAAATGTAAATTTTGTTATAGTCCCTTTTATACAAACAAAAATGTGATTTTTGTTATAATCCTTTTAATATTAACAAAATGTGAATTTTGTTCACTAAACAAGTTTAACACAAAATTATCATTTTTTTTAATGTATAAAAATATTTATTTTATATACATAATATATTTTCAAATAAAATGTTAATTTTACTATAATGTCACATTTTACAATGGAAATGTCAATCACTCTTTAATGTCATCTTTTGCAATGAAGATGTAACTTCCAGTTTTAATATCACTTTTTACATAAAATGTAAATCCTATATTTTTTCATATTTACACAAAATGTAAATTCTATTTTTAATGTCATCTTTACATAAAATGTAAATTCTATTCTCTAACAAAAAAAAATGAATTTTTTTTGTTTCAATTCTAATAGTACAACAAACAAAATGTTAATTTTGTTTAGTCTAATTCAAATTAACAGAAAAGTTTATTTTAACCATAAAATGAACAAAATAATAAATTTGTTCAATCTAATTCTAATCAACAGAAATGTAACAATTCTATCGCCAGAATCTAAATCAAACAAACAGATGTGTATTTACAATTAACACAGAATAATAATAGTATGAATCAACTGCAAATTTTTTACAATAATTTCAGAATTTATTTTCAATTATAAAGGAAAGAATTAAAATAGATTTCTCACTTTGATTTGATTCTGTTCAGTTCAGAATGGAATTTTTCTTCAAATCTTGATTTGCTCAGTTTCAATTCTAGTCAGCTTCATGGCGTAGGATTCTTCACCACGATCACAACGCAAGTTTCGTCAAATTCTGTCGTCATATGTAAAAGTTACACGCGTTCAAAGATCGGAAAATTAAATTATAAAAATAATTAACCAATTCCTCAAACCCACTAAGATTCTGCCACGTCACCTCCCCCTCCAAATTCCCTTTCTTCTTCCTTCGTCGCCGTGAAACCCATAGGCGCCTAACCCAAGTCCAAATCGCACCCCCTCACTCGTTTTTCTAATGATCTGAAGCTTCCACGACGTCACACTCCTCGAGTCCTCCCCGACGCCCACCATCTTGGCCAAGTCGCATCTCCCAAGGGTCCCCAAATCGGCCACTAAACCCCTGACTTTGAACACAAATTCCGACCACCTTGAGACTACAAAAAAATGATCATAGTCGTACCAATTTGTAGAGGATAAAGAGTGCTTTGATTTCATATATTAAGTTTGAGATTCCATTGTCCGGATTTGAAGAAATGGAGGAGATAAGTTCACACAATTTCGGCCATTGAAAGTATTAGGTGGCGGCTGTATAAATGATTTAGGGTTAGACCGTATTTCCCTTGTATTTATACTATATTTTATACCGTATTTTATACTATTTATTTATTTATTCAAGAAAAGGTTTGTTCCTTGATACTAACTCCGAATCGAACCCAACGAATGTCGCCCCTAGCCAAATACGCCCGTCCCGGACACAATTTAACAAGTTTCGTAACCCAATTCGGCTGTTACGATATGTTTTTCCTTAAATTTAATTATAAATCAGTTAATTATTAAATTCAAACGTACATTTTAAATTACCGGGGCTACATACTACCTCTAAAAATTATAGAAAAAATATTTCTGGTTATGTTTTGACGATACGGTCCTAACGAGACTAATTTCGTCGAATTCTGAGACTGTTCGAAAAATGGCCATTTTCAAGTCGATTAAATTTGACTGAAACTGACAAAACACATTTTCATTCACCACGCTCACATATTAATTCGAAAAATTATGAAAATTGAAACCTATCAATAATTTGACATTCCGGTTCCAACAAAAGTGGTTTCGTCGAAAACCGAGGTCGTTTGCAAAATGGCTTTTTTCAAGGCCAATATATTATATTAAAATCTATATAAATTCTACACCGACTTTTCTAAATTTTAAACTGGACATAACTTTTGGTTTTTAAAACGAAATTTCAGTTTTTCATATTCGTTAGAAAGATATTGATGAAAAGATTTAAATATTTTCGGTTTTACAGAAATTCGATTTATTTTGAATCCTGTACATTTAGTTAAAGTTCAAATTCAAATTTTCAAACTGCAGCGCTGTTTTAAACTCCTTTAATAATTAAATTGAATTTATCCGTTTTAAAATAAATTTTTAGTCGTTCCTATTTAAAGTAAATTATCTTAAATATTAAAATTCCCTTAAAATTTCTAAAATAAAAATTTTAAATTGGCCCCAAAATTCTGCGTCGTTACAATCGACCCCACTTAAAATCTTTTCGTCCTCGAAAAGGAACGTAGCTAAAAAATTGTTTAATTAACCAACTCAATTTTATTGGTTTCCATAATTTTGTTAGTTAAATTAATTATCATTTCTATACTTTTAACTAGTGAAACTAATTATCAAACATCACAACCAGCAATCAATTAGGTGATTAACTTTTTTAAATATATATACACTTTTATATATATAATCAAAAATCATATTTTTAGTGCAAATCACAGCAATGTGTCCTAACTAAGTTTTGCTTCTCATACCAGTCAATGGAAATATATAGAAATCCCACTTTCGATACTCGAACATAAGTACTGGTGATGGTGCACCGATCATCAGAATTATCTCCGGGCGACTAGAGTGTGATTCTATATCTATCTAGTATACTAAAACTTCGAATATCCATTAATTACTCGTATATTCGAAATCTTTATATACTCGATTGTCCACATTAAAATATAATATACTCAAATACATATATTTAGATATATTTTTTTAAAACTGAGTTAGTTTTTATTTATTTTAAAGAAAATAATACTCTTCACACTCGTTCTAGGATACTACTGATCCCATCTCTAACGAGTTATTCTCATTGGATATTACTAATCCAATCTCTGATGAATTCTTTCGTTCGGTTCTAATGTGTCTTGTTCTCGAGCTCTGTAAACCAAAGCTCTGATACCAACTGAAACGACCCAAACTTCCCAGTAAAGGAAAGTCTAGATTGTTTTGAGGACAACACACATCAGAGCACAAACTGAGGAACATTTTATTGCTGATTACAACGATTACATCAGAGTACAAGAATGTAACAGAGTATGAATAATTACTACATAATGGAAATACAATCATATCAGAGTTTTAAATTACATTTAAATAGCAGCGGGAAATATTACAAATATACAACTGAAAGGAATACACGGATACAGAGCTTTCCGAATACCGCTTCAGCTGCAAGCCAGGATCCTGTAAATATATATGCAAAAAGCTGCTCGACTACCCGTGTGGAAAATATGGGCACCCGAGTTTGCCAGTGAAACAAACTACAGGTCAGTCATGGGACTGGTATGAGAAATCTTAACTTAACTATCTAATAAAAAGGCTAATCACAGGTCCACGCCGCTAACGCGGAACGGGTTTACTCCATTAGATTGCCAGTGCCTAAAATAAAGTAAAACGTTAAACGACGCAATGCTTTTTAGAAAAATGAAACTATTATAAGACCCAAGTCCCATCACACAATGCAACGCAAACCGGATGATAGGGTTTTACCTTATGATGGTCAAAAGATGCTTGATACGATAAAAACGTATTTAATATTAGTGTGTATATGTTTTAAAAACCATTTCAATCATAATATATCAATCATAGACGGCATGGGTACCATATATCATGTCACCATACTAGTTCTAAAATCAAAACTGCAAGGTCGTATTGGAAATTGGATTTCCATCATGAGTCGAGGTACGGGCAAGCTCCTCTCCGATTCGAGACACTCTAGCAAATGCCTCAGGATCCCCCGCAGTGAACCCTTGGATCTTCAGGGCCGGTCTCCGCCTATCGGCAGTGGATTGGTTATACCTGAACACACGCTTCTCGGTTCCTTTGAACCTATAATATGACCACTAACGGCCTATAAAAATCCGAGGTACCTCAATCCAAAATCCACATAAGTAAAATGTCAGCCAGTTTAAGCACCGACACCACTCCTAGCTAGAAAGAAACGTATGCACTCCCTACAGTCCATATCCCATTTTTGACTCATACTGGGGTGTGAGGCTCGCGAAGTCACGATATACACAAAGTTATGCCATAATAGGCTATACTTTGATCATCCCACAAGGCCCTACTTTTCAACAAAAGCCTTGATCATTTGTATCTTGGCGTGTTACACTGACAATTCACGCCATGCGATAAATCACTATTAATATATACCAGGGTGTTAAGTAGAGAATAAATCCTCCACCACCAAACAGACATACATTAACAGAAATCGATTTAATTCACATGGAACGAAATCCAATGTCAAACACGCATCCATTTACTAGCTTATGCTCTGGGTCTGAGCGAAAACCAAATCCGAACAATCAATAATAGTCCGGACGGCCACCACTGAATCCCCTTCAAGGTAGCTACTCCTATCTAGGGTCTCTGTAGCAACACATCCATTCGATGTGAAGATCGTCGGTCTTCAACCACCGTCTTCATGTTCGACTCTTCATCGTCGTAGAAATTATCCGGAATGGGTTAAACCCGGTCTTTCCGAATAACTCACGTATTTTATAATTAAAAATCAATTACTATAAAAACACATCCAACGCCACATTCCATCTCAGAATTATTCTTCTAAATAAAATATCCACATTTTCTTACCAAAGATAAATCCTTTACATTTATTCTTAAATCTTTCTTTTAAAGATTTATTAAGAACCTAATTTGGTTTTAAATATCACAAACCATTATTCAGTGATTAATTAAATTTAAGAAATTAATCTTATCTTTAACTGGATTAAAGAACTAATGTCATTTAAAACATAGTTCACGATAAACCCAAAATCGACTTCCATTAAAATATGGAATCTTCACGGAAATCAAATCAAAATATAATCGTTATAAATTTCTGTATCCGACCAATAATATAAATGGAATAACGGCAAAGCCTTTTAAATTCCATATGTAGTATCGACCTTCTTTTACAGAAGCTTATCTCCGTTATTATTAATTCAAATTCCATTCGACTCCAATTTAATATATTAAATTGGAAAACTTTACTTTTGGAAAATTTCCATTTAAATCTTAAATAAAGATTTACAAATTTCAAATCATATTTGCACTGTCAGTTGGATTAAAGAACGAATGTCACTTAAAAACACAGTTCACAATAAACCCAACTCACATTTCTCATTTCAATTACAAAATATAATGGAAAACTTTAATAATCTAAATTAAAAGCTTATTCTTTTCATACGGGGTTTAAGAACAGTGTTATTTAAGACACTATCCATGACAAACCCAAATCCAATTTATTCAATTTAATTTCCAATTAAATATTATAAATTGGAAAACTTCATTAAATGTAAATTTAATGATTAATTCTAGTTGATAACTGGTCCATTTCAATAAAAATAAAATTTTCCAAAATATATTCTTTTTCAAAAAAATATTTTCCAAAATATTCTTTTTCTAGAATATTCTTTATTGGAATGTGACTCAATCAACAACCATATACTGCATGAAATCAACAATCATGATGAATAATTATCAAACATCCAAATGACGACCAAAGTGGAATCTATAACTGTGTGAGCATTAAAGTAAATAACTGACGCTCATCACAGACTGTTAATCCATCGATTGACAGAAAACTACATATTGGGATTAGTGTGTATCCAATATCATCCCAATACCCGTGTGGGGTTTCATCCATCAAGCAAATAATAAATCATTTGTGCACTTGGGCGATGTGTGAAAATTATCGTCCCAATCACATGAACAAGACGGGTAACTTGTAAATGGAGGTGTAACATTTCAGTATCATAAACATATATTAGGATGAATAATTACTTATGTATAAATAAAGAGGACATAAGTTCTCATGTTGAAATAATTTATCAAAATAATAAATCTTTTCTACTGATTCTGTAATGACCCGCATTGGCAGGGGTATTATGATTAATTTATTTAATTTTATCAATGGTAATATAGTGAATTTAATAGCCGAGGAATTAAATAAAGGCGAATATTTAATTAAAACAATAAATTAAATAATATATTTAATTCTGAAATAATCAGAATTGGCTGAAATGGCGATATGGTGTGAACTGGATCATCTGTGATATTTAATTCAGCTTAGAATTGAATTTGAATAACGAATATATTCAATCGTCGACAGTTGAACGTATAGTTTATAATATAATTATAAACGAGCTCGAAATGGCGCTGCAGTTCGTAATTTGGCGATTTGAACTTCAACTAAATGTACAGAGTTCGTTTTAAATCGGATTTCTGTGAAACAAGAAACGTGTGGAGCTGGCAGAGTATATCTTTCTAGTGGGAGATAAAAATCGGGATTTCGTCGTGTAGATTTTTAGATATGTCCAAATCAAATTCTAGAAAAGTCGCTGTGGAATTCCTTTATAATTTATAAAGAAATTATTTATATTTTAAAAAGGGATTTCAGTATAAAATGAATATCGGGTTGACCCAGATTGAAATATCGAGTTAGAAATTCATATTGGATTTTTCTGAAGCTGTATGGTATTCCACTATGAATATATATACGACAATATAAATTTAATTATATTTAAATATATTTAAATATTTAAATGGGTTATTTAGGGCTTTAAAAATAGCCACTTTTGCAAACGAAGTCGGAATTCAACGAAACTAATTTTGTTGGATCCGCAACATCAAATAGTTGTTAGATTTCCAGTTTCGTGATTTTTAGAGTCACTGTGTGGCCGTACGGATTTTTAGAGTGGAAAACAGTTAGTATTTTGACAGTTAAAAATACGCTGTGTGAGCATACAGAGTCGGAATTCGACGAAACCAGTTTCGTTGGGACCGTAATGTCGAACTCTAGCAGTAGGTCCAGTTTCGTGATTTTTGGGTATCATAGGTGATCACACGAATTTTAAAAGGGCAAAAACAGATATAAAAAGGTTAAAAGAAAAATATCTAGATATTTACAAACACTATAAATACCACTACTTCCTTCCTTAACCTAATTTCAGTTCACTTTTGGTCAACACTTTTATTCCGCCGTGTTTATTTGTTCACAGCAAAAGTAGATCTCTTTGAAAATAAAATAAAAACAAATCATTTAAAATCCTCTAAAATCATAATACGTGTATACTTGAGTTCACTAAGTAAATCTCTTGATATCAGTACCACTATGGAGACATACGATTCATCTTCGGTGGAGTTCGACGTTAGCAGCGAGGAGTTAGGGTTCGATTTTTGGTTGGTGTGGTGATCGGTTTGCAATTGGGAGGTTTGTTTGGGGTTTCTTGTGGAATGCCGCACCTGTTGGCAACAACTGGTGAAGTTCGGTTCCATTTCATGTCGTTGGGTCTGTAGAGAACCATGACGTCGCGGCGAGAAAAGGAAGTTGGAGTGGAGAATACTGGTATGGTTGGGAAGCACATCGAACGAGATGAATTGTGATGAGTGTATTCTGAAGTTTAAGAGTATGGTGGAAGTGCGAATTGGGGTTAAAGGATTCGAAATGTCAGTGTATTCGGTTCCTGGGAGTCAAGATGAATTGGGGAAGAAAGGATTGGGTGTGGGCTGGTAACGTGGAGGGTGTTGGGCCTTATGATTTGTGTGAGCCCAAGTTTTAATTAAAGCTTTAGTTTTAATTTAAATTATAATAGTCGTGAACTTGTAAAATCAATAACAATCTTGTACGATATCAGAATCAGACGAAATCAGATCCGTTAGAATTGTATGGGCGAGCGCTACACACTGGAACTGACTGGAAGTGGATTGGAGCTCGTCTGAAATTATGGTGAAATAAATTGTTGATTCAGATCAAATAAACAGTTTATCGTTCTTTAACGATGAACTGCCAAAGTGAGTAAATCTCACTAACTCTGAACAGTTTATAATTTCATGTTGTATTTTTAGAACTGTTAGATATTGGCTGATTGACTGTATGTTGACTGTTTGATTGAACTGCTAGTCAGTTAGTTAAATTTTCTATATTGATTCTGTTTAACAGAATATATCATATAGAACTGAAAGTGATGTTATTTATATTGTTTAACATCTGTGATGCAGGGAAACAGGTTGGAGGAATCCGACTGGATTCCTCAACATTTATTTTACTATTTTCATATATTGTGATATATGATGTGTTATATAATCTGTTATGGATTAGGGGTGTTAGAATGATGTTGATCATTGTTATTCGATATTGTAAATATCATAAAAGACCCTGGGATGTAAAAATAAGTATTTCAATGTATATTGAAATAAAGGAATTTTATAAAATCACAGGATTTTATAAAAGGAATTATTTATAAAACGAACACGGTTTTATAAAAGGAATATTTATTTAGAAAATAAATAGAAGTTATAAATAGGATATATTTGTAACGGTAAGTAAACGTTATAAAAAGGAAATATTTGTAACGGTAAATAGAAGTTATAAAAAGGAAATAGTTGTAACGGTAAATAGAAGTTATAAATAGGAAATATTTGTAACGGTAAATAGAAGTTATAAATAGGAAATATTTGTAACGGTAAATAGAAGTTATAAATAGGAAATATTTGTAACGGTAAATAGAAGTTATAAAAAGGAAATAGTTGTAACGGTAAATAGAAGTTATAAATAGGAAATATTTGTAACGGTAAATAGAAGTTATAAATAGGAAATATTTGTAACGGTAAATAGAAGTTATAAATAGGAAATATTTGTAACGGTAAATAGAAGTTATAAATAGGAAATATTTGTAACGGTAAATAGAAGTTATAAAAAGGAAATAGTTGTAACGGTAAATAGAAGTTATAAATAGGAAATATTTGTAACGGTAAATAGAAGTTATAAATAGGAAATATTTGTAACGGTAAGTAAACGTTATAAAAAGGAAATAGTTGTAACGGAAAACGTAGTTTATCAAAAGAAGTTAATCGATGTTAGTTAATCGATTAGTGATAAAGTAAAAGGAACTAATCGATGTTAGTTAATCGATTAGTGATAAAGTAAAAGGAGTTAATCGAATATAGTTTATTCGAAGAAAGTCAAAGGAGTTAATCGATGTTAGTTAATCAATTAGAGAATAAAATTGAAAGGAGCTAATCGATGTTAGTTTAATCGATTAGTGTTAAAGCGAATGAGTTAATCGAATATAGTTATTCGAATAGAAGCGAATGAGTTAATCGAATATAGTTATTCGAATAGAAGCGAATGAGTCAATCAAATATAGTTATTCGAATAGAAGCAAAAGAGTTAATCGAATATAATTATTCGAATAGAAGCGAATGAGTTAATCGAATATAGTTATTCGAAAGGAGTTAAGTGAAATGGGTAAATCAATAGCATTAGTCAAATAGAGTTAATCCAATAGTGTTAGTCCAATAGAGTAAATTGATAGGGGTTAGTCCAATAGAGTTAATTGATAAGGGTCAATCAAATATAGTTATTCGAAGGAAGGTTAAGTAAGGAAGTTTGTTAAGGAATATAAAGTGAACTTTGCCTGTTTCAAAGTTAGAAATGTTGTTCAGTTAAGGTCTGAGAGGTAGTTCTACCCCCAACTTGATTGGCTGCATTTTAACTAAGGAATAGTTAATGTTCGGCAGTAAAGGAAATGGTTTGAGTTGGCATCGCGATGGTTTGTTTAAAACATCTGTCTAAGTCCAAGGAAGAAGCTTTGGAAATGTTTTCCAAATAAGAAACCAGAAATGTTTTCAAATAAAGAAAACAGGAAATGGAAATGTTTTCCATTTGTTAATAACGTATATTTTCCCAAATTTAGAAAATAAGGAATATTGAACGTAGGGAAACATGAGATAAGTAAATTAATGAACTAAAGAGATGAATGTTGAATGATGTTTGATCGATATAATTTCCATTTGGAAATAATATCATTGTTTGCACACCTATTTTTATTCGATAGTTAAATCACAGACTATCGAAGTTTTGACCATTTTTAACGTTGTTAATATGGAGAGACCGGTTGGGTTATTATCCAAAGAACCACTCTGTATTGGCATAAGCGTTGCGAATCATATATGCCAAAGATAATTGAAGACGGAGTTATGCAAGGGCTATCCTATTTACAGAATAGTGCCTTCGGTTCATCCTGTTCCTGGATGACTTGTATGGACGGATGTCTGACAGAGTATGTCCAAACGATCACGTATATTGATTTCTCCAACTGTACCAAGAGTGGAAGCGGAGAAGGAAACTTCTTTTAGCTAACACATAACGTATTGTTGAGGACGTCAATCGGTGATCTAATGGATTTGATGATGTGACATTCAAAGTGAATCTGATGTGATGATAAAGCGTAGCTTCTAGCCTCATCATCCGGTAAATGACAGAAATCGGGCAGGCAGCATGGCTAAGTCGGTCGCACCGAAGTAGGGTGTATAATCACCTGATCTAGAGTTTCATTTACTTCTAAAAATCTATTGTTGATGCTGTCCCATTCGGGAAACGGTTGCTGATCCCAACTGTTGGTGATATACATTCGATACACTCAAGCGAAATGAGTGGTCGGTCATGTGTGGCCGGGTTGCAAGATGTTCTTGTTGAACCCAGTGTATTCCTCTCTAGAGGTACACAAGCGGAAGGTGATTCCATACCTTGTCATAGTTGGAAACCCATTACCCAATACGTGCTTGCGGTTTTGATTGTATACTATATATGTAGAACGTGAGATGAAAGCGTTTCTGCTAGATGATTATATATATACTGTGGTTGATAGACATTATTATAATATCAAAAGGGTTTTGATATAAAGTTATCTTGGATTCTCATAAGGGAAAAATCCGTTCCGTTATGCGGCGTGGTCTTATGAGATATCATATACCTGTATAACTGTTTTTAACTGTTTTACTCACACCAGTCCCATGACTGACCCAGAGTTTACTTTGTTGTTTTCCCTAAACTCTTGGGTGCCTAAATTTGTACGGGCAGTCAAGTAGTCGGGATTTACAGATATACTGGAAGAGCTTGGAGCAGGAGGCTTCAGGATCATATAGCTTTAGTTATTTCCGCTGTGTTGTAAGTGCTGTACTTTGATAATGATATGTATATTCAAGTACCAAGTTTGTATTTCAAAGTTATGTTATGAAATATATTTATTCGTTCCGCTGTGAGATTCGTGTTACTCTGATGTTGTGTTCTTCTTCTTCTTCTATTCTAAGTTTCTATCTTATCTTTCCTCACCCTCTAATTTCTTTCACTAATTACCAGGATTTTTCGATGTTTTGGTTATCGACATCGTGCTTATGTCGATAACCAAAGTCGCCGAAAATCCGGGTCGTTACAGTTGGTATCAGAGCTTAAGTTAAGAATTACTTGGCTCTGTGGCGTGACTCGGTAGAGATAGGGTTAGTAATACCCTAGACTGAGATTGAGTGTATATATACGAGTGAACGTATTTGTTATTGATATAAAAATTTGTTTTATATTGTGGAGATTCATTGGTTGAATCGTTTATGAATTCTGGTCGATCAGTTTGATCCACTGTATCGGTAGGAGTTACTAAACACTTGAATACGATGAACCATCATGGTATGTTTTGAAAAAGGGTAAACGAAATTAGTTTACCCATCGTATATTTTGAATATATTGGATATATTGGTTGCGATTATAATCGAGTAAGATTATAAATAAAATGGTTATGTAAATAACCAATCAGAATTCATATAAGTGAAATACGTGAAATCAGATGAGTTAAATCTGAAATTTAAACCAGAAATTGAAATAAAACTCTGGAGAATTGGATAAGTGTTTGTAAATGGATTTGGATTAAAAATAAGGAAAATTTAAGATCCTGGGAGATTTTAATATTGTTTTACAAGCAGTGTGAATTATATTTTGAAATGGATTTCAAAGTGGAAATGTTTAAAAATGGTTTTATAGTATTGAACTCACTTCGATCGCTGGAAAATAGATTCTGATAATGACAGCTGCATCATCAGTATTCATTTTCGAGTTGTAAGTGACGAATTACTACCAGAGATACTGTTTTGAATTTGTTTGGGAAAGACAAGTTGTGTTGAATTTCAAAATGGGATTTATAATATAGGATTTGAAATATTAACTTGTTTTAAAGGAAATAAAACAAGAAGTTCCTTTATAAACGAAGTTTATAAATAGTTCTTTTATAAACGAAGTTTATAAATGAAGTGGAAAGAATTATCATTGGATAATTCAGAAATAAAAATACAAGTGTGAGATGGAAAGGGAAATCTATTTTCCTAAGGTAGTAATATCGATTTCAAAAGGAATTGAAATCGAGACTTATGTAAAGGATGAATAAAGAAAGTTTGAAAAGGAATTTGAATAAAGGAAGTTCAAACTTAGAATGTGAATATAGAAAATTTAAAGGGGATTTGAATATAGAAATTCAAAGGGAGTTTGAATATGTGAAATTCAATGGAATTGAAATAGGAATTGAATATAGAAATTCAAAGGGAGTTTGAATATATGAAATTCAATGGAAGTGATATAGAATTTGAATAGAGGAAAATTCGAATATAGAAATTTAATAGAATTTGACATATGGGAAATCAAATAGAATTTGACATATGAAAAATCGAATAAAATTGACATATGAGAAATCGAATGGAATTTGAATAAGAGATTTGAAATGGAATCTGAATATAGAATTCAAATAGAGTTGAAATGGAAATTGGAATATATAATTCAATGGAATTTGAATATAGAATTTGAATAAGAAAATTGAAATGGAATTCAATTAGTTGATAAACAAGTTAAACCTATATTTGAACATGTTATACTCAAATATGAAGGTGGAATGGGAAAACCAGTAATTTGAAAAATCACTTAACGAACTAAGTTAAAATGATTGGATTAAGTTGGAATGAATTAGAAACGTGTAAATATACATGAGATAGGTATGGATAGATATGAAGGTATACAGATTGAATGCTCGACAAAAGGGTATGTATTCAATTCATATATGAGATTTTATGCGCCGTATCGGCTAGCCGCTTGGCTTTTCTTTTTCTTTTTGATTGGAGAAGGCCTGTGTGGCAGTTTGGGGATTTTCCCGATGCTCCCAGTACAAAGGAGGTTATGGCGAATTTTTCCGGGAATATAAGGAGATAGAATATTCTTAAGATAATTCGATAGTTAGAAATCAACGTATCGATATATATAGAAGTCGATAAGGAAACGAACTTAGAAATAGAATTGTATAATCAAAAAGGAAGTCTGGAATAAAATCTAGTAAGAATAGGAGGTGGAAGCATATACGTGTTTAAAAGTGAATAAGTAGTTGTATGGTATTGATTATTCGAGTAAGTAGTCATATCTGTTTTGACGTTATAAATGTTATTCAGTCAAGGTCTGAGAGGTAGTTATACCCCAACTTGATTGATTTCATTATTAACAAATAAATAGTAAGATTTCAGGCTCGAAGATCAATATTGGATAAGAGTTGGTGAATATAGTATTTGGGTTGTCGTAACGATATTTTACACAACATCTGTTTTAACCCAAATAAGTGTAGGCTTGGAAATAGAAAAATAAGTATTTCCTAAGTATAGAAATAAACGAAATCGGAAAAGAGATAAGTAATTGGAATATTTTCCAATTAGAAATAGCATATATTTTCTAAAGTTTAGAAAATAAAGGAAGGCGATATTCGGAAATGTTTTCCAAATAACATAAAAGGCCAATATGGTTATTGAAAATATTTGGTTAACAAATATTGATAAAGAAATAGAGAAGTGATTTAACTAATGGAATATTGATTATGGGCTCAGTTGAATTTCAAAAAGGAAAATTTGATTTTTGAAAAGAGTAAACTGTTTGAAAACTCCCAGGGAAAGACTGTTTGGATTAAGGACAAATTTAAACAGAAATTTGTGAAAGCAAAATTGAATTAAAGTAAAGCCAGTAAAGTGGTAACTGAGATTGAATTAGAATGATATCAAGACAAATGGGATTGTGAGATTCGAATTCAAAGTGTAAATTGGTAACCAAGTTAAGAGTTTGAAATCGAGAATCAAACTCGAGTTTGAAAGGATATTTGGTGGACATAACGCGAATGTTTGTATTTGAGATAAATGTTATTGCAGAATTTGATTGGGGATAACATTGGTATATGCTGAGTCGATAGCATATAGAAGTGATAGAGTTGATTTACCCGACAAAAGGTACAAGTTTATATTTCTATTAGATATAAGATTTATGAGCCGAATTGGCAAGCCGCTTGGCTGTTTGATTTTCTTTTGGGTTGGAGATGGCCCAGAGAGGCGAGTTGGAGTTTGACCGATTGACCAGTACAAAGGAGGTGCCGGCGAAATTTTTCGAAGTGTAAAGGCGTTAGAAATTTTTCAAGATTTTTGAGAATTTTCGTTGATAAGAATTAATTAAATATTTAATTGAAATTAAATTGGTTCAGTTGAAACTGAAGTTCAGAAGTGAACAAATATGTTCTAACCAGTCGATAGGGTCGTCCCCTACCTTCTAGCAAATTTCGAGGACGAAATTATTTTAAGTAGGGAAGATTGTAATGACCCGCATTGGCAGGGGTATTATGATTAATTTATTTAATTTTATCAATGGTAATATAGTGAATTTAATAGCCGAGGAATTAAATAAAGGCGAATATTTAATTAAAACAATAAATTAAATAATATATTTAATTCTGAAATAATCAGAATTGGCTGAAATGGCGATATGGTGTGAACTGGATCATCTGTGATATTTAATTCAGCTTAGAATTGAATTTGAATAACGAATATATTCAATCGTCGACAGTTGAACGTATAGTTTATAATATAATTATAAACGAGCTCGAAATGGCGCTGCAGTTCGTAATTTGGCGATTTGAACTTCAACTAAATGTACAGAGTTCGTTTTAAATCGGATTTCTGTGAAACAAGAAACGTGTGGAGCTGGCAGAGTATATCTTTCTAGTGGGAGATAAAAATCGGGATTTCGTCGTGTAGATTTTTAGATATGTCCAAATCAAATTCTAGAAAAGTCGCTGTGGAATTCCTTTATAATTTATAAAGAAATTATTTATATTTTAAAAAGGGATTTCAGTATAAAATGAATATCGGGTTGACCCAGATTGAAATATCGAGTTAGAAATTCATATTGGATTTTTCTGAAGCTGTATGGTATTCCACTATGAATATATATACGACAATATAAATTTAATTATATTTAAATATATTTAAATATTTAAATGGGTTATTTAGGGCTTTAAAAATAGCCACTTTTGCAAACGAAGTCGGAATTCAACGAAACTAATTTTGTTGGATCCGCAACATCAAATAGTTGTTAGATTTCCAGTTTCGTGATTTTTAGAGTCACTGTGTGGCCGTACGGATTTTTAGAGTGGAAAACAGTTAGTATTTTGACAGTTAAAAATACGCTGAGTGAGCATACAGAGTCGGAATTCGACGAAACCAGTTTCGTTGGGACCGTAATGTCGAACTCTAGCAGTAGGTCCAGTTTCGTGATTTTTGGGTATCATAGGTGATCACACGAATTTTAAAAGGGCAAAAACAGATATAAAAAGGTTAAAAGAAAAATATCTAGATATTTACAAACACTATAAATACCACTACTTCCTTCCTTAACCTAATTTCAGTTCACTTTTGGTCAACACTTTTATTCCGCCGTGTTTATTTGTTCACAGCAAAAGTAGATCTCTTTGAAAATAAAATAAAAACAAATCATTTAAAATCCTCTAAAATCATAATACGTGTATACTTGAGTTCACTAAGTAAATCTCTTGATATCAGTACCACTATGGAGACATACGATTCATCTTCGGTGGAGTTCGACGTTAGCAGCGAGGAGTTAGGGTTCGATTTTTGGTTGGTGTGGTGATCGGTTTGCAATTGGGAGGTTTGTTTGGGGTTTCTTGTGGAATGCCGCACCTGTTGGCAACAACTGGTGAAGTTCGGTTCCATTTCATGTCGTTGGGTCTGTAGAGAACCATGACGTCGCGGCGAGAAAAGGAAGTTGGAGTGGAGAATACTGGTATGGTTGGGAAGCACATCGAACGAGATGAATTGTGATGAGTGTATTCTGAAGTTTAAGAGTATGGTGGAAGTGCGAATTGGGGTTAAAGGATTCGAAATGTCAGTGTATTCGGTTCCTGGGAGTCAAGATGAATTGGGGAAGAAAGGATTGGGTGTGGGCTGGTAACGTGGAGGGTGTTGGGCCTTATGATTTGTGTGAGCCCAAGTTTTAATTAAAGCTTTAGTTTTAATTTAAATTATAATAGTCGTGAACTTGTAAAATCAATAACAATCTTGTACGATATCAGAATCAGACGAAATCAGATCCGTTAGAATTGTATGGGCGAGCGCTACACACTGGAACTGACTGGAAGTGGATTGGAGCTCGTCTGAAATTATGGTGAAATAAATTGTTGATTCAGATCAAATAAACAGTTTATCGTTCTTTAACGATGAACTGCCAAAGTGAGTAAATCTCACTAACTCTGAACAGTTTATAATTTCATGTTGTATTTTTAGAACTGTTAGATATTGGCTGATTGACTGTATGTTGACTGTTTGATTGAACTGCTAGTCAGTTAGTTAAATTTTCTATATTGATTCTGTTTAACAGAATATATCATATAGAACTGAAAGTGATGTTATTTATATTGTTTAACATCTGTGATGCAGGGAAACAGGTTGGAGGAATCCGACTGGATTCCTCAACATTTATTTTACTATTTTCATATATTGTGATATATGATGTGTTATATAATCTGTTATGGATTAGGGGTGTTAGAATGATGTTGATCATTGTTATTCGATATTGTAAATATCATAAAAGACCCTGGGATGTAAAAATAAGTATTTCAATGTATATTGAAATAAAGGAATTTTATAAAATCACAGGATTTTATAAAAGGAATTATTTATAAAACGAACACGGTTTTATAAAAGGAATATTTATTTAGAAAATAAATAGAAGTTATAAATAGGATATATTTGTAACGGTAAGTAAACGTTATAAAAAGGAAATATTTGTAACGGTAAATAGAAGTTATAAAAAGGAAATAGTTGTAACGGTAAATAGAAGTTATAAATAGGAAATATTTGTAACGGTAAATAGAAGTTATAAATAGGAAATATTTGTAACGGTAAATAGAAGTTATAAATAGGAAATATTTGTAACGGTAAATAGAAGTTATAAAAAGGAAATAGTTGTAACGGTAAATAGAAGTTATAAATAGGAAATATTTGTAACGGTAAATAGAAGTTATAAATAGGAAATATTTGTAACGGTAAATAGAAGTTATAAATAGGAAATATTTGTAACGGTAAATAGAAGTTATAAATAGGAAATATTTGTAACGGTAAATAGAAGTTATAAAAAGGAAATAGTTGTAACGGTAAATAGAAGTTATAAATAGGAAATATTTGTAACGGTAAATAGAAGTTATAAATAGGAAATATTTGTAACGGTAAGTAAACGTTATAAAAAGGAAATAGTTGTAACGGAAAACGTAGTTTATCAAAAGAAGTTAATCGATGTTAGTTAATCGATTAGTGATAAAGTAAAAGGAACTAATCGATGTTAGTTAATCGATTAGTGATAAAGTAAAAGGAGTTAATCGAATATAGTTTATTCGAAGAAAGTCAAAGGAGTTAATCGATGTTAGTTAATCAATTAGAGAATAAAATTGAAAGGAGCTAATCGATGTTAGTTTAATCGATTAGTGTTAAAGCGAATGAGTTAATCGAATATAGTTATTCGAATAGAAGCGAATGAGTTAATCGAATATAGTTATTCGAATAGAAGCGAATGAGTCAATCAAATATAGTTATTCGAATAGAAGCAAAAGAGTTAATCGAATATAATTATTCGAATAGAAGCGAATGAGTTAATCGAATATAGTTAATCGAAAGGAGTTAAGTGAAATGGGTAAATCAATAGCATTAGTCAAATAGAGTTAATCCAATAGTGTTAGTCCAATAGAGTAAATTGATAGGGGTTAGTCCAATAGAGTTAATTGATAAGGGTCAATCAAATATAGTTATTCGAAGGAAGGTTAAGTAAGGAAGTTTGTTAAGGAATATAAAGTGAACTTTGCGTGTTTCAAAGTTAGAAATGTTGTTCAGTTAAGGTCTGAGAGGTAGTTCTACCCCCAACTTGATTGGCTGCATTTTAACTAAGGAATAGTTAATGTTCGGCAGTAAAGGAAATGGTTTGAGTTGGCATCGCGATGGTTTGTTTAAAACATCTGTCTAAGTCCAAGGAAGAAGCTTTGGAAATGTTTTCCAAATAAGAAACCAGAAATGTTTTCAAATAAAGAAAACAGGAAATGGAAATGTTTTCCATTTGTTAATAACGTATATTTTCCCAAATTTAGAAAATAAGGAATATTGAACGTAGGGAAACATGAGATAAGTAAATTAATGAACTAAAGAGATGAATGTTGAATGATGTTTGATCGATATAATTTCCATTTGGAAATAATATCATTGTTTGCACACCTATTTTTATTCGATAGTTAAATCACAGACTATCGAAGTTTTGACCATTTTTAACGTTGTTAATATGGAGAGACCGGTTGGGTTATTATCCAAAGAACCACTCTGTATTGGCATAAGCGTTGCGAATCATATATGCCAAAGATAATTGAAGACGGAGTTATGCAAGGGCTATCCTATTTACAGAATAGTGCCTTCGGTTCATCCTGTTCCTGGATGACTTGTATGGACGGATGTCTGACAGAGTATGTCCAAACGATCACGTATATTGATTTCTCCAACTGTACCAAGAGTGGAAGCGGAGAAGGAAACTTCTTTTAGCTAACACATAACGTATTGTTGAGGACGTCAATCGGTGATCTAATGGATTTGATGATGTGACATTCAAAGTGAATCTGATGTGATGATAAAGCGTAGCTTCTAGCCTCATCATCCGGTAAATGACAGAAATCGGGCAGGCAGCATGGCTAAGTCGGTCGCACCGAAGTAGGGTGTATAATCACCTGATCTAGAGTTTCATTTACTTCTAAAAATCTATTGTTGATGCTGTCCCATTCGGGAAACGGTTGCTGATCCCAACTGTTGGTGATATACATTCGATACACTCAAGCGAAATGAGTGGTCGGTCATGTGTGGCCGGGTTGCAAGATGTTCTTGTTGAACCCAGTGTATTCCTCTCTAGAGGTACACAAGCGGAAGGTGATTCCATACCTTGTCATAGTTGGAAACCCATTACCCAATACGTGCTTGCGGTTTTGATTGTATACTATATATGTAGAACGTGAGATGAAAGCGTTTCTGCTAGATGATTATATATATACTGTGGTTGATAGACATTATTATAATATCAAAAGGGTTTTGATATAAAGTTATCTTGGATTCTCATAAGGGAAAAACCCGTTCCGTTATGCGGCGTGGTCTTATGAGATATCATATACCTGTATAACTGTTTTTAACTGTTTTACTCACACCAGTCCCATGACTGACCCAGAGTTTACTTTGTTGTTTTCCCTAAACTCTTGGGTGCCTAAATTTGTACGGGCAGTCAAGTAGTCGGGATTTACAGATATACTGGAAGAGCTTGGAGCAGGAGGCTTCAGGATCATATAGCTATAGTTATTTCCGCTGTGTTGTAAGTGCTGTACTTTGATAATGATATGTATATTCAAGTACCAAGTTTGTATTTCAAAGTTATGTTATGAAATATATTTATTCGTTCCGCTGTGAGATTCGTGTTACTCTGATGTTGTGTTCTTCTTCTTCTTCTATTCTAAGTTTCTATCTTATCTTTCCTCACCCTCTAATTTCTTTCACTAATTACCAGGATTTTTCGATGTTTTGGTTATCGACATCGTGCTTATGTCGATAACCAAAGTCGCCGAAAATCCGGGTCGTTACAGATTCATTTACATCCAATGTTGATTCACTTGAATTCTAATGTTGACTCACTTGAAATGAAATAAAAACTTTTCATTTACATAAAAATGATATTCTTTTACGTTGTATAAAATGTGATCTTCATATTACATTAAAAATGATATTCTTTTTCTAAGTATCTGAGATTAACATTAAATAATGAGTTTTTAAATATGAAACATATTTCATAATGAAATATGTAAATTTTCTACTCTTTCTATTATTAGCATTAAAATGGGTTTTCCTATGTTTTACTCTATTCTTGCTTTTGTAACAAAAATACAAATGAAAAATGTATCTTCTTAAACTAGGCTCTTATTTGCATTTTCAAATGCAAACAAAAAGTGTAACCTTTTTAATTCAAGTTTTTATTTGCATCAAAGAATGCAAATAAACATTCAAACTTTTAATTCTTATGTTTATTTCAACAAGGAATACAAATAAAAATATAACTTTTTATTTTAATGTTTGTTTGCATCTAAAATTTCAACAAAAATATAACTTTTTAACTTTTTATTTCAATGTCTTCATTTGTAAAAAGAATACCAATGAAAAATGTAACTCCTTATATTCATGTTCATTTGCATCTAGAATTGCAAATAAACATACAGCTTCTTATTACTTGTTTTACTTGCATTAAGGAACGCAGAATAAAAATATATCTTTTTGTTTCATGTTTTACTTGCATTTAAGAATGCAAGTAAAAATGCACTCCTTTTTAGATTATGTTTTATTTGTAACTAAGGATATAGATAAAAATGTACTTTTTGATTTCATGTTTTATTTGCAACTAAATTACAAATAAAAGTGTACTTTCTCATTCACCAATTCTAATGTTCGATTTAAAGGACAATTCTAACCTTTGATTCAAAATGAAAATAAAAATATAGTCTTTCATTTCAACTCTTTTACTATATAAAGTGTATACTTTTGTTTAATCCTTTTTATGTACGAAAATGTCTAATTTCGTCTAATTCTTTCTATTGTACCAGAAATTTCCATTTTGTCTAGTTCATATTTAATATACAAAGATGTCCCTTTTGTCTAATTCACTTTTAATATTCAAAAATATAAATTTTGCCTCATTCAATTTTAATATACAAAAATGAAAATTTTGTCTAATTCACTTTTATTATACAAAAATGAAAATTTTGTCTCATTCACTTTTAATATACAAAAATGAAAATTTTGTTATCCTCCTTTTAATGTAAATAAAATGTGAATCTTGTCTAATTCTTTTAAATATAAACAAAATGTTAATTTTGTTATAGTCCATTTTATACAAACAAAATGTGCTTTTTGTTATAATCCTTTTAATATTAACAAAATGTGAATTTTGTTCATTAAACAAGTTTAACACAAAAATATCATTCTTTTTAATGTATAAAAATATTTATTTTATATACATAATATATTTTCAAATAAAAAGTTTATTTTCCTATAATGTCACATTTTACAATGGAAATGTCAATCACTCTTTAATGTCACCTTTTGCAATGAAGATGTAAGTTCCAGTTTTAATATCACTTTTTACATAAAATGTAAATCCTATATTTTTTCATATTTACACAAAATGTAAATTCTATTTTTAAGATCATCTTTACATAAAATGTAAATTCTATTCTCTAACAAAAAAAATGAATTTTTTTTGTTTCAATTCTAATAGTACAACAAACAAAATGATAATTTTGTTTAGTCTAATTCAAATTAACAGAAAAGTTAATTTTAACCATAAAATGAACAAAATAATAAATTTGTTCAATCTAATTCTAATCAACAGAAATGTAACAATTCTATCGCCACAATCTAAATCAAACAAACAGATGTGTATTTACAATTAACACAGAATAATAACAGTATGAATCAACTGCAAATTTTTAACAATAATTTCAGAATTTATTTTCAATTATAAAGGAAAGAAATAAAATAGATTTTTCACTTTGATTTGATTCTGTTCAGTTCAGAATGGAATTTTTCCTCAAATCTTGATTTGCTCAGTTTCAATTCTAGTCCGCTTCATGGCGTAGGATTCTTCACCACGATCACAACGCAATTCGTTTCGTCAAATTATGTCGTCGTATGTAAAAGTTACACGCGTTTAAAGATCGGAAAATTAAATTATAAAAATAATTAACCAATTCCTCTCACCCACTAAGATTCTGCCATGTCACCTCCCCCTCCAAATTCCCTTTCTTCTTCCTTCGTCACCGTGAAACCCATAGCCGCCTAACCCAAGTCCAAATCGCACCCCCCCTCACTCGTTTTTCTGATGATCTGAAGCTTCCACGACGTCACACTCCTCGAGTCCTCCCCGGCACCCACCATCTCGGCCAACTCGCACCTCCTAGGGGTCCCCAAATCGGCCACTAACCCCCTGACTTTGAACACAACTTCCGTCAATCTTTAGACTAAAAAAAAACGATCATAGCCTTACCAATTTGTAGAGGATAAAGAGTGCTTTGATTTCATATATTAAGTTTGAGATTCCATTGTCCGGATTTGAAGAAATTGAGGAGGAAAGTTCACACAATTTCGGCCATTGAAAGTATTAGGTGGCGGCTGTACAAATGATTTAGGGTTAGACCGTATTTCCCCTGTATTTATACTGTATTTTATACCGTATTTTATACTATTTATTTATTTATTCAAGAAAAGGTTTGTTCCTTGATACTAACTCTGAATCGAACCCAACGAATGTCGTCCCTAGCCAAATACCCCGTCCCGGACACAATGGAACTTGTTTCGTAACCCAATTCGGCTGTTACGATATGTTTTTCCTTAAATTTAATTATAAATCAGTTAATTATTAAATTCAAACGTACATTTTAAATTACCGGGGCTACATACTACCTCTAAAAATTACAGAAAAATTATTTCTGGTTATGTTTTGATGATACGGTCCTAACGAGACTAATTTCGTCGAATTCTGAGACTATTCGAAAAATGGACATTTTCAAGTCGATTAAATTTGACTGAAAGTGACAAAACACATTTTCTTTCACCACACTCACATTTTAATTCAAAAAATTATGAAAATTGAAACCTATCAATAATTTGACATTCCGGTTCCAACAAAAGTGGTTTCGTCGAAAACTGAGGTCATTTGCAAACTGGCTATTTTCAAGGCCAATATATTATATTAAAATCTATATAAATTCTACAGTGACTTTTCTAAATTTTAAACTGGACATAACTTTTGATTTTTAAAACAAAATTTCAGTTTTTCAAATTCGTTAGAAAGATATTGATGAACAAATTTAAATATTTTTGGTTTTACTGAAATCCGATTTATTTTGAATCCTGTACATTTAGTTAAAGTTCAAATTCAAATTTTCAAACTGCAGCGCTGTTTTAAACTCCTTTAATAATTAAATTGAATTAATTCGTTTTAAAATAAATTTTTAGTCGTTCCTATTTAAAGTAAATTATCTTAAATATTAAAATTCCCTTAAATTTTCTAAAATAAAATTTTTAAATTGGCCCCAAAATTCCGGGTCGTTACATTTAAGAACGCATTTTCCAACGTAGCTACATGATACAGTGTACAGTATAAAGCAGACAGTATGTAGTAAACAGTGCCCAGTATTCAGTAAGCAATGCACAGTATACAGTGCACAGTCCAACATAAACATTACCCGTTGTCAATTTGTTTTCACATTCCGTGTCTTTTGAAAACGGGAAGTAATTTCCTTATGTAGTGATAACTAAATCTACTCCTATATATTGCTAACATTGCTTCAGTAATACCCGATCCATACGGACTAAAAATTATATATCAAATAAGAAAAATGCCAATTTCGTATCCATCTTCTTACAATTACACGGACCTTCTCTCTGGACCATCAAACCCTAATCCGTCCACACCTAGAGAACCAACAGAGTGGTATATCAAAATGGAAGAGCGAAAAAATGACGAGGTGCGACAATTAGAACTTGAAGTAGGAATGCATGAAATGGAAATACGATATCAGCAAGACAATCGAAATCGACAACGTGACTGCAGGTCTAACCTTATAATTCCTTGTGTTAGAGCCACGGTAGAAGAAGGCAAAGTGCAATCTGCAAATATTGTATGCTTTTGTGGTTTTGAAGCACCGCAATTATTCATCCGTTATGGAAACGACGTTGGACGTCGATATTATAGTTGTCCAGTATGTACCAACGGATGCGAGTTTGGACAGTGGATAGATGATCGTTTTCCCCGTCGAGCAACTACGTATGCTTTGGAACTAGAGGAAGAAATAAGAAAGCTGCGAAATCAAGTAAACGACCTAAGTAATGCAAATTATCGCCTGCAACGTGGGTTAAATTAGGATTTAAATATTTTATGTTATGCGTACTATGTACTGTATCGTTACGCGTCCTATCACTTGTATCTTTATGCTTTATTTTAGTTGAAAACCTTCACTGAAGTTCGAATGAAGTATGTTACCCAATAGCTGTGTAACGTTCAGGTTATCTACCATTTGTGTAATTTATCATATTTGTAACTTATTATCACTTATGTAACCTTTGTGTAAGGGTCGTTCCCAAGTGCATTAAACAAGTCAATACAAGTACGAGTTAAAAAAATATGGGTCGTTCTGCATTGACTGGTCAAGTCTTGCATAGTTCCCATAATGCAGTCATGTTTTATGGCAGAGTGGAGTCCTGTCACTCTTTTTCGAGAGTAGGAGTTAAAAGCAGGGGTCGTCCTCGGGTGCATTAACCATTTCAATACGCATAAGAGTTAAAAAAAATGGTCATCCTCAGATGCATTAACCTTTTCAGTACAAGTACAAGTTAAAACTGTTAAAGTTCATGCATTATCTGGAAACACTGAATCAATATAAGGTGCAAACAATGGTACATTATACAATATACAGTATTAGTAATTATGTTACTGATAAAGTTGATGCATTATATGGAAACAGTGATACGGTATACAATGCAAACTGTTGTCCCTTCTAAGTGCATAGTGTAGATTCCTTTCAAATAAATATGTTATCATTTTCTGCTTGTTTCATTTATTAATTCTTCGTTGTATCTTAACCATAAATTTATCATGGATATCACCTACTTTTTCTCTATGCACCAGGTTTATATCTCTAACAGAACAAAAATTCCATACACTTTGTATTCATTTCAAAAAAAATTAAAGTTTTGTTTTCAATTGCATCTATGGACAACTTGGAAATTGACGACGAAACAATGAATAATTGTTATGAAGCGTTTGAATGGTCAAGAAATAGTCTACAACACAACAAGCCTACGGTGGAATCCGGTAAAGGAGCACAAGTTCAGTCTAAACCAGTGAAGCCGAGAACAAAATCTTTGAATGCTCGATTGCGTGAAGTTGTAGCAAATCAAAGACCTGGAAAGAAGATCATATACGAAGGACAAGAAATCGATCCCCTACATCCTATCGGTCCTACGCTACCTAGTGGAGCTTACCCTATTTGTTGTTGTGGAGATGAATCTGTTGTTGTTGTTGCCAAAACTGAAAAAATGCTAGACGCCGATTCTTCGGATGTCTTGCCTTCGAAGAGCACAGATATAACCCCAATGATGTACAATGTTGTAATTTTATGCAATGGATAGACCCCCCGATGTGCCAACGTGGACTTCAATATGCATTGGAAGCGCAAGCCAAAATAAGGCGGTTGAACAAGACTGTTGCGGAGGCAACTAGAGCTGGCTATCTCAGAAATCATTAGTATTTGGTTCTTCTTGGAACAAAGTTTTATTATTGTACTTTGAATTTGATATTGTTATGTTCTACTGTTCTAATTCCTGTATGTGTTGTTTGGAATGTATTAACGTTTGAATTTGATCTTGAACAAGATTGCCGTCTTCTTGTTTACAAATGCAAAATTCTAAAACAAGACGCCAACATAACAAGGTTTGCAGATAAATCCAAATTCTACATACGAACATCAAATTAAATAGACAACTGTAGCGGTGTTTATACGCTTTGTTACCATCTGTAGCGGGTCAACCAACTGTAGCGCATTAACTGGTCACGTCTTGCACAGTTCGCATAGTGCAGTCCTGTTTTATGTCACAGTGGAGTCATGTCACTCTTTTTCGAGAGTTTTTGGAATATAGTCCAGTCCTTTGTCCTATTTGGGTCGTCCGCGATACACTTTATCAATCAAAAGAAGATTCCCTACGGTCGTACCAGTGACTAGTTACATCAGTATTTTTTTTGGGCCTCCTACACAGGCTTTGAAAATCACACAACGTAAATCAAAGTGTAGCTAGGGACCGTTCACACCATTATAAATCTTGCAGCTATATATACATATGTTAACTTACTCACAACTTATCGCACTCAAACAACTTCGTTCCCATTTTTAGAGCACATCCTTCTACTAGAACTCACTGAAGATGTCTTCATGGTTAGCGTCTACAGATTCTGAGGAACAGGCGTACAAAGACATGAGGCTATAGGAGCTTGAAGACGAATTCTAGTTCCTAAACCAAATGAGACCGCAAACTGAACCGCCGTACGAACAGGTGAACGTTCAGCGTCCATATGAAACTCAAGTCCCACCTATTCAAGTATCATCTAAACAAGCGGTCACTCAGTCAACGCAGGAAGCAGAGTTATTTCATGTACCACTGCACGAACATGTAGTTGATTCCTATCCAGTTCGCTGCTACTGCGGGTACGCGGTTGAAGTTATGGTTCGAGCAAAGGGCAACAATATAGGTCGGTGCATTCAGCGATGCCCAGCCTTTCCAAATGGTTGCAATTACAAGGAATGGATAGACCAGCCTTTGTGTTCTCGTGGAATAGCATATGCTAACGAACTCGAACGAGAGAATAGACGTGTTTGAAGTGATAATGAGCAGTTGCGATTGAACATCATGCGACTCCCGTAAGACTAAACGTAAAATGCATTGTAATCAAATTGCTAATTCCTACTCCATGCTTTGATTGAGCTAGTTCGCATGTACTATCATCAGTTTTTGTGCCTTTATAAACTATTTTATCTTTATGCTTATTGTTGTATCTCCTTATCCTACTCTACTGTGACAAATGACTCTCATGTAGCGTACATTGTAGCCATAATGGTGAACACTGAAGCCTTGATGTTGTCGTTAATATTATATTGGAGATATAATTGATTTCATATCGAGTTTATTATATAAAATGAAGTTTGAATATATATAGTTTATAATATAATTAAAATGAGCCCGAAACGCCGTGGTAATTCGTTGAAAAGTCGGGTGTGTACGACTTATACAGGATCTATAATATGGCTATGCGGAATGTATGTGATAACTTAAGCTATTCAATAGTTATGCGAATAAATATTCGAAACAATATATATATCACAAATAATTATAAATGCAGTAAAGTAAAGTAAAGTAGAGTAGAGTAACGACACCAGGATTTTTATACTGGTTCGGACCTCCAGTCCAACGTCCAGTCCCGAAGCTCCTCTTCGGCTTTTCACTAAACAACACCCACTCTTCACCCGGAGGAACAGGTTCACAACACTAGATTTACGGGCTACAGGTTTACCCACTTGATTTCACGGGCTACAAGCTTACCCACTTGATTTCACGGGCTACAAGCTTACCCACACAGGACAATTACAAGAGTTTGACTTCTGATTGTGTTCTTCTTTCAACACTGATTTGTCAACGATTGAGTACACCCTTCCTATAATCTTATCCTCAAGTATATGAATTGAATGCGAAGATTTGAAGGAAGTTAGTTGCTTGTTGAATCAAAATATGAGAAATATTATCAAGGATTCAATAAGTAACTTGAATTTGGGAGCTTTTTAGAATGCAAGAGTATTTAGAAAGTAAGATCAGAAATCAGAGCAAGAATCGGTGATTTGAAAGTATGATTTCAAGTCTATTTATAGTGTAGAATAGTTGCATTCCTTCATGAAGAGTTTCTATAAAGAGTTGTGTCCATTTCTCTTGAAATTGAATAGAAATCTCTTCACAAAAAGAAGCATCCTTTCAGAAAAATTACAGCAAGAAAAAAGGTCGACAGGTCGAAATTAACAGGTCGACAGGAATTTGAAAAAATAGCCGTTATGCACAAAAGACAATAGGACCGGTCGACAGGTCCTTTTTGGGCGGTCGACCGTTTTCTTGCTGTGGACCAGAGGACCTCGGTCCACAGTCTATATCACTCTGCACTCTTTCCCGGTCGAAGCCTGGACCGTTTGGGCTTTTTCTGTGACTTTTCAATTCCTCAAATATACAGATTTCAGCCCTAGCTAATTTCAGTTTCTAAATTGTTTTGTGCATTTGTGTTATACTTTGAGGATAGATTTTAACATAAATCTAACACGACTCCATACCTACATATATATAATCTTAGCTCCATGTCATGATTTCCATTGATCTTCACTATGATCTTTATTGATTTCCACTTTGATAAATGTGAATTCAGCTCGTCAATGATCTCTATTTCTATGTTGTCATTAATCAAAATCTTGTGTATCAACATTCTCCCCCTTTTTGATTGATGAAAATATCTTGCATATATTTTTGAGATACTGAGTAGCTCCCCCTGAATATATGCTTATATATTTTTATCTCCCCCTGTCTAAAAGCTTTCTGCACATTTTGTTAGTATAATAAAAACTTACTGTTTCCTGTAACAAAATGTTAGTGCATATAAAATGAATATTTATATGATACATGAATATATATATATATATATATGCATATTTCTCCCCCTTTGTCATCGATTAAAAAGAATAAACATCATGATAGAACAGTAATCGAACATAAGACATAAATTAAAGTACCTTCGGGAGATATTGGATCATGTGCAATTTGATAAACTGAATTTTGTTTTCAGAGACATTTGGAGAAATCAAAATCGCCTTCCTTTTATTGTGGTGTACCTGCAAAAATATATATAGAATATATATACTTTGGTACCCACTTGCTTCTTTTGGGTCCATGGGTTAGATGGAAGGTAACCATACCCAAGAGGGTTTAACGGAACCTTTAAAGATAAAATTTTGGTTATTAACTACCGAATCAAAATAATCATTGATATATTTTTCTCTGTTTTTCCAACTTACAGGAACCCAAATACTTAAGTAATCTCTATTGATATTCCTTTTCGTACTTCTAGATCTATTATACAGATCTCTAGTCATAGAAGTATTCGAATTTCTATAATAATTGGATCTAGGATGAGCATTAGTACTAGCAGTAATATTTTTATTGTACATGAAAGCATATCTAGTACTATTTCTAAGATTAGTTTTATTATATCCTAAACCACTTTTGTCATGTAAAGGTCGAGATCTAGATAAAATCATATTTAAATTATTTTGACCTTTATTAAATTTTGCGAACATATTTGCACATTTATCAAATTTATTTCCAAAGTCGCTATTGACATTTTCAAAAGAAATTTTGTTATTCTTTAAATCATCAATTTCCTTATTTAATTCAGAATTTTTCCTTTTTAAAGTACCATTCTCAGTTTTGAGACCTAAAATTTGAGATTCTGAATTATCTAAAGAAGATTGTAACTTTTCAAAATTTTCTTTTGAGTCAGAAATTTCATTTTGCAAAATATTATTATTCACCTTTAAAAACTCACATTCTTTAGATAATTCCAAATTCTTTTCAGTTAAAGCTCCATTCTCTTTTTCAAGAGACGAAATTAAAGAACTAGAATTATTTAAAGAATTTTCTAATGATTTATTTCTATTTTGCAAAAGATCGATTTCCTTTAAAAGAACATTGTTTTTATCTTCTAGTCGCTCATTTTCTTTTTGAAGGAAATCTTTTTGAGAAACAAGCTCTTCTAAGGTATTTTCAAAACATTTGGCTTGTTTTACCAAATGATTGTTTTCTTCTTTTAATTTAGAATTTTCTTGCTTGTAATTTTTTGACATAGCTAAAACGACTGTATTGAGTTTCAATAATTTTTCATGGTCTAACAAAAGATCTTTAAATAATGAATCTACACATACCGATTGTGATCTGACTTTAGCCATGAGACATTTGCTTCCTTGCTCTCTTGATTCGGCTTTGTTGCTCTTCCACTTTCTAATCCCTTGACTAGACTTCTTTATTGCCATTTGTTCTAAGATGTTGTTACGATCTCTAGAACACCAGGCTCTGATACCAATTGAAAAGTCGGGTGTGTACGACTTATACAGGATCTATAATATGGCTATGCGGAATGTATGTGATAACTTAAGCTATTCAATAGTTATGCGAATAAATATTCGAAACAATATATATATCACAAATAATTATAAATGCAGTAAAGTAAAGTAAAGTAGAGTAACGACACCAGGATTTTTATACTGGTTCGGACCTCCAGTTCTACGTCCAGTCCCGAAGCTCCTCTTCGGCTTTTCACTAAACAACACCCTCTCTTCACCCGGAGGAACAAGTTCACAACACTACTTGATTTACGGGCTACAAGTTTACCCACTTGATTTCACGGGCTACAAGCTTACCCACTTGATTTCACGGGCTACAAGCTTACCCACACAGGACAATTACAAGAGTTTGACTTCTGATTGTGTTCTTCTTTCAACACTGATTTGTCAACGATTGAGTACACCCTTCCTATAATCTTATCCTCAAGTATATGAATTGAATGCGAAGATTTGAAGGAAGTTAGTTGCTTGTTGAATCAAAATATGAGAAATATTATCAAGGATTCAATAAGTAACTTGAATTTGGGAGCTTTTTAGAATGCAAGAGTATTTAGAAAGTAAGATCAGAAATCAGAGCAAGAATCGGTGATTTGAAAGTATGATTTCAAGTCTATTTATAGTGTAGAATAGTTGCATTCCTTCATGAAGAGTTTCTATAAAGAGTTGTGTCCATTTCTCTTGAAATTGAATAGAAATCTCTTCACAAAAAGAAGCATCCTTTCAGAAAAATTACAGCAAGAAAAAAGGTCGACAGGTCGAAATTAACAGGTCGACAGGAATTTGAAAAAATAGCCGTTATGCACAAAAGACAATAGGACCGGTCGACAGGTCCTTTTTGGGCGGTCGGCCGTTTTCTTGCTGTGGACCAGAGGACCTCGGTCCACAGTCTATATCACTCTGCACTCTTTCCCGGTCGAAGCCTGGACCGTTTGGGATTTTTCTGTGACTTTTCAATTCCTCAAATATACAGATTTCAGCCCCAGCTAATATACAGATTTCAGCCCCAGCTAATTTCAGTTTCTAAATTGTTTTGTGCATTCGTGTTATACTTTGAGGATAGATTTTAACATAAATCTAACACGACTCCATACCTACATATATATAATCTTAGCTCCATGTCATGATTTCCATTGATCTTCACTATGATCTTTATTGATTTCCACTTTGATAAATGTGAATTCAGCTCGTCAATGATCTCTATTTCTATGTTGTCATTAATCAAAATCTTGTGTATCAACATTCGTAATTTTCAATACGAACTTTAACTGAATATACCGGAACCGATATAGGTCGGAATTCTGTGAAACAAGAATCGTCCAGGTCGATTTGATTAAAATTATCTATTGGGGGGAAAATTGAGATTTCATGACATAGATTGTTAGTTATGTTCAGTTTAAATTTTTAAATAGTCGCTATGGAATTTCATTAATAAACGATAACATTTATTTAATTAAATATAAAGGAATTTCTATAGATTTGGATATCGTTTTAAACCAAATTTCTGAATATTTATAAAATCATTTATTAAATAAATACAAAGGAAATTCACCATTATATTCTCCGGTACCCTATCCCATATTGAAGAACATACCACTACCTAACCTACACGTGAAGATGGCAGAGATATTCCATTCTCCATTATCTCGTGACATTAATTTAGATTCCCTACACTGACCTTTCACATCACAATAACTGTTGGCAGTCTCTACTAATTTCATATACTGTTGACATTTATTGCCAATCTTTCATATCACAACAACTGTCCGAATTGACTACTCTATGACAGAACCATTATTATCCCAACCATTATGTCGGAACCATTATTGCCAAAAAATATGGCTAGAATAATTTGACTACTCAAGACAGAGATATTATCCAGAACATTATTGCCAACCATTCTTGCCTACTGGTATTGCCAACCATTATTGCCAGACATTATTGCCAACCTTTCAAATCACAACAACTGTCCGAATTGACTACTCAATGACAGAACCATTATTATCCCAACCATTATGTCAGAACCATTGTTGCCAAAAAATATGGCTAGAATAATTTGACTACTCAAGGCAGAGATATTATCCAAACCATTATTGCCAACCATTCTTGCCTACATGTATTACCAACCATTATTGCCAACCATTATTGCCAACCTTTCACATCACAACAACTGCCCGATTTGACTACTCAATGACAGAGATATTATGCTAACCATCCTTGCTTATATATATCTGTCCTACGTCTACACTCAGGGAGAACAACGAAACTAAATTTTAAAAAAAGCAAGCAATGGATCCAAATCTATACTACCATTACTACGAAGTCATGAATCAAACTGGCGATTCCGAACTACAAATGGAGGAAGAGACGAGGAGGAGCTAGAACAACACGCAATGGTTGGGTATTCCAATTATTTTGCTGAAGGCTCAATGAACAACCGTCGAGGTAGTATGCATGGCCGGATTGATTGGCGGTATAAGAGAGACTATAAGGATGGACATGAAAGACTAATGAGGGATTACTTCATCGACAATCCAACCTACGATATAACTTTGTTCCGCCGTCGTTATCGTATGAGTCCGGCAATTTTCTCAAAAATTTATCTTGAACTTCATCAGTCAAACCCATATTTCACTTATAGACTGAACGGAGCAAAAGAAATCAGCCACTCGCCCCACATCAAAATTTCATCGGCGTTGAGGATGTTAAGCTATGGAACATCTGGCGACCAAATCGATGAATATTTCAGAATCGCAGCATCAACAGCAATAGAGTGTCTGAAAGAATTCTATAAAACAGTTGTTGAACAGTTTGGGAAGGAGTATCTACGGACGCCTGGACCAAACAATATAGGCAGGATACTATGCAGGGGAGAAGCTAGAGGATTTCCAGGTATGATTGGAAGTTTAGATTGCATGCATTGGCCTTGGAAAAACTGCTCAATGGGATGGAAAGGAATGTTCACCGAACATAAGAAAGTGCCATCAATGATCCTTGAAGCAGTAGCAACAGACAATTTATGGGTTTGGCATGCTTTTTTTTGGAGTCCCAGGTTCATTGAATGATATAAATGTTTTAAAACAATCATATCTTTTCACAGAGCTTGCTAACGGACTGTGAATAGATGTTTCATATAACGTTGGTAATACCGAACACAAAACTGGATACTACCTAGTGGATGGAATATACCCAAAGTGGAGAACTTTGATGCAAGGATACAGAGTACCATCAAATGACAAAGAAAGTTATTTCACTGAAAAAGTAGCTAGCTACAGAAAGGACATCGAATGTATGTTTGGTGTTTTACAAGCCTGATTTCATATTTTATGAAATCCTAATCGTTTTCATGATGCAAGAGTGCTTTCAGAAATCATGTATGCTTGTATAATAATACATAACATGATTGTGGAATCTGAAAGAGGCGGATGTAAGAATCAAAAAGTCTAATTATCATGACATGTTTATGGGGTCAAATGCAAAACCCCATAAAGATGTAAACTCAATGGAAAAATATGTTGATATGGTTCAACACATTGAAGATCAATCTGCGCACTTCCAATTGCGTGACCAGTTGGTGGAACATTTGTGGGTGCATAAAGGAAGAAATAGTTGGAATCATTAGTTGGTACTAGAACTTAACTATGTATCAGTGTGTAGTCGTGTACTATGTATCAGTGTGTAGTCGTGTGCTATGTATCAGAGTATTATGTATCAGAGTGTAGTTGGGTCAATAAATCTGGTTTCCAATCATAATGTAGATCGTATCATTATTTCAACAACTAGTACATAAATAATAAAAACAGATCACAATCATAGTACAACTCAACCCAACGTATAAAGCTAGTACAAAAACAACTACTACTACATAAATACTACAAACAGGTCACAATCATATTACAACTCAACCCAACATATATAGCTAGTACATAAACACCAACCAGTACATAAATACTACAAACATTCACAATCATATTACAACTTAACCCAACATACATAGCTAGTCCTTATACGAGCCATTACCGCTTCCGCTTCCTTTATTTTTCTGTACTCTCCAATCTGCTCGGTTACTAGTTCTTGCTGTAGAGGGAAAGCTTACTAAAGTCACATGTAATCATTTTAATATAATTCTTCTCTCGCCGCATAGCTTTCGTCTCCTACAACTTCTCTCATGCAATTGCTTTCTCCTCCTCCTGCTTATCTCGTAGCAAACCTTGTTTCTCCGTATGTGCTTGTCTGTGAAGCTCTCGATCATCCCTAACTGCCTTTTGGAACTCTTCGTCGTTGCGGTTTCTTTGCACTGAAAATCGATCTCTATGCTCTTTTGTCTTCTTAGCTGAATTCTCTATTGTTTCCATAAATCTAGATAACTCTGCACCGCGTTGCTCCAGCTAAATTGACTTGGCTCTGCCAGTAGGTCGTCCGTCACTAGTTCCAAATAAAGAGTTTCTTTCTTGCGAACTCGGGTCACTTCCTGGACTAGAATCAAAGCATTTCATCCTTCTAGCTTTGTTCTGCTGCTTAAACATGAAGTTGTTTGGATTCTTCCACTTCGGCAAACTTGATAGAAGCTCGAAACAGTCATGAAATTTAAATGGAAGTCCATACTTTTGTTGGTAGGCCTTTCGTGACTCTTCAATCTGTAACACAAAGTCGAAATTGTATGAGTGTATGACATTTCTAACTAATCAACCATAGTATAGTAAGTTATTTTTAAAAGTAATCTATGGTACTTACAACGTCATAAGGTGGAGCGCCGCTTTGCTACCTGTTCTGCAAGCTTGTCAGTATTGCCAGATAGTTTTGGCATGAGGCACTCATAACTCTATAACTGCCTCTAAGTGATCCCCATGTTCTTTTCCTCGCTTCCAACGAATTGTAAAACTCTGCAACTCTTTCCCAAAATTTCTGACCTTTCATATTATTCCCAACAATGCTGTCTTGTGAAATGCGTATCCACGATTTAGCAAGTGAAACATACTGCTCAGAAGTAAACTTACATTGTTTTTTCTTCCATCCGCTGCTGTTCATTCTCCTTCAGCATGATCATCCTCAATATCTTCTATTTCGGGATCCGGCTCCGATTCAACTTCGGTTTGGTGTCGTTTACTAAAAATGCCGCTTAAAGACTTCCACTTCGTCTTCTTTTGGTTATATTCGGGATTGATAGGTGCAACGTATTCTTGATTAAATTCTTCATAATTTGTAACATTTGCATCCTCATTTGCGTCTTCCTCCTCCGCCTCCTCCGTTGAAGTTTCAACATTTTCTTCGTTAGTAGGAGAGACATACCCGTACGAGAACTGTCTTCGCAAATTTTGCGTACATTCGCGGTCACGAACCTCGGTCTGTTGCGAAGTTAGATGAGGTTGTTGACTTTGATCGGTCTGCATCATCATTGACATATACGACGAATGATCGTCGTACACGCCTACCACGGGCGATCTTTGGTAATACTGTGGTGGGGCGGTAGAATGGATGGGAGGAAAGTTAGGAGGACCGAGCGGTTGGAACGGTGGTCAGTATGGATAATTTGTATACGGCGAGTAGCCATATTCGTGAGATGGCTGAAACGATTGCTATTGTTGGGCTGAACGTTGCATGGCATATGATGACGAGAGCGATTTGGACATGGGTTTCTTGACTGATGTTTTTTTCCCGGCTCGCTTGGGTGCAGAAGAAGTCATTTTTTGATGTTGAAGAGGTTGAAATTGAGAAGGTGGAGTGGTTGTGTGGAAGAGGAAGGAGATATGTTTGTATATAGGCAAGGATATGCACTAGCCGTTGGAGCACAACGGCTATGTAATACAACGGTAAAGTGTTTGCCGTTATAAGTTTATAACGGCAAACTCTTTCCCGTTATAAGTTTATAACGGCAAAGAGTTTGCCGTTATAAACTTATAATGGCAAACACTTTGCCGTTATATCCACCAACCCTTGTCCAGTGCACCAGCCACGAACGAGCTCCAAACCAGCCACAGACTAGCCACGGATGACTGAACAAGCCACACCTGGTTGCTCCGTGGCTTGTTTAGTAACTGAACAATCCGTTGTTGGTTGTGCTCTTAAATTTGCAGCCTTTTCATCTTTGTAAGGTGATAGTTGGCAAGCTACATCACCTGCTCATTTATATGTCCCCAAATTGGTCAGGTAACTTTGTTGTCTGAGTAATTTGTCCCAATATCTGAAAACTTTTGGACTATAAATTGATTACCTACCCAGTTGGTGAGTCGTATGAGGTGTGTTTGCTTGATGCTAAGCCTTGTTGAGGTGAGGCTATTACTGTTAAAGGAACGAGCAAATGTAAAATTTGGCCAACACTACCAAGGTAGGGATACACTAACTGGATGGATTGGGCAACACTGCATATACAAGAATTGAGATTACTACAATGCTAATAGTGCCCATCTGTACATACCAATGCCTCGTCCTCCTCCAGGGAACCAATAGCATTATTGATGAAGAAAAATCGAGGCCACCTTATAGGTGGTCAGCTGTCGATTCACTGATGCCTCCAGCATGCACTAAAGAGTTGTAGCTCATGCATTCTCATGGAGTAGCATACCAAGAAATATTCTTACATCTTCACCATTATTATAATTAATTTTAGTAAGTCATGGAAATATTCTTGATCACCTTCACCATTTCGAACATACATATCATGATTCAAATAAAGGTAGTGTAGATTGCTTGAAATCAAGTAAAAGGTCATGAGAATGTATCTAGCAAAGCGTACAAATTAATATATTTGGATATGAATGAGATGACCCATGAAAACCTATTGTACATAAAAATATGTGATATTATAGAACCATAAAAATAAATTTCTAGTTTAGACTTATAAAAGAATTAAAATTTAACAACAACAATGCAACAAAAAAGATACACAATCATGCCGAAAATGAATAATTCACAATGTTTGAATTACTAAAAACAACATTAAAAAATCATATATAAATCTTCTTACATCTTCAACCAATAAAAGTCTTCTTTCCATCTTTGTAACAACCTTGATATTTTATGCGAATTTTATTTATGATCTATTTTAAATTTAACATTTAATCTATTTTGAATTATATGTCAATGAATGTGATTTTAGATTCAAATATTTAAAAAAAATTAATGGTTGTAATCCAGGTATTTTATGTTGAACTAATAAAATTTAAATTATTATTTGAATTCTAATTCATGCTTAAAATTTAAATTGTAATATTAAGTTATTTTTCAAATCTATTGAAATTGAGTTTTTTCTGAAAAATTGATTTTGGTCGAAATTCGAATTTGAGCTAAAAAATTGAAAGTTTAAAAATTTGGAATTTGTTTTTTTGAATCTACACATAATGCCGAATATTTGAAAATTTTGTTTCGTCAAAATCCATTTTCGTTTGCTCAAAATCGTCAATTTACACTACAATATTGTGCAGAGTGGCGATGCATGCGTGTTCAGATTTGAATCCCTTCTCTGTTCTAGCTTCTTAGGGAAGTTTCATTGCCACATCACTATGGTAGTAATTATACGCTTAGAACTTTTACTACCTTCGGATAAGTTTATAACACGCACTCTTCTCTCAGAGATTCTGATCTTCTTTCTTTACTGATATTTTTTCTATTACTTCACCTTCCTCTGCAGATCTATTTCTTCTTCTCTGCAAATTAAAATCTCAACAAAAAAAAAAAAATCTCCCTTACAAACCAAATCAGCGTCTTTCTCTCCTCCACAAAAAATATAGTTCAGATCTAAATTATCAAGTACAAATTCAACCTCTTCTCTACTTCTATTTCAATTTCAAAAGCTAGATTGAGAAATTTACAAACCCTAAATCCAAAATCTCTTTTGTTACTACTATACCCTTGGCCTCCCTTTCTTCCACCGTTGCCTAGGACCTCAACCACTAACTTGACCATACCTGGTCGACCTTCCTCGACCTTTAGCAAATGGGCCCACTGAAAATCCAAGCCATGACTACCTTCCTCCTTAAAACCAAAAACTTTTGATTTTCTATTTTATTTAGAAATTTAGACTTGTGTTGCAATGTTGTAACTTTCTGTCTGAGAACACAAATCCACTTCCTATTTTTTTCTTTCAAACATGGTGGAATTGAATTATCTACAAAATTTCATGTTGAACACTTTTTCATATTTCAATATCCTCTTTGTTGAAATCATGAATCTTTTAGACATGTTTTTTAGCCTAGATTTCTGATCTGAAAAATTGTCTATGGCCGTTTTGATCGTATCTTCTTCAAATTTTATCAAGAGCCAGTTTTTCATTTTGATAATTAAAGATAATGAATTTGAAATAATTTTTCTGTTTATGACTTTTTCAAATTCTGAGGTTAGCTCATCCGAAATTTTAACTCGAAATGACCATAATTTTTTTTCTTTACGTGATTTTTTGGTAAAAAACTAAATCCATCTTTTTTAGCAAAAACCTTGTACCCCTACTTATAAATTGCTTGGAGTATTGATTTGTGATTTTATTTATGCAATGGTGTTAGAGAGCACTTAGTTGTGCTTGTAGTCGAAGTTGTGCATCTTGCTTTCCATATCTGTGTCCATTCCTTTGTCTTCTTCGTTTAGTGCCAAGGTGAGTTTATCTCACACTTGACTAACACACTCGTGAATGTAAATTCAACATATTTGAAATCCTATGAAATGACTAGAATTGCTTGCGGTAAGTCATATTATAATATTTATATTGAATATGTATGACAATCGATATATGACACGAAATATGCACTGGTGACATGTGTTGTTATATGTATATGTTTTGACTTGTTATGTTCGTTTATACACTATAACGAACTTGGTCTTTGATAGTACTAATACATAGTGTTTCTGCCATTTCCTCTTTTTAGCGCTATGCAAGTTACGATTTCCAAGGCTATGAGGTATCCCGACACGTATGGTCAACACTATGTAATGAAAAGGCGAAAATGAATTTTTTTGTGGGGGAATAAAAATGCGCTATTCACGTTGTTGCCTTCCTACAAAACACTGTCTTCTTCTCAGATTGTCATTTGTAGAAAAAAAGTAACAAAATTTGTCCCCAAATTATTAACAATTGATTGATTCGCCAAACCCTTAGACTTTATCATCAGCAGTCATCAATTTTTAATATTAAAACTCTAACATTATCGTCATTGTCAACAATCGATCCCAATACCTAAATGTAGCACAATTTCAACTGCCTAAATTGCTTCACCAATTTGAACTACCGTGAAAGGTACTACAAGATTTATCTATTTTTCACTACTCATGTGCTTAATCTATCAAATACTTTCTCTGCTCTATTACTGCTTTAGCTATTGTATAAAGCTTAGCTAATATCGATGTCTGTTGGGGTTTCCTTAGGATCTCTTCACAGTTAGATTTTAAAAAAGGGAATAAGAAAAATGAAAAACGAATTCCTCCAAACAAAACCTTTATTAATCCACCGATTGGTTATAAAATAGATCTTAAAAAAATTGAGAATATTATCTTAATTCCAAAACAAAACAACCTTTTCCCTTTTTCCGATACAAATAATCCAACCTTAAAAGCTTCTTGTATAGTTGAATAGGAAACCTAGATGAATACCCTAATTGGGCCTTAAAAATCTCCAAAATATATCTTGTAGAAAACCTAGTCAAAAACCGAAATTTTCGTCTCAGACGTCTAGGCAAATTTCCAAACGTCTAAAAATGCAATTTGATGTCTGAAATTAAAGACTAGATGTCTGGAAGTGCTTTTGGGAAAATCCATTGAGAACATCTAGATGTCTGAAACCAATTTGCAAACATATGGAAAACTCTTGCTGCATTTTATAACTCCTTCCATCTTTCACTTGCTATATCTTCTGTGCTACGAAGCACACATCGTCGCCTTCAACATACATTTGATTGAATATCACAAAGCACACATCGTCGCCTTCAAAATACATTTGATTAAATATCACAAATCACAAGACTCCACCTTGATATGAAATCACATCAACACTCCTACAATCACCAATCTCAAAATAAATCCATGTTACATACCTAACCACTGCCTGCAAATGATGCATCTCCTTCATGAGATGCACCACACAAAAAAGATCATAAAATGTTTGTAATACCTCAATGGCCTCCATACAGAATTTATGGCTTTACATTGCTGGCTCCACATTGATTCAGATAAATTTCTCGCTTCATCCACGAAATGAGAACTTTCTTCCTTCTCTACCGTCTTTCCAAGTATTTTATAAATGTTGTTTCTATTTCTACTAGCACGCGGCACCTCTCTGTTATCTTTCCAAACCCTTGTGACTCTACCTCGAGTTGAAAAGTTGTGGCCTTTTACCTCTAGTTGTCCTGTAAAACAAGATTTTTTTGTAGTTTTTGGAACATACCTAATTTTTGTGAGTTTCATCACCCTTCCATCATGTATCTTCAACCTAATAGAAGTTATCCCTTTAACACACAACTGCTCACCATTAGCTGATTCCACATTAGCATCTTGCTCTATATATTCAATGAATGCATTATTTTGATTACAAATGTGGAAGCATGCACCAGAGTCAAGGACCCAACTTTTGCCTTTTCCTTTATTAACACATAAAATATTGCACTCAATTTCCTCACCAAAATTCACCTCATTGTTGATATTATTATTTTGTTCATCGGGCTCTTCTTCTAAACCCTTCATCTTCTCCTTGTCCCTTTTAAGCTTGTCGCAAAATCTCGGCTAATGACCAGGTTTCCCACAGTAATAGAAAATCATGTAATCCTTTTTCATATTTGGTTTACATGATTGTCTTTCCATATTTCGAACCCTCCTTGCAACACAAACCTTTTCGATTGGAGTTCCTATTTCTGTTGCCTCTTTATCCTTTCCTTCCATAAAGTTTGTTCTCCGCATGTCCTCATTAATTAAGCTGCTAACTACCAAACCCATTGAAACGAATCCATCCAAATTTGGGTTATTCAATGCAATAATAAGCGTTTCCCAACTCTCTGGTAATAAACTTGTCATCATCAAAGCTTGTGACTCATCATTCACCTTAAAATTCATGATAGCCAATTGATTTATAATTTCTTAAAAATTATTAAGATGCTCTCCAATTGATCCATCTTCCTTAAGCCTTAGATTCACCAATCTTCTCATAAAAAGAGACTTTTTTGTTGTGGAGTTCTTTGCATAAACTCCTTCCAATTTCTTTCATATTGCATAAGCGTATGTTTCATTATCAAGAATACAAAATACTGAATTATCCAAAAACACTGAATCGACGCAGTAGCCTTCTTATCCAAAGTCTCTCATTTCTCTTTAGATAAATTGCTAGGTTTCTCCTCATTGTTCTCTAATAGTTAGTGAAGATCATAAAGATAGAGAAAATCTTCCATCTTCGCCATCTATAATCCCAAATTTCTCCCATTAAGTTTTTCAACAATTATTTTCTCCATATTCAATCCCTCTTCAAAAATTTGTGTAGAAGCTTTGATACCAACTGTTAGGGTTACTTTAGGATCTCTACACAATTATATTTTTGAAAGGGAATCAGAAAAATGACAAATGAATTCCTTCAAACAAAACCTTTATCAATCCACCATTAGTTACAAAAGAAAATCAAAAATTTGATAAGATATCTCAATCCAAAAACAAAATAACTTTTTTTCTTTTCTTCATTACAAATAATTCAACCCTAAAAGATGCTTATATAGGTGAATATAAAACCTAGGTCAATACCATGATTGAGACTTAAAAATCTCCAAATATATATCTGCAGAATACCCAGTCAAAAACAAAAATTTCCAACTCAGACGTCTGGTCCATGTTTCCAAACGTTTAATACTCAAACGTCTGGTCAAAATTTCTAAACATCTGAAACTGTAATCAGACATTTGAAATTGGAGACCAGCTTCCTAGAAATACTTTCAAGAAAATCCACTAAGAACATCCAGCGTCTGGAACCAATTTCCAAACGTTTGGAAACCCCTTGTTGCATATTGTAACTCCTTCGAGCTTTCTCTTATGATGTCTTCTTCTCTGCTACAAAGAACACATCATAAGAGAAATTGGTTTGAAGGCAACGAAGTGTTCTTTGCTATTTCAAAACCCTTCTCCCTCTTTCATTCGAGTCATTGCTATTTCAAACCAAATGAAAATAAATGTAGAAGATCTTTCAGATCAGAGAATCATAGAAAAAATTCTTCGAAGCATGACAAAAACCTATGAGCATATCGTGGTTGTAATTGAGGAATCGAAAAATCTAAGTGAACTCTCTCTGGAATCTTTGCTGGGTTCATTACAGTCTCACGAACTACGCACAAACAGTTTGAGACTCCTACAGAACAAGCTTTTCAAGCATAAGAATTTCATCGCGGAGGCTTTCGAGGATGAGGACGTAGAGGAAACTTTCATGGCCAAGGTAAGTCGATCAGATTTTTACACAAGAGGAAAGAATCAAGCAGGAAATTATTTATCTCAATCAAATCAAGAAACAAATTCAAACAATCACTATGAGAGAGGGAGAGGCCGTGGACAACACGGAGGTAGAGGAAGAGGTAATTATCAATTTCAAGCTCAATGCAATTATTGTCATAAAATTGGTAATTTGAAAAAGGATTGCTACTCCCGACCGTAAAAGGAAAGAGAAGAATCAAGTTTTTTACATGAAAATTCTAATTCAAAAGATGAATAATCTGTACTTCTTATGTTAAATGAAAAAGAGGTCTCTTTCAAAAATACATGGTACATAGATAACGGGTGCAACCACCACATGACTTGAAACAAAACCATGCTTATTAATCTTGATGAATCTGTCCAGCATGAAGTAAGAGCACGAGATGACAAACGACACTTGATACAAGGATGTGGTGATATCCCAATCCAAACTAAACATGGGATAAATTTTGTTTGTGATGTCTATTATGTTCCAGGTCTGAAACACAACCTTTTAAGCATTGGACAACTTTTGAAAAAGGGACATAATGTGATCTTCAAGGATGAGCAACGTGAAATAAGAGATAAGAGTCATACTCTTATTGCATGAATAAAAATGACAGCAAACAAGATGTTTCCTCTGAAGTTGAATGACACTACTCTTAATTGTTTTTCAAGCATTATCAATGACAAAGCAGGGCCATAGCATCTTCGTTACAATCACTTGAGTTTTAGCACATTGACAAAGATCTGCCAACAGCATATGGTCAGAGGCATTCCATATATTCAGCGACAAGATCAAGTGTGTGAAAGCTGTGTATTTGGGAAACACAATCGAGATTCTTTTCCAAGTGGAATGGCTATGAGGGCGACTCTACCATTAGAGTTGGTGCATTCTGATTTATGCGGCCCTATGCTGTAAATTCTCATGGAGGTAATAGATTTTTTCTCACGTTCATTGATGATTATAGTAGGAAAATATGGATATATTTTCTTAAACAAAAATCTAAAGTTTTTGGGGTCTTTAAAAACTTCAAAGCACTTGTTGAAAAACAAAGTGGTTATTAATTGAAGGCCTTACGTTCAGATCAAGGTGGTGAGTACATGAATAGAGAATTTGAAGCTTTCTTGAAAGAAAATGGTATTAATCATCAACTTACTGTTGGCTACAGTCCCCAACAAAATGGAGTGGCTGAACGAAAGAACTGTATTATTATGGAACTAGTGCGCAGCATGTTGAAGACAAAAAAACTACCATAATTTTTCTGGGCTGAAGTTGCTGCATCCACGTGCTATGTTTTAAATCGTGATGCTACTAAAGGAGTGGAAGGAAAAACCCCAGAAGAGGCTTGGAGTCGCCATAAGCCTTGTGTCTCTCATCTTAGAGTTTTTGGAAGCATATGACATTCTCATGTACCAAAAGAAAAGCGAGGCAAGCTTGACGACAAATCTAAAAAACGCATTTTTGTTGGCTACAGTGAGAATCGAAAAACATATAAGTTATTCAATCCGATTAGTAAAAAGATTATTATTAACCGAGATGTAATATTTGATGAGAAAGCGGCATGGGATTGGAAAAAAGAAAAAGAAAGTAGCACTCATGTATATGACAATACTTTACTGCAGCCGTCAGAAGAAGAAACACAACCCGATCAAGATGAAGTGTTGCCACAGGAATCACCAACATCATCAAGTTCAGTTTCACCACCTCGCAAAACAAAATGTTTGAGAGAAATATATGATCAAACAAGGAGAGTGCTAGAAGAAGAATTTTCAGATTTTGCTTTATTTGTGGATAGTGATCCAATTAACTTTGATGATGCTGAAAAAGAAGAAAAGTGGAGGATGGCCATGAAAGAAGAAATTGACTCAATTGACAAAAATCTAACATGGGAATTGGTGGAGCTTCCACCTGGCAAGAAATGTATTGGAGTTAAATGGATTTATAAAACTAAACGAAATGCTTAAGATGAAATTGAAAAACACAAAGCACGCTTGGTTGTGAAAGGCTATAAACAGAAGTATGGTACTGATTACCAAGATGTTTTTGCCCCGGTGGCCCGTCTTGAAACAATTCGATTAGTTCTTGCACTTGCAGCTAAGAATTACTGGAATGTTTTTCAAATGGACGTGAAATCAACATTTCTGAATGGTGTTCTACAAGAAGAGGTCCACACTGATCAGCCGTCTGGTTTCGTGAAAATAAAGAAGAAAATAAAGTTTATCGGCTCGAAAAGGCGCTATACGGATTGAAATAGGCACCCCGAGCTTGGTACAGCCGCACTGATGAATATTTCAGCAAAAATGGCTTCAAAAAATGTCCATTTGAACACATTTACATCAAGGAAAACACAAAAGGTGATGTCCTGATTATCTCCTTATATGTTGACGATATAATCATCATGGGAAGCAATGCAAAGGACATTGAAGAGTTCAAGAAAAGTATGATGCATGAATTTGAAATGACTGACTTAGGGCTGCTGCATTTCTTTCTTGATTTGGAAATAAAGCAAAATGATGAAGGCATGTTTCTTTCTCAACAAAAGTATGCAAGAAATCTCATGAAAAAATTTAGAATGGAGGATGCTAAGCCTGTAAATACATATGTTTCACTTGGGACAAAGCTGAGTAAGAACGATGATTCAAAGAATATTGATCCGATACTATTTAGGAGCCTCGTAGGAAATTTAATGTATTTAACCGCCACAAGACCTGATATTGCATTTGGAGTTAGTTTAATTAGCAGGTTTATGGATAGTCCAAAAAAGTCTCACTGGGATGTAGCAAAAAGGATACTGAAATATATATGAGGAACTTCACGGATGGGATTTACTATCAGCGAGCAAGTGAAACTCAGATCATAGGATTTTGCGATAGCGATTGGGCTGGAGATTATGATGACAGCAAGAGCACTTCTGGAAATGTATTCTTCATTGGATTAGCTGTTGTATCATGGATGTCGATAAATGCTCTATCAACAGCCGAAGCAGAGTACATTTCATTAGCTTGTGCAGGATGTCAAGCTCTCTGGATGACATGGGTGCTTAAAGAACTTAAACAACCCTTCAAAGGTTGTCCAATAATTTATTGTGACAACAATTTTGCCATTTCCTTAAGTAAAGACCCTATTTTTCATGGTAGAAGCAAGCATATACGAATCAAATATCACTTCATTCGGGACCTGGTCAGGAAAAAGGAAATTTCTGTTAATTATTGTAAGACCGAGGAACAAGTCTCGGACATCTTTACAAAGGCCCTGAGAAGCGATGTGTTCAAAGATTTTAGGATGAAACTTGGCGTCACAACAATCTAGCTTAAGGGGGGCTGTTGGAAATATAAGCTCAACAATCTAGCTTAAGGGGGGCTATTGGAAATATAAGCTAGATACTTGAACTGTCTATTTATCTTGCTGCTGTCTCTTGACTCTTCAGTTTCTAGAATAATAAATAAGTCCTTGCTTTGTAATCATATAAAAATAATGTATTTTGATGAATGGAAAAAAATGCCTTTCAGAGAACAAGTTTTTTTTTCTGTTTTGAAAACAAACATCCTAATCTTCTTACAAAAACTACACCATCAGATCATCAGAAGTGAGAGCAGTGATCGACTGAGGAGGAAAGAAAGCGATTTCAGGTTGTATGCAGTGAGGTGGGTAGTGGCTGTTTGGTGATGGATATGAATGGATGTGGTTAGTTGATTAGGTTCTGGCTGTGGTATATTGGTATTGGAGGAGATGGAGGTTGCACCTGATAGGTGGCGCTGTGGTTCGAGCATAGGACGTCAGACCCATGGTTGTAGCAAGTTTGATGAGGGTCTGAAAGTGTAAGTGATAGGAGTCGAACGATGATAAAGGAGTGGTGTTGTTCGAGAAGAATATCTAATGGTAATATAGGACGGTGTTGCTTGTTGAAGTGAGGTTTGAAGGTGAAGCCAGTGCTGAAGTTAGAGGTGATTGATTGTGCATTGAGTTGAAGTGGAGATGACGATTGTCATGTTCGGTTGCATGGCAGTTGTGGTGGTCGATGTGCTGTGATGACGTGAGTGAATGTTAATGGATCAGTTATAGGTTGCACTAAACAATTGAAACCAGATGTAATAAAAGTGGAGGAAACTGCAATGTAAACGGTGAAAATGAATAAAGATATAAAAACCATGAAACAAATCAGAGAATGAGAGTGTGAGTAACGCTCCACAAGAGAGTGTGGTGAAACTTAAGAAAATGTGAATGCGCATTCCGGTAGAAATGCAAGAGCATATAAAATGCTATGCAACAACAACAGTGCTAATGATCTGAAAAAAAGACAGCAAATGAACGCTAGAATAGCATAAATGAAAAAACACTAAAATTGCTAAAATGAAAACAGCAAATGAATTCACCTAAGTATGTTGTTATGCTTCAATATGATGGTGAATTAACGCTTCCATCTAAGTGTCTTGTTACTCCACCTAAGATCGACTACACATTTGGTGGATACATAGTTAGAAATGTTGTGCGTATTTTTGCTTGCAGTGACAACATCAAATTTGGTCATGTACATTTTTTTGGAATGGGAACCGTTCTGGATATTTTGATGGAAGCATGAAAGAGTATTAAAAGAATAAATGAATACAGCGGCTGATAAAGGATATTATATATTAACAGGCCGATGCCCAGTTATCAGCCCACTTTCATATATTGTTAACCCATGACCGTGTATTGGGTTTTATTTTCCTGTTAGCCTATAAATAAGGCTTTGTAACATGTTTGTAAACAATTCAATTTGTCAAATCAATAATACAATTTCTTCTTCCATATCAAACCTATTATCAGAAATCATTTCAATATCAAAACTGTTATTTGAAATCATTTCTAGAATCATTCAAAACTCTTGTATGGTATCAGAGCCATATAGGCTTAACAGCAATTCAATCAAAACAATTTCTGGTGTGGAAAAAGAATTTAACCCATCAGAAAATTGTCATCATTTGGGTTAATTCTCTCATCTGAGTTGAAAACTCATCACTTGAGAGTTGACCTTCATCATCAGATCAGTGTCTCGCCAAAATTCAATTTGGCTGCAACAAATCTGATCTGCTCAAGCCTTAATAGTAGAAAAAATTAAAGGAAAATCATCTTCAGCCACCAGAAAATCAAGAAATCAACTCAAGAAAGTGCCACATCAGTGCCAGTCATCAGAACAGTTGTCATCATCTGATAGGCAGCTGATTGCATCATACCTGAGCATCTGTCAAGACTTTCGACATCAAGAAGGTGATCTGCCTTAGTTTCTAAACTGTTTTGGTTCCTGATCCTTCTGTTCATCACTAAGTTCATCATGGTAGACTCAACCCCTGTACAAGGTTCTGTTCTTGGATCAACTGGATCATCAAACCCTCCTGTGCCTCCACTAACAGCAGTTGATCAACTGATCAAGACTGTGATAAGCCCACAAAGTCAACTCATCACAACCAAGCTTGATGAAAACAACTATCTGCTGTGGAAGTTTCAGGTACAAACTGCCATTGAAGGATATGGACTAGAGGGACATCTGTATGGTACCCTGCAAATTCCAACAAAGCTTGTGAATGATCAAGAAAACAAGTTTGTGCAAAATGAAGAATACATAAAGTATCACAGACAAGACAGACTGAAAAGTGCATGGCTACTGTCATCAATAAGCAACAATCTCCTACCTCAAGTGATAGGATGTAATTCTGCAAATGAAATATGGGACAACATTGAAAATAACTTTAATTCTCAATCTTCTGCTAAAATCATGCATTACAGAAGGTAGTTGCACAACTCAAGAAAGGATAACAGTAGTATGAGAGAATACCTTGCAAAGACTAAAAACATATGTGACAAACTAGAGGCTGCTGGACAAAAGGTACCTGAATCTGAACATATTATGACTATCTTGCATGGATTAGGAAATGAATATGAAGCTGTAGAGACTGTCATTTCATCACAAAGAACAATACCACCAATAGAAGAGGTACACTCTATACTATTGGCACATGAGGCAAGATTGGAAAGCAAGAAACCACAAGAATCAGACCTATCAATCAATTATGCCAACAGTTTCAAGGGAAAGGATACAAGAAACAACAATCAAACACAAAGAGGTGGTTTTAGTGGCCGAGTCAAAGGCAGGGGTAGAAACAACAACACTGGAAATAGGCCATAGTGTCAAATCTGTGAAAGGGTTGGACACACAACACTCAAGTGTTACTTTAGGTTCAATCAGAACTACACCCCAAATCAGGCTAATACAAATCACAGAAATCCTAATGCAAACATAGAAAATGTTCAACTAGACCAAGGGACTCAAAGTGACAACACAATACAGTCAGACATTGCAAGAATTGATCACATAAATGGTGAAAGTTGGTATCCAGATTCAGGAGCTACAAATCACCTAACAAATAATCTGGAAAATCTCAATACTAGATGTAGGGAGTACAAAGGTAATAAATCAGTTAGCATGGGAAATGGTGAGTCAATCTCTATTGCTCATACTAGTAGTGGATATATCAATGGTAACAAACAGTTAATCCTAAACAACTTATTAAGGGTGCCTGACATTAAGAAAAATCTCTTAAGTGTATCCCAATTTGCTAATGACAACCAGGTGTATTTTGAATTTCACCCAAAATACTGCTTAATCAGGGACATACTTACTAAAGCTATTTTATTGCAGGGCAATGAGAGCAAAGGACTATACAAATTCACTACCAGTCACTACAAAAGTGATGTGAAGAAAAATATACTGTGTAATCACAGTGAAATCAATGATGATAATCATTATAGTACTCTAGATATGTGGCACAACAAACTTGGTCATCCAAGTTATGATATTGTAAAGTCTATTCTGATTGAAAACAATGTCAAATTTGATAAATATGACTCATATCATGTTTGCAAATACTGTCAGATGGGGAAGAGTCATATATTACCTTTTAATGCATCTGAATCTGAATATACAGAACCCCTGAATTTAATTGCAACTGATTTATGGGGTCCTGCACCAATCAGTTCAGATTATGGATATAAATAATACATAGCTTTTGTAGATGCATTTAGCAGATATACATGTATTTATTTTATGAAATGCAAGTCTGAAACATGTAATATAGTTATACACTTCATAACACTAGTGGAAAAACAAACAAATTCATGTGTGAAAATCTTTCAGTCAGATGGTGGAACTGAATACAAGCCACTAAAAGACTACTTCACTAAAAGAGGAATAGTACACAGAACTACATGTCCATATACTTCTGAACAAAATGGTCTTGTGGAGAGGAAACACAGACATATTGTGGAAACAGGTTTGACACTCCTAGCTAATGCTAAAATGCCTTTAAAATTTTGGCCAGAATCATTCAGTACAGTTGTTTACTTGATAAATAGGCTGCCTACTAAAGTTCTTAAGGGATAACCCATATGAAAAGTTACTGAATGTCAAACCAGACTATCATTACCTGAAAACCTTTGGATGTCTATGTTACCCATACACTAGACCATACAATAAACACAAGTTAGATTTCAGGTCAAAGCCATGTACATTCATAGGTTATGCTCATAATTAAAAGGGATATAAATGTTTGGATGAGAATGGCAAACTGTTTATAAGCAGACACGTAGTGTTTAATGAAAGAATATTCCCATATCAATCTGAAAAAAAATAAAAACTACAAACAAAGTGTATGACACAAGCATATCCATACCATCTATACCTGTGTACTCTGAAATGATAAGTGCTGGTGAGCCAATGCATGGGAATGCCAGATCAGCACCATCAAGCAGTGACACTGATCAACATTCAGACCATAACAGAGAATCACCTGCAAGGGATGACATCAGTTGCAACAACAGTGATGATCAAAACAATGAAGCTGAAGAAAGAAACAGTGACAGTGAGAGTCATGAGGAACAACCTGTATATGTGCCTCAAGCTACATACATACATCCCATGGTAACTAGAGCAAAAAGTGGGATATTCAAGCCCAAACTTTTCACAGCTATTACCTTACTAGAAGAGCCATCAAGTTATGATCAAGCCAAGACAGATACAAGATGGAAAGAAGCTATGCATGAAGAGTATCAAGCACTCATACAAAACAAGACATGGACTCTAGTTAAACCACCAAAGGACAAGAATATAGTTGGGTGCAAGTGGACCTATAGGATCAAAAAGAACGCAGATGGAAGCATAAATAGTTATAAAGCCAGGCTGGTTGCAAAGGGATACACCCAACAGCAAGGATTTGATTACAAGGAGACATTTTCTCCTGTAGTTAAATCATCCACAATTAGGATCATTCTCAGCATTGCAATAAACAAAGGATGGACTCTAAGACAACTTGATGTCAATAATGCATTTCTTAATGGCATACTTAAAGAGGATGTATATATGACTCAACCACAGGGCTATTGTGAAAATTTAGAATATGTTTGCAAGCTCAACAAGGCTATATATGGGTTAAAACAGGCTCCAAGAGTATGGTTTGACAGATTGAAAAACACATTACATTCAATGAAATTTCAATCTGCCAAATCAGACAACTCACTATTTATCAAAAACAACAACCATTCTACAATTTATATCTTAATATATGTTGATGACCTTGTTGTGACAGGTAATGACACAGATGAAATTGAGTCAATTGTCAAAAGTCTGGACAAGGAATTTTCTGTCAAAGATCTTGGACAACTAAACTATTATCTGGGAATAGAGGTTATAAGAAGATCAGCAACAGAAATTTTTCTATCTCAAAGAAAGTACATAGTTGAGCTACTTGAAAGGACTCAAATGAGAAATGCAAAGGGAATGCCTACACCAATGATTAGCAGTCAACATTACTCTAAACACAGGGGAGAACCAATATGTAACATTAAACAGTATAGAAGTGTAGTTGGTGCTCTTCAGTATGCAACTATCACTAGACCAGATATTGTCTTTAGTGTAAATAAAGTTTGTCAATTTATGCAGGCTCCTTTGGATAATCATTGGAAAGCAGTGAAAAGAATCCTGAGATACTTAAAGGCTATAATAAATTATGGACTTCATATAAAAGCAAGCAACAACTACAATATAACTGGATATGCTGATGCAGATTGGGCATCAGACCCTGATGACAGAAAATTCACTACTGGATATTGTATTTTTATGGGAAATAACATTGTATCTTGGTGTTCTAAGAAGCAATCTACAATATCTAGATCGAGTGCAGAGGCAGAATACAGAAGTGTGGCTAATGCTACAGCAAAGATAATGTGGATCACATCGCTACTTTCTGAATTAAATATCAAGACAGACAAATCGATCTTATGGTGTGATAATCAGAGTGCAGTATACATGACATCTAATCCTATTCTACACTCGAGAACAAAACACATTGAGATAGATCAACACTTCGTCAGAGATCAAGTAATCAAAGGCAAAATAGAAGTGAGACACATACCTGCAACTTACCAGTATGCTGATACCTTAACGAAAGCTCTATCACTTCAGAGTTTCATGAAATTTCGAGATGAGTTAAAGGTTGCTGAAATTACTCACCATCAACCTGACGCAAAGCTCACCAGAGATCATTAATCCAACACAAGAGTTGACGAAGAAAGCTTTTCTGTCTCTAACCCTAGTTTAGACAAGACGAACAAAATTACTGTTAATAAAGCTCAAATATGGAAATCTAAAGATAAGATAAGCAATTTGAGCAAAGGAGAAAGGAAGGAAGCTCTCTCGTTCACAAAGACACAGTCTGAAGCATCTAAATCAACGAATCGTCGCTGGAAGGAAGACATAGAAGAAAACCCTAATCTCGATTTGAGGGGGAGTAAAAGAATAAATGAATACAGCGGCTGATAAAGGATATTATAAACTAACAGGACGAAGCCCAGTTATCAGCCCACTTTCATATATTGTTAAGCCATGACCGTGTATTGGGTTTTATTTTCCTGTTAGCCTATAAATAAGGCTTTGTAACATGTTTGTAAACAATTCAATTTCTCAAATCAATAATACACTTTCTTCTTCCATATCAAACCTATTATCAGAAATCATTTCAATATCAAAACTGTTATCTGAAATCATTTCTAGAATCATTCAAAACTCTTTTAAGTATGTTGAAATACCAAGTGACAGTCGAATCGCATTTAATGTAAAACCCAAAATGAAGGCTCTAGAAATCACTGAAAGGGCTAGATATGTTATTCTCAACAAGAAATTTGACCATATTTGTGTCAATCTTCCTAATTCAGATATGATCGGGCACACTAGTGGCATAAACACTACACCAAATATGCCATTTTGTCACATTTTTTCGTTTTTAATTTGTAATGGTAATAAAAGTTATAATGTACTAAAAGATATTGTTGTTATATACAATTATCACGGTAACTGTCATTAGCACCATTTCGTAAATTCGCAAATAGCTGGATTTATCGTGGATAGAATTGTAATTTTATTTTCTATTACTTCCTCATATTATTTCCTCTTTTGCTCCATTCTAGGATTATCGCCGCTTCAGTTTGTTCTATCACCTCCTCCGGTCTATCATTGGCTCCGTCGTTCTGGCATCGCCTCCATCATTTTCTCTTTACCAATTTGACGAAGACATTGGAGGATTAGGGCTTGGGTTCTGTTTCGTCAATCGATTGGAAAAGCACTTGGTATTTTTCATGGTTTTATAGTTTTGTTGTTTTTCGAAATTACCACCCTAATCATGCTTTTGTTTGCAAGAAATTGGTCCTACCAATTGATGCGGATAATGAATTGTTTATTTGGTTTATGTTTTCTCTGTGTTTTTTTGGTCAAGTGTACTTTGATGTTGATACATTTGTGATTATGGATGTTCGAATCATGTAGATATTTATGGATTCTTTTTGTTTGTTAGATCGAGGCATGATTGCTAACACGTTTTGTTATTGGTTTGGTAATTATAATAAATTATCATTTATGTTTTCAAATTTTGCTGATGAATTTGTGAATTTAGTAATGCTTTAAATCACTTAGACTTCTGACATCCTTCACACATACATTAGTTAATTATGCTTCGAAAGAGTTTATATATATATATATATACTGAGTATATTTAATATGGGATTTTTCTTGAAAATTATTGTAGACATATTAATACAACTATTTTGTAAATGATGTTTATCTTTTATTTATGTTGTAAATGATATCAAAATTTATCTAAACCCTGTACTTTAACATTTGTATACATGACATTTACTTTTGTTTCAACGTTTGCATTTATTGACTTGTAGCATAAGATTAAACCTGTCCAGAGTAAAGAATGGAACACTCACAATTTTATTCCTTACTACATTGCTATTTTGTTTTGAATTTAAATAATATATCTGAACCATTTTGTTTTCTTAAGTGAATTTCTTGTTTTATTCATTAAATTTGTGTAAGTAGGAATTTGGAATTATATTACTAACAAGATACTAGAGTTATTGGCTCGATATTGGAAGTGCATAAAATAAAATATATATTTTTAGCAATTTTAGCATTTTTGATACACATTTATTGTATGAATCAATATTGCTGTATTTGTTATAAAAAGCACTCATCTATGTGAAACACAGCTGCACAATAAGTTTTGTATCTACTTTATTTGGATAGTAATTCTACTTTTTGTTAGAGAAAAAAAATTGAACTTTCTATTTTACTTGTTTACTGTAATTCAGTGATTTATTTTATTACAATCTAAATTTATTTAGTATACACGTTGAACTAAGCATCTCTAGAATGAATTTAGTAGAACTTGAGTGTGTAGATTAGCAAATGTTGTCCACAACATTAGCCCAGTGGATAAGAACTTATGTCGAGGTAACAACGATGTGAGTTCAAAATCTGTAATGGCATGCTAAAAGGGTTTACTATGTGCATAACTACGAACCACTTATGTGGTATCTGGGGACCGGGCTAGGTGCACTAGGGGGTTTTACGGCTCCGATCACAAATTCAAAAAAAAAAAAGTAGATTAGCAAATTGTTTCGATTTAAAATTAATATGTCAATACGCTAATGTATGATGATCTAACGAATTAAGGTGTATGCTTCAAAGGACTTGATGTATAGTCGTCTCCTTTGAAATAGATTGACATGTTAATAACACCATGTTATATGTTTATATGTATGCCTTTATCTATTATTTATTACTAGAGCATTTTATTATTTAATACAAGAAGAAGAAAAAATTAAAAAGGTGATAAAATTATTTTTTGTAAGGGGTTACTAGTCAAGGGCAACAATTTTTTTGTTATCAATAGAAAACTGAAGAACGAAACAATCCTGATTCGTATTTTTTTTGAAACTATTGCATTCATTTTTGAAACTACCCTGATTCGTACTTTAATACAATGATTTATGAGCGAATCCAAAGCCCTGAGTATGAGCATGTATAAAGTTTAACAACTAGTACACACTCACACACACCCATATCAGTATTCATGTTTTCCACCCATTGAGTACAAGGTCTAGAATTTGTTTGAACTACATAAACTAATTTCTAACAATTGTTTCACGTTTTTCTTTGCAACCCTATAATTTTTGGAAAAGCAACCAATAATTAATTATGTTTCTTCCCTCAAAAGGTTTGTTGTACTTAGGATACTTGTGCCTTATTGTTTCTCACTGTGTGCACATTTTACTTGTTCTTATTACTTTTATGACATAATAATATAGCATCTATTTATTCTGTAATTTACACGAAATGTGAGAAAACATAGTTAATATATTTTGGTTTAATACAATTACTAGTATGTGCAAGTTAGAGCTTAAAATTATGCATGCTAATTGCTACAAGTATAAACTTGTTCCCTGTCAAGCCTGAAATTATGCATGTCGATTGCTACAAACATAAATCTGTAAATTTGTAATGCAAATACTTGATTGCCAAAATATTTGGTAATAACAGTTTACAATCATTTTTAATGACAATACTTGATTCATGTAATTGAAAAATGACAACTTATTCAACTTTTTCTTACAGGATATTGTTGGGAAACAATGGCTGAGTCGCGCACTAGGTCGCTTTCTTGAAGACAATTCGGCGATCTGGTCGGTGGTGCAAACCAGTTCGTACATGTCGCCGCCGCCTCTGGGATAAAACAGCCTTCTGAGAAAAAAATAATTGATGTGCTTGCACAACAAACCAATTCAGATTTGCACTTTCGATTTAAATTTAACTGCTCATTCTGATTTTGTTTTTAAAGAACTTTTAATGGTGGAGGAAGAAGAAGAGAGACATAAGAATAAAAAGTTCTTATTTTTCTGAGTAGTTCGGCAAAAAATAAACGTGGTAATACTTGTAAAGGAAGTCGGTTCAGATCCAAAAAATTGGATCTCAATTTTTTACCAAGTCAAATAAAAAAAATGTTTTTTTTCTTTTTATATAGTCTCATGATATGGGACTATTCATATATGAGTCACCTCACACTTATCCAATTTTTTAAATAATTCATCTTTATAAAAAATGAATCATTTTTCCAACAATCCCCCACTTGAATTTTTTTTAAAATATTTCGAGCAATTACCAGAAATATAAGATTGTGCATAAACAAAGGTGTCATCCGACTTGAACCTTTGCATAGTGAATAAGGTTCAGTTTTTACTTGAGTGACACGTAGTCTTGAACTCTATTCCTGACATCAGACCACACACAACCTTTTCTATAGTGCAATCAAATAAGCCCGTGCATTAATGGCCATGCACGTCTTTCCCAGTTTAGTGAACTCTCTAGGAATTTTGCCCAAAACTCCATAGGAAATGGCCACATTTCCACATTCACATAGGTGAATCTACCAAGAGTACTCCTGAAGGTAGGTACTCCACTCCAATTAGAGTATAGATCTCATTAAGAGTTTATATCAACTCATCCTCTAATCACTTTACGAATACATGCTTCTTAATACAAAAATTTAGCATGTTCATCTACTATCACTATACAACTTGTTTTTACCCATTGAACCTAGTTCTTGGGATCTCCAGTCATTTAGGTCGGGATACCATCGTGCGTGATTCCACAATCTCTATGCAGTAGTCTCATTCTTTTAGAATCATTAAGGACTTTCTTTCAGGTCAGTCCTTTCGTCAAAGGATCTGCCAAATTGTCATCACTTCATATGTGATGTTCTCTAACAATACTGTGCATATGACTGTCATTTCTGACCGTTGTAATATTTCAATAGTCATCAAATTTTCATCACTATGTATGTGATGTTCTCTTACAGTATTGTACTTACGACGTCGTCTTTTACCGTCGTAATAACAGTTCTATACTTTTTGCAATAGCCGCGGTACTATCGCAATCGATTACACCACTGGTGTTGGTTTTTCCCTTATAGGGATCTCAAATAGCAGATTTCTTTAGTTCCCTGCTTCTTAACTAGCTGTGGCTAGTGCTATTATCTCAGTCTCTATAGTAGACTGAGTCAAAATAGTCTGTTTCTTGGGTTTCCAAGGGACAGCTTCTTCAGCGATGCTAAATATATATCCACTGGTCCTTTAGAATCATCGGATAAAGTATTTCAGCCTGTATCAGAATATCCTTCAAGTACAACTTAAACTTTACATAATGTAATCCAAGATTCATAGTTTATTATAGGTATCTCATAACCCTCTCATTAGCATGTTAATGCTCTATACTAGGTCTACTGAAAAATATGCATAATAATCCCATGACATAGGTAGTGTCAGGTCTAGTACAATCAATGGCATTTGAAGGCTGCCAATGATGCTCGCATAAACATACTATCTTATACACTCACCAGTGTTCTTAAATAACTTTACACTGGGATCATATGGTATACATGCAAGTTTACAGTCAAAGTAATCGTATTTCTTTAGAGTCTTCTCAATTTAATGAAATTGATCCAAAGAAAATACCACTTTTTACCTAGTAATCTTAATATCAGGGATTACACTCGCCTTACCTAGATCTTTCATATCAAAATTGGCACTTAATAAGGATTTGACTGAGTTTATGGAATGAATATTTGACCGAACAATGAGAAGGTCAACTACATAAGGACATATAATAGTGCAAATGTCATTCTCAGATTTGTATTAAATGCATTTGTCACTTTCATTAACTTTAAAACCATAAGAAATGATTAAGTTATCAAATTTTTTCATGTCATTGTTTAGGTGCTTGTTTTAAACCATATAATGATTTATCCAATTTGCATACTTTATGTTCTTGACCATGTACTACAAATCCTTCAGGCTGGTCCATATAAATTTGTTCTTCTAATTCACCGTTTAAAGAACGTGGTTTTAACATATATTTGGTGTATTAATAAATAACAAATAGAAGCAAGTGAGATTAATACCTGAATGAATGTAATTCTGGTTACAGGTAAAAAAATGTCGAAGAAATCTATATTTTCTTTTTGCTTAAAACCTTTAGCTACTAGTCGTGCTTTATATTTATCAATAGTGCCATCAAGTTTTAATTTCTTTTTAAGTACTCATTTTAGCCTGTATATTTACAACCGAGGTTAAATCTACCAAATGCCAAGTCTTATTGGATTCCAGAGAATCCATCTCATCATTTATAGCCTCTTACCAAAAATCGGCATCTAAAGAAGATAAGGCCTCTTGAAGGTTTAAGGTATCCTCCTCTATAGTAAAAGCACAAAAATATGAACCAAAGTCTTTTACGGTTCTTGCTCTTTTATTTCTTTTAGGTTCAGCTTCAGAATTTTCATTAAATTTTGTTCTAATAGGCATACTTGAAGTGCCCCCGCTATTCCTTAAAAGGAAATTTTGTTTTATAAAAAATGGCATCATTTGATTCAATTATATTATGTGTATTTAGGTCATAAACTCGGTATACTTTGCTATTAATAGCATAGCCCATAAATACACATTCATATTCTCTACTTGCTGATTTTATTCTCTTAGGGTCTGGAATGCGAACATATGCTAAACAACCCTAAGTTATAAAATATGACACATTGGATTTATAATTCTTTAAAATTTCATAAAGTGAAATTTTATTCTTAGATTAGGGGATTCTATTCAGAACATAACATGCAGTCAATTAAAATATCCCTCCACCAATGTTTTGCTGCACCAAAATTTAATAAAATGGCAACTACTAATTTGGTAAAAGTCCCTTTTTTTCATCTTTACCGTTCATTTCAGGTGAATAAGGTGCAATTCTCTCATGTACAATACCATGTAAAAAAAAATCAGAATAAACTAGATTCATATTCCGTTTCTCTATCATTATGAATTCTCTTAATTTTCTTATTACTCAATTTCAGTTTTTAATGTTTCAAACAAGTCAAATGCATCACAACTTTAAGAAACACTGTCTTTCTAATTGTAAGCTTTATTTTCACATTACCAATCTCTACAGTTTTAGTGGTGTGAGGATCTCCCACCCACTTTCTGATCATCAGCAGCCATGTATATTGTGAATATATCACGATCATAGCAGACATGGTGAGAAACACCAGTGTCTACCCACCAACTCTCTGATCCACCATCAAAGTGAATCTCAGTAGTCGTAGCCGTTAAAGGCTTTTCAGTCAGGTTTGCCTGCGGTGCTGGGCTTAGCCTGTTCCGTCATTATCGTGCCATATGACCTGGTTTTCCACAGTTGTAATATAAAAGCAACTGTCCAGAATCATTCTTTTTGGTTGGTTGCTGCTGTCCTTTATGGTTTCCTTGTGGATTCCCATTCTATTCTCAACTGACTGGCTGTGGAGGCTTACTATTGCTTGAGATGTTCATATGTTTGAAATTTTATATTTTTTTATAGAAAAATATACGTAAACTCATAGACTAACATAAGTTATTCACATAAAATATTATTTTCTGCATTTTTACTTATCAATCTTAATAGTTACTTAGAACTAAATCACCTCGGCTTTAAATCAGAAAATCAAGGTATGCCTAAGCATTCTTTACGCTAGGTTTTATCATGCAATGTTCATTTACATGTTCTAATGGGGTGATATGAATGTTAGACTAAATATGCTACACGCTCGTGCACTGAAACTTCAATTAAATACTCTAAATGGCATAAACATACCTTCACTATGAGAAGCATCTTCCTTTCTGTCCATTTGCTTCATTTCCACAAAAATACCTGATAATTTTCTCAAGGTACTTGGAGAAGATAGCTTGCCATTGCGGACCGAAGGCTACCGTACCTACGACCACAACTGACAATTGCTTATCTGCGGTCATCTAAAATTGTTGAACGGGTTAACAAGGTAATCTTCTGAAAGACACTCTCAGACCAGCTCAAATCCCCGTTCGTCCAAGCCACAAGTCACTTTGAGCTTCAGAAGAAATACATTGTGGTAGAGCGCAAAGAGAATTGCCTAAATGTGGATAATTTGATGAAGAGCTAGCATTGTTTTCTCTGAAGCCTCTGGACCAGACATCGGTTTGATTTTCACCGTTCTGATCAATAGACAACACCATCCCTTCTTTGGAAAGTAATCCACATTTCTATGTTCCATCCATCAAAGAGAGTTCAGGTATTCCTAACTTCCTACTTTTAGTAACCTCCCGCAAATCTCACGGCTGCTATTGGAGGGAATCAATAATGTGACCCTGATGGTTTGATTGATACACCCGCAGTTGTCCAGACTCCAGCCTTGAGACAACTACATATCGCTAAACAAATGAAAAGATTGAAATTGGCAATGGAATTTCTAATTCTAACATGATCCGCTGAATTTTTGCTTCAGGCATTCGGATTTAGGGTTGCATCCATTATCGTTCTTTAATTTTCTTAACAGCGGTAACTTAGGGTTACAGCCGTTGTTTCGAAATCGTCTTCAAGTTGTTGGGAAACAATGGCTGAGTCGCGGACTAGGTCGCTTTCTTGAAGACGATTCGACGATCTGGTCTGTGGTGCAAACCAGTTCGTACTTGTCGCCGCCGTCTCTGGGATAAAACAGCCTTCTGAGAAAAAATAATTGATGTGCTTGCACAACAAACCAATTCAGATTTGCACTTTCGATTTAAATTTAACTGCTCGTTCTGATTTTGTTTTTGAAGAACTTTTAATGGTGGAGGAAGAAGAAGAGAGATATATGAATAAAAAGTTCTTTTTTGTCTGAGTAGTTTGGCAAAAAATAAACGTGGTAATACTTGTAGAGGAAGTCGGTTCAGATCTAAAAAATTGGATCTCAATTTTTTACCAAGTCAAAGTCAAATAAAAAAAATGTTTTTTTTTCTTTTCATATAGTCTCATGATGTGGGACTATTCATATATGAATCACCTCACACTTATCCAAATTTTTGAATAGTTCATCTTTATAAAAAATTAATCATTTTTCCAACAGATATTAAATGCTTAGCATCCTTAATTTTAGAAATCCATTAATTTCATTTAATGCCAAGGATGGTATTTATCCTTCAGTCCTTGACAATAAGTTTTGGTTCACATATATAGGAATCAGTTAACTTCATCTAATGCCATGAATTGTCTTTATCCTTCCGTCCTTAACAATAAGTTTTGGACCATATATATTTAGTGAATTGGATTATTTATTGGTGGTCCCCTTTGCAAATATTAAACTCCATAAAATAACATTTACTTTTTATGTATTAATGTATTTGTAGTTCTAGAATTTTTAAGTTATACTTATCATAAATTTTGTAAGTTATGAAATATCAGATATACAAAATAATATTCAAGTGTAATGCTAGCGTATTTAAATTAAAAGTTTATCTTACAAGTTAAAACATATTCAAAATCCCCTTTTTGTTTATATTTAAAAATATTAAACCTATTCCTTATCAAACTTAATTTATGTTTAAAACCTTTTAGAACATTTGATTTTAGAAGAAAGTAAACAAACATATGTATGTATGGGACGGCCTATGAGAACTTTGATATGAAGTTCATTTTTCCTACTGTCAATCATATTTGTGTTTTTGTTACAATATGTTATCAAAAGAGTGTAAAATCTTATGATTTAAATTTTGATTAAAATAAGATCTTCCGGACTATGACTCGATCTTTACTTTGGTTCAAACTTTATTTAAAATTGAAATTATTAAATCTCGTTTAACTTAATAAGAAGTTTTAGCATTGCGGTCCCTTTTTTAGTTTGCATGCAATGGTTATTTTTTGAAAATGATAACCCTTGAAGCTTCGATTATGATTTTGAGTCCAAGTTGAAATCAGTTAACCATGGATTTATGATTTAATGCAAAAAAATTGTATTTCAACTCAAATCTGGTCCTGACATAGAAATGAAATCAATAAACAAAGGCGGATTAAGTACCGATTTAAGGGTAATGTGCTTAATTCTACATATTGGATATCATTTTCTATTTTAAATTAGTTGCATATATAAGTATGTAATAATATGTTCAAATCACTATCTGATTTATTAAATCACTATTTGGTATCTTGCCACTATGGAAGGTACATTAACAATTCGAAACCTTTGCATCTTCACTTTGCATTTCCCACTATTGTAAGGCCTCCATGCAATTTCTGAATGTTGATTCATTTACATACCATAACTCAAACAAGAATGAGAGTGAACTTAATCTTCTTTTATCTCATCTTTGATTAACCAATCAACTTTGAATTTCATAGTCAAATGATAATTGTTGCCAACTTTCTTTTTTTATCTTCAGTAAAAACTGCTGCATATCTATATTTCAGTAACAAAAGATAATTTATACTAAATTGCATTCACTATGATGAAAGGCATATGTAGCCGAAATTCGTTCTTTTATTTAAAGAATAATGAAAGGAGGAAGACATGCTGAAATGTCACGGCTTATTATGCACCATCCAATAAATTTTATGGTATACACTCAGCTTTTAACAGGGCATATTCTTAGTTATTTTGGGAGCATATGGGATCTCTCAATAGTTATCCGAGCTTAGGTCACTCAGTTTTTAATTGTATTGCATATGCTCAGTTTTTAACTGAGCAAACTCGCTCAGTTTTTGACTGGGAATAGGCTCGGCTTTAACTAGACATATGTTTAAAAAAATTATTAAAAACACTTCATTATACTTATCGTAGGTCATAAACGTCATTGTGTATTATGTTTTAACTAGGTATATGTTTTAAAAAAAATCACGAAATCATTTTTTATTTTAGATCCTTATATTTTATGAAAAATAACCTTGATCCTTATGTGGTTCAATTTTAATTCTTTGCATTGATCCATTACAAATCATGTAAAAGTTTATAAACTAGTCGCACTAAAAAACATAATGTTCTATTATCATTTGGGCTCATGTAGAGCTCTCTTTTTAGCTTATAATGTAGAAATGTCTATGAGTTTTCTTCCTTTTCGGTTTATACTATAATTTGTATCATGGTTGATTACTGGTATTCAGTATTGATAATTTAAGCTTTGTAGTTGTAGGTATGATAGTAATGAATTGTCTGGTAAAATAATCTTTGCTGCCATCTGATTTTTCTTGCAAGCGTCCTAAGAGCTGGACCATGTTGCTTCATGATTATATGGTTGCTTTTAAACAAATGTATGTTATTAAATTATTAAGAAATTTTAATATGTGTTTTATTAGTATCTCTTTATGTTTCTTGCTTTTACGACATAACCCAAAATCATATTTTGCATTATAAAGTTTTCCTATCATTTATGAAGATAGATGACAAACTACTGTATGTTTAGATTTAGGATTCAGGCCCAGAGCCGACCCATGGCATAGGCGAGGGAGACACTTGGCTAGGGCAGCAACAAACTTATTGGCAACCAAAAAAATTCAAAATTTGTGATAATTATTTAAAATCGACTCTAATTGAATCTCATAGATGCCAACGCTGCACCAAACTCGAAGTTGCCGGTCACTTTCTCAAATTCCGACTGTAGACACTATCTTGAAGATTCCAATTGGTAGCACAAATCCTAAGTATTTGCCCTAAACGATGTAAGTGTAATGGAAGTATATTTATAGGTTATAGTTTTGTAATTAAATCTGTATATGATTTGCCCTAATTTGATTTCAACCTCTATCTTACTACTTTCTAGGTAGCTCATCCTTCCTCCATGAATCTGTGTTGTGTTGGGAAGAAAAATATATATTAATATCCATTTAATTAGATTTAATTGGTCACTGAATACGTAGTTCCTGCAATTATGTTGATGTTAAAGAGTTTTTTCCTCTTCCATTGCAAGTCACGTCCTTTATGCATTTTGTAAGGCGCAATGTAATGTGAATCTCCTTGAAGGATATTTATCAACATATATTGTTTGTACATATCCTTAAAGCCATGCCTGTATCGTTCTTTTACCTTTTAAATATTTCATGCAATGTATTTTCTACTAGTCATATACTTTTAATATTCACCGATTACAGGATCCAGATCTTGCTATCTATATGGAATTTTTTGATCAAGCATGGAAGGAATGAGTGAAGATGAGGTTGAGGTATGTTAAAAAAATGATGGAATATAATTTGTTTAAATCTATATTGAAACTGTTACACGTTTGCTGCTTTGTTGCAGCAACCATATTTTTTTTAAAGATAAATTAGGTCAGATCTGTTTTGAATGTGTTTATGAAGTCCTGTTTTGAAATTAGTGGTAATAAACGTTAGCATATCCATCATAGAAGCCCTGTTTTGAAATTAGACCTGTTTTGAATGTGTTTGTGAAGTCCTGTTTTGAAGCTGCTGTAAAAAAATAATCCATATTATAATTCATTTAAACATCAATATTTATTTCTTTGCACAAGTAAAACATATTTACAACAGAAAATAGTTCATATAAATTGTCAAAAAATTAGTATGGCCAAAGCTATCAAAATCAGTATATCCATCATAGTAGCCATATTCCAAAATTAGCTTGATCATACCTCTAATTCACATGCATCTTATTCACATATCTAGAGTTGTCAGTGTCTTTTTAATTACCTCAGCCATGACCAAATGGCTGTTGCTTTATGTTTTTACTACTATATACAGTTAACCATTTTTCTTAATTGATTTTTTTGCTGCATTTTGTTTCAATTTTTTTTGCATAGGCAAATTTTTTGGGACGAACTGTGTAATAGATGTATCATCACATTTAGTATGCAGCATCTAAAGATATTTTCCATCTTTTTGTGAAGAAAAATATTGGAATAACGCGTGAAAAAGATGAGAAAACAATTATAACTTATTATAAATTGCAAGTTTATGTAACTGTTATTAAAACAATGTAGATTGTGTGTTTGCCTAAGTTTATACATGTATACCAAGCAAAAGCCTCCGCCTTACAGTCATGGTTCATATATTTTAAAACAAAAGGCAAAAACATGCTCTTTTATGTTAATCATAACTTATTTTTATGTAATCTTAAACTTTTGCACTCGCTAAAGTAAATTATTCATGATCACAGGCGGTTAGAAGTATTTTAATTATGCTATGTTTGCTTACATTTGCTGAAGCAAATTGCACACTTGAATCAGAAGACATCAGCAATAAAGGCAAATTACGAAGAATGTCGGTTGGTTTCACCGGGACAAACAGAAGACACAGAAGCAAATTCTGCTCCCCAATAGATAAAAGTACTCAATAGTTGTTGATACTTCAAAGTTATGTATATGCTTTTTATTTTGTCATTTATAAGCTTCTTAATTTGTTTCTAGCTTGCGATGATTTAAACATTGTTGTGATACTTTGAGGTAATTTAACATTATGGTGATTGTTACTTATGGCATATGTTTGTGTGATGAATTTTGATATTATTCATGTTAAATCTTTCTCCGGAGATAAATTCATAATTTTCTGTATATATATGATGCAGAAAACTAATTTGTTTCATGCTGCAATATATCGTTTATGATATATTGCTGTAATTTTTGACTGTTACATGTTTTGGAAATTTAATAACGGTTATAAATGTTACAAGTTTCACTTTAGTCACGATCATAAGCATCATAAATGTTTTACCAGAAACATTTATAAGGGTTATAATTTTTATATTCCTAATGATAATAAACGTAAGGAAAGTTCCATTTGTCACAGTTATAAGCGTTATAAAAATATACTGCTGGTAACGGTTATAATATCTATAATGAAAAATTGCCACCCACTCTGTGACAACAGTTATAACCATTATAAAATTACTTCGTCACGGTTATAAGCGTTACCAATACCCTTTTTTCGTGTTGTGAAAGCTACTGTTGTGGCATGTATGGCTGCTGATGAAGCAGTAAAGATGATAATCGATGCTATAGAGCAAGTTGGTGGGATTTATGTTGTAACTACATATCGAGGAAATGATGAAGTCATTGTAAAGAGAACTAAATTAGGGAAACCACAACTCAACAAAGCAAGGAACATCCAGATCCTCACTTCCAACACTCTTCAACCAGTAAGTATTTTAGTTGAATACTGGTTACAAAATGCTAATCCAACCATTAGTGTGTGTGTGTAATTTGTTTTATTTCTTGAACTGAATCGTATTTTTTATACCCTAATCAGAAATATAATTCTGTATGTTTATTATACTAAATATGAAATCGGATAATTTTATCATTGACATGGTCACTGAATGCTTATCGGTGGAAGGAAGCTATTGTTCTTGATCCAGATCTCAAAAACTAAATTAAGACAGAGATGACAAAAATCAAGATATCCAACTTTTCCTATACCCATATTTTTATTTTACTTCAGTGTTATAGGCACTCTAGATTGAGTTTTGGTATGTTGGGATTTTTTTTTAATTGTTTTAATGTGCTTATTATTCTTGCAGATAAACGATATCCATTATTCACTATTATTTTGATTTCCATTACATCAAAAGAATTCGATCAGTGCTTATGAGGAATTTTAGTGAATTTTAACAATAAAATATAGTAGACTTTGGAAACATTAGCTGCAAATGAACACTAGATTTTCCACCACATGCCTAATGAGTAACTTGTAAAGATTCCATGAGCCATATTGAATACAGGAGTATATGGTTCTATGCATACAAATCTTGGTTCAGGTAACGAGGCATGCCTCTAATTCTTTTTTTGGACAGGGATTGATGTATTATGTGTACATTTATTGAGGAAATAAACATGGGCATGTTGTTTAAAGTTAGCATTATCTTTGCTCTCATCCCAAAAGCATTGTACATCTCATGTTATAGTGTATGTGGGAAACAATGGTTCAGCTAAGTTGTGGACTAGGTCACTTTCTTGAAGACGTTTCGGCGATCTACTCAAGGTGCAAAGTAGGTCGTACTTTTTGTCGCCGCCTCTAGGATAAAACAATGTCTTCCTTGTTTTTTCTTTCTATATCAGATCAATTGCACATATTACTCCGATTTTGTTTGCACTCTAATATATTACTGCTCAAGTTTTTTTTTTAATTTTGTAAAAGAATGGTGGAGGAGAAGATAAAACATATTTTTTTAATCTTTTTGAGGAAGAAGAAGAGAGAGTGTTTTTCTTCTATATTCCTTGTATTCTGTATATTTCCTTGTCTATGACCAATTTCTTATATAGAATAATTGGTAGCTATGTTAGTGGGAGGAAAATTGGACTACAATTAATGCCATATTAAATGTACAAAACATTAAAAAAACTTGCAATTTTTAACGTGTAAATTGCATACATTTCAAAAGAGATGAAATGTTAATATAATTATTATCATTTATTGCAAATTTTAATACCATGTATTAAAATAAAGAAAATGGACAAAATATTATAACTTATACAATGTAAATCGTATATATTCCAAAAATAACGAAGATAGTAAATTTATTAAATTTTTTATCATTCATGGCAAGCATGTGTGTGTATATACATAACTGTTATGTGATGTAACAACTCCCAAAAGGAAATTAGTAATACAAAATATAATACCATTTATATTTTTCAATGGCTCTATGCATTAATGGCTCATAAATATGTTGTCTGTAATAAAATTTTAACATCTCAAAATAATAATGGCACAAAATATGTTACCGTTATTAACTCATAACGGCTCAATTTTTATTTATTATTATTTTTTATTTAATAAATTTACAAAATGTTCCAAAAATCCCTAACTTGGATTTCTTTAAAAAAATCGAGCAGTTCAAAAAAATACATAAGATTGTGCGTAAACAAAGGTGTCTTCTGACTTAAACCTTTGCATAGTTAGTAAGATTCATTTTTTACTAGAGTGACATGCAGTCTTGAACTCTATTCCTGACATCAAACCACACACAACCTTTCTAGAATGCAATCAAATAAGCTCGTGCATTAATGGCTATGTACGTCTATCCCTGTTTAGTGAACGCTCAAGGAATCTTGCTCAAAACTCCATAGGAAACGACCACTTTTCCACATTCACATAGGTGAATCCATCAAGAGTACTCCTGAAGGTAGGTACTCCACTCCAAATAGAGTATACATCTCATTAAGAGTTTTTATTAACTCATCCTCTAATCACTTCACGAACACATGCTTCTTAACATATAAATTTAGCATGTTCATCTACTATCATAACACAACTTATTTTTACCCATTGAACCTAGTTATTGGGATCTCCAGTCATTTAGATCGGGTTACCATTGTGCGTGTTTCCATAATATTAAGGCAATAGTCCCATTCTTTTAGAATCATTAAGAACTTTCTTTCTAGTCAGTCCTTTCATCAAATGATCTGTCAAGCTATCATCACTTCATATGTGATGCTCTCTAACAATATTGTGCATGCGACTGTCATTTCTTACCATTGTAATATCGGTTCTGTCCATGTTTCAATAGTCGTCTAATTGTCATCACTACATATGCGATGTTCTCTTACAGTTTTGTGCTTACGACTGTCATCTTCTATCGTTTTAATAACGGTTCTGTATTTTTTTCAATAGTCGTGGAACCATCGCAATAGATTACACCATTGGTGTCGGTTTTTCTATATGGGGATCTCAGTTGGCAGATTCTTTTGTTCTCTGGTTCTTCACTAGCTGTGGCCAGTGCTATTATCTCAATCTCCTTAGTAGACGGATTCAAAATAGTATGTTTCTTGAATTTTTCAAGAAACTCCTCTAGTGATGCTAAATATATATATATTCATTGGTCTCTTTTGAATCACCATATAAAGTATTCTAGTCTACATCGGAATAACCTTCATGAATAGCTGGAAACTTTTTACAATGTAATCCAAGGTTCATGGTTTATTTTAGGTATCTCATCACCCTCTCAATAGCATGTTAATGCTCTATACTAGGACTACTGATAAACTTACATAATAATCCCACGACATCGGCAGTGTCGGGTCTAATACAATCATTGGCATACCGAAGGTTACCAATGATGCTCACATAGTCAGACTGTCTTACACCTTCACCGGTGTTTTTGAATAGCTTCACACTGGGACTATATATTATACATACAGGTTTTCAAAGTAATTGTATTTCTGTAGAATCTTCTCAATATAACGAGATTGATCCAAAGAAAATCCTTTTTCGGACCTAGTAATCTTAATACCAAGGATTACTCTGGCCTCACCTAGATCTTTCATATCAAAGTTGGCACTTAGCAAAGATTTAACTTTGTTTATGGCATGAATATTTGACCCAAAAATGAGTAGGTCATCTACATAAAGACATATAATAGTACAAATATCATTCTTAGATTTGTAGCAAATGCATTTATCACTTCATTAACTTTAAATTCATACGAGATTACTAAATTATCAAATTTTTCATGCCATTTCTTACCTAGGTGTTTGTTTTAAACCATATAATGATTTATCGAATTTGTAAATTTTATTTTCTTGGCTATGAACTATAAATTATTCAAATTGGTCCATATAAATTTCTTGTTCCAATTCACCATTTAAAAATGCAATATTAACATCCATTTTAAAATTTTGAATATATGCAAGTGAAGTTAATGCTTGAATGGATGTAGTTCCAGTTATAGGTGAAAGTTGCCAATAAGGTCTATATTTTGTCTTTGCTTACATCCTTTAGCTATTAAATGGGCTCCATATATATCAACCGTGCCATCATATTTTGATTTCTTTTAAGCACTCATTTATTGCCTATAGATTTACAACCAGGTAGTAAATCAAATAAGTGCTAAGTCTAATTGGATTCCAAAGAATCCATCTTATCATTTATAGCCTCTTGCCAAAATTCGGCATCTAGTGAAGATAAGACCAATTGGAGTTTTAAGGGATCCTCCTTTATAGTAAGAGTACAAAAATCTGAACCAAAATCTTTAGTGGTTCTTGCTCTTTTACTTCTTCTAGGTTCATTTTTAGAATGTTCATTCGGTTCTATTCTTACAGGTAATAAATTACTTGATGTGTCCCCACTATTCCTAAATTTAAAAAGAAATTTTGTTTCATAAAAATCAGCATCATTTGATTGAATTATATTATGTGTACTTATGTTATAAAATCTAAATGCTTTGCTATTAACAGCATAACCAATAAATACACAATCATATGCTCTACTTGTTAAATTTATTCTCTTAGGGTCTGGAATACGGACATATGTCAAGCATCCCTAAGTTCTAAAATAGGATACATCGGGTATGTAATATTTCAGAATTTCAAACGGTGAAATTTTACCTTTTTGATTTAGGGATTCTATTTAGTACATAACACACCGTTAATAATATATCCCCCACCTATGTTTTGTTGCACCAGAATTTATCAAAATGACAACTGCTAATTCAGTAAAGGTCCTATTTTTTTCTTTCAGCTTTACCGTTCATTTTAGGTGAATAAGGTGTAATTCTTCCATGCATAATTCCATATAGTTTATAGTAATTCAAAATAGAACTAAATTCATATTACGTTCATCTATCACTTTGAAGTCTTTTAATTTTCTTGCTTGATTGATTTTCAGTTTCAGTTTTGAATGTCTTAAACATATCAAATGCATCACTTTTATTTTTCATGAGAAATACATATGTGAAATAAGAGCAACCATTAATAAAAGTGATTAAAAAACGGTGTCCATGTCTAGTCAATGTTATTCATTTTCACACAAAATATACTCATTGATTATTAAATCTACGTCATTTGAGTAATGTCATTTCTTAACGACATTTTCAAAAAACAATATGCATGTAATTTGTGTCCATTTTCATATAACATTATTTTTGTTTATTATGCTAAAATACATATAAAATAAGCTACAATTTTGACAAAAACCGAACGGATAATTTTCGGATGTGGATACCTTCGTATCTGTATCCATATCTGCATCCCTTTTTTTGGATATCAGATATATTCGTTTTTTCGGATACGGATATGGACGGATTTCGGATTTTTCGGGTATCCATTGCCAATCCTAAGTAAAACTATGCTGATCTATCGCAGAACAAAGTTTGAAAAAGAACATAGTGGTATCACGGAATCTCCAATGAATATGCATGGATTGGGTGTTTCTGATGACTTCAATATATCAAACGATAATAAAAAAGAACATTTTAAAGCTCTTTCCTTAGTTTCAGAAAATTTCTCCTTTCTCCTTAATTCTCAGATATTTTATTTTTAAATCAGTTTACCATTTTTCGTTTATTTATTATTTCTCTCACATTATTTCGCCTCTTCTATCATTTTACATTTTGACATAGACATTTTAAAGTTTACACAACTATTAACAGTTAGCTTTTAACATTTTATATTTAGGTCCACATATTTTAATTAATTATGAAACCCAAAATTTAAGTAATTTAAATAATTTTAATTAATTAAGTAATTAATATTTATTTTATATTCTATAAATGATAAAGTAATGTTTTTTGGCTCCAAATACCTACACTTTAAATTTTCTATAATCATTTAAGTTTCTCTCAAAATATTTTACATTTAATATCATATACTACAATTAATTACATAATATTAAAACTATTTAAATAACTTCAGTAAATGTTTATTCATTGATTCACTGAATAAATCACAACAATATTAACCATATTCATTTTAACAAAAATGAAAGAAAATCATATATATAAGACACGCCACTCACATAATATAAATCATACAGATAAATAACTATCATAAGTTCAAAGTTGTCACTAAAAGAATAAAGGCTATTTCCGATGGCTCAAAACGGTCGGCGGCCGCCGGAAGTCGTCAGAAATAATCATCGCATCTCAAGGCGTCGTTAAATAGAGTTTTTGACGACTCTCGACACAGCCTGTCAATTCTATTCTCGACGGCTAGAGTCTGCTGGTGTTGGTTTCTGATGGCTGACTACAGTTGTCGAAAGCCATTGGAAAACTGATACTTATACAACTACCAATAAGTCGTCACCAACCATCGGAAAACCTGCATTTTTTATATTTATGCTGTTATTTAGCCTTCTAACTACATTTCCCACACAAACCACTAACTCAACAACAATGTATAAACCCCAAAATACCATATATCAGCCAAATACTTAAATGAAACCAATTCTAACTTTATGAACCAACAAAATCAATGCAAATTTCACTACCAACTCAAACCACTAATTATACAATACAGAAATTTGTACATACCACATAGTTTACCATCAAAATAACAATAAATATATCAAGTCTGCCATAAAAGGCTAACATCATAATATGTACAAAATATCAACCCACAATTTAGTCAAGCACAAAGTCATGCACATACTGCCCAAAAAAATTACCCCACACTCAGTCACTGATCATCTACGGAACTTGTAGAGCCAGCTAAAGATGGAAAGTGGCCATGCTGCTACATGAACTCGGTCATACGCCACTCTAGAAACTGTGTCATCTCAATGATCTGGCAGTGATTCTAGTCCTCAAGTTGCTCCACCCTAGACCTCAAGTCTACCTGTTCCGTCTCTTAGTGCTAGCCTGTAATAATTATTTAATTTTTTTCTTAATCATGTGTGATTATAATAATTACCTATAACTCGTAAACATTATTTTATTTCTAACCTAAAAATTAAATTAAGGAAAAAATCGATTACACTTAATTTCCAAAGCCATAACGCCTGTTCCGCGTCGTTGGATCCATCACCGACTGAAATATAACGTCCTCCTCATCTGTCGTGACTTGCTCTTGCCCGTATCAGATAGAAGCTGCTGGCGCTGCTCCATAAACTCTGTCTGCATGACCAAATAAGAACATAGATAAAATTAATATCATGATATCTTATTCAATTATAACTTAACAATTACTACAAATACTACATAAAATGAAATATTCTTACATGGAACTTCCTAGATTTCTCATCGTGCCATGTATATGAGACAGTTACATCCAGATTTACATGCTCGATGACATGTGTACAAGTGAACACGTCCATATATGAGACTGGATCCTACACCTCAGCCTCCCGAATTTGATTATTACATACAATTATTATACATTCAAAATTATATAGCATATTAACTTTTTATAATTCGCATTTATAAAATTTACCAACACCCGTTGATACTGCTGAAATGATTTCGATCTTCCTCGATGAGTGATTGGATTTATATTCCTATTTGCAGAGTTTCTTTTGGACTCTGCCTGCACATTCAAAATTTGATATATTATCTATCAATCAAATATTTTTGATATTTAAAAGAAAATTAGTACACTTACCTTCACCTTAGCAGTATTCCAATATCTGACAAAACCTTCCCACACTACCATCCCTGTCCAGCGATGCTTTTCCATTTTTCTTCTCTATCGATGATATGTTATCCATATAATTATTTCTCATCTTCTGCATCCAATAGAGTCGGGCCAGCTGTAAGTCGTGAGTCTGTATATCCAGTCTGACCTGTATTTCATGGTAAACAAACATTAAGCAGTAAAATATGTACAGTATATCAGCGAAAAAAAAAATTTTAATGGAAAAATATATAGAGGAGTATACTTACAAGGATGTCCTACCAAATGCACTCTATGATGTGAGGTGGGATGGTATCCCACTTCAGCCAACAGGCTGGCATCCTTGCCTTATACGTTGTTTTTAACACATCTAGAACCACCTTTGAAGGTTGTAGGTCGAAATCCCTATATTAAATATGTTATACATAAGTGTATAGTTGGTAAAAAAAAATTAGCATGCGGAATAAAGTTTATTTTTTACCTCTCGGTGACTCTAGATACTAAGAAAACGTAGAACGCTGTGACTGCTGCGATGGACCACAACCATCGCCCGAAGAATGAGAAGAACTCCTCCCTCTCGATGACATATGTATATACCTATCACATACAAATCATTTTAAAAAAGAACAATAACATGATTTTGAAATATATTTTACCGTTAACTGACACAAATGATATAAGTTGCTAAGTAAATGACATGAAATAAAAATGAAATTGTATATACTTGTATTGATGGGTCTCATATTCCAAGGAGAAACATATTACATTGCAGTTTTAACATAAATAAATAGGAAAAACTACATAAAACATAAAAGATGGAAATAATGATAAGCTGATAATATTCAAGAATTTAACAGAGTTACATGAATTGCAAAATATATGTCATACACTACATAATTACATATAACTAGAAAGATAATACTCATCATTAACACCAATCATCATCGTCTTCTGATTCGGAATCGGTCTCATTCTATGATCTCGAACGCTTCTACTAAAACGTTTGATTCACCGATAAGATGTCCAAAATATGTATGATCTTATTCAATTATTATTTCATTATTTTGCTCAAGATCTACCTGGTAAGCTTTTTTATATGGAGTATTTTTTCCATCGAACGTAAATCTGGCCTTTGTTTCAAAAACTGCCGACAAATGTGCTTTATCATTCTTTAGAGACGGATAAGGAGCGTAATAAACTTGGAATGCTTGTTTGGCTAGTACAAAAGGATCATACTTGTGATAGTATGATGTATGCTTTATTTCAATCAGATTATAATCCTTGTGCGCATTAATTACAAAACTTGGAACATTACTAAACCAATTGCATTTAAATAGAAACACCTCCTCCATGGTCGTGAAAAATATGTCGGTTGCAAAATTTGTGTTAATACTCCATAAAAATCATTTATGTGATTTTTTGGATCGTCGCTGCCTTTAACGAACACATATGTATTATTCGTTAATTTTTCAGCACCGTATTCTTTGGTGTTAAATTATATTCGTTAACAAAATATATTCGATGGCTTGACCACTCTTTTCGGTCCCATTGCAAGATGTTTCAACCCTTCATCAATAACACAATTTCTGGGTTCGTAAACGTAATTTGAAAATCAAGTGGAAAATTCTTTACTGAGATCTCCGTTTGGATATTCACGTTCATAAACACTGTATATATAAAAAAATAGTACATTAGATTATACATACGCAAGCACTATTGAAATGAATAAAACACTAATTGATATTTCAAAGTACCTAACAAATGATGCAATTTTAGCATAATTTAGAAGAATATAAGTGTGTGCTACATGAAGATCTTTATCGTCTAGCCATAGGTCTACACATTTCCTAGAAGGTCGACCATATTGTCTAAAAATAAATAACATTGTTTGAGACGATTCTTGTTCGTCGCCTTCGTCATTACGAGAAACACTTCAAATGATATATTCATATTATTACTGAAATAATGAGAGAAAAAGAATGAATCTACTTCTTTGATGTAGATTTACATATTGAACCTTCAACTCGTGCTTTTTGTCCCACTCTTTTCTTCAAATGATTCAGATCTCTATGCAAAATTAATTCACATTATTTCATATTTTAAATGCAATTAAATTTATAGGTAACATGTTATATATACCTCTCTAATGGATACATCCATCCATATTGGACGTGATCTCGAAGTCGTGCATCACATGTGAGGTGAACAGGTAAATGCTCCATTACATTAAAAAGAACCTGGAAGAAATATATTCTCTAATTTGCAGAGCAATATAGGAATATTTACTTCAAATTTACATAAATGTTGCACTTTTAAAGTAATAGAACAAAGCTCTTTGTAAAACATACTAAGCTCCGTTACTAACTTCAAACTTTTAACGGCAACGGTTCTTTGAATAAAACGAGAAATAAACTTTCCACCATTATGTGACAGTCGTGACTTTTCATTCCGCTAAATTTACCGTTTTTAAAGTCAACACATCTACAAAGGTTTGATGAAATTCCATCAGGAAATCTTAACCCTTCAACTCATTTCAACACAACTTTAACTTGATTATTATCTAATTCATAACATGCTTTGTTTTTTTTATTGTCATTTAGTTTCATATGAAGCTCCAGACATTTACATAATTCTTCTATACTTGATTTCAAATCTTCTTTAGTCTTCCCTTTCACATTCAATATTGCGTTAAAGACATTATCAAAAAAAATCTCATTCTGCATCACGTCAATATTATGACGAAGCAGAAGATGTTTCCAATACAACAACTACCAAAAAAATATTATTTGCACCAATTATGAACAGTCGATTTGCCTTCAATTTCTGTTTGAACTCCAGTTTCATATATCTTTGGATAATCTTTAACTTGTTCGCATATGTCTTCGCTTGACCATATCATTGATGGTTGTTAGACTTCTACTCTATTAGCTAAAAAGTTTTTCTTATCTCCTTTGAAAGGATGATTTACATGGAGAAAACATCAATGACATTCAAACCATGATTTTTTTTTTACCATGCGGTAAAGAAAACACTTGTGTTTCTTCCATGCAATATGGACATGCTAGACGACCAACAATACTCCATCCTGAAAGCATTGCATAGGCAAGAAAATCACTCATAGTCTATAACAAAGAAGCAAACATACGAAAAAAATTCGCCTTTGAAACATCGTATGTTTCTTCTCCTTCGTTCCACAATGTTTTTAATTCTTAATTCAACGGTTGTAAATAAACATCAAATACTTATGTCAGATAGTCGGCGTCAGGAATAACAATAGTAAGAAACATATATTGCGTTTTCATACACATCCATTGAGGTAAATTATAAGGGATCATGGTAATAGGCCATGATGAATATTTAGCACCAAATTGAGAAAATGATGAAAAACCATCCGTACATAATCCTAGTCTGACATTACGACTTTCCGCTGCAAAATTGGGATAAGTTTTATCGAAATGCTTCCATGCTTCTCTATCGGTCGGATGGGTCAACGTACCCTCTTCCTCCAACCTTACATTATGTCATCTCATATGAAATGCAGTTACAGAATATGCATATAATCTTTGAAGCCTTGGAGTAATGGGTAAGTAATGCATACACTTGTACGAAACTTCCTTTCCCTTCTTTTTCCTTGGTTTGTATCTTTCACGATTACATATTTTACATTTTCTAAGGTTTACATCATCTTTCCTGAACAACACGCATCCATTTAAACATGTATCTATTTTCTAATATGGTAAAACAAAAGCCGACATAAGTTTTTTAACTTCGTAATGATTTTCTCACATTAAATTATCGGGGGACATGTGTTTTTTTGCAGCTTGCACAACAGCCGCAAACCCAGCTTAAGTGATGTTGTATTTTGACCTCATCGCAATGTTTTTTGCGATTAACAACAGCTAAATAATGCTTTTACAACCATCCCAAATAGGTTTCTTAGCAGCATCTAGTAAATCATAATTTTTTTTGGCTTCAACATTCGGTTCTTCAGCATTTTCGTCATCGTCGTCAACTTCAACCATAGGAAATATTGATCGTGCCGCATCTTCGACCATATTTTCAATATGGGTCGTACTAAAATTTTCTCTAGTATCACTTTCTAACTCTGACTCTAAAGAAGTATTTGCTACAACTTCACCATGTTGATCCCAAAAATAATACTTAGGTACGAATCCGTTTTTTCTTTTTTTTAAATGTAACTTTTTTCCATGGTCAGACATCCTACTTCCCATTATAAACACAGTAACCATTTACATTTTGTATATTATTTCATCTCAAACGATTCAACAAAATTTCGGCAGCATTTTCCTTTTGTTCCTTGTATTGTACGCAAATGCATGGATGTAGGAAACAAAAAGAAAAGTTAAACCGAAATCTTGTGAACAGTTTGAAACGAAGTAATATAAAAAATGTAAATGCTTACTATGTTTATAACTTGTCCAATAGAAAGACAAATCCAACAAACATTTTACCAGATGAATATAAATGGTTGTTTTGGACAAAAACGACTATTTATGTAACGATCATGTACAACACTCGTTGGACGAGGCCGAAAACTCTCTACGGGACATTAGCCAATTCGATCTGCACATTTTACTAGAAAATACAATTTGACTACAACACAAAAATATTTTAACTTATAACATTTATTTGACATATTACATCAACTTAATGTTGATTTACCATTATGGTCATTTCAATAGGCTCAATTAAATTTTAGACTCATAATTTTTGTGTGCATAAGTCAAAACGTGCACAATACTATTCCTAGCTCGTACATTCAGTTTATCCTATTTCAACTAACACAATACAACTATCACACGTATACAATGGTGCATATATATATACACATATAACCACAGTTATACAATGGCCAAAACATGTTAAGGGAGACATATACACAAATAACCAAACATAACACAAATTTTTTCCAAATTTTACTATATCATATGAAATATGCACATATTAGGATGTTATAATCCACTACAATGCTATTGGAACCAATTGTAATCAATAGATTACCCTAATTTTCCTGCTTAAGCATATATATAGGTTTAGGTAAAAACTTGATTTTTATGGAGAAAAAGAGAATACACCTGAATTTACTCGTCCTAAACATTCAAATTGAAGCTGAGGAGGTTCCTACACGAAGAAACGGATGTTTGGAGATCAAAATGTCGGATTTTGGGGTATGAGGGTTTAAAACCCGAGCTGAAATGAATGGAGGAAGTGAACCGAGAAAGAAATAGTTTGGTGGCCTATTGCATATTTCAATATTTTCCGACGACTTTCGACGACCACTTACGACCCGTCGATAGCCATCGGTGTAACATCCCTTAAAATTTCGATGATTTAAGCTATTGAATTAAATTTAATTATCGAATTTAAAATTGCTTTTAAATATAATTTATGATGTAACTACTGAATGATTTCTAAATTTATATGTGATAAACAACAATTTATAATTGGTTAAATTGTGCTTGATAATAATGAAAATTATCAAATCGTATGTGCATTTGGAATAACTAACTTTGAGTTATTATTGGCAGAATTTAATAGTTGACTCCTTGATTTTGTTTTAATGGTTAATATAGCAGTCAAAGCGATAGCTGATAATAAAATAAGGAACATCCCTATTAAATTTTACACCTGATGGAAGTTTGAACGGTCTGGTATAACGTATATTTAAACCAGTGTAGTTAACAAAATTTTTAATGTTGAAATTTATAATCTAATAACAATAATAAAAGGTTTTTATGATCTTAATCATTTTATATAAAGGATTCTTGGAATATTTAAATTTTATACGTCTACGTTCATTTTATTGAATTTTGATTTTTGGCACTTTCATTAAATAGTTTATATCAATTTATGGATGATAACGGTCATTAATGAAATTTCATGTAAATAACAACATATAAGTGCTAATGTTAAATTATAAGTGTGAATGTAGTTGTTGGGCCTACGTTAAAGGCAACTCAAATTCTAAAATTAATGAACAAATCTAATTTTGTGTGGCAGAACAGTGTACGAGTTCATTACTTCTTTGAATTTTGCGATTTGAAATTTAACACATCCCTTCTTTTAGCTATGCATATTATAAGGAAAAAAAATATATACCAAAGGAAATTTCCTTAATGGAAGCAAAATGATATGATAACAAATGTAATGGTAGCTATCTAAATTAATACTTAAATTTTATTTTATTTTATACCATAAATTTACTCATGACATATAGTTGCTACAAATATCAATATGATACAATAAAAACTACCTTTTGATTATTGTAACATATCGAAGGAATGTTATTAATATAAATGTTAATTTTACATTATAGTGATCTAAATTTTAGTTGCCACCATTTAACTTTCACCTGGAGTATTATTTAGATTTCAATTTGAATTCCAATGCATTAATTACTCTTTTCACATGTTGCTCATCTCCTAATTAAAAGCTGAAACATTCATTAACTAATAATAATAATAATAAATTATAACATGTCTTTGACTATTTCTTTAATTGTGAAATGCCTGAATTAAAAAAATTAAAAGACCATGTACCATATATGTGCATTAAATAAATAGAGACATACTATAATAAATTTCATGCATTGTACACGTTTAAAACTTGCCGCAATGTGTTATATCTTCATATCTGTGCCATTCAATTCTATGACCGTTCATTTTTTTCTTCTTTTCATTAAATTGTCATGTTGGAGACATTCATACATTTCTTAAAACGTGTGGCCATGCTCTCTATCTTCCTTTATTATTTTTAACGCATGTTAGTGCTCCCTTATTTTGAATTCCAACACATTCGTATATAAAATATAATAAAAATAAAAAAGAGCAATAAAATCTTAAAACTTTTGGTTTCAAATGGATGAATAAACCATGCAACATTTGCCCCTTTATTATCTATAACGTTCATATATGTAGAAAGTAAAAGACAAGGAAACGTTAAACCCTACACTCAAGTTTCTTTCCACTGTAATTGTTCATTTCTATTTCTTCTTATTTACCCATCCTCACTATTATAAAATAGCGTAACTCTCCCTTCTTCATCCTTTACCTCCTCTCTCCTTCAATCTGATATTTTCTATTCTTTTTTAAAAAAAAAAATTGCTAACAGAATGTAACAACCTGGAAAATCAGAACCAATTTAAATATTTTATTTTGGCGATTTTAATGAATTTTGAATATTTAAAATGATTTATTTTAAATAATAACAACTAGAAAATTATTTCCTACGAGAATTAGAACGAATAATTTAAATCGAAGTTAGAATATAAATATTTATTTTAATTGTAAAAGGAATTGAAAATGGCGCGGTAGTTTGAAAATTCGATTTCAAATTTCATATTTCAAATGAATGTACAGGATTCAAAATAAACCAGATTTTAGCGAAACCAAAATTATTATAATCTATTCAAAAATATCTTTCCAACGAATCTGAAAAATCCAAATTTCATAGTGGGAATAAAAAGTTATGCCCAATTGAAAATTCAGAATAGTCGTTATGGAATTATAGCCCTTAAAAATAACGATTTTGCAAACGACCTCCATTTTCGACGAGACCACTTTTGTTGGATCCGGATTGTCAAATTATTGCTAAATTCCAATTTTCATAATTGTTGGAATCAATATGTGAGCATGGTGAAGTAAAACGCGTTAGACCAATTTTAGTTTGAAATGGATCGACCAGAAAATGACCATTTTTCAAACAGTCACCAAATTTGGCGAAATTATTTTTGTTAGGACCGCATCATCAAAAAAAATATAGATATAATTTTTCTGGAATTTTTGAAGTCAGTATGTAGCCCCAGTAAATTAAAATGTATGTTTAAATTAAATATATATTGATTTATATTTTAATTTAAAGGAAAACTGATCGTAACAGTCGAATTGGCTCGCGGACCTATCCCATTGTGTTCAGAATGGGGGTAATTACCTAGGGGCGATGGTCGTTGGGATCGATTTGGAGTTCGGAGACTAAACGAATTATTTTTGAATTTAATATAATAAATATTCATATAAATATGGGGTCAAAAACCATAATTTCTTTGAATCCGTCGCCAGTACAATTTAAGGCTGAAATCGCTTAAGATTTCAAGCTGAAAATCCTCCCAATCCAATGAGAATTAGCCTAGGGTTTATTTGCGAAAATCGAAGGGATTTCAATCAGCTTTAAATCTATACCAACCGCATCTGTATCGTGTTGTAAAGTGAGAGATTTTCGGGCTCAAACCCATTTGGTTCGCACGCGAATTTATAAGGGGAGGTGGCACCGAACCAGCAGCGCCGATTGGAGGACGTTGGCGTGCTTCTCAGTGCGGGGGCGGATCCATGCCAGGTTACCTCGATTGGTGTGCGCGAGCTTGGATTGGGAGGAAGCTTTTTTGGTCGTGTTTAGCTGAAGAACACGATGTATCAGAGTGGGGTTAAGGAATTAAAGTTAATTAATAATTAATTAATTATTTTAATTATTTCGATTATGTCATCAGTGCACTAAACACCATAACTTCTTTATGCGAGGACAAAATCAGATAATTCAAGTTGCGTTGGATTCGCAGCGACGAACACTACCTTTCAGAACTAACTAGAATCAAAACGGAGAAAATCAAAATTTCGGGCAAATTCAAATCCAAACCGAACAGAAATTCAGAAATAAAACTGGCGGAGTGGAAACCAATGTGAGAACTTCTCACTAGAATTATTTCTGTATAGTTATTTATTTTATAACTGCATATATAAACTACTCCCTGTCGTCCACATACCATGGACGGCTTGTTTGTTTAATTGTATTGTGTAGTTGAAATTGATTGTGATGTGAAATGGACTGTATAAAATATTCATGAGTTGAATAAAATATTTTATCATTAAAAATATAATTTTTAACATGTACATGAATGAGAATAAATATTCATTTATAAATCAAACGATTTATTTATGTACATCCATTTGACTGATATTGATTAGGACGATAAATTTTACACATCGCCCAACTGCACAAATAAAATATATGTGTTTGTTGATTGAAACCCCACACGAGTGTTGGGATGATATTTGACGTATGCTAATCCCAATTGTTTAGTGGTATGTCAATCGATTGATTGACAGGCTGTATAAGCGTTAATTATTTACATTTAATGCTTATACAGTTGTAAATTACACTCTGGATGATGGTTGATTGTTTATCATGGTTGTCATATACATGTGTTGTATGAAATCCGTATAAATAAAATTATATGGTAATTGACTGTGTTAGATTCCAGTTCAGAAAGAATGAATATTTTAAAATAACGAATATTTTAAAATAATATTTATTAAAAGATCAAAAATCTGATTTTGATGTCTGATTTGGGATGGACATGAAAATATTTAAATATATAAAGCCGTATTATTTAGATTTGCGCCATTTTGACGCGAACGATATTTATATCGATTTTATTCATTTTTATAATGAGTATCGAAAAGGAATTGATTTCAAAATTTGATGTTTGAAAATATTATGATTTGTATGTTAATGATATGGAATATTCAATTTTGATTTAAAATTGAACATGAAGTTGAAATTGTTTTGAAAACGTATTTAAAACGATTTATAAAATATGTTTTGAATTGAAATCGAAGAAATTTATATAGTATATATATTATGTATTTTTAATGGCCTAAATAGAATGTGTCGCGCGACGGTAGTTCACGAATTTCGACCATTGACTTCGAACGGACATTATGGGAGATCCGACCGTCGGATTCTCCTAAAACCGGAACCGTTGGTTCGTATCGAAAATATCTTTCTAATGAATATTTGAGATTTGAAATCTAAAGGTTGGGTTTGAAATTATGTCCAAATCAAATTTCTAAAAAGTCGTTGTAAGTGCAGTTCGATGGCCGTTTATGGAAATCGACTGTACGGTCCTTTATAAAATTATTAAAATATCAATAATTAGTGTAAAATCTTAAGAAATGATTTGGAAAGAATTGGGATAAAAAATTCCATATTTGAAAAGATAAAAAAATATATTTTTATCGAAATGAATTAGTTATGAACTAGAATTATAATCCAATATTTTTAGATAAATAAATTGGACTGGAAATGGTTTTAAAATAATCAGAATTTCCAATATATGAATTGGAATGGATTTGAATCGGAATTATCTTCAGAATTTTTCAATATTGGATTTCATGATTATACGGGCATCGTGGAGGAATTTGGAAGATATATATATATATATCGTTATTCCAATACGATGGTTGTTGAATTCAGAATTTGATATTGAATATAAGCCGATATATTTTCTATTCAGAGCCTGGCATTTAATATCAAATGGGATTTTGGGTTTGTTGTGAACGGTGTCTTCACTAACACTATTCTTAAACCCAATGGAGTTAAGGAAATTAGAAACTAACTGGAGGTTAGCTAAGTTGAATGGTTTCCTGGGTATTGATCTAATGTTGGTTTCGGCCGTTGGAATTAATACTTAGGGAATTGTTCTCTTACTAATTTACGGTTAGACACTGATGTAATGGTATGTCCATTAACACTGTTCTGAAACCCCGTGTGAAAGAATAAGTCTTTTAACTAGGATTTAAAGAAGAATTACCAATTAATTAAACATTTAATTGGAATTGAAATGGAATGTGAATTGGGTTTATTGTGAACTGTGTTTTTAGCGACATTCGTTCTTTAACCCGATTCACAGAGAAATGTGATTTGGAATTTATAAATCTTTTAATTAAGATTTAGGGGAAATTCCCAAAGAAAAGTTTTCCAATTTAATAAAATAAATTGTAATGTAATGGAATTCGATTCGGTAAGAATCGAAGTGAACTTCTGTGGAGGAAGATTATTACTATATATGGAATTTAATAGGCTTTGCCGTTATTCTATTTATATTATCAGTTGGATATGGAAGTTTATATCGATTATATATACCGATCTGTTTTCCGTGAAGATTCCATAATTAATGGAATGGGATTTTGGGTTTATCGTGAACTGTGTTTTAAATGACATTAGTTCTTTAACCCAGTTAAAGATAAGATTAATTTCTTAACTTTGAATAATCATTAGGTAATGATTTTTGAGATTAAAACTGAATTGGAGTTTTAATGAATCTTTAATTAGATTGAAAAAGGGGATGTGATAATTTAAATTACCAAATCTGATAAATGATCGAGAATGGAGTATCACCAGTTTTACTCCAGGCAATAGTTAAATCTATAATTAGATTTGAACGTGAAATGGTAATTGAATTTACCGATAACACTGTGGTGTTAGATATGAATTATTACCAGTTTTACTTCATGGGATGAATCGGTTGGGATTGGGAAATTAAACAAACAATTACTTCGGTAAGGTTCGCTAATCCCGACTAGTTTGGAAAACCTTAAAATGGTTTGAATTGATATCCAAAGGAAGATTAAAGAATAAATTTAAAGAATTTATCTTTGATAAAATTAATGGGAACCATTCCCAAAGTAAAAGAATATTTGAATAAAGGAATACTATGGATTGGAATGAGGCGTATGTTGTGTTTTTATAGCACTTGTTTGTTATATATGTGAGTTATTCAAAAAGACCGGGTTTATCCCATTCTGAATAACTAATTCGACGATATGTTGAGGACGAAGACAATGGTTGAAGATCGGAGGTCTTCACATCATTTGGATGATTACTGATGTCTTGATTGGGCTGTACACCCAAGACAAGGTAATAAATGGTGATCATCCAGACATACTTGGAGATCGACCGGATATGCAAGGACCTCTCTCCTGTATTGGACATATGGGACGAGAAATAAGGTGCCTTCGGTTTTGTTCAGACCCGGAATGAACTTGTAAATTGATGTGTGTCTGACATCGGATTTCATTTTGTGTGATTGATAAACATCGGTTGCATAGCGTGAATTTCCTGTTTGGCATGCTGAGATTCAAATGATCAAGGCTTCTGTTGAAAAGCAAAGTCTTGTGGTTGATGATCAAAGCACGACTTTAATATAGCATAGCTTTTTGTAGCGTTAATTTGCGAGCCTCGCAGCTCGGTGTGAACCAGAAATGGGGGAGGACCTCAGGGAGGGCATGCGTTTCCTTCTAGCTAGGAGTGGTGTTAGGGTTTTGCACGCCCTGATGTTTTACTTATGTGGATGATGGATAGCTTGGAGCCTCGGTTATATCGGTCTCTGCGGAGCCAATGGATGGTTTAGTTTTTATACAGACCAGACTGACGCCCCATAGGGCGGGGAAAAGCAGTGTTCAGACATTTTAATCCACATCAAGTGGATCGGCCCTGACGATCCAATGCTTGTCTACGCGCTTGCCTGAGACACGAGCTAGAGCGTATCGAAGCGGTAAGAATGATTGCTTGCCTTGGTTCACAGATGTAAATCCAACTTCCAATACGTGATATTTCAGTTTTGATTGTAGAGCCTAGTATGGCGACATAGTGGGATGAGGCACTATGCCGTCTATGATTGATACATTTATATTTGAAGTTGTTTTCATACACTTTACACTATAATAGTATCAAAATGATTTGTTTTAAACGTACCAAGCGTGTTTGGCTATTATAAGGTAAAACTCTATCCTCCGGCTTGCATTGCATTGTGTGATGAGACCTGAGTCTTATAATTGCTTCATTTTTCCAAAAAGCATTGCGCTGTTTGTTTTATGCACTGGTATTCTTGGAAGGAAACCCGTTCAGTGTTATACGGCGTGGTCCCTTGATTTACTTTATTTTAAAGTAAAGTTTTGAATAACTGTTTTATTCTCACACCGGTCACAAGACTGACCTAGAGTTTATTGTTTAACCTAAACTCTGGGTACCTCTATTTTCCATATGGGCAGCCAGTAGTTTTGGTTTTGCAGATTTATATTCACAGCATCCTGGTTTACAGCTGGAATGATATTCCGAAAGCTCTATATCCGTATATTCATTTCATTTGTGTTTTGTATTATTTTCCGCTGCATTGGATTTTGTAAATCTCTGATATTAGTTTGATGTATAATATTTATGAATACTCTGTATATTCTTGTACTCTGATGGAGATTGTTGTAATAAGCAATGAAATGTTCTTCTTTTTGTGTTCTGATTCGTCTTGTCCTCAAAGCAATCCGTGCTTTCCTTCACAGGGAAGTTCGGGTCGTTTCAGTTGGTATCAGAGCTTCGGTTTACAAAGCTCGATAACAAGACACATTAGAACCGAACAAAAGAATTCATCAGAGATTGGATTAGTAATATCCAATAAAGAATGACCCGTTAGAGATGCGATCGGTAGTATCCTAGAACGAATGTGAAGAGTAGTGTTTTTAAAATAAAAAGTGAAAACAAATTTTGTTTTGAAAATTTAAACCATATTATACATATTTGAATATTTACTTTATATTGAATTTGAACAATAAAGTATATAGAGATTTTAATATACGTCTGATCCACATGTATTGAAGCCTCAAATATACTAGATAGATATAGAATCACACTCTAGACGCCCGGAGATGATTCTGATGATTGAGATCTCATCATCGGACCTTATGTTCGAATGTCGAAAGTGGGATCTTTATATATTTTCAATTGACTAGTGTGAGAACCAAAATTTGATAGGGTTTATTGTTTGTGAATTGGCATCAAAAACATGATTTCTGTATATATACCTAAAGTTATGTTTTTGAAACGTTAATCAACTGATTGATTATTTATTGCTGATTTCGTTATGTGATTATTCATTTGAACCAACATGTAGATGTATGGTAAATTTGGGCCAAATTAATCAAATGTGAACTGAATTGCAAATTGTTTGCATGCCTATACATGTATATACATTGAACATGTCATAGTAAGGAGGCTAGAGAAGAGGAATAAAATTGTATGTCCGACAAATAGGTACATATTTACTAATTTTTGAGATGAGAGGGCCTGTATGGCGGTTTGGGGATTTTCCCGGTGCTCCCCGTACAAAGGAGGTTATTACGAAATTTTTCGAAAATTTAGGGTGTTAACCAAATTTTTGAAAAATTAGAAATTCTTAGAAACTGAAAAGTTGAAGAATGAAAGCCAAACTGAAAGTTGAGTTGATTAGTTAAACAACTTTCAGCTTCGTTCCTTTTTAAGGACGAAAAGATGTTAAGTTGGGGAGATTGTAACAACCCGAAAAATCAGAACCAATTAAATTTTTTTATTTTGGCGATTTTAATGAATTTTGAATATTTAAAATGATTTATTTAAATAATAACGTCTAGAAATTTATTTCCAACGGGAGTTAGAACATATATATTTATTTAAATCGAATTTAGAATATAAATATTTATTTTAATTATAAAAGGAATTGAAAATGGCGTGGTAGTTTGAAAATTCGATTTCAAATGAATATACAGGATTCAAAATAAACTGGGATTTAGCGAAACCAAAAATATTAGAATCTATTCAAAAATATCTTTCCAACGAATCTAAAAAATCCAAATTTCGCAACGGGAATAAAAAGTTATGCCTAATTGAAAATTCAGAATAGTCGCTATGGAATTATAGCCCTTAAAAATAGCGATTTTGCAAATGACCTCCATTTTCGACGAGACCACTTTTGTTGGATCCAGAATGTCAAACTATTGCTAGATTCCAATTTTCATAATTTTTGGAATCAATATGTAAGCGTGGCGAAGTAAAATGCGTTTGACTAGTTTTAGTTTGAACTGGATCGACCAGAAAATGGCATTTTTCGAACGGTCACCAAATTCGATGAAATTAGTTTTTCTAGGACCGTACCGTCAAAACAAAGCTAGATATAATTTTTCTGGAATTTTTGAAGTCAGTATGTGACCCCAGTAAATTAAAATGTACGTTTAAATTGAATATATATTGATTTATATTTTAATTTAAAGGAAAACTGATCGTAACAGTTGAATTGGCTCACGGGACCTATCCCATTGTGTTCGAAATGGGGGTAATTAGCTAAAGGCGACAGTCATTGGGATCAATTTGGAGGTCGAAGACTAAATGAATAATTTTTGAATTTAATATAATAAATATTCATATACCCCTCTTCTCCCTTCCTTCTTCTCCCCCTCTTCTTTCGAAATACCCTTCTAGATATAGGCCTTTTCTTCTCCCTTGCTCTACTTCCTCTTTGTCTTCATCTCTTCATTCTCCTTCGCTAGCTTCTTGCTCCTTTAACTCTTCGTCAAAACAGGCTCGGTCATCCAATCCTTGCTCAGTTCGCTTTGATATTCCTCGTTCGTCCTCTCGTGTTTCATCTTTTTGTCCTCCCTCTAATCGTGCCCCTTCATCCCCTAAGCACAATTCTTCTCGTGCTATTTTCGAAAATGATCCTGCTTCTGTTCGTCCTCATCCTCATCAAAATTGCCCCTCTCTGTTATCGTCTCATAATCGTTTTACTGTTCTTTCTCATCATCAAGGGGAAATACCATCAAAGTCCTACGCTCAAGTAGCGGCATCGCCAATGCCATCGCCACCCAATCCCCCGCCTAAAAAGAAATTCAAATCATCCCCGTCGGAGTTTGTATCGGTTCACCAAACAGTGGTTCAGTTGAAGAATGAAAAGAGATGTTTACAATGTGCATGCAAAGGTCACGTGGCAAGCGCGTGCAGAGACCCAAAAATTTGTTTCAAATGTGGTTCGTTCGGCCACTCAGTGCAATGTTGCCCAAAGAAAAATCATTATGTTTGAAGCTCCTCGTCTTCTGCTTATTCAGTCATTAGTAATAAAAGTAATTATCACGCGCGTTGGGTCCCGAATCAAATTATTAACCCTGCAAATACTGCTTGTCACCCATCGCTTCGTGATGCCAGCCGTCAAGAGAATTACCATGGAAAATCTAACATTAAGTTTTCATCTAAGCCAAATTCACTTCATTCCTTATCTCAACCTCCTCAGCCTCTATCTCCAAATTTTTTTTTTAGAAAGATGGATTCTTCGAAATGCATTGTTGCCAAAACTCTATCTGGAAAATGGAGTATTGAAACTTTACATCAAGCTCTAGAAGTCAACTTAAATCACGATATATGGCCGATGTCGATCATTACAAATAACTCCTTCTTGGTTCACTGTCCTACTTATAGTTTAAGAGAGCATGCATTACTCCTAAAAATCCTAACCAAGCCAGGAGCTGCGATTAGTTTAGAAGCACGGGAAGATGATGTATATGTGCCAAAACCTGCTCTAGAAAACGAATCATGGGCTAAAGTGGAAGGATTCCCGGAATTTCTTAAGTATAATGATGATGCTGTGAAGGAAATCCTTAAACCTATGGGTAGAGTCTTAGAAGTTGATGATTGTGACTGGTGTCTCTTCGATCACAGAGTTTTCTTGCTAAAGATGCAATTTTTCGAAGGTATTGGCTCAAAGAATGAATTTGCTGCCAGATTTAATAACAAAGTGCATATTATCAAAGTTCAACGTTGTAATCATGAGCATCCAGGTTCAAGGCCAGAACTTGTTTTTATTGGTAATGATGAGGAGCAATTGGTTCCATGTATGCATAATTATCAAGATCTTAGCTTGGAGATTCGTGTTGATGCCATGAGAGAAGAGGCAGATATGTTACCACCACTACCCTCTATTTATAGGGAGATAAAAATGTACCCTAACTTTCCCGACGTTGAGGATAAAGAGATGGGCAACAATGAATTTGATGAAGTGAATCAGGAAGTATTTGATGATCAGAATCAGAACTTGCAAGATGATCGTGTCCCTCCTCTTAACCAGGTCATTCCTTTTGGAAATGATTTCTCTATGCTACCCATTCAAACAATCCCCTTTGCCTCTAGTTTTATCCCACCACCGCAATCTCCTCCACAACAACCATGGACTGATGACAGTGATTGGCCCCAATTTCTCTCTCCCATTTTTGTTCGTCGCAGTGGGAGACACAATGATCCTGAAGTATCAGGTAGTTTTCTTACTCCTGTTGTTTTTTCATCTGCTAATAAACGTTTTAACAAAAAGATATCAGCCTGCATTGGAGTAAATTTACGTGATTCACATTATAAAGCCATGCAGTAGAACAAGAGCGTATTAATAGACATCAATGAAAGTGGTCACATGGAATGTACGGGGGTTGGGGGTCCATCCATAATGTCATGCCGTTAATCTAATTTTGTCCCCACTCAAATTAGATATTCTTTTCCTCCAAGAAACCAAACTCTTTGAACATTCTAATTATCATTTCTGTTTGATTGGTGGTTCCTTCCTAAGAGGATTGACTTATGTTAATGCCATTGAAACTAGAGGTGGCCTTATTACTGCATGGAATGATTCTGTGTGGTCATTATACCAAGCTTTCCCCTTTCAATCTGCTTTACATGTAGCTCTAAAACACATTGCCTATGATACTATCTACTTCTTTTCTAATATTTATGGTCCTCAGGATGCTAATGATAGATTAACTCTTTGGGAGCACTGTAAACAAATGGCTAATAACTTCCTAGGTCCTTGGGTTATAGGGGGTGATTTCAATACTGTCAGATACTATAATGAGAGAAATTTTGTTCCATTTCATCAGATTCAGATGCTTTCAATTCTTTTATTTCTGATTGTTGCCTCTCAGACCCCCCTATTTGTAATCGAGCCTTTACTTGGTCTAATCACAGATCGAATCCTTCCCTTGCCAAATTTGACCGATTCCTCTTTAATGCTGCTTGGGAAGAAATTCACCCCTTATCCTTTGTGTCTAGCCTTGCTACAATTATCTCTGATCATTTCCCTATTGTTCTTGATTCGGGTTCCCTCTCTAATCCTAAGCACTCATTTAGATTTGAAAGACTATGGCTTCTTGAACCATCTTTTAAAGAGTTCGTTCATAAGGCCTGGGAATATCCTGTTCGTTCACAATCAGCTACCCATAAAGTTGTCCTTAAATTGAGATCTTTGAGAAAACTGATGAAACCATGGGCTAAAACAGTTTGGGCCTTAATTCATAACCGTATTGTTAATATTCAAGATGTTATTTTAGATCTCAATATCTTGGAAGAATCTCGCCCTCTTGATGATGAGGAATCAAGATCTCTGAAAAATCTAGAGTCTGAACTGGACAGACTACTTAAGCAAGAAGAAATTGGTTGGAAACAGAGATCTAAGGCTAAATGGACAAAAGAAGGAGATAAAAATTCAGCTTACTTTCATAGAATTGCAAATGGAAGAAAACGTGCCTCCTGCAATCTTGAAATATCCCATGAAAACCAAATCTATTCGAACCCAAATGATATTCTTCATCTTTTTTCTAACTATTATCGATCCATTGTTGGTCGTTCGTCCTATGACATCCCTTTCATTGATTGGTGTTCTCTTTACCCTGCCCCAGCCTCTATTTCTATTGACCAATCTTTCTCTGAAAATGAAGTTTGGGCTGCTTTAAGTGATATGGATGATGATAAAGCCCCTGGGCCTGATAGATTTGGGCCTTCTTTCTTTAAAACATTTTGAGCCGTTGTGAAAAATGATATCACGGCCATATGCAATGAATTCTATGATGACCCTAGCCTCATTTCTCGTCTCAATTATGCTAAAATTGTTCTTCTTCCCAAATTCTCTGGTGCCATTTCCCTCTCTGACTTCCGTCCCATCATTTTGCTCAACACCTCTTTTAAAATTATCACCAAAAATCTTGCCAATCGTCTTCAATCTGTCATCTCTGATCTTGTTGGATCTGAGCAATCAGCCTTTATTCTTGGACGCAACATTTTCAATTGTATTGCAGCCACTTAAGAGGTAATCTCTTATTGTTACAATACTAAAACACAAGGTGTTCTCCTCAAATTAGATTTTTCAAAAGCATTTGATTCTGTTAATTGGTAATTTATTTTGCAAATGTTCAAGCATAAGGGATTCTCTCAGCGTTGGTGTGATTGGATAGATTATATTCTTAAGACAAGTCATTCATCGATTTCGATCAATGGTAATATTGGGGGCTTATTTAAATCCAGTAGGGGATTGAGGCAAGGAGATCCCTTATCTCCTCTAGTATTTGTGTTAGTCACAGATGTCTTCAACCAAATGATCAAAAGAGTAATAGCTAACAATTTATTTGATGGGATTCACCATCCATATTCCAACTTAGCTATTTCCAATCTTCAATTTGCAGATGACACAATTATCTTTTCCTCTCCTGATTTGAATCATATTCATTGTCTTAAAGTGGTGCTATATACTTTTGAGCTTATTTCCGGTTTGTCTATTAATTTCTCCAAAACCTCAATTATAATATTAGGAAATGCTGATCATCTTGGCCCTTCAATTTCATCTATTTTTAATTGTTCTATTCACAAGTTTCCTATTCAGTATTTGGAAATTCCTCTCAGACCCACTAAACTTCACAAATCGGATTGGTTGCCTCTAATTCATAAAATTGAGTAGAGATTATCTTCCTGGAAAGCTAATACCTTATCCTCTGTTGGTCGTTTGGTGCTGGTTAAAGCTGTTTTATCTGCTTTACCGACATATTGGATGACTATTCACAAATTCCCTAAATGGGTAATTTCAAGAATTGATTCAGTCAGAAGCTCTATCCTATGGAATGGTAATAAGGTCAAAAAACTGGTCAACTGGAAAACTGTTTGTTTACATATTAATCAGCGGGGTTTGGGCATAATTAATCTTTCCAATTTTAACTTAGCCCTCCTATCAAAATGGTTATGGCGTGTAGTATCTCCTGGCTCTTTTTTATGGAAAGATTGGATCCTTTCTCTTCACTATTCCAGCAATCCCCATTTAATTTTGCACTCACTTCCCTCTGTTAAGCCTTCTCCCTTCTGGTTTGGGGTTTTATCTTGTATTCCCCGCATTAAAAATCTGTTTCATATTAAATTGGGTGATGGGGAATCGTGTTTATTCTGGCACGACATTTGGCATGGGCATATTCCTCTTTGCCGAGCTTTTTCTTCTCTGTTTCCTTTCATTGCCAATGAATTTTCCTCTATTGCAAATCTGTTGCATTTTGGCCCCTCAGTGCTTTGCCCTTCCACCATTTTTAATGCCCAAGTCCTTGATAATTTCCTGCTAACTTCCAACCTGATCATGCATAACCAACCTTCCCTATCTCCTGATAGCTATTTTTGGGCTTTATTACCAAAAAGAGGTTTTTCTGTTGCTTCAGTTTATAATTATATCAATTTTTCTGGAAGATTATTTTCATTCTCCAGAATCTGGAAAATCCATCTTCCTCCAAAGGTTCTTTTCGTCAACTGGTGTTTAATTCATGGTAAAATCAATACAAGAGCTAAATTGCATAGACTTAATTTGATTGAGGATCCTCATTGTGCTCTTTTCTCCGATCATGTTGAAACCATTGATCATCTTTTCTTTGAATGTGAATATTCTTTCCCTGTTATTGCAGCCACTGGGTCCTTCTTGCTTGGCTTGGTGCCGAAATTAATTCAGCATTTGATTTTTGGGAATTTAATGATGCAAATGCAGCTTTGGACTCCTTTTTAGCAATATTTTGTTGGTGTATTTGGAAGGAAAGGAACGCAATGATATTTAACAAACCACTGAAGCAATTTAGAGGGTTATGCAAACTCATAATTTTCTGTTTTAACTCATGGTCAGGTCTTGCTCCTCCCTAAGCCAATTTCATGCTCGCCCTGTCGGCAACCATCAGCCCGGAGTGTGTGGACTCTAACCATGGCGATTCAAGTCCGGATTTGCACTTATTCTCATATGGTAGTTTGTGTCTGTATGCTATATTTCTATGGTTCCTTTTTGGCTTTCAGATGACCTATGTATATACTTAGCTATGTTTTGGGTGGTGTAGACACTGTTATTATGCTTTCTTTGGCTTAAACTGTGGTATTTCTATTACTCGTTTGCTTTAGAACTATGGGCCACCAGTTGGGCTTGTCAACTGGGCTATTTATATATATTAATATTATGTTTAATCGGCTGTGTAGTTTCGCGCTACACATCCGTCCTACTCAAAAAATATTCATATAAATATGGGGTCAAAAACCCTAATTTCTTTGAAGCCGCCACCAATCCAATTTAGGGTTGAAATAGCTCGAAACATCAAGCTGAAAATCCTCCCAATCCAATGAGAATTAGCCTAAGGTTTATTTGTGAAAATCGAAGGGATTTCAATCAGCTTTAAATCCATACTAATCGCATCTTGCATCGTGTTGTAAAGTGAGAGATTTTCGGGCTCAAAACCATTCGGTTCGCACGAGATTTTAGATGGGAAGGGGGCACCGAAACAGCAGCGCCGGCCGGCGGTGATGGAGGACGTTGGCGCACTTCTCGGTGGGGTGGGGGGGCAGATCCGTGCCAGGTTACCTCGATTGGTATGCGTGAGCTTGGATTGGGAGGAAGCCTTTTGGTTCGTGTTTTGTTGAAGACGACGATGTATCAGAGAGGGGTTAAGGAATTAAAGTGTAATTACTAATTAATTAATTATTTTAATTATTTTGATTATGTCATCAATGCGTTAAATACCATAACTTCTTCATACGAGGACGAAATTAGACAATTCAAGTTGCATTGGATTCGCAGCGACGAACACTACCTTTCAGAATTGACTAGAATCAAAATGGAGCAAATCAGAATTTCGGGCAAACTCAAATCCAAATCGAATAGAAATTCAGAAATAAAACTGGCGGAGTGGAAACCAATGTGAGAACTTCTCACTAGAATTATTTCTGTATAGTTATTTATTTTATAACTGCATATATTAACTGCTCCCCGTTGTCCATAAACCATAGATGACTTGTTTGTTTGATTGGATTGTGTTGTTGAAATTGATTGTGATGTGAAATGGACTGTATAAAATATTCATGAGTTGAATAAAATATATTTATCATTAAAAATATAATTTTAACATGTATAAGAATGAGAATAAATATTCATTTACAAATCAGACGATTTGTTTATGTACACCCATTTTGACTGATATTGATTGGGATGATAAATTTTACACATCGCCCAACAGCACAAATAAAATATATGTGTTTGTTGATTGAAACCCCACACGGGTGTTGGAATGATATTTGACGTACACTAATCCCAATTTTTTAGTGGTATGTCAATCGATTGATTGACAGGCTATATAAGCGTTAATTATTTATATTTAATGCTTATACAGTTGTAAATTATACTCTGGATGATGGTTGATTATTTATCATGGTTGTCATATACATGTGCTGTATGAAATCCATATAAATAAAATTATACGGTAATTGACTGTGTCAGATTCCAGTTTAGAAAGAATGAATATTTTAAAATAACGACTATTTTAAAATAAGGAATATTTTAAAATAATATTCAGTAAAAGATCAAAAATCTGATTTTGATGTCCGATTTGGGATGGACACGAAAATATTTAAATATATAAAGCCGTATTGTTTAGATTTGCGCCATTTTGACGTGAACAATATTTATATCGATTTTATTCATTTTTATAATGAATATTGAAAAGGAATTGATTTCAAAATATGATGTTTGAAAATATTATCATTTATATGTTAATGATATGGAATATTCAATTTTGATTTAAAATTGAACAAGAAGTTGAAATTGTTTTGAAAACGAATTTAAAACGATTTATAAAATACGTTTTGAATTGAAATCGAAGAAATATATATAATATATATTATATATATAATGGCCTGAATATAACGTGCCGTGCGGCGGCAGTTCGCGAATTTCGACCATTGACTTCGAATGGACATTACGGGAGATCCGACTGTCGGATTCTCCTAAAACCGGAACCGTTGCTTTCATATCGAAAAGAGCTTTCTAATGAATATTTGAGATTTGAAATCTAACAGTTGGGTTTGAAATTATGTCCAAAAGGTCGCTGTAAGTGCAGTTCGATGGCTGTTTATGGAAATCGACTGTACGAGCCTTAATAAAATTATTAAAAATATCTATAATTAGTGTAAAATCATAAGAAACGATTTGGAAAGAATTGGGATGAAAAATCCCATATTTGAAAAGATAAAAATATATTTTTATCGAAATGAACTAGTTATGAAATAGAATTATAATCCAATATTTTTAAATAAATAAATTGGATTGGAAATGGTTTTAAAATAACCAGAATTTCCAATATATGAATTGGAATGGATATGAATCGAAATTATCTTCGGTATATTTCGATATTGGATTTCGTGATTATACGGGCATCGTGTAGGAATTTGGAAGATATATATATCGTTATTCCAATACGACGGTTGTTGAATTCAGAATTTGATATTGAATATAAGCCGATATATTTTCTATTCAGAACCTTGTATTTAATTTCAAATGGGATTTTGGGTTTGTTGTGAACGGTGTCTTAACTAACACTATTCTTAAACCCAATGGAGTTAAGGAAATTAGAAACTAACTGGAGGTTAGCTAAGTTGAATGGTTTCCTGGGTATTGATCTGATGTTGGTTTCGGCCGTCGGGATTAATACTTAGGGAATTGTTCTCTTACTAATTTACGGTTAGACACTGATGTAATGGTATTTTCTTTAACACTATTCTGAAACCCCGTGTGAAAATAATAAGTCTTTTAACTAGGATTTAAAGAAGAATTACAATTAATTAAACATCTAATTGGAATTGAAATGGAATGTGAATTGGGTTTATTGTGAACTGTGTTTTTAACGACATTCGTTCTTTATCCCGATTCATAGAGAAATGTGATTTGGAATTTATAAATCTTTTAATTAAGATTTAGGGGAAATTCCCAAAGAAAAGTTTTCCAGTTTAATAAAATAAATTGGAATGTAATGGAATTCGATTCGGTAAGAATCGAAGTGAACTTCAATGGAGGAAGACTGTTACGATATATGGAATTTAAGAGGCATTGCCATTATTCCATTTATATTATTGGTTGGATATGGAAGTTTATATCGGTTCTATATATTGATCTGTTTTCCGTAAATATTCCATAATTAATGGAATGGGATTTTGGGTTTATCGTGAACTGTGTTTTAAATGACATTAGTTCTTTAACCCAGTTAAAGATAAGATTAATTTCTTAACTTTGAATAATCATTAGGTAATGATTTTTGAGATTAAAACTGAATTGGAGTTTTAATGAATCTTTAATTAGATTGAAAAAGAGGATGTGATAATTTAAATTATCAAATTTGAGAAATGATCGAGAATGGAGTATCACCAGTTTTACTCCAGGCGATAGTTAAATCTTTAATTAGATTTGAACGTGAAATGGTAATTGAATTTACCGATAACACTGTGGTGTTAGATATGAAGTATTACCAGTTTTACTTCATGGGATGAATAGGTTGGGATTGGAAAGGATTGGGGAATTAAACAAATTATTACTTCGGTAAGGTTCGCTAATCCCGACTAGTTTGGAAAACCTTAAAATGGTTTGAATTGATATCCAGAGGAGGATTAAAGAATAAATTTAAAGAATTTATCTTTGATAAAATTAATGGGAACCTTTCCCAAAGTAAAAGAATATTTGAATAAAGGAATATTCTGGATTGGAATGAGGCGTTTGTTGTGTTTTTATAGCACTTGTTATCTATATACGTGAGTTATTCAAAAAGACTGGGTTTATCCCATTATGAACAACTGATTCGACGATATGTTGAGGACGAAGACAGTGGTTGAAGATCGGAGGTCTTCAACATTGTTTGGATGATTACTGATGTCTTGATTGGGCTGTACACCCAAGACAAGGTAATAAATAGTGATCGTCCAGACGTACTTGGAGATCGACCGGATATGCGAGGACCTCTCTCCTATATTGGACATATGGGACGAGGAATAAGGTGCCTCCAGTTTCATTCAGACCTAGAAAGAACTTGTAAATGGATGTGTGTCTGACATCGGATTTCGTTCTATGTGATTGATAGACATCGGTTGCATCGCGTGAATTTCCTGTGTGGCATGCTGAGATGCAAATGATCAAGGCTTTTGTTGAAAAGCAGAGTCTTGTGGTTGATGATCAAAGCACGGCTTTAATATGGCATAGCTTGGTGTAGTGTTAGTTCACTAGCCTCGCACCCCGGTGTGAACTAGAAACGGGAGAGGGCCTCAGGGAGGGCATGCGTATCCTTCTAGCTAGGAGTGGTGTTAGGGTTTCACATGCCCTGATGTTCTACTTATGTGGATGATGGATAGCGTGGCGCCTCGGTTATATCGGTCTCTGCGGAGCCGATGGATGGTACAATTTTTATACAGACCAGATTGACGCCCCATAGGGCGGGGAAACGCAGTGTTCAAGCATTTTAATCCACATCGAGTGGACCGGCCCTGACGATCCAAGGCTTGTCTGCGCGCTTGCCTGAGATACGAGTTAGAGCGTCTCGAAGCGGTAAGAACGATCCCTTTCCTTGGTTCACAGATGTAAATCCAACTTCCAATACGTGATATTTTGGTTTTGATTGCAGAGCCTAGTATGGCGACATAGTGGGATAGGGCACTATGCCGTCTATGATTGATACATTTATGTTTGAAGTTGTTTTCATACACTTTACACTATAATAGTATTAAAATGATTTGTTTTAAACGTACCAAGCATGTTTGGCTATTATAAGGTAAAACTCTATCCTCCGGCTTGCGCTGCATTGTGTGATGGGACCTGAGTCTTATAATTTTATCATTTTCCAAAAAGCATTACGCTGTTTGTTTTATACACTGGTATTCATGGGAGGAAACCCGTTCCATATTATACGGCGTGGTCTCTTGATTTACTTTATTTTAAAGTAAAGTTTAAATAACTGTTGTATTCTCACACCAGTCACATGACTGACCTAGAGTTTATTGTTTAACCTAAACTCTGGGTGCCCCTATTTTCCACACGGGCAGCAGCTAGTAGTTTTGGTTTTGCAGATTTATATTAACAGGATCCTGGTTTACAACTGGAATGATATTCCGAAAGCTTTGTATCCGTATATTCATTTCATTTATGTTTTGTATTATTTTCCGCTGCATTATAATTTGTAAATCTCTGATATTATTCTGATGTATAATATTTATGCATACTCTGTATATTCTTGTACTCTGATGGAGATTGTTGTAATAAGCAATGAAACGTTCTTATGTTTGTGTTCTGATTCGTCTTGTCCTCAAAGCAATCTTCGCTTTCCTTCACGGGGAAGTTCGGGTTGTTTCAGGTTGTATCAGAGCTTTGGTTTACAGAACTCGAGAACAAGACACATTAGAACCAAACGAAAGAATTCATCAGAGATTGGATTAGTAATATCCAATAAAGAATGAGCCGTTAGAGATGGGATCGGTGGTATCCTAGAATGAATGTGAAGAGTAGTGTTTTTAAAATAAAAAGTGAAAACAAAATTTGTTTTGAAAATTTAAACCATATTATACGTATTTGAATATTTACTTTATATTGAATTTGGACAATCAAGTATATAGAGATTTTAATATACGTCCGATCCACATGTATTAAAGCCTCAAATATACTAGATAGTTACAGAATCACACTCTAGATGCCCGGAGATGATTCTGATGATTGAGATCTCATCATCGGACCTTATGTTCGAATGTCGAAAGTGGGATCTTTATGTATATCCAATTGACTGGTGTGAGAACCAAAATTAGATAGGGTTTATTGTTTGTGAATTAGCATCAAAAACATGATTTTTGTATATATATACCTAAAGTTATGTTTTTGAAACGTTAATCAACTGATTGATTGCTGATTGCTAATTTCGTTATGTGATTATTCATTTGAACCAACATGTAGATGTGTGGTAAATTTGGGCCAAATTAATCAAATGTGAACTGAATTGCAAATTGTTTGAGATTGCATGCCTATACATGTATATACATTGAACATGTCATAGCAAGGAAGCTAGAGAAGAGGAATAAAATTGTATGTCCGACAAATAGGTACATATTTACTAATTTATTGGGTTTGGATGATTTTATGAGCCGATTGGCTAGCGCTTGTATTTTTCTTTTTCTTTTTGAGATGAGAGGGCCTGTATGGCGGTTTGGGGATTTTCCCAGTGCTCCCTGTACAAAGGAGGTTATAGCGAAATTTTTCGAAAATTCAGGGTGTTAAACAAATTTTTGAAAAATTAGAAATTCTTAGAAACTGAAAAGTTGAAGAATGAATGCCACCGAAAGTTGAGTTGATTAGTTAAACAACTTTCAGCTTCGTTCCTTTTTGAGGACGAAAAGATTTTAAGTGGGTGAGATTGTAACAACCCGGAAAATCAGAACCAATTTAAAAATTTTATTTTAGCGATTTTAATGAATTTTGAATATTTAAAATGATTTATTTAAATAATAACGTCTAGAAATTTATTTCCAACGAGAATTAGAACGTATATATTTATTTAAATCGAATTTAGAATATGAATATTTATTTTAATTATAAAAGGAATTGAAAATGGCACGGTAGTTTGAAAATTCAATTTCAAATTTCAAATTAGTGTACAGGATTCAAAATAAATTGGATTTTAGCGAAACCAAAAATATTAGAATCTATTCAGAAATATCTTTCCAACGAATCTGAATAGTCCAAATTTCATAACGGGAATAAAATGTTATGCCCAATTGAAAATTCATAATAGTCGCTATGGAATTATAGCCCTTAAAAATAGCGATTTTGCAAATGACGTCCGTTTTTGACGAGACCACTTTTGTTGGATCCGGAATGTCAAATTATTGCTAGATTCCAATTTTCATTATTTTTGGAATCAATATGTGAGCGTGGCAAAGTAAAACGCATTTGTCTAGTTTTAGTTTGAACTGGATCGACCAGAAAAAGGCCATTTTTCAAACGGTCACCAAATTCGATAAAATTTGTTTTTTAGGACCATATCGTCAATACTAAGCTAGATATAATTTTTCTGGAATTTTTGAAGTTAGTATGTGATCCCGGTAAATTAAAATGTACGTTTAAATTAAATATATATTGATTTATATTTTAATTTAAAGGAAAACTGATCGTAACAGTCGAATTGGCTCACGGGACCTATCCCATTGTGTTTGGAATGTGGGTAATTAGCTGGGGGTGACAGTCATTGGGATCAATTTGGAGGTCAGAGACTAAATGAATTATTTTTGAATTTAATATAATAAATATTCATATAAATATGGGGTCAAAAACCCTAATTTCTTTGAAGCCGCCGCCAATCCAATTTAGGGCTGAAATCGCTCGAGATTTCAAGCTGAAAATCCACCCAATCCAATGAGAATTTGCCTAGGGTTTATTTGCGAAAATCGAAGGGATTTCAATTAGCTTTAAATCCATACTAATCGTATCTTGTATCGTGTTGTAAAGTGAGAGATTTTCGGGCTCAAACCCATTCGGTTCGCACGCAATTTTAGAAGGGGAGGGTGCACCGAAACAGCAGCGCCGGCCGGCGGTGATGGAGGACGTTAGCGCACTTCCGTGCCAGGTTACCTCGATTGGTGTGCACGAGCTTGGATTGGGAGGAAGCTTTTTGTGTTGTGTTTTGCTGAAGAAGACGATGTATCAGAGAGGGATTAAGGAATTAAAGTGTAATTACTAATTAATTAATTAATTAATTTAATTATTTTGATTATGTCATCAATGCATTAAATACCATAACTTCTTCATACGAGGACGAAATCAGACGATTAAAGTTGCGTTGGATTCGCAGCGACGAACACTATCTTTCAGCATTGACTAGAATCAAAATGGAGCAAATCAGAATTTCGGGCAAATTCAAATCCAAACTGAATAGAAATTCAGAAATAAAACTGGCGGAGTGGAAACCAATGTGAGAACTTCTCACTAGAATTATTCCTGTACAGTTATTTATTTTATAACTGCATATATTAACTGCTCCCCGTTGTCCATAGACCATAGACGACTTGTTTGTTTGATTGTATTGTGTTGTTGAAATTGATTGTGATGTGAAATGGACTGTATAAAATATTCATGAGTTGAATAAAATATATTTATCATTAAAAATATAATTTTAACATGTATATGAATGAGAATTAATATTCATTTACAAATCAGACGATTTGTTTATGTACACCCATTTGACTGATATTGATTGGGACGATAAATTTTACACATCGCCCAACTGCACAAATAAAATATATGTGTTTGTTGATTGGGTGTTGGGATGATATTTTACGTACGCTAATCCCAATTGTTTAGTGGTATATCAATCGATTAATTGACAGGCTGTATAAGCGTTAATTATTTATATTTAATGCTTATACAATTATAAATTACACTCTGGATGATGGTTGATTATTTATCATGGTTGTCATATATATGTGTTGTATGAAATCCATATAAGTAAAATTATATGGTAATTGACAGTGTCAGATTCCAGTTCAGAATGAATGAATATTTTAAAATAACGAATATTTTAAAATAAGGAATATTTTAAAATAATATTCAGCAAAAGATCAAAATCTGATTTTGATGTCCGATTTGGGATGGACGCAAAACTATTTAAATATATAAAGTCGTGTTGTTTAGATTTGCGCCGTTTTGACGTGAACGATATTTATATGGATTTTATTCATTTTTATAATGAATATCGGAGAGGAATTGATTTCAAAATCTGATGTTTGAAAATATTATCATTTATATGTTAATGATATGGAATATTCAATTTTGATTTAAAATTGAACATGAAGTTGAAATTGTTTTGAAAATGAATTTAAAACGATTTATAAAATACGTTTTGAATTGAAATCGACGAAATATATATATTATATATAATGGCCCGAATAGAACGCGCCGCGCAGCGGCAGTTCCCGAATTTTGACCATTGACTTCGAATGGACATTACGGGAGATCCGACTGTCAGATTCTCCTAAAACCGGAACCATTGGGTTCGTATCGTAAAGAGCTTTCTAACGAATATTAGAGATTTGAAATCTAATAGCTGGATTTGGAATTATGTCCAAATCAAATTCGGAAAAGGTCGCTGTAACTGCAGTTTGGTGGACGTTTATGGAAATTGACTGTATGGGCCTTAATAAAATTATTAAAAATATCTATAATTAGTGTAAAATAATAAGAAACGATTTGGAAAAAATTGGGATGAAAAATCCCATATTTGAAAAGATAAAAATATATTTTTATCGAAATGAACTAGTTATGAACTAAAATTATAATCCAATATTTTTAAATAAATAAATTGGATTGGAAATGGTTTTAATATAACCAGAATTTCCAATATATGAATTGGAATGGATTTGAATCGAAATTATCTTTGGAATATTTCGATATTGGATTTCGTGATTATACGGGCAATGTGGAGGAATTTGGAAGATATATATATATATATATATATATATATATATCATTATTCCAATACGATGGTTGTTGAATTCGGAATTTGATATTGAATATAAGCCGATATATTTTCTATTCAGAGCCTTGTATTTAATATCAAATGGGATTCTGGGTTTGTCGTGAATGGTGTCTTCACTAACACTATTGTTAAACCCAATGGAGTTAAGGAAATTAGAAACTAACTGGAGGTTAGCTAAGTTGAATGGTTTACTGGGTATTGATCTAATGTTGGTTTCGGCCGTCGGAATTAATACTTAGGGAATTTTTCTCTTACTAATTTACGGTTAGACACTGATGTAATGGTATGTTCATTAACACTGTTCAGAAACCCCGTGTGAAAAGAATAAGTCTTTTAACTAGGATTTAAAGAAGAATTACCAATTAATTAAACATTTAATTGTAATTGAAATGGAATGTGAATTGGGTTTATTATGAACTTTGTTTTTAACGACATTCGTTCTTCAACCTGATTCACAGAGAAATGTGATTTGGAATTTATAAATCTTTTAATTAAGATTTAGGGGAAATTCCCAAAGAAAAGTTTTCCAGTTTAATAAAATAAATTGGAATGTAATGGAATTTGATTCGGTAAGAATCGAAGTGAACTTCAGTGGAGGAAGACTGTTACTATATATGGAATTTAAGAGGCTTTGCCATTATTCCATTTATATTATTGGTTGGATATGTGTAACAACCCGTAAAATCTGGGCCAGTTTAAAAATTTTATTTTTGCAATTTTAGCGAATTTTGATTATTTAATATGAATTATTTTAAATAATATCGACAATAAATTTATTTTGAATATAATTCGAACGTATATATTATACGCGTCGTCGTTAGAATAAAAATAATTATATATAATTATAAAAGGAATTGAAAATGGCGCGGTAGTTCGAAAATTCGATTTCTAATTTCAAATGAATATACAGAATTCAATATAAGTCAGAATTGAACGAAACAAGAAATATTTGAATCTGTATAACTATATCTTTGTAACGAAGTTGACAAACTGAGATTTCACTTTAGAAATGATAAGATATGTCCAGTAGAAAATTCAGAATAGTCGCTGTGGAATTTATATATATTTTATATAATATATAGCCCTTAAAAATAGCCGTTTTGCAAACGACCTCGGATTTCGACGAAACCAGTTTTGTTGGGTCCGAGATGTGAAGTTATTGCTAGGTTTCAAATTTCATAATTTTTCGAATCAATGTGTGAGCGTGGTAAAGGAAAACGCGTTTAACCAGTTTTAGTTGATTTTAATCGACTGGAAATTGACCATTTTTCAAACGGTCTCAGAATTCGATGAAACTAGTTTTGTTAGGACCGTATCGTCAATACGAAGCTAGAAAATATTTTTCTAGAATTTTTAAAATTCGTATGCGACCCCGGTAATCTGAAATGTACGTTTAAAATTCAATATAGAGATTTAAAAGTAAAGTAAACGGAAACTGATTGAAACGATTGAATCAGCTTGCGGTACATATCCCATTGTGTTCGGAATGGGGGTAAAACGCTATGGACGACAGGCGGTGGGCCTCGTTTCGAGGTCGTATGTGAAAGTCAACTTTTAGAAATTAAATAATATTAAAAAAAAAAAAAAAACTGATTTTTGTTTTAGGATTTGAAAAACAGAATTTTAAAAAAAAAAAAAAAGAATATAGAAAACTGATTTTGTTTTTAAAAATAAAAACTGATTTTTGTTCAATGTTAAAAAACTGAATTTGAAAAATGATTTTAAAAGCATTTTAAAACTGAATTTTTGTAAAGTATAAAAACGGATTTTTTATTAAGTTTAAAACCTGATTTTATAAGAATTTAAAAACTGATTTTGAGAAAAAGGTTTGAACTTTAAAATTGAAAAGATCGCGTTTTTAGAATAGGAAAGATCATATTTTTAAAATAGAAAAGGCGAAATTTTTAATAGAGTAGAAAGATAAAAATATGATTTTTATATTTTTAAAGTATTAAAAATATAGTCTTTACTATATGGATGATGTCAAAATATGATTTTTGTTTATGTAGAGGATTAAAAATATAATTTTTTTACATGATAGGAAAATTTAAAAATATCATCTTTAAATGTGTAGAAAAATAAAAATGTGATTTTTATAAATCTATATTTTTGAAAAGGCAAAATCTTTATATGGAAAATAGCGTGATAAAAATATAATTTTTATCTATAGAACTTCGAAAGAAAAATAGAATTTTTATCTATAGAACTTCGAAAGAAAAATAGAATTTTTATATATTGAACTTCGAAAGAAAAATACAATTTTTATATAGAGAACTTCGAAAGAAAAATAGAATTTTTATATATTGAACATCGAAGTAAAAATTCGATTTTTATATATTGAATATCAAATGTGATTTTTACGTATGTAGTGAAAGCGGACAACGGAAGCGACAAAAGGCGAGTTGGCGAAGATTTCCTGCATTAGAAGTGCCGTGGAGCTAGGATAGCAATACGTGAGAATTTCTCACCTTTCAATTTTATTTCTAGTTATATATATATACTAGGATGCAGACGGTGCTTAGTAGCACCCGACACAATCGTCCACAGACCATGGACTTGTTTGTTTGGCTGTTTGGTTATTGATTGTGATATTGGTTTGAATGTGGTTTGTGGTGTGAAAAATCGAATCGATAAATTGGTTAGGATTAGACGTGCGCCGTTATAAGGCGAAGGAGTAAGGCTAGGTTAGACTCTTACTCCAAATTTTGTGGTTTGCATAACTAATTTATTTGATTGATGTGTGAATGGCGTGGGCCTTCACTAGACCGGGGATAAGGCTAGGCCTTGTCCCGTTTCTAGTATCGTGCCGTTATGCCGCCGAAATTTTCTAAAATATGTTAGAAAAATAAAAATATCGTTTTATTTAAAGAATGAATTGAATAGAAATTCATATGTTGAAATAAAATGTTTTGTCGTTAAAAATATAATTTTTAACGTGAATGTAAATAAATAAATATTCATTTACAAACCGGACGGTTTGTTTATGTACACCTATTTGAAGGGCATTGATTGGGTCGATAAATTTTACACATCGCCCAATTGCACAAATAAAATATTTGTTAGATGGTTTGAAAACCCCACACGGGTGTTGGGATGAAATATGAATTTCACTCATCCTGATTGATTAAATATGTCAATCGATTGATTGACAGGCTGTTATAAGCGTTGAATATCTATATTTGATGCTTATACAGTGTAGTGCACTTTGGTTGATGGTTGATTATTTTTCAATGCTATTATATACATGTGTTGTATGGAAATCCATATAATTAATTTTATATGGTAATTGATTGGGCCTCGTTCCAATTTGAAAAATAAAGAAAATTTGAAAAATAGAAATATATGAAGCCGTGTTGATTAGATTGACGCCATTTTGACGTGAACGATATTTAAAACGATTTCGAAATGAAATGAATTGAAAACGATTTCGAAATGAATTGAATTGAAAACGATTTCGAAATGAATTGAATTGAAAACGATTTCGAAATGAATTGAATTGAAAACGATTTTGAAATGAATTGAAAACGATTTCGAAATGAAATGAATTGAAAACGATTTCGAAATGAATTGAAAACGATTTCGAAATGAAATGAATTGAAAACGATTTCGAAATGAATTGAATTGAAAACGATTTCGAAATGAATTGAATTGAAAACGAATTCAAATTGAATTGAAAGCGAATTGAAATGAATTCAAATTGAATTGAAATTTAAATTGAATATAAATAAATTTTAAAACGAATTTATAGAGAAGAATTCAATTTTGATTTGAATTGAAACGGAAGTTGAAATTGCTTTTGAAACGAATATTAAAACTATTTATATAATTCGTTTTAAATAGTAATCGACGAAATATATATTATATATATTATATATATAATATAATGGCCTGAATAGAACGCGCCGCGCCGCGGCAGTTCGCGAATTTCGACCATTTATTTCAAACGGACATTACGGGAGATCCGACCGTCGGATTCTCCTAAAACCGGAACCGTTGGGTTCGTATCGAAAAGAGCTTTCTAATGAATGTTAGAAATTTGAAATCTAACGGTTGGATTTGGAGATACATCCAAATCAAATTCGAAAAAGGTCGTTGTAAGTGCAGTTCGATGGCCGTTAATGGAAATCGACTGTACGGGCCTTAATAAAATTATTAAAAATAGTAATAATTTGCGTAAAATCATAAGAAATGATTTGTGAAAGTTTGGGATGAAAAACTCCATATTTGAAAAGATAAAAATAGATTTTTATCGAAATGAACTAGTTTTGAACTAGAATTATAATTCTATTTATTTTTAAATAAAGAAATTGAATTTGAAATGGTTTTGAAAATAACCAAAATTTCCAATGATTGCATTGGAGTGGATTTGAATCGAAATTGTCTTCGGAATATTTCGATGTTGGAATTCGTGATATTACAGGTGTTGTTATGGAAATTTGAAAGATATATATTTGTATCGTTATTTCCAATACGACATTTGTTAGTCGTAGAATTCGATATTGAATATAAGCCGATATATTTTCTATTCAGAGCCTTGTATTGAATATCGAATATGATTTGGGTTTGTCGTGAATGGTGTCTTCACTAACACTGTTCTTGAACCCAGTTGAGAAATGATTAAATCTTTTTATTTAGATTTAATGAAGTGTACCAATTAAATAATATTTAATTGGAATTGAATTGATATTGATTTTTGGGTTTATCGTGAACAGTGTTTTAAATAACACTTGTTCTTTAACCCGATAATTAATGAATGTGATTTGGGTTTGTCGTGAATGGTGTCTTCATTAACACTGTTCTTGAACCCAGTTGAGAAAAGATTAAATCTTTTTATTCAGATTTAATGAAGTGTACCAATTAAATAACATTTAATTGGAATAGAATTGATATTGATTTTTGGGTTTATCGTGAACAGTGTTTTAAATAACACTTGTTCTTTAACCCGATAATTGATGAATGTGATTTGGGTTTGTCGTGAATGGTGTCTTCATTAACACTGTTCTTGAACCCAGTTGAGAAAGGATTAAATCTTTTTATTTAGATTTAATGGAGTGTACCAATTAAATAATATTTAATTGGAATTGAATCGATATTGATTTTTGGGTTTATCGTGAACAGTGTTTTAAATAACACTTGTTCTTTAACCCGATAATTAATGAATGTGGTTTTGGGTTTATCGTGAACCGTGTTTTAAATGACACTGATTCTTTAACCCAGCCGAAGATTAAAACTAAGTGGAGTTTTAATGAATCTTTAATTAGATTGAAAAGATCGAGAATGGAGTATCACCAGTTTTGCTCCAGGCGATAGTTAAATCTTTAATTAGATTTGAACGTGAAATTTAGAAACTAACTGTCGGTTAGCTAAGTAGAATGGTTTTCTGGATATTGATCTGATGTTGGTTTCGGCCTTCGGGGTTAATATTTGGGGAATTATTCTCTTGATTAATTTACGGTTAATGACTAATGAGTTGGAATGAGGCGTATGTTGTGTTTGTGTAACACTTTTATATTATATACGCGAGTTATTCGGAAAGACCGGGTTTATCCCATTCTGAATAACTGATACGACGATAAGTCGAAGATGAAGACGATGGTCGAAGACCGGAGGTCTTCACGTCGTTTGGGTGATAACTGATGATCTTGATTGGGTTGTACACCCAAGAAGATGGAAACAGTTAGTGATCGTCCAGACGTACTTGGAGATCGATGGATATGCGGGGTACTAGGTGCCTCCGGTTTCGTTCAGACCCAGGACGGACGTGTAAATGGACTGTGTGTCTGACATCGGATTTCATTCTGTGTGACTGATATCGGTTGCATAGGATGGTTTGCCTGTGTGGCATGCTAAGATGCAAATGATCGAGGCTTCTGTTGAAAAGCAAAGTCTTGTGGTGATGATCAAAGCACGGCCTTTGTGGCGTAGCTTTGTGTAACGTTTACCTCGCGTGTTTCACACCCGGTATGAACCAAAAACGGGAGACGGACCTCAGGGAGGGCATGCGTTTCTTTCTAGTTAGAAGTGGCGTCAGTGGTTTTACACACCCTGACGAGTTTGACTTATGTGGTTGTTGCTGTTGCGAGGCGCCTCGGTTATATCGGTTTCGGCCGATGCATTCTGGTCGGCTGACAGACCAGACTTACACCCCATAGGGTGGGGAAACGTAGTGTTCAGGCATTTTAATCCACATCGGTGGACCGGCCCTGTCGCTCCAAGGGACGATGCGTTCTGTTCCTGAGACACGGGCTAGAGCGTCTCGAATCGGTTGAGGACTATCTTTTGCCTCGGTTCATAGACGGAAATCCAATTTCCAAATACGTGACATTTGCGGTTTTAATTGTAATCCTATATATGGCGACATAGTGGGATGGGGCGCTTATGCCGCCTATGATTGATACTTATGATTTGAAGTTGTTTTATACACTTATAATAGTATCAAATGATTTGTTTTAAAACGTATCAAGCATCCTTTGGCTGTTATAAGGGAAAACCCTATCCTCGACTGCGTTGCATTGTGTGATGGGACCTGGGTCTTATAACAGCTTCATTTTTCTTTATTTAGCATTGCGCTGTTTGTTTTATGCACTGGTATTCTTGGGAGGAAACCCGTTCCGTGTTATACGGCGTGGTCCCTTGATTTACCTAATGATTTAAAATAAAGATTAATAACTGTTTTAGTTCTCACACCAGTCACATGACTGACCTGGAGTTTATTGTTTTAACCTAAACTCTGGGTGCCCTTATTTTGACACGGGCAGCTAGTAGTTTTGGTTTTGCAGATTTATATTCACAGGATCCTGGTTTACAGCTGGAACGATATCCGGAAAGCTTTGTATCCGTATATCTCATTCTAGTTGTGTATTGTATTATTTTCCGCTGCTATGTATTTAAATGTAATTTAAATCTCTGGTATTTCTGTGTAATATTCATTTATACTCTGTATATTCTTGTATTCTGATGGATTGTTGTAATATACAATGAAATGTTCTTCTCTATGCGTTCTGCTGTGGTTTGTTCTCGAACTATCCGTCGCTTTCCTTTACGGGGAAGTTACGGGTCTTCACAGTTGGTATCAGAGCTTTGGTTTACAAAGCTCAGAGAACAAGGCACATTAGAACCATACGAAAGAATTCATCAGATATTGGGTTAGTAATATCCAATTAGAATGACTCGTTAGAGATGGGATCAGTAGTATCCTAGAACGAGTGTGAAGAGTATATTGTTCAAATGAAAACATTCTTTGTTTTGAAAATTTAAATCAATTATTCGTATCTGATTATCTATTTATATTGAGTTGGACAGTCCAGTATATAAAGATTTTGCGTATACGTCTGATCCGCGTGTATTCGAAGTTTTAATATACTGGATAGATATAGATTCATACTCTAGTAGCCCGAAGATGATGCTGATGATTGACTAGTTGTCATTAGTATTCATGTTCGAGTAACGAAGGTGTGATTATCTATATATTTCCATTAGACTGGTGTGAGAACCAAAACTAATATAGTTAGAACACATTGTTGTGAATTGGCATTAAAAACATGATTTTTGTATATGTATCAAATTACGAATTTGAAACTCTAATTCACTAATTGATTGATGTTTGTGTTGTTTGTTTAGTTTGTTTGATAATTTTGAACCATTATGCCTAACTGAATCAAATATTGACTTGTATTGAAATTTGGTCGCATTTGCTTGCATATACATATATATATTGAACAGGTCATAGCAAGGAGGCTAGAGCCAGAGAATAAAATTTGTTTGCCCGACAAATAGGTACATGTTTACTACATAATTTCCTGTTTTGTTTGGATGATGATGATTTTGTGAGCCTATTGGCTAGCCGCTTGGCTTTTTCTTTTTCTTTTTGAGATCTGAAGGACCGGGGAAGCTATTTGAAATTCCCCGATGCTCCCGGTGCAGGGGAGGTTATGGCGAAATTTTTCGAAAATTTAGGGTGTTAGCCAAATTTTTGAAATTTTGTAAATTCTCAGAAACTGAAAAGTTGGAGAATGGAAGTTAGATCGAGCGTAGAGTTGATTAATCAAACCACTTTCGACTTTGTTCCTTTTCGGGGACGAAAAGTTTTAAGTGGGGGAGATTGTAACAACCCGTAAAATCTGGGCCAGTTTAAAAATTTTATTTTTGCAATTTTAGCGAATTTTGATTATTTAATATGAATTATTTTAAATAATATCGACAATAAATTTATTTTGAATATAATTCGAACGTATATATTATACGCGTCGTCGTTAGAATAAAAATAATTATATATAATTATAAAAGGAATTGAAAATGGCGCGGTAGTTCGAAAATTCGATTTCTAATTTCAAATGAATATACAGAATTCAATATAAGTCAGAATTGAACGAAACAAGAAATATTTGAATCTGTATAACTATATCTTTGTAACGAAGTTGACAAACTGAGATTTCACTTTAGAAATGATAAGATATGTCCAGTAGAAAATTCAGAATAGTCGCTGTGGAATTTATATATATTTTATATAATATATAGCCCTTAAAAATAGCCGTTTTGCAAACGACCTCGGATTTCGACGAAACCAGTTTTGTTGGGTCCGAGATGTGAAGTTATTGCTAGGTTTCAAATTTCATAATTTTTCGAATCAATGTGTGAGCGTGGTAAAGGAAAACGCGTTTGACCAGTTTTAGTTGATTTTAATCGACTGGAAATTGGCCATTTTTCAAACGGTCTCAGAATTCGATGAAACTAGTTTTGTTAGGACCGTATCGTCAATACGAAGCTAGAAAATATTTTTCTAGAATTTTTAAAATTCGTATGCGACCCCGGTAATCTGAAATGTACGTTTAAAATTCAATATAGAGATTTAAAAGTAAAGTAAACGGAAACTGATTGAAACGATTGAATCAGCTTGCGGTACATATCCCATTGTGTTCGGAATGGGGGTAAAACGCTATGGACGACAGGCGGTGGGCCTCGTTTCGAGGTCGTATGTGAAAGTCAACTTTTAGAAATTAAATAATATTAAAAAAAAAAAAAAAAAACCTTCCTCCTTTAACCCGCTGGCCCCCTTTTCCCTTCATAACCGATTTCAGCAGAAAAAAAAAAAAAAAAAAAAAGAACCCTAGATATCGACAGCCGCCCCCCCCTGAAGCGCCGCCGCCCGTCACCGAAGCTTCCCCCCCTCCCTCGACGAGCGTCACCGAAGGACCCCCCCCTGCTGCTGCTGTTCGGCGACGAAGCACCCCCCCCCTTGCTGCTGATGTTTGGCGACGAAGCACCCCCCCCCCCTGCAATGTTCGGCGACGAAGCACCCCCCCCCCCCTCCTGTAAGTTTTTCTTATTTTGTTTAAATAATTTTATTTTAGTAAAACTGATTTTTTTTAGTTAGGTTAAAACTGAATTTTATTTTAGAAAAACTGATTTTTGGTTAAGGAGTTTTAAAACTATTTTAAAAGAAGAAAAATAAAAACTGTTTTAAAAGAAGAAACTAAAAACTGGATTTTCTTTTTATGATATAAAAACAAAACTGCATTTTTGTAAAGGATTTAAAAACTGCATTTTTATAAAAAAAAAAAAAAAAAAAAACTGATTTTTGTTTTAGGATTTGAAAAACAGAATTTAAAAAAAAAAAAAGAATATAGAAAACTGATTTTGTTTTTAAAAATAAAAACTGATTTTTGTTCAATGTTAAAAAACTGAATTTGAAAAATGATTTTAAAAGCATTTTAAAACTGAATTTTTGTAAAGTATAAAAACGGATTTTTTATTAAGTTTAAAACCTGATTTTATAAGAATTTAAAAACTGATTTTGAGAAAAAGGTTTGAACTTTAAAATTGAAAAGATCGCGTTTTTAGAATAGGAAAGATCATATTTTTAAAATAGAAAAGGCGAAATTTTTAATAGAGTAGAAAGATAAAAATATGATTTTTATATTTTTAAAGTATTAAAAATATAGTCTTTACTATATGGATGATGTCAAAATATGATTTTTGTTTATGTAGAGGATTAAAAATATAATTTTTTTACATGATAGGAAAATTTAAAAATATCATCTTTAAATGTGTAGAAAAATAAAAATGTGATTTTTATAAATCTATATTTTTGAAAAGGCAAAATCTTTATATGGAAAATAGCGTGATAAAAATATAATTTTTATCTATAGAACTTCGAAAGAAAAATAGAATTTTTATCTATAGAACTTCGAAAGAAAAATAGAATTTTTATATATTGAACTTCGAAAGAAAAATACAATTTTTATATAGAGAACTTCGAAAGAAAAATAGAATTTTTATATATTGAACATCGAAGTAAAAATTCGATTTTTATATATTGAATATCAAATGTGATTTTTACGTATGTAGTGAAAGCGGACAACGGAAGCGACAAAAGGCGAGTTGGCGAAGATTTCCTGCATTAGAAGTGCCGTGGAGCTAGGATAGCAATACGTGAGAATTTCTCACCTTTCAATTTTATTTCTAGTTATATATATATACTAGGATGCAGACGGTGCTTAGTAGCACCCGACACAATCGTCCACAGACCATGGACTTGTTTGTTTGGCTGTTTGGTTATTGATTGTGATATTGGTTTGAATGTGGTTTGTGGTGTGAAAAATCGAATCGATAAATTGGTTAGGATTAGACGTGCGCCGTTATAAGGCGAAGGAGTAAGGCTAGGTTAGACTCTTACTCCAAATTTTGTGGTTTGCATAACTAATTTATTTGATTGATGTGTGAATGGCGTGGGCCTTCACTAGACCGGGGATAAGGCTAGGCCTTGTCCCGTTTCTAGTATCGTGCCGTTATGCCGCCGAAATTTTCTAAAATATGTTAGAAAAATAAAAATATCGTTTTATTTAAAGAATGAATTGAATAGAAATTCATATGTTGAAATAAAATGTTTTGTCGTTAAAAATATAATTTTTAACGTGAATGTAAATAAATAAATATTCATTTACAAACCGGACGGTTTGTTTATGTACACCTATTTGAAGGGCATTGATTGGGTCGATAAATTTTACACATCGCCCAATTGCACAAATAAAATATTTGTTAGATGGTTTGAAAACCCCACACGGGTGTTGGGATGAAATATGAATTTCACTCATCCTGATTGATTAAATATGTCAATCGATTGATTGACAGGCTGTTATAAGCGTTGAATATCTATATTTGATGCTTATACAGTGTAGTGCACTTTGGTTGATGGTTGATTATTTTTCAATGCTATTATATACATGTGTTGTATGGAAATCCATATAATTAATTTTATATGGTAATTGATTGGGCCTCGTTCCAATTTGAAAAATAAAGAAAATTTGAAAAATAGAAATATATGAAGCCGTGTTGATTAGATTGACGCCATTTTGACGTGAACGATATTTAAAACGATTTCGAAATGAAATGAATTGAAAACGATTTCGAAATGAATTGAATTGAAAACGATTTCGAAATGAATTGAATTGAAAACGATTTCGAAATGAATTGAATTGAAAACGATTTTGAAATGAATTGAAAACGATTTCGAAATGAAATGAATTGAAAACGATTTCGAAATGAATTGAAAACGATTTCGAAATGAAATGAATTGAAAACGATTTCGAAATGAATTGAATTGAAAACGATTTCGAAATGAATTGAATTGAAAACGAATTCAAATTGAATTGAAAGCGAATTGAAATGAATTCAAATTGAATTGAAATTTAAATTGAATAGAAATAAATTTTAAAACGAATTTATAGAGAAGAATTCAATTTTGATTTGAATTGAAACGGAAGTTGAAATTGCTTTTGAAACGAATATTAAAACTATTTATATAATTCGTTTTAAATAGTAATCGACGAAATATATATTATATATATTATATATATAATATAATGGCCTGAATAGAACGCGCCGCGCCGCGGCAGTTCGCGAATTTCGACCATTTATTTCAAACGGACATTACGGGAGATCCGACCGTCGGATTCTCCTAAAACCGGAACCGTTGGGTTCGTATCGAAAAGAGCTTTCTAATAAATGTTAGAAATTTGAAATCTAACGGTTGGATTTGGAGATACGTCCAAATCAAATTCGAAAAAGGTCGCTGTAAGTGCAGTTCGATGGCCGTTAATGGAAATCGACTGTACGGGCCTTAATAAAATTATTAAAAATAGTAATAATTTGCGTAAAATCATAAGAAATGATTTGTGAAAGTTTGGGATGAAAAACTCCATATTTGAAAAGATAAAAATAGATTTTTATCGAAATGAACTAGTTTTGAACTAGAATTATAATTCTATTTATTTTTAAATAAAGAAATTGAATTTGAAATGGTTTTGAAAATAACCAAAATTTCCAATGATTGCATTGGAGTGGATTTGAATCGAAATTGTCTTCGGAATATTTCGATGTTGGAATTCGTGATATTACAGGTGTTGTTATGGAAATTTGAAAGATATATATTTGTATCGTTATTTCCAATACGACATTTGTTAGTCGTAGAATTCGATATTGAATATAAGCCGATATATTTTCTATTCAGAGCCTTGTATTGAATATCGAATATGATTTGGGTTTGTCGTGAATGGTGTCTTCACTAACACTGTTCTTGAACCCAGTTGAGAAATGATTAAATCTTTTTATTTAGATTTAATGAAGTGTACCAATTAAATAATATTTAATTGGAATTGAATTGATATTGATTTTTGGGTTTATCGTGAACAGTGTTTTAAATAACACTTGTTCTTTAACCCGATAATTAATGAATGTGATTTGGGTTTGTCGTGAATGGTGTCTTCATTAACACTGTTCTTGAACCCAGTTGAGAAAAGATTAAATCTTTTTATTCAGATTTAATGAAGTGTACCAATTAAATAACATTTAATTGGAATAGAATTGATATTGATTTTTGGGTTTATCGTGAACAGTGTTTTAAATAACACTTGTTCTTTAACCCGATAATTGATGAATGTGATTTGGGTTTGTCGTGAATGGTGTCTTCATTAACACTGTTCTTGAACCCAGTTGAGAAAGGATTAAATCTTTTTATTTAGATTTAATGGAGTGTACCAATTAAATAATATTTAATTGGAATTGAATCGATATTGATTTTTGGGTTTATCGTGAACAGTGTTTTAAATAACACTTGTTCTTTAACCCGATAATTAATGAATGTGGTTTTGGGTTTATCGTGAACCGTGTTTTAAATGACACTGATTCTTTAACCCAGCCGAAGATTAAAACTAAGTGGAGTTTTAATGAATCTTTAATTAGATTGAAAAGATCGAGAATGGAGTATCACCAGTTTTGCTCCAGGCGATAGTTAAATCTTTAATTAGATTTGAACGTGAAATTTAGAAACTAACTGTCGGTTAGCTAAGTAGAATGGTTTTCTGGATATTGATCTGATGTTGGTTTCGGCCTTCGGGGTTAATATTTGGGGAATTATTCTCTTGATTAATTTACGGTTAATGACTAATGAGTTGGAATGAGGCGTATGTTGTGTTTGTGTAACACTTTTATATTATATACGCGAGTTATTCGGAAAGACCGGGTTTATCCCATTCTGAATAACTGATACGACGATAAGTCGAAGATGAAGACGATGGTCGAAGACCGGAGGTCTTCACGTCGTTTGGGTGATAACTGATGATCTTGATTGGGTTGTACACCCAAGAAGATGGAAACAGTTAGTGATCGTCCAGACGTACTTGGAGATCGATGGATATGCGGGGTACTAGGTGCCTCCGGTTTCGTTCAGACCCAGGACGGACGTGTAAATGGACTGTGTGTCTGACATCGGATTTCATTCTGTGTGACTGATATCGGTTGCATAGGATGGTTTGCCTGTGTGGCATGCTAAGATGCAAATGATCGAGGCTTCTGTTGAAAAGCAAAGTCTTGTGGTGATGATCAAAGCACGGCCTTTGTGGCGTAGCTTTGTGTAACGTTTACCTCGCGTGTTTCACACCCGGTATGAACCAAAAACGGGAGACGGACCTCAGGGAGGGCATGCGTTTCTTTCTAGTTAGAAGTGGCGTCAGTGGTTTTACACACCCTGACGAGTTTGACTTATGTGGTTGTTGCTGTTGCGAGGCGCCTCGGTTATATCGGTTTCGGCCGATGCATTCTGGTCGGCTGACGGACCAGACTTACACCCCATAGGGTGGGGAAACGTAGTGTTCAGGCATTTTAATCCACATCGGTGGACCGGCCCTGTCGCTCCAAGGGACGATGCGTTCTGTTCCTGAGACACGGGCTAGAGCGTCTCGAATCGGTTGAGGACTATCTTTTGCCTCGGTTCATAGACGGAAATCCAATTTCCAAATACGTGACATTTGCGGTTTTAATTGTAATCCTATATATGGCGACATAGTGGGATGGGGCGCTTATGCCGCCTATGATTGATACTTATGATTTGAAGTTGTTTTATACACTTATAATAGTATCAAATGATTTGTTTTAAAACGTATCAAGCATCCTTTGGCTGTTATAAGGGAAAACCCTATCCTCGACTGCGTTGCATTGTGTGATGGGACCTGGGTCTTATAACAGCTTCATTTTTCTTTATTTAGCATTGCGCTGTTTGTTTTATGCACTGGTATTCTTGGGAGGAAACCCGTTCCGTGTTATACGGCGTGGTCCCTTGATTTACCTAATGATTTAAAATAAAGATTAATAACTGTTTTAGTTCTCACACCAGTCACATGACTGACCTGGAGTTTATTGTTTTAACCTAAACTCTGGGTGCCCTTATTTTGACACGGGCAGCTAGTAGTTTTGGTTTTGCAGATTTATATTCACAGGATCCTGGTTTACAGCTGGAACGATATCCGGAAAGCTTTGTATCCGTATATCTCATTCTAGTTGTGTATTGTATTATTTTCCGCTGCTATGTATTTAAATGTAATTTAAATCTCTGGTATTTCTGTGTAATATTCATTTATACTCTGTATATTCTTGTATTCTGATGGATTGTTGTAATATACAATGAAATGTTCTTCTCTATGCGTTCTGCTGTGGTTTGTTCTCGAACTATCCGTCGCTTTCCTTTACGGGGAAGTTACGGGTCTTCACAATATGGAAGTTTATATCGATTATATATATTGATCTGTTTTCCGTGAAGATTCCATAATTAATGGAATGGGATTTTGGGTTTATCGTGAACTGTGTTTTAAATGACATTAGCTCTTTAACCCAGTTAAAGATAAGATTGATTTCTTAACTTTGAATAATCATTAGGTATTGATTTTTGAGATTAAAACTGAATTAAGGTTCTAATGAATCTTTAATTAGATTGAAAAAGAGGATGTGATAATTTAAATTATCAAATTCGAGAAATGATCGAGAATGGAGTATCACCAGTTTTACTCCAGGCGATAGTTAAATCTTTGGTTAGATTTGAACGTGAAACATTAATTAAATTTACCGATAACACTGTGGTGTTAGATATGAAGTATTACCAGTTTACTTCATGGGATGAATAGGTTGGGATTGGAAAACTAAACAAACGATTACTTCGGTAAGGTTCGCTAATCCCGACTAGTTTGGAAAACCTTAAAATGGTTTGAATTGATATCCAAAGGAAGATTAAAGAATAAATTTAAAGAATTTATCTTTCATAAATTTAGTGGGAACATTTCCCAAAGTAAAAGAATATTTGAATAAAGGAATATTCTAGATTGGAATGAGGCGTATGTTGTGTTTTTATAGCACTTGTTTATTATATACGCGATTTATTCTGAAAGACCGGGTTTATCCCATTCTAAATAACCGATTCGACGATATGTCGAGGATGAAGACGGTGGTTGAAGACCGGAGGTCTTCACGTCGTTTGGATGATTACTGATGTCTTGATTGGCCTGTGCACCCAAGATAAGGTAACAAGTGGTGAACGTTCAGACGTACTTGGAGATCGACCGGATATGCAAGGAGCTCTCCCCTCTATTGGACATATGGGACGAGGAATAAGGTGCCTCCGGTTTCGTTTAGACCCAGAACGAACTTGTAAATGGATGTGTGTCTAACATCGGATTTCATTCTGTGTGATTGATAGACATCGGTTGCATAGCGTGAATTGCCTATGTGGCATGCTGAGATGCAAATGATCAAGGCTTCTGTTGAAAAGTAGAGTCTTGTGGTTGATGATCAAAGCACGGCTTTAATATGGCATAGCTTGGTGTAGTGTTAGTTCACTAGCCTCGCACCCCGGTGTGAACTAGAAACGGGAGAGGACCTTAGGGAGGGCATGCGTTTCCTTCTAGCTAGGAGTGGTGTCAGGGTTTTGCATGCCCTGACGTTTTACTTATGTGGATGATGGATAGCGAGGCACCTCGGTTATATCGGTCTCTACGGAGCCGATGGATGGTATAGTCTTTATACAGACCAGATTGACGCCCCATAGGGTCGGGAAACGCAGTTTCAGGCATTTTAATCCACATCGAGTGGACCGGCCCTGATGATCCAAGGCTTGTCTACGCGCTTGCCTGAGACACGGGCTAAAGCGTCTCGATGCGGTGAGGATGATCCCTTGCCTTGGTTCACAGATGGAAATCCAACTTCCAATACATGATATTTCGGTTTTGATTGTAGAGCTTAGTATGGCGACATAGTGGGATGGGGCACTATGCCGTCTATGTTTGACACATTTATATTTGAAGTTGTTTCCATAAACTTTACACTATAATAGTATCAAAACGATTTGTTTTAAACATACCAAGCATGTTTGGCTATTATAAGGTAAAACTCTATCCTATGGCTTGCATTGCATTGTGTGATGGGACCTGAGTCTTATAATAGCTTCATTTTTCCAAAAAAGCATTGCGCTGTTTATTTTATGTACCGGTATTCTTGGGAGGAAACACGTTCCATGATATATGGCGTGGTCCCTTGATTTAATTTATTTTAAAGTAAACTTTTAAATAACTATTTTAGTTCTCACACCAGTCACATGACTGACCTGGAGTGTATTGTTTTAACCTAAACTCTGGGTGCCCCTATTTTCCATACGGGCAGCTAGTTGTTTTGGTTTTGCAGATTTATATTCACGGGATCCTGGTTTACAGCTGGAATGATATTCGGAAAGCTCTGTATCCGTATATTCCTTTTAGTTGTGTTTTGTATTATTTTCTGCTGCATTGTAATTTATAAATCTCTGATATTAGTCTGATGTACAATATTTATGCATAGTCTGTATATCTTGTACTCTGATGGAAATTGTTGTAATAAGCAATGAAATGTTCTTCTTTTTGTGTTCTGATTTGTCTTGTCCTCAAAGCAATCCGTGCTTTCCTTCATGGGGAAGTTCAGGACGTTTCACACTAGCCACCACCGAAGCAACCATCGCGCCTCTCAGACTTGGCTTGAGCCTCCAGCTCTGATCGAATCCAGCACATCGCCACTTCATAGTCTTTGCCTACCATTCACTTGTTGTGCGAGAAGATTGCGCAAATGCGAAAGCACAATAAACAGGATCAAGATTTGCCAATTGAACATCAATCTAATCTGATAGCAATTATTTTATTATGTCAAACAAATAATAAATAACTATAACAGAGAAACAAAGAGACACACATATTTATACTGGTTCCACTATCATCTATCATCTAGATAGTGTACGTCCAGTCCAAAAGAGAGAAATTTTATTCCACATGAGTGAATTAAAAGAGATTACAAAAATAAGAGTTTACATATCTTAACAAGAAGATACACTATTGGGGATCACTGGCTCCACTCCAGGATGGGTTTACAATGAAGTATACCCCTCAATATATAGCAAGCGCAAATCTATGTGAGTCATCAATTAAATTACCAACATATGGTAATAATATAATGGAGACAAATTACCATAGCAACGAATGTGCAAAGATAGAAAGTAAATCAATCCGTTTCTTCAGCATAGATGGAATAAATTAATGCCTGCATTTATTTCTTTGCATCTCATGCAAATGTAATCAATTAATTCATGCATTTCCGTATAAAACCAATATTTACTATCCATCCATTTGTGATTTGTTATCACCTAAATTTAACACATTGTCAGCAGCCTTCACCGTTTTTCCCATCAATTGCGTCTATTACTTATTGTCCCTTCATCAATTGTTGCTTTTAAGATGAGTTTATCTCACGATTTTCTCTATGCAAGTTTCATCCTTAATTTACAACTGGATGTAACAGTAAATGTTTTTCTGTAAATTTTTCTTCTTGTTGTTCAGTCTTTATGTCCTTAGGCCGGTGCCTTTATACCTTGCATGCCCAGAAATGTTTTTCTATTTTTCCTGTGTGTTTATGTGTTTTCATGCATGCTCATATCATTATATAAGTTGATATATTATATTATGGAGGCTGACTATGGTATATGTATGCTTGTATTTTCATTTGCATCATAGTATTTGACCATTTCACCATTGTCACATTGGCTATTTTGTTTATATTTTGTTGATAAACACATATTCAAATTTTTGGCTTGGAAACTACCACACAGGAGTTGAATAATATATGTTGAATATTAAAGTATTAATATGTAGTAACCATATATGTGTATGAATATGTAGTTATGTATTTGTGTTGACTCACATGGACATATGAAATAAGTTTGTTTGCTTACCTTATTAATGCTGAGACATCCTCTTGATTTATATCTCGCCTTGTCAGGCGATTGAAATTTGTAAATGCATCTGCAGATGATAACTTGGATATATATATATATATATATATATATATACACCTCATAACTTTACTTTGCAATTATGAAACCTGGGCGCTAACCTAAAATGTTGAAATTTGGGATTGCTGGGAACACACTGTTATATTATAATATTGGAGATATTGTCTTAGCATATGCGCTCGGCCATGATTGTCTTATATGCCTATATGCTGACATGTTATGTTTGTACACCCTTGCTTGTTCGGTAAGTAAAATGAAATTGCCAACTTTTGTTGTATAAAATTTAAGCTAGAAACGTGGACATGTTTTTAGAATTCCATACATGAATTTCATGCAACTATACATCTTAATTTTATATGTGAACATGGGCATTTAACTATATATATGCATGACAAACAACTGCCTTATGGTTATAGATTTGAAACTTAGAAATTTACATATGTTAGATTTAACTAGTATATTTAGTGTTTTATTGAAGTTGACTTACTTGAATAAAGTTAATCCTAACTCGAGTGTTTTGTGTTTTGCATAAAATGCTCGGCTCAGACCCGAGTGTTGCAGATATAAAGATTTCAGCTATCGAAGTTAGAGACACGTGAAGACGCACACACATAGATTTTTGTCATTTCCCGTTTGATGAGGCTTGAGGTCATAATTTAATTATTTATTCATTTACCTTTATTATTATTTTTAGAACATCTGACCACCATTCACTTTGTATGCCACATCGTCAAATCCGCCAGATAATCATTAATTGATGTCCACAAAAATAATCTACTTGTTAAGCTAAGAGAACGACCGCTCTCTGCCACCAACTACGACATGTTTGAAGAAATCAACGTACATGACCCTTTTGAAAATACTCTGTTAGACACTCGTCCACACAAGTTGTCCTAGGACTGGACAAGCTGTAACAACCCAAAATTTCTGAACCAATTTAAAATTTTAATTTTAGATATTTTAATGGGTTTTGATATTTTAAAATAATTTATTTTAAATAATAACGACTAAAAATTTATTTAAGTCGAAGTTAGAACGTATAAATTTATTTTAATTATAAAACGAACCTGTAATGACGCGGTAGTTTTAAATTTCAATTGAATGTATAGAATTCATTTTAAATCAGAATTGGACGAAATAAGAAATATTTGAATCTGTTTAATAATATCTTTCTAACTAATGTAAGAAATTGAAATTTCATAATATAACAGTTTAAAATTCAGAATAGTCGCTGTAGAATTTATATATATTTTGAATAATATATAGCCCTTAAAAATAGCCATTTTGCAAACGACCTCCGTTTTCTACAAAACCACTTTTGTTGGATCCGGAATGTCAAATTATTGCTATATTCCAATTTTCATAATTTTTGGAATCAATATGTGAGCATGGAAAAAGAAAACGTGTTTTGTCAATTTCAGTCAAATTGGATCAACCAGAAAATGGCCATTTTTCAAACGGTCTCCAAATTCGACGAAATTAGTTTTGTTAGGACCGTATCATCAAAAAAATCTAGATATAATTTTTCTATAATTTTTGGAGTCAGTATGTGGCCCCAGTAAATTAAAATGTACGTTTAAATTAAATGTATATTGATTCATATTTTAATTTTGATAAAAACTGTTCAAAATAGTCGAATTGGCTTACGAAACATATTCCATTATGTCCAAAATAGGGGTATTTTGCTAGGGGAGATGGTTGTTGGGTTTGATTTCACTACAAGAAAATCCACCTCTAATAGCATACGTGTACAGCGTTTCGGCCTGTCCTCATTTCAGATTGGTCCGTGCTAAGTCATTGAGCGCTATACAGTAGGCATGCCCGTGTTTTTCATATTTTTCAACGCTATGCACCAAATAGAAAGGCGGGAAACAATTATTTTATGCGGGAAAACAATATTTCACTCCGTTTGCGGCTTTAGCTTCTGAGTTTCTCCCCCCTTTACACTATTTTCACCTCGAAGTCAATACAAACGCTTGTGTTATCAACATTCACGTAGCTCGATCCCAATCCTTCCCTAGCATCGATCAATCTAATTGCTCATATTATCGACCTTTACGCTGCCACTCACTGAAACCATAGATCTGCACCTCTTCAATTCAAACCGCCGTGAAAGGTATCCTTCTTATAATCTCCGCTCATTTGTGTACTTAGAAGTTCTATTGTCGATCAATAGAAAAAGTTAAAGAAAGTTGGAGAACAATTATTTTTTGACCGATTAATTATTAACACTGAAACTTGGTTGAATTTGTTGGTGAAGTGAAGTCAAAGTTTATTAATATTCTATCAATTTTACCATATATGTTATAGTTTTTCGCACCTATCCAAGTGTAAGAGTTGCTGCTTGTAATTATTTTCTTTCAATTAGTTGATGAAAGTCCTGATTGAAAATTGTTATTTATTGTTAATTTATTTGAAGTAGGTAGTAACTTATCATGGTTTAAAACATAGTTAAAATCAATGGAAACTGCCTTAGGCATTTTAATGTATAGAGCATCATCTCTTAATGTATTGAGCATCAAATTGTGTGGTAATACCTTGATCTGATTCATATAATCACGGCAATGAACTAGCATCTACGAAAACCAGAATTATACCCCTTGATTCCACATTGTTATGATGCGTATATGCCCATCTTTTCCTAAAAACTTTGTAACAAGTTAAAATATAATTTTTAAACAGTTTACGATTTACCAGTCCTTGGAACAAATTATGCTTCCCAACTAAAGTGAATTGGACCAGTCTTCCCTTTATCCACTGCTAAAATCAAGCCCTGCTTCTTCCCTTTGTCCATTCCTAAGATGATTATTGAAGCCACTTTCTTTTGTTTACTGATTTTGAGCTGGTTATGCAGTTACTATTTTTGTGATTACTAAGAGTGATGAACAAGTTGCTTTGTATGACAATTGAATCAAAAACTATATAAGATGTGAAATGTTTGGCTATTGTCACAGTCTATCGCTCTGGTGTTTTGTCTGGATGGTAAATTGGCTATGAAAGGAGATGGAGAGAGATGGCTAATTTGATGTAAAGGCACATAGGAGTCGGGTTTGTTAGGGATTTAGAAGTCTCAACATAGTAAGTATAAACTATTATTCTTATAGATATAAAATTTTAAGATGTATACTTCTCTGAATATGTCATTAATTTTTAACATTATACGCTTCTATATAGGCAACCATTGTTAAAGTTTGTTTATTTATCGAAGAAAACAACTTTTCTTGCCATAAGTGTAAGTTTATAATTTTCTATATTTCTCTTTATCTTGTAACTTGTTAATCATTTGTTATTCGAAAATACAAAACTAAATTTATGTATGATCTGAATCCGTACATAACTTTAAATAACCAGTAGTGAATTGGTATGGCTTCTAAAACTTGTATCCTTGTACGATTAGAAGTTTCCATCGATAAGCCATTGTAATGATTGGTGACCATCAATATGTAATTTGCACGACTTAACCAAACATGCAGTAAAGATATTATAGACAACAGTGATGAAAGAAAACTTAAAGCAGTTTCGCTTATTCATAGCTGAGTACCACTGGTTGATCATGATAACAATTTTAGCATTTATGGTATTCATCTTAAAAACTACCTATTAAGTATTAACTTATGATTTTCCCAAAAAGTGGGAAAGGCCATTATTATTCTATTTAAGTGGTTTATTATAATCTTGCTGGCAAGGTCATTGGTGCTTTCTAGTTTCAACTGTGGTTCACTCTGTGCTTTCTAGTTTCGACAGAGGTTGGAGGTGACGAAGTCCAAGAGCATAGCTCTGTTTTTGGTGGTAGATGATGGCAAGTTTAATTTGCAGGGAGGTGCAAGCTGTGGCTGGTGCCGGTGATGGGTTATTGTCGTGAAGTGTGAAATTCAAGATTATGTGGGAATGTCGCAGTTTCATGTGTTAATTTGGTGACCGTCAGTGAGGCTGAATATGTAGAAGCAGACCTGCATTAGGAGATAGTGATTTTGGTGTTCACCAAAGTTGATGTGCAGGTTGTTGTAGTGCTGGGGTTCTGTGATGTTGTTTGAAAAATGGAGTACGTTGCTTGCGTGATATTTCGTTGAATGGACAAGTTGCAGTTAGTGGGTGATGGCGGAGTAGGAGCGGTATGCGATGATGAATGGTGATTGTTGGAGTGGTTTCGGTGTTGTTTCATAGTGGAAAATATGTTGTATTGGTTTCGGGATAAAGGATTGGTGAAATTGTGAGAATGAAGTTGTAGGAAGGTTCAATGGTTTATTGCAGAGGCATGAGTGGTATTTGTGTATGGCAATTCAACTGCAGTTTGTTGCCAAGGAAATTACTGTGCATGTGGTTGGTGAGGAAACGGTAGGGGTTGTTACAGTTTTCATGTTTGGGGGTGATTGTGTGAGTGACTATTTCTAATGCATGTTGTGCATTTGTTTGGTGTCGTGGTGATGAACTCTGGGATGGTCATGTTGATTGTGTAGGTGGAGTTCCTGTGTCGGTTAGTGTATAGGGTTTGTCGATTGTTATTTCATAGGTGACGGGCATGGGCAGAGCTATAACAGGGGAAAAGGGTAATGTTACCTATAACGAAATCACTGGCTCAGGCTGCAATTCTGTTTGACTGAATTTAGGAGATGATCGTGTGTTCCATTATCAGCAGTTCACGCATGGTCTAAGAAGAGATATAGAAAGGGAAGGTTAGGTTCTTCATGGACTTGCACTGAATGAATGGTGAAAAGACAGCCTGCAGCTTGTGTTAGTTTCTCCAGTGTCGGTTTGCAATTGGAGGGGTAGGCAAGATCCTAAGCCACTGATATTTTCAAGGAGCTAAGCATTGTGTAAGTTTCTCCAGAACTTTGCCTTACTGCATTTTGCCTTGCGATGACTCAGTGCAGGATGTGTTCAATATACAGACAACTCAGCGCGGCAACTGCATTATTTTCTATATATGCCAAGTTGAAGAAAATGGCAACCACATTGTTTTCTATATGCCAAATTGCTTAGCTTAGATGCTTTCTATACGTGTCAGAATAATTGGTTAAACTTCAATGGTTGGGTTGGGATATTCTACATTAAAGGACAAATGAAATTAAGGGAAATCATAGGTCCGACATGTAATGGCTAGTAATGTCTTAGGATTACAAATTTACTAAACTTCACCTCCATGGGATTTTTCATTTTTGTAACATCCTAGTATCATCACCACACAGATTTCTTTGATTTGATCTGGGTTTGTACAGTGTCAAATGTTAGTATAATTATTTTTTATAAATTATTACTTGTATAATTATCATTATGAGTTTTGTCTTCGTTAATATCCAATTTATTCATGTTTTATTAATTTGTTTACATGCATAATAGGATAGTCAGACAAGTTTTATGTTTTACGTTTTTTAGTAGCTAAAGAGATATTAAATCTAACATTGGAAAGCATGAATATTGAATATTTAAATTTAAAGTAACAGAACTATTAAAGAAAATTCACTTAAATGCAATAGTAGACGTCGTTTTGTTGGTACATGGCGTATTCGTTTTTACTACCATTTGCATGTGCTACGCCATGTAAATGGTATTTATGTTCATGTAATATTTTATGAACGATTTATTTATACCGTGTTTTAATGCTGCACTTTCTTTACTCTTTTGGACAAAACAATCCATAGTTTTTGTTGTTGTTACAGGTTAAGTGCCTTGCTGTAAAGGAATGTGGACTGTGTAGTATAAGGGTTCCATGAACTTTCTTCAGAAGACATCACAGAAGATAATGAATATCATGGGTATTTAGTTATAAGTTTGGAGAGAAAAAAATGGCATTATCACATGTTACTATTGCTGAGCTGAATTTTAATTATGATTCATGGACTTGATAAAATACTCATCAGTTAAAAGATTTCATGGACTTGAATTTTAATTATCATACTAACAAATCTATCTCGGCACTCACATGTGCATGAAATGTCCTTTTACAGGGTTTCATGTTCTGCTTGAAGGCTATCTTGAAAATTATATTCGTAGCTCTAAATGGTCATTGAGGTAAACAATCGTATTTCATAGATAGTATTCAAATTATTATTTGTTACTGGACTGAAATAAATATATATTCAGGGCACTGTAATGATGGATCAGTCAAGCCATAATAATTCAGGGAGTTGGTTTGATGAGCATATGGATATGAGGTTGGATATAAATAATATGAGCTATGAGGTAGAGTTCTATTTTCTTCTACTTGTCCATTTGTCTTATGATAACAATTATTTATGTCTGTTGATTTCCTTCTGTCCTCTTGTGCCTATCATTTAGCAATATCCTCCAAAATGAATCAGACGTCGGTCATTCCGTCACCATGCAATGTAGCTTATACAGTTGTGCTTACTTAATTTGTTCAGTCATCTATAAAATGAAACTGATCAATTCTGTAACATTAATAAACCATCCATCTTCCTTTGTATTTGTAATTTCTTTGGTCTATTGATCTGTATTGAAATCTTTTACGAATTATGCATAGGACAATGTACCCAGCTTCTCGCTAACCTTAGTCATTGTCGTTCCCAATCCTGTGCTAATGTCGATCCCATTCCTTCGCTAGCGTCGATCAATCCAATTGCTTATGTTATCGACATTCACACAGCCACTCACCGAAACCCTAACCATCGTCGGTCCCGGTCCTATGTTAACGTCAATCCCAATCCTTAAAGCAAGGGTCGATCGTTTAAACTTCGCAGAACCCAGATCTGTGCCTCTCCAATGAAATAAAACTTAAATGACAAATAAAAATGTAATAGGTGAGTATTTAATATGGTAACGACAGTTTCATGTTAATATGGTAATGATAGTTTCATGTTTCTGGCTTACTTTCTTTTGCACAAATAACATAAGTAAATATAGTATATGTATAAATATTATTAACGAAGTCAAAATCTCAGAACGCCCTATGCTTGCATTGATGGCGATGGCGTGCTTGGCCAGGAGAAAGACGACGAGCATATTAATTCCGAACGCCCTACGCTGCTCCATTTTTTTCCAAAAAGTTTTGCTTCATGATCTGAGGAGTACGAGGTCATCATAATCGAAGGCGAACCAGGTGGATATGGAGCGGCGCTTGATCAACTTGATTTGAAGACCACATGTATTGGAAAGAGAGGGACTCTCCATGGCGCTTATCTCAATGTTGGCTGTATTCCTTGTACGGTATGAACCGTTGAACTTAGGCTCACTATAGTGATTTTTATTATTCTAGAATTTTCAGGAGGTTAGTTTGAATATTTTGGGGTTTAGAGTTGTTTTATTCGTATGCATAATCTGGTGGTTAATTAGATTGTCTACATAATAATTGAGGTGAAAACAAACTATCATGGACAAAAACTAACTGACAAACTATCATTAATAAAAACTCTCAATCATTTTCAGGGTTTTTAGATGCATTGCCTCAACTCATTCAAAAGAGACAAGAACATCGTCGATTATTTCATCTCCAACAGCAATATCTTCAACATCTTCATCGTCATTACTGCTCCCAGGAATCCTCCGCGTCTTCGGCGCATGCTCAAGTCTGTGCGTCTCCAGCTGTTTGTCCATTGTTTTTTGCAAGTTCGCTGTGTCGTTGGCTCTCTTGTTATTTCTCAAATTTTGCCATTTCTTCAAATCTTTTTCCACGTTTGACACGAAGGCTTCCATGATTTGTTTTTGGTATTCCACTAACTCTGATTTCCTCTTGTTCTTCCATTCTTCAAATAACTGTTCTTTTTGCTGCTCGGCCACAAATGTATCTTCAATCAATGACTTAGTAGGCATGTAGTATATTGGAGGTTCTGCTTTATTCCCTACGAAATTGCTGAGCTTTTTATGATGCTCATACCAAAGAATAAACATCAGTTCCATCTTCCTCTGCTCTACCTTGGCAGCAACATGTGCTCGTAAAGTCAGATTACGACGACATTTTTCAGTGAGCTGTTCGTGCAATTGTTGTTTGAGTCTTTCATTTTCTTCCTTTGCCTTCTCTTCAGCCCTGCGTAATGAATCTGATCTCCGCATGTAAGCGATTGAATTTGAAACCTGCTTAAAATTTTCCAGTGTCCCTAAAAGCTGTCCCAACATTCACTTATTTCTTTTAACCAAACTTGAATCCTCGTTCTTTGGTAAAACCCTGGGAACTGACTCTGTTGGGACATCATAGTCAATCTTTTTTAGACGAGGACATCCATACCTTATAACCCCGTTATTATTCTACAAGATTGTTCTTGGCTTATTGTTCTCTTCTGCTTTTGCACAAGAATCTTTGTTTGTACCTGTGGGCTCGATTGAATTTTCTTCAGTTTATCCTTCTAGTTTAACAACAGCTGAAGACAACCTCCTTTTCCCCATTGGCAGATCCTCCAACTCTGCCATAAGTCGCACACCGCGCTTACGTTGCAGTGTAGAAGGTCCCATGCCATTTCCGTACTTTAGAATTCCACGTGGATCCCGAAGCCGCTCTGTGATCTTCCATTGTTGCTTCTAAAGGGCAGTGATTTCTCTGCAGTTTCATCAGTAGCCATCAATTCTACTTTTTGGGTTTAACCCTGATGTTTTTAATCATATATTTTATATTAAGATCCTGTTGAATGCCTTAAAACAGAAGCAGATGTCTATATGCCTTCATCAGATGTTCCTTTTATCACATTTTTAATACTATGGATGTAGTTTAAGTACAGGCACTGGAACATATTTTACACGTCTTTTGAGTTTTTATGTCTTGTTGTTCAATAAGAGAATATACTAATGTATAATACTGTTGACACAAAAATTAATGCTAAGCAGTATTAAATATGGTTTTTTATAAATTATTAGTTGCATCCTACTTCCCTTATAGGTAATTAATAAACCAAGTCCTCAATACAGTGAATTAATGAATTGATGAATCATGATTCTTGGTTACATTTTAGATCTGACTGCCTAATTATTCTGACATCTTCAAGCACAACACATGTAGCGTTGAAGTAAAATTAAAGATTCGACCTTCATTGTATAAAAGGAACTGGGTTTTCTCTGAATTGAACCAAATAAATAGCACCCTCAGCTAAACTCATGCCTCTTGTGATGAACGCAGCTCTGCTAGCAATGCTCAGATAATTACATTCCTAGCCTTCAATTCTTTTTTAATTGATGTCTCTAATAATTTGTTGCAAGCATCAACCTTTAGATACTGACTTGATAGAGGTAGACTAAGATGTTTCACAGGCAGTACAGCTTTATGTAAACCCAAAATCTCACTTGTCATCTTTATGTGTGCAGTTCTTGTTGAAGAATTTTTTTGTTTAACCTGCATGCGAGTAGTTTTTATTGATAGTATAAACTTTGCTAATCTACGGATTAATCTACGGTTTATACACGTATGCTTCTTTTATTTGATCTTTGATATCGTTTTTCATGTTTGCAGTTTTATCCATAGCACAGATCACAAGACAAGAAAAAATATATGCTTACTGGTCAAGCTATGTTTCTTATATTTTGAAGCCAACTGGATATGGATTATGTACATCAAATATATGCAACGTCTAAAAGCTTTAGTTAACAAATTTATCTTTACGATTGTTATTTCATATTATGATCTACAACTAAATAAGAGATGAAATTATATCACTTAATATATGTCATTTTGTTTAAATACATAGACTTAGCTACATAAGCTAAAATTATAAAGGTCGGTTTTGCATTTTCTTTGTCTGTGTATATCTTATGAATAAGTTAGTATACATGTATATATCATTTTGAAGAGTTTTGCATGAGCATACAACTATTTATAAACGACTATGTATTTATATGTTTCAGTAAATATGTATATATCTTTTTGACAATATTGATTAGTATAATAAATACTGTTGCTAATAATTTTAATTTTTAATTATTGTAATTTAAAGTAAAACACTGATTTCTTTTTGAAACTTGATCTTTTAATTATACAATTGTAAAATACTTTTGAAGATTGTTCTTTACAAATATTTTAACTGTTGGAAATAGTTAGATTTCATCTTTAGGAAATTCACAATATTTTAACTGTTGGAAGCAGTGAGTTTGATTTTGAAATTTGCGATACAAAGACAATGCATGGTGCGTTATTTTAATTTGATATATAGAGAATATTCAATTACTAACACATTTTCCGTTTATTTGACATTAGCAGGACCACAATTGTTGATGCTCAGGAGAAAATACCAAAAGGAAAGCAAGATTAAATATACTATTTGCCCTCTTTGTAAGTGACTTGTTGATGCAAAATTATATGATATATTAACATGGAAAAGTTGGAAAAACAATGTATGAAATATTAATTTTGAGTATGTGAAGAGTTGTTGGAATGATATGTAGGCAGCACTCAGTTTTGGTATATGAGAAGTTGTTTGTATGATATGTATGAAATGTTGTGATATAATTTATTGTTTGAATGATAAGCATGAAATATTGTGTTATAATTTATTACGAGCAATAAATTATATATGTATATATATGTATTATTTTTTTGAAAATGATGCATGTATATTTATATATGTGTATATATAAAAAAATGCTTAAATGATCATAAAAAAATCAATAAATTAATATTATGAGCAATAGCGTTTCAAAAGTGCTATTAAATAAAAAACGCTATAGAAACACGCATTGGAAACGCTATACTATCACTAAACAAACGCTGTATATGCATACAAACAAACGCTATAGTAAGTGAGTATGGATGGTACATAATATAGCGTTCTTGATGGATAGCAAACATTAAACGCTATAGAATATTTACTTTTTATAACGTTTTAGTTTCTGCTATTTAAAACTTGAGATCTAACATAGCATGACGTTACATAGCGTTCTTTGAAACGCTATGTTAGGATACGATAGCGTTTTTCAAACGCTATGAAAAGCCCATATTGTTGTAGTGTTTGAAGCTCGAATGAAAAAACCCTAATTTTCAAAATTAAAAGAATTAAAAATATAAAATGAATTCCCTATAAAACCGCTTGGCCAATAGGATTTTTAGAAAATCCTAATCAATAAAGGCCGACAGCAGTTCATGTTTAATGGCCATATTTGTTCCATTTTTATTCATTAAAAACTCTCAATCCACTACGAAATTTAATCCAACTTCTAAGGGAAATTTTTTCAACTTCTTTCGATCTTCAAGTCTGTACAGAGATGATGAACTCTCGTGGCCTAGAGCGCTCGTTTTCCTTGCTCCAACTGCCACCGTTCGAGTGGGTTTTCTAGCAAGGGAGGGGCAGCAAGCTCGCGGTCGCTCACGGCGTATTGAGACTGACGGAGGACTATAAACTGGCACTATCTGATCGACGTCGAAGTGAACATGGCGGTGGCAATTTCAGAACCCTAGGTGCGTGTTTGGGTTCAGAAAGAACAGCCGTAGCTGGAGCAATCGAGAAGGAAGATTAAATGAGGTGGTTAATATTTGATCACTTTATTAATTGTATTAATTATGATATTAAAGAAGAAAACTTAAAATATCATATCTTGCTCAAATAAGAACGAAATTCGACAATTCAAATTGCGTTGGGACCATAAATTCGAGCACTACAATACGGAGTAGACCAGAACTGAAACAGAAGCCATTTGGATTTTTGATAAAATTAACATCGGTTTAATTTTATTAAAAATAATCGTTGTAAAAACCATTTCTGAAAACCGATCAAGGTGAGAACTCCTCATTAAAAAAAACTGCACAGTTATTTATTTATTTTCATAACTGAAAAATATATAGAATTGCCAGTGTAGATTATTGTCAGTTTAATCAATATAAAATGTACACGGTGCCTGTTAGATCACCTCCCTCGTCAATAGACCACGGACAATTTAGATTGACTGTGTTGTGTGTTGTTTGTGATGTTGAAATGTTTAACATATTAAAAATAATATTAATGTGATAGTGAATTTAAATTATAAATATTCATTTATAATTTGAACATTGAAAATTAGTTAAATAGAAAATAATTCAAACTGAATTAGAATTGGTTAAATTTATTGACCAATGATTTATTTAAATAAACTGTTGTTGTTTGAAAACTCCACACGGGTATTGGGATGATATTTGAAATACACTTGTCCCAATATTTAGTTGTATGTCAATCGGTGGATTGACAGTCTGCGATGAGCGTTATTTATTTATTTTAATGCTCACACAGTTGTAAACTTCACTTTGGATGTGAATGGATTGTTTAATGATTATTTACAATTATTGTTGAATACATGCGATGTATGAAATCCATATAATTGAAAACATATGGTAATTGATTGAGTCGCATTCCGATTCAGAAATTAAAGATTCTTTTAAAATAAAGAATATTTTGAAATAAAGAATCTTTTAAAATAAAGAATATTTTCAAATAACGAATATTTTAAAATAATATTCAGTGAAGAATAAAATTGTGATTTTGATGTCCGACTTTAGATGGACAAAAAAAATATAAAAATATGAAGTCGGGTTAAGTATTGAAACGCCATTTTAAACCAGAATGGGTTTATCGATCGATTTTATTCATTTTATAATGAATATCGAATAGAAATGATTTCAAATCTAATACTTTGAAAATATTATCATTTTAATATGATAAGATATAGAATATTCAATTTTGATATAAAATTGAAAATGAATTTGGAATCATTTTAAAATGAATTTATAAACGATTTATACAATACGTTTTAAATGGAAATCGATGAAATATATATAATATATATTTTATGGGCTGAATAGAACGCGTCACGCAGCGACCGTTCATGAATTTCGGCCTTTAACTTTAGATTGATGTAACGGGAGATCCGACCGTCTGATTGTTCTAAAACCAGAACTTTCGGTTCGTATCGAAAAGAGCTTCCCAATGAATATAAGAGATTTGAAATCTAACGGGTGGATTTGGAATTATGTACAAATCAAATTTGGAAAAGGTCGCTGTAAATGCAGTTCGATGACCGTTTATGGAAATCAACTGAAAAGGCCTTAATAAAATTATTAAAAATATTAATAATTTGTGTAAAATCATAATAAATAATTTGGAATGATTTTGGATGAAAAATTCTAAGTTTGGAAAGATAAAGATACATTTTTATCGAAATGAACTAGTTATTAACTAGAATAATAATCCAATGTTTTTAATAAATAAATTGGATTTTTGGGTTTGTCGTGAATGGTGTCTTAAATAACACTGTTCTTAAATCTAGTTGAGTAAAGAGTAAATCTTTAAATTAAGATTTAATTAAGTTTACCAATTAATTAATATTTAATTGGAACTGAGATGGAAGTTGATTGTGGGTTTATTGTGAACTGTGTTTTAAATGACATTTGTTCTTTAACCCAATTAACAGTGAAACATAATTTAGAATTTATAAATCTTTTATTAAGATTTAAATGGAAATTTTCCAAAGTAAAGTTTTCTTATTTAATGTATTAAATAGGAATTGAATGGAAATCGATTTGGTAATAATCGAGATGAGCTTCTGTGGATAAAAACCGCTACTATTTATGGAAATTAAAAGGCCTCGCTTCTATTCCATTTATATTGTTGGCCTGATATGGGAATTTATATCGATTATATATTGTTATGATTTTCGTGTAGATTCCATTTTGATGGAAGATGATTTTGGATTCATCGTGAACAATGTTTTAAATAACATTTGTTCTTTAACCCAGTTAAAGACAGGATTTATTTCCTAAACTTGAATAATCATTAAATAATGATTTTTGAGATTAAAACTGAATTAGAGTTTTAATGAGTCTTTAATTAGATTAGAATGAGATAATTAAATTTATCGAATTCATGGAATGATCGAGAATGGAGTATCACCAGTTTTACTCCTGGCGATAATTAAATCTTTAATTAGATTCGAATGTAAAAGGGGAATTAACTTTACCCAGAACACAATGGGTGTTAGATATGGATTGCTACCACTTTTGCTCCATGGGATGAATAGGTTGGGATTGGAAAATAATAAATGATTATTGCGGTAAGGTTCGATAATCCCGACTAGTTAATAAAATCTTTTGAAATTGATATCCAAAGGAAGATTAAAGAATAAATTTAAAAGAATTTATATTTGATAAAATTAATGGGAACCTTTCCCTAATAATGTGAATATTTTATTAAAAGAATATTTTTAATTGGAATGAGGCGTGTGATGTGTTTTTATAGCACTTGATTATTGATTATAAAATACGCGAGTTATTCGAAAAGATCGGGTTTAACCCATTCTGAATAATTACTAGGTCGACTAAACTCGACGGTGAAGACGGTGGTTGAAGACCGGAGATCTTCACATCGTTTGGATGATTACTGATGTCTTGATTGGGCTGTACACCCAAGACAAGGTAATAAGTGGTGATCGTTCAGACGTACTTGGAGGCCGACGGATATGCTAGGACCTCTCTCCTGTATTGGACATATGGGACGAGGAATAAGGTGCCTCCCGTTTCGTTCAGACCCAGAACAGACTTGTAAATGGATGTGTGTCTGACATTGGATTTCATTCTGGCTAATTGATTTCTATTAAATATATATCTGTTTGGTGGCTGAGAATTTATTCTTTTGCTTAACATCCTTCTCTGAGATGTACGAGCTTAGAGGTTATATATTGATAGACATCAGTTGTATGGCGTGAATTATCAGTGTGGCATGCCAAGATGCAAATGATCAAGGCTTTTGTTGAAAAGCAGAGCCATGTGGTTGATGATCAAAGCACAACTTTAATTAGCATAGCTTTGTGTAAAGCGGTGATTCGCGAGCCTCACACCCCGGTATGAACCAAAAAGGGGAGAGGACTACAGGGAGGACATGCGTTTCTTTCTAGCTTGGAGTTGTGTCATGTTTTGGAGCCCAGATATTTTTACTTATGTGGATGATGGAATGAGGCGCCTCCGATTTGAGTCCCTAGTGGCTCCAAATTTACGCCACATAGGGCGGAGAAACGTATTGTTCAGGAATTACCAATCCTCAAACGTAAGAGAGGATCGACCCTAAAGATCTAAGGTGCAGTTGCGACTGATCCTGAGGCTCGGGCTAGAGAGTCTCGAATTTAGTAAGGACGATCCCTTGCCTTGGTTCATAGATAGAAATCCAACTTCCAATACAACATTGTGCGGTTTTGATTGTAGAACTAGTAAGGCGACATGATATATGGTACCCATGCCGTCTATGATTGATACATTTATATTTGAACTTTTTTGGACACTATAAACTTATAGTAATATCAAAATAATTTGTTTTAAACGTACCAAGCATGTTTGGCTATTATAAGGGAAAATTCTATCCTCCGGCTTGCGTTGCATTATGTGATGGAACCTGAGTCTTATAATAGCTTCATTTTTTCCGAAAAGCATTGCACTGTTTGTTTTATTCACTGGTTTTCTTAGGAGGAAACTCATTCCGTGTCATACGGCGTGGTCCCTTGATTTACCCAACTTAAAAATAAAGTTTTAAATAACTCATTTAGTTCTCACACCAGTCACATGACTAACCTAGAGGTTATTGTTTTAACCAAAACTCTGGGTGCCTCTATTTTCCACACGGGCAGCTTGGAGTTTTGGTTTTGCAGATTTCTTTTCCAGGATCCTGGATTTACAACTGGAACTATATTCGGAAAGCTCTTTATCCATGTATTTCTTTCAGTTGTGTTATGTATTATTTTTCTGCAACATTGTAATTTTAAATCTATGATATTGTTTTTCCAATGTGTAATATTTATTCATACTCTGGAATATTCTTGTACTCTGATGTAAATTATTGTAATAACAATGAAATGTTTTTTCGTTTGTGTTCTGATGCGTCATGTTCTCAAAGCAATCCAGGCTTTCCTAAAAGGGGAAGTTTGGGTCATTACACGTGGTATCAGAGCTTAGGTTTACAGTGCTCGAGAACAAGACACATTAGAAACAAACGAAAGAATTCTTTAGAGATTGGGTTAGTAATATCCAATGAGAACAACTCGTTAGAGATGGGATCAGTAGTATCCTAGAATGAGTTTCAAAGAGTATTATTTTTAGAAATAAAAATGAAAACCATTTTAGTTTTGTAAATTAAATCTAACTATACGTATTTGAGTATTTTATTTAATTTTGGACAATCAAGTATATGAAGATTTTGCATATACGCCTTGCTAGAGTGTATACGAAGTCTCAAATATACTGTGTAGATATAGAATCACACTCTAGTCGCCCAGGGATAATTCTGGTGATTGATCGATCATCATCAGAGTTTATATTCATGTTTCGAAAGTGGGATATCTATATATTTCCAGGCGTGAGAACCAAAACTTAGTTAGAGTTTGTTATTGTGATTTGCACTGAAATATGATTTTTGACTATATATAAAAGTTATATATATATATATTTAAAAGGTTAATCACCTAATTGATTACTGGTTGTGATTTTTGATAATTAGTTTAACTAATTAAAATATTGGAATGATAATTAATTTAACCAATATGTGAATGAATGTTAAATTAAGCCAAATTGAATCAAATATGGAACTGAATTGAAAAATTGAAACTGCTTACATGTACATATATATGTGTGAACAGGTCATAGCCTGGAAGCTAAGAAGAGGAAATAAATTGTATGCCCGACAAATAGGTACATGTTTACTAATTTCTTGGGTTTCGATGATTTTATGAGTCGCTTGGCTTTTACTTTTTCTTTTGGACTAATGAGGGCCGTGTGAGGCAAGTTGCGATTTTAAATGTCAACCCGTACAAAGGAGGTTATGGCGAATTTTTTCAAAAATTTAGTGTGTTAGCCAAATTTTGGAAAAATAAAAGATCTTAGATACTGAAAATTTGAAGAATGAAAGTTGAGTTGTTTGGTTAAACAACTTTCAGCTCCGTTCCCTTTAGAGGACGAAAAGATTTTAAGTGAGGCAGATTGTAACAACCCGGAATTTCTGAACCAATTTAAAATTTTAATTTTAGATATTTTAATGGGTTTTGGATATTTAAAATAATTTATTTTAAATAATAACGACTAAAAATGTATTTAAATCGAAGTTAGAGCATATAAATTTATTTTAATTATAAAACGAGCCTGAAATGGCGTGGCAGTTTGAAAATTCGGTTTTAAATTTCAATTGAATGTATAGAATTAATTTTAGATCAGAATTGGACAAAACAAGAAATATTTGAATCTATTTAATAATATCTTTCTTACGAATGTAAGAAACTGAAATTTCATAATATAAATTGAAAGTTATGTCCAGTTTAAAATTCAGAATAGTCGCTGTAGAATTTATATATATTTTATATAATATATAGCCCTTAAAAATAGCCATTTTGCAAACGACCTCCATTTTCGACGAAACCACTTTTGTTGGATTTGGAATATCAAATTATTGCTAGATTCCAATTTTTCGAATCAATATGTGTGCATGGCAAAAGAAAATGTGTTTTGTAAATTTCAGTCAAATTGGATCGACCAGAAAATGGCCATTTTTCAAATGGTCTCCAAATTCGTCAAAATTAGTTTTGTTAGGACCGTATCATCAAAACAAAGCTAGATATAATTTTTCTGTAATTTTTGGAGTCAGTATGTGGCCCCGATAAGTTAAAATGTACGTTTAAATTAAATGTATATTGATATATATTTTAATTTTGATAAAAAATATTCGAAATAGTTGAATTGGCTTTCGAAACATATCCCATTGTGTCCGGAATGGGGGTATTTGGCTAGGGTCAACAGTCGTTGGATTTGATTTGAAGCTCGAATGCAAAAACCCTAATTTTCAAAATTAAAAGAATTAAAAATATAAAATAAATTCCGTATAAAACCCCTTGGCCAATAGGATTTTTAGAAAACCCTAATAAAAAAAGGCCGCCGACAGTTCATTTTTAATGGCTAGATTTGTTCCATTTTGATTCATTAAAAACTCTCAATCCACTATGAAATTTAATCCAACTTCTAAGGGAAATTTGTTGAGCTTCTTTCGATCTTCAAGTCTATACGGAGATGATGAACTCTTGTGGCCTGTAGCGTTCATTTTCCTTGCTCCAACCACCACCATTCGAGTGGGTTTTCCGGCAAGGGAGGGGCAGCGAGCTCGCCGTGGCTCACGGCGTAGGGAGAGCTGACGGAGGGCTACAAACTGGCACCATCTTATCGACGTCGAAGTAAACATGGCGGCGACAATTTTAGAACCCTAGGTGCGTGTTTGGGTTCAGAAAAAACGGTCGTAACCTGGAGAAAACGAGAAGGAAGATTAAAGGAGGTGGTTTATATTTAATCACTTTATTAATTGTATTAATTAAGATATTAAAGATGAATTTTTTTGAAATATCATATCTTGCTCAAATTAGAACGGAATTCAACAATTCAAATTGCATTGGAACCATAAATTCGAGCACTACAACATGGAGCAGAGCAGAACTGAAACAGAAGCCATTTGGATTTTTGATAAAATTAAACATTGGTTTAATTTTATTAAAAACAATCGTTGTAAAAACGATTTTTGAAAACCGATCAAGGTGAGAACTCCTCACTAAAAAAAAATTTGCACAGTTATTTATTTATTTTCATAACTGAAAAATATATAGAATAGCCAGTGTAGATTTTTATCAGTTTAATCATTATAAAATGTACACGGTGCCTGTTAGATCGTCTCCCTCGTCCTAGCTCATGGATGATTTAAATTGACTGTGTTGTGTGTTGTTTGTGATGTTGAAATGTTTAATATATTAAAAATAATATTAATGTGATAGTGAAATTAAATTATAAATATTCATTTATAATTTGAACAATGAAAATGGTTAAACAGAAAATAATTCAAACTGAATTAGAATTGGTTAAATTTATTAACTTATGATTTATTTAAATAAACTGTTTTTGTTTAAAACCCCACACGGGTATTGGGATGATATTTGACATACGCTAGTCCCAATATTTAGTTGTATGTCAATCGGTGGATTGACAGTCTGTGATGAGCGTTATTTATTAATTTTAATGCTCACACAGATGTAAACTTCACTCTGGATGTGAATGGACTGTTTAATGATTATTCATAATTATTGTTGAATACATGCGATGTATGAAATCCATATAATTGAAAATATATGGTAACTGATTGAGTCGCATTCCGATTCAGAATTTAAAGAATCTTTTAAAATAAAGAGTATTTTGAAATAAAGAATCTTTTAAATTAAAGAATATTTTAAAATAACGAATATTTTAAAATAATATTCAGTGAAGAATAAAATTGTGATTTTGATGTCCGACTTTGGATGGACACAAAAATGTAAAAATATGAAGTCGGGTTAAGCATAGAAACGCCATTTTAACCCGAACGGGTTTATCGATCGATTTTATTCAGTTTATAATGAATATCGAACAGAAGTGATTTCAAATCTAATACTTTGAAAATATTATCATATAAATATGATATAGATATAGAATATTCAATTTTGATTTAAAATCGAAAATGAAGTTGGAATCATTTTAAGACGAATTTAAAAAAAATTTATAAAATATGTTTTAAATGGAAATCGGTGAAATATATATAATATATATATTATATATGTTTTATGGCCTGAATAAAATGCGCCGCGCAACGGCCGTTCGTGAATTTCGACCATTAACTCCAGATTGATGTAACGGGAGATCCGACCGTCGGATTCTCCTAAAATCGAAACCATTGGGTTCGTATCGAAAAGATCTTTCCAATGAATATAAGGGATTTGAAATCTAATGGTTGGATTTGGAATTATGTCCAAATCAAATTTGGAAAAGGTCGTTGTAAATGCAGTTCGATGACCGTTTATGGAAATCAACTGAAAGGGCCTTAATAAAATTATTAAAAATATTAATAATTTGTGTAAAATCATAATAAATAGTTTGTAAAGATTTTGGATGAAAAATTCTAAGTTTGGAAAGATAAAGATACATTGTTATCGAAATGAACCAGTTATTAACTAGAATAATAATCCAATGTTTTTAAATAAATAAATTGGATTTTTGGGTTTGTCTTGAATGGTGTCTTAAATAACACTATTCTTAAACCCTGTTGAGTAAAGAGTAAATCTTTAAATTAAGATTTAATGAAGTTTACCAATTAATTAATATTTAATTGGAACTGAGATGGAAGTTGATTGTGGGTATATCGTGAAGTGTATTTTAAGCGACATTTGTTCTTTAACCCAATTAACAGTGAAAACATAATTTGGAATTTATAAATCTTTTATTAATATTTAAATGGAAATTTTCCAAAGTAATATTTTCCAATTTAATGTATTAAATTGGAATTGAATGGAAATCGATTGGATAATAATCGAGACGAGCTTCTGTGGATGAAGACCGCTACTACTTATGGAATTTAAAAGGCCTCGTCGCTATTCCATTTATATTATTGGTCTGATACGAGAATTTATATCGATTATATACTATTATGATTTCCATGTAGATTCCATTTTGATGGAAGATGATAGTGGGTTCATCGTGAACAATGTTTTAAATAACATTTGTTCTTTAACCCAGTTAAAGATAGGATTTATTTCCTAAACTTGAATAATCATTAAATAATGATTTTTGAGATTAAAACAAAATTAGAGTTTTAGTGAGTCTTTAATTAGATTAGAATGAGATAATTAAATTTATCGAATTCATGGAATGATCGAGAATGGAGTATCACCAGTTTTACTCTAGGCGATAGTTATATCTTTAATTAGATTTGAATGTAAAAGGGGAATTAACTTTACCCAGAACACAGTGGGTGTTAGATATGGAGTGCTACCACTTTTGCTCCATGGGATGAATAGGTTGGGACTGGAAAATAATAAATGATTATTGCGGTAAGGTTCGATAATCCCGACTAGTTAATAAAATCTTTTGAAATTGATATCCAAAGGAAGATTAAAGAATAAATTTAAAAGAATTTATCTTTGATAAAATTAGTGGGAACCTTTCCCTAATAATGTGAAAATGTTATTAAAAGAATATTCTGAATTGGAATGAGGCGTATGATGTGTTTTTATAGCACTTGATTATTGATTATAAAATACACGAGTTAGTCGGAAAGACCGGGTTTAACCCAATCTGAATAATTACTACGACGACTAAAGTAGACGATGAAGACGGTGGTTGAAGACCGGAGATCTTCACATCGTTTGGATGATTACTAATGTCTTGATTGGGTTGTACACCCAAGACAAGGTAATAAGTGGTGTTCGTTCAGTCGTACTTGGATACCGACGGATATGCGAGGACCTATCTCTTGTATTGGACATATGGGACAAGGAATAAAGTGCCTCGGGTTTCGTTCAGACCCAGAACGAACTTGTAAATGGATGTGTGTCTGACATTGGATTTCATTCTATGCTAATTGATTTCTATTAAATATATATATCTGTTTGGTGGCGGAGAATTTATTCTGTGGCTTAACAACCTTCTCAGAGACGTACGAGCTTAGAGGTTATATATTGATAGACATCAGTTGTATGGCGTGAATTGTCAGTGTGGCATGCCAAGATGCAAATGATCAAGGCTTTTGTTGAAAAGTAGAGCCTTGTGGTTGATGATCAAAGCACAGCTTTAATTAGCATAGCTTTGTGTATAGCATTGATTCGCGAGCCTCACACCCCGGTATGAACCAAAAACGGGAGAGAACTGCAGGGAGGACATGCGTTTCTTTCTAGCTAGGAGTGGTGTCATGGTATGGAGCCCAAACATTTTTACTTATGTGGATGATGGAATGAGGCGCCTCGGATTTGAGTCCCTAGTGGCTCTAAATTTACGCCCCACAGGGCAGAGAAACGTATTGTTCAGGAATTACCAATCCTCAAACGTAAGAGAGGACCGACCTAAAGATCCAAGGTGCAGTTGAGATTGATCCTGAGGCTCAGGCTAGAGTGTCTCAAATTCGTTAAGGATGATCTCTTGCCTTGGTTCATAGATGGAAATCCAACTTCTAATACGACATTGTGCAGTTTTGATTGTAGAACTAGTATGGCGACATGATATATGGTAACCATGCCGTCTATGATTGATACATTTATATTTGAAGTTGTTTGTGGACACTATACACTTACAGTAATATCAAAATAATTTGTTTTAAACGTACCAAGCATGTTTGGCTATTATAAGGGAAAACCTATCCTCCAGTTTGCATTGCATTGTGTGATGGGACCTGAGTCTTATAATAGTTTTATGCACTGGTATTTTTGGGAGGAAACCCATTCTGTGTTATATGGCTTGGTCCCTTGATTTACCCAACTTAAAAATAAAGTTTTAAATAACTCTTTTAGTTCCCACGCCAATCACATGACTGACCTGGAGTTTATTGTTTTAACCTAAACTCTGGGTGCCCCTATTTTCCACATGGGCAGCTAGGAGTTTTGGTTTTGCAGATTTCTTTTCCAGGATCCTAGATTTACAGCTGGAACTATATTCGGAAAGCTCTGTATCCGTGCATTTCTTTCAGTTGTGTTATGTATTATTTTTCCGCTACATTGTAATATTAAATCTATGATATTGTTTTTCCAATGTGCAATATTTATTCATACCCTGGAATATTCTTGTACTCTGCTGTAAATTGTTGTAATAACAATGAAATGTTCTGTTTTTTGTGTTCTGATGCGTTGTGTTCTCAAAGCAATCCGGGATTTCCTGAAAGGGGAAGTTTGGATCGTTACACAAACCGAAGGCACCCTCCTAGCACATCCTAGGTATCACTCTATAGATCAGTAGAGAGTATTCCTTGCAATCTTTAGATTTCAATCACAACAGAATCACTGTTAAAATATCTCCATCCGCTAAACTAGAGAAATTCAATCATTAGTTCTTCCACTCATGAAGATCAACGGTCTTCAATTGTTCCATCTTCAATAATCTTCTTTTACGTATTTGCTGGTTCGGAATGGTTTCCAAATATGTATTCGATCTTGGTCTTTCCATAACAGCAATCGTATGGGTCAAATTTGATAGTCGGTGATTTAACTATCAAATAAATAATTGTGAGAATAAAATAGGTTCACTGATTCAGTACTCGACATCACTTGGCTTCTTTTTAAAAATATTTAACGAATGGTTAATTTAAAATTTTAAAAAATATTTTCAATATATCAACATAGCATTTCACTTCTTATTTAACATAAGATTAATTTCAAAACTATCTTATTTACTTAGAATTAAATCATATATATATATATATACACACACACATTCCCACTTTGGTTTTATCAAATTTCACACAAAACATTGTTAATTTAAAACGATACCCAACTCTTATTCTTCCAGAATAAACTCATTCCAAAACTTTACCCTTTATTTCCTTTTTCTTTTTAAAATATCAATATATATATATATATATATTCTCAAATCTTCCCATTTCCGTTACTTTGGAAATTACTTTATATATATTCTCAAATCTAGCAATTAATGTTGCGTTATTATTTCTCATATGGAAATAATAATTTATTTACAACCACCTTCCCATTACAAACTAATATCAACCTCAAATAATCCGGAAGTCGTTCAAGCTGGGGTATTTATTTACCTCTCAGACCTTGGTCAACAACGTTCTAATCTTTAGATAGACATGAGTTGTAATTCAAAAACTGATATTTATCCTAATACAAAACACATCTCATTTAACTATTTTATTTAATATATGTTTTATAAAACTTCTTACTTTTGAAAATATCCTTCTCGAGTATAACATTTTTTTCCTTAATTAATTAATTAAGAAATTACTTACTAAAATAACACCTTTCCTTTTATTTCTTTAAACAATACATTTAATTACTTGGATTTTTGTTAAAAATCTTATTACTCACTTCTTTATCGAATCCACTTTTAACCCTCCCGCTGGAAATATTATTTTACCAATTTTACTTAATTCCATTATTAAGTAACATTAAATAACCTTTAACATCTCATCTCCCTTTTTTAAACTTTGTTTATACAATTCTGGTTTAATATAAACCCTTAAATTCTTAGTTTCCTTTGCTTAATTCAAATATTAAGTAACCTTTGATTTAAACTATCGTATTCACTTAAAATCCCTTTTTATAACTTTGTGATAAAAACTCGAGTTTTATATAGACCCGTTCATAAACTCCTTTTCAATCTAATTAGATCTCATTACACTATACTTAAATTATTATTAAATAAAATAATAATTTATTCCATCATTAACTATTGAAGCGATAGTTAACTTCTTAATTAACTAAAACTAAATAGTAAGACCCTTTTTAAAATTTTATTAAAATTAAAACAAATATTTGTTAAATTATATCATTAGATTGATTCAAAATAAATTTATTAATCAATCCCAGTTAAAACAGTCAACTTAATTAACTCAAAAACACGGTTACGTCGTTAACCGAATTCAATAGGTCCTTCCTTTAAATTGATTAATAATATATTTAATTTAAATAGCTGCATTTAATTGTTCTTAAAGCAATTATTCAAACCTTAACCGTTAGGTTAATTTTCCACTCATTTGCTTATAAATCTTCTTAACATAAGAATTTACTTTATAAAATCAAGTAATAATTAATTATAAACTTAATAAATAATAAATATTTCCTTTTAACAAACTTTTATTCAAAATACAGATTTAAAAATCTATCTTGAGTTATAAAATAAATTTTGTAACTTTATTTCGTCGATTTACTTGACGGTAAATTGATATTTATAAAACAATTGATTTATTGGCCATATACTGCCAATTACCCATCCAACATTACCCATTGGTTTAAACAATACAAATATTGAATTTCAGGTAAACATTGAACATCTAAATCAATCATCTACTCAGAACAGCTCATATTATGATAATATAAAAATAAATAACATTAAATATATTTGAGGAATCCCATTGGATCCCTACAACCTGTTCTTCCCTGCATTAAATATGTAATCTAAAATATGATCATTTAATTCAAACAAATAATGGTCTTCATAAAAGTCAATAACGATAATTCAGTATCAAGCAATTTAATTCACACAACCATAATAATTCAAACAATTCACTAAATTAAACATGTTTATTTATAATTGTGACCAATAAGTTAAGTTACTTTAATTGGGACCAATCGTTAAAATAACGATTTGGTATTTCACTAAAATTAAACAACGTTTAATTTCAGAAATCAAATCAATCTATGAACATACAGATAACATACAATCAACCATTAGCAACCATAGCACGCAAAATGAAAACCCAAATTATAAAAATAAATGGGGAGAATTGAGTGAGTTTAACTCACCTTGATTTATTTCTATCGTTAACATGCTTGTTTTTAATTAAATTAAACAGCCATTTAATTTAATAAAAAATTCACGTTGCTTCCTGTCCTGACCAAACCTGCTCCATCTCATAGCTTCTGCCTCTATGGTTCCAACGAGACTGAACACACACAATTCTGATGATAGATGATCGAAATATGATATTAACAAGTTTGTATAACTATTTATTTTAATTTTAAAACTTATATTCTATTTTTTTTTCAAAAGACTCTTATCCTATATATCACTGCCCAAATGTCTACCCGCCTACCGTTCTATACTTCCCATAGCGAATAGCAACCCACAACAATCTTCACCAACACGCCAAGCCTTTTAAACTTTTCTATTATATAACCCTTTTTTTTGGCCCAATAGCCCATGCTCACTAAAAAACAACCCACGTCATAAAAAGCTGAACCCGTAAACCTTGATACCCTTCCTCCTGCTTTCTTCCTCAATTAAATATTATTTGCTGAAGCTCATTATCCACCATTTCCATTTTTGAATCCCCAAGTCCTTCCTCTTCAATCCACTAAAACCTAAACTGCGACTACCATCTCACTCCTTATCTCGAGCTCCACCGCACAGACCCCCTCACGTTCAACTCATGCGCCCTCCTCACTTCATGGTCTCAGAGCAGATCGCGCCTCCCTATAGAAAACGCGATAAGAATTGTCGTAGAACCCTTTCAAAATTTGCAACGTGAATCTCGTTGCTTCCAGGAACCTCGCAGCGATCTCCATTCCATCCAATTTCGCTCCAGTCGCCCGTTACTCTCGGCCCTAGCTAACTGTGCTCTTATTGGAGCTTCAGTAAATGATGCGACTAAAATTTTCGAACCAGGGGAGGCGTAGAGCTTAATTTTAGAGACACAGTGAAGTTTGTTTTATGATTTACAGTAGACTAACGACGTTGAATTTATTTTTAAAGGTCCTCTGCCGTTTTTGTTTACTGAAGAGAAGAAGAAAAACGAACAATGAAGACACAGAATTTATACACGAGGAGACTTGGTACCCATGGTTGTAGTTTGGCACACACAACATTAGTTTACCTGGCCATTACGGTTTTGAAAGTTTGACAGTCATGTAATTGTTTATGTAGGTAGTAGGGCGCTGCAGAAGTACGAGTTGAAAATGTGTAATCACAGACTGCAGTACGTTAGGTAGAACACATGTGCTTAGGCTGCAGAGTTTCACTAAGCAATGCATGTGAAATGAAATGTAGGATAATATTTTATGTAGGCTTTGCGCATAGTGAATTGGAGAGGACTGAGTTGTTAACTACTTGGAACATGAAATGCGACAGAGTATACTTCCACAGTTTCACTTGCAGGTGGAACAAAAAATGGGAATATACATGTTGATTCATCCTATCATGACAACTAAGAATCAAATAAAAAGAAAACATATTTGAAACAGCCTATATAGCCAAGATGGATTAACTCTATACAATATCCTTTTTTGTATGAAGTGTTGGGGAGCTGCAAAAGATATGGTTGTTGGTCGAAATTGTTCGATGTGGCTATGGGCCACAAAGAAAAGTGAAGATTTTAGTAGCAAATCTGGAAGAGATTCAAATATAATACATATGAAATACCATAATAGCATGAAGTTCGAAAGTCGATGGTAAAGAAGTCAATAGAATGGCAGTTGATTTTTTATATGTTTATTTTTTCCTAGGGTATAAGCCACAAGTTTTATTACGGTTTATTTAATTTCAAAATATTCATCAATTACTTTTAAATATTGCGCATTCACAAAGCAACTCCAATTGTCTCCAAACTAGAAATCTAGCAACAATTAATTATATGTATTCCAATAAAATTTGTTTCATCGCAAACGGAAGTCGTTTGAAAATTGGCTATTTCTACGACCTTTAAATTATCGATTAATTATTATAAAAGTCTAAAATAATTCAATTAAATAATAATAAATTATTATTATTGTAAATATCCACAAATAATATATGGATGGTTTTAAATATAAACAATATGGATTTTACAACTCAATATCATAAATTTTGAATCAAGACGGTATCCAAATTATGTCAAAAACCTTTTTAAATTATTAAATAAACGTTATCATTTATTAACGAATTCCATAGCGACTATTTTAAAATTTAAATTGGACATAACTAACAATCTATAACACGAAATCTGGATTTTTCTCTTTCATATGAAAATTATAATCAACTAGATTCCAACATTTCTTGTTTCACAGAAATCCAACTTATATCGGATCCTGTATAATCAATTAAAGTTCAAAACTCAATATTACGAACTACTAGGCCATTTCGAGCTCATTTTATTTTATATAAAAATTTAACATTCAAACTTCGTTTTTAATAACGAATTAAATATTAAATACCAAAAATATTCCAAATAAAATATTTAAAACACTAAATTAAATTAAATTAAATATTATACTACCAAAAATACGGGACATTGCACAACGTTTGCCCCTTTATTATCTATAACGTTCTTATATGTGGAAAGGAAAAGACAAGGAAATGTTAAAGCCTACACTTATGTTTCTTTTCATTGTAATTGTTCATTTTTATTTCTTCTTGTTTTCACATCCTCACTATTATAAAATAGCGTAACTCTCCCTTCTTCTTCCCTTACCTCCTCTTTCCTTCAATCCGATCTGTTCTATGCTTTTTTTTTTAAAATGCTAACGCAAGCCACCTCCGAAGCAACCACCGCGCCTCTCAGACTTGGCCTGAGCCTCCTGCTCTAATCGAATCCAGTGCACCGCCACTTCATAGTCTTTGCCTACCATTTACTGTCAGTAGCCTTCGCTATTTTTCCCATCGCCTGCGCCTATTCCTTATTGTCCCTTCATCAATTGTTGCTTTTAAGGTGAGTTTATCTCATGATTTTCTCTATGCCAGTTTCAACCTCAATTTACAACTGAATGTAATAGTATATGTTTTTCTATAAATTTTCCTTCTTGTCATTCAGTCTTTATGTCCTTAGGCTAGTGTCTTTATACCTTACATGCCCTAAAATGTTTTTCTATTTTGTGTATGTGTTTCTGTCTTTTCATGCACGCCCATATCATTATATAAGTTGACATATTTTATAATGGAGGCTGATTCTAGTATATATGTGCTTGTATTTTCATTAGCATCATAGTATTTGACCATTTCACCACTGTCACATTGGTTGTTTTGTCGATAAACACATATTCACATTTTTGGCTCGGAGACTACCACACTAGAACTGAATAATATATGTTGAACATTAAATTATTAATATGCAGTAACCATATAATTGTTTGAATATGTAGTTATGTATTTGTGTTGGCTCACATGGACATATGAAAGAAGTTTGTTTGCTTACCTTATTAATGTTGAGACACCCTCTTGATTTATATCTGGCTTTGCCAGGCAGTTTGAAATTTGTAATTGCATCTGTAGGTGACAACTTGGATGTATATATTTAAGTGTATCCACCTCATTACTTTACTTTGCAATTGTGAAACCAGGGCACCAACCTAAAATGTTGAAATTTGGGATTGCTGGGAACACACTGTTATATTATAATATTGGAGATATTGTTTTGGCACATGCACTCGGCCATGATTGTCTTATATGTCTTGCTTGTTTGGCAAGTAAAATGAAACTGCTGACTTTTGTTATATATAATTTATGCTAGAAATGTGGTCATGTTTTAGAATTCCATACATGAATTTCATGCAACTGTAAATCTTAATTTTATATGTGAACATGAGTATTTAACTATATATATGCATGATAGACAGCTGCCTTATGGTTATAGATTTGAAACTTAGAAATATATATATGCTAGGTTTTACTATTATATTTAGTATTTTATTGAAGTTGACTTACTTGAATAAAGTTAATCCTGACTCGAGTGTTTTGTGTTTTGCATGAAATGCTCGGGCCAGACCCAAGTGTTGCAGATCTAAAGATTTCAACTATCGAAGTTAGAGACATGTGAAGTCGCACGCGCATAGATTTGAAAATTTCGCTGTAAAATTTATTTTATGTAAAAGTTATGTATTTTCCGCTGTGTAAAAATATAGTAAAACTCAGATATTTTTTGTAAAAATTATTCCACTACATGTTATTATGTTCTCTGATTCTGTGTATTGATTATGTTAAACCTCATAAGCAATAACAATCTGTCATTTTGAGCGGTTTAAGTTGGTTTAACTATCGACTTGAAGCGGTCAAAAAGGCATGTCGTTTCAGTCGGAAATGGGCCATCGGAAACCATCGCCATACTCGGTCGGAATAAGCAGAATTTCTAGTAGTGCCTATGCATTTAAATCAATATATTTACCGTGTATTACATTGCAGTACTAATGTATAACGCCTAAATTTTATTTAGTTACTTACCAAACAGTAATAACCCGGAAAATCTGGGCCAGTTTTAAATTTTTATTTTGGCAATTTTGGCGAATTTTGAATATTTAAAATGAGTTATTTTAAATAAAATCAACGAGAAATTTATTTTGAATATAATTCGAACGTCTATATTATATACGTCGTCGTTAGAATATAATTAATTATATATAATTATAAATAGAATTGAAAATGGCGCGGTAGTTCGATAATTCGATTTCAAACTTCGATTGAATGTACCGGGTGCAAAACAATCCGGATTTTAGTGAAACCAAAAACATTAGGATCTAATTGATAATATCTTTCTAACGAATCCGAAAAATCAAACTTTCATGGCGGGAATCAAAAGATATGTCCAGTTGAAAATTCTGAATAGTCGCTATGGAATTCAGGCCCTTAAAAATGGACATTTTGCAAACGATCTCGGATTTCGACGAAACCAGTTTTGTTGGGTCCGTGATGTAAGATTATTGCTAGGTTTCAAATTTCATAATTTTTCGAATCAATATGTGAGCGTGGCAAAGGAAAACGCGTTTGACCAGTTTCAGTTGATTTTAATCGACTGGAAATTGGCCATTTTTCCAACGGTCTCAGAATTCAACGAAACTAGTTTTATTAGGACCGTATCGTTTATACGAAGCTAGAAAATATTTTTCTGGAATTTTTCTAGTTAGTATGTGACCCCGGTAATTTGAAATGTACGTTTAAAATTCAATATAATAATTTAAATGTAAATTCAACGGAAACTGATTGTAACTATAGAATCAGCTTGCGATGCATATCCCATTGTGTTCGGAATGGGGGTAAAACGCTATGGACGACAGGCGGTGGACCTCGTTTAGAGGTCGTATGTAAAAGTCAAATTTTTAGAAAATAAAATAATTAAAAATAAAAAAAAACCTTCCCTTCTCTCCTTTATTTCTTCTGCCCCCCCCCCCCTCATTCTCGATTCAGTTACAAAAAAAAAAAAAAAGAGGAAAGAGGGCGCTGAGCCCGTCGTCCACCTCGACGGAGACGCCGCCACCGGCGCCAAACGCCGACCGCCCCCACCGATCCTCCAGTCGCTCCTCCTCCGCTTCTTTCTCCCCCCGTTCTCTCCTAAACCGATCCCCAATCGCAAAGCCCCAAACCCCATGGCCCCACCGACTGTCGATCGCACCCCCACCCAAACCGCACCTCCGCTCCACCCTCGACCCCCTCGTTCTCTCTCCCTTCTACTTCAAATCGCCCTCAAAGCTGTATGACAGCCGCGCCCAATCCCTCCACCGCGAAGACCAGGCCTTACCGCCGATTGTCCGACCTCCGCGAGCACTCCCCTCCGCCCCGCTACACAGCAGCAAACCCCACCAGCGAGAGGTGATTTTTAATTTTTAAATTCAATTTTTAATTTCAGTTTTTATATATAATATAATAAAATGTTCTTATTTTTTTTACATATATGCAAAAAGGTTCAATTTTGAAATGAATAAAGATTTGATTTTTCATTTGTATGAATGCGAATAAAGTTTCGATATTTATATATACGGTAGCAACATATAGGTATGATTTACATAAGGTGGAAAATATGATATATTAGATTAGAAAGATGAAATTTTTCTGGTTAGAAAAATACGACTTTTATAAATGAAAAGATGTGATTTTGAGAATATAAAAATATTATTTCTATTTATATAGCGAAGTATAAAAGAAGTGATTTTTAATTTAAAAATAGAATTTTCATTATAGAGTAGCAAATAAAAACTTGATTTTTCATTGTATAAAAAGAAGCGATTTATTAACATAAAGGTTCGACCTTTATATTTGAAAAGGTTCAATCTTTATATGTGAAAAGGCGAAGTCTTTATAGGGAGGATAGCATGATAAAAAAATTCGATCTTTATATATATGAAGTAGAAATATAATTTTATATAGAATAAAGCGTCTATCTTTATATATGAAGTAGAAGTAAAAATGGGATTTTTATATATTGAACTTCGAAATAAAAATGTGATTTTTATATATTGAACTTCGAAATAAAAATGTGATTTTTATATATGGAACTTCGAAATAAAAATATGATTTTTATATATTGAATAGCGAAGTAAAAATTCGATTTTTACATAGGTAGTGAAAGCGGGCAACGGAGGTAACAAAAAGGCGAGAACGAAGAAGATTTATCTCAAAGAAGAGTCAAGATGTTTGGATAGCTTTCTGTGAGAATTTCTCACTCTTTAATTTAGTTTTCTAGTTATATATATATATATACTAGGATGCAGACAGTGCTTAGTAGCACCCGACACAATCGTCCACAGACCATGGACTTGTTTGTTTGGTTGCATAGATTAGTGATGATTTCATTTGAAATTGAATTGTTTGGTGAATTTGATTGATGTGTGAATGGCGTGGGCCTTCACTAGACCGGGGATAAGGCTAGGCCTTGTCCCGTTTCTAGTATCGTGCCGTTATGCCGCCGAAATTTTCTAAAATAAGTTAGAAAAATATAAATATCATTTTTATTGTGTAAATGAACTGAATAGAAATTCATGTGTTGAAATAAAATATTTTATCGTTAAAAATATAATTTTTAACGTGAATGTGAATAAATAAATATTCATTTACAAACCAGACGGTTTGTTTATGTACACCTATTTGAAGGACATTGATTGGGACGATAAATTTTACACATCGCCCAACTGCACAAATAAAATCTGTGTTTGATTGTTTGAAACCCTACACGGGTGTTGGGATGATATTTGACGTACACTAATCCCGATTGTTTAGTTGTGTGTCGATCGATTGATTGACAGACTGTTATAAGCGTTGAATATTTATATTTGATGCTTATACAGTGTAGAATGCACTTTGGATGATGGTTGATTATTCATCGTTGTTGATATATACATGTGTTGTAGAAAATCCATATAATTAACATTATATGGTAATTGATTGGGCCTCATTCCAGTTTCGAAAAAGAAATATTTGAAAAAGAAATATTTGAAATGAAAATATTTGAAATAGAAATATTTGAAATAGAATATTTGAAAATAGAAATATGTGAAGCCGTGAGGATTAGATTGACGCCATTTTGACGTGAACGATATTTATATCGACACTAAACGATTTCGAAATGAATGGAATTGAAAACGATTTCGAAATGAATGGAATTGAAAACGATTTCGAAATGAATGGAATTGAAAACGATTTCGAAATGAATGGAATTGAAAACGATTTCGAAATGAATTGAATTGAAAACGATTTCGAAATGAATTGAATTGAAAACGATTTCGAAATGAATGGAATTGAAAACGATTTCGAAATGAATTGAATTGAAAATGATTTCGAAATGAATTGAATTGAAAACGATTTCGAAATGAATTGAATTGAAAACGATTTCGAAATGAATTGAATTAAAAACGATTTCGAAATGAATTGAATTAAAAACGATTTCGAAATGAATTGAATTAAAAACGATTTCGAAATGAAATGAATTGAAAACGATTTCGAAATGAATGGAATTGAAAACGATTTCGAAATGAATTGAATTTAAAACGAATTCAAATTGAATTGAAATTTGAATTGAATAGAAATGAATTTTAAAACGAATTTATAAAGAAGAATTCAATTTTGATTTGAATTGAAAAGAAAGTTGAAATTGCTTTTGAAACGATTTTAAAACTATTTATATAATTCGTTTTAAATAGAAATCGACGAAGTATATATTATATATATTATATATATAATATAATGGCCTGAATAGAACGCGCCGCGCCGCGGCAGTTCGTGAATTTCGACCATTTATTTCAAACGGACATTGCGGGAGATCCGACCGACGGATTCTCCTAAAACCGGAACCGTTGGGTTCGTATCGAAAAGAGCTTTCTAACGAATATTAGAAATTTGAAATCTAACGGTTGGATTTGGAATTATGTCCAAAACAAATTTGAAAAAGGTCGCTGTAAGTGCAGTTCGATGACCGTTGATGGAAATCGACTGTACAGGCCTCGGTAAAATTACTAAAAATAGTAATAATTTGTGTAAAATCATAAGAAATGATTTGTGAAGATTTGGGATGAAAAACTCCATATTTGAAAAGATAAAAATAGTTTTTATCGAAATGAACTAGTTTTGAACTAGAAGTATAATTCTATTTATTTTTAAATAAATAAATTGAATTTGAAATGGTTTTGAAAAATAACCAAAATTTCCAATGATTGCATTGGAGTGGATTTGAATCGAAATTGTCTTCGGAATATTTCGATGTTGGAATTCGTGATTATACAGGGGTGGTTATGGAAATTTGAAAGATATATATTTATATCGTTATTTCCAATACGATATTTGTTAGTCGTGGAATTTGATATTGAATATAAGCCGGTATATTTTCTATTCAGAGCCTTGTGTTTAATATCAAAATGTGATTTGGGTTTGTCGTGAATGGTGTCTTCATTAACACTGTTCTTGAACCCAGTTGAGAAAAGATTAAATCTTTTTATTTAGATTTAATGAAGTGTACCAATTAAATAATATTTAATTGGAATTGAATGGATATTGATTTTTGGGTTTATCGTGAACAGTGTTTTAAACAACACTCGTTCTTTAACCCGATAATTAATGAATGTGATTTTGGGTTTATCGTGAACTGTGTTTTTAAAATGACACTGATTCTTTAACCCCGTTAAAGATTAAAACTAAGTGGAGTTTTAATGAATCTTTAATTTGATTGAAATGATCGAAAATGGAGTATCACCAGTTTTGCTCCAGGCGATGGTTAAATCTTTAATTAGATTTGAACGTGAAATGGTAATTGAATTTACCGATAACACTGTGGTGTTAGATATGAAGTATTACCAGTTTTACTTCATGGGATGAATAGGTTGGGATTGGGAAATAAAATAAATGATTACTTCGGTGTGGTTCGCTAATCCCGACTAGTTGGAATTGATATTCAAAGGAGATTAAAGAATAAATTTAAAGAATTTATCTTGGATAAAATTAATGGGAACTTTTCCCAAAGTATAGGAATATTTGAATAAAAGAATATTCTGAATTGGAATGAGGCGTATGTTGTGTTTTTGTAACACTTTTATAATATATACGCGAGTTATTCAGAAAGACCGGGTTTATCCCATTCTGAATAACTGATTCGACGTGGTGTCGAAGATGAAGACGGTGGTCGAAGACCAGAAGTCTTCACGTCGTTTGGGTGATTACTGATGATCTTGATTGGGCTGTACACCCAAGAAGATAGAAACAGTTAGTGATCGTCCAGACGTACTTGGAGATCGATGGATATGCGGGGTACTAGGTGCCTCCGGTTTCGTTCAGCCCCAGAACGGACTTGTAAATGGACTGTGTGTCTGACATTGGATTTTAGTCTGTGTGATTGATTTCTATTAAATATATATCTGTTTGGCGGCGGAGAATTTATTCTCTTGCTTAACGCCCTTCTCTGAGACGTACGAGCTCCGGGGTTATATATTGATGGATATCAAACGCATGGAGTGAATTGCCTGTGTGGCATGCCTAAGTGGCAATTGATCAAGGCTTCTGTTGAAAAGCAAAGTCTTGTGGTGATGATCAAAGCACGGCCCTTGTGGCGGAGCTTTGTGTAACGTTTACTTCGCGAGTTTCACACCCGGTATGAACCAAAAACGGGAGACGGACCTCAGGGAGGACTTGCGTTTCTTTCTAGCTAGAAGTGGCGTCAGTTGTTTTACACGCCCTGACGAGTTTGACTTATGTGGTTGTTGCTGTTGCGAGGCGCCTCGGTTATATCGGTTTCGGCCGATGCATTCTGGTCGGCAGACGGACCAGACTTACACCCCATAGGGTGGGGAAACGTAGTGTTCAGGCATTTTAATCCACATCGGTGGACCGGCCCTGACGATCCAAGGGCCCACCTGAGTCTGGGTCCTGAGGCTCGGGCTAGACAGTCTCGAATCGGTTGAGGACTATCTTTTGCCTCGGTTCATAGATGGAAATCCAATCTCCAAATACGTGACTTTGCGGTTTTATTTGTAAACCTATATATGGCGACATAGTGGCATGGGACACTCATGCCGCCTATGATTGATACTTATGATTTGAAGTTGTTTTATACACTATGCACTTATAATAGTATCAAACGATTTGTTTTAACCGTATCAAGCATTCTTTGGCTGTTATAAGGGAAAACCCTATCCTCGGCTGCGTTGCATTGTGTGATGGGACCTGGGTCTTATAACAGCTTCATTTTTCTTTATTTAGCATTGCGCTGTTTGTTTTATGCACTGGTATTCTTGGGAGGAAACCCGTTCCGTGTTATACGGCGTGGTCCCTTGATTTACCTAACTTTTAAAATAAAGAATAATAACTGTTTTAGTTCTCACACCAGTCACATGACTGACCTGGAGTTTATTGTTTTAACCTAAACTCTGGGTGCCCTTATTTTGACACGGGCAGCTAGTAGTTTTGGTTTTGCAGATTTATATTCACAGGATCCTGGTTTACAGCTGGAATGATATCCGGAAAGCTTTGTATCCGTATATCTCTTTTAGTTGTGTATTGTATTATTTTCCGCTGCGTTGTATTTAAATGTAATTTAAATCTCTGATATTTCTGTGTAATATTCATTTATACTCTGTATATTCTTGTATTCTGATGCATTGTTGTAATATACAATGAAATGTTCTTTTGTATGCATTCTGATTTGTCGTGTTCTCAAACGATAGGGCGTTTCGAACGGTCTGGGTCGGTTTAGCGACTGGTTCGGACCGAGCGAAATTCCTTGCCATCACAGTTGGTATCAGAGCTTTGGTTTACAAAGTTCAGAGAACAAGGCACATTAGAACCGTACGAAAGAATTCATCAGATATTGGATTAGTAATATCCAATGGGACGACTCGTTAGAGATAGGATCAGTAGTGTCCTAGAACGAGTGTGAAGAGTATATTTTTAAAATGAAAGCCAATTTTGTTTTAAAAATTTAAAATCAATTATTCGTATTTGATTATTTATTTATATTGATTTGGACAGTCCAGTATATGAAGATTTTGCATATACGCCTTGCAAACGTGTATTTGAAGTTTTAATATACTGGATAGATATAGAATTAAACTCTAATCGCCCGGAGATGATTTTGATGATGGAGCTCCATCATTAGAATTTATATTCGAGTGACGAACGTGTAGTCTCTATATATCTCCTATTGACTGGTGTGAGAACCAAAAACTAGGTAGGGCTTATTGTAGTGATTTGGCATCAAAAATCTGATTTTTGACTATATATCAAAATTATGAATTTGAAAAGCTAATCAACTAATTGATTGATGGTTGTGTTGTTGATTATTGGTTGATTAAATAAGATGTTGAACCTTTAACCGAATTGAACCAAATATTGAGTTATAATTGAAATTTGGTCCCATTTTCTTGCATATACATGTACTTACATTGAACAGGTCATAGCAAGGAGGCTAGAGCAAAGAATAAAATTTGTTTGCCCGACAAATAGGTACATGTTTACTACATAATTTACTGTTTTGTTTGGGTGATGATGATTTTATGAGCCTATTGGCTAGCCGCTTGGCTTTTTCTTTTTCTTTTTGAGATCTGAAGGACCGGGGAAGCTATTTGAAATTCCCCGATGCTCCCGGTGCAGGGGAGGTTATGGCGAAATTTTTCGAAAATTTAGGGTGTTAGCCAAATTTTTGAAATTTTAGAAAATTCTCAGAAACTGAAAAGTTGGAGAATGGAAGCCCGATCGAACGTAGAGTTGATTAATCAAACCACTTTCGACTTTGTTTCTTTTCGGGGACGAAAAGTTTTAAGTGGGGGAGATTGTAATAACCCGGAAAATCTGGGCCAGTTTAAAATTTTTATTTTGGCAATTTTGGCGAATTTTGAATATTTAAAATGAGTTATTTTAAATAAAATCGACGAGAAATTTATTTTGAATATAATTCGAACGTCTATATTATATACGTCGTCGTTAGAATATAATTAATTATATATAATTATAAATAGAATTGAAAATGGCGCGGTAGTTCGATAATTCGATTTCAAACTTCGATTGAATGTACCGGGTGCAAAACAATCCGGATTTTAGTGAAACCAAAAACATTAGGATCTAATTGAAAATATCTTTCTAACGAATCCGAAAAATCAAACTTTCATAGCGGGAATCAAAAGATATGTCCAGTTGAAAATTCTGAATAGTCGCTATGGAATTCAGGCCCTTAAAAATGGACATTTTGCAAACGATCTCGGATTTCGACGAAACCAGTTTTGTTGGGTCCGTGATGTAAGATTATTGCTAGGTTTCAAATTTCATAATTTTTCGAATCAATATGTGAGCGTGGCAAAGGAAAACGCGTTTGACCAGTTTCAATTAATTTTAATCGACTGGAAATTGGCCATTTTTCCAACGGTCTCAGAATTCGACGAAACTAGTTTTATTAGGACCGTATCGTTTATACGAAGCTAGAAAATATTTTTCTGGAATTTTTCTAGTTAGTATGTGACCCCGGTAATTTGAAATGTACGTTTAAAATTCAATATAATAATTTAAATGTAAATTCAACGGAAACTGATTGTAACTATAGAATCAGCTTGCGATGCATATCCCATTGTGTTCGGAATGGGGGTAAAACGCTATGGACGACAGGCGGTGGACCTCGTTTAGAGGTCGTATGTAAAAGTCAAATTTTTAGAAAATAAAATAATTAAAAATAAAAAAAAAACCTTCCCTTCTCTCCTTTATTTCTTCTGGCCCCCCCCCCCTCATTCTCGATTCAGTTACAAAAAAAAAAAAAAAGAGGAAAGAGGGCGCTGAGCCCGTCGTCCACCTCGACGGAGACGCCACCACCGGCGCCAAACGCCGACCGCCCCCACCGATCCTCCAGTCGCTCCTCCTCCGCTTCTTTCTCCCCCCGTTCTCTCCTAAACCGATCCCCAATCGCAAAGCCCCAAACCCCATGGCCCCACCGACTGTCGATCGCACCCCCACCCAAACCGCACCTCTGCTCCACCCTCGACCCCCTCGTTCTCTCTCCCTTCTACTTCAAATCGCCCTCAAAGCTGTATGACAGCCGCGCCCAATCCCTCCACCGCGAAGACCAGGCCTTACCGCCGATTGTCCGACCTCCGCGAGCACTCCCCTCCGCCCCGCTACACAGCAGCAAACCCCACCAGCGAGAGGTGATTTTTAATTTTTAAATTCAATTTTTAATTTCAGTTTTTATATATAATATAATAAAATGTTCTTATTTTTTTTACATATATGCAAAAAGGTTCAATTTTGAAATGAATAAAGATTTGATTTTTCATTTGTATGAATGCGAATAAAGTTTCGATATTTATATATACGGTAGCAACATATAGGTATGATTTACATAAGGTGGAAAATATGATATATTAGATTAGAAAGATGAAATTTTTCTGGTTAGAAAAATACGACTTTTATAAATGAAAAGATGTGATTTTAAGAATATAAAAATATTATTTCTATTTATATAGCGAAGTATAAAAGAAGTGATTTTTAATTTAAAAATAGAATTTTCATTATAGAGTAGCAAATAAAAACTTGATTTTTCATTGTATAAAAAGAAGCGATTTATTAACATAAAGGTTCGACCTTTATATTTGAAAAGGTTCAATCTTTATATGTGAAAAGGCGAAGTCTTTATAGGGAGGATAGCATGATAAAAAAATTCGATCTTTATATATATGAAGTAGAAATATAATTTTATATAGAATAAAGCGTCTATCTTTATATATGAAGTAGAAGTAAAAATGGGATTTTTATATATTGAACTTCGAAATAAAAATGTGATTTTTATATATTGAACTTCGAAATAAAAATGTGATTTTTATATATGGAACTTCGAAATAAAAATATGATTTTTATATATTGAATAGCGAAGTAAAAATTCGATTTTTACATAGGTAGTGAAAGCGGGCAACGGAGGTAACAAAAAGGCGAGAACGAAGAAGATTTATCTCAAAGAAGAGTCAAGATGTTTGGATAGCTTTCTGTGAGAATTTCTCACTCTTTAATTTAGTTTTCTAGTTATATATATATATATACTAGGATGCAGACGGTGCTTAGTAGCACCCGACACAATCGTCCACAGACCATGAACTTGTTTGTTTGGTTGCATAGATTAGTGATGATTTCATTTGAAATTGAATTGTTTGGTGAATTTGATTGATGTGTGAATGGCGTGGGCCTTCACTAGACCGGGGATAAGGCTAGGCCTTGTCCCGTTTCTAGTATCGTGCCGTTATGCCGCCGAAATTTTCTAAAATAAGTTAGAAAAATATAAATATCATTTTTATTGTGTAAATGAACTGAATAGAAATTCATGTGTTGAAATAAAATATTTTATCGTTAAAAATATAATTTTTAACGTGAATGTGAATAAATAAATATTCATTTACAAACCAGACGGTTTGTTTATGTACACCTATTTGAAGGACATTGATTGGGACGATAAATTTTACACATCGCCCAACTGCACAAATAAAATCTGTGTTTGATTGTTTGAAACCCTACACGGGTGTTGGGATGATATTTGACGTACACTAATCCCGATTGTTTAGTTGTGTGTCGATCGATTGATTGACAGACTGTTATAAGCGTTGAATATTTATATTTGATGCTTATACAGTGTAGAATGCACTTTGGATGATGGTTGATTATTCATCGTTGTTGATATATACATGTGTTGTAGAAAATCCATATAATTAACATTATATGGTAATTGATTGGGCCTCATTCCAGTTTCGAAAAAGAAATATTTGAAAAAGAAATATTTGAAATGAAAATATTTGAAATAGAAATATTTGAAATAGAATATTTGAAAATAGAAATATGTGAAGCCGTGAGGATTAGATTGACGCCATTTTGACGTGAACGATATTTATATCGACACTAAACGATTTCGAAATGAATGGAATTGAAAACGATTTCGAAATGAATGGAATTGAAAACGATTTCGAAATGAATGGAATTGAAAACGATTTCGAAATGAATGGAATTGAAAACGATTTCGAAATGAATTGAATTGAAAACGATTTCGAAATGAATTGAATTGAAAACGATTTCGAAATGAATGGAATTGAAAACGATTTCGAAATGAATTGAATTGAAAATGATTTCGAAATGAATTGAATTGAAAACGATTTCGAAATGAATTGAATTGAAAACGATTTCGAAATGAATTGAATTAAAAACGATTTCGAAATGAATTGAATTAAAAACGATTTCGAAATGAATTGAATTAAAAACGATTTCGAAATGAAATGAATTGAAAACGATTTCGAAATGAATGGAATTGAAAACGATTTCGAAATGAATTGAATTTAAAACGAATTCAAATTGAATTGAAATTTGAATTGAATAGAAATGAATTTTAAAACGAATTTATAAAGAAGAATTCAATTTTGATTTGAATTGAAAAGAAAGTTGAAATTGCTTTTGAAACGATTTTAAAACTATTTATATAATTCGTTTTAAATAGAAATCGACGAAGTATATATTATATATATTATATATATAATATAATGGCCTGAATAGAACGCGCCGCACCGCGGCAGTTCGTGAATTTCGACCATTTATTTCAAACGGACATTGCGGGAGATCCGACCGACGGATTCTCCTAAAACCGGAACCGTTGGGTTCGTATCGAAAAGAGCTTTCTAACGAATATTAGAAATTTGAAATCTAACGGTTGGATTTGGAATTATGTCCAAAACAAATTTGAAAAAGGTCGCTGTAAGTGCAGTTCAATGACCGTTGATGGAAATCGACTGTACAGGCCTCGGTAAAATTACTAAAAATAGTAATAATTTGTGTAAAATCATAAGAAATGATTTGTGAAGATTTTGGATGAAAAACTCCATATTTGAAAAGATAAAAATAGTTTTTATCGAAATGAACTAGTTTTGAACTAGAAGTATAATTCTATTTATTTTTAAATAAATAAATTGAATTTGAAATGGTTTTGAAAAATAACCAAAATTTCCAATGATTGCATTGGAGTGGATTTGAATCGAAATTGTCTTCGGAATATTTCGATGTTGGAATTCGTGATTATACAGGGGTGGTTATGGAAATTTGAAAGATATATATTTATATCGTTATTTCCAATACGATATTTGTTAGTCGTGGAATTTGATATTGAATATAAGCCGGTATATTTTCTATTCAGAGCCTTGTGTTTAATATCAAAATGTGATTTGGGTTTGTCGTGAATGGTGTCTTCATTAACACTGTTCTTGAACCCAGTTGAGAAAAGATTAAATCTTTTTATTTAGATTTAATGAAGTGTACCAATTAAATAATATTTAATTGGAATTGAATGGATATTGATTTTTGGGTTTATCGTGAACAGTGTTTTAAACAACACTCGTTCTTTAACCCGATAATTAATGAATGTGATTTTGGGTTTATCGTGAACTGTGTTTTTAAAATGACACTGATTCTTTAACCCAATTAAAGATTAAAACTAAGTGGAGTTTTAATGAATCTTTAATTTGATTGAAATGATCGAAAATGGAGTATCACCAGTTTTGCTCCAGGCGATGGTTAAATCTTTAATTAGATTTGAACGTGAAATGGTAATTGAATTTACCGATAACACTGTGGTGTTAGATATGAAGTATTACCAGTTTTACTTCATGGGATGAATAGGTTGGGATTGGGAAATAAAATAAATGATTACTTCGGTGTGGTTCGCTAATCCCGACTAGTTGGAATTGATATTCAAAGGAGATTAAAGAATAAATTTAAAGAATTTATCTTGGATAAAATTAATGGGAACTTTTCCCAAAGTATAGGAATATTTGAATAAAAGAATATTCTGAATTGGAATGAGGCGTATGTTGTGTTTGTGTAACACTTTTATAATATATACGCGAGTTATTCAGAAAGACCGGGTTTATCCCATTCTGAATAACTGATTCGACGTGGTGTCGAAGATGAAGACGGTGGTCGAAGACCAGAAGTCTTCACGTCGTTTGGGTGATTACTGATGATCTTGATTGGGCTGTACACCCAAGAAGATGGAAACAGTTAGTGATCGTCCAGACGTACTTGGAGATCGATGGATATGCGGGGTACTAGGTGCCTCCGGTTTCGTTCAGCCCCAGAACGGACTTGTAAATGGACTGTGTGTCTGACATTGGATTTTAGTCTGTGTGATTGATTTCTATTAAATATATATCTGTTTGGCGGCGGAGAATTTATTCTCTTGCTTAACGCCCTTCTCTGAGACGTACGAGCTCCGGGGTTATATATTGATGGATATCAAACGCATGGAGTGAATTGCCTGTGTGGCATGCCTAAGTGGCAATTGATCAAGGCTTCTGTTGAAAAGCAAAGTCTTGTGGTGATGATCAAAGCACGGCCCTTGTGGCGGAGCTTTGTGTAACGTTTACTTCACGAGTTTCACACCCGGTATGAACCAAAAACGGGAGACGGACCTCAGGGAGGACTTGCGTTTCTTTCTAGCTAGAAGTGGCGTCAGTTGTTTTACACGCCCTGACGAGTTTGACTTATGTGGTTGTTGCTGTTGCGAGGCGCCTCGGTTATATCGGTTTCGGCCGATGCATTCTGGTCGGCAGACGGACCAGACTTACACCCCATAGGGTGGGGAAACGTAGTGTTCAGGCATTTTAATCCACATCGGTGGACCGGCCCTGACGATCCAAGGGCACACCTGAGTCTGGGTCCTGAGGCTCGGGCTAGACAGTCTCGAATCGGTTGAGGACTATCTTTTGCCTCGGTTCATAGATGGAAATCCAATCTCCAAATACGTGACTTTGCGGTTTTATTTGTAAACCTATATATGGCGACATAGTGGCATGGGACACTCATGCCGCCTATGATTGATACTTATGATTTGAAGTTGTTTTATACACTATGCACTTATAATAGTATCAAACGATTTGTTTTAACCGTATCAAGCATTCTTTGGCTGTTATAAGGGAAAACCCTATCCTCGGCTGCGTTGCATTGTGTGATGGGACCTGGGTCTTATAACAGCTTCATTTTTCTTTATTTAGCATTGCGATGTTTGTTTTATGCACTGGTATTCTTGGGAGGAAACCCGTTCCGTGTTATACGGCGTGGTCCCTTGATTTACCTAACTTTTAAAATAAAGAATAATAACTGTTTTAGTTCTCACACCAGTCACATGACTGACCTGGAGTTTATTGTTTTAACCTAAACTCTGGGTGCCCTTATTTTGACACGGGCAGCTAGTAGTTTTGGTTTTGCAGATTTATATTCACAGGATCCTGGTTTACAGCTGGAATGATATCCGGAAAGCTTTGTATCCGTATATCTCTTCTAGTTGTGTATTGTATTATTTTCCGCTGCGATGTATTTAAATGTAATTTAAATCTCTGATATTTCTGTGTAATATTCATTTATACTCTGTATATTCTTGTATTCTGATGCATTGTTGTAATATACAATGAAATGTTCTTTTGTATGCATTCTGATTTGTCGTGTTCTCAAACGATAGGGCGTTTCGAACGGTCTGGGTCGGTTTAGCGACTGGTTCGGACCGAGCGAAATTCCTTGCCGTCACACAAACACTGCATAATATCACTTAACATTGTAAATTTAAGTCAGTGTGTTTAAGTTAGTTATGCGATTTTGAATTTACCAAATGAATTCAACCAATAAATTGTTATTAATTCATCTAATTAATGCTAAGAGTGACGTTTTAAATGTACACCATGTTTATATTAACAAAAATGAAAGAAGTAGTTTTTCTTCAAAATATGATGTTAAATAAGTTACGTAGTTTGAATAATGTACGTAAACAATAATAAAAAATTTAATTTATTATACACTTATTTCAATAAGTAATTATAAATTGCCTAAAACAATTTCCTCTTTAAACACTTGCATTTAACATCTCTATAATTATTTGCTCAACTTTCTCAATTCTTTGCTGATATTTTATATTTTAATACATATATTTGAGATACTCATGAAATTTTAAATTATAATTATTTAAATAGTCTTGAATAGTATTTAGTTCATTTTTATAATAGCTCTAAAGCATACACCAATATTTCTATATATATTCATATTAGAAAAAAGTTGTTTTTCAAGCAATTATACAGATGTATAGATCACATAACTTGAACTACGTATATCAACAATAATGACGAAGTTAATGTGTAAGTTAGTTATGATTCATTTACATAGAGAATTTACTATATATTATATCGTAATTTTTCTTTGAATACCAATAACTCCACAACAAATTTATACCGTTTTTGCAAAAAAAATATCAATTCTTCCTGTTATGTTATACAATTAAACTAACTTCATAATTTTACATTTAACTTATTCAAACAAATTCAACTGAATAATATTTGTCAGTTCATCAAATAAATTACTAACGTACATCAATTTTAACATGTATATCTATATTAACTAAAGTGATTTAAAAAATACTCAAATACATACACATATATATGGTTTTTGTAAGCTATAAAACATAAATTACACATAGATAATAATAATATTTTTAATTACCAGTTTATGTATTTCATATCAAAATTTATCATGCATCATATAACAAAGTTCTCATTTAAACACAAAATAATAAATGCTATTTTTATTCATACTTTCGCGTGCAACGCATGGGTTACATACTAGTGTAAAAAATGATCAAACCAGTGAATATAAATGTAACGATCTAAGATTTTCAACATTTTATTATATGAAATTAACTTTGATTGTCTGAATATATATTTAATTTAATCATGTAAATTACAAATATTTACTTAATAATCTTTTATAATTTAGTCTGAATAAATATTAGTTGAAATTTTAAGGATATGTTTGATTTATAAGATTTTACAAGTAATGAGACTATTTAATTTTTATAACATATGGATTTTGCAAAGTGTAATGATTTTACTAATTTATTTCGGATATTAAGATTTATATTGGTTATATTTCAAAGATATAAATTTCATAAATATTTAATACTGGGTAACATATTTGTATATATAATTTTAAGAAATATTATTTTGGATAATATATATTATTTTGACAACTTATAAAATTTTGTAGAGGTTGGTTAGGCGTTTATTTAGTTAAGAGGTAATGTTCACTTTGGAAAAAAAACACGTATCGTCATTGGGCAAATAGTCAAGCAAACAATTTGCAATTCAAGCGAACAGATTTTTGAAATAAAATTATAATTAAATTCCGGATTCAAATAATTATTCAGTTTTTGAACGCGCAGTCTTAAAATATTTTATAGAATTTTTTGTGTAAATTATATTTTGGAAAATAAGCATTATTTTTCTAACGTATTTTAGGCAACTGTGGTCTTTTTGGCACTTTGTAGAAATTGTAACAACCCAGGATTTCAGAACCAATTTAATTTTTTGTTTTAGCTATTTTAATGGATTTTAGATATTTAAAATGATTTATTTTAAATAATAACGACTAAAAATTACTTAAATCAAATTTAGAATGTATAAATTTATTTTAATTATAAAACGAGTCTAAAACGGCGCGGTAGTTTGAAAATTCAATTTCTGGTTTCAATTGAGTATACAGAATTCATTTTAGGTCAGAATTGGACGAAACAAGAAACATTAGAATTTATTTAATTATATCTTTCTAACGAATGTGAAAAATTGAGATTTTACTTCATAAATTAAAAGTTATGTCCAATTTAAAATTTAGAATAGTTGCTATGGAATTTATATATATTTTAATATTATATATAGCCCTTAAAATAATAGCCATTTTGAAAATGACCTCCGTTTTCAACAAAACCACTTTTGTTGGATTCAGAATGTCAAATTATTGTTAGGTTTCAAATTTCATAATTTTTGGAATTAATATGTGAGCATGGTAAATTTAAATGTGTGTTGACAGTTTCAGTTTGAATTGGATCGACTAGAAAATGGCCATTTTTCAAACGGTCTCCAAATTCAACGAAATTAGTTTTGTTACGACTGTATCTTCAAAACATAGCTAGATTTATTTTTCTGTAATTTTTGGAGTTAGTATGGGGCCCCGATAAATTAAAATGTACGTTGAAATCAATTTTGAACGTTATATTACTTTATATTTTAATTTTAAAGAAAACTAATCAAAACGATCGAATTGGCTTACGGGGACATATCCCATTGTGTCCAGAATAGGGGTACTTAGCTAGTGGCAATAGTCGTTGAGTTCAATTTGGAGTTTGAATTAAAAAGTAACTTTTTGGATCTAAAATTAAATTAAATAAAATTATTATATACCCCCTTTGTTTCTCTCTCCCCGTCGGTTTTAAAAGAAAAGAAAAAAACAAAAGGAAGCCACCGTCGACCTTCAGCCACCCGCCGCCTCCGATGACCGCGCTGCCGCCCCCTAGCCTCTTCGCCGTGCCTAGCTCCTCCTCCTCCCTTTGTTCGATCCCCAATCTGTGAGCTCCCAAAACCCTATCCAAATTAGTCTCAATCCACCGCCTCTGGCCCACCTCCGACCACCGCTCACCCCTGCCACCTCCCCGACCACCTGCGTCGCCCCTAGCATCCCGCCTCCGACCAGTGGACCCTCATTCTCCAAAACCCAGTTTTAAATAATTTTCAGTTTTTACATTAAACACCCTGACTTCCTGAGCCCATCTCTTCCAATCCGAGCGCTTCTGGCCAAAACTCCACAATACCAAAATCGAAGAGCATGATTTTCTCTTTGATTTGAGTTTATGAAAATCATATTTTGGATTGCGGAGCCGCCCGAAAAACGCGTCCAAAGTCTGTTGTCCAAATGCTGTCTTTTCGCAAATTCTGGCATAATGGTGCAATTTCGAAAGAAAGACCACTATGCAAAGTTGTCCGGAATGGCGCATTTAGGCTAGTTTAAAATACCGTGTGAAGATTGGAGCACGTTTGCAAATTCTGGAACCAGAACAACAAATCAGAGCATCAGAAAATAATGGCGGAGTGGATACCAATGTGAGAACTCTTTCTCACCCAAATTATTTTACAGTTAAATATATCCTAGGTTGCAGACAGGGCTTAGTCGCTCCTGACACTATTTATTGTACAAATCATGGTTGTTTGTTTGGATTGTATTATGGGAAAATTGACTGTATTGTGGTTATTGATTGTATTGTGCTTTTGTGGTTTGGTTGATTATTGTGTATGGTGCGAGCCAGTATCAGGAGAGGAGTAATACTAGACATTACTCTGGTTCTAATATCGCGCCGTTATAATGCAAAAAAATTCTGAAATAAATATTATTCATTAAAAATATAATTATTAATGTGTATATGAAATGTATAAAATATTCATGTGTTGAATAAAATGTTTGAATAATAAAAATATCATTTTTATTGAATAAATGAACTATATAAAATAGTCAAATGTTGAAAAAAATTATTTTATTGCTAAAAATATAATTTTTAAAGTATATATGAACAACATAAAATTCTCCTGAAATGAAAATGAATATTCATTTACAAATAGAACGATTTTTTTATGTACACCCATTTAACTGACATGGATTGGGATGATAAATTCTACGCATCGCCCAACTGCACTAATAATATTCAGTATTTATTGGTTGAAACCCCACACGGGTATTGGGATGATATTTGATGTACATTAATCCTAATTGTTTAGTTGTCTGTCAATCGATTGGTTGACAGACTGTTGTAAGCTTTAATTATTTATATTTAATGCTGTAATACACTCTGGATGATGGATTATTATTTATCATTGTTGTTGTGTACATGTAATGTATGAAGTCCATATAAATAACATTATATGGTAATTGATTATGTCTGATTCCAATTCAGGAATAACGAATATTTTAAAATAAAATTCAGTAAAGGATTGAAATGTGAATTTGGTGTCCCATTTTGGATGGACACGCAAATATTGAAATAGTGAAGCCGTGTTAATTAGATTTGCGCCATTTTAATGCGAACGATATTTATATCGATTTTATTCATTTTTATAATGAATATCGAAAAGGAAATAATTTCAAAATCTGATATTTTGACAATATTATCATTTAAATATTATAATGATAAGTAGTATTCAATTTTGATTTAAAATTGAAATAAAAGTGGGAATCCTTTTTTAAAATGAATCTATAAAATACGTTTTGAATGAAATATATTATATATATTATATATAAATGGCTTGAATAGAACACGCCGCGCCGCGGTTGTTCTCGAATTTCGACCATTGACTTCAAATTGACATTGCAGGAGATCCGACCGCCGGATTCTCCTAAAACTGGAAACATTGGGTTCATATCGAAAAGAGCTTTCCAATGAATATAAGAGATTTGAAATCTAACGGTTGGATTTGGAATTATATCCAAATCAAATTTAGAAAAGGTCAATTCGGTGGCAGCTATTGGAAACCGACCGTACGGGCCTTGATAAAATTATTAAAAATATCAATAATTTGTGTAAAAGCATAATAAATGATTTGGAAAGAATTTGGATGAGAAATTCCACGTTTGTAAAGATAAAAATATATTTTTATTAGAATGAACTAGTTATTAACTAGAAAGATAATCCAATGTTTATAAATAAATAAATTAGATTTGTGAATGGTTTTAATCTAACTAGAATTTTCCAATGTATGAATTGGAATGGATTTGAATAGAAATCATCTTCGAGATATTTCGATATTGGGTTCCATGACTATACGGATAGTGTGGAGGAATTTGAAAGATAGATATATATCATTATTCCCCATATGATATGTGTTGGTTTCAGAGTTTGCTATTGAATATAAGCCGATATAATTCCTGTTTAGAGCCTTATATTTAATATCAAATTGGGTTCTGGGTTTGTCGCAAATGGTGCCATTATTAACACTGTTTTTAAACCCCGTGATGAAAAGATTAAATATTTTAATTAAGACTACTAGAGTTTCCAATTATGTTTAGTAATTGGAATAAAATGGAATGTGAATTGGGTTTATTGTGAACTGTGTTTTTAACGACAATCGTTCTTTAACCCGATTAACAATGAAATGTGATTTTTAATATATAAATCTTTCAATTAAGATTAATGGAATTTTTCAAAGTAAAGTTTTCCAATTTAATAAAATAAATTGGAAATGAAATTCGATTTGTTAATAATCGAATTGAGCTTCTGTGGAGGAAGTCTGTTACTATATATGGAATTAAAAATGCTTTGCCGTAATTCCATTTATATTACCGGTTGGATACATAAATTTATATTGATTATATATATTGATCTGTTTTCCGTGAAGATTCCATAGTTAATGGAATGTGATTTTGGGTTTATTGGGAACTGTGTTTTAAATGACATTACTTCTTTAACCCAGTTAAAGATAGGATTACATGTCTAACATTGTATTTCGAACTATCTTGTTGATCTCTGCTAAATATATATCTATTTGGTGGTAGAGAATTTATTCTCTTGCTTAACACCCTTCTCTGAGATGTATGAGCTTAGAGGTTATATATTGGTGGAAATCATCGGTATGGTGTAGATTGTCGATGTGGAATGTGTGAGTTCCCAAAGTTAAATAATGATTAGATAATGATTTTGTAGGATTAAAACTAAGCGGAGTTTTAATGATTCTTTAATTAGATTGAATTGAGAATGCGATAATTTAAATTATCAAATTTGGGAAATGGTCGAGAATGGAGTACCACCAGTTATACTCCAGGCGATAGTTAAATTTTAATTAGATTTGAACGTGAAATGGTAATTAATTTTACCGATAACACCATGGTGTTAGATATGGGGTATTACCAGTTTTGCTCCATGGGATGAATAGGTTGGGATTGGGGAATTAAATAAATGGTTACTTCGGTAAGGTTCGCTAATCCCGACTAGTTTGGAAAACCTTAATTTGGTTTAAATTGTGAAAAGAATATTTGAATAAAAGAATATTCAAGATTGGAATGAGGCGTATGTTGTGTTTGTATAGCACTTATTTATGAGATACGCGAGTTATTCGGAAAGACCGGGTTTATACCCATTCTGAATAACTGATTCGACGATAAGTCGACAATGAAGACAGTGGTTGAAGACCGGAGATCTTCACATCATTTGGATGATTGCTGATGTCTTGATTGGGCTGTACACCCAGGACAAGGCAATAAGTGGTGATCGACTTAACATACTTGGAGATCAACATGATACACTACAAGAAAAATACCCTATTGCAACTAGCTATTTGCAACTGGCGTCAAATGACAGTTGCAGTAAATGATATTTAGCAACAGACCTTTCGTACTAATTGCAATAGATAAGACTTAGCAATAGAATTTTTCTTTCTGTTGCGAAAAGCATATTTTTCGCAACTGTGCTTTCCTATCTGTTGCAAAAACATATTTTTAGCAACTGCTCTTTCATTGCAGTTGTAATAGACATATAATTTGCAACTGCGCTTCCAAACTAGTTGCAAAAAAAATATATTTAGCAACTATTCACGCCAGTTGCGATAACTGTAATTTTTTTTTTGCAACTGGTAAAGCCACATGCAAAAAACATATTTTAAAAAAAAAAATTCCCCAAGTAATACTTGGTTATAATATAAGAAGTATTAAGTATAATATTTCTTTTCAATTAAATTTACCAAAGGTAAATTTATTTCAAACTTAATTAAATATATGTATAATTAATAAATAAATAATATTGATTATGAAATAATAAATAAATAATTAAAATTTATTTAATAATTGTATTTGATAATTAATATTAATATGTATTTTTATTACTTAGTATTCAATACTTGTAATTGATAATTGTATTAAACATTCAGTAATTTAAATAATTTCAAACTTATAACTAAAATAAAACTACAAAATATTCATAAAACTTTATTGTTTCTTTAAAATTTTCATTAAACTAAAAAAATTAAAATAACAATGTAACACTATAAGAAAAAAACGTCAATTTTGTAATATTCATAAAATTTAAAAGTAAAATTTTGAAATTTCAATTTTCAATAAGAAGTTATATTTTAAAATAAAAGTTGTTGTAATGTGCATTGAAGCCTTACAAATTTGGATTACACAAGGCAGCACAAGTTTTTTGGTTCAACCTATTTTTTTCCCTTCAAATCTATGTTTTGATTTCATATAAATTTACAGAATGCAAATTCAACCGGCTTTGCCGGCGGCTACAAAATTATCCACCATTAGATGATTTGCTCCCTTGATTTGCTGTCGTACATATCCTATGTTAATTTGTCGGTTGAAGTAGCGGTGCATATTACAGTAATATATGTTTCTAATTGGGTCATACACATACATTCCCGCACCCATTTTCCTTGATAATTTTGTTTCCCGCTTTTACCCCTGTAACCTATAATCTAGATACTTCTGCTCCCTTTCATCACTTTTGCATTCAAACCAACCTCCATCACTTAACCTCCTTGTCAGTTTTCCATTATTTACAGCCTCGATGTTTTTTATTCGCCCCCAAATCCACAATTATGCTTCTGATCGGACTGGCGATGGACTCCAAGAAGAAATTGAACTCCTCGGTGGGTGGTAGGAAAGGAAGCGGTGGATGGGTGCTTGGAGAGTTGGAGGCGATTTGCTCAGAGAAGGAAAAGGGAAGATTGCGGGTGAAGTGGAGGTACTCGATCAGCACAAACCCGGCGGCAGATAGGGTGCAGACGCAGTAGTGATTGTTGATGTTTTCGAGATTAGGCAAGGAGGTGTAGGCGTTTTGTTTGCTGGAGAGATAGCTTTAAATCGTTAATCCTATGGTACTTTTTTTTTTCTTCCAGTAAGATTTTTTTACAATTTGGCATTCATTCGAGTACAGCTGTAGATATGTTTTCTCTTTCATGATATTTTTGTCATAGATATAAGAGTCTCCAGTTCCATAGATAAGCACAGTGGTATTCCACTTCAGATGTTACAGTAGAAATTTGAGTTTGGTACTGAGACCTTGTTGCTGCTAGGTTCATTAAGTCATGAATTTTTAATCTTAATGGATAATATAAGTCCATTTATCTTGGACATGTCACTTTTATTGCAAAGCCCAATTTTTCACATGCAGAAAAAGATCCAAAGATTACCATTAAAAAAGTAAGGTGAAAATGAAATGATGATGAATCATTGTAGATGGAGTTATAAGGCTGATTTTAAAATTTAGTCATCACACACATAAATTATTTTGGTCAGTATTTCTACTGTCTGGACTCAGAGTTGCATAAATGCATGCTTCTTCTTCTTTAAAATCTAGTCATCGCACACACATAAATTATTGAACTCGCATTTATTGCTATAAGGATGAATGAATATAGACATTAAGCAATAACTTCTATTGGCCAAGTCATGTGGCAGTTCTATTACTTCCGTACATGGACCATGTCATGCATACTGCGTCCTTCCACATAGTTAATGATGAACTTCTACTAAAGTAGAAGTTTGTGTTTCCCGTTGTATTTTATACTGCTGTTTGAAAATTCCGAGTCCAGACTGTTGAAATTCTGAGTCCAGCCAGTAGAAATTCTGATCCATCATTTCTGTCTTCAATTATCTAGTCATTGTTTAAGGTAACTCTCTTCATTTCCATCTTTAAAATTTCTACTTTTCTTAAATCTATTTGGATTGCTCTATGTGTCCAGCTATTGAATAATCTGGCTTAATGATGTAGATGATTAACTCGGACCCAGTATTAATAGGAAAAGCACAAATCAATATCTTTTATTCTTCTTCCTGTCATTTAAGTAAATATGTCCTTATACTTTGCAAGGCTATTATGATGCACGTTGATACCAAAATTGGAGACGACACCGCTATTATTGGATGTTTTCTCACTGCCAGTGAAAGAGTAGTAGCACAAAAAATACTATTGTTGATCTTGATCTCATCCTTGCATTTTTATTTTCTTCACCCTCCTTTCCACCTGTTTATTTAGTAGTACCACTATAACTTACTAAGTTTGCATTGTTGGAACTTTGTTTCTATATTTCGTTATTTTTAAAATGGTGAGATATATGATGTTTATTGATAGCTGGTTTTCATGCTAGTGCTTTTAAGATGGAGACTATCCCATTTCCTAGCCATGATGAAGTAAAATTATGCATACAAAAATCGAATTTTTAATTTTGTTTATCTCCATTCTCTAGTTTTCTTTTATCTCAGAAATGAATATTATATTTACTGTTCCGGTTTGTTAATAAATTTTCTAGCTGGTAAACTTTTATTGTTCCTGTTTATAAATAGTATTTTTTTGGCATTTGAATAACACACTTGTTAAATCGATTAAGTTGTTCACTGCATGTAACATATCTGTACATTCAGTTTGCAATTTTCCATATAACATTGAAGGGTTGTCTACAAAGCCTTAAAAGTCAAGTAGTAAAACTATTCTTTCAAATTCGGATTGTAATATTGCAGATTCAAGTAAAGAGAGTCTAAGTCTGGATCATCATCATAATTGAAAAGGTAGTCCATGTCCTCATCACCTGGCTTTATATGCAGTAGTAGATTAACATATGAGGTTATATTTATTGTTCCTATTTGTTCATCACATTCATTTCAGGTAAGTTTGTATATTAGTGATTCATGCTGGGCAGGCCTATATGGATATTAGTGCTTAACCCTGATGCTGATGTTGATCCTGATGCACTAAAGATGATTATCCCCAAAGAAAGTCATCTTTTGAAAGAAAGGCTCAATCTACATATGTTGTTTATGATATTGATAATAAGACTGAAGTAGACCAATATTGATCAATATGGATATCGCCGTCCAAGAAAAAAAAGGCTTTTGTAGTTCCACTCAGTCTTGAGCATGTTTTACAGACTAACCTTAACTCATCTATTCAGAGGTACACCTATTGAGATTTACAGTCTTGAGCATGTTTTACTTTATATAGCCACCTGTTCAATAAGGTAATGCCATGTTATACACAGCTGTAGTAAAATCTGCATGATTATAGTATGCTAAACGTAGCTTTATTGTATTTACCTTGGGATGTGGTGTAATGAAGATGCTTGTTTAAATTTTCTCTCGATGCAGAATGATGATGCTGTCAAATAAACTTGGAGCTATAGATGAACAGATTTGTTGTGATCCACTTTATGTGAGCAAGGTATAAATCAAGTATTCAAAACATAAGCTTGGTGAATTTATGTGAGATTATATCCAAATCACCCTGTAATGCTAAATAATTTTATTCCCTCGTTACTTTATTTTTTTTTTCTCATTTGATAAGGTGTTGGATTTGGCTGATTTTGGTAGATAAGAAGAAGAAGAAGTAGGGCATACAAGTGCATGCAATACAATCGTCGTTTATCGTTGGATTTGGAAAGAAGAGAGGGCGCAATTCTTGTGAGAAGTAGACAAGCTGAAATTTCTTTTCCTTTTTCCTATTACTGAAATTCAATCATTTGGTTTGATTTGCTTTTCATTGAAATGAGGGATATTTAGCAGTTTATTTTGGGTTAAGAGTTGGTAATGTAACTTATCAAATATTTTGTAATGTATGTTAAGAATTTGTATGTAATTGTATTTTTCTTTGCTTTGAGGAGTGTGCTTTTGATTATTTAATCATGATATTTGTTTTTAGCAATGAGTTATTATTTATTGAAAGTGGTGAATTATAATATATATATATATATATATATATATATATATATATATATTTATACATACATATATATGTATAAGTATATATATTATAATTGACCACTTTCAATATATAATAATTCATATGTGTGTGTGCACGCGTATGTAATGCTGTAAATAATCAATTTGAAATATCTATAAGCTATATTTTTTTTTTACATATTTATGAATCTATTGCAACGGGTATATATTGTTGCAAAATGGTCTGTTGCACCAACAAAAGCCTGTTGCAAAAAAGTCTACTACAATAGGAAATAACCGTTGCAAAAAGGGACCGACCTATTGCAACTTTGGCTATACAAACGGGCCCTTGCCTGTTGCAATAGGTCTACTACAACAGATTTTGTCTGTTGCGAAAAGTGTTTTTTTGTTGTAGTGATATGCGAGGATGTAACAACCCGTAAAATCTGAACCAGTTTAATTTTTTTAATTTGGCTATTTTAGTGTATTTTAAATATTTAAAATAAATATTTTAGGTAACAAGGAGGAAAAAGTAGTTTGAAACGATGTTTGAAATGGAATACAATCACTTTGAATTATAAACATGGCCAGAAATGGCACGGCAGTTTCAAATTTTCATTTCAAACTTTGACTGGCTATACCGGGTGCAAAACAAAACGGATTTGAGTGAAATCAAAAATATTTAAATCTGTTAGTGAATATCTTTCTAATGAATCCGAAAAATTGAAGTTTCATAGCGGGAATCAAAAGTTATTGCCAAATGAATTTTCAGAAAGGTCGCTATAGAAATTATATCGCCCTTGAAAATAGACATTTTGCAAACGACCTCAGAATTCGACGAAACTACTTTTGTTGGATCCGGGATGTCAAATTATTGCTAGGTTTCAAATTTCATAATTTTTGAAGCTAGTATGTGAGCGTGGCGAAGGAAAATGTGTTTTGGTCAATTACAATTAAATTGGATCGACCAGAAATGAGCCATTTTGCAAACGGTCTCGGAATTCGACGAAACTAGTTTTGTTGGGACCGTATCGTCAAAACATAGCTAGATTTATTTTTTTGGAATTTTTCGAATCAGTTTGTGGGCCTGCCAAATTGAAATGTACGTTCAAATATAATATTGAATGTTATATATTTTAAATTCAAGGAAAACTAACTGAAACAGTCGAATGGGCCTACAAAACATATCCCATTGTGTTTGGAATGGGGGTAAAACGCTAGGGACGACAGTCGTTGGGTTTGGATTGAGGTTCGTGTGTGAAAGGGGGTATTTTCGAAATTTATAAATATATAAATTAAAATAAAATTCCTTGCCCAACCATATCTCGACAAACCATCCTTCTCTCTCCCCGATTCATCAGCTACGAACGGCGGCCTCGCTTCTTCCCTTCTCTCCTCCTTCCCTCTCGATAAGAGCACTAAAACCCTAGGCCCCTTTTGACATCTTTGAAGTTCTCAGCTAGAGCTTCAAATCCGTCCCAATCTCATCACCTCTCGTCGCGTGTGGACGGAGTTACAAGTCCACGAAGTTGTCAACTTTGAGGCGCCGCCGTGAGCAAGAGGAACCACCGAGTGGGGGCCCACCTACCTCCGCCTGAGCGCCTCTCGGAGCTCTTGGATGTGGCGCAACCCGATCGCAACAACGCTCAACGGATTTTGCAAGAATCGAGGACCTAGTTTTGAACGCTCGTGGAAGGTATACGGATTGATTATTCTGAGCTGGTTTTGACACTTTAAAGTGTCGCGAAATTCGTCCATCTTTGAAAAATCATATCTTTTTCGTTTGTAGACGAAATTCAGTGAAACAAGAGACAGTGGACTCATATGGACGTCTTCTACATTCTAGAAGAGACCGCATATTTTTATGAGCCTTCTGCTATTTTTGGTGGAGTGGAACCCAATGTGAGATTTATAATTTATAAACAAAATGGAAAACAACGATGTATAAATTATATAGTCGATGTATGAATTATATTAGCGTTGTACACCTCATGTATAAGCGTTGTATAAGTTGTATGTTCGATGTATAAGTTATATATGCGTTGTAAAAAAATTGTATGTGCGTTGAAATGAATTGAAGTGAATCGAAATATAATTATATACGAATATATATATATATATATATATATATATATATATATATACACTCCCCTCGTCCACAGACCATGGACGATATTTATTGTTTGTGATTGGTGTGAAATTTGGTTGATAGCGAATGATTGATTAGAATTGTTTGTGGTTGAAATTGATTGGTTGTGGTTGAAAAATACCCATTGGTGATTGAAACAAAATTAGAATAGATTGTGGAAATGAAAATAAAACATGCCGCCTGCGTGCGAACTAGATGCATGAATCCCCATTGTCAAAAACCGCGAGGTTTTAAGGTAGAGCGAGGAGCCGTACTACGGACGGTCCCGGTTTTAACTACCCTGTCGTTATGCTGCAGAAATTTTCAATAATATTCATGTGTTAGAATTATTTTCATGTGTTGAATAGAAATTCATGTGTTGAACGATATTCGTGTTTTGAAATAAATTGTTTTATAATAAAAATCATATTTTTATCATCTATATGAACTATATAAAATAGTCGTGTTTTGAAATAAATTGTTTTACAATTAAAATCTCATTTTTATTATATACATGAATCGTTGAAAATACTGAAGTGTTGAAATAAATGTCTGTTCGATAAAAATATCATTTTTATCAAATCTATAAAGTGGATAGTGTTTTGAAATCGATGAAAGAATTATATTTATATATATTTATATAAAGATAATCAAAATATAGTGAATAAAGAGGTTGCAGTTCGTGTTTTGACACCGTGATTTCAAATGATTAGTGCGGGAGATCCGACCATCGGATTTTCCCGAAACCACAACCGTCGGATTCGCCTTGGAAATATCTTTCCAACGACACCAACTTTGTAAAGATCCAACGGTTGGATTGTTTGGAATGTTTAATTCAAACCTAAAGAAAAACAGCGCCAGAATCGATTATATTTATATATATATATATAATTAAATTAAATCGAATAACGACGCTGCAGTTCGTATTTTGAAATCGTAACTTCAAACGATTAGAGCAGAAGATCCGACCGTCGGATTTTCTCAAAACTAAAACCGTTGGATTCGTTTTGAAAAAATCTTTCTAATGATATAAATTTTGTGAAGATCCAACGGTTAGATTTTCAGATATGTGTAAATCAAATCTGGAGAAAAACAGCGCCACGACCGCGTTATGGTCTGAAGCGTCATTTGAAAGAGTTGGCTATTTTTAAATAAATAAAAATAGCGATAAATCATGATAAAATATTATAAACGATATGGATTGGAAATAAACTGAATTTGCTCAATTTATGTGATATTTGATGGTTGAATAAGTGTGGTGTGAAAATAACATTAAAGAACAAAATTGGTGGTGTCGAATAATTTAACCATTGAAATAGATTGATTTGAAATTCTAAATATACGTGAATTATTTGAAAATGTCGAGTTAATTCTCATTTCAAATAATTGATCGACGATTGAAAGTCGAAGATATGAAGACGGTGCAAGACCGATAATCTTCACGTCGAAAGGAGGGGTGCTACTGATGCTCATGATAGGAGTAGCTACCTTGACGGGGTTAAAGTAGTAGCCACCCGTACGTACTTGTTGATTGTACGGATATGCGAGGTATTAAGTGCCTCTGGTTTCGTTCATACCCAGAACGAACGTGTAAATGGACTGTGTGTCTGACATTGGATTTTGTTCTGTGCTGATTGATCTTTATTAAATATATATCTGTTTGGCGGCGGAGAATTTATTCTCTTGCTTAACGCCCTTCTCTGAGACGTACGAGTCCAATGGTTATATATCGATAGAAATCAATCACATGGAGTGAATTGCCTGTGTGGCATGCTTAAGTGATAGATGATCAAGGCTTCTGTTGAAAAGCAAAGTCTTGTGGTTGATGATCAAAGCATGGCCTGTGTGGCATAGCTTTGTGTATAGCGTTGTTTCGTGAGCCTCACACCCCGGTATGAGCCAGAAACGGGAGACAGACATCAGGGAGGACATCCGTTTTCTTCTAGCTAGGAGTGGTGCTTTGGGTTTTACACGCCCGGGTATTTTACTTATGTGGATGATGGAAAGCGAGGCCTCGGTTTACTTCGGTCTCTTCGAAGCCGATGGCGTGGTCAGATATGACCAGTTTACGCCCCATAGGGCGGGGAAACGCAGTGTTCAGGAATTTTAATCCACATCGGTGGACCGGCCCTGACGATCCAAGGCTTGTCTGCGCGCTTGCCTGAGACATGGGCTAGATTGTCTCGAATTCGGTGAGGACTATCTTTTGCCTCAGTTCATGATGGAAATCCAATTTCCAAATACGACACCATGCGGTTTTGATTGTATATATACATATGGCGACATGATATATGATACCCATGCCGCCTATGATTGATAGTTATGATTGAAATTGTTTTTGAAACATATATACACTAGCAATAATATCAAATGATTTGTTTTGCTCGTATCAAGCATATTTTTGCCATTATAAGGTAAAACTCTATCCTCTAGGGTGTGTTGCATTGTGTGATGGGAACTGAGTCTTATAATGGCTTCATTTTTATAAAAAGCATTGCGATGTTTAAACGAATTATTTGTTTTAAAGCACTGGCAATCCAATGGAGAAAACCCGTTCCATGAAAGTGGCGTGGTCCTGTGATTAGCCATATTTAAAAATGTGTTGAGAGTAGATTTCTCATACCAGTCCCATGACTGGCTCGTAGTTTGTTTCACTTGCAAACTCGGGTGCCCCTATTTCTACACGGGCAGCCTTGTACTCAGGTTTTAGCAGGCTCTTTCTGGATAGCTGGAGCTGAAGATGGATTCAATCATTTATCTCTTTTTATGCTGTTCAGCTCCTGTTGTACATATTATGTTTTCTTTTCCGCAGTAAACATTTATGTATAGTTGAACTGTATTTTGTACTAAGTATGATCCTACATACTGTGTAACTCTGATGATTATATTTATCCAGTGTATTCTATTTTTCATTATCTAGTGTATTTATTTATTTTTGTTCTGCTGTTATCTGTTTATGTGTTATATTCCAAAGATAACCCTTGCCACCGTCTTATCGGGAATGGGGTTGTCACAAACGTGGTATTAGAGCTTTGGTTAAGCTTGGAATATAACATATGAACGAGCTTGTTAGAAATAGGACCAGGAGTGTTCTAGGACGAGTGACTCACTACAGATAGGATCAGTAATATCCTAGTATGAGTATAGCAGAATGAAATGCACCTTGATAGACACATTTATATTCAAGTATATGTTTCTATGTTTTAAAATATCTTTTCTGTTGACCTGACACTTGATCTGCTATTTGCAGAAGTACTAGAAAATGAGTGTCAGAAACAGGAGAAATGCAGAACCAGATCTAGAAGCTCTATTAAAGAAGTATCGAAATCTGGGTGGAGTACCATACTCGGGAAATGAATCCATTAGTCAAACCCAAGATTGGATGTGTTCTGCAGAAAGAATTCTTGAGCGTCTCCAGCTAAGAGATGACCAGAAAGATTAGTGACATCTTGGGCACTCAAAGACGAAGCTTTGTTCTGGTGGGAGTTAATTATTAGGGATAATCCAGAAGGTGATATCACCTGGGATAGATTCAAAGAAATGTTCAACCAAAGGTTTATTCCTCCAGAAGCAACTGAGCGGTTATACGATGAGTTCTACTATCTGATACAAGGTGATATGAATATTCCCGAATATCATAAGAGATTCAATGAACTTTCTCGTTTTGCCCCGCATCTAATTGAAAAGCCAAAGATGAAGAACATAAGGTTCATTAATGGTCTTCAAAGAAAATACCAGAATAAAGTAATGGGGCATGTGAAGCTTCCTTTTTCTGAAATGATATACATGGCCTACCAGTATGAGGATCTCGATAGGAAAGGTATGATGCGAGACGAAGAAGAAGTCGGTTTTAGCAGCAAAAGAAATTCTGAAACCGATATCTCAGAGGCGAGTGCACAGCCTGAGGCCAGTACGACGTCTAGAGTCAGAAAGAAGCCTAGATTAAATCGGGAAAATGTTATATCCGAGAAAGGAATCGTAACAACCGCAATATGTAATAACTGCAAGAAGCCAGGGCATTTTCAAGGGAATTGCAAATCCTCGAAAAGGGAAAGAAAGGTTGGGTCGAAATCCAAGGGCAAGTTCCAAGAGAAGAGAAAATGCAATCTGTGCCGTCGGGCTGGCCACATAAAGCGGGATTGCCGGTTATTGGAGAAACCTGAAAAGGTACAGGTAAATAAAGTAGCAGAGGTTCCTGCATCCTCAGCTAGTCAAGAAAGGCCAGATGTTTTAGAAGGCATGCTTACTGTCAAAAACATTCCAGTTAAAGTACTGTTTGACACAGGCGCGTCGCGAAGCTTTGTTGCAAAGAATGCAGTTAATAATCTGGATTTAAATTTGAAGAAGCTCAAAGCACCCATGACTGTTCAAAATCCGGTTGGGGGTTACGTCGATCTTAGTTGGGTTTGTAAGGTTCCAGTTTCTTTCTCCTGCTACCGATTCCCTACTATTGCGATTGTCATGAATTTTACAGAGTTTGATCTGATTCTGGGAGTGGATTGGTTAACGAAATATGAAGCTGAAGTTAAATGCGCCGACAGAGTCGTAAGGGCGACAGTTAAATCGGGAAATTATATAACCATTCCATGTGAAGGTTCGAATTCTGACAGAAAAGACTTCTGGGCAGCGTTGGATGTTTCTCCTGCTCAAACAGAACCTGTTCCTGTCGTTACAGAGAATATACAGATCGACATTGCAAATATTCCAGTTGTCAAGAACTATGCGGATGTGTTCGAAGAAGTTGTTAGCTTACCTCCGCAGAGAGAAATTGATTTCAAAATCTCTTTGGTTCCGAATGCAAGGCCAGTAGTTCATGCTATTCAAAGAATGACCTTGAAAGAGAAAGAAGAGTTAGATAACCAGACTAGACAACTTGGATGGAAAGGTCTGATTAGGCCTAGTTTTTCTGATTGGGGAGCAGCAGTGGTATTTGTTCCGAAGTCCGACGGTACTCTTAGACTGTGTGTGGATTATCGCGACTTGAATAAGCAGACATTGAAAAACAAATATCCATTGCCGCGGATTGATGATTTATTGGACCGATTGAATGGAGCACAAGTATTTTCACGAATGGACCAAGCTACAGGTTTCCATCAACTTCGTATTGCTGAAGAGTGTGTTCCTTTGACAGCATTTAGAGGTCCGGACTTATTTTACGAGTGGTTAGTAATGTCATTCAACTTATGTAACGCTCTGGCCTATTTCGTCGATCTAATGAACAGAGTATTCAGAGGAGTATTGAATAAATTTGTTCTGGTTTTCATTGATGACATCCTGGTCTTCTCTAAGTCAGAAAGCGAGAACGAAAAACATTTGGAACAAGTGTTAGAAATTCTGAGAAGAAATGTTTTAAAAGCAAAGTTTTCCAAATGTGTATTCTGACAAGAAGAAGTCAAATTTCTTGGCCACGTCGTGTCAAAAGAAGAAATTTCAGTGGATCCCAATAAAATCACTGCTATTCGGAATTGGAAACAACCTCGTACACCCACAGAAGTCAGAAGTTTTCTCAGGTTGGCCAGTTATTATCGGAAATTCATTAAGGATTTCGCGAAGACATCTAGTTCTCTAACGAAACTGACGAAGAAACATTCGAGATTCAATTGGACTCCGGTATGTGAGGAAGCTTTCCAGGAGCTGAAATTTAAACTGACGACTGCTCCAGTGTTAACAATAATAGATGGCAATGAGGACTTGAAAGTCTGGACTGACGCTTCTAGAGAAGGCCTTAGCGCAGTGCTAATGCAAAGAGGTCAAGTGATTGCTTATGCTAGCCGTCAGCTGAAACCGCATGAGAAGAATTACGTTACTTATGATCTTGAGCTGTTAGCCATCGTGTTCGCCTTGAAAATCTGGAGGCACTATCTTTTGGGTGAGAGGTTCGAACTGTATACAGACCATCAGTCATTGAAGTATCTGTTCACCCAAAAGGACTTGAATCTAAGACAACAGCGTTGGCTAGAATTTCTTGCGGCGTACGATTTTGAGATTTTGTACACTCCAGGAAAAGCCAATGTTGTAGCAGATGCGCTGAGTAGAAAGAATGTAATAGTTGTCATTTTTATCATTACGTCGTCATTGATTGATAAAGTATCTGCTCTTCAGAAGGATGATCACTTCATTCAAAGGATCAAAGAAAGAATACAGAAAGGTGAGACCTTGAGTTTTCAGATAGATGACGAGGGAATCCTAAGGTTGAAAGGCCGAATTTGTGTGCCAAACATTGCATAACTCCGGAGAGAAGTATTGGATGAATGTCATAAAGCCAAGCTTAGTATCCATCCAGGGGTGAGCAAGATGTATAATGATATCAAACACACTTTCTGGTGGAGATCTATGAAATGAGACATCTCCTTATATGTTAGCCGGTGTACTACTTGTCAGCAAATCAAAAGCGATCAGCAGAAGCTCGCTGGATTGTTGCAACCTTTGGAAATTCTCGGTGGGAAGTGGGAACAGATTTCTATGGATTTCATAGATGGTTTGCCCAATACCAGAAAAGGAAATGACAGTATCTGGGTGATCGTAGATCGATTTACGAAGACCGCTCATTTCATACCTGTCAAATCGAATAGAACTGCTCAAAGTCTGGCGCAGATTTATTTCAAAGAAAGTGTTAGACTGCACAGAGTTCCCATGAGCATCGTTAGTGATCGTGACCCGATTTTTGCCAGTAAATTCTAGGAAGCATTCCATGCAGAATTGGGAACAAAACTGAACCTGAGCACCGCTTATCATCCTCAAACTGATGGCCAAACTAAGAGGTTGAATCATATTGTTGAAGATCTATTGCGGGCTTGTATTCTTGATTTTGGCGGATCGTGGGAAGACCATTTGCATTTGGCCGAATTCTCATACAACAACAGTTACCAAGCGAGCCTGATAATGTCACCATTCGAAGCATTGTATGGTAGACCGTGCCGATCCCCTGCTTGTTGGGTGGAGCCGGGCAATAGACTTGTATTGGGCCCAGATATGATTAGCGATGCGGCAGATAAAGTCGCCTTTGTTAAGAAACGATTACTCGCCGCTCAAAGCCGACAGAAAAGCTATGCAGATAAGAGAAGAAGAGATATATCATTTGTTGTTGGCGACTATGTATATTTGAAAGTATCTCCAATGAGAGGAGTTATCCGGTTCGGTAAAACAGGGAAATTGGCACCCAAATTCATTGGTCCGTTTCCTATTCTTGAACTGATTGGAACTCTCACATATAGGGTTCAATTGCCTAATTGGTTGCCTGGAGTGCATGACATATTTCACGTATCTCAACTGCGAAAGCACGTTCATGATCCAGACTTGATCGTCGAAGAAGCAGCGCAACATGATATAGAAATCACTCCATAATTGGCAGTTAGAAAAGAGCCGCTAAAGATAATTGGCAAAGAAACCAAGGAACCGAGGAACAAAAAGGTTCACTTAGTCAAAGTGCAATGGAGTGGAGATCCACGAGATTGTACTTGGGAAACAGAGGAAAGCATTAAGAAAGCCTATCCTAAGTGCAGGGTGGATATCTCTGATTGACTCTGGTGCAAGGTACATTTACCGTACTTCGCATTACCATTTAATTCTCTACTTTGTTGTTATTTTCTTTCCATGGATGTGCACTTTTACTTCTGTAGTCTGATTAATAAAAAAAGAGTAGAATTAATTTGTATGATTTTGAAAAGTTAAAAACAAATTGCTTTTTGTTTGAGTTGGGTGATAGTGGATTGGATTAATTTAATTATTAAAACGATAGTTAATTTAATTAATAAGAGGATGAATGGTAGAATTTATTCGATTAAATCACACATTGAACTGATTTAAAAATAGATAGAAATATATACATGTGCATTATATATGTTTGAACAGGTAAATGGATTAGCTGTTGAGTAAAGATTTTATTTGCGTGCCCGACAAATAGGTAAACCTTAATGAGTTGGATGCGCAATTTTATTATTATATCAACTCCTGTGAGTGCCATTAGATGCGGAGTGCTGGTTATTCTGTGTGTAATTAATAAATGTCGCCATAGAATAGTAACAATTAATTTTGAACAACACTATATGGCATACTTCATCATATACCACATAAGCATTTGGATCTTGTGTGACGAGGTTGAAGATTTACCGTACGAGCGAGACGCTCGTATGGCGATGACTATATTTTACAGGTTGAACTGATGACTGATATGGACCATATAAAATATAACGGTAAATTGCCAGATTAATAAAAACCCCACACGGGTCTGGAGTTGACAATAATCACGTCTCTCTAGTCATTAGATACGGCACATGGATTATTTATTTCCCACACGGGACGAGGTGACGAGGATTTATCCTCTGGAGCATTTAAAATACTCACTCCCTCAGGCTTTGACAGGGTGACGAGAATTTATTCTATGGAGTTATTATCTATACACGCTCCCCTGTAAACACCAAAATATATCACTATAAATATGTGTATGCTTTATAGGATTTATTGGGTACCTAATACGGCCCAATAAATTTCCAAACCCCTCCCCGTACAAAGGAGGTTATGGCGAAATTTTTCGAAAATTCCGGGTGTTAGCCCAATTTTTGAAGAATTTGAAAATTCTCAGAAACTGGAAAGTTGGAGAATGGAAGCCAGATTGAACGTAGAGTTGGTTAATCAAACCACTTTCGACTTTGCTCCTTTTCGGGGACGAAAAGTTTTAAGTGGGGGAGATTGTAACAACCCGTAAAATCTGAACCAGTTTAATTTTTTTTAATTTGGCTATTTTAGTGTATTTTAAATATTTAAAATAAATATTTTAAGTAACAAGGAGGAAAAAGTAGTTTGAATCGATGTTTGAAATGGAATACAATCACTTCGAATTATAAACATGGCCCGAAATGGTGCGGTAGTTTCAAATTTTCATTTCAAACTTTGACTGACTGTACCGGGTGCAAAACAAAACGGATTTGAGTGAAATCAAAAATATTTAAATCTGTTAGTGAATATCTTTCTAACGAATCCGAAAAATCGAAGTTTCATAGCGGGAATCAAAAGTTATTGCCAAATGAATTTTCAGAAAGGTCGCTATAGAAATTATATCTCCCTTGAAAATAGACATTTTGCAAACGACCTCAGAATTCGTCGAAACCACTTTTGTTGGATCCGGGATGTCAAATTATTGCTAGGTTTCAAATTTCATAATTTTTGAAGCTAGTATGTGAGCGTGGCGAAGGAAAATGTGTTTTGGTCAATTACAGTTAAATTGGATCGACCAGAATGGGCCATTTTGCAAACGGTCTCGGAATTCGACGAAACTAGTTTTGTTGGGACCGTATCATCAAAACATAGCTAGATTTATTTTTCTGGAATTTTTCGAATCAGTTTGTGGGCCTGCCAAATTGAAATGTACGTTCAAATATAATATTGAATGTTATATATTATAAATTGAAGGAAAACTGACTGAAACAGTCGAATGGGCCTACGAAACATATCCCATTGTGTTCGGAATGGGGGTAAAACGCTAGGGACGACAGTCGTTGGGTTTGGATTGGGGTTCGTGTGTGAAAGGGGGTATTTTCGAAATTTATAAATATATAAACTAAAATAAAATTCTTGGCCAATTCATATCTCGACAAACCATCCTTCTCTCTCCCCGATTCATCAGCTACGAACGGCGGCCTCACTTCTTCCCTTCTCTCCTCCTTCCCTCTCGATACAAGCACTAAAACCCTAGGCCCCTTTTGACATCTTTGAAGGTCTCAGCTAGAGCTTCAAATCCGTCCCAGTCTCATCACCTCTCGTCGCGTGTGGAGGGAGTTACGGGTCCATGAAGTTGTCAACTTTGAGGCGCCGCCGTGAGCAAGAGGAACCATCGAGTGGTGGCCCACCTACCTCCGCCTGAGCGCCTCTCGGAGCTCTTGGATGTGGCGCAACCCGATCGCAACAACGCTCAACGGATTTTGTAAGAATCGAGGACCTAGTTTTGAACGCTCGTGGAAGGTATACAGATTGATTATTCTGAGCTGGTTTTGACACTTTAAAGTGTCGCGAAATTCGTCCATCTTTGGAAAATCATATCTTTTTCGTTTGTAGACGAAATTCAGCGAAACAAGAGATAGTGGACTCGTGTGGACGTCTTCTACATTCTAGAAAAGACCGCATATTTTTCTGAGCCTTCTGCTATTTTTGGTGGAGTGGAACCCAATGTGAGATTTCTAATTTATAAACAAAATGGAAAACAACGATGTATAAATTATATAGTCGTTGTATGAATTATATCAGCGTTGTACACCTCATGTATAAGCGTTGCATAAGTTGTATGTTCGATGTATAAGTTATATATGCGTTGTAAAAAATTTGTATGTGCGTTGAAATGAATTGAAGTGAATCGAAATATAATTATATACGAATATATATATATATATATATATATATATATACATACACACCCCTCGTCCACAGACCATGGCCGATATTTATTGTTTGTGATTGGTGTGAAATTTGGTAGATAGCGAATGATTGATTAGAATTGTTTGTGGTTGAAATTGATTGATTGTGGTTGAAAAATACCCATTGGTGATTGAAACAAAATTAGAATAGATTGTGGAAATGAAAATAAAACATGCCGCCTGCGTGCGAACTAGATGCATGAATCCCCATTGTCAAAAACCGCGAGGTTTTAAGGTAGAGCGAGGAGCCGTACTAGGGACGGTCCCGGTTTTAATTACCCTGCCGTTATGCTGCCGAAATTTTCAATAATATTCATGTGTTAGAATTATTTTCACGTGTTGAAACTATATTCATGTGTTGAATAGAAATTCATGTGTTGAACGATATTCGTGTTTTGAAATAAATTGTTTTATAATAAAAATCATATTTTTATCATCTATATGAACTATATAAAATAGTCGTGTTTTGAAATAAATTGTTTTACAATTAAAATCTCATTTTTATTATATACATGAATCGTTGAAAATACTGAAGTGTTGAAATAAATGTCTGTTCGATAAAAATATCATTTTTATCAAATCTATAAAGTGGATAGTGTTTTGAAATCGATGAAAGAATTATATTTATATATATTTATATAAAGATAATCAAAATATAGTGAATAAAGAGGCTGCAGTTCGTGTTTTGACACCGTGATTTCAAATGATTAGTGCGGGAGATCCGACCATCGGATTTTCCCGAAACCACAACCGTCGGATTCGCCTTGGAAATATCTTTCCAACGGCACCAACTTTGTAAAGATCCAACGGTTGGATTGTCTGGAATGTTTAATTCAAACCTGAAGAAAAACAGCGCCAGAATCGATTATATTTATATATATAAATATAATTAAATTAAATCGAATAACGACGCAGCAGTTCGTATTTTGAAATCGTAACTTCAAACGATTAGTGCGGAAGATCCGACCGTCGGATTATCCCAAAACTGAAACCGTTGGATTCGTTTTGAAATGATCTTTCTAATGATATTAATTTTGTGAAGATCCAACGGTTAGATTTTTCAGATATGTGTAAATCCAATCTGGAGAAAAACAGCGCCACGACCGCGTTATGGTTTGAAGCGTCGTTTGAAAGAGTTGGCTATTTTTAAATAAATAAAAATAGCGATAAATCGTGATAAAATATTATAAACGATATGGAATGGAAATAAACTGAATTTGCTCGATTTATGTGATATTTGATGGTTGAATAAGTGTGGTGTGAAAATAACATTAAAGAAAAAAATTGGTGGTGTCGAATAATTTAACCATTGAAATAGAATGATTTGAAATTCTAAATATATGTGAATTATTTGAAAATGCCGAGTTAATTCTCATTTCAAATAATTGATCGACGATTGAAAGTCGTAGATATGAAGACGGTGCAAGACCGATAATCTTCACGTCGAAAGGAGGGGTGCTACTGATGCTCATGATAGGAGTAGCTACCTTGACGGGGTTAAAGTAGTAGCCACCCGGACGTACTTGTTGATTGTACGGATATGCGAGGTATTGAGTGCCTCCGGTTTCGTTCAGACCCAGAACGAACGTGTAAATGGACTGTGTGTCTGACATTGGATTTTGTTCTGTGCTGATTGATCTCTATTAAATATATATCTGTTTGGCGGCGGAGAATTTATTCTCTTGCTTAACGCCCTTCTTTGAGACGTACGAGCCCAGAGGTTATATATCGATAGAAATCAGTCACATGGAGTAAATTGCCTGTGTGGCATGCTTAAGTGATAGATGATCAAGGATTCTGTTGAAAAGCAAAGTCTTGCGGTTGATGATCAAAGCATGGCCTGTGTGGCGTAGCTTTGTGTATAGCGTTGTTTCGCGAGCCTCACACCCCGGTATGAGCCAGAAACAGGAGACGGACATCAGGGAGGACATGCGTTTTCTTCTAGCTAGGAGTGGTGCTTTGGGTTTTACACGCCCGGGTATTTTACTTATGTGTATGATGGAAAGCGAGGCCTCGGTTTGCTTCGGTCTCTTCGGAGCCGATGGCGTGGTCAGATATGACCAGTTTACGCCCCATAGGGTGGGGAAACGCAGTCTTCAGGAATTTTAATCCACATCGGTGCCTCGGTTCATGATGGAAATCCAATTTCCAAATACGATACCGTGCGGTTTTGATTGTATATATACATATGGCGACATGATATATGGTACCCATGCCGCCTATGATTGATAGTTATGATTGAAATTGTTTTTGAAACATATATACACTAGCAATAATATCAAATGATTTGTTTTGCTCATATCAAACATATTTTGGCCATTATAAGGAAAAACTCTATCCTCTGGTGTGTGTTGCATTGTGTGATGGGAACTGAGTCTTATAATGGCTTCATTTTTATAAAAAGCATTGCGATGTTTAAAAGAATTATTTGTTTTAAAGCACTGGCAATCCAATGGAGAAAATCCGTTCCGCGAAAGTGGCATGATCATGTGATTAGCCATATTTAAAAATGTGTTGAGTAGATTTCTCATACCAGTCCCATGACTGACTCGTTGTTTGTTTCACTTGCAAACTCGGGTGCCCCTATTTCTACACGGGAAGCCTTGTACTCAGGTTTTAGCAGGCTCTTTCTGGATAGCTGGAGCTAAAGATGGATTCTATTATTTATCTCTTTTTATGTTGTTCAGCTCCTGTTGTACATATTATGTTTTCTTTTCCACAGTAGACATTTATGTATAGTTGAACTATATTTTGTACTAAGTACGATCCTACATATTGTGTAACTCTGATGATTATATTTATCCAGCATATTCTATTGTGCATTATCTGGTTTATTTATTTATTTCTGTTCTGCTGTTATCTGTTTATGTGTTATATTCCAAAGATAACCCTTGCCACCGTCTTATCGGGAATGGGGTTGTCACAGAGGACCTCTCTCCTGTATTGGACACGGGACGAGGAATAAGGTGCCTTCGGTTTCGTTCAGACCTAGAATGAAATTGTAAATGGATGCGTGTCTGACATTGGATTTCATTCTATGTGATTGATTTCTATTATATATATCTGTTTGGCGGCGGAGAATTTATTCTCTTGCTGAACGCCCTTCTCTGAGATATATGAGCTTAGAGGACATATATTGATGGATATCAGCCGCATGGCACAAATTGTCAGTGTAGCATGCAGAGATGCAGTGCTCAAGGCTTCTGTTGAAAAGCAGAGTCTTGTGGTTGATGATCAAAGCACGACTTTAAATAACATAGCTTTGTATATAGCGTTAAATAGCGAGTCTCATAACTCGGTATGAGTCAAAAATAGGATGAGGATGGCAGGGAGGGCACGACGTTTCTTTCTAGCTACGGGTGGTGTCATGTTATGGGGCCTAGATATTTAATTCTTTTTACCTGTGTGGATGATGGATTGCGAGGCGCCTCAGATATTGGTCCCTAGTGGCCAAGTGATAGGTCTGATAGGACCGTGAAACGTGTGTGCAGGAATAACCAATCCTCAAAAGTAAGAGAGGATCGACTATGCTGCTAACTAGGGTTCGCCAACGTCCGAACCCTGAGGCATTTTCTATAGTGTCTCGAAGCCAGCGAGGATGATCCCTTGCCTCGACTCATAGATTGAATCCAATTTCCAATACGTGAAATTTTGGTTTTAATTGCAGAACTAGTATGGCGACACAGTAGAATAGGAACTAGGTCGTCTGTGATTGATACATTTATATTAGAAGTGATTTTGGTACTATATTCTTATAGTAATATCAAAATGATTTGTTCTAAACATACCAATCATGGTTGGCTATTATAAGGTAAAACTCTAACCTCCGGCTTGCGTTGCATTGTGTGATGGGACCTGAGTCTTATAATAGATTCATTTTTCGAAAAGAATTGCGCTGTTTATAAACTGTTTTATGCACTTGTATTCTTGGGAGAAAACCCGTTCCGTGTTATATGGGGTGGTCCCTTAATTTACTTTATTTCTAAAGTAAAGTTTTAAATAACTGTTTTAGTTCTCACACCAGTCCCATGACCGACTTGGAGTTTATTGTTTTAACCTAAACTGTGAGTGCCCATATTTTCCACATGGGCTGTTGGCAGTTTTGGTATTGCAGATTTCTATTTTTCAGGATCCTGGTTTACAGCTGGAGCTATATTCGGAAAGCTTTGTATCTATGTATTTCTTTCAGTTGTATTTGTTGATGTATTTCCGCTACGCATTGTATTAATTTTCCGCTGCTTTGTAATTTAATCTCTGAGATTTTTCTGATGTATATTATTTATTCATACTCTATTATATTCTTGTAATTTGAGGTAATTATTGTAACAGCAACGAAATGTTATATTGTTTGTGTTCAGATTTGTCGTATTCTCAACTCAATCCGGGCTTTGCTGTATGGCCGAGTTTGTGTCATTTTAGCGTTGGTATCAAAGCTTTCGTTTACAGAGCTCGAGAACAAGACACGTTAGAATCAAACAAAAGAATTCATCAGAGATAGGATTAGTAATATCTATTGAGAATAAATCGTTAGAGATGGGATCAGTAGTATCCTAGAATGAGTTCGAAGAGTGTTGTTTATAAAAATAAATTTTGTTTTGAAATTTTAAACCATATAATACGTATTTGAATATTTATTTTATATTGAATTTTGACTATCTAGTATATGAAGATTTTGCATATATGCGTCATGAACCTATATTCGAAGTCTCAAATATACTGGATGGATATAGAATCACATTATAGTCGCTCGAAGATGATTCTGATGATGACATGTCATCATCAGCATTTATGTTCAAGTTTCGAAAGTGGGATATCTATATGTTTCCAATTGGCTGGTGTGAGAACCAAAACTTAGATAGGGTTTATTGTTGTGATTTGGCACTGAAATATGATTTTTGAGTATATATAGAAAAGTTATATATTTGAAAAGTTAACCAATTAATTGATCGATGGTTGCGTTGTGTGATTATTAGTTAACTAATAAAATTGATGAAACCAATACGGAAATGAATGGTAAATTAAGCCAAATCAAGTCAAATATTGAACTGAGTTGGAAATTGATTGAAATAGCATACATGTACATATATATGTGTGAACAAGTCATAACATGGAAGCTAAGAAGAGGAATAAAATTGCATGCCCGACAAATACATGTTTACTGTATTTCTTAGGGTTTGATGATTTTATAAGCCGATTGGTTAGCCACTGGGCTTTTTCTTTTTCTTTCGAATTGATGAGGGACTTGGGAGGCAAGTTGCGGTTTTAAATATCAACCCGTACAAAGGAGGTTATAGCAAAAAAATTCGAAAATTTAGGGTGTTAGTCAAATTTTTGAGAAATTAGAAAATTGTTAGACTGAAAAGTTGAAGAATGAAAGCCAGAATGAAAGTTGAGTTGGTTGGTTAAACAACTTTCAGCTTCGTTCCTTTTCGAGAACGAAAAGATTTTAAGTGGGGCAGATTGTAACAACCCGGAATTTCAGAACCAATTTAAATTTTTTATTTTAGCAATTTTAATGGATTTTGATATTTAAAATGATTTATTTTAAATAATAACGACTAAAAATTTATTCAAATCAAAGTTAGAACGTATAAATCTATTTTAATTATAAAATAAGCCTGAAATGGCGTGGTAGTTTGAAAATTCAATTTCTAATTTCAATTGAGTATACAGAATTCATTTTAAGTCAGAATTGGACGAAACAAGAAAAGTTAGAATCTATTTAACTATATCTTTCTAACGAATGTGAAAATTTGAGATTTCACTTTATAAATTAAGCGTTATGTCCAGTTTAAAATTTAGAATAATAGCTATGGAATATATATATATATATATTAATATAATATATAGTCCATAAAAATAGCCATTTTGCAAACGACCTCCGTTTTCGATGAAACCAGTTTTGTTGGATCCAGAATGTTAAATTATTGTTAGGTTTCAAATTTCAATTTTTTTGGAATTAATATGTGAGTGTGGTAAATTTAAATGTGTTTTGACAGTTTCAATTTGAATTGGATCGACCAGAAAATGGCCATTTTTCAAACGGTCTCTAAATTCAACGAAATTAGTTTTGTTAGGACTGTATCGTCAAAACATAGCTAGATTTATTTTTCTGTAATTTTTGGAGTCAGTATGTGGTCCCAGTAAATTAAAATGTACGTTGAAATCAATTTTGAATGTTGTATTACTTTATATTTTAATTTTAATGAAAACTGATCGAAAAAATTGAATTGGCTTACGGGACATATCCCATTATGTCCGAAATAGGGGTATTTAGCTAATGGCGATATTCGTTGGGTTCGATTTGGAGTTTGAATTAAAAAGTAACTTTTTGGATCTAAAATTAAATAAAATAAAATAATTATATACCCCCTTTGTTTCTCTCTCCCCGCCGATTTTAAAAGAAAACAAAAAACAAAAGGAAGCCGTCGTCGACCTTCAGCCGCCCGCCACCACTGTCCACCACCGCCTCCGATGACCACGCCGCCGACCCCAGCCTCTCCGCCGTGCCTAGCTCCTCCTCCTCCTTACGTTCGAGCCCCAAACCGTGAGCCCTCAAAACCTTAGCCAAATCAGTCTCAATCCGCCGCCTCTGCCCCACCTCCGACCGCCGCATCATCCTTGCCACCACCCCGACCACCTGCGTCGCCCCCAGCATCCCGCCTCCGATCAGTGGGATCCCCATTCGCCAAAACCCAATTTTAAATAATTTTCAGTTTTTATATTAAACCCCCTGACCTTCCCGAGCCCATATCTTCCAATCCGAGCGCTTCTAGCCAAAAATCCACAATACCAAAATCGAAGAGCACAATTTTCTCTGCGATTTGAGTATATACGGAAATCATATTTTGGATTGCGGAGCCGCCCTGAAAATGCGTCCAAAGTATGCTGTCCAAATACTATCTTTTCGCAAATTCTGGCGAAATGGCGAGATTGTAACAACCCGGAATTTCAGAACTAATTTAAAATTTTTATTTTAACTATTTTAATGGATTTTAGATATTTAAATTGATTTATTTTAAATAATAATGACTAAAAGTTTATTTAAATCAAAGTTAGAACATATAAATTTATTTTAAATATAAAACGAGCCTGAAATGTCGTGGTAGGTTGAAAATTCGATTTCTAATTTCAATTGAGTATACAGAATTCATTTTAAGTCAGAATTAGATGAAACAAGAAACGTTAGAATCTATTTAACTATATATTTCCAATGAATGTGAAAATTTTAGATTTCAGTTTATGAATTAAAAGTTAAGTCTAGTTTAAAATTTAGAATAGTCGTTATGGAATTTATATATATTTTAATATAATATATAGCCCTTAAAAATAGCCATTTTGCAAACGACCTCCGTTTTCGACGAAACCACTTTTGTTGGATCCAGAATGTCAAATTATTTCTAGGCTTCAAATTTCATAATTTTTGGAATTAAGATGTGAGTGTGGTAAATTTAAATATGTTTTGACAGTTTCAGTTTGAAGTGGCTCGACCAGAAAATGGTCATTTTCAAATAGTCTCTAAATTCAACGAAATTAGTTTTGTTAGGACCATATCATCAAACATAGATAGATTTATTTTTCTGTAATTTTTGGAGTTAGTATGTGGCCCCGGTAAATTAAAATATACGTTGAAATCAATTTTGAACTTTATATTATTTTATATTTTAATTTTAACAAAAACTGATCGAAATAGTCGAATTGGCTTATGGTACATATCCCATTATGTCCGGAATAGGGGTATTTGGCTGGGGACGACAGTCGTTGGGTTCGATTTGGAGTTTGATTTTAAAAGTAACTTTTTGGATCTAAAATAAAATAAGTATATACCCCCTTTTTGTTTCTCTCTCCCCGTAGGTTTTAAAAGAAAAGAAAAAAAACAAAAGGAAGCCACCCGTCGACCTTCAGTCGCCCGCCGCCACTGCCCACCGGCACCTCCGATGACAGCGTCGCCGACCCAGCCTCTCCGCCGCGCCTGGCTCTTCCTTCTCCCTTCGTTCGAGCCACAAACCATAAGCCCCCAAAACCCCAGCCAAATCAGTCTCAATCCGCAGCCTCTGGCCTACCTTCGACAGCCGCATTACCCCTGTCGCCTCCCCGACGACCTGCGTCGCCCCCAGCACCCCGCCTCTGACCAGTAGAACCCCATTTTCCAAAGCCCAATTTTAAATAATTTTCAGTTTTTACATTAAACCCCCTGACCTTCCCAAGCCCATTTCTTCTAATCTAATTGCTTCAGGCCAAAACTTCATAATACCAAATCAAAGAGCACAATTTTATCTTTGATTTGAGTATATGAAAGTCATATTTTGGATTGCGGAGCCACCCAAAAAACGCGTCCAAAGTCTGCTGTCCAAATACTATCTTTTCGCAAATTCTAGCGAAATGGTGCAATTTCGGAAGAAAGGCCAGCGTAAGTTGTCCGGAATGGCGCATTTAAGCTAGGAAAAATGACCGTGTGAAGATTAGAGCTCGTTTGAAAATTTTGGAACCAGAACAACAAATCAGAGCGTTAGAAAATAACGGTGAGGTGGATCCCAATGTGAGAACTTTTTCTCACTCAAATTATTTTATAGCTAAATATATCCTAGGTTGCAGACATGGCTTAGTAGCCCCTGACACTATTTATTATGCAAACCATGGTTGTTTGTTTGGATTGTATTATGCGAAAATTGACTGTATTGTGGTTATTGATTGTATTGTGGTTTAGTTGATTATTGTGCATGGCGCGAGCCAGTATCAGGAGAGGGGTAATGCTAGACATTACTCCAGTTCTAATATCGCACCGTTATAATGCCAAAATTTTCTAAAATAAATATTGTTCATTAAAAATATAATTTTTAATGTGTATGTGAATTGTATAAAATATTCATGTGTTGAATAAAATGTTTGAACAATAAAAATATCATTTTTATTAAATAAATGAACTATATAAAATAGTCAAGTGTTGAAATAAATATTTTATCGTTAAAAATATAATTTTTAACGTATATATGAACGACATAAAATTCTCCTGAAATGAAAATGAATATTCATTTACAAATCGAACGATTTGTTTACGTTCACCCATTTAACTGACATGGATTGGGACGATAAATTTTACATGTCGCCCAACTGCACAAATAATATTTCAATATTTGTTGGTTGAAACCCCACATGGGTATTAGGATGATATTTGACGTACACTAATCCCAATTGTTTATTTGTATGTCAATCGATTGGTTAACAGACTGTTGTAAGTGTTAATTATTTATTTTTAATGCTTATGCAGTTATGTAATGCATTCTGGATGATGGATTATTGTTTATCATTGTTGTTGTGTATATGTGTTGTATGAAATCTATATAAATAACATTATTTGGTAATTCATTGTGTCTAATTCCAATTCAGGAATAACAAATATTTTAAAATAATATTCAGTAAAGGATTGAAATGTGAATTTGATGTCCCATTTTGGATGGACACGAAAATATTGAAATATGTGAAGCCGTGTTGATTAGATTTGCGCCATTTTAACGCGAACGATATTTATATCGATTTTATTCATTTTTATAATGAATATTGGAAAGGAAATGATTTCAAAATCTGATATTTTGACAATATTATCATTTAAATATTATAATGATAACGAGTATTCAATTTTGATTTAAAATTGAAATAAAAGTGGGAATCGTTTTTTAAACGAATTTATAATATACATTTTGAACGAAATATATATACTATATTATATATAAATGGCTTGAATAGAACGCACTGCGCCGCGGTCGTTAGCGAATTTTGACCGTTGACTTCAAATTGACATTGCGGGAAATCTGACCATCAGATTCTCCTAAAACCGGAACCGTTGGGTTTTTATCGAAAAGAGCTTTCCAATGAATATAAGAGATTTGAAATCTACTGGTTGTATTTGGAATTATGTCGAAATCAAATTTGGAAAAGGTCACTATGGAAATAGTTCGGTGGTTGTTATTGGAAACTGACTGTACGGGCCTTGATAAAATTAGTAAAAATATTAATAATTTGTGTTAAATCATAATAAATGATTTGGATAGAATCTGGATGAAAAATTCCACGTTTGCAAACATAAAAATATATTTTTATCAAATGAACTGGTTATTAACTAGAAAGATAATCCAACGTTAATAAATAAATAAATTGGATTTGTAAATGGTTTTAATCTAACCAGAATTTTCCAATGTAAGAATTGGAATGGATTTGAATAGAAATCATCTTCGGGATATTTCGATATTGGGTTCCGTGACTATATGGATAATGTGGAGGAATTTGGAAGATAGATATATATCGTTATTCCCCATACGATATGTGTTGGTTTTAGAATTTGATATTGAATATAAGCCGATATAATTGCTGTTTAGAGCCTTATATTTAATATCAAATTGGATTTTGGGTTTGCCGTGAATGGTGTCTTCAGTAACACTGTTCTTAAACCTTGTGGTGAAAGAATAAATCTTTTTATTAAGATTATTAGAGTTTCCAATTATGTTTAGTAATTAGAATAAAATGGAATGTGAATTGGGTTTATTGCGAACTCTATTTTTAACGACATTCGTTTTTAACCCGATTAACAGTGAAATGTGATTTGGAATATATAAATCTTTTAATTAAGATTAATGGAATTTTCCAAAGTAAACTTTTCCAATTTAATAAAATAAATTGGAATGGAATGAAATTCGATTTTGTGATAATCGAAGTGAGCTTCTGTGGAGGAAGACTACTACTATATATGGAATTCAAAAGGCTTTGCCGTTATTCCATTTATATTACTGGTTAGATACGGAAATTTATATCGATTGTATATATTGATCTGTTTACCATGAAGATTCCATAGTTAATGGAATGTGATTTTGGGTTTATCGTGAACTGTGTTTTAAATGACATTAGTTCTTTAACCCAGTTAAAGATAGGGTTACATGTCTAACATTGTATTTTGAACTGTATTGTTGATCTCTGCTAAATATATATCTGTTTGGTGGTGGAGAATTTATTCTCTTGCTTAACACACTACACCAAAATCATCATTTAGCAACGGCTTTGAGCCGTTGCAAATGTGTTTAGCAACGGCTTTTTGCCGTTGCTAATTCCTGGGTTGCAAACGTTTAGCAACGGACCAAAGCCGTTGCAAATTTTGATTTTTGCAACGGCTTTGAGCCATTGCTAAATGTTAATTTGCAACGGCTATTACCCGTTGCAAATTTACATTTAGCAACGGCTTTGGTCTGTTGCTACATAAACTTCGAATACAAAATGGTTTATTTCAGCAACGGCTTGGACCTGTTGCTATTTTTTATTCAGCAACGGTTTCTAACCGTTGCTAAATTGAAAATTTCCCAAAAAATATTTTTTTTTCTGTCCTCTTCTAGCATTCCATATACAGTAGAAATCATTGCATGTTCGATAAAAATACCACAACAGTTGATAATATTATGATATTTTCAATACATTCAACATAAACAAACTACATACTACAAACCACATACGTACCTTCATAAAGTACAAATACTACAAACCACATACCTTCATAAAGTACAAAAACACTACAGTTTAATATTTCCTGCACCACAGTTTAATAGACAAACAAAAGCACAGTAAAACATGAAGTCTGGAAAAACGTCCTGCACCATAGTTTAATAGTTCCTGGACAGAAAAACATAACAAAAATATATTAATCATAGAAGTAGCTGTTGAATTACAAAATAATGGAAATGAAACTATGCAATGCAATATTAAATCTAAGTCTAACAGTTTATCATTCCAAAACTTGTCATTGTGTAATTATTTCCAAACCTGTTGAAATCAAGATCCAGTGAACCTATATGTAACTGGGTTAGCATTCATTATTTATTGGTCCTAACTGAGAACGACACTTGGAGTTTCTGTGAACTTCTGCAAGGGCATAATTAACCAAACGTTGTATTCTTAAACTTTTTATCCCAGCATTTTCTTAACCAAGCTAAACTTTGGTTTAAATGTAAAATATGCTACAACATAGGGATGGCAACCTTAAGTGTACTAATTGCAGCGTTACGTTTCTATGAAATAGCCCGTAAATAAATAACATGTAGAATTGAGCTATGCATAATCAATTAAGTTCAAGTACCAAATCACATCCATTAAGTTCAAGTAGCCTGTCAACTTAATTTAAAATTCTAAGTTCTATTTTGATGTTTTGACAGTTCTTCTCTTTACATGTTTCACTGCACAAATAAAATTCTACAAACTGATTAATTTTTATTAACTCTAATATTATTCATATATTCTAATTTTCTAGTATAATGTCATAAAATGGACAGGCACCTTTCTCTATTCCTTAATTGTCTTTAAAATGCAAAGAAACAAATTTTCTTCGTACGCATTACTTTTAAAGCTTGCATATATTCACTAGGATCTAACGAATGAACGTATTTATCTATTTATGCACCGTGCTAAATATTTACGATTGTGCAAAAAAAATACCCAGTTCTATTTTGATGTTCCAACAGGATACATGAAGTTATTGTGAAAATAGGACATGAATACTCAATCACTTCATTTTAAGACAATTCCTACAAGGTAACCTATGGGTTTCCAAAATATTAGGGTTCACTTTCATATGTTCGAACCATTTTCCAAATATACCGTTTTGAAGGTCCAATGCATTTCAAATGTTAACAAAACCCAAAATTAAAACTGCAAATGAAACAAGGCTAATTGATCTAACTGTCCTATATCAAGATATAACTGCAAATATAACATGGTAGTCTTGCAAAAGACTTGATGGCAACATCTTAAAGGTTGTGTACGATAAACGCAAACACCATGAATTTCAAGGGCTAAATGAAATACAGAAAAATTAACAAAAAGAACTAACTTACGGTTGTCATGCCATACCTTTGAGAGAAAACGGAGCATCCATCATCTTACCGCAAACCTAAAATTACAATACAAACTACTATATTTCAATAAAAATAATAATCGGATGTAAAAATAATATATTACAATAAAATTACAATACAAACTACTATATTCATGGAACAAGGAGACACATGTTCAGCATTCTCTGCATATGTAAAATAAATGAAATGGTTGGTCCATCAAATGACATGATCCATTTGTCATTAGTTTGTTTCACATATACATTCAACTTTTCTTGAAAAATCTAGAAATTATCCTATTTGTATATTTTTGTAACATGGATTCAATATTCTGCGCAGAACAAGTGAAACATACCATCCCCAAAAAGACCAGTCAGGAAACACAATATCAACGGGTTGAATCATCTTTACAATACCGAAAAAGAGGAGGAAGCGGGTTGTTCATTTTCGTGCCATTGGACGTCTTATTCATACCGACATTTGCATAATCGAAGGTCTAACAACCGGCAAGTCTCCGCAATTGAACATCATGTCGAAGTCCTTAATTTTTCCTGGATACTTATTCAGAAGCTGTAGAATGCCCCAAAGGGTAAAAACGTCTCTGGTCTGAAAAACATCATGGTACTTGTTTAAGTAAGGTTTTCCATTGATTACAACTAATCTGAAAGCAGCGTGCTTTTTGGCATTCTCTACAGCTTCTTTCGTAACTCCAGACAAGTTCCAAGGGCGAAGATTTTCGCGGATGTAACGGAAGTATGAGGGACAGGTTGGGGGTGGAGGTTGGTCAATTGTAGAAGGTGGGATGGTCGATTTTAGAAAATCAGCGACGAAGTTAGTCCAACAATATTTGTTGGTTTTTTGTTAGCCTTTTGATGCGCCATATTCAAATTGCAGTGAGGTGACTTCAAATCAAACCATTGAAAGGAATATGTAATGAGCATCAAAATCACATAATGGAAGACTTAGTCGTTTATTATTGTATATACACGAAATGTTCATTAATTGAAACTAAAACAACAAATGAATGACCATGATTTATCTTTTATTCAAATTTCAATCAGTGTATATCTTAACCGTATAGTGCAAAAGTAAAAGTGGATATAATGCATCTGGCCATTCAGGCTGTTAAGCCTCGTCTCTAAATTACAGGAACCTTTCCTTGGATTATACTGCTTTGCGCTAATAGCGGCCCCTTAAATTTTTAATAAATAGTGGTTCACGCTTTAAACAGTACTAGATTCTAACAAATAGTTTGTAACATTGATCATTTTCATGGTTTTACTCATTAACTACTAGCCTAAAATTACTACGCTGATACAAGAGAATTCTCTTTTCTGCATTTGCTACTCTCTCTCTCTCACACACACACACACACTTACATAAAGAGGCTTAAAAGTGAAAGGAAGTGAAATAGAGCATATGAGAACAAAGTAGAAACAAAGAGAATTGTTTCACTGGCGGCTTTATATGGCAAAAAAAACAAGAGATATGAAATTTTGAAGTAAGCGGGTATGATTACCTTGGTATCTTTCAATAGACTCACATTATAAGTAGTTTCTTTCATAGATTAAGCCTGAGCATAAACTTCAACAGAGCATCCACTGGCTTTAAGGAGGCAAATAACTTGATATGCTACATGCTAGCAACCTATTTACAAAACTAAACTGAAATTAAAATGAAATCTGAATGTAATGTTTCATTATGCTGATTATATACTGAAAGATATTTGTATGCATGTGTGGTTTGTGCATGAGGTTGGTTCCATGGCACCCCTCAGTTTTAGCTTTCCTTTAGGCTTTAGCACCCTGTTTGTGATATTTAATTAAAATTTATGGCTAAACGTAAGGATGCAGAAGGGGATAAAGGAAAATAGAGTGTCAGTGACCCTTCCCTCATACATACATAGTACATACATACACGGGCACACGTGTTTTTTGCATAATATAAAATGGAATCTGCATTGCAAGAATATGCATACCCCAACTTGTGTTTGCTCTCTACTTTAAAAAATATCTTATCAATAACGAATTTGGGGTATAACAGTTGAACATTTATATGTCATATAGAAACATTCCCCTGCCATTTGTCACATATTTTATTTTAAATTGGAGGTTACAGAATTAAAGATTGTACATCAGACTTAATTGTACTAACTGCAATTAAAATAATTAAGTTAAACTGAGAGACACGGATTGAAGGTTTAAAAAAAAATCAATCCTTTACTAAATCAACATGTCTTACCTAGTCTTAGTTTGAAGGGAATGAAAAAGTCCGAGTAGAAGATGGGCACATTGATTATTACCAAAACTGTGAATATTCAATGCAAAGGATTTTCAGTCGATAAAAAGTGAAAAGAAAACATATGATCAAATCTATGAATATTCAATGCAGTTTTCTACAAAGGCATATTGCAAAAAAATATTCACAGTTTTTCTGCAAATTAAAAAACATATCTATTTTTTTTTTCATAAAGATTATAGCTCAAAATCTTTGCAGATTTCTACTTTCAGCTGTTGAAAACAAAAAACGAAATTTTGCTAATATAATTACAACAATAATATACAAAGGTTGATTGAGATGAAGTTTAAAAGTAAGTGGAGGATCCTTATTTCCACTATCCTTTGAGCAGAGCTAAAAGGTGTTTAACAAAGACTATAATGATAATGAAAAAAGGGGGAAAATGAAATATAATTGTAGTAATGGAAGTACCTTATTATATTGAATCTTGGTCATATCAAGAAGAGTCTCGTAGACCAGGATATCTAATCCGTAGGCTCTGCAAAAGTCCCTCTGCAAAGTAATCTCAGTTCGCTAAGAACAAAATGGACAAATATTCCGAGTAATACAGCATGCAAACTGAATAGTTCGGACATAAATGAAGATTCGATTTACATAAACTTCAGTTATGTGTGTTTTAAAGTGAGAGTGGCAGCTTGTTAACTAAAACCAATAGGGAAATTCGTATGATACTTGAAAGAGCCAGTTCTTCCTATCTGCAAAAAGATAAAAGGAGCAGCAGAATTAACAAAAAATACAACCAATGGATTGGGCTACAAATAAATGAGCTAACACACGGATGCAGTGCACAGACAACTTCAACTATAAGAGACTCCATGAAGTATAAATTGGGTAATTTAGGAATGACTATCTAGAATATTTTGGTTACATTTATTAACTAATAAAGTGGAGACTAGAGACTTTCCAAAGTGAAAATCTACAAGTCCTGCTTTTATGTATGCTGCGTGCACACTCTTTAAAATGGTTCATGTGCCAACCTGACGTTTGATGTTAGGGATTCGCATGATTTCCTAAAAAAATCTTACCCAATCACTGTCAACTTCAGTACCGGGAACTAACACACTAACCTCGCTTGATTTAGCAATGGTTATAGAGACCATCAATGAATCTTTGCTCAAATATAACTGGCAGCCACTTGTATTGTCAATTGATATTGTTGGTGCAGAACCCTGCAGTGATTAGCAGAACTAAAATGAATATATATAAAGCATGAGATTTTTATAATGGTATAAAACATCAATACATATTTAACATAGTTAATTTTATAAACTTAATTAAGTTTTCTAAAAGACGGTTAACTTTGTTGGGTATATAGGAATGTACACTAGCAGTAATTAACAAAGATTTCATTATTTTAACACTTGAGATTAGTGAGGGAGATACACGTCCTCGTATCATATTCCTCTGTTCTAGTGTGGCAATTCAATCAATGTATGTAGACTTCTACAAAATAGTTCTTTCTACTTTATAATAAAGATTTTTTTTAAAAAAATTCTATGTTTTGGTTGGGTAGGCACGTAAACATAGGGAAATATCATGGGTTTTATGGGCTTTAAACTGAAAAAATGATGGACGACCTGTGAACCATTAACTGGAACTCGTGAAATGCAGAGACAAGTCTCAAATACTACACCCTTACATGAAACAAGGGCATTTGGTAGCAAGTGATTGATAACCATACAGATTGGTTAGTTTTTCAAACCCAACAACTAACCTCATGTGTCATTTCACAATATCAACCAATTATATTTGAATTTCAATTCAAAATAAGGTAAAAATGTTGCAGCAACTGAATTAAGCTTTTGCCTCAATTAGCAATACTCATTGTTGACTTATGCATGGTTTTATAGGTATTTAGTATGCGTAGTTTCGATAAACTATTGGATATACTGCTGCATATGCAAAATCATTATAGAAAATCGTTATGCGTCTATTCGTATACTTACTCCCGTTTTATATCAGTAACTAATATAAGTATATGCAAAAATGATTTTAAAACATCCAATATGTGTAGATATGTATGACATATGATTTCAGAGGACCACATTAAGTGGATTGAAAATTGAAGCTTTACCATGCTTTAATGGAATGTATGAAGAGTTTGTGAAATGTATTCACTTACATCAAAATCTAATCTAACAATGTCTTACCCTATGTACAAAATTAAACTTTTCCTCTAAAATCATTTCATATAGAAATATATTCATTTGTTTCCAATTATGTGCAAAGTAAGCCGAACGTCATATGAAAATGAGATCTTAACCCATCATAACTAGCAAAACAATATCCATCACATCTGATTTTCATGTCTTTCACCATAAATTCTTCTTTGCACTTAAAAGATTCCTACCACAGTGTTTTTAAGTACAGATCTTATAGATTTTTGTATTTTTTCCAATCTTTTTTTTTCAAAAAGAAGCATCTCTATAAGGCCTTGCCTATAACACTAATTAGCACAAATCTCACAAATACCAGAAAAGAAGTTAATGACATAAGCCAGCTGTTCTTCTTCATGAAGGATTCGCTCCTTTTCCAAGTGCTTTTTATATGCCACTTCAATCAATGGTTTTCCTCCTCTTTTCTATTCTCAACAATCCATTGTTTTTGCAAGCTTTTTTGCTTTGTTTCCTTTTCCTGACGCTCTCAGCTGAGCATGGGGTTTAAGATTTTATTGTCAACAAATGTGAATTTAAAATGCAATGTTGACTTTCTACAGAACTTAATGAAAAGGGGCACAGAATTGACCTAAGATAACTACGTTAAGCCCAAGAAAGTTCATATATAGCAGTGTGTATGAAAAAACTTTCGGCACAATCTTCATAGCAACTGCAAAATGTGGTTCACATGCCCTTTATAACTCTGATGAGATTGAGAATAGCCAACTTGTTCATATGCAATGAGTTAATCATAGATTGCATTTTGTCCTACGCAGGAAAAAAAATTCTTTCTTTAATGTAAACGTGAACTTTCATTTTGCAATTGCTGCAAGAAACAACTTGTGAAACTACACTTCATGAAAACTTCTTCTCGCATGTCATCTCATGTGACTGTTTTCTTCCTAGTCCAGAACATGTATGTCAGTGAACAGTCTAATTGATAGCATAAGATGACAGTTGTTAAATTAATAGAGAAACAAAATTTACCAATCAAACTAGTAATATGAAAGGCTCAACTCCTATATTTATTCATGCAACAAAAGAACTTTTTCCAATAGATGAGACGATAAAGGTACAGTCTCAGCAATTTCTTCATTATTTACTTTAGCATTGATTAACACATAAAAATGCAGTAGCTAATAAAGAGGAGTTGTATCCCGATTGACTCATTGAAAATCAGGAAGGCATAAATGGAAGAACAGTTCCATACCTTCAGTTGATCGAGATTAAGGTCTTCGATAGAAATTGGATCTGGAATGAATTGAATTGAAACCACAGTCGCCCTTAGGGTCTGGAATGAATCGGATAGAAACTGGATCTGGAATGAATCGAGATTAGGATCTTCCATAGTCGCTCTTAGGGTTTTTGCTTTGTTTTGGGACTGTGTTTAATCAGAATGAGATAGCATACTAGTTTGGGGAGGGGGGTAGGGAATAGCTATTAGTTTTAGAACGGATTAAGGTCGTTGCGGAATATAAGAGGTAGGTAACCAAAGATCTAAACAGCTTTGCAACATCCTAAAGCCGTTGCAAATTAGCAACGGCTCAGAGCCGTTGCAAATCTTCTGCATCAGGGGGTTGCGAAATTGCTAATTTGGTGTAGTGACACCTTTCTCTGAGACATATGAGCTTAAAGGTTATATATTGGTCGAAATCAGTGATACGGTGTAGATTGTCGATGTGGCATGTGTGATTTCCCAAAGTTAAAGTAATCATTAGATAACGATTTTGGAGGACTAAAACTAAGTGGAGTTTTAATGAATCTTTAATTAGATTGAAATGAGAATGCGATAATTTAAATTATCAAATTGGGGAAATGATCTAGAATGGAGTACCACCAGTTTTACTCTAGGCGAAAGTTAAATCTTTAATTAGATTTGAACATGAAATGGTAATTAATTTTACCGATAACACTGTGGTGTTAGATATGGAGTACTACCAGTTTTGCTCCACGGGATGGTTAGGTTAGGATTGGAAAATTAAACAAATGATTACTTTGGTAAGGTTCGCTAATCCCGACTAGTTTGGAAAACCTTAATTCGCTTTTAATTGTGAAATAATATTTGAATAAAAGAATATTCTGGATTGGAATGAGGCGTATGTTATGTTTGTGTAGCACTTGTTTATGAGATATGCGAGTTATTCGGAAAGACCGGGTTTATTCTCATTCTAAATAACTGATTCGACGATAACTCGACGATGAAGACGGTGGTTGAAGTCTGGAGATCTTCACATCGTTTGCACGATTACTGATGTCTTGATTTGGCTGTACACCCAGGACAAGGTAATAAGTGGTGATCGTCCAGACGTACTTGGAGATCGACGTGATATGCGAGGAACTCTCTCCTGTATTGGACATGGGATGAGGAATAAGGTGCCTTCGGCTTCGTTCAGTCCCAGAACGAACTTGTAAATGGATGTAAGTCTGACATTGGATTTCATTCTGTGTGATTGATTTCTATTAAATATATATCTGTTTGGCGGTGGAGAATTTATTCTCTTGCTTAACGCCCTTCTCTGAGACGTATGAGCTTAGAGGTTATATATTGATGGATATCAGTTGCATGGCATGAGTTTCTAGTGTGGCATGCAGTGATGTATTGATCAAGGCTTCTGTTGAAAAGCATAGACTTGTGGTTGATGATCAAAGCATGGCTTTAAATAACATAGCTTTGTGTATAGCTTTAATTTGCGAGCCTCACACCTCGGTATGAGTCAAAAACGGGATGAGAACGGTAGGGAGGGCACGCCGTTTATTTCTATCTATTAGTGGTGTCATAGTATGGAGCCCAAACATTTATTTATTTTTACCTGTGTGGATGATGGATTGCGAGGCGCCTCGGATATTGGTCCCTAGTGACCAAGTGATAGGTCCGATAGGACCGGGAAACATGTGTTCAGGAATAACCAATCCTCAAAGGTAAGAGAGGACCGGCCTTGCTTCTAACCAGGGTTCGTCAGCATCCGAACCCTGAGGCATTTGCTAGAATATCTCAAAGCCAGCGAGGATGATCCCTTGCCTCGACTCATGGATGGAATCCAATTTCCAATACATGACATTTCGATTTTAATTGCAGAATTAGTATGACGACATAGTAGGATAGGGTACTATGTCGTGTATGATTGATACATTTATATTTGAAGTAAAACTCTATCCGTCGGCTTGCGTTGCATTGTTTGATGGGACCTGAGTCATATAATAGCTTATTTTTCAAAAAGCACTGCGCTGTTTATAAACTGTTTTATGCACTGGTATTCTTGGGAGAAAACCCGTTCCGTGTTATATGGCGTAGTCCCTTGATTTACTTTATTTCTAAAGTAAAGTTTTAAATAACTGTTTTAGTTCTTACGCCAGTCCCATGACTGGCTCGGAGTTTATTGTTTTAACATAAACTTTGGGTTCCCATATTTTCCACACGGGCAGTCGGTAGTTTTGGTTTTGTAGATTTCTATTTTTCAGGATCCTGGTTTACAGCTGGAGCTATATTCGGAAAGCTTTGTATCCGTTTATTTATTTCAGTTGTATTTGTTAATTTATTTCTACTACGCATTGTATTGATTTTCCACTGCTTTGTAATTTATTCTCTAAGATTTTTCTGATGTATATTATTTATTCATACTCTGTTATATTCTTGTACTCTGAGGTAATTGTTGTAACAGCAATGAAATGTTTTATTGTTTGTGTTCTGATTTTTCGTGTTTTCAACTCAATCCGGGCTTTCCCGTAAGGGCGAGTTTTGGTCGTTTCAGAAGTAGTCGATTGGTATATTTTATTACTGTTTTAGGATCGTGGCACAATAATGGTTGGGATGATAGTGTTAGTTCGTAGTCGTTGCTGTCGATAAGTTAAAAGCAAATGAAATTGGGAAACAATATTTGCTGGTGTAACTTGTTTTGTGTTCTCGTACATATATTAAGGGGATGAATTCTTTACATTTGAAATGTTCGTATAAGGATTAAATGTGTACGTTTGATTCAATAAATCCGAAAGTTTCACTTGTAACGTGGTGAAATGTTAATAAACACATGTAATGTGTTTTCTGTAATCACCTACACATTATTTCTTTTATACGTCTTCTCCCTAAAGCTCAGATTTTAGGCTTCTCTCGAAAGCTAATTGTCGAAGTTTCAAATTCAAGTATGAAAAAAAGGGTTAAGCAAGATCGACAGAAGTCTCCTCTTCCACGTAAATCTGCTATGAACAGTGCATGTGCTTCTCTCCACCGTCCCTTCCTCATTTCAGTTTCACGCCAATGTTTGTTAGTCAGCCCTTCTTCACAAACAACAGCCTTCCTTTTGTTTGCCCACGTAACTCCCCTTAGCAGCCATCACCGGTCATGCATGCCCTTTAAACAATTTTCCGTGAACCTTAGAGTCCACCGTATCCACCCTGCTCATGCATGCAGCTCTCGCCCTTCTCCTTCAAACTCCATTCGTACTCCAGATTGAGAAAGAATAGCGAACCTAGATCCTAGAAAGTAGGGAAACCCCTAAATAATCTACCATCCGTACTTCATTGTGAGTTCTCATCTGAAACCTTCCCTTACCCGAGCTTGTGGTTAGATAGATGTATGTAGATTTGTTGATGGGTGCATGCGAAATACGGGATGGTTCAGACTGTGGAGGGATAAGTTGGTTTTTGATGTAGTTAGAACATGTAGGAGGTGAGTTCAAGTTGGTATGGTAGTTTACAGAAGGTATGTTGTAGTGAAGGGGGTGTTTTGTTCATGAGTGAGCTGCCTTGTAGGAATGCGCCAGGTTGGTTGTTTGGGTTGCAATATGAAGCTTGATATGTTGTTGTCAGGTGATGGAATGAGATTTAAAAGAAAAGAAGTAGTGCGCGTAGCGGTATGGTTGTCCGCTGGCTTATTCGCAGTTGATACGGAGTTCTGACAGTGAAGATTTGGAGCTTTGGGGTAAGAACATTTAATTTAATTTAAAATTTATTTTCACTAGTTAATTAAAATTAGCTTATTGGTTGATGTTGATGAATGGCTTGTGTATGTTAAATTTGTATGAAATGTTTGGAATAGCAGGTATGCAGTTAAAACACATTAAACACGGAGCATTACTGAACGTAACGATCGCACATAATAAGATTGATTGTTTGAATTGTATGGTTACGATGGATGGTTTATGTTCACTTGTTGTTTATGGTTGCATCAGACACTCTGTAGGGTATGATTGTGCGGATAATCTATTTGAATATCCTTGCCATGCAAATAACGATTTTATTTTTAAACTTAATAATTCAAAATTAAACTTTGAATGCTATTTAAATTCGTTGGAAATATATAATAATTAAAATGATATTCGCTAAGGACAGCGATTTCGAAAAAAATTGGTTTTGAAGTTTGGGAGACATGGGATTTTTGAATTACGTATACAAATAACGGATATTATGCAAACAGTGGATTTTATGACAATAGTCGAACGAGTTTTAAGAAATTATTATTCGATTTAATTTAAAATGAATATTCGGAAATTTAGAATGATATTTTGAAGTAAGGTTGTTTTAAATGGAATATAAATATTAAATTGAAAGATTCGGAATAAGCTTTGAATCCTAAGTAAAAATTTATAAAATGACTTTAGAAAAAGAGATGAAGCAAATTTCAAAGTATTTGCAAATTTTCATTAAATTGGTTGGTTATCACGCAATTAAAGTTATATTTGGATTAGATTTCAATTATTTGGAATTTAACTTAATCAACCGATGCTCATGAAATAATTTTGGAATTGAATTGGTTTTGGAATTATAGATCGAGTATTTATTTGAATATGTGAGCATTGGTTTCGTGTAACGATTTTTAACAATAATTGGGAGAAAATTTAACTAGTATTGGGAAATATTATTTTAAAGATTTTTGATTTAGTTTATAATGAATATTTTTTAAATTTTGAAATGATAATTTAATGCAATGTGATTTTGGAACTCAAATGTAATTATAAAATATTATTTAGAAATACGATGTTAAAAATTTAAGTTATGGTAATTTAAGTTTAGTTTGTAAAGAATTTTGATGGTTTGTATTAAATCGTTATATAGCTTGAATTGAACGCATCGATTAGCGACAGTTCAATAATATCGATTTTTAATTTCAAACGACTATAACTTGAGCATTTAAAATCGGATTGACCCAAAACGAGAAACGATAGAATTCTACTAATAATAACTTTTGAATAGAAAAGAAATTTTCTAATTCTAACGTACGGTTTTCGAGATACATCCAAAATAAAATTGGGAAAGGTCGCTATACGTGTAGTTCAGTGACCATAAAGGAAAATCAAATAAAATGGACTTATATAAACTATTAAAAATTTGGGAAATTCATGATAAATCATATTTGATCATTTAAAAGTGATGGGGGCTGAAATATTTAGAAATTTGAATAACTTTGAATCTATTTGATCTAAATAGACATTTTCCGCACTTCGGTAACGTTTTTAATGTTATTATAAATTTTTCTTTGAAATGATTTGGTTTAAACATTTTAAACCGTGAATTATTGTTTAAAACTACGGAAAGGAGTTAGTTAAATATTTTGAAAGTTTTAAGAACCAAATTATTTCGTATAAGATTTATTTAAACATTACTGAGTTTAAATAAGATATCGCAAGTTTGAAATGCAAGGAAAATGAGTTTAGTTAAACTATAGTCGAATATTCCCTATGATAAGAAGATTATAAATTATTATGGAAATCTAACATTTGCTTAGGTTGTGAAATGATATCGAATAATAAGTCGATTTAACACCATTTGAAATATCAATTGTTTGAATTATCATGAACAGAAACCAAATTAAGATTTGGTGATTTTGAAACTTGTAGGAAGGATGACAACTAATGGAAGAATTATGTTTGAATATAAAGTTGGAAAATTTGAATATCAAATCTCAAAGAAGAGTTAAAAATGGTTTTATGAAATTTAAATGAATCAAACTTTGCTCGGTAAATAAATTAATAATGAATAATGATTTGGAAGGAGATTTAAATTCGAAATCCGAAATGATCCATAACTATGGTTTTAAAATGCGCTTATTACTTGGAAAGACCGGAATCGAATATATGTTTGAAAACCATTCCAAGTAATAATACGACGATATAAAGAAACTGAAGACTTGAAAATCGATAAGTAAAGACCGAGAATCTTCGAATTGTTTAGGTTTACTACTGATGTCTCGATTGGGCCGATCACCCAATACGAGGTTATAAGTGGCATGAGATTTGAATATATTTGAATATTTTGGATTGTTGTTCCGTTCAGACCCAGAACGGACTTGAATGGATTGTATGTCTGACATTGAAATTGACTGCGTAGTACTGATTTCCATGAATATATATATCGGATTTGTGGCAATGAATTATTCTCATCTCTAAGTCATATGAGCTTAGGGGTTATGTATTGATAGAAATTTGTGACACATCGTGAATTGTCAATATGGGATACTTGAGTTATGAAATGAGCTAATGATGATCGAAGCACGGCTGATTGAAGCGTAGCTTTGTGTATGTCGTGACATCAACGAATCTCACACCCCGGATTGATGGTAAACAGGCGGTTAGCTTGTATACATAATCTCTAGTGAAGATCGAAAGCTATGGCGGTAAATCTACCTCGAAACCTGAGGGAATAAAGTATATATGGTGTCTGATGTATAGATGTTAACTGGGATATATAATTTCGCACTATGTATTCGGTGTCTGTTGTCTGCATGTTAACTGGGAGACATTTAGCTTCGTGTCCTCGATTGATCTTTTGTGCCAGGAATCATCATATTGGAAAACCCAACATTCAATATGAGCCATTCGTTTTGTTTGTAAACTATACATGTAGGCATAGTTACTATGCTCGCTAAGATTAATATATTTATTTATGAAATTATTTTTCAACACTATGCATTAATGATATTATTAAAAGAGAAATTTCCCGTATGAAAGCATTTTGGTTATCATAAGACAAAACTCGCCCATCTAGTGTGTGTTTTCATTGTGTGATGTGGGACGAGCTTATGATAACTTCATTTTCAAAGTCATTGCTAATTTCTATGCATGGGAATTCACATGGTGTAAACCCGTTCCGCATTAGCAGCGTGGTCCGGTGAATTTTTCCAACTTTAAAATAAATCATAAATAATAACTATTTTGAGTTCTTACCCCAGTCCCACGACTGTCCTTGTAATGTCCCGTATTTTTTGTAGTCAAATATTTAATTTAATTTATTATTTTAAATATTGTATTTGGAATACTAATGGATTTAATATTAAATTCATTTATTTAAAATGAAGTTTGAACGTTAAATTTATATATAATTATAATCGAGCTCGAAATGGCGCGGTAGTTCATAATATTGAATTTTGAGCTTCAATTGAATATACAGGATCCGTTATAAGTCGGATTTCTGTGAAACAAGAAACGTTGGAATTTATTTGATTATAATTTTCATATGAAAGAGAAAAATCCAGATTTCGTATTATAGTTTGTTAGTTATGTCCAATTCAATTTTTAAAACATTCGTTATGGAAATTAATATTAAAATATAACGTTTATTTAATATATTTAAAACGTAAATTTAAATTGTTTAACTCGAAAATTGACGATATTGAGTTTTATAAATTATGTTTGAGATTGTATATATATTCTGTTTAGATATATATGTTGAAAATAATTTATTTTGATTTATTTGGGAATTTAATTAATATTTTATTAATATTAGATAAGCGTTAAAAATAGCCATTTTTGCAAATGGTCTCCGTTTTTAGTGAAATTAGATTTATTGGAACCGTACCGTAAATTTGTTGTAAGAAAATCAAATTTCGTTGAAAAAGGGTGTCGTATGTGACTTCGGTGGCTAAAAATGTCTTTGTTTCTATTTAATTGTTTAAACAATTTAGACAAGGGTAACTTTAAACGAATAGACGACTGGCCAATTGAACTCCAAATTTAACGAAACAAGATTCATTATATCCGTTGGGAAGAGGTCTGATAAAATATCAAGGTCCCATATTTTTTGTATTTTTTTCTGTAATTATAGGAATTTTAAACGCTCGATTTTTCATCGATATTTATAAAGGACTTTTCACAAACGACCTCGGAATTCGACGAAACCTATCCCATTGGGTCTGGAGTATTTTTTATGCTAGGATTACCTATTTGTTTGTAAAAAACGGAGGGTCTATGTAGGTAATTTGACACATTTCTTCATGCAAAGTATGGTGTAATAAAATAATATTATTTTTGTTCCAACATGTCTATATATATCCAACGCAAATCCTTATTTCGGGTCAAAACTTCATGAGTGGTCAACTACTAACAGAGCCGCCATCCTCTCTAACCAACGGACGAAACACTGCCATCCTTCCTCCATATAAATCTACTAATCTGCTAAAAATTATCGAAACTTTTCCACTATAAAACTGTAAAGGGCTTCGAGTACTAGGACTTGGACGGTGGAGATCCGATCTGGAAGCCTTGGCTGGCCGGAGTCAAGGAGAGTAGCGGCGATAGTCGAAGTCAAATCAGAGGCGAACAGGAGAATCGAAGGGGAAGAGGCTCAGGGCGTTGGGGACTGGTGGGTAGCAGCTTCAATCGCCGACGTCTGATGGTCCTCCGGTGTACAACTGGCGGCGCAGTGAGGTGTTCCTTCGATCGTGGTTTGTGGGTGCAGAAGTGGAAACAGCATACGAAGGGAGAAGGAACGAAGCTTGCGTGGGGGTCATGCTGAAGAAGCTGAACGTGTTATTCTCAGGAGTAAAACAATGTGCACTATTTAAAACAAAGGAAAGAAGAAATTTCATGCACCTGATGAAACACACATGGCATTGGAAACATTAAGTGTATAAGGGGGTCCTCCCATTTATGGTATTGGCATATTTGATTGGTAACATATGAACATGATGGACTTCACAAACCAACCAACAAACGCATGGATGACAAGTACGAAGTTTCGCTCTTATGATATAGAACATCTGAGAGGTTGTATGGTGTATCACTTGCAGATATTATTTGAGATTATAAGGGTTTAAATATATGGGCTGTAGGGCTTAAATGGAAAGAGTTAGTTGTAGGTAGGGGTTAATGAAGGATTAAAAGGAAAAGTTTGGAAGTGATTATCATTAAGGAAAAAGCTTATTTTTGACGGGGTATTCAAATTTAAAGGGAAAGGGCTGATCAAATTGTTGAATTGGGAAGAAAACAATATGAAGGAGACAATTTGAAGGTGAGGAAAACAAAATAGGTCTGGTACTGATTAATGCTACAGGAAGTTATATAAGTTAGCCCAGTTAATTTTATTTCTTAGTGTTATTAGTTTAACCTTAAAACCCTGATTAAGTTTACCCTAAAAATATAACTATTTTTGTATTTAAAGATTCAACATGCAACTCATATGAAGTCGGCCAGATTTGTTTGTAGCAGATGGAAGGATTTTTATCAGTTGATGGAAAAGAAAAAAACGTAAATAAATATTAAAATTTAGTAATTAAGGTTTAGTTAGAAGTAATTTAATTATGTAATTAAAACGTTAACTTATATCATTAAAAATTATTGATTTCAAGGTCCAAATCCGTCAGAAACAAAATACATTGAGATCGTGGTATTAATATCTACATTCTGAAATCAATCTGGGTAGAGATGGAGGCAAAAGGGATTTATGGAGTGTTTAATTTAACTGTAACCGTACCGTTTCAATGATAAATCAAATCAAGGTGAGTTAAACTCACTCAGTTATCCCACTTATATTTTATATAAGTTGGGTTTTTATAATTGTGTGCTATGGTTGCTAATGATTGACTGTTGTTGCTTGTTAAATATATATTCACATATTGATTGAATCAATGAAATTAACGTTGTGTAATTTCAGCAAAACATCAAATTGTTATTTTAACGATTAGTTCCAATTTAGTTAACTTACCTTATTGGTCACGTTTATAAATTAAACGTGTTAAATTTAATGAATTGTTTGCACTAAATAAATTAGTTTTTATTAAATGGCTGTTATTTATTGTTATATTTAGTTAGATTGAATTGAATGATATTATTTGAGATAACATACCTGGATGCAGGGAAGAACAGGTTGGAGGGATCCAACGGGATTCCTCAAATATATTTAATGTTGTTTATTTTCATATTATCATTATATGAACTGTTTTGATTGTATGATTGATGTGGTTGTGAACCGTTGAACTGAAATTAAAAAATTTATTTTGTTTAAATCAATGAGTAGTATTGGTTGAGTAATTGATAGTATATGGCCTACAAATCAATCATTTTCAAAATATTGATTTACCGTCAAGTGAATCGACATGAATGAAGTTATAAAATTCATTTTATAACTGAAGATGGGTTTTTAAATTCATTATTTTGAATGAATGTTTATAAAAGAAAATAAATATTTATATTTATTATTTAAATTTATAAGCGAATATTAAATGATTTTATAAAGGAAATTATGATGTTAAACAGATTTATAAGAAGATAAGGAGAAAATTAACCTAATGGTTAATATTTGGATAAATTTTTTTAAGAAACAATTAAATGGAATTATTTAAATTAATTATCTTATTAATTAATTTAAAAGAAGGACATATTGGAATTGGTTAATGAAATAACGGTGTTCAAGTCGACTACGCCAACTGTTTTAACTGAGAATGATTATTAAATTTGTTCATTCTGAATTAATCTAATGAAACAGTTAAATGAATATTTAATTTAATTTCATAAGATATTAAAAGAAAAGGGATTTACTATTTATTTTAGTTAATTAAGAAATTAACTACTTTTACAGTAGTTAATGATTGAAGTAAATTATTATTTTAATTAATAATAATTTATGAGATTACTTTTTAGTTGAAATTCATTTGAGAAGTGATCGAAGTTGAAGTGAATCAAATTAAATTATGAAAGGAATTTTAAGCGAACCAAATAGGTTAAATCAAATATTTACTGAATATTTGAAGTCAGAAAAAGGAAAATTTGAAACTGGATAATGGTATGGAATGGCTAAGTGGGATTCATTCCCAGGTTCGGAATGTGATATTCCGAAGTTCAGAATGTTAAGCGAAGTCGAGAGTAAGCTAAATAAAGGATTTTGGAAATGGCAATGAATATAAGTGTCGTAAATGATTTACAATGATTTTTTAAATGGAAGTGAAGAGTTTAGATATGAAATATGTAACGTTTGTTACAAATGATAAATGAATTTTTTTTTGATAAAAAGGGTTCGTACGAGATGCCAATGAAAGAGTTGTAAAGGATATAAAGTTAAGATTTATTAAGATGTGTATGTAAGATTTGGAAAAAATATTTATATTAGATTGTTAATGGATTCTATTTTTAATGGAATTGAAGCTCGGGGATAATGTTATAAGGGATCAATAGAGGTTATTAGAGAATTATTGTAATAAAAGTTTACTTAGTAATTTGTTAAGTAAACAGTGTTGAGATTTAAATAAGGTTTTCAAAGGAAAACATGTGGTTAATAAACTTCTATCTATTCTTAAGATATGAATCTTGTTGATCAAGGTTTGAAAGGTAAATAAAATACCCCAACTTGAACGACTTCACAATTATCTAAGAACAGTATTAGTTTATAAACGAGAATAATTGAGGGAAACATAAGTTATGATTTCCGTATATAATATTGTAAACTATATTCGAAAAATTTATAAGTTAATGAAATGATTTTTAAGAATATTCCTATTCATAATAAGAAGTAAAAGATAAACTCCTAATATTGGAAGATTTTAAGAATATAATTAACAGGTGTTTAATTAAAGAGGCCAAGTAAGGTCGATTACTGAATTAGTGAACTCATTTTATTTCACGACTATTTACTTGATAGTTAAATAATTGTAACACGCCGTAAATTTAAATATTAAAGTTAACAAATTAAAGAATACTTAATTTTAAATGTAAGAATCAAGGGAAATGGGTTACGCCATTGTGTTCGTCTCGCTGGTTGAGATAGAGTCCGAGTTTGCGTAAATTGGACTTCGTACGAAGAAGTTATGGCTTTCGGAAGTTTCCAGAAAATTCAAATAAATTCAAACAGCTCAAAACAGATACAAAATTCAAATCAGAAGTTAGAAGCGGGCTGGGCGGGAAAATTCCCGCCCAGGACCAAGGTCGATCAAGGGGTCGGCCCTAGTGTCGACCTCCCCCCTACAGGTCGACCTAGGGGTCGACCTGCCCCCTCCCCCCGGGGCCAGATCTGAAAGATGATTACTTATTGCTGAGTCACTAGGGCTTATGGATAGTTCTGATCTGGTCTGGATGGTCTTGATTGATTCTAGGTTGATCGGATGGCTTAAATTAATCCTAAATTCTATATAAACACATGTAGTTTCAAACCCTAAAACCAAATTAAAATTAGAACCATGACCATCATGCAATCACCTCGCAACCTAGAGTAGTCGCCTACAACTAAAGGGAAAGTGAAGCAAATCAACTCAATTCAACTCAAATTTATAACTACAACAACGAATTTGTCGACTTCAAAGGCGAGCTAAATCAATTTCAGAACTCGGATTCTAGAACGCAAGACCTTCTTTGAGTTGTGAGTTCAATTTCTTTAATAAGATAATTAATAAGTTAATTGGGTTGAGTTATAAATTGGATTATATGGCTATGTTTGTGTGATATTGGAAAAATGTGATATTTTGTGAATATATGCTAGTTGTTCATAATGATAATCTTGTTATGGATCCCTTTTCATATGCCAAATCACCTATGTTCAACTTGATTCACGTTTGACATCATTTTATATGCAAGTTTGGATATAGATTATATGCTACTTTCTATATGAATTGTACACAAGTTTACGTGTGAATCAAATAAAGTGACTATACGCAAGTTTAGGCAGAAATTGGATTCACATATATGCAAGTTTACACCTTTAGTTTTAGATCTATGATGTACATAGTTTTATGCAAGTTTGTGACTATGGCCAATGCAAGTTTTGGAATGAAAACTATATTCATATATGCATGTTTTATGCGAAAAACTATATTATATATATGCAAGTTCACACCTTTAGGCCTATGTTTAGATTCATTACAATACAAAGTTTATGCAAGTTATGTTGTAATCCATATTTGCAAGATTTGATCCATTTTGTGTGTTATGCAAATTTGCGATGTTTCTTCCCTTTTATGTGATAGACTAATTACTAGTCTAATATACATATATGTCATGATGAACGAACGAACAACGTGGGGACAATGGGGGTAATATTGAATATACACATATTGAGAATTGGCCTTAAAATGGCATATAACTAATTTAAGACATTAATTGGAAAAATTGGCATTTATGGACATAATTGAGACAATTATGGACATAAGTATATTTGGAATTCATTGACAAATTTGAATAGGGATATTAATCCAATTTGGGGTTAAATGAAGATGTGTAATAATAAACCACCTAAGACACGAGGTTAGACTCTTTTGTGGTGTAAGACTGCCCGGACCCGCCCAACAAATCCAGCATCCACAAATGCCAGTCTGATGTGAGAGGTCAAAGGCATGAATTAAATGCGTAACAGTTGTAAAGACACGAGGTTAGGCTCGTTTGTGGTGTAAGACTGCCCGGACCCGCTCGACAAATCCAGCTTCCACAAATGCCAGTCCAATATGGGAAGTCTTTACAAGGTTACTTTATTAATGAATTAAGAAACGCTTAACCAGATAAACATGTGGTAGACATGAGGGGGTTAAGTGGGTTCTTTGGTTGGCTTGTGAAATTAAGAGGGTGCCTTGGGTGGCATGTGAAATACGATTAGATGCACTTAACCAAGATTGAAACATGTAAGAACACATGAATAAGAATGGGGTTAAGTGGGGGAAAAACCCTTAGAGGGGACGAAGCATAGGTGGAAAGCTTGTGTCATGCATGGGGGCCCTTTTCAAACCAGTAACCCATTGAGTATCTTTGTGGGCTCGACCCAAGTCGAGGACGTGACACGCGTACTGGGCTTGATTGTAGGAGGTCAAAATGGGTTAGCGGTGGCAACGCAAGTCCAACGGGGTCATATGCATGTGTGGGCCCGGGCTGGTAGGTAAGACGTTGTTGCATTGTGTAGACATAAGCCGTGCATTTTTGGTGGTATCGGGTTGCCATTTTGGGGAGTAATACACCCCACTATTGGGCAAGCATAGGTATCTACGAGTTAGGGAGCCGATCGAATGAGGGTAGTGGGTACACCTAGTGGAGATAGGGGAGGACGACACCTATGAAGGCAGCTAGGGGTACACGAAACTACCATTATCATTGTTGAGTTCTGTAGGCGGGATCAACTTTTAGGGTGTTTGGTGTGGTGCAGTGTCATAATTATCCTATAGTGAATAGGTACGCCTTTAACGTTATCTTTATTCATCTTATTTCCTTTGTTTGATCTGTCATACCCATTTGTTCACAGTCATTTCCTTATTTTCCAGCTTATGCCTTGTCCTAGTTACTTAATGATTATTTTGTTAAAGTTATTGCACTCCCCAGACTTTATGTCTGACCCCTTTGTTTCCACCCCTTTTCTTCCTTCCCTCCCCCCCAAGGTGCTCAGGGTGGGACTAGTACTAGTGGAGCTTGATTTGGACAACTTTATCTCTTTCTTTGGAAGTTGCTTGGATCGCTAAAGTAAAAGTTCAGCTTATCTTATTTATGGCTATTTTATGTTGGGGTTATGTCTTCCATTTTCATGTACTATGATTTAATCAAGATGGATATTATGTACTTGACTCTAGTCTTTGGGTTTTTTTTATGATGTAACCAAACCTGTTTGTTTACCGCTGCGATGAATGAAGTTTTAAATTTTTAAGTAGTGTTTTATATCTGTCTTGTTGTTAAGTTTCTGTTCTATACACACTTAAAATGCTCCATGGAAGTTAATCCATTCCCTTTGTGAGTGACATTAATGGACGTGGGGTGTCACACGTGGTACCAGAGCTGAAGGTTACCAAAACAGATAAGGTATTTTGAAAAACTATTTTTCAAAAGCATTTTATAAAGAAATACTTTCAAAAGTTTGTTTTAAGGAGAATATCTTCAAGAGAAAAGTTTATTTTAAAATCATAACCCTAAGAGCCATATATCTTTCTTTCGAATTCTTCGTTTGAATCTGTTCATTTTCTTTTTAGCATGTCTGGAAATCCCGAGATACCCGAGGGGATACCGATACCAGGGTGGTTTAGAAGGTATCTGGAAGCTAGGGGCCATGTCGTAGGCCCAGCAAATGCTCCTCCTACTCCTTCTCCTCCTCCCCCCTGTGTTGACACTTTCGCAAAGATATGCAAGGACTTTCGGGCAATGGGCGGGAAACCTTTTCACGGGTCGGAGACATTTGTTGAAGCTCGAAATTGGCTAAAGGAGGTGGAATAATTGTTTGGAATCTTTGAGGTAGAAGATGGAAGAAAGGTCCAGCTAGCTGCCTGGTTAATGAAGGATAAGGCCTCGTTTTGGTGGGAGGTCACTAATGGAGAGCGTCCAGTTGATATATGGTCGGATTTCAGGCGTAGGTTTGAGGCAAAGTTTCTCTCACGGGCTAAAGAGAATCTATACATGGAAATGTTTTTGGCTTTGAGGCATGGGAATCTATCAGTGAAAGAATACATCAACAAGTTCAATCAGTTGGCAAGATTTGGCTTGAACTTGGTGAATACACCCGAAAAGAAGGCCCTGCGGTTTGTTAAGGGTTTGAACGAGCCGCTACATGGGTTAGCTATGACCTACATCCCTATGAGGGCCACCTTTGAGAGACTAGTTGACATGGCGCTAATGCATGAAGAGGAGAAAGGCGCCAATGCTAATAAGGCACCTGAGAAGAAAGGGGATCAAAAGAAACCACAACAGCAATAGCAGAACAAGAAGGGTGGTAAAGACAACAATGGTAACGGAAAGAAAAGATGCTTTAATTGTGGGACACCAGACCATCTAAGCAAAGACTGTAGGAAGAAGAAGAAGACTGGTTGTTTCCACTGTGGCGAGGCAGGACATCTGATTAAGGACTGTCCAAAGAAAGGGCAGAGGGCAGGGCCTACCTCTGGAGGGCAGATTCAGGTTCTCATGGCACCAGGGCAGGCAAGGGGGCAGGTCCAGGCTCTCGTGGTCCCACCGCTGCAAGAACGAGGTAGAGCGATTTCCGTTGAAAGTTTAGTTTATCTTTTCGACCATCCTGTTCGCACACTCTTTGATTTTGGCGCATCGCACTCTTTTATATCCACTGCTTTAGTTAAGACACTACACCTAAACACCAGTATAGTAGAGGATCCCTTAGTTGTTTCAAATCCAATTGGGGGCTCAGCCTATTTGTCGATGATTTGTTTGGATTTGGAAATTTCTATACTTAGCGTTGGGTTTTGATGTGATGCTTATGTTTTGGGCTTCACGGGCTATGGATTAATTTTGGGCATGGATTAGCTATCCAATAATGGAGTCGTCCTAGATTGTGAAAAGAAAGAGGTTAGGCTTATGACTCGCTTAGGCAACACTCTCGAAATCTCTTGTAATCCCATGAATTCTGTTACGATAAGTTATCTAGAATCACTTGACGCGTCTATTGAGAATTTGCAGTCTATTAGAGTGGTCCATGAATACTCAGATGTCTTCGATGAAGTTTGAGGTTTACCCTCGAGGCATGAGATATACTTTCGAATATACTTAGTAGATAATGCAAAGCCAGTTGCATTACCAGTACGCCACATGGCTCCTACAGATAGAAGAGAACTCAGTAAGCAAGTGAAAGAATTGCTTGAGAAGGGGTTCATAAGAAGAAGTATTTCGGAGTGGGGTGCTCCACTCGTTTTTGCTACAAAAGCTGATGGTTCACTTAGATTGTGCATGGACTATAGAGAGCTGAATAAGCTAACAAAGAAGAACAGACAGTCGTTACCGAGGATAAACAATTTATTCGATCAGTTGGTGGGTGCTTCGGTTTTCTCGCAACTGGATTTATCTACAGGGTTTCATCAGCTAAGGGTGGCTAAAGATAGCATCGATAAGACTGCCTTTAGAACTCCTGACGGTTTCTTCGAGTGGCTCGTCATGCCTTTTGATTTGACGAATGCACCCGCATACTTTGTTGACTTAATGAGTAGGGTGTTTAGGGAGTTTCTGAACAAGTTTTGGTAGTCTTTGTAGATGAAATTCTGGTTTTCTCTAAAGATGAAGAAGAGCATGCCCTACATCTTAGGGAAGTCTTAGAGACCCTACGAGCACATCAGCTAAAAGCTAAGTTCTCCAAGTGCCATTTTTGGAGAAAAGAAGTGAGGTTCTTAGGACACGTGGTCTCTAAGGAAGGGATAGCTGTGGGTCCCGCTAAGATAGTGGCAATCCAAGATTTGAAAACGCCTAAGAACGCAACCGAAGTAAGAAGCTTTTTAGGGTTGGCTGGCTATTATAGGAAGTTCATTAAGGACTTCGCGAAGATATCAGCCCCTCTCACTCGATTAACGTAGAAGAATTTGACTTTTACTTGGGACGTTGACTGTGATGATGCTTTCCAACGTCTGAAGAGAGCTTTGACGACAGCTTCGGTTTTAGTTTTGCCAGACGGGAGTAAGACATTCACTGTATATACTGATGCTTGCAGGATAGGACTTGGCGCAGTTTTAATGCAAGAGAGAAGGGTGATATGCTATGGTGGAAGACAGTTGAAAACCCATGAGAAAAATTACCCTACCCACGACATAGAGTTGGCGGCCATAGTTTTTGCGCTTAAGTCGTGGCGTCATTATTTTATTGGCGAAAGGTTGAGTTGTATACAGACCATAAGTCGCTAAAATACTTATTCTCTCAGAAGGACCTAAACTTGAGGCAGTAGAGATGGATGGAGTTTTGGGCATCCTACTATTTTGCGATCGCATATACCCCTGGAAAGGGTAACGTTGTAGCTGACGCCCTAAGTATAAAGAAGTTAACTTTAAGTCCTTTGTTTGTAGAGCGGCATATTTTGGAGTATATATCTTCCTTTGACTTCAGACTCTCTGTCGGTTATGTACCCGGATTACTGGCATCATTACAGGTGCAACCTACACTTTTGGGTCGAGTTGGAGAGGCACAGCGAAACGACCCACAGTTGGTTGAGATAGTAAGCAAGCTTATAGGAGGGGAGTCCTCAAGACATCTGGATAGATATGCTATATATGAAAGAGGTTGGCTACGTAGAGATGGAAGACTTTGCGTACCACAAGACGAAAGTTTGAAGAAGGCAATTCTTGAAGACTCACATCGCTCTAAGATGACCATACATCCCGGTGGTGATTAGATGTATACGGATATGAAGCGAGATTTCTTTTGGGCCGGAATGAAGAAGGACGTGGCCGAGTACGTTGCCAGATGCTTAGTGTGCCAGCAAGTCAAGGCGGAGCAAAAGAAGCCTGGAGGTTTGCTCCATCCCTTAGAGATTCCACTTTGGAAATGGGAAAGCATTTCCTTGGATTTTGTAGATGGGTTACCAAGATCGAGGAAGGGTAATACGGGGATTTGGGTAATTGTTGACCGACTTACTAAAAGTGCCCTTTATTCTCGTCAAAAGTAGAAGGACCGCCGCATGGTTAGCATCTGTTTACCTTCGAGAGATAGTTCGTTTGCACGGCATACCCTCCAGCATTGTGAGCGATAGAGATCCTATTTTCACAAGCGAATTTTGGAAGAGCTTACAAGAGGCGGTTGGAACGCAATTATGCTTAAGTACCGCTTATCATCCTCAGATGGACGGCCAGACCGAGAGGGTGAATGATACCTATAATAATAGTTTTCAGGCTAGCATTGGCATGGCACCTTTTGAGGCTCTTTATGGAGGGCTGTGCCGATCACCTACATGTTGGTAGGAATCCACGGATAAGGTTTTGCTTGGACCCGACATGATTAGGGAGACTTCGGAGAAGGTAGACCAGATTCGACGGTGAATGAAGACGGCATAGGACCGACAGAAGTCGTATGCTGATAGGAGACGAACCGATCTTGAGTTCGATGTTGGGGACATGGTTTTTATTAAGGTGTCACCGTTGAGAAACATAGTCCGCTTTGGATCGGTAGGGAAGTTGGCACCAAGGTTCGTAGGACCCTTTCCAATTACAGAGAGGATTGGGCAGAGGCGTACGGAGTAAAGTTACCAGAGAAGCTCAACGGAGTTCATGATGTGTTTCATGTTTCACATTTGCGTAAGTGTTTACACGATACGGCGGAAGTGGTAGAGCCGAGCACGCTCGAAGAAGTGGATGTAGAGCGCAATGCCACGATCAGACGAGCTCCTACACGCATTCTCGGATCGAAGGTCAAAAAGCTTCGCAACAAAGAGGTCAAGTTGGTCAAAGTGCAATGGGGAGATGATCAAAGAGACGCGACTTGGGAAACGGAAGATAAGATGCGTGCATTGTATCCTTACTTTTTTGAGGGTATGTTTTGATTTCTCCTTTTTCTACCGCTTTGTTGACACTTGTCCTATCTTTTAGTATTATCTTTGCGATAACGTCTTCGATCTTTAGTTAGGAAGAACCCTATGGTTGAAACATGTGTTTGAGACACGTTATGTCTGTGGATGCAAATGGATGCAAGTGGTTGCTCGTGGATGCATATACACACACCTTAGGCACTAGATCGACTCAACCACCTTCATGTTGCATATAAATGTGTGTGCATATTTAATTTAATGAATGTATAATGGTTGTGTCATCACATGGATACTGCATTTTGATGAATGGTTGTGCACACATGTAGAAATAATATGTATCGATAGGATTCTTTCGCATACATAATGGACGCATAACACTATCATGATTTGCATTAAGGAGGTCAACTGAATCAGTAGACCGCTTGATTTTGCATTAGATAAGGAACATAGACACACTTCTTGCATATGTTCATACAACATTAGAAATTTTGTAAGGACAATGGATGCCTGTGTTTGATGGTTAAGTAGATGGATGATTGGATGTTAGGATATGCATTCTCCTTAACTTGGAGATTTCGGGGGCGAAATCCTTTAAGGAGGGGAGAATGTAACACCCCATAAATTTAAATATTAAATTTAACAAATTAAAGAATACTTAATTTTAAATGTAATAATCAAGGGAAATGGTTACGCCATTTTGTTCGTCTCGAAATTCTGGTTGAGATAGAGTCCGAGTTTGCGTAAATTGGACTTCGTACGAAGAAGCTATGGTTGTCGGAAGTTTCCAGAAAATTCAAATAAATTCAAACAGCTAGAAACAAATTCAAAATTCAAATCAGAATTCAGAAGCGGGCCGGGTGAGAAAATTCCCGCCCAGGACCCAGGTCGACCAGGGGGTCGACCCTAGTGTCGACCTCCCCCCTACAGGTCGACCTGGGGGTCGACCTGCCCCCCCTCCCCGGCCAGATCTGAAAGATGACTACTTATGACTTGTTGCTGAGTCACTAGGGTTTCTAGATAGTTCTGATCTGGTCTGGATGGTCTTGATTAATTCTAGGTTGATCGGATGGCCTAAATTAATCCTAAATTCTATATAAACATATATAGAATCAAACCTTAAAACCAAATCTAAATTAGAACCATGGCCGTCATGCTATCACCTTGCAACCTAGAGTAGCCGCCACCAACTAAAGGGAAAGTAAATCTAATCAACTCAATTCAACTCAAATTTATAAATACAACAACGAATTTGTCTACTTCAAAGGCGAGCTAAATCAATTTCATAACTCAAATTCCAGAACTCAAGACCTTCTTTGAGTTGTGAGTTCAATTTTTTTTATAAAATAATTAATAAGTTAATTGGGTTGAGTTATAAATTGGGTTATACGGCTATGTTTGTGAGACATTGGAAAAATGTGATATTTTGTGAATATATGTTAGTTGTTCATAATGATAATCTTGTTGTGGATCCCTTTTCATATGCCAAATCACTTATGTTCAACTTGATTCACGTTTGACATCATTTATATGCAGGTTTGGGTGTAGATTATATGCTAGTTTCTATATGAATTGTACACAAGTTTACATGTGAATCAAATAAAGTGAATATATGCAAGTTTAGGTAGAAATTGGATTCATATATATGCAAGTTTACACCTTTAGATTTGGATCTATGGTGTACATAGTTTTATGCAAGTTTGTGACTATGGCCAATGCAAGTTTTGGAATGAAAACTATATTCATATATGCAAGTTTTAGGCGAAAAACTATATTATATATATATATATATATGCAAGTTCACACCTTTAGGCCTATGTTTAGATTCATGACAATACAAAGTTTATGCAAGTTATGTTGTAATCCTTATTTGCAAGATTAGATCCATTTTGTGTGTTATGCAAATTTGCGATGTTTCTTCCCTTTTATGTGCTAGACTAATTGCTAGTTTAATATACATATATGTCATGATGAACGAGCGAACAACGTGAGGACGATGGGGGTAATATTGAATATACACATATTGAGAATTGGCATAATGGCCTTAAAAAGGCATATAACTAATTTAAGACATTAATTAAAAAAATTGGCATTTATGGACATAATTGAGACAATTATGGACATAAGTATATTTGGAATTCATTGACAAATTTGAATAGGGATATTAATCAAATTTGGGGTTAAATGAAGATGTGTAATAATAAAACGTCTAAGACACTAGGTTAGACTCTTTTGTGGTGTAAGACTGCCTGGACCCGCCTGACAAATCTAGCAGCCACAAATGCCAGTCTAATGTGAGAGGTCAAAGGCATGAATTAAATGTGTAACAGTTGTAAAGACACGAGGTTAGGGTCGTTTGTGGTGTAAGACTGCCCGGACCCGCCCGACAAATCCAGCTGCTACAAATGCCAGTCTAATGTGGGAGGTCTTTACAAGGTTACGGTGTTAATGAATTAAGAAACACTTAACCAGATAAACATGTGGTGGGACACGAGGGGGTTATGTGGGTGCTTTGGGTGGCTTATGAAATTAAGAGGGTGCCTTGGGTGGCATGTGAAATACGATTAGATGCACTTAACCAAGATTGAAACATGTAAGAAGACATGAATAAGAATGGGGTTAAGTGGGGAAAAAACCTTAGAGGGGACGAAGCATAGGTGGAAAGCTTATGTCATGCATGGGGCCCTCTTCAAACCAGTAACCATTAAGTATCTTTGTGGGCTCGACCCAAGTCGAGGACGGGACACGCGTACTGGGCTTGATTGTAAGAGGTCAAAACGGGTTAGCGGTGGCAACGCAAGTCCAACGGGGTCATATGCGTGTGTGGGCCCAGGCTGGTAGGTAAGACGATGTTGCATCATGTAGATATAAGCCGTGCATTTTTGGTGGTATCTGGTTACCACTTTGGGGAGTGATACACCCCACTGTGGGGCCAGTACGGGTATCTACGAGTTAGGGAGCCGATCGAATGGGGTTAGTGGGTACACCTAGTGGAGATAGGGGCAGACGGCAACTGTGAAGGCAGTTAGGCGTACACGAAACTAACATTATCATTATTGAGTTCTGTAGGTGGGATCAACTTTTAGGATGTTTGGTGTGGTGCAGTGTAGTAATTATCCTATAGTGATTAGTTACGCCTTTAATGTTATCTTTGTTCATTTTGTTTCCTTTGTTTGATCTGTCATACCCATTTGTTCACAGTCATTTCCTTATTTTCCGGCTTTTGCCTTGTCCTAGTATCTTAATGATTATATTGTTAAAGTTATTGCACTCCCCAGACTTTATGTCTGACCCCTTTGTTTTCACCCCTTTTCTTCCTTTCCCCCCAAGTGCTCAGGGTGGGACTAGTACTAGCGGAGATTGATTTGGACAGCTTTATCTCTTTCTTTGGAAGTTGCTTAGATCGCTGAAGTAAAAGTTTAGCTTATCTTATTTATGGCTATTTTATGTTGGGATTATGTCTTCCATTTTCATGTACTCTGATTTAATCAAGATGGATATTATGTACTTGACTCTAGTCTTTGGTTTTTTTTATGATGTATCCAAACCTATTTGTTTACCGCTGCGATGAATGAAGTTTTAAATTTTTACGTACTGTTTTATATCTGTCTTGTTGTTAAGTTTCTGTTCTATACACACTTAAAACGCTCCATGGAAGTTAATGCATTCCCTTTGTGAGTGACATTAATGGACGTGGGGTGTCACAATAACCGACTATCAAATCTGGCCAATACGATAGTTCGAACGGAAACACCGGAATCGAATTTATATTCGAAAACCATTCCAAACTAGAAAATACGTGAAGATGCAGATTAAAGATGGAGCAAATTGAAGACCGTTGATCTTCATAAGCAGAAGAATTACTTGTTGAATTTCTCTGGTTTAGTGGCCTGAGATATTTCAACAGTGATTCTGTCATGAGTGAAATCTTCGGATTGCAAGGACTACTCACTAATGATCCTTGAGGTGATACCTATATAGGATGTGGTAGGAGGGTGCCTTTGGTTCATCCTGTTCCTGGATGACTTATATGGACGGATGTCTGACGGAGTTCTTAAGAATCATGTACATTGGTTTTTTTCAAACGTACTCTGTTAGGTGCAGGGTATTTTTGTGGACGTCAATTAGTGATTTGATGGATCTGACGATGAGGCATTCAAAGTGAATAGATATGTGTTGTTCCGAAGGATAAGCCAGATGTTCTAAATTAAATGAAATGAAATTAAATTATTTATTAATAAATTTTGACCTTAAGCCTCATCAACCGGGAAACGACATAAAATCGGGTAGGTTGCATGGCTAGGTGGGTCGCCCTCATCAAAAGGGTATATCATTACTTGATCTGGTGAAATCAAATGCCTTCGGTTGTCCCTTTTATTTTTATATGTATGTTATCGGTTCGGTTGGCTGGCCCTAAACCGTGGTAATGATATATTTGGTACTCTCAAGCGAAGTGAGGGGCCGATTATGTTTAGCCGGAGTTGCAAGATGTTCTTGTCTAATCCTCAATGTATTCATCTCCAGATGTACATTGTCGGAAGGTGGTCCCATACCTTGCCATAGTTGGAAATCCATTCTCCAATAAGTGTCCGCGATTTTGATTGTATACTATATATGTAGAGCGTGAGATGCAAGCGTTCTGCTAGATTGATATTATTTGTATTTAGACACTATTATAATATCAGAAAAGATATTGATTTCAAAAATGTTTTGGGTTATCGTAAGGTAAAAAACGTCCGTATTTATGTGTGGATTTGGTCTTACGATTATCCTTTTCTTTCGAAAAGATTTTGGACTTTAAAAATAAAGTTGTGTGATACCTTTAAACTTAGTGTGTTTTTCTCACTCTGGTTCACCAGACTGACCCCTCGTTTGAAATGCTCTGGTTAGACCAGGTTGTACAGGTTCAGATTATCAAATGTGCGAAGTCCAGAGACGAGCTGGAGAAGTCCAGACGTATGATATATGGTTGTTATTTCGCTGTGTGTACTGTATATGAGGACAGGATATTATAACTGGCCAGATGTGTTGATGTATTATGATGATTGTAAGTATATTTTTCAAAGCTCTCAGTAAAGATCTATTTTACATTATATTTTGTTCCGCTGCAATGTGAGATTCTGATGTTGTGTTAGTTCTTCTTCTTCTATTCTAATATTTCTTTCTTTCTTATCTCACCCTCTAATTTCTCTCTAATAACGTTCCTGTGTTTTCGATGCTTGAATGGTCAGCATGTGCTTTCATGTTGATATTCGGGGTCGAAAATTTCGTGGGTCGTTACAGTGGTATCAGAGCTATTGGTTTAGTAATAACCTAGGCTCAGTGGTATAACTCGATCAAGATGGGGTTAGTAACACACTAGATTGAGTTTGAGTGTATATATATGAGAGAGCGTATTTGTAAAGTTTATATACAAATGTTTTGTGTTGTCTTATTTGATCGGTTCAAGTGTTGAGAAGCATTGTACTGGTAATGGATACAATATTGTTTTGTAAAGAGGATAAATGAAATAATTTTGCCCGAAATATATTTTGGGACTGAAAGGAAATAATTTTCTCAAATTATTGAGATATTATGTGTTGATTGATTTGAATGGAATTCAAATTGAATTAAAAATTTGAATTGAAACTTAACTTGGTTAAGTGAAATTAAATTAATCAGGATATTGAAATTAAATAAATATAGAATTTAGAAATTTGAATTTTAATGAATAATAATTCAATAGAAATCAATCGAATATTAATCGACTGACGTACAAATATGTTAAACCAAACCAAATATTAATATTGAATGTAAATTCCACTGAGTTGTTGTGCAGTGGTTGTTGATTGGTATTGATTGTGTGTTAGATTGGTTAATTATAATTCATTAATGAATTAAAATAGAGTGGAACTAATTGAAAAATAAATTCTAGTATAATTAAGCTAGAATGAGAATGCATATGAATTAAAATTTATGATTTAACCATGTATTTGAACAACGGATTGATGATACCTGTTTGATTTAGGAACTCGTGTTGTTATGCTTGATGATTAGTGAAATATTATCTAAGAATTTCATATACATGTTACTTATATATTGAATTGAGTGGAGTACACGTAAGTGAAGGCTTGATAGATAATTTTGGTTGCATAAATCGAAATAAATTGAGCAAGTACGCTCAATAGCGCTCGTAAAACGTACGCGTACACGAAAATATAAATTTTGAGTTTGAAATTTCTTTTTTCCGACTGTGCGGGTCGATGTAGATATATTATTTGTTCCTGCGATATTGCAAATGTCACTCCGTCCAGGGAAGACTCCACCGAATTTTTCTGGGAATTTTAGATGCTAGAAAATTTTCGATATTTTAGAAATTTTTATTTAAAATAATAAATTGGTTTACAATTTATAATAAATTAGATTTTAAAATTAATGGGATTTATAGCATTTTTCTTGCCTTAGTAATTTCGGGGACGAAATTCATTTAAGGGGGAAGATTGTAATGTCCCGTATTTTTTGTATTCAAACATTTAATTTAATTTATTATTTTAAATATTATATTTGGAATATTAAAGGATTTAATGTTGAATTCGTTTATTTAAAACGAAGTTTGAACAATAGATTTATATATAATTATAATCTAGCTCGAAATGGTGCGGCAGTTTGTAATATTGAATTTTGAGCTTCAACTGAATATACGGGATCCATTATAAGTCGGATTTCTATGAAACAAGAAACGTTGGAATCTAGTTGATTATAATTTTTATATGGAAGAGAAAAATCCAGATTTCATGTTATAGATTGCTAGTTATGTCCAATTCAAATTTTAAAATAGTCGCTATGGAAATCATTATTAAAATATAAACTTTATTTAATATATTTAAAAGGTAAATTTAAATTGTTTAACTCGAAAATTGACGATATTGAGTTGTATAAATTATGTTTGGAATTGTATATATATCCTGTTTAGATATATATGTTGAAAATAATTTATCTTTATTTATTTGGGAATTTAATTAATATTTTATTAATATTACATAAGCGTTAAAAATAGCCATTTTTGCAAACGGTCTCCGTTTTCAGTGAAATTAAATTCATTGCAACCGTATTGTTAAATTATTGTAAGAAAATCAAATTTCATTAAAAACGGGTGTCGTATGTGACTTCGATGACCAAAAATGCCTTTGTTTCTATTTAATTGTTTAGACAATTTAGACAAGGGTAAATTTAAATGAATAGATGACTGGCCAAACAAACTCCAAATTTGACGAAACAAGATTCATTGGATCCATTAGGAAGAGGTTTAGTGAAGTGTCAAGGTCTCATATTTTTTGGATTTTTTTTGTAATTATGGGAATTTTAAACGCTGGATTTTTCATCGATATTTATAAAGGACTTTTCACAAACGAACTCGGAATTCGACGAAACTTGTCCCATTGGGTCCAGAATATTTTTTTATGCTAGGATTACCTATTTGTTTGTCAAAAACGGAGGGTTTATGTAGGTAATTTGACACATTTCTTTATGCAAAGTATGGTGTAATAAAATAATATTATTTTTGTTCCAACATGTCCATATATATCCAACACAAACCCTTGTTTCGGGTCAAAAATTCATGAGTGGTCAACTACTAATAGAGCCGCTATCCTCTCTAACCAACGGACGAAACACTCCCATCCTTCCTCCATATAAATCTCCTAATCCGCTAAAAATTATCGAACCTTTTCCACTATAAAACTGTAAAGGGCTTCGAGTACTAGGACATGGACGGTGGAGATCCGATCTGGAAGCCTTGGCTGGCCGGAATCGAGGAGAGTAGCGGCGACAGTCGAAGTCAAATCAGAGGCGAATGGAAGAATCGAAGGGGAAGAGGCTCAGGGCGTTGGGGATTGGTGGGTAGCAGCTTCGATCGCCGACGTCTGATGGTCCTCCGGTGTACGACTGGCGGCGCGGTGAGGTGTTCCTTTGATCGTGGTTTGTGGGTGCAGAAGTGGAAACAGCATACGAAGGGAGAAGGAACGAAACTTGCGTGGGGGTCATGCTAAAGACGCTGAACGTGTTATTCTCAGGAGTAAAACAACGCGCACTATTTAAAACAAAGGAAAGAAGAAATTTCATGCACCTGAGGAAACACCCATGGCATTGGAAACATTAAGTGTATAAGGGGGTCCTCCCATTTATGGTATTGGCATATTTGATTTGTAACATATGAACATGCTGGACTTCACAAACCAACCAACAAACGCATGGATGACAAGTATGAAGTTTCGCTCTTATGATATAGAACATCTGAGAGGTTGTATGGTGTATAACTTGCAAAGATTATTTGAGATTATAAGGGCTTAAATATATGGGATGTAGGGCTTTCAAATGGAAGGAGTTAGTTGTAGGTAAGGGTTAACGAAGGATTAAAAGGAAAAGTTTGGAATTGATTATCATAAAGGAAGAAGCTTATTTTTGACGGGGTATTCAAATTTAAAGGGAACGGGCTGATCAAATTGTTGAATTGGGAAGAAAACAATATGAAGGTGACACTTTGAAGGTGAGGAAAACAAAATGGGTCTGGTACTGATTAATGCTACAGGAAGTTATGTAAGTCATCCCAGTTAATTTTATTTCTTAGTGTTATTAGTTTAAGCTTAAAACCCGGATTAAGTTTACCCTAAAAATATAACTATTTTTGTATTTAAAAACTCAGCATGCAACTCATATGAAGTCGGGCAGATTTGTTTGTAGCAGATGGAAGGATTTTAATCAGTCGATGGAAAAGAAAAAAACATAAATAAATATTAAAATCCAGTAATTAAGGTTTAGTTAGAAGTAATTTAATTATGTAATTAAAATGTTAACTTATATCATTAAAAATTATTGATTTCAAGGTCCAAATCTGTCAGAAACAAAAAGCATTGGGATCGTGGTAACGAGATCTGCATTCTAAAATCAATCTGAGTAGAGATGGAGATAAAAGGGATTTATGGAGTGTTTAATTTAACTGTAACCATACCGTTTCAATGATAAATCAAATCAAGGTGAGTTAAACTCACTCAGTTATCCCACTTATATTTTATATAAGTTGGGTTTTTATAATTGTGTGCTATGGTTGCTAATGATTGACTATTGTTGCTTGTTAAATATATATTCACATATTGAGGGAATCAATGAAATTAACGTTGTATAATTTCAGTGAAACATCAAATTGTTATTTTAACGATTGGTTCCAACTAAGTTAACTTACCTTATTGGTCACGTTTATAAATTAAACGTGTTAAATTTAATTAATTGTTTGCATTAAATAATTTAGTTGTTGTTAAATGGCTGTTATTTACTGTTATATTAGTTAGATTGAATTGAATGATATTATTTGAGATAACATACCTGGATGCAGGGAAGAACAGGTTGGAGGGATCCAACGGGATTCCTCAAATATATTTAATGTTGTTTATTTTCATATTATCATTATATGAACTGTTCTGATTGTATGATTGATTTGGTTGTGAACCGTTGAACTGAAATTAAACAATTTATTTTATTTAAACCAATGAGTAGTATTGGTTGAGTAATTAACAGTATATGGCCTACAAATCAATCGTTTTCAAAATATTGATTTACCGCCAAGTGAATCGACATGAATGAAGTTATAAAATTCATTTTATAACTGAAGATGGGTTTTTAAATTCATTATTTTGAATGAATGTTTATTAAAAGAAAATAAATATTTATATTTATTATTTATATTTATTGTTTATATTTATTATTTAAATTTATAAGCGAATATTAAATGATTTTATAAAGGAAATTATGATGTTATACAGATTTATAAGAAGATAAGGAGAAAATTAACCTAATGGTTAATATTTGGATATTTTTTTTAAGAAACAATTAAATGGAATTATTTAAATTAATTATCTTATTAATTAATTTAAAAGAAGGACTAATTGGAATTGCTTAATGAAATAACGGTGTTCAAGTCGACTACGCCAACTGTTTTAACTGAGAATGATTATTAAATTAGTTCATTCTGAATTAATCTAATGAAACAGTTAAATGAATATTTATTTTAATTTCATAAGATATTAAAAGAAAAGGGATTTACTATTTATTTTAGTTAATTAAGAAATTAACTACTTTTACAGTAGTTAATGATTGAAGTAAATTATTATTTTAATTAATAATAATTTATGAGATTACTTTTTAGTTGAAATTCATTTAAGAAGTGATCGATGTAAAAGTGAATCGAATTAAATTATGAAAGGAATTTTAAGCGAACCAGATAGGTTAAATCAAATATTTACTGAATATTTGTAGTCAGAAAAAGGAAAATTTGAAATTGGATAATAGTATGGAATGGCTAAGTGGGATTCATTCCCAGGTTCGGAATGTGATATTCCGAAGTTCGGAATGTTAAGCGAAGTCGAGAGTAAGCTAAATAAAGGATTTAGGAAATGGTAATGAATATAAGTGTCGTAAATGATTTAAAACGATTTTGTAAATGGAAGTGAAGAGTTTAGAAATGAAATATGTAACGTTTGTTACAGATGATAAATGAATTTTTTTTGATAAAAAGGGTTCACACGAGATGCCAATGAAATGGTTGTAAAGGATATAAAGGTAAGATTTATTAAGATGTGTATGTAAGATTTGGAAAAAATATTTATATTAGATTGTTAATGGATTCTATTTTTAATGGAATTGAAGCTCGGGGATAATGTTATAAGGGATCAGTAAAGGTTATTAGAGAATTATTGTAATAAAAGTTTACTTAATAATTTGTTAAGTAAACAGTGTTGAGAATTAAATAAGGTTTCAAAGGAAAACATGTGGTTTATAAACTTCTATCTATTCTTAAGATATGAATCTTGTTGATCAAGATCTGAAAGGTAAATAAAATACCCCAACTTGAACTACTTCACGATTATCCAAGAACAGTATTAGTTTATAAACGAGAATAGTTGAGGGAAACATAAGTTACGATTTCCGTATATAATATTGTAAACTGTATTCGAAAAGTTTATAAGTAAATGAAATGATTTTTAAGAATATTATTATTTATAATAAGAAGTAAAAGATAAACTCCAAATATTGGAAGATTTTAAGAATATAATTAATAGGTGTTTAATTAAAGAGGCCAAGTAATGTCGATTACTGAATTAGTGAACTCATTTTATTTAATGACTATTTACTTGATAGTTAAATAACTGTAACACGCCGTAAATTTAAATATTAAAGTTAACAAATTAAAGAATACTTAATTTTAAATGTAAGAAACAAGGGAAACCGGTTACACCATTGTGTTCGTCTCGTAATTCTGGTTGAGATAGAGTCCGGGTTTGTGTAAATTGGACTTCGTACGAAGAAGTTACGGCTGTCGGAAGTTTCCAGAAAATTCAAATAAATTCAAACAGCTCGAAACAAATACAAAATTCAAATCAGAAGTCAGAAGCGGGCTGGGCGGGAAAATTCCCGCCCAGGACCCAAGTCGACCAGGGGGTTGGCCCTAGTGTCGACCTTCCCCCTACAGGTCGACCTAGGGGTCAACCTGCCCCCCCTAGGGCCAGATCTGAAAGATGACTACTTATGACTTGTTGCTCAGTCACTAGGGTTTCTGGATAGTTCTGATCTGGTCTGGATGGTCTTGATTGATTCTAGGTTGATCGGATGGCCTAAATTAATCCTAAATTCTATGTAAACACATGTAGTTTCAAACCCTAAAACCAAATCAAAATTAGAACCATGGCCGTCATGCTATCACCTTGTAACCTAGAGTCGCCGCCACCAACTAAGGGGAAAGTGGAGCTAATCAACTCAATTCAACTCAAATTTATAACTACAACAACGAATTTGTCTACTTCAAAGGCGAGCTAAATCAATTTCAGAACTCAGATTCTAAAAACGCAAGACCTTCTTTGAGTTGTGAGTTCAATTTCTTTAATAAGATAATTAATAAGTTAATTGGGTTGAGTTATAAATTGCATTATATGGCTATGTTTGTGAGACATTGGAAAAATGTGATATTTTATGAATATATGCTAGTTGTTCATAATGATAATCTTTTTGTCGATCCCTTTTCATATGCTGAATCACCTATGTTCAACATGATTCACGTTTGACATCATTTTATATGCAAGTTTGGGTATAGATTATATGCTAGTTTCTATATGAATTGTACACAAGTTTACAAGTGAATCAAATAAAGTGACTATATGCAAGTTTAGGTATAAATTGGATTCACATATATGCAAGTTTACACCTTTAGATTTAGATCTATGATGTACATAGTTTTATGCAAGTTTGTGACTATGGCCTATGCAAGTTTTGGAATGAAAACTATATTCATATATGCAAGTTTTAGGCGAAAAACTATATTATATATATATATATATATATATATATATATATATATGCAAGTTCACACCTTTAGGCCTATGTTTAGATTCATGACAATACAAAGTTTATGCAAGTTATGTTGTAATCCTTATTTGCAAGATTAGATCCATTTTGTGTGTTATGAAAATTTGCGATGTTTCTTCCCTTTTATGTGCTAGACTAATTGCTAGTCTAATATACATATATGTTAAGATGAACGAACGAACAACGTGGGGACGATGGGGGTAATATTGAATATACACATATTGAGAATTGGCATAATGGCCTTAAAAAGGCATATAACTAATTTAATACATTAATTGGAAAATTTGGCATTTATGGACATAATTGAGACAATTATGGACATAAGCATATTTGGAATTCATTGACAAATTTGAATAGGGATATTAATCCAATTTGGGGTTAAATGAAGATGTGTAATAATAAACTGCCTAAGACACGAGGTTAGACTCTTTTGTGGTGTAAGACTGTCCGGAGGACAGATTCAGGCTCTCATGGCACCAGGGCAGGCAAGGGGGTAGGTCCAGGCTCTCGTGGTCCCACCGCTGCAAGAACGAGGTAGATCGATTTCCGTTGAAAGTTTAGTTTATCTTTTTGATCATCCTATTCGCACACTCTTTGATTCTGGTGCATCGCACTCTTTTATATCCACTGCTTTAGTTAAGACACTACACCTAAACACCAGTATAGTAGAGGATCCCTTAGTTGTTTCAAATCCAATTGGGGGCTCAGCCTATTTGTCGATGATTTGTTTGGATTTGGAAATTTCTATACTTAGCGTTGGGTTTTGATGTGATGCTTATGTTTTGGGCTTCACGGGCTATGGATTAATTTTGGGCATGGATTAGCTATCCAATAATGGAGTCGTCCTAGATTGTGAAAAGAAAGAGGTTAGGCTTATGACTCGCTTAGGCAACACTCTCGAAATCTCTTGTAATCCCATGAATTCTGTTACGATAAGTTATCTAGAATCACTTGACGCGTCTATTGAGAATTTGCAGTCTATTAGAGTGGTCCATGAATACTCAGATGTCTTCGATGAAGTTTGAGGTTTACCCCCGAGGCATGAGCTATACTTTCGAATATACTTAGTAGATAATGCAAAGCCAGTTGCATTACCAGTACGCCACATGGCTCCTACAGATAGAAGAGAACTCAGTAAGCAAGTGAAAGAATTGCTTGAGAAGGGGTTCATAAGAAGAAGTATTTCGGAGTGGGGTGCTCCAATCGTTTTTGCTACAAAAGCTGATGGTTCATTTAGATTGTGCGTGGACTATACAGAGTTGAATAAGCTCACAAAGAAGAACAGACACCCGTTACCAAGGATAGACGATTTATTCGATCAGTTGGTGGGTGCTTCGGTTTTCTCGCAACTGGATTTAGCTATAGGGTTTCATCAGCTAAGGGTGGCTGAAGATAGCATCGATAAGACTGCCTTTAGAACTCCTGACGGTTTCTTCGAGTGGCTCGTCATGCCTTTATGTTTGACGAATGCACCAGCATACTTTGTTGACTTAACGAGTAGGGTGTTTAGGGAGTTTCTGAACAGGTTTGTGATAGTCTTTTGTAGATGACATTCTGGTTTTCTCTAAAGATGAAGAAGAGCATGCCCTACATCTTAGGGAAGTCTTAGAGACCCTACGAGCACATCAGCTAAAAGCTAAGTTCTCCAAGTGCCATTTTTGGAGAAAAGAAGTGAGGTTCTTAGGACACGTGGTCTCTAAGGAAGGGATAGTTGTAGATCCCGCTATGATAGTGGAAATCCAAGTTTTGAAAACACCTAAGAACACAACCGAAGTAAGAAGCTTTTTAGGGTTGGCTGGCTATTATAGGAAGTTCATTAAGGACTTCGCGAAGATATCAGCCCCTCTCACTCGATTAACGAAGAACAATTTGACTTTTACTTGGGACGTTGACTGTGATGATTCTTTCCAACGTCTGAAGAGAGCTTTGACGACAACTCCGATTTTAGTTTTGCCAGACGGGAGTAAGACATTCACTGTATATACCGATGCTTGTGGGACAGGACTTGGCGCAGTTTTAATGCAAGAGGGAAGGGTGATATGCAATGGTGGAAGACAGTTGAAAACCCATGAGAAAAATTACCCTACCCACGACTTGGAGTTGGCGGCCATAGTTTTTGCGCTTAAGTCATGGCATCATTATTTGCTTGGCGAAAGGTTTGAGTTGTATACAGACCATAAGTCGCTAAAATACTTATTCTCTCAGAAGGACCTAAACTTGAGGCAACAGAGATGGATGAAGTTTTTGGCATCCTACGATTTTGAGATCGCATATACCCCTGGAAAGGGTAACGTTGTAGCTGACGCCCTAAGTATAAAGAAGTTAACTTTAAGTCCTTTGTTTGTAGAGCGGAAGAGTTTGGAGTATATATCGTCCTTCGACTTTAGACTCTCTGTTGATTATGTACCCGGATTACTGGCATCATTACAGGTGCAACCTACACTTTTGGGTCGAGTTGGAGAGGCACAGCGAAACGACCCACAGTTGGTTGAGATAATAGGCAAGCTTACAGGAGGGGAGTCCTCAAGACATCTGGATAGATATGCTATAGATGAAAGAGGTTGGCTACGTAGAGATGGAAGACTTTGCGTATGACAAGACAAAAGTTTGAAGAAGGCAATTCTTGAAGACTCACATCGCTCTAAGATGACCATACATCCCGGTGGTGATAAGATGTATACGGATATGAAGCGAGTTTTCTTTTGGGCTGGAATGAAGAAGGACGTGGCCGAGTTCGTTGCTAGATGCTTAGTGTGCCTGCAAGTCAAGGTGGAGCAAAAGAAGCCTGGAGGTTTGCTCCATCCCTTAGAGATTCTGCTTTGGAAATGGGAAAGTGTTTCCATGGATTTTGTAGATGGGTTACCAAGATCGAGGAAGGGTAATACGGGGATTTGGGTAATTGTAGACCGACTTACTAAAAGTGCCCATTTTATTCCCGTTAAAAGTAGAAGGACCGCCGCATGGTTAGCATCTGTTTACCTTCGAGAGATAGTTCGTTTGCACGGCATACCCTCCAGCATTGTGAGCGATAGAGATCCTATTTTCACAAGCAAATTTTGGAAGAGCTTAGAAGAGGTGGTTGAAACGCAATTATGCTTAAGCACCGCTTATCATCCTCAGATGGACGGCCATACCGAGAGGGTGAATCAGATTCTAGAAGACCTTCTGAGGCTATGTATTCTAGACTTTGGAGGAACATGGGAAGAACACCTTCCACTAGTAGAGTTCGCCTATAATAATAGTTTTTAGGCTAGCATTGGCATGGCACCTTTTGAGGCTCTTTAGGGACGACCGTGCCGATCACCTACATGTTGGTAGGAATCCACGGATAAGGTTTTGCTTGGACCCGACATGATTAGGCAGACTTCGGAGAAGGTAGACCAGATTCGACGGCGAATGAAGACATCATAGGACCAACATAAGTCATATGCTGATAGGAGACAAACCGATCTTGAGTTCGATGTTGGGGACATGGTTTTTATTAAGGTGTCACCGTTGAGAAACGTAGTCCGCTTTGGATCGGTAGGGAAGTTGGCACCAAGGTTCGTAGCACCCTTTCCAATTACAGAGAGGATTGGGCAGAGGCGTACGGAGTAAAGTTACCAGAGAAGCTCAGCGGAGTTCATGACGTGTTTCACGTTTCACATTTGCGTAAGTGTTTACATGATACAGTGGAAGTGGTAGAGCCGAGCATGCTCGAAGAAGTGGAAGTAGAGCGCAATGCCAAGATCAGACGAGCTCCTAAACGCATTCTCGGATCGGAGTTCAAAAAGCTTCGCAACAAAGAGGTCAAGTTGGTCAAAGTGCAATGGGGATATGATCAAAGAGACGCGACTTGGGAAACGAATGATAAGATGCGTGCATTGTAAGCTTTCCTTTTTGAGGGTATGTTTTGATTTCTCCTTTTTCTACCGCTTTGTTGACACTTGTCCTATCTTTTAGTATTATCTTTGCTATGAAGTCTTCAATCTTTAGTTAGGAAGAACCCTATGGTTGAAACACGTGTTTGAGACATGTTATGTCTGTGGATGCAAATGGATGCAAGTGGTTGCTCGTGGATGCATATACACACACCTTAGGCACTAGATCGGCTCAATCACCTTCATGTTGCATATAAATGTGTGTGCATATTTAATTTAATGGATGTATAATGGTTGTGTCATCATATGGATGTTGCATTTTGATGAATGGTTGTTCACACATGTAGAAATTATATGTATCGATAGGATTCTTTCGCATACATAATGGACGCATAGCACTATCATGATTTGCATTAAGGAGGTCAATTCAATCAGTAGACCGCTTGATTTTGCATTAGATAAGGAACATACACACACTTCTTGCATATGTTCATGCAGCATTAGAAATTTTGTAAGGACAATGGATGCCTATGTTTGATGGTTGAGTAGATGGATGATTGGATGTTAGGATATGCATTCTCCTTAACTTGGAGATTTCGGGGCCGAAATCCTTTAAGGAGGGGAGAATGTAACACCCCGTAAATTTAAATATTAAAGTTAACAAATTAAAGAATACTTAATTTTAAATGTAAGAATCAAGGGAAATGGGTTACGCCATTGTGTTCATCTCGGAATTCCGGTTGAGATAGAGTCCGAGTTTGCATAAATTGGACTTCGTACGAAGAAGTTATGGCTGTCGGAAGTTTCCAGAAAATTCAAATAAATTCAAACAGATCGAAATAGATTCAAAATTCGAATCAGAAGTCAGAAGCGGGCCGGGCGGGAAAATTCCCACCCAGGACCCAGGTCGAGCAGGGGGTAGACCCTAGTGTCGACCTCCCCCTACAGGTCGACCTGGGGGTCGACCTGCCCCCCACCCAGGCCAGATCTGAAAGATGACTACTAATGACTTGTTGCTAAGTCACTAGGGTTTCTGGATAGTTCTGATCTGGTCTGGATGGTCTTGATTGATTCTAGGTTGATCGGGTAGCCTAAATTAATCCTAAATTCTATATAAACATATGTAGAATCAAACCCATAAACCAAATCAAAATTAGAACCATGGCCGTCATGCTATCACCTTGCAACCTAGAGTAGCTGCCACCAACTAAAGGGAAAGTGAAGCTACTCAACTCAATTCAACTCAAATTTATAACTACAACAACGAATTTTTCTACTTCAAAGGCGAGCTAAACCAATTTTAGAACTCAAATTCCAGAACCCAAGACCTTCATTGAGTTGTGAGTTCAATTTCTTTATAAGATAATTAATAAGTTAATTGGATTGAGTTATAAATTGGGTTATATGGCTATGTTCGTGAGACATTGGAAAAATGTGATATTTTGTGAATATATGTTAGTTGTTCATAATGATAATCTTGTAGTGGTTCCCTTTTCATATGCCAAATCACCTATGTTCAACTTGATTCACGTTTGACATTATTTTATATGCAGGTTTGGGTGTAGATTATATCCTAGTTTCTATATGAATTGTACACAAGTTTACATGTGAATCAAATAAAGTTACTATATGCAAGTTTAGGTAGAAATTGGATTCACATATATGCAAGTTTACACCTTTAGATTTAGATCTATGATGTACATAGTTTTATGCAAGTTTGTGACTATGGCCTATGCAAGTTTTGGAATGAAAACTATATTCATATATGCAAGTTTTAGGCGAAAACCTATACTATATATATATATATATATATATATATATATATATATATATATATGCAAGTTCACATCTTTAGGCCTATGTTTAGATTCATGACAATACAAAGTTTATGCAAGTTATGTTGTAATCCTTATTTGCAAGATTAGATCCATTTTGTGTGTTATGCAAATTTGCGATGTTTCTTATCTTTTATGTGCTAAACTAATTGCTAGTTTAGTATACATATATGCCATGACGAATGAGCGAACAACGTGGGGATGATGGGGGTAATATTGAATATACACATATTGAGAATTGGCATAATGGCCTTAAAAAGGCATATAATTAATTTAATACATTAATTGGAAAATTTGGCATTTATGGACATAATTGAGACAATTATGGACATAAGTATATTGGGAATTCATTGACAAATTTGAATAGGGATATTAATCCAATTTGGGGTAAAATGAAGATGTGTAAAAATAAACCGCCTAAGACACTAGATTAGACTCTTTTGTGGTGTAAGAGTGCCCAGACCCGCCCGGCAAATCCAGCAGCCACAAATGCCAGTCTAATGTGAGAGGTCAAAGGCATGAATTAAATGCGTAACAGTTGTAAAGACACGAGGTTAGGGTCGTTTGTGGTGTAAGACTGCGCGGACCCGCCCGGCAAATCCAACTGCTACAAATGCCAGTATAATGTGGGAGGTCTTTACAAGGTTACGGTGTTAATGAATTAAGAAACACTTAACCAGATAAACATGTGGTGGGACAAGAGGGGGTTAAGTGGGTGCTTTGGGTGGCTTGTGAAATTAAGAGGGTGCCTTGAGTGGCATGTGAAATACGATTAAATGCACTTAACCAAGATTGAAACATGTAAGAAGACATGAATAAGAATGGGGTTAAGTAGGGAAAAAACCTTAGAGGGGACGAAGCATAGGTGGAAAGCTTATGTCATGCATGGGCCCTCTTCAAACCAGTAACCCATTAAGTATCTTTGTGGGCTCGACCCAAGTCGAGGACGGGACACGCGTACTGGGATTGATTGTAATAGGTCAAAACAGCTTAGCGGCGGCAACGCAAGTCCAACGGGGTCATATGCATGTGTGGGCCCGAGCTGGTAGGTAAGACGTTGTTGCATCGTGTAGATATAAACCGTGCATTTTTGGTGGTATCTGGTTGCCAATTTGGGGAGGGATACACCCCACTGTGGGGCCAGCATGGGTATCTACGAGTTAGGGAGCCGATCGAATGGGGGTAGTGGGTACACCTAGTGGAGATAGGGGCAGACGACACCTATGAAGGCAGCTAGGGGTACACGAAACTAACATTATCATTATTGAGTTCTGTAGGCGGGATCAACTTTTAGGGTGTTTGGTGTGGTGCAGTGTAGTAATTATCCTATAGTGATTAGGTACGCCTTTAACGTTATCTCTGTTCATCTTGTTTCCTTTGTTTGATCTGTCATACCCATTTGTTCACAGTCATTTCCTTATTTTCCTGCTTATGCCTTGTCCTAGTTACTTAATGATTATATTGTTAAAGTTATTGTACTCCCCAGACTTTATCTCTGACCCCTTTGTTTCCACCCCTTTTCTTCCTTCCCCCCCTTCCAGGTGCTCAGGGTGGGACTAGTACTAGTGGAGCTTGATTTGTACAACTTTATCTCTTTCTTTGGAAGTTGATTGGATCGCTGAAGTAAAAGTTCAGCTTATCTTATTTATGGCTATTTTATACTGGGGTTATGTCTTCCATTTTCATGTACTCTGATTTAATCAAGATGTATATTATGTACTTGACTCTATTCTTTGGGTTTTTTTATGATGTAACCAAACCTATTTGTTTACCGCTGCGATGAATGAAGTTCTAAATTTTTAAGTACTATTTTATATCTGTCTTGTTGTTAAGTTTCTGTTCTATACACACTTAAAATGCTCCATGGAAGTTAATGCATTCTCTTTGTGAGTGACATTAATGGACGTGGGGTGTCACAATAACCGATTATCAAATCTGGCCAACACGATTGTTTGGACGGAAACACCGGGATCGAATTTATATTCGAAAACCATTCTGAACCAGTAAATACGTGAAGATGCAAATTGAAGATGGAGCAAATTGAAGACCGTTGATCTTCATAAGCGGAAGAACTACTTGTTGAATTCCTTTGGTTTAGTGGCCTGAGATATTTCAACGGTGATTCTGTCATGAGTGAAATCTTCGGATTGCAAGGACTACTCACTACTGATCCTTGAGGTGATACCTATATAGGATGTGGTAAGAGGGTGCCTTTGGTTCATCCTGTTCCTGGATGACTTATATGGACGGATGTTTGACGGTGTTCTTAAGAATCACGTACATTAGTTTTTTCAAACGTACTCTGTTAGCTGCAGGGTATTTTTGTGGACGTCAATTAGTGATTTGATGGATCTGACGATGAGGCATTCAAAGTGAATAGATATGTGTTGTTCTGAAGGATAATCCAAATGTTCTAAATTAAATGAAATGAAATTAATTTATTTATCAATAACTTTATTTAATAAATTTTGACCTTAAGCCTCATCAACCGGGAAATGGCATAAAATCGGGTAGGTTGCATGGCTAGGTCGGTCGCACCCATCAAAAGGGTATATCATTACCTAATCTGGTGAAATCAAATGCCTTCGGTTGTCCCTTTTAGTTTTATATGTACGTTATTGGTTCGATTGGCTGGCCCCAAACCGTGGTAGTGATATATTTGGTACTCTCAAGCGAAATGAGGGGTCGATCATATTTAGCCGAAGTTGCAAGATGTTCTTATTGAATCCCCAATGTATTCATCTCCAGATGTACATTGTCGGAAGGTGGTCCCATACTTTTCCATAGTTGGAAATCCATTCTCCAATAAGTGTCCGCGGTTTTGATTATATACTATATATGTAGAGCGTGAGATGCAAGCGTCCGTATTTATGTGTGGATTTGGTCTTACGATTATCCTTTTCTTTCGAAAAGATTTTGGACTTTAAAAATAAAGTTGTGTGATACCTTTAAACTTAGTGTGTTTTCTTTCTCTGGTTCACCAGACTGACCCGTCGTTTGAAATGCTCGGGTTAGACCGGGTTGTACAGGTTCAGATTATCAAATGTGCGAAGTCCAGAGACGAGTTGGAGAAGTCCAGACTTATGATATATGGTTGTTATTTCGCTGTATGTACTGTATATGAGGACAGGATATTATAACTGTCCAGATGTGTTGATGTATTATGATGAGTGTAAGTATATTTTTCAAAGCTCTCTATAACGATCTATTTTGCATTATATTTTGTTCCGCTGTGATGTGAGATTCTGATGTTGTGTTAGTTCTTCTTCTTCTATTCTAATATTTATTTCTTTCTTATCTCACCCTCTAATTTCTCTCTAATAACGTTCCTGTGTTTTCGATGCTTGAATGGTCAGCATGTGCTTTCATGTTGATTTTTGGGGTCGAAAATTCTGTGGATCGTTACAGTGGTATCAGAGCTATTGGTTTAGTAATAACCCTCGCTCAGTGGTATAACTCGATCGAGATGGGGTTAGTAACACCCTAGATTGAGTTTGAGTGTATACATATGAGAGAGCGTATTTGTAAAGTTTATATATAAATGTTTTGTATTGTCGTATTTGATCGGTTCAAGTGTTGAGAAGCATCGTACTGGTAATGGATACAATATTGTTTTGTAAAGAGGGTAAATGAAATAATTTTGCCCGAAATATATTTTGGGACTGAAAGGAAATAATTTTCTCAAATTATTGAGATATTATGTGTCGATTGATTTGAACGGAATTCAAATTGAATTAAAAATTTGAATTGAAACTTAACCTGGTTAAGTGAAATTAAATTAATCAGGATATTGAAATTAAATTAAATAAATATGGAATTTAGAAATTTGAATTTTAATGAATAATAATTCAATAGAAACCAATCGAATATTAATCGACTGATGTACAAATATGTTAAACCAAACCAAATATTAATATTGAATGTAAATTCAATTGAGTTGGTTGTGCAGTGGTTGTTGATTGGTATTAATTGTGTGTTAGATTGGTTAATTATAATTCATTAATGAATTAAAATAGAGTGGAACAAATTGAAAAATAAATTCCAGTATAATTAAGCTAGAATGAAAATGAATATGAATTAAAATTTATGATTTAACCATGTATTGAACAACGGATTGATGATACCTGTTTGATTTAGGAACTCGTGTTGTTATACTTGATGATTAGTGAAATATTATCTAAGAATTTCATATACATGTTACTTATATATTGAATTGAGTGGAGTACAGGCACGTGAAGGCTTGATAAATGATTTTGGTTGCATAAATCGAAATAAATTGAGCAAGTACGCTCGATAGCGCTCGTAAAAAGTACGTCGTACGCGAAAATATAAATTTTGAGTTTGAAATTTCTTTTTTCCGACTGTGCGGGTCGATGTATATATATTATTTGTTCCTGCGATATCGCAAATGTCACTCCGTGCAGGGCAGACTCTATCGAATTTTTCTGGGAATTTAAGATGCTAGAAAATTTTCGATATTTTAGAAATTTTTATTTACAATAATAAATTGGTTTTCAATTTATAATAAATTAGATTTTAAAATTATTGGGATTTATAGCATTTTTCTTGCCTTAGTAATTTCGGGGACGAAATTCATTTAAGGGGGCAAGATTGTAATGTCTCGTATTTTTTGTAGTCAAACATTTAATTTAATTTATTATTTTAAATATTATATTTGGAATATTAATGGATTTAATGTTGAATTCGTTTATTTAGAACGAAGTTTGAACATTAGATTTATATATAATTATAATCGAGCTCGAAATGGCACGGCAGTTTGTAATATTGAATTTTGAGCTTCAACTGAATATACGGGATCCGTTATAAGTCGGATTTCTGTGAAACAAGAAATGTTGGAATCTAGTTAATTATAATTTTCATCTGAAAGAGAAAAATCCATATTTCGTGTTATAGATTGCTAGTTATGTGCAATTCAAATTTTAAATTAGTCGTTATGGAAATCGTTATTAAAATATAAACTTTATTTAGTATATTTAAAAGGTAAATTTAAATTGTTTAACTCGAAAATTGACGATATTGAGTTGTATAAATTATGTTTGGAATTGTATATATATATATATATATCTTGTTTAGATATATATGTTGAAAATAATTTATTTTTATTTATTTGGGAATTTAATTAATATTACATAAGCGTTAAAAATAGCCATTTTTGCAAATGGTCTCCGTTTTTAGTGAAATCAAATTCATTGCAACCGTATCGTTAAAGTATTGTAAGAAAATCAAATTTCATTGAAAACGGGTGTTGTATGTGACTTTGAAGACCAAAAATGCCTTTGTTTCTATTTAATTGTTTAGACAATTTAGACAAGAGTAAATTTAAATGAATAGATGACTGGCCAAACAAACTCCAAATTTGACGAAACAAGATTCACTGGATCCATTAGGAAGAGGTTTAGTGAAGTGTCAAGGTCTCATATTTTTTTTGATTTTTTCTGTAATTATAGGAATTTTAAACGCTGGATTTTTCATCAATATTTATAAAGGACTTTTCACAAACGACCTCAGAATTCGACGAAACTTGTCCCATTGGGTCCGGAATATTTTTTTATGCTAGGATTACCTATTTGTTTTTCAAAAACGGAGGGTTTATTTAGGTATTTGACACATTTCTTTATGCAAAGTATGGTGTAATAAAATAATATTATTTTTGTTCCAACACGTTCATATATATCCAACGCAAACCCTTATTTCGGGTCAAAACTTCATGAGTGGTCAACTACTAACAGAGCCGCTATCCTCTCTAACCAACGGACGAAACACTCCCGTCCTTCCTCCACATAAATCTCTTAATCCGCTAAAAGTTATCAAACTTTTCTACTATAAAACTGTAAAGGGCTTCGAGTACTAGGACTTGGATGGTGGAGATCCGATCTGGAAGCCTTGGCTGGCTGGAATCGAGGAGAGTAGCGGCGACAGTCGGAGTCAAATCAGAGGCGAACGGGAGGATCGAAGGGGAAGAGGCTCAGGGCGTTGGAGACTGGTGGGTAGTGGCTTCAATCGCTGACGTCTGATGGTCCTCCGGTGTACGACTGGCGGCGCAGTGAGGTGTTCCTTCGATCGTGGTTTGTGGGTGCAGAAGTGGAATCAGCATACGAAGGGAGAAGGAACGAAACTTGCGTGGGGGGTCATGCTGAGGAAGCTGAACGTGTTATTCTTTGGAGTAAAACAACGCGTGCTGTTTAAAACAATGGAAAGAAGTAATTTCATGCATCTGATGAAACACGCATGGCATTGGAAATAGGGAGTGTATATGCGGGTCCTCCCATTTATGGTATTGGCATATTTGATTGGGAACATATGAACATGTCGGACTACACAAACCAACCAACAAAAGCATGGATGACAAGTACGAAGTTTCGCTCTTATGATATAGAACATCTGAGAGGTTGTATGGTGTATCAATTTCAAAGATTATTTGAGATTATAAGGGTTTTAATATACGGGCTGTAGGGCTTTCAAATGGAAGGAGTTAGTTGTAGGTAGGGGTTAACGAAGGATTAAAAGGAAAAGTTTGGAAGTGAATATCATTAAGGAAGAAGCTTATTTTTGACGGGGTATTCAAATTCAAAGGGAACAGGCTGATCAAATTGTTGAATTGGGAAGAAAACAATATGAAGGAGACACTTTGAAGGTGAGGAAAACGAAATGATTCTGGTACTGATTAATGCTACAGGAAGTTATATAAGTCAGCCCAGTTAATTTTATTTCTTAGTGTAATTAGTTTAACATTAAAACCCTGATTAAGTTTACCCTAAAACTAGAACTATTTTTGTATATAAAGATTCAGCATGCAACTCATATGAAATCGAGCAAATTTGTTTGTAGCGGATGGAAGGATTTTAATCAGTCGATGGAAAAGAAAAAAAAGTAAATAAATATTAAAATTTAGTAATTAAGGTTTAGTTAGAAGTAATTTAATTATGTAATTAAAACGTTAACTTATATCATTAAAAATTACTGATTTCAAGGTCCAAATCCGTCAGAAACAAAAAGCATTGGGATCATGGTAACGAGATCTACATTCTGGAACCAATCTGGATAGAGATGGAGACAACAGGAATTTACGGACTGTTTAATTTAATTGTTTTGATTGTATGATTGATTTGGTTGTGAATCGTTGAACTAAAATTCAACGATTTATTTTGTTTAAACCAATGAGAAGTATTGGTTGAGTAATTTACAGTATATGGCCTACAAATCAATCGTTTTCAAAATATTGATTTACCGTCAAGTGAATCGACATGAATGAAGTTATAAAATTCATTTTATAACTGAAGATGGATTTTTAAATTCATTATTTTGAATGAATGTTTATTAAAAGAAAACAAAATTTATATTTATTGTTTATATTTATAAGCGAATATTAAATGATTTTATAGAGGAAATTATGATGTTAAGCAGATTTATAAGCAGATAAGGAGAAAATTAACCTAAGGGTTAAGATTTGGATAATTGGTTTTAAGAAACAATTAAATGGAATTATTTAAATTAATTATCTTATTAATTAATTTAAAAGAAGGACTAATTAGAATCGGTTAATGAAATAATGGTGTTTAAGTCGACTACGCCAACTGTTTTAAGTGAGAATGATTATTAAATTAGTTCATTTTGAATTAATCTAATGAAACAATTAAATGAATATTTATTTTAATTTCATAAGATACTAAAAGAAAAGGGATTTACTATATATTTTAGTTAATTAATAAATTAACTACTTTTACAGTAATTAATGATTGAAGTAAATTATTATTTTAATTAATAATAATAAGTATATTACTTTTTATTTGAAATTCATTTGAGAAGTGATCGAAGTTGAAGTGGATCAATTTAAATTATGAAAGGAATTTTAAGCGAACCAGATAGCTTAAATCAAATATTTACTAAATATTTGAAGTCAGAAAAAGGAAAATTTGATATTGGATAATGGTATGAATTGACAAAGTGGGATTCATTCCGAGGTTCAGAATGTGATATTCCGAAGTTTGGAATGTTAAGCGAAGTCGACAGTAAGCTAAATAAAGGAGTTTGGAAATGGCAACAAATATAAGTGTCGTTAATGATTTACAACGATTTTGTAAATGGAAGTAAAGAGTTTAGAAATGAATTCTGTAACGTTTGTTACAGATGATATATGAATTTTTTTGATAATGAACTCATACGAGATGTCAATGTAAGAGTTGTAAATGATATAAAGGTAAGATTTATAAAGATGTGTATATATGTTTTGGAAAAAATATTTATATTAGACTGTTAAAGACAGTTATTATGAATTAAAACAAATATAGTATTGAAAACAAGTTTTGAAGAATTTTACAAAGGATTCTATTTTTAATGGAATCGAAGCTCGGGGATAATGTTATAAGGGACCAGTAAAGGTTAATAGAGAATTATTGTAATAAAAGTTTACTTAATAATTTGTTAAGTAAACAGTGTTGAGATTTAAATAAGGTTTTCCAATGAAAACGTATGGTTAATAAACTTCTATCTATTCTTAAGATATGAATGTTATTGATCAAGGTCTGAGAGGTAAATAAAATACCCTAACTTGAACGACTTCACAATTTTCGAAGAACAATATTAGTTTATAAACGAGAGTAATTGAGGGAAACATAAGTCATGATTTCCGTATATAATATTGTAAACTGTATTCGAAAAGTTTATAAGTAAATGAAATGATTTTTAAGAATATTCTTATTTATAATAAGAAGTAAAAGATAAACTCCAAATATTGGAAGATTTTAAGAATATAATTAATAGGTGTTTAATTAAAGAGGCCAAGTAATGTCGATTACTGAATCAGTGAACTCATTTTATTTCACGACTATTTATTTGATAATTAAATAACCGACTATCAAATCTGGCCAATACGATTGTTGGAACAGAAACACCAGGATCGAATTTATATTTGAAAACCATTCCGAACCAGCACATTCGTGAAGATGCAAATTGAAGATGGAGCAAATTGAAGACCGTTGATCTTCATAAGAGGAAGAAGTACTTGTTGAATTCCTCTGGTTTAGTGGCCAGAGATATTTCAATAGTGATTCTGTCGTGAGTGAAATCTTCGGATTGCAAGGACTACTCGCTACTGATCCTTGGGGTGATACCTATATAGGATGTGGTAGGAGGGTGCCTTCGGTTAATTTTGTTCCTGGATGACTTATATGGACGGATGTCTGACAGATTATTTCTTTAAAATCATGTATATTGGTTTTTACGAATGTATATTTTTGTGGACGTCAATTAGTGATTTGATGGATCTGACGATGTGGCATTCAAAGTGAATAGAGATGTGTTGTTCTGAAGGATAAGCCAGATGTTCTAAATGAAATGAAATTTATTTATTTATTTATCAATAAATGTATTTAATAAATTTTGACCTCAAGCCTCATCAACCGGGAAATGGCATAAAATCGGGTAGGTTGCATGGCTTGATGGGTTGCACCCATCAAAAGGGTATATCATTACCTGATCTGGTGAAATCAAATGCCTTCGGTTGTCCCTTTTATTTTTATATGTATGCTATATGTTTGGTGGGCTAGCCCCCAACCGTGGTAATGATATATTCAATACTCTCAAGCAAAGTGAGGGGTCGGTCATGTTTAGCGGGTTTGCAAGATGTTCTTATTGAATCCACAATGTATTAATCTCCAGAGGTACAATGTCGGAAGGTGGTCCCATACCTCGCCATAGTTGGAAATCCATTCTCTAGTAAGTGCCCGTTGTTTTAATTATACACTATATATGTAGAGCGTGAGATGCAAGTGTTCTTCTAGATTGATATTTATTTGTATTTAGACACCATTATAATATCAGAAAAGACATTGATTTCAAAAATGTTTTGGGTTATCGTAAGGTAAAAACCGTCCTTATTTATGTGTGGATTTGGTCTTACGATTATCCTTTTCTTTCGAAAAGATTTTGGACTTTAAAAATCAGGTTGTGTGATACCTTTAAACTTAGTGTGTTTTTATCACTCTGGTTCACCAGACTGACCTATCATTTGAAATGCTCGGGTTAGACCGGGTTGTACAGGTTCAGATTATCGGGTGTGCGAAGTCCAGAGACAAGCTGGAGAAGTCCATACGTATGATATATGGTTGTTATTCCAATGTGTATGTTGTATATGAGGACAGGATGTTATAACTGTCCAGATGTGTTGATGTACTCTGATGATTGTAAGTATATTTTTCAAAGCTATCAGTAAAGATCTATTTTACATTATAATTTGTTCCTCTGCGATGTGAGATTTTGAGGTTGTGTTAGTTCTTCTTCTTCTATTCTAATATTTATTTATTTCTTATCTCACACTCTAATTTCTCTCTAATAACGTTCCTATGTTTTCAATGCTTGAATGGTCGGCATGAGCTTTCATGTCGATTTTCGAGGTCGAAAATTCATGGGGCCGTTACAGACCTATAGTTTATTGTTCCCCACCAAAATCTGGGTGCCCATAATGTTTGCATGGGAAACTAGTAGTTTAGTTTGCTGGTTCAGTTGCATAGTTGGATTCAGATCGAAGCTAGAGTCCAGTTTGGTTTTACTTCTTCCGTTGAAATTTTTTTGTTCCCGCTGATCTTTTGGTATACTATGATTTATTTGTAACTCTAATGTAAAATTTTTGTAATGAAATGAAAAGTTCTTTTTTTGTGTTCAAATATGTATGTACTCATAACTATTTGTCTTTATGAACGATTTAAGTTGGTTTAATTACCGGCGAGAATCGAGAAAAAAGGTGGGTCGTTACATGTGGTAATAGAGCTTTGGTTTATACAAAGCTATAGGGTACGAAATATTTGAACAAAGGATAGGGCTCATCAAAGTTATAATATCTCATTAGAGATAGGGTTAGAAATACCCTAGAATGAGATTCTGGAGTATTATGTTTAAGAGAGCGTATTTTGAAAATATAAACTATTTTGAAATTAAAGAAATCATTTTGGAAAGAGTAATTATTTTGAAATATAATTCATGATATGAGTTTTGAGTATATTATTGGACATCGATAATTGGACTATCGAGTATATAAGGATTTTAAATATACGCCTAGCTAACGTATATACGAAGTCTAATATATACTGGACAGATATAGAATCACACTCTAGTCACCCGGAAATGATTCTGCTGATTGATCGATCATCATCAGATATTTATTTTCGAGATTTTCGAAAGTGAGATGACTATATGATCCCAAGTGAAATGCCAGGAAATACTTCAAACTATTAGATAAACATTTGATTTTTTTTATAAATTCAAGTAAAATGTTTTGATATATTAATATGAATTGGAATAGAAAAGAAAAAGTTAAATAAGTAATGTATTCCTTGTTTGTAGAGTATAATTTGAATTCGCACATAAATTATGATGTAATAAGGAATAATGAATGTTTGAAAATAAATTATATCTCTTCGCTCGTTGGTGCGTTTGTTGCCTTGACCTGCCATGATCTTTTGCTTATCATCTCTTCGGTCTCTCTATGCTATAAATCTTGAAACCGTGCAATTCTTGAACCCTTTTTTTTGCCTTGTTTGACAAATCTAAGGACAAGATGTATTAATAACATAATGTCGGATTTGGAGATAAGTATTCTGAAGTATTATTAACATTGAATTTTGCAAACGGTTGACAAATGAATTTTGAGGTATTGAATTTATCTAAGATACTATGTTTTGGAAAACGAGATTTACAAGGTAAAAGGTTTCAAGTTATTTTTCGACTATTCGAATAATGTAAATTTTCGAGCAGAATTTAAATATTTAAAACTAGAATGAATAAAATCGTATACTTGATGCAAATGATTTGAAATCTATTTTCACAAAAACTTGATACGACTTATAAATTGAAATGGTTTATAAAATGTATGATTTAAATATTTGCAAACTTGAATTCGTACAATACTTGATTTAAGTTAAATTGATTTGCAAATTCATCGAATTTGATTTCTAATTATCAAAAGGTGTTTCCAAGTTACTTGGATATGGCAAATTTTTATAAATCGATAAACATAGAAATTTCGATGACTAAAAATCCCAATATTGTGAAATGTTTAGAAATGACAATAATATTTTAATGTATTTATAAATTATTGTTGTGAAACGATTTATAACTTGGGGATGTAAAATGAAATGATTCGGTACTCGGATTCGAGTAACCAATGACTAAAGAAAGGTATGACATCTAGAGAGACATTATTTATTTATATCGATATGCGCGTGGGCTGTGCCTAGTGGCCTTATCATTGGGAGAAACCTCTCGACTTGGAACATAAATGTTTTATGTCGTTTATCATAAAATATTTGAAATTTTCGAAATTGTTTTGGTTTTGAAACCCCAAAGAAAGTATGATTTCGATATAAAAAGGATATAGAGTATTTCAGATGTTTTGAAAATAAACTGGGGATTTCGAGTCGAAGAAATCACTTTGATTTCAAGTTTAATTAAAATTAGATTTTGATAAAAATAGTTTTGAAGAGGTTTAAATTCTATTGTTTATTTTATTTATTTAAATATAGTACTATATAAGTGTTGTTAAATATATATATATATATATACAGGTATAATTTTACCGATCTCTCCTTTTCGAGGACGAAAAGTTTTAGGGAAGGAGATTGTAATGATCCAAGATTTTCAACATTTTATTATTTGACATTAACTTTGATTTTCAGAATATATATTTAATTTAATCAGGTAAATTACAAATATTTATTTAATAATCTTTTATAATTTAGTTTGAATAAATATTAGTTGAAATTTTAAGGATATGTTTGAATTTTTAAGATTTTTACAAGTAATGAGACTATTTAATTTTTATAATATATGGATTTTGCAAAGTATAATGATTTTACTAATTTATTTCGGATATTAAGATTTATATTGATTATATTTCAAAGATATAAATTTCATAAATATTTAACACTAGGTAAGATATCTGTATGTATAATTTTAAAAAATATTATTTTGGGTAATATATATATTATTTTGACAACTTATAAAATTTTGTAGAGGTTGGTTAAGCATTTATTTAGTTAAGAGATAATGTTCGCTTTGAAAAAAATACGATTCCTAATTGGGCAAATAGTCAAACAAACAATTTGCAATTCAAACGATCAGAAACTTGGAAATAAAATTATAAATAAATATCGGTTTCAAATAACCATTCAGATTTTGAACGCGTAGTTTTAAATATTTTATAGAATTTTTCCTGTAATTTTTATTTTGGAAAATAAGCATTATTTTTCTAACATATTTTAGGCAACTGTGGTCTTTTTGACACTTTACAGAAATAGTCGATCGGTCTATTTTATTACTATTTTGGGATCGTGGCACATTACTGATGATAGTGTTAGTTCGTAGTCGTTGCTGTCGATAATTTAAAAGCAAATGAAATTGGGAAATAATATTTGGTGATTTAACTTATTTTGTTTTCTCGTACACATATTTAGGGGATGAATTCTTAATATTTGAAATGTTCGTATAAGGATGAAATGTGTATATTTGATTCAATAAATCCAAATGTTCCACTTGTAACGTGGTGAGATTTCAACCAACACGTGTAGTGTGTTTTCTGTAATCACCTACATATTATTTCTTTCATACGTCTTCTCCCTGAAGCTCAGATTTTAGGCTTCTCTCAAAAGCAAACTGTCGAAGTTTCAAATTCAACTATGGAAAAAAGGGTTAAGCAAGATCGACAAAAGTCTCTTCCTCCACGTAACTCTCCTCTGAACAGTGCATGTGCTCCTCTCTACTGTCCCTTCCTTATTTCAGTTTCATGCCAACATTTGTCAGTCAGCCTTTCTCCACAAACATCAGCCTTCCTTTTGTTTGCCCATGTAACTCCCCTTAGCAGCCATCACCGGCCATGCATGTCCTGTAAATAATTTTCCATGAACCTTGGAGTCCACTGTATCCACCCTGCACACATGTAAAGACCCGCAACTTCCCTGTAAAGGAAAGCGTCGGATAGTTCGAGAACAAACCACAATATAACGCATACAGAAGAACATTTCATTGTATATTACAACAATGCATCAGATTACAAGAATATACAAAGTATAAATGAATATTACACAGAAATATCAGAGATTTAAATTACATTTAAATACATCGCAGCGGAAAATAATACAATACACAACTAGAAGTAGATATACGGATACAAAGCTTTCCGGATATCGTTCCAGCTGTAAACCAGGATCCTGTGAATATAAATCTGCAAAACCAAAACTACTAGCTGCCCGTGTCAAAATAGGGGCACCCAGAGTTTAGGTTAAAACAATAAACTCCAGGTCAGTCATGGGACTGGTGTGAGAACTAAAACAGTTAATCTTTATTTTTAAAGCTAGGTAAATCAAGGGACCACGCCGTATAACACGGAACGGGTTTCCTCCCAAGAATACCAGTGCATAAAACAAACAGCGCAATGCTAAATAAAGAAAAATGAAGCTGTTATAAGACCCAGGTCCTATCACACAATGCAACGCAAGCCGGGGGATAGGGTTTTCCCTTATAACAGCCAAAGAATGCTTGATACGTTTTAAAACAAATCATTTGATACTATAATAAGTGTATAGTGTATAAAACAACTTCAAATCATAAGTATCAATCATAGGAGGCATGGGTACCATATATCATGTCGCCATACTAGTTTTACAATTGAAACCGCAAATGTCACGTATTTGAAAATTGGATTTCCGTCTATGAACCGAGGCAAAAGATAGTCCTCAACCGATTCGAGACAATCTAGCCCATGTCTCAGGTCAGAGTTCGAGTGACCTTGGAGCGACAGGGCCGGTCCACCGATGTGGATTAAACTTAAACCCTGAACATGCGTTCCCCCGCCCTTTGGGGCGTAAATGAGCCAATCAAATGACTCCATCGGTTCGAGAACGACCGATCAATCCGAGGCGCCTCGCAACAGCAACAACCACATAAGTCAAACTCGTCAGGGCGTGTAAAACCACTGACGCCACTTTTTATCTAGAAGGAAACGCATGCCCTCCCTGAGGTCCGTCTCCCGTTTTTGGTTCATACCTTGTGTGAAACACGCGAGGTAAACGTTACACAAAGCTACGCCACAAAGGCCGTGCTTTGATCATCACCACAAGACTTTGCTTTTCAACAGAAGCCTCGATCAATTGCCACTTAGGCATGCCACACAGGCAATTCACTCCATGCGTTTGATATCCATCAATATATAACCCCTGAGCTCGTACGTCTCAGAGAAGGGCGTTAAGCAAGAGAATAAATTCTCCGCCGCCAAACAGATATATATTTAATAGAGATCAATCACACGGACTAAAATCCAATGTCAGACACACAGTCCATTTACAAGTCCGTTCTGGGTCTGAACGAAACCGGAGGCACCTAGTACCCCGCATATCCATCGATCTCCAAGTACGTCTGGACGATCACCAACTGTTTCCATCTTCTTGGGTGTACAGCCCAATCAAGATCATCAGTTATCACCCAAACGACGTGAAGACCTCCGGTCTTCGACCATCGTCTTCATCTTCGACTTATCGTCGTATCAGTTATTCAGAATGGGATAAACCCGGTCTTTCCGAATAACTCGCGTATATATTATAAAAGTGTTACACAAACACAACATACGCCTCATTCCAATTCATTAGTCACTAACCGTAAATTAATCAAGAGAATAATTCCCCAAATATTAACCCCGAAGGCCGAAACCAACATCAGATCAATATCCAGAAAACCATTCTGCTTGGCCAACCGACAGTTAGTTTCTAAATTTCACATTCATAGGGAAAGATTCCCATTAATTTTATCAAAGATAAATTCCTTGAATTTATTCTTTAATCCATTTGTGAATATCAATTCAAACTAGTCGGGATTAGCGAACCTTACCGAAGTAATCATTTGTTTTAATTTCCCAATCCCAACCTATTCATCCCATGAAGTAAAACTGGTAATACTTCATATCTAACACCACAGTGTTATCGGTAAATTCAATTACCATTTCACGTTCAAATCTAATTAAAGATTTAACTATCGCCTGGAGCAAAACTGGTGATACTCCATTTCGATTATTTCAATCTAATTAAAGATTCATTAAAACTCCACTTAGTTTTAATCTTTGACTGGGTTAAAGAATCAGTGTCATTTAAAAACACGGTTCACGATAAACCCAAAAACACATTCCATTAATTATCGGGTTAAAGAACAAGTGTTATTTAAAACACTGTTCACGATCAACCCAAAAATCAATATCAATTCAATTCCAATTAAATATCGTTTAATTGGTACACTTCATTAAATCTAAATAAAAAGATTTAATCATTTCTCTACTGGGTTCAAGAACAGTGTTAGTGAAGACACCATTCACGACAAACCCAAATCACATTTGATATTAAATACAAGGCTCTGAATAGAAAATATCCCGGCTTATATTCAATATCAAATTCTACGATTAACAAATGTCGTATTGGAAATAACGATATAAATATCTATATCTTTCAAATTTCCATAACAACACCTGTATAATCACGAATTTCAACATCGAAATATTCCGAAGACAATTTCGATTCAAATCCATTCCAATGCAATCATTGGAAATTTTGGTTATTTTTAAAACCCTTTTCGAATTCAATTTATTTATTTAAAAATAAATAGAATTATAATTCTAGTTCAAAACTAGCTCAATTCGATAAAAATCTATTTTTATCTTTTCAAATATGGAGTTTTTCATCCCAATTCTTTCTAAATCATTTCTTATGATTTTACACAAATTATTACTATTTTTAATAATTTTATCAAGGCCCGTACAGTCGATTTCCATCAATGGCCATCGAACTGCACTTATAGCGACCTTTTTCGAATTTGATTTGGACATAATTCCAAATCCAACCGTTAGATTTCAAATTTCTAACATTCATTAGAAAGCTCTTTTCGATACGAACCCAACGGTTCCGGTTTTAGGAGAATCCGACGGTCGGATCTCCCGTAATGTCCGTTTGAAATAAATGGTCGAAATTCGCGAACTGCCGCGGCGCGGCGCGTTCTATTCAGGCCATTATATTATATATATAATATATATAATATATACTTCGTCGATTTCTATTTAAAACGAATTGTATAAATAGTTTTGAATTCGTTTCAAAAATATTTTCAACTTCCTTTTCAATTCAAATCACAATTGAATTCTTCTTTATAAATTCGTTTTAAAATTCATTTCTATTCAATTCAAATTTCAATTCAATTTGAATTCGTTTTCAATTCAATTCATTTCGAAATCGTTTTCAATTCATTTCATTTCGAAATCGTTTTCAATTCACTTTGAATTCGTTTTCAATTCAATTCATTTCGAAATCGTTTCCAATTCAATTCATTTCGAAATCGTTTTCAATTCACTTTGAATTCGTTTTCAATTCAATTCATTTCGAAATCGTTTTCAATTCAATTCATTTCAAAATGAATAAAATTGATATAAATATCGTTCGCATCAAAATGGCGTCAAACTAATCAACACGACTTCATAAATTTCTATTTTCAAATATTCTATTTCAAATGTTTCTTTTTCAAAATAGTTGTTATTATCAAAATATTTCGTTCAACACATGACCAATCTCAATGAATGAGTACTGTCAACACATGAACTTTTATTTTATGATATTCTTTATTTTTCAAATTGGAATAAGGCCCAATCAATTACCATATAAAGTTAATTATATGGATTTTTATACGACACATGTATATCATAGCATTGAAAAATAATCAACCATCAACCAAAGTGCACTACACTGTATAAGCATCAAATATAGATATTCAACGCTTATAACAGCCTGTCAATCAATCGATCGACACATTTAATCAATCAGGATGAGTGAACTTCAAATTTCATCCCAACACCCGTGTGGGGTTTCAAACAATCAAACGCATATTTTATTTGTGCAGTTGGGCGATGTGTAAAATTTATCGTCCCAATCAATGTCATTCAAATAGGTGTACATAAACAAACCTTCTGGTTTGTAAATGAATATTTATTTTATTCACTTCACGTAAAAAAAAAATCATATTTTTAACGATAAAATATTTTATCTCAAAATATGAATTCCTATTCAATTCATTTATTCAATAAAAATGATATTTTTATTTTTCTAACATATTTTAGAAAATTTCGGCGGCATAACGGCACGATACTAGAAACGGGACAAGGCCTAGCCTAATCCCCGGTCTAGTGAAGGCCCACGCCATTCACACATCAATCATATCAATTTCAATTATGCAAACCACAAAATTTGGAGTAAGAGTCTAACCTAGCCTTACTCCTTCGCCTTATAACGGCGCACGTCTAATCCTAACCAATTTATCGATTCGATTTTTCACACCACAAACCACATTCAAATCAATATCGCACTCAATCACTAAACAGCCAAACAAACAAGTCCATGGTCTGTGGACGATTGTGTCGGGTGCTACTAAGCACCGTCTGCATCCTAGTATATATATATATATAACTAGAATAATAAATTGAAAGGTGAGAAATTCTCACATATAGCTATCCTAGCTCCCCGGCACTTCATTTGCAGAAGTCTTCGTCGTTTCGCCTTTTTGTCACCTTCGTTGCTGCTTTCACTACATACGTAAAAATCACATTTTTACTTCGCTATTCAATATATAAAAAAAATCGAATTTTCTATCGAAGTTCAATATATAAAAATTCTATTTTTCTATCGAAGTTCAATATATAAAAATCGAATTTTTACTTTTCTATAAAAAATCTGTTTTTATACCTTTCTATAAAAAAATTCAGTTTTTAAATTATGTTAAAATCAGTTTCTAAGTTATGACAAAATCAGTTTTAATACTTTTTAAAATTTACAGTTTTAAACTAAAATCAATTTTCAGTTTTAACCTAAAATCAATTTTCAGTTTTAACCTAAAATCAATTTTCAGTTTTTATCTAAAATCAGTTTTCAGTTTTTTTTTAAAAAATCCTATTTAATTTTAAACTCTAAAATAAAAATAAAATAAAAGTAAAAATAGGAATGCTTACCGTATGCGAAGAGGGGGGGGCATCGGCTTCGTCGAGGGGGGGGGCTTCGATTCGCGACTGGGGTCTCGCGATTGGAGATGGGGGGTTTCGGGACTGGAGGAGAGGCCGGAGGGGAAGGCGCGCAAAAAGGGGGGGTTGCGGTCACCTCCGACGATCGCCAGGCGCGAGCTCTTCCGCCTTCTTCCCTTATTCTTTTTTTTTTTTTTATTGAATCGGTTTTCTGATTGAAAAGTAAAGGGGGGGGCCTGGTTAAGGGAGGAGTTTATTTTTTTTTATATATATTTATTTATTTTCAACCCTAAATGTTGACTTTTAATTCGAACACCTAACGAGACCCAACGACTGTCGCCCCTAGCTAAATACCCCCATTCCGAACACAATGGAATATGTTTCGCAAGCTGATTCGATTGTTACAATCAGTTTCCTTTTGAATTTTCATTTAAATCACTATATTGAATTTTAAACGTACATTTCAAATTACCAGGGTCACATACGGACTCGAAAAATTCTCGAAAAATATTTTCTAGCTTCGTATTGACGATACGGTCCTAACAAAACTAGTTTCGTCGAATTCTGAGACCGTTTGAAAAATGGCCAATTTCCAGTCGATTAAAATCAACTGAAACTGGTCAAACGCATTTTCCTTTGCCACGCTCACATTTTGATTCGAAAAATTATGAAATTTGAAACCTAGCAATAACTTTACACTGCAGACCCAACAAAAGTGGTTTCGTCGAAATCCGAGGTCGTTTGCAAAATTGCTATTTTTAAGGGCCTTATATATATAAAAATATATATAAATTCCACAGCGACTATTTCTAATTTTCAACTGGACATATCTCATCATTTATAAAGTGAAATCTCAGTTTCTCAACTTCGTTGGAAAGATATCATCAATTAGATCCTAATGTTTTTGGTTTCACAAAAATCCGGATTGTTTTGCACCCGGTACATTCAATTGAAGTTTGAAATCGAATTATCGAACTACCGCGCCATTTTTAATTCTATTTATAATTATATATAAATATTTATATTCTAACGACGACGCGTATAAATATATACGTTCGAATTCTATTCAAAATAAATTTCTCGTCGATATTATTTAAAATAATCTATTTTAAATAATCAAAATTCGCTAAAATTGCCAAAATAAAAATTTCAAACTGGCTCGCATTTTACGGGTTGTTACAATCTCCCCCACTTAAAACTTTTCGTCCCCGAAAAGGAACAAAGTCGAAAGTGGTTTGATTATTGAACTCCATGATCGATCAGGCTTCCGTTCTCCAACTTTTCAGTTTCTGAGAATTTTCAAAATTTCAAAAATTTGGCTAACACCCTAAATTTTCGAAAAATTTCGCCATAACCTCCCCTGCACCGGGAGCATCGGGGAATTTCAAATAGCTTCCCCGGTCCTTCAGATCTCAAAAAGAAAAAGAAAAAGCCAAGCGGCTAGCCAATAGGCTCACAAAATCATCATCACCCAAACAAAACAGGAAATTATGTAGTAAACATGTACCTATTTGTCGGGCAAACAAATTTTATTCTCTGCTCTAGCCTCCTTGCTATGACCTGTTCAAAGATATATATGTATATGCAAGCAAATGCAACCAATTTTCAATATAATTCAATATTTGGTTCAATTAGGCATAATGGTTCAAAATTAGCAAACAAATGAACAAACAACCCAAACATCAATCAATTAGTGAATTTAACGTTTCAAATTCATAATTTTGATACATATACAGAAAATCTTGTTTTTGATGCCAATTCACAACAAAGTGTTCTAGCTATATAAGATTTGGTTCTCACACCAGTCTAATAGGAAATATATAGTTATCACACCTTCGTTACTCGAACATGAATACTAATGACGACTAGTCAATCATCAGAATCATCTTCGGGCCACTAGAGTATGATTCTATATCTATCTAGTATATTAAAACTTCGAATACACGCGGATCAGACGTATACGCAAAATCTATATATACTGGACTGTCCAACTCAATATAAATAGATAATCAAATACGAATAATCGATTTAAATTTTCAAAACAAAATTTGTTTTCATTTTCAAAAATATACTCTTCACACTCGTTCTAGGATACTACTGGTCCCATCTCTAACGAGTCATTCTAATTGGATATTGCTAATCCAATATCTGATGAATTCTTTCGTATGGTTCTAATGTGCCTTGTTCTCGAGCTCTGTAAACCAAAGCTCTGATACCAACTGTGAAGACCCGCAACTTCCCTGTAAAGGAAAGCGTCGGATAGTTCGAGAACAAACCACAATATAACGCATACAGAAGAACATTTCATTGTATATTACAACAATGCATCAGATTACAAGAATATACAAAGTATAAATGAATATTACACAGAAATATCAGAGATTTAAATTACATTTAAATACATCGCAGCGGAAAATAATACAATACACAACTAGAAGTAGATATACGGATACAAAGCTTTCCGGATATCGTTCCAGCTGTAAACCAGGATCCTGTGAATATAAATCTGCAAAACCAAAACTACTAGCTGCCCGTGTCAAAATAGGGGCACCCAGAGTTTAGGTTAAAACAATAAACTCCAGGTCAGTCATGGGACTGGTGTGAGAACTAAAACAGTTAATCTTTATTTTTAAAGCTAGGTAAATCAAGGGACCACGCCGTATAACACGGAACGGGTTTCCTCCCAAGAATACCAGTGCATAAAACAAACAGCGCAATGCTAAATAAAGAAAAATGAAGCTGTTATAAGACCCAGGTCCTATCACACAATGCAACGCAAGCCGGGGGATAGGGTTTTCCCTTATAACAGCCAAAGAATGCTTGATACGTTTTAAAACAAATCATTTGATACTATAATAAGTGTATAGTGTATAAAACAACTTCAAATCATAAGTATCAATCATAGGAGGCATGGGTACCATATATCATGTCGCCATACTAGTTTTACAATTGAAACCGCAAATGTCACGTATTTGAAAATTGGATTTCCGTCTATGAACCGAGGCAAAAGATAGTCCTCAACCGATTCGAGACAATCTAGCCCATGTCTCAGGTCAGAGCTCGAGTGACCTTGGAGCGACAGGGCTGGTCAACCTATGTGGATTAAACTTAAACCCTGAACATGCGTTCCCCCGCCCTTTGGGGCGTAAATGAGCCAATCAAATGACTCCATCGGTTCGAGAACGACCGATCAATCCGAGGCGCCTCACAACAGCAACAACCACATAAGTCAAACTCGTCAGGGCGTGTAAAACCACTGACGCCACTTTTTATCTAGAAGGAAACGCATGCCCTCCCTGAGGTCCGTCTCCCGTTTTTGGTTCATACCTGGTGTGAAACACGCGAGGTAAACGTTACACAAAGCTACGCCACAAAGGCCGTGCTTTGATCATCACCACAAGACTTTTCTTTTCAACAGAAGCCTCGATCAATTGCCACTTAGGCATGCCACACAGGCAATTCACTCCATGCGTTTGATATCCATCAATATATAACCCCTGAGCTCGTACGTCTCAGAGAAGGGCGTTAAGCAAGAGAATAAATTCTCCGCCGCCAAACAGATATATATTTAATAGAGATCAATCACACGGACTAAAATCCAATGTCAGACACACAGTCCATTTACAAGTCCGTTCTGGGTCTGAACGAAACCGGAGGCACCTAGTACCCCGCATATCCATCGATCTCCAAGTACGTCTGGACGATCACCAACTGTTTCCATCTTCTTGGGTGTACAGCCCAATCAAGATCATCAGTTATCACCCAAACGACGTGAAGACCTCCGGTCTTCGACCATCGTCTTCATCTTCGACTTATCGTCGTATCAGTTATTCAGAATGGGATAAACCCGGTCTTTCCGAATAACTCGCGTATATATTATAAAAGTGTTACACAAACACAACATACGCCTCATTCCAATTCATTAGTCACTAACCGTAAATTAATCAAGAGAATAATTCCCCAAATATTAACCACGAAGGCCGAAACCAACATCAGATCAATATCCAGAAAACCATTCTGCTTGGCCAACCGACAGTTAGTTTCTAAATTTCACATTCATAGGGAAAGATTCCCATTAATTTTATCAAAGATAAATTCCTTGAATTTATTCTTTAATCCATTTGTGAATATCAATTCAAACTAGTCGGGATTAGCGAACCTTACCAAAGTAATCATTTGTTTTAATTTCCCAATCCCAACCTATTCATCCCATGAAGTAAAACTGGTAATACTTCATATCTAACACCACAGTGTTATCGGTAAATTCAATTACCATTTCACGTTCAAATCTAATTAAAGATTTAACTATCGCCTGGAGCAAAACTGGTGATACTCCATTTCGATTATTTCAATCTAATTAAAGATTCATTAAAACTCCACTTAGTTTTAATCTTTGACTGGGTTAAAGAATCAGTGTCATTTAAAAACACGGTTCACGATAAACCCAAAAACACATTCCATTAATTATCGGGTTAAAGAACAAGTGTTATTTAAAACACTGTTCACGATCAACCCAAAAATCAATATCAATTCAATTCCAATTAAATATCGTTTAATTGGTACACTTCATTAAATCTAAATAAAAAGATTTAATCATTTCTCTACTGGGTTCAAGAACAGTGTTAGTGAAGACACAATTCACGACAAACCCAAATCACATTTGATATTAAATACAAGGCTCTGAATAGAAAATATCCCGGCTTATATTCAATATCAAATTCTACGATTAACAAATGTCGTATTGGAAATAACGATATAAATATCTATATCTTTCAAATTTCCATAACAACACCTGTATAATCACGAATTTCAACATCGAAATATTCCGAAGACAATTTCGATTCAAATCCATTCCAATGCAATCATTGGAAATTTTGGTTATTTTTAAAACCCTTTTCGAATTCAATTTATTTATTTAAAAATAAATAGAATTATAATTCTAGTTCAAAACTAGCTCAATTCGATAAAAATCTATTTTTATCTTTTCAAATATGGAGTTTTTCATCCCAATTCTTTCTAAATCATTTCTTATGATTTTACACAAATTATTACTATTTTTAATAATTTTATCAAGGCCCGTACAGTCGATTTCCATCAATGGCCATCGAACTGCACTTATAGCGACCTTTTTCGAATTTGATTTGGACATAATTCCAAATCCAACCGTTAGATTTCAAATTTCTAACATTCATTAGAAAGCTCTTTTCGATACGAACCCAACGGTTCCGGTTTTAGGAGAATCCGACGGTCGGATCTCCCGTAATGTCCGTTTGAAATAAATGGTCGAAATTCGCGAACTGCCGCGGCGCGGCGCGTTCTATTCAGGCCATTATATTATATATATAATATATATAATATATACTTCATCGATTTCTATTTAAAACGAATTGTATAAATAGTTTTGAATTCGTTTCAAAAATATTTTCAACTTCCTTTTCAATTCAAATCACAATTGAATTCTTCTTTATAAATTCGTTTTAAAATTCATTTCTATTCAATTCAAATTTCAATTCAATTTGAATTCGTTTTCAATTCAATTCATTTCGAAATCGTTTTCAATTCAATTCATTTCATTTCGAAATCGTTTTCAATTCACTTTGAATTCGTTTTCAATTCAATTCATTTCGAAATCGTTTTCAATTCAATTCATTTCGAAATCGTTTTCAATTCACTTTGAATTCGTTTTCAATTCAATTCATTTCGAAATCGTTTTCAATTCAATTCATTTCAAAATGAATAAAATTGATATAAATATCGTTCACGTCAAAATGGCGTCAAACTAATCAACACGACTTCATAAATTTCTATTTTCAAATATTATATTTCAAATGTTTCTTTTTCAAAATAGTTGTTATTATCAAAATATTTCGTTCAACACATGACCAATCTCAATGAATGAGTACTGTCAACACATGAACTTTTATTTTATGATATTCTTTATTTTTCAAATTGGAATGAGGCCCAATCAATTACCATATAAAGTTAATTATATGGATTTTTATACGACACATGTATATCATAGCATTGAAAAATAATCAACCATCAACCAAAGTACACTACACTGTATAAGCATCAAATATAGATATTCAACGCTTATAACAGCCTGTCAATCAATCGATCGACACATTTAATCAATCAGGATGAGTGAACTTCAAATTTCATCCCAACACCCGTGTGGGGTTTCAAACAATCAAACGCATATTTTATTTGTGCAGTTGGGCGATGTGTAAAATTTATCGTCCCAATCAATGTCATTCAAATAGGTGTACATAAACAAACCTTCTGGTTTGTAAATGAATATTTATTTTATTCACTTCACGTAAAAAAAAAAAATCATATTTTTAACGATAAAATATTTTATCTCAAAATATGAATTCCTATTCAATTCATTTATTCAATAAAAATGATATTTTTATTTTTCTAACATATTTTAGAAAATTTCGGCGGCATAACGGCACGATACTAGAAACGGGACAAGGCCTAGCCTAATCCCCGGTCTAGTGAAGGCCCACGCCATTCACACATCAATCATATCAATTTCAATTTTGCAAACCACAAAATTTGGAGTAAGAGTCTAACCTAGCCTTACTCCTTCGCCTTATAACGGCGCACGTCTAATCCTAACCAATTTATCGATTCGATTTTTCACACCACAAACCACATTCAAATCAATATCGCACTCAATCACTAAACAGCCAAACAAACAAGTCCATGGTCTGTAGACGATTGTGTCGGGTGCTACTAAGCACCGTCTGCATCCTAGTATATATATATATATAACTAGAATAATAAATTGAAAGGTGAGAAATTCTCACATATAGCTATCCTAGCTCCCCGGCACTTCATTTGCAGAAGTCTTCGTCGTTTCGCCTTTTTGTCACCTTCGTTGCTGCTTTCACTACATACGTAAAAATCACATTTTTACTTCGCTATTCAATATATAAAAAAAATCGAATTTTCTATCGAAGTTCAATATATAAAAATTCTATTTTTCTATCGAAGTTCAATATATAAAAATCGAATTTTTACTTTTCTATAAAAAATCTGTTTTTATACCTTTCTATAAAAAAATTCAGTTTTTAAATTATGTTAAAATCAGTTTCTAAGTTATGACAAAATCAGTTTTAATACTTTTTAAAATTTACAGTTTTAAACTAAAATCAATTTTCAGTTTTAACCTAAAATCAATTTTCAGTTTTAACCTAAAATCAATTTTCAGTTTTAACCTAAAATCAATTTTCAGTTTTTATCTAAAATCAGTTTTCAGTTTTTTTTTAAAAATCCTATTTAATTTTAAACTCTAAAATAAAAATAAAATAAAAGTAAAAATAGGAATGCTTACCGTATGCGAAGAGGGGGGGGCATCGGCTTCGTCGAGGGGGGGGCTTCGATTCGCGACTGGGGTCTCTCGATTGGAGATGGGGGGTTTCGGGACTGGAGGAGAGGCCGGAGGGGAAGGCGCGCAAAAAGGGGGGGGGGGTTGCGGTCACCTCCGACGATCGCCAGGCGCGAGCTCTTCCGCCTTCTTCCCTTATTCTTTTTTTTTTTATTGAATCGGTTTTCTGATTGAAAAGTAAAGGGGGGGGGCCTGGTTAAGGGAGGGGTTTTTTTTTTTTTTATATATTTATTTATTTTCAACCCTAAATGTTGACTTTTAATTCGAACACCTAACGAGACCCAACGACTGTCGCCCCTAGCTAAATACCCCCATTCCGAACACAATGGAATATGTTTCGCAAGCTGATTCGATTGTTACAATCAGTTTCCTTTTGAATTTTCATTTAAATCACTATATTGAATTTTAAACGTACATTTCAAATTACCGGGGTCACATACGGACTCGAAAAATTCTCGAAAAATATTTTCTAGCTTCGTATTGACGATACGGTCCTAACAAAACTAGTTTCGTCGAATTCTGAGACCGTTTGAAAAATGGCCAATTTCCAGTCGATTAAAATCAACTGAAACTGGTCAAACGCATTTTCCTTTGCCACACTCACATTTTGATTCGAAAAATTATGAAATTTGAAACCTAGCAATAACTTTACACTGCAGACCCAACAAAAGTGGTTTCGTCGAAATCCGAGGTCGTTTGCAAAATTGCTATTTTTAAGGGCCTTATATATATAAAAATATATATAAATTCCACAGCGACTATTTCTAATTTTCAACTGGACATATCTCATCATTTATAAAGTGAAATCTCAGTTTCTCAACTTCGTTGGAAAGATATCATCAATTAGATCCTAATGTTTTTGGTTTCACAAAAATCCGGATTGTTTTGCACCCGGTACATTCAATTGAAGTTTGAAATCGAATTATCGAACTACCGCGCCATTTTTAATTCTATTTATAATTATATATAAATATTTATATTCTAACGACGACGCGTATAAATATATACGTTCGAATTCTATTCAAAATAAATTTCTCGTCGATATTATTTAAAATAATCTATTTTAAATAATCAAAATTCGCTAAAATTGCCAAAATAAAAATTTCAAACTGGCTCGCATTTTACGGGTTGTTACAACACACATGCATCTCTCGCCCTTCTCCTTTAAACTCCATTCGAACTCCAGATTCAGAAAGAATAGCATACCCAGAGCCTAGAAAGTAGGGAAACTCCTAAATCATCTACGATCCATACTTCATTGTGAGTTCTCATCCGAACCCTTCCCTTACCCGAGCTTGTGGTTAGATTGATGTATGCAGATTTGTTGATGGGTGCATGCTAAATATGGGACGGTTCAGGTTGTGGCGGAATAAGTTGGTTGTTCATGTATTTAGAACATGTAGGAGGTGAGTTCAAGTTGGTATAGCAGTTTATAGAAGGGATGTTGTAGTGAAGGGGGTGTTTAGTTCATGAGTGAAATGTCTTATAGGAATGTGCCAGGTTGGTTGTGTGGGTTGCAGTATATAGATTGACAGTTCGTTGTCAGGTGACAGAATGAGATTTAAAAGAAGAGAAGTGGTGCGCGTAGCTGTATGGTTGTTTGTTGGCTTATTCGCAGTTGATACGGGGTTTTGACAGTGAAGATTCGGAGCTTTGGGGTGAGAACATTTAATTTAATTTATAATTTATTTTCACTAGTTAATTAAAATTAGCTGATTGGTTGATGTTGATGAATGGCTTATGTATGTTAAATTTGTATGAAATGTTTGGAATAGACGATATGCAGTTAAAACACATTAAACACGAAGTGTTACTAAACGTAATGCTCGCACAATAAGATTGATCGTTTGAATTGTATGGTTATGATGGATGGTTTATGTTCACTTGTTGTTTATGGTTGCATCAAACACTCTATAGGGTATGATTGTGCGGATAATCTATTGAATCTCCTTGTCATGCAAATAACGGTTTTATTACTAAACTTATCAATTCAAAATTAAACTTTGAACACTATCTAAATTCGTTCGAAATATATAATAATTAAAATGATAATAGCTAAGGACTGCAATTTTGAAAAAAATTGGTTTTGAAGTTTGGGAGACATGGGATTTTTGAATTATGTATACGAATAACGGATATTATGCAAACAGTGGATTTCATGACAATAGTCTAACGAGTTTTAAGAAATTAATATTTGATTTAATTTAAAATGAAAATTCGAAAATTTAGAATGATATTTTGAAATAAATTTGTTTTAAATGGAATATAAATATTAAACTGAAAGATTCGTAATAAGCTTTGAATCCTAAGTAAAATTTTATAAAATGACTTTTGAAAAGGAGATGAAGCAAATTTCAAAGTATTTGGAAATTTTCATTAAATTGGTGGTTATCACGCAATTAAAGTTATATTTGAATTAGATTTCAGTTAATTGGAATTTAACTTAATCAACCGATTCTCGTGAAATAATTTTGGAATTGAATTGGTTTTTGAAATATAGATTTGGTATTGACTGGAATATGTAAGCATGGGTTTTGTTTAACGATTTTTAACAATGATTGGGAGAAAATTTAATTAGTATTGGGATATATTATTATAAAGATTTTTGATTTAATTTAAAATGAATATTTTTTTTTAAAATTTGAAATGATAATTTAATGTAATGTGATTATGGAACTCAAATGTAATTATAAAATATTATTTAGAAATATGATGTTAAAAATTTAAGTTTAGTTTGTAAAGAATTTGGATGGTTTATATTAAGTGAAAATTAAGGACACATCCCTAAAACCAAACTTAATTAACGCCACATCCTCCCCAAAGTTTCATTACGTTTCCGGTCCCTAGAATCAACTATCGCCATCTTTTTTTTTTTTTTTTTGCCACTTTCGCATCCTGCCATGCATGTTACGCCCTTTACCTTTTCTGACCAAAAAAATGCGCCAGTGACTAAAAAAAATAGGAAATATTCCAAGAAGCATTCGCCCACAAAAAAAAAAAGTTGCATACTTCCATGCAACAATGTATGAAAAGTAGCATATATACATGCATATACTCATATAGTATATTTCTGTTGAAAATCTGGACCAATATATGCATAAATGTATGCAACTATTAGCAAATAACTGCATACATGTATGCATACAAAGTTGAACTGAGATTCACATGTTACGAAAAGTTGCATACAAGAATGCAACTATTCTGTATATATGCATGCATGCAACAAATTCAAATGGGGGTGGGCTTCTCAATATGTGCATAAATATATGCATATATTCTGTATAAGAGCATAAATGCGTGTAACAGTATCCGAAAACGGCGAATGCTTGAAAAAACACGTCAAATTTGAATACATGCATAAAAGGATGCTTATAATGCTGTTTAGCTACATACATATATGCATTTATACTGCAGTTTGGTGCAACACTGAAATATAAGCATGAATGTGTGCAACTATTTGCAAATAGGTGCATCTTTTGATGCAAAAACCTGTTGTTTCGCTGTTTTTGCATTATTTTGGGTTATGACGTGGTTTTTGATTGTTTTTCCACCTGAATTTTTTGGCATGTATGTATTTTATTTAATAATGAATTTTCTTGTTTTTTTTTTAAATATTTTTAATGAATTTTCAAAAAATAGGGACCTAATTTACAATAACTTTAGCACCGGATGTGAGCCTAATTTTGAAACTTAATAGGGACCTGTGACAAACAGACCCTTATATTAAATCGTTATGTAGCTCAAATTGAACGCATCAATTAGCGACAGTTCGATAATATTAATTTTTATTTTCAAATGACTATAACTTGAGCGTTTAAAATCGGATTGACGCGAAACGTGAAACGCCAGAATTCTATTAATAATAGCTTTTGAATAGAAAAGAAATTTTCTAATTCTAACGTATGGTTTTCGAGATACGTCCAAAATAAAATTGGGAAAGGTCGCAATACGTGTAGTTCGGCAATCGTAAAGGAAAATCGAATAAAATGGACTTATATAAACTATTAAAAATTGGGAAATTCATGATAAATCATATTTGATCATTTAAAAGTGATGGGAGCTGAAATATTTGAAATTTGAATAACTTTGAATCTACTTGATCTAAATAGCCATTTTCCGCACCTCGGTAATGTTTTTAACGTTATTATAAATTTTTCTTTGAAATGATTTGGTTTAAAGATTTTAAACCGTGAATTATTGTTTAAAATTACAGAAAGGAGTTAGTTAATTATTTTGAAAGTTTTAACAACTAAATTATTTCGTATAAGATTTATTTAAACATTACTGAGTTTAAATAACATATCGAAAGTTTGAAATGTAAGGAAAATGATTTTTGTTAAAGTATAGTCGAATATTCGCTATGAGAAGAAGACTATAAATTATTATGGAAATCTAACATTTGCTTAGGTTGTGAATTGATATCGAATAATAAGTTGATTTAACACCATTTGAAATATCAATTGTTTGAATTATCGTGAATGGAAACCAAATTAAGATTTGGTAATTTTGAAACTTGTAGCAAGGATAACGACTAATGGAAGAACTATGTTTGAATATAAAGTTGGAAAATTTGAATATCAAATCTCAAAGAATAGTTAAAAATGGTTTTATGAAATTTAAATGAATCCAACTTTGCTCTGTAAATAAATTAATAATGAATAATGATTTGGAAGGAGAATTAAATTCGAAATATGAAATGATCCATAAATATGGTTTTAAAATGCGTTTATTACTTGGAAAGACCGGAATCGAATATATGTTTGAAAACCATTCCAAGTAATAATACGACGATATAAAGAAACTGAAGACTTGGAAATCGATAAGTAAAGGTTGAGAATCTTTGAATTGTTTAGATTTATGGCTGATGTCTCAATTGGGCCGATCACCCAATATGAGGTTATAAGTGGCATGAGATCTGAATATATTTGAATATTTTTGGATTGTTATTCCGTTCAGACCCAGAGCGAACTTGTATGGATTGTATGTCTGACATTAAAATTGACTGCATAGTACTGATTTCTGTGAATATATATATCAGATTTGTGGCAATGAATTATTCTCATCTCTAAGTCATATGAGCGTAGGGGTTATGTATTGATAGAAATCCATGACACTTCATGAATTGTGGATGTTGCATACTCGAGTTATGAAATGACATAATGATGATCGAAGCACGGCTGATTGAAGCGTAGCTTTTTGTATGTCGAGACATCAACGAACCTCACACCCCGGATTGATGGTAAACTGGCAGTTAGGTTGTATCCATAACCTCTAGTGAAAATTGAAAGCTACAGCGGTAGATCTACCTTGAAACCTAAGGGAATAAAGTATATACGGTGTTCGATGTCTGGATGTTAACTGGGATATATACTTTTGCGCTATATATTCGGTGTCCGTTGCCTGGATGCTAACCGGGAGATACTTAGCTTCGTGTCCTCGATTGATCTTTTGTGCCAGGAACCATCATATTGCAAAACCCAACAACTAATACGAGCCTTTCGTTTTGTTTGTAAACTATATATGTAGGCATAGTTACTATGCTCGCTAAGATTAATATATTTATTTGTGAAAATATTTTTCAACACTATGTACTAATGATAATAATAAAAGAAAAATTTCACGTATGAAAACATTTTTGGTTATCATAAGACAAAACTTGCCCATTTGGTGTGCGTTTACATTGTGTGATGTGGGATGAGCTTATGATAGCATCATTTTCCAAAGTCATTGCGAATTTCTATGCACGGGAATTCACATGGCGTAAACTCATTCTGCATTAGTGGTGTGGTCCGATGTATTTTATTAACTTTAAAATAAATCATAAATAATAACTATTTTGAGTTCTCACACCAGTCCCACGACTGACCTGGAGTTTATTGTTCCCCACCTAAACTCTGGGTGCCCATAATGTTTGCAGGGCAGCTAGTAGTTTAGTTTGCGAGTTCAGTTGCAGATCTGGATTCAGATTGAAGCTAGAGCCCAGTTTGGTTTTACTTCTTCCGCTGAAAGAATTTTGTTTCCGCTGAGCTTTTGGTATACACTGATTTATTTGTAACTCTGGTGTAATTTTTTGCAATGAAATGAAAAGTTCTGTTTTTGTGTTCAAATATGTATGTACTCATAACTATCTGTCTTTATGAACGATTTAAGACGGTTTAATTACCGGCGAGAAATGGGCAAAAAGGCGGGTCATTACAATAAATAGTAAAATGGTTCTTTACTAGGATCCTCCCCTGCTACAAAAGTAAACATTTGAACACCTTAGGCTTAGGCTCTTTTTTTATAGTGTATGTTGTTTATTTTAAGTCATTTAATGTGTTATATCCTTTGATGTGAACTACACATGTGATAATCTCGGTTTTTTCTCCTTATTTTTGTAATATACTGTAATATAAGGATTCTGAATGAAATTTCTACCCCTTTTTCTTTGAAGTTTAAGTATCTATCCTTAACTTTACCATTATATTTTCTTTGACATCTCCACTAGTTGTAACATTATTATTTTTAATTCGTATGCATTTCCTTTTAGGTAAAAATTATTAATGTAGTTATAACCAGTGACATACATAGAAATCTAATACAGTAGAGGGAATAAAATTAAAAAACACTTTATGTATAATATATGAATAGGTCCTTGTGTTCATAGATAATACATTTTCCATCCAAAATATATGTGTATCAATTTCCTACATAACCAAAGAAAATATTACAAATCGACTTTATCTGTTTTCAAAAAATCTTACAAGTTTTACAAGAAAAAATAAAGTAAAATAAAAAAAAATTGTATAGTGGATTCAATCAAATACGTATTCATTATCTCATCTTACAATGAAAAATTATTAAGTTTTAAATATCTTCATAATTAATGAAAATAAATTTAGATAGTTGTAACAACCATTATTAGTATTAATACCACCTTAATTCATATGACGGTTTTAGATAGAACACACCAAATAACACGATTTTTAAGCACCTATTTTGTAAGTTAACATGCATAATGTAGATAATGAATGTCAAAAATTGAACGAAAAATTAAAATAGTTTTGACAGTTGTACATTATTATGCCTATACGTAAATAAGCATAGGGCTAGCATATTCACTATTAGTCTATTTGTCCTCTTCTGAGGTTAAAAAAGTTGTTATTTATTTAGGTAGAAGCCAATATAGCAGAATGCATACACAACAATAAAATACAATTACAAAATGCAAAGAGGGGTATTAAAGGTTAGCCAATTGATTTAAAATACAATTACTAATTTCTTTAGGGGCAGAAGACCCCACTAAGCTTGCATTGTGTACCGACCTGAACTTTCCTGGTCTCCGAAGAGAAGAGAAAGAATGGATTGCTTTGAGTACAAGACAAATCAGAACACAAACAGAAGAACAATTCATTGCTTATTAAAAAAATTTACACCAGAGTACAAGAATATAAAAAATATGAATAAATATTATACATCATAAAAATATCAGAGATTTAAGTTACATTTAAATACATAGCAACGGAAAAATAACACAAAACACAACTGAAAGTAATACACGGATACAGAGCTTTCCGAATATCGCTTCAGCTGTAAACCAGGATCCTGTAAGAACAAATCTGCAAAACCAAAATTACTAGCTGCCCGTGTGGAAAATAGGGGTACCCGGAGTTTAGGTTAAAACAATAAACTCCAGGTCAGTCATGTGACTGGTGTGAGAACTAAAACAGTTACTAGCTTGATTTTTAAAGTTAATCAAGGGACCACGCTGTATAACACGGAACAGGTTTAACCTCAAGAATACCAGTGCATATAACAAACAGCGCAATGCTAAATAAAGAAAATGAAGCTATTATAAGACCTAGGTCCCATCACACAACGCAACGCAAGCCGGAGGATAGGGTTTTACCTTATAATAGCCAAATAATGCTTGATACATGAAATTTCATATTTTATTATTATTATACGTGAAGAAATCAACTTCAAATATAAATGTATCAATCAAAGACAGCATGGTACCATATATCATGTCGCCATACTAGTTCTACAATTAAAACCGAAATATCACGTATTGGAAATTGGATTTTCGTCATGAGTCGAGGCCAGGGATGGCTCCTCACCGCTTCGGGACGCTCTAGCAAATGCCTCAAGATTACACACCGCGGGGCAATCCTTGGATCTTCAAGGCCGGTCCGCACATACTTTAGCAGATTGGTTATTCCTGAACGCACGTTTCCTGGTCCTATCAGACCTATCCATCGGCTCTGTAGAGACCGATATAACTGAGGCGCCTCGCATTCCAACAACCACACAGGTAAAATAATATAAATGGTAGATCTTGTAAACGCTGACACCAACCATAGCTAGAAAGAAACGCCGTGCACTCCCTGTAGTCACGATCCCATTGTTGACTCATACCGAGGTGTAAGGCTCGCGAATTCACGCTATACACAAAGTGGCACTATATTAAAGCTGTGCTTTGATCATCAACCACAAGACTCTGCTTTTTAATGGAAGCCTTGATCATTTGCATCTCAGCATGCCACACAGGCAATTCATGCCATGCTACTGATATCTATCGATGTATAACCTTTGAGCTCGTACATCTCAGAGAAGGGCGTTAAGCAAGAGAATAAATTCTCCGCCGCCAAGCAGATGTATATTTAATAGAAATCAATCAACACAGAATAAAATCCAATGTCAGACACACAGTCCATTTACAAGTTCGTTCTGGGTCAGAACGAAACTGGAGGCACCTTATTCCTCGTCCCATATGTCCAATACAGGAGAGAGGCTCTCGCATATTCGTCGATCTCCAAGTACATCTAGACGATCACCACTTATTACCTTGTCTTGGGTGTACAGCCAAATCAAGGCATTAGTAATCATCCAAACGATGTGAAGACCTCCGGTCTTCAACAACCGTCTTCATCGTCGACTTATCGTCGAATCAGTTATTCAGAATGGGTATAAACTCGGCCTTTCCAAATAACTCGCGTATATTATAAACAAGTGCTACACAAACACAACATACGCTCATTCCATTTCAAAATATTCTTTTATTCAAATATTCTTTTCACAATTTTAAACCATATTAAGGTTTATCCAAACTAGTCGGGTTTAGTGAACCTTCCCGAGGTAATCATTTATTATATTTCCCAATCCCAACCTATTTATCCCATGGAGCAAAACGGGTAATACTCCATATCTAACACCACGGTGTTATCGGTAAATATTAATTACCATTTAACGTTTAAATCTAATTAAATATTTAACTATCACTTGAAGCAAAACTGGTGATACTACATTCTCATTTCAATCTAATTAAAGATTCATTAAAACTCCACTTAGTTTTAATCTTCCCAAAAATCAATATTAATGATTATTCAAAGCTAAGAAATTAATCTTATCTTTGACTGGGTTAAAGAACCAATGTCATTTAAAACACGGTTCACGATAAACCCAAAATCACATTCCATCAGTCTCTAATCGTAAATTAGTAAGAGAACAATTCCCTAAGTAGTAATCCCGAAGGCCGAAACCAACATCAGATCAATACCCAGGAAACCATTCAACTTAGCTAATATCCAGTTAGTTTCTAATTTTCTTAACTTCATTGGGTTTAAGAACAGTATTATTAAAGATACCATTCACGACAAACCCAAATTATCATTCCATTGTTAATCGGTTTAAAGAACAAGTGTTATTTAAAACACGGTTCACGATAAACTCAAAAATTCAATTTAAATTCAACTCCAATTAAATATTAATTAATTGGAAAATTTCACTAAATCTTAATTAAAAGATTTATTCTTTTCTCAACTGGGTTTAGGAATAGTGTTATTTAAGGCACCATTCACGGCAAACCCTAAACCCCATTTGATATTAAATACAAGGCTCTGAATAGAAAATATATTGGCTTATATTCAATATCAAATTCTGAAACCAACAAATGTCATATTGGAAATAACATTAGAAATATATCTTTTAAATTTCCATAACAATACCTGCATAATCACGAAATCCAACATCAAAATATTCCGATGATTATTTCGATTCAAATACATTCCAGTTCATATATTGGAAATTCTGGTTATTTTTAAAACCATTTCAAATCCAATTTATTTATTTAAAAATATTGAATTATAATTTTAGTTCATAACTAGTTCATTTCAATAAAAATATATTTTTATCTTTTCAAATATGAAATTTTTCATCCCAATTCTTTCTAAATCATTTATTATGATTTTACACAAATTATTGATATTTTTAATAATTTTATCCAGGCCCGTACAGTCGATTTCCATAAACGGTCCTCGAACTGCACTTACAACTACCTTTTCCAAATATGATTTGGACGTAATTCCAAATCCAGCCGTTAGATTTCAAATCTCCCAAATTCGTTGGAAAGCTATTTTCGATACGTACGCAATGGTCCTGGTTTAGGAGAATCCGACGATTTGATCTCCCGTAACTTCAATCCGAAGTCAATGGTCAAAATTCGCGAACTACCGCAACGCGGCACGTTCTATTCAGGCCAACTAATATATATAATATATATATTTCATCGATTTCCTTTTAAAATGTATTTTATAAATCGTTTTGAAAACGATTTCAACTTCGTATTCAATTTTAAATCAAAATTGAATATTCCATATCATTAATATATAAATGATAATATTTTCAAACATCAGATTTTGAAATCACTTCCTTTTCGATATTCATTATAAAAATGAATAAAATCGATATAAATAACGTTCACGTCCAAATGGCGTTAATCTAATCAACACGGCTTTATATATTAAAATATATTCGTGTCCATCCCAAATCGGACATCAAAATCAAATTTTGATCTTTTACTGAATATTATTTTAAAATATTCATTATTTTAAAATAATATTTATTTTTAAACTATTCATTCTTTCTGAACTAGAATCAGACACAGTCAATTATCATCCAGAGTGCATTACACAACTACGTAAGCGATAAATATAAATAATCAACGCTTACAACTGTTTGTCAAACCATCGATTGACATACAACTAAATATTGGGGTTAGTGTATGTCCAATATTACCCCAATACCCGTGTGGGGTTTTCAAACAACAAACACTGATTATTATTTGTGCAGTTGGGCGATGAGTAAAATTTGTCGTCCTAATCCATATTAGTCAAATGGGTGTACACAAAAAAAATCGTTCGATTTGTAAATGAATATTTATTTTATTCATATACACGTTAAAAATTATATTTTTAACGATTAAATATTTATTCCACATATGAATATTCTATTCACTTCATTTATCTAATAAAAATGATATTTTTCTAACTTATTTTAGAAAAATTTGGCGGCATAACGGCGCGAAACTAGGACTGGGGTAAGGTCTAGCCTTATCCCTCGCCTAATAATGGCTCGTGCCATACACAACCCAAATTATATCAATTCATTCACATCTCAAACCAATTCAACCAAATAAATCAACCAAACCAAACAATCAAACAAGTCGTCCATGGTTTGTGGACGACGGGGAGTAGTTCATATACGCAGTTATAAAATAAATGACTGTAAAAGAAATTATAGTGAGGAGTTCTCACCTTTGGGATCCACTCCGTCATTCCTTATCGGACGTTGGTTTGGATTCCGTTTGGTCCCTCATTAGTTCCATCTCAATCTGTTTCACACGATTTTTATATTAAAAATAACATTTTTATTTTAACGCTATACAGATAAAAATCACATTTTTATTTCGCTACTTCATATATAGAAATTGCATTTTTATATCGCTACATATATAAAAATCAAATCTTTTTCATCGTTATATATATATATATATATAATCTTTATATATATAAAAATCTCAGCCTTAAATATAAAAATCATATTTTTATAATTCTTTCTACATTAAAATCATATTTTTACTTCGCTCCATGATAATAAAAATCTCATTTTTATATGTTGTTCATAGAAATAAAAATAACATTTTTAATACCATATAAATCAAGTTTTTATATCGCTACGTACATTATAAAAGTCAGGTTTTTATACTATTACATATAATGTAAAAAACATATTTTTAACCCGCTACTTCATATATATAAAAAACTAATTTTTATATTGTTATTTCATATATAAAAATATAATTTTTATTTCTCTATAAATATAAATAAAATCTTATTTTTATATGAATAAAAATAATATCTTTTCACTTTGAAAAATCCTATCTTCTCCTAATAAACACCTATATCTTTATTTGTATGTTATATATATATATATATATATATATATATATATATTTAAAAACATATTTTTATTTCAATCTATTCTGTATAAAAATTAGATTTTCATATACAATGTTTCATATAATTTAATTATTGCTCAGCAAATAAATTAATCACCTTAAGTAAAATAAATTGAAAACTCACAGTTATCGGAGAAAAGGGGGTTTTCTGGTCCGAATTGGAGGAGAGGGGGTTCGACGTCGGAGGGGGCGATGGCTGGTCTGAGGTGGAGGGTGGGGTTGGTGGCGAGGTCAGGGGGTGTGGAGGTCAAGGCACGTTGGAGGGGGGGAGTTTGATTTGGGGTGCTAGGGTTCAGAACTGGGGGGGTTTTCAGAGGAGGAGGAGGGAGACTGTAACAACCCGGAGAATCAGAACCAATTTAAAATTTTTAATTTGGCTATTTTTAGTGGATTTTAAATATTTAGAATAAATTATTTTAAATAATATTGACCAAAAATCTCTTTTGATCGAAGTTATAGTGAATATATTTATTTTAATTATAAAATAATACCAAAAATGGTGCGGTAGTTTGAAAATTTGAATTCGAAATTTGATTGACTATACCAGATGCAAAATAAAACGGATTTTAATGAAACCAAAAATATTTAAATCTGTTTAAGAATATCTTTCTAACGAATCTGAAAAATCGAAATTTCATAGCGTAAATCAAAAGTTATGGCCAAATAAATTTTCAGAAAGGTCGCTATGGAGTTTATATAGCCTTTGAAAGTAGCCATTTTGAAAACGACCTCCGTTTTCGACAAAACCACTTTTGTTGGATCTGGAATGTCAAATTATTGCTAGGTTTCAAATTCCATAATTTTCAGATTTAATTTGTGAGCGTGGCAAAAGAAAATGTGTTTGGTTAATTTCAGTCAATTTGGATCGACCAGAAAATGCCCCTTTTTCAAACGGTCTCCAAATTTGACGAAACTAGTTTTTTGGGATCGTATCGTCCAAACATAGCTAGATTTATTTTTCTGGAATTTTTGGGATGAGTATGTGGCCTCGGCAAATTGAAATGTACGTTCAAATCCATATTTGAATGTATTATATTTTAATTTGAAGAATAACTAAGTGAAACAGTATGGGCCTACGAAACATATTCCGTTGTGTTCGTTAGCCAGGGGCGATAGACGTTGGGTTTGATTTGGAGTCCAGATAAGAAAACCATATTTTAGAATTTAATATAAGTATGGCCGAATCAGAATTTTCCATTCATTAAATAAAAAAAAATTATTTTCTCTCTCCCCATATATGATCGAAGGTGGAAACCCTTCGTTAGTTTCCCGGCCAAATTCCGGCGAATCCGATCAGAATCAGCCCCCGCCCCAGTTGAGGTTTTTGAAGTACTCCTCACGAGCTTCAAATTTGTATCCGCCACTTACCCTATCGTCGCACTACCCTCACTAATCGCGCCTCCAAAGGTTGAAGCTTCTAACCACCGCTGTGGCCGCACTCGGCCACCGAAGTGGTCCCCGCTTCACGCGCAGAGGCGCCCCTCCCTCCCGTTCGACGCTACACCGCCTGATCGTCCAACCGTTACACGGATTGATCGCAAATTCCAAACCTAGTTTGGAACCTTTTCTAAGGTAACGGCCTTTGTTAATTTAAAATAGTTTTAACACTTTAAAACCATTGCAAACTTCTAAAAATCATATCTTTTTGCTATGTGGTCGAAATCCAGTGAAACAAGAGACAATGGACTCGTGTGGACGTCTTCTACATTCTAGAAGAGACTGGAGAATTTTTGGAGCTTCCTACAATTTTTGGAGGAGTGGAACCCAATGTGAGATTTCTAATTTATAAACGATATGGAATGGTGATGTATAAATTATACGATCGATATATAAGTTATATAATCATTGTACACCTCATGTATAAGCGTTGTATAAGTTGTATGTGTGATGTATAAGGTATATATATGTTGTAAAAATCATATGTGCGTTGAATGGAATTGAAATGATATTGAAATAAAATCGAAATATATTTATATACGTATATATATATATATACTCCCCTCGTCCACAGACCATGGACGATATATTGGTTGTGATTGTTTGGATTTTGGTTGACGTGAAATTTGGTTGATAAATGCGAAAGGTTGATAATGATTGTTTGTTGTGGAACCAAAATTGGACTTATTTGTGGAAAAATCCATTGTGATATGAAGATGATCGAAATATTTAGATTATAAGGATATGCCCCTTAGGGAATGCTGCGAGGCGTAAGGTAGTGCGAGGAGCCGTACTCGTGACGGTGCCGTTCTTAACCCCCTGCCGTTATGCTACCGAAATTTTCGGAAATATTCATGTGTTTGATTTATATTCATGTATTGAAATATATTCATGTATTGGAAAAATATTTATATGACGAATAAAATGTTTGAAAGATAAAAATCATATTTTTTTCATGAATATGAAGTATACAAATCTTCATGTTTGAAATAAATTGTTTTAACAATAAAATAAATCACATTTTTATTATATATATGAATCGCTAAAAATTTTCATTTTTGAAATAAATAGTTTTAACAATAAAAATCCCATTTTTTATAATATATACGAATCGCTAAAAATAGTCATGTGTTGAAATAAATATTTATTGGATAAAAATATTATTTTTATCAAATATATGAAATGAATATGGTTTGGAAATCGAAGAACGGATAATATATATATATATAATTAAAATAAATTGAATAACGAAGCTGTAATTCGTATTTTGAAACCGTGATTTCAAACGATTGTATCGGGAGATCCGACCATCGGATTTTCCCGAAACTAAAACCATTGGGTTCGCTTTGGAAATATCTTTCCAAGATACCAACTTTGCAAAGATCCAACGGTTAGATTGTGTGAAATGTTTAATTCAAATCTGAATGAAAACAGCGCCAGAATGGATTATATATATATATGTAATTAAAATAAATCGAATAATGATGCTGTAGTTCATATTTTGAAATCGTAACTTTAACGATCGTACCGAGAGATCCGACCGTCGGATTTTCCCAAAACTGAAACTGTTAGGTCCGCTTTGAAAAGATCTTTCGAATGATATAAAATTTGTAAAGATCCAACTGTTAGATTTTCAGATATGTGTAAATCAAATCTGAAGAAAAACAGCGCCATGGCCGCTTATGGCCTGAAGCGTCGTTTATATAAATTGGCTACTTTTAAATAAATAAAAATAGCGGTAAATCATTATAAAATATTATAAATGATATGGACTGAAAATAAACTGAATTTACTCGGTTTATTGGAAATTTGATGGTTGAATGTGTTTGATGTGAAAATTTCATTAATGAACTGAACTATGGATGTCAAATAATTTAACCATGGAAATGAATTGATTTGAATTCTAAATATACGTGAATTATTTGAAAAGGCCGAGTTAAATCTCATTTCAAATAATTGGTCGACTATTAGAGATCGCCGATGAAGACGGTGGTTGAAGACTGGAGGTCTTCACATCATTTGGATGATTGCTGATGTCTTGATTGGGAGGCATCCAAAGACAAGGTAATAAGTGGTGGTCATCCAGACGTACTTGGAGATCGACCGGATGTGCGAGGGCCACTCTCCTGTATTGGACATACGGGAGAGGAATAAGGTGCCTCCGATTTCATTCAGACCCAGAATGGACTTGTAAATGGATGTGTTCTGACGTTGTAGCTTGACAACGTGGCATGCAGAGATGTTGTGATAAAGGATTTTGTTGAAAAGCAGAGTCTTGTGGTGGATGATCAAAGCATGACTTTAATACAGCTAGCTTTGTGTATAGCGTTGATTCGCGAGCCTCACACCCCGATATGAACCAGAAATAGGAGACGACCTCAGGGAGGACATGCGTTTCCTTCTAGCTAGGAGTGGTGTTTTGGGTTTTACACGCCCGGGCATTTTACTTATGTGGATGATGGATAGCGAGGCGCCTCGGTTATTTCGGTCTCTGCGAAGCCGATGGATGGTCTTTATACAGGCCCGATTTACGCCGATAGGGCGGGGAAACGCAGCGTTCAGGCATTTTAATCCACTCTGTGTGGACTGGCCCTGACGATCCAAAGGCTTGACAGAGTACTTGCCTGAGGGGCTGGCTAGAGCATCTCAAAGCAGTAAGGACGATCCCTTTCCTTGGTTCATGACGAAAATCCAATTTCCAAATACCACATCATGCGGTTTTTATTGTATACCTATATATGGCGACATAGTGGTATGGGGAATTTATGCCATCTATGAGAGATACTTATGACTGAAGTTGTTTTTGAAACATATAAACACTAGTAATAATAGCAAATGCTTTTATTTTACTCGTATCAAACATATTTTGGCCAATATAATGTAAAACTCTATCCTCCGGTTTGCGTTGCATTGTGTGATGGGAACTAAGTCTTATAATTGCTTCATTTTTGTAAAAAGCATTGCGATGTTTAAATGATTTACTTGTTTTAAAGCACCGGCAATCCAATGGAGTAAACCCGTTCCGCGTTAGCGGCATGGTCTTGTGATTGGCCTTATTATAAAATAAGTTAATTAGATTTCTCATACTTGTCCCATGATTGACTCGTAGTTTTTTTCACTTGCAAACTCGGGTGCCCCTTTTTCTACACGGGCAGCCTTGTATTCAGGTTTTAGCAGGCTCTTTCTGGATAGCTATGGAGCTGAAGATGGATTCTATCATTTCTTTCTTTTTATGTTGTTCAGCTCCTATTGTACATATTATGTTTTGATTCCACTGTAGACATTTTATGTAAAGCTGAACTGTATTTTGTACTAAGTATGATCCTGTATACTGTGTAACTCTGATGATTATGTTTGTCCAGTGTATTATGTTGTACATTATCTGGTGTATTTATATATTTCTGTTCTGTTGTGATTTGTTTATGTGTTGTATTCTAAAGATTACCCTTGCCACCGTGGAATGGGGTTTGGGGTAGTCACGACGTGGTACCAGAGCTTTGGTTAAGCTTAGTTCTGGAATATAACATATTAACGAACTCGTCAGAAATAGAACCAGTAGTGTTCTAAGATGAATAACTCATTTCAGAAAGGATCAGTAATATCCTAGAATGAATGTAGCAGAATGAAATACACCCCGATAGACACATTTACATTCAAGTATATGTCTCTATGCTTTAAAAATACCTTTTTTGTTGGCCTAACACTTTGTCTGCTATTTGCAGACATTAAAAAATGAGTGGCAGAAGAAGAAGAGGTAGGTCAAGACCAGATATTGAAGCTCTATTAATTAAGTATCGAAATCTGGGTGGAGTACCGTTCTCAGGCAATGAATCTATTATTCAAACACAAGCATGGATGCGCTCTGCTGAGAAAATTTTTGAAGGTTCAAAGCTGAGAGATGATTAGAAAAGATTACTGGCATCTTAGGCACTCAAAGACAAAGCTTTAATCTGGTGGGAAACCGTTATTAAAGATAATCCAGAAGGTAATATTACCTAGGATAGATTTAAAGAGATTTTCAACGAAAGATTTATTCCTCCAAAAGCAACTGAGCGATTAAGTGATGAATTCTACTATCTTATACAAGGAGATATGACCATTCTAGAATATCATAAGAAATTCTATGAAATTTATCGTTTTCCCCCGCATCTAATTCAGAATCCCAAGGGGAAGAATCTGAAGTTTATTAATGGGCTCCAGAGAAAGTATCAAAGTAGTGTAACTGCGCATGTGCAACTTGCTTTTTCTGAAATGATATACATGGCTTACCTGTATGAAGATCTGGATAAGCCAAGCCTTTTGGAAGACAAAGAAGAATGTAGTTCTAGCAACAAAAGTAAATTTGAAACTGATAACCCAGAGACAAGTACGCAGCCTGAGGCAAGTACGACTTCTGGAGTCAGAAAGAAGCCTACAGTCAATAGGAAAAAGGTTAAATCTGATAAAGAACCAGTAATGATGGCTACATGCTCAAGCTGCAATAGGCAAGGACATTTATCGATAAATTGCAAATCTTGGAACAAACGAAAGAAGAGGGGATTTAAACCTGCTAAGAAGCAAAAGAACCCACATGGTGAAAGGAAATGCCACTGTGCCACCAAGCAGGTCATGTCGAAAGGGAGTACCGACTATCAAAGAAATCCGAAAAGGTACATGTAAATGAAGTGGCAGAAACTCCCGGACCCTCAGCTAGCCGGGAAGGCCAGATGTTTTGGAAGGCACGCTTAATGTTAAAGATATTCCCATAAAAGTATTGTTTGATACAGGTGCATCACAAAGCTTCATTGTAAGTAATGCGATTAAGAAGTTGGATTTGAAACTGAAAAAGCTCAAAGAACCCATGACTGTCCATAATACGATTTGGGGTTCCCTCAACCTTAGTTGGATATGTGGTGTGCCAATTTCTTTTTCCCGTTATCGGCTCCCTACCATCGCGATCGTCATGAATTATACCGAATTTGATATTATTTTAGGATTGGATTGGTTAACCAAGTATGAAGCTGAGGTCAAATGTGCCGACAAAATAGTTAAGGCGAAGATTAAATCAGGAGACCATATAACCATTCCATGTGAAGGTCCGAATTCAGATAGAAAAAACTTTTGGTCGGTTCTGGATGTTTCTCCTGCTCAATTAGAACCTGTTCCTGTCATTCGGAGAATATTCCGGTCGACATTGAAAATATCCCTGTTGTCAAGAATTATGCAGATGTGTTTGAAAAAGTTGTTAGCTTACCTCCGCGTAGGGAAATCGATTTCAAAATCGCTTTAATTCCGAATGCAAGGCTAGTAGTTCACGTTATTCGAAGAATGACCTTGAAGGAAAAAGAGGAGTTAGACAATCATACTCAACAGCTCGTATGGAAGGGTCTGATCAGACCTAGTTTCTCGGCTTGGGGAGCAGCAATGGTGTTTGTCCCAAGGTCAGACGGTACTCTCAGACTATGTGTGGATTATCGTGACTTGAATAAGCGGACATTAAAGAATAAATATCCATTGCCGTGGATTGATGATTTGTTGGATTGTCTGAATGGTGCACAAGTATTTTCCCGAATGGACCTAGCTACAGGTTTCCATCAGCTTCGTATTGCCGAAGAGTGTGTTCCTTTGACAGCATTCAGAGGTCCAGATTTATTCTACGAGTGGTTTGTAATGCCGTTCGGCTTATGTAGCGCTCCAGCGTATTTTGTCGATCTAATGAACAGGGTATCCAGAGAAGTATTGAATAAATTTGTACTGGTTTTCATTAATGACGTATTAATCTTCTCTAAGTCAGAAAGAGAGCATGCAAAACGTTTGGAACAAGTGTTAGAAATTCTCAGAAAGAATGTTTTAAAAGACAAATTTTCCAAATGTATATTCTGGCAAGAAGAAGTGAAGTTCCTTGGTCACGTCCTGTCAAAGGAAGGAATTTCTGTAGATCCCAGTAGAATTACTGCTATTCAGATTTGAAAACAGCCGACTACACCCACAGAAGTCCGAAGTTTTCTCGGATTAGCTAGTTATTATTAGAAGTTCGTTAAGGATTTTTCGAAGATATCTAGTTCCTTAACGAAGCTCACTAAGAAACATTCAAGGTTCAATTGGACTCCAGAATGTGAGGCAGCTTTCCAAAAGCTGAAGTTAAGGCTGACAACTGCTACAGTGTTAACAATTATTGATGGCAATCAAGACTGGAAAGTCTAGACAGATGCTTCTAAAGAAGGTCTTGGTACAGTATTAATGCAAAGCAGCCAAGTAGTCGCTTATGCTAGCTGTCAATTGAAGCCACATGAGAAGAATTATGCAACTCATGATCTTGAATTGTTATCCATCGTATTTGCAATGAAAAATTGGAGGCATTATCAATTGGGTGAGAAATTTGAATTATATACCGATCATCAATCATTGAAGTATTTATTCACCCAGAAAGATCTGAATATGAGACAAAAGCGTTGATTAGAATTTCTCACGGCATATGATCTTGATATTTTATATATTCCAGGGAAAGCTAAAGTTATGGCTGATGCGCTCAGCAGAAAGAATGTAATCATCACCAATCTTATAATCACGTCTTCGTTGACTGATGACATATCAACTCTTCAGAAGATGATCACTTCTTCGGAAAGGCGAGCCTTCGAGTTTTCAGGTTGATAACGATGGTACTCTAAGGTTAAAAGGCCGAATTTGTGTTCCAAACACTCCTGAACTCTGGAGAGAAGTACTAGATTAATGTCACAAATCCAAACTGATTATCCATCTAGGAGAGAGCAAGATGTATAATGATATCAAACGCACTTTCTGGTGGAGATCTATGAAGAGAGATAATTCCTTATATGTTAGCCGGTGTTCTACTTGTCAACAAGTCAAAAGCGATCAACAGAAACTCGCTGGATTGTTGCAACCGTTGGAAATTCCAGGTTGGAAGTGGGAACAAATTTCTATGGATTTCATAGATGGTTTGCCCAGAACCCGGAGAGGAAATGACAGTATTTGGGTGATCGTAGATTGTTTAACGAATACTGCCCATTTTATACCTGTTAGATCGAATAGAACCGCTCAGAGTCTGGAGTAGATTTATTTTAAAGAAATTGTTAAACTTCATGGAGTTCCCATGAGTATCGTTAGTGATCGTGACCCGATTTTTGCTAGTAAATTCTGGGAAGCATTCCAAGCAGAACTGGGAATGATACTGAATTTGAGCACCGCTTGTCATCCTAACAGATGGCCAAACTAAGAGGGTGAATCGTATTCTAGAAGATTTATTGCGGGCTTGTGTTATTGATTTTGGCAGATCATGGGAAGACCACTTGCATTTGGCTGAGTTCTCATACAACAACAACTACCAAGCGATCCTGAAAATGTCACCATTCGAAGCATTGTATGGTCAACCGTGTAGATCTCCCGCTTGTTGGGTAAAACCTGGCAATAGACTTGTATTGGGACCTGATATGAATCACGAAGCTGTGGATAAAGTCGATTTTATTAAGAAACGATTACTAGCCGCTCAAAGCTGACAGAAGAGCTATGCAGATTCGAGAAGAAGAGATTTATCTTTTTCTGTTGGTGACCATGTGTATTTGAGGGTTTCTCCGACGAGAGTAGTCCAATTTGGTAAAACAGGGAAGTTGGCGCCTAGATTTATTGGTCCATTTCCTGTGCTTGAACGGATTGGAACTCTCGCTTATAGAGTTCAATTGCCAGACTGGTTGCCTCGAGTACATGATGTGTTTCACGTATCTCAACTTCGAAAGCATGTACATGATCCAGACTTGGTCGTGGAAGAAGCCGCACAACAGGATTTGTAAATTACTCCAGAATTAGCTGTGAGGAGAGTGCCAATAAATATTTTTGGCAAAGAAACTAAAGAGATGAGGAACAAGAAGGTTCACTTAGTCAAAGTGCAATGGAGTGGAGATCAGCGAGACTTTACTTGGGAAACCGAGGAGAGCATTAAGAAAGCCTATCCCAATTGCAGGGTGGATATCTCTGATTAACTCTGGTGCAAGGTATATTTACAGTATTTTGCATTTTCGTATTGTTTTCTACTTGGTTGATGGTTCCTTTTCATGGATGTAAATTTTTTAATTATATAGTCTGTATGATTTTAAAAGAGTATATGGATTAATTACTATATTTTTGAAAAGTTAATCAACAAATTGAATGTTGTTTCTGTTGTGTGATTATGAATTGATTAATCAAATTATTCAAATGATAATTAATTTAATCAATAAGAAAGTGATGGTAAATTTATGCAAATGAATCAAATATTGAACTGATTTGAAATTAGATAGAAATATATGCATGTACATCATATATGTTTGAACATGTAAATGGATTTGCTATTGAGTAAAGAATTTATTTGCGTGCCCGACAAATAGGTAAACCTTAATGAGTTGGATGCGCAATTTTATTTATTATATCGACTCATGTGAATGTCACTGGATGCAGAGTGCTGGTTGTTCTGTGTGAAATAATAAATGTCGCCAAAGGATAGTAACAATTAATTTTGTACTACACTACATGGAATACTTCTTGAGGATAACATACTTTATCATATACCACATAAGCATTTGGAGCTTATGAGACGAGGTTGAAGATTTACCATACGAGCCAGAGGCTTGTATGGCGATGAATATATTACAGGTTGAGCTGAAGACTAACATGGACTATATAAAATGTAACGGTAAAATTGCCAGATTAATGAAAACCCCACACGGGTCTGGAGATGACAATAAACACGTCTCTCTGGTCATTAAGGCACAAAAACCATTTATAGGGTGACGAGAATTTATTCTCTTGAGTTATGATCTATACACACTCCCCTGTGGACACCGGAATATATAACTATAAATATGTGTATGCTTATTAAGATTTATTGGGTACCTAATACGGCCCAATAAATTTCCAAATCCCTCCTCGTACAAAGGAGGTTATGTCGAAATTTTTCAAAAATTTAGGGTGTCAGCCAAATTTTTGAAGAATTAGAAAATTCTTAGAAACTGAAAAGTTGAAGAATGAAATCCCAAATGAAAGTTGAGTTGGTTAATTAAACGACTTTCAGCTTCATTCCTTTTCGGGGATGAAAAGATTTGAAGTGGGAGATATTGTAACAACCCGGAGAATAAGAACCAATTTAAAATTTTTAATTTTGCTATTTTTAGTGGATTTTGAATATTTAAAATAAACTATTTTAAATAATAATGACCACAAATCTATTTTGATCGAAGTTATAGTGAATATATTTATTTTAATTATAAAACAAGGCCTGAAATGGCGTGGCAGTTTGAAATTTTGAATTCGAACTTTGACTGACTGTACCGAATGCAAAATAAAACGCATTTTAGTGAAACCAAAAATATTTAAATCTGTTTAAGAATATCTTTCTAATGAATCTGAGAAATCGAAATTTTATAGCGGGGATTAAAAGTTATGGCCAAATGAATTTTCAGAAAGGTCGCTATGAAGTTTATATAGCCCTTGAAACTAGCCATTTTGCAAACGACCTCCGTTTTCGATGAAACCACTTTTGTTGGATCCGGGGTGTCAAATTATTGCTAGGTTTCAAATTCCATAATTTTTGGAGTTAATATGTGAGCATGGCAAAAGAAATTGTGTTTGGTTAATTTCAGTCAATTTGGATCGACCAGAAAATGGTCATTTTTCAAATGGCTCCAAATTTGACGAAATTAATTTTGTTGGGACCGTATCATCCAAACATAGCTAGATTTATTTTTCTAGAATTTTTGGGATCAGTATGTGGCCCCAGCAAATTGAAATGTACATTCAAATCCATATTTGAGTGTTTTATATTTTAATTTGAAGACTAAGTGACTGAAACAGTCGAACGGGCCTGTGAAACATATTACATTGTGTTCGAAAAGGGGGTGTTTGGCTAAGGGCGACAGTCATTGGGTTTGAGTTGGAGTCCGGATAAGAAAACCATATTTTAGAATTTAATATAAGTATGGCCCAATCAAAAGTTTCCATTCATTAAATAAAAAAAATACGGTTTTCTCTCTCCCCGTATATGATCGAAGGCGGAAACCCTTCGTTAGTTCCCGGACAAATTCCGGCGAATTCGATCAGAATAAGCCCCCGCCCTAGTTGAGGTTTTTGAAGTACTCCTCACGAGCTTCGAATCTGTACCCGCCACTTACCCTATCGTCGCGCCACCCTCGCGAATCGCGCCTCCGAAGGTTGGAGCTTCCAACCACCGCCGTGGCCGCACCCGGCCACCGAAGTGGGCCCCGCTTCAGGCGTAGAGGTGCCCCTCCCTCCTTTTTGACGCTACACCGCCCGTTCATCCAACCGTTACACGAATTGATCGCAAATTTCAAACCTAGTTTGGAACCTTTTCTGAGGTAACGGCCTTTGTTAATTTAAAACAGTTTTAACACTTTAAAACCATGGCAAACTTCTAAAAATCATATCTTTTTGCTATGTGGTCAAAATCCAGTGAAACAAGAGACATTGGACTCGTGTGGACGTCTTCTACATTCTAGAAGAGACCGGAGAATTTTTGGAGCTTCCTACAATTTTTGGAGGAGTGGAACCCAATGTGAGATTTCTAATTTATAAACAATATGGAATGGCGATGTATAAATTATACGATCGATATATAAGTTATATAAGCTTTGTACACCTCATGTATAAGCATGTATAAGTTGTATGTGCGATGTATAAGTTATATATACATTGTAAAAATCATGTGTGCATTGAATGGAATTGAAATGATATTGAAATAAAATCGAAATATATTTATATACGTATATATATATACTCCCCTCGTCCACAGACCATGGACGATATATTGGTTGTGACTGTTTGGATTTTGGTTGACTTGAAATTTGGTTGATAAATGTGAATGGTTGATAATGATTGTTTGTGGTGGAACCAAAATTGGAATTATTTGTTGAAAAATCCATTGTGATATGAAAATGACTGAAGTATTTAGATTATAAGGATAAGCCCCTTAGGGAACGCTATGAGACGTAAGGTAGTGCGAGGAGCCGTACTCGAGACGGTGCCGGTTTTTTAGCCCCTGCCGTTATGCTGCCGAAATTTTCGGAAATATTCCTGTGTTTGATTTATATTTATGTATTTAAATATATTCATGTATTGGAAAAATATTCATACGAGGAATAAAATGTTTGAAAGATAAAAATCATATTTTTATCATGTATATGAAGTGTATAAAATCTTCATGTTTGAAATAAATTGTTTTAACAATAAAAAAAATCATATTTTTATTATATATATGAATCGCTAAAAATCTTCATTTTTGAAATAAATTGTTTTAAAAATAAAAATCACATTTTTTTATAATATATACGAATCGCAAAAAATAGTCATGTGTTGAAATAAATATTTGTTGGATAAAAATATTATTTTTATCAAATATATGAAATGAATATGGTTTGGAAATCAAAGAATGGATTTTATATATGTATATATATATATATATATATAATTAAAATAAATCGAATAACGAAGCTGTAGTTCGTATTTTGAAACTTTCAAACGATTGTACCGGGAGATCCGACCTTCGGATTTTTCCGAAACCAAAACCGTTGGGTTCGCTTTGGAAATATCTTTCCAATGATACCAACTTTGCAAAGATCCAACGGTTAAATTGTGTGAAATGTTTAATTCAAATTTGAATGAAAACTGCGCCAGAATGGATTATATATATATAATTAAATTAATCGAATAATGATGTTGTAGTTCGTATTTTGAAATCGTAACTTTAAATGATTGTACCGGGAGATCCGACCGTCAGATTTTTCCAAAACTGGAACCGTTGGGTCCGCTTTGGAAAGATCTTTCTAATGATATAAAATTTGTAAAGATCCAACTGTTAGATTCAGATATGTGTAAATCAAATCTGTAATAACCCGGAAAATCTGGGCCAGTTTAAAATTTTTATTTTGGCGATTATAGCGAATTTTGAATATTTAAAATAGATTATTTTAAATAATATCGACGATATATTTATTTTGAATATAATTAGAACGTATATATTATATACGTCGTCGTTAGAATATAATAATTATATATAATTATAAAAGGAATTGAAAGTGGCGCGGTAGTTCGAAAATTCGATTTCTAATTTCAAATGAATATACAGAATTCAATATAAGTCAGAATTGAACGAAACAAGAAATATTTGGATCTGTATAACTATATCTTTGTAACGAAGTTAACAAACTGAGATTTCATCTTAGAAATGATAAGATATGTCCAGTTTAAAATTAGAAATAGTCGTTGTGGAATTTATATATATTTTTATATATATAAGGCCCTTAAAAATAGCAATTTTGCAAACGACCTCGGATTTCGACGAAACCAGTTTTGTTGGGTCCGTGATGTTAAGTTATTGCTAGGTTTAAAATTTCATAATTTTTCGAATCAATATGTGAGCGTGGCAAAGGAAAACGTGTTTTGACCAGTTTCAGTTGATTTTAATCGACTGGAAATTGACCATTTTTCATACGGTCTCAGGATTCGACGAAACTAGTTTTGTTAGGACCGTATCGTCAATACGAAGCTAGAAAATATTTTTCGGGAATTTTTAGAGTTAGTATGTGACCTCGGTAATTCGAAATGTACGTTAAGAATTCAATAAAGTGATTTAAATGTAAATTTAACGGAAACTGATTGTAACAGCCGAATCAACTTGCGGTACATATCCCATTGTGTTCGGAATGGGGGTAGAACGCTACGGGCGGCAGGCAGTGGGCCTCGTTTAGAGGTCGTATGTAAAAGTCAACGTTTAGGGATTAAATAAATAAATAAAAAAATTAAAACTACCTCCCCTTAAATCCTCCTGGCCCCCCTTCTGAAATTCATTTCGAGATAAAAAGAGAAAAAAAAAACCCCGCTGCTTCACCTCGTAGCCCCCCCCCCCCGATGCCGACGCACCGCCCAAGGCCATCACCGCCGCCTACCTCAGATCCCCTCCCCCACTCGCCAACGCCCCTCTGGCCAAACGCGAAAGACCCTAGCCCTCCCCCTACCCGAATGGACGGAGCAACCTAACCCCGAATCGCCGATGCCCAAAACCAGCGACGCACCCACCATCCGCCACCCCTCTGACCAACTGCGACCCCTCCTCTCCTCCTTCAATCGCCCTGCCCTCCTGCAGGAGCTCCGACGCGCAACTGTTCCCCCCCCCCCCCCTGTAAGTTTAAAACTGATTTTTTTTATTTATTTTTATTTTACTTTGATTTTTATTTTAAAGTTTTAAAACTGATTTTTACTTTAAAGTTAAAGCTGATTTTTTTTTAAAAAAAGATCAAAAACTGATTTATAAAATGACTTAAAAACTAATTTCTGAATTTGTAAAAGAATTTAAAAAAACTGTTTTTTTTAGAATATAGAAAACTGAATTTTTAAAAGATGCGAAAACTGTTTTTTTAGAATATAGAAAACTGAATTTTTAAAAGATTTAAACTTTAAAAAGTAAAAGAAAAGATTAGATCTTTGAAATGGAAAAGGCGGAATCTATAGAAATAAAAATTCGATTTTTATATATTGAACTTTGAAATAAAAATTCGATTTTTATATATTGAACATTGAAATAAAAATTCGATTTTTATATATTGAACTTTGAAATAAAAATTCGATTTTTATATATTGAACTTTGAAATAAAAATTCGATTTTTATATATTGAACTTTGAAATAAAAATTCGATTTTTATATATTGAACTTTGAAATAAAAATTCGATTTTTATATATTGAACTTTGAAATAAAAATTCGATTTTTACGTATGTAGTGAAAGCGGACAACGAAGGTGGCAAAGATGCGATAGCGATGAAGACTTCTATCAATGAAGAGCCGTCGAGCTAGGATAGCTATATGTGAGAATTTCTCACCTTTCAATTTCTTTTTCTAGTTATATATATATACTAGGATGCAGACGGTGCTTAGTAGCACCCGACACAATTGTCCACAGACCATGGACTTGTTTGTTTGGCTGTTTGGTGATTGATTGCGATATTGGTTTGAATGTGGTTTGTGGTGTGAAAAATCGAATCGATAAATTGGTTAGGATTAGACGTGCGCCGTTATAAGGCGAAGGAGTAAGGCTAGGTTAGACGCTTACTCCAAATTTTGTGGTTTGCATAATGAAATTGATTTGATTGATGTGTGAATGGCGTGGGCCTTCACTAGACCGGGGATAAGGCTAGGCCTTGTCCCGTTTCTAGTATCGTGCCGTTATGCCGCCGAAATTTTCTAAAATATGTTAGTTGAAATAAAATGTTTTATCGTTAAAAATATAATTTTTAACGTGAAGTGAATAAAATAGAATATTCATTTACAAACCAGACGGTTTGTTTATGTACACCTATTTGAATGACATTGATTGGGACGATAAATTTTACACATCGCCCAACAGCACAAATAAAATATGTGTTTGATTGTTTGAAACCCCACACGGGTGTTGGGATGAAATTTGAAGTTCACTCATCCTGATTGATTAAATATGTCGATCGATTGATTGACAGGCTGTTATAAGCGTTGAATATCTATATTTGATGCTTTTACAGTGTAGTGCACTTTGGTTGATGGTTGATTATTTTCAATGTTATTATATACATGTGTTGTATGAAAATCCATATAATTAACTTTATATGGTAATTGATTGGGCCTCATTCCAATTTGAAAAATAAAGAATATTATAAAATAAAAGTTCATGTGTTGACAGTACTCATCCATTGAGATTGGTCATGTGTTGAACGAAATATTTTAGTAATAAAATTTATATCTTTATCAATATAAAATAAAGGTTCATGTGTTGACAGTACTCATCCATTGAGATTGGTCATGTGTTGAACGAAATATTTTAGTACTGATAACTATTTTGAAAAAGAAATATTTGAAATAGAATATTTGAAAATAGAAATATATGAAGCCGTATTGATTAGATTGACGCCATTTTGACGTGAACGATATGAAATGAATTGAAAACGATTTCGAAATGAATTGAATTGAAAACGATTTCGAAATGAATTGAATTGAAAACGATTTCAAATTGAATTGAAAGCAAATTGAAACGAATTCAAATTGAATTGAAATTTGAATTGAATAGAAATGAATTTTAAAACGAATTTATAGAGAAGAATTCAATTTTGATTTGAATTGAAACGGAAGTTGAAATTGCTTTTGAATCGAATTTAAAACTATTTATATAATTCGTTTTAAATAGAAATCGACGAAATATATATATATATATTATATATATAATATAATGGCCTGAATAGAACGCGCCGCGCCGCGGCAGTTCGTGAATTTCGACCATTTATTTCAAACGGACATTGCGGGAGATCCGACCGTCGGATTCTCCTAAAACCGGAACCGTTGGGTTCGTATCGAAAAGAGCTTTCTAATGAATGTTAGAAATTTGAAATCTAACGGTTGGATTTGGAGATACGTCCAAATCAAATTCGAAAAAGGTCGCTGTAAGTGCAGTTCGATGACCGTTGATGGAAATCGACTGTATAGGCCTTGATAAAATTATTAAAAATAGTAATAATTTGTGTAAAATCATAAGAAATGATTTAGAAAGAATTGGGATGAAAAACTCCATATTTGAAGAGATAAAAATTGATTTTTATCGAAATGAACTAGTTTTGAACTAGAAATATAATTCTATTTATTTTTAAAATAAATAAATTGAATTTGAAAAGGGTTTTAAAAATAACCAGAATTTCCAATGATTGCATTGGAGTGGATTTGAATCGAAATTGTCTTCCGAATATTTCGATGTTGGAATTCGTGATTATACAGGTGTTGTTATGGAAATTTGAAAGATATATTTATATCGTTATTTCCAATACGACATCTGTTAGTCGTGGAATTTGATATTGAATATAAGCCGGTATATTTTCTATTCAGAGCCTTGTATTGAATATCAAATGTGATTTGGGGTTTGTCGTGAATGGTCTCTTCACTAACACTGTTCTTGAACCCAGTAGAGAAAAGATTAAATCTTTTTATTTAGATTTAATGAAGTGTACCAATTAAAAATGATATTTAATTGGAATTGAATTGGGAATGATTTTTGGGTTTATCGTGAACAGTGTTTTAAATAACATTTGTTCTTTAACCCGATAATTAATGGAATTGATTTTTGGGTTTATCGTGGACAGTGTTTTTAAATAACACTCGTTCTTTAACCCGATAATTAATGAAGGTGATTTTGGGTTTATTTTGAACTGTGTTTTTAAATGACACGGATTCTTTAACCCAGTCACAGATTAAAACTAAGTGGAGTTTTAATGAATCTTTAATTAGATTGAAATAATCGAAATGGAGTATTACCAGTTTTGCTCCAGGCGATAGTTAAATCTTTAATTAGATTTGAACGTGAAATGGTAATTGAATTTACCGATAACACCGTGGTGTTAGATATGAAGTATAACCAGTTTTACTTCATGGGATGAATAGGTTGGGATTGGGAAATTAAAACAAATGATTACTTCGGTAAGGTTCGCTAATCCCGACTAGTTTGAATGGAGATTCAAAAATAGAATAAAGAATAAATTCAAGAATTTATCTTTGATAAAATTAATGGGAACCTTTCCCTATGAACGTGAAATTTAGAAACTAACTGTCGGTTAGCCAAGCAGAATGGTTTTCTGGATATTGATCTGATGTTGGTTTCGGCCTTCGGGGTTAATGTTTGGGGAATTATTCTCTTGATTAATTTACGGTTAGTGACTGATGAATTGGAATGAGGCGTATGTTGTGTTTGTGTAACACTTATTTAAAATATACGCGAGTTATTCGGGAAGACCGGGTTTATCCCATTCTGAATAACTGATACGACGATAAATCGAAGATGAAGACGATGGTCGAAGACCGGAGGTCTTCACGTCGTTTGGGTGATAGCTGATGATCTTGATTGGGCTGTACACCCAAGAAGATGGAAACAGTTGGTGATCGTCCAGACGTACTTGGAGATCGATGGATATGCGGGGTACTAGGTGCCTCCGGTTTCGTTCAGACCCAGAACGAACTTGTAAATGGACTGTGTGTCTGACATTGGATTTTAGTCTGTGTGATTGATCTCTATTAAATATATATCTGTTTGGCGGCGGAGAATTTATTCTCTTGCTTAACGCCCTTCTCTGAGACGTACGAGCTCAGGGGTTATATATTGATGGATATCAAACGCATGGAGTGAATTGCCTGTGTGGCATGCCTAAGTGGCAATTGATCGAGGCTTCTGTTGAAAAGCAAAGTCTTGTGGTGATGATCAAAGCACGGCCTTTGTGGCGTAGCTTTGTGTAACGTTTACTTCGCGAGTTTCACACCCGGTATGAACCAAAAACGGGAGACGGACCTCAGGGAGGGCATGCGTTTCCTTCTAGATAAAAAGTGGCGTCAGTGGTTTTACATGCCCTGACGAGTTTGACTTATGTGGTTGTTGCTGTTGCGAGGCGCCTCGGATTGATCGGTCGTTCTCGAACCGATGGAGTCATTTAGTTGGCTCATTTACGCCCCAAAGGGCGGGGAAACGTAGTGTTCAGGCATTTTAATCCAAATCGGTGGACCGGCCCTGTCGCTCCAAGGGTCACTCGAGCTCTGATCCTGAGACATGGGCTAGATTGTCTCGAATCGGTTGAGGACTATCTTTTGCCTCGGTTCATAGACGGAAATCCAATTTCCAAATACGTGACATTTGCGGTTTTATTTGTAGAGCCTAGTATGGCGACATGATATATGGTACCCATGCCGCCTATGATTGATACTTATGATCTGAAATCGTTTTATACACTATGCACTTACAATAGTATCAAATGATTTGTTTTAAACGTATCAAGCATGCTTTGGCTGTTATAAGGGAAAACCCTATCCCCCGGCTTGCGTTGCATTGTGTGATAGGACCTGGGTCTTATAACAGCTTCATTTTTCTTTATTTAGCATTGCGCTGTTGTTTTATGCACTGGTATTCTTGGGAGGAAACCCGTTCCGTGTTATACGGCGTGGTCCCTTGATTTACCTAGCTTTAAAAATAAAGACTAACTGTTTTAGTTCTCACACCAGTCCCATGACTGACCTGGAGTTTATTGTTTTAACCTAAACTCTGGGTGCCCTTATTTTGACACGGGAAGCTAGTAGTTTTGGTTTTGCAGATTTATATTCACAGGATCCTAGTTTACAGCTGGAACGATATCCGGAAAGCTTTGTATCCGTATATCTCATTCTAGTTGTGTATTGTATTATTTTCCGCTGCTATGTATTCAAATGTAATTTAAATCTCTGATATTTCTGTGTAATATTCATTTATACTCTGTATATTCTTGTAATCGGATGCATTGTTGTAATATACAATGAAATGTTCTTCCATATGCGTTCTGTTTTGTCGTGTTCTCAAACGATAGGGCGTTTCGAACGGTCTGGGTCGGTTTAGCGACTGGTTCGGACCGAGCGAAATTCCTGTTCGTCACACGTGGTATCAGAGCTTTGGTTTACAAAGCTTAGAGAACAAGACACCTTAGAACCATATGAAAGAATTCATCAGATATTGGATTAGGAATATCCAATGGAATGACTCATTAGAGATGGGATCAGTAGCATCCTAGAACGAGTGTGAAGAGAATATTTTTAAAATGAAAACAAATTTTGTTTTGAAAATTTAAATCAACTATTCGTATTTGATTAGTTATTATGTTTGAATTTGGACAATCCAGTATGTATAGATTTTGCGTATACGTCTGATCCGCGTGTATTCAAAGTTTTAATATATTGGATAGATATAGCATCACACTCTAGTTGCCCGGGAATGGTTCTGATAATGCTGCAGCCTTACTAGCACTTATATTCGAGTGACGAAGGTGTGATTTTCTATATATTTCCATTAGACTGGTGTGAGAACCAAAACTTATATAGCTAGAATACATTGTTGTGATTTGGCATCAAAAACATGATTTTTGTATATGTATCAAAATTATGAATTTGAATCTCTAATTCACAAATTGATTGATGTTTGTGTTGTTTGTTTATTTGTTTGCTAATTTTGAACTATTATGCCTAATTGAATCAAATATTGAATTGTATTGAAAATTGGTTGCATTTGCTTGCATATACATATATATCATTGAACAGGTCATAGCAAGGTGGCTAGAGCAGAGAATAAAATTTGTTTGCCCGACAAATAGGTACATGTTTACTACATAATTTCCTGTTTTGTTTGGGTGATGATGATTTTGTGAGCCTATTGGCTAGCCGCTTGGCTTTTTCTTTTTCTTTTTGAGATCTGAAGGACCGGGGAAGCTATTTGAAATTCCCCGATGCTCCCATTGCAGGGGAGGTTATGGCGAAATTTTTCGAAAATTTAGGGTGTTAGCCAAATTTTTGAAATTTTTGAAAATTCTCAGAAACTGAAAAGTTGGAGAATGGAAGCCAGATCGAATATAGAGTTGAATGATCAAACCACTTTCGACTTTGTTCCTTTTCGAGGACGAAAAGTTTTAAGTGGGGGAGATTGTAATAACCCGGAAAATCTGGGCCAGTTTAAAATTTTTATTTTGGCGATTATAGCGAATTTTGAATATTTAAAATAGATTATTTTAAATAATATCGACGATATATTTATTTTGAATATAATTAGAACGTATATATTATATACGTCGTCGTTAGAATATAATAATTATATATAATTATAAAAGGAATTGAAAGTGGCGCGGTAGTTCGAAAATTCGATTTCTAATTTCAAATGAATATACAGAATTCAATATAAGTCAGAATTGAACGAAACAAGAAATATTTGGATCTGTATAACTATATCTTTGTAACGAAGTTAACAAACTGAGATTTCATCTTAGAAATGATAAGATATGTCCAGTTTAAAATTAGAAATAGTCGCTGTGGAATTTATATATATTTTTATATATATAAGGCCCTTAAAAATAGCAATTTTGCAAACGACCTCGGATTTCGACGAAACCAGTTTTGTTGGGTCCGTGATGTTAAGTTATTGCTAGGTTTCAAATTTCATAATTTTTCGAATCAATATGTGAGCGTGGCAAAGGAAAACGTGTTTTGACCAGTTTCAGTTGATTTTAATCGACTGGAAATTGACCATTTTTCATACGGTCTCAGGATTCGACGAAACTAGTTTTGTTAGGACCGTATCGTCAATACGAAGCTAGAAAATATTTTTCGGGAATTTTTAGAGTTAGTATGTGACCTCGGTAATTCGAAATGTACGTTAAGAATTCAATAAAGTGATTTAAATGTAAATTTAACGGAAACTGATTGTAACAGCCGAATCAACTTGCGGTACATATCCCATTGTGTTCGGAATGGGGGTAGAACGCTACGGGCGGCAGGCAGTGGGCCTCGTTTAGAGGTCGTATGTAAAAGTCAACGTTTAGGGATTAAATAAATAAAAAAAATTAAAACTACCTCCCCTTAAATCCTCCTGGCCCCCCCTTCTGAAATTCATTTCGAGATAAACAGAGAAAAAAAAAACCCCGCTGCTTCACCTCGTAGCCCCCCCCCCCCCGATGCCGACGCGCCGCCCAAGGCCATCACCGCCGCCTACCTCAGATCCCCTCCCCCACTCGCCAACGCCCCTCTGGCCAAACGCGAAAGACCCTAGCCCTCCCCCTACCCGAATGGACGGAGCAACCTAACCCCGAATCGCCGATGCCCAAAACCAGCGACGCACCCACCATCCGCCACCCCTCTGACCAACTGCGACCCCTCCTCTCCTCCTTCAATCGCCCTGCCCTCCTGCAGGAGCTCCGACGCGCAACTGTTCCCCCCTGTAAGTTTAAAACTGATTTTTTATTTATTTTTATTTTACTTTGATTTTTATTTTAAAGTTTTAAAACTGATTTTTACTTTAAAGTTAAAGCTGATTTTTAAAAAAAAAGATCAAAAACTGATTTATAAAATGACTTAAAAACTAATTTCTGAATTTGTAAAAGAATTTAAAAAACTGTTTTTTTTAGAATATAGAAAACTGAATTTTTAAAAGATGCGAAAACTGTTTTTTTAGAATATAGAAAACTGAATTTTTAAAAGATTTAAACTTTATAAAGTAAAAGAAAAGATTAGATCTTTGAAATGGAAAAGGCGGAATCTATAGAAATAAAAATTCGATTTTTATATATTTAACTTTGAAATAAAAATTCGATTTTTATATATTGAACTTTGAAATAAAAATTCGATTTTTATATATTGAACTTTGAAATAAAAATTCGATTTTTATATATTGAACTTGGAAATAAAAATTCGATTTTTATATATTGAACTTTGAAATAAAAATTCGATTTTTATATATTGAACTTTGAAATAAAAATTCGATTTTTATATATTGAACTTTGAAATAAAAATTCGATTTTTACGTATGTAGTGAAAGCGGACAACGAAGGTGGCAAAGATGCGATAGCGATGAAGACTTCTATCAATGAAGAGCCGTCGAGCTAGGATAGCTATATGTGAGAATTTCTCACCTTTCAATTTCTTGTTCTAGTTATATATATATACTAGGATGCAGACGGTGCTTAGTAGCACCCGACACAATCGTCCACAGACCATGGACTTGTTTGTTTGGCTGTTTGGTGATTGATTGCGATATTGGTTTGAATGTGGTTTGTGGTGTGAAAAATCGAATCGATAAATTGGTTAGGATTAGACGTGCGCCGTTATAAGGCGAAGGAGTAAGGCTAGGTTAGACGCTTACTCCAAATTTTGTGGTTTGCATAATGAAATTGATTTGATTGATGTGTGAATGGCGTGGGCCTTCACTAGACCGGGGATAAGGCTAGGCCTTGTCCCGTTTCTAGTATCGTGCCGTTATGCCGCCGAAATTTTCTAAAATATGTTAGTTGAAATAAAATGTTTTATCGTTAAAAATATAATTTTTAACGTGAAGTGAATAAAATAGAATATTCATTTACAATCCAGACGGTTTGTTTATGTACACCTATTTGAATGACATTGATTGGGACGATAAATTTTACACATCGCCCAACAGCACAAATAAAATATGTGTTTGATTGTTTGAAACCCCACACGGGTGTTGGGATGAAATTTGAAGTTCACTCATCCTGATTGATTAAATATGTCGATCGATTGATTGAAAGGCTGTTATAAGCGTTGAATATCTATATTTGATGCTTTTACAGTGTAGTGCACTTTGGTTGATGGTTGATTATTTTCAATGTTATTATATACATGTGTTGTATGAAAATCCATATAATTAACTTTATATGGTAATTGATTGGGCCTCATTCCAATTTGAAAAATAAAGAATATTATAAAATAAAAGTTCATGTGTTGACAGTACTCATCCATTGAGATTGGTCATGTGTTGAACGAAATATTTTAGTAATAAAATTTATATCTTTATCAATATAAAATAAAGGTTCATGTGTTGACAGTACTCATCCATTGAGATTGGTCATGTGTTGAACGAAATATTTTAGTACTGACAACTATTTTGAAAAAGAAATATTTGAAATAGAATATTTGAAAATAGAAATATATGAAGCCGTATTGATTAGATTGACGCCATTTTGACGTGAACGATATGAAATGAATTGAAAACGATTTCGAAATGAATTGAATTGAAAACGATTTCGAAATGAATTGAATTGAAAACGATTTCAAATTGAATTGAAAGCAAATTGAAACGAATTCAAATTGAATTGAAATTTGAATTGAATAGAAATGAATTTTAAAACGAATTTATAGAGAAGAATTCAATTTTGATTTGAATTGAAACGGAAGTTGAAATTGCGTTTGAATCGAATTTAAAACTATTTATATAATTCGTTTTAAATAGAAATCGACGAAATATATTATATATATATATATATATTATATATATAACATAATGGCCTGAATAGAACGCGCCGCGCCGCGGCAGTTCGTGAATTTCGACCATTTATTTCAAACGGACATTGCGGGAGATCCGACCGTCGGATTCTCCTAAAACCGGAACCGTTGGGTTCGTATCGAAAAGAGCTTTCTAATGAATGTTAGAAATTTGAAATCTAACGGTTGGATTTGGAGATACGTCCAAATCAAATTCGAAAAAGGTCGCTGTAAGTGCAGTTCGATGACCGTTGATGGAAATCGACTGTACAGGCCTTGATAAAATTATTAAAAATAGTAATAATTTGTGTAAAATCATAAGAAATGATTTAGAAAGAATTGGGATGAAAAACTCCATATTTGAAGAGATAAAAATAGATTTTTATCGAAATGAACTAGTTTTGAACTAGAAATATAATTCTATTTATTTTTAAAATAAATAAATTGAATTTGAAAAGGGTTTTAAAAATAACCAGAATTTCCAATGATTGCATTGGAGTGGATTTGAATCGAAATTGTCTTCCGAATATTTCGATGTTGGAATTCGTGATTATACAGGTGTTGTTATGGAAATTTGAAAGATATATTTATATCGTTATTTCCAATACGACATCTGTTAGTCGTGGAATTTGATATTGAATATAAGCCGGTATATTTTCTATTCAGAGCCTTGTATTGAATATCAAATGTGATTTGGGGTTTGTCGTGAATGGTGTCTTCACTAACACTGTTCTTGAACCCAGTAGAGAAAAGATTAAATCTTTTTATTTAGATTTAATGAAGTGTACCAATTAAAAATGATATTTAATTGGAATTGAATTGGGAATGATTTTTGGGTTTATCGTGAACAGTGTTTTAAATAACATTTGTTCTTTAACCCGATAATTAATGGAATTGATTTTTGGGTTTATCGTGGACATTGTTTTTAAATAACACTCGTTCTTTAACCCGATAATTAATGAAGGTGATTTTGGGTTTATTGTGAACTGTGTTTTTAAATGACACAGATTCTTTAACCCAGTCACAGATTAAAACTAAGTGGAGTTTTAATGAATCTTTAATTAGATTGAAATAATCGAAATGGAGTATTACCAGTTTTGCTCCAGGCGATAGTTAAATCTTTAATTAGATTTGAACGTGAAATGGTAATTGAATTTACCGATAACACCGTGGTGTTAGATATGAAGTATAACCAGTTTTACTTCATGGGATGAATAGGTTGGGATTGGGAAATTAAAACAAATGATTACTTCGGTAAGGTTCGCTAATCCCGACTAGTTTGAATGGAGATTCAAAAATAGAATAAAGAATAAATTCAAGAATTTATCTTTGATAAAATTAATGGGAACCTTTCCCTATGAACGTGAAATTTAGAAACTAACTGTCGGTTAGCCAAGCAGAATGGTTTTTTGGATATTGATCTGATGTTGGTTTCGGCCTTCGGGGTTAATGTTTGGGGAATTATTCTCTTGATTAATTTACGGTTAGTGACTGATGAATTGGAATGAGGCGTATGTTGTGTTTGTGTAACACTTATTTAAAATATACGCGAGTTATTCGGGAAGACCGGGTTTATCCCATTCTGAATAACTGATACGACGATAAGTCGAAGATGAAGACGATGGTCGAAGACCGGAGGTCTTCACGTCGTTTGGGTGATAGCTGATGATCTTGATTGGGCTGTACACCCAAGAAGATGGAAACAGTTGGTGATCGTCCAGACGTACTTGGAGATCGATGGATATGCGGGGTACTAGGTGCCTCCGGTTTCGTTCAGACCCAGAACGAACTTGTAAATGGACTGTGTGTCTGACATTGGATTTTAGTCTGTGTGATTGATCTCTATTAAATATATATCTGTTTGGCGGCGGAGAATTTATTCTCTTGCTTAACGCCCTTCTCTGAGACGTACGAGCTCAGGGGTTATATATTGATGGATATCAAACGCATGGAGTGAATTGCCTGTGTGGCATGCCTAAGTGGCAATTGATCGAGGCTTCTGTTGAAAAGCAAAGTCTTGTGGTGATGATCAAAGCACGACCTTTGTGGCGTAGCTTTGTGTAACGTTTACTTCGCGAGTTTCACACCCGGTATGAACCAAAAACGGGAGACGGACCTCAGGGAGGGCATGCGTTTCCTTCTAGATAAAAAGTGGCGTCAGTGGTTTTACACGCCCTGACGAGTTTGACTTATGTGGTTGTTGCTGTTGCGAGGCGCCTCGGATTGATCGGTCGTTCTCGAACCGATGGAGTCATTTAGTTGGCTCATTTACGCCCCAAAGGGCGGGGAAACGTAGTGTTCAGGCATTTTAATCCACATCGGTGGACCGGCCCTGTCGCTCCAAGGGTCACTCGAGCTCTGATCCTGAGACATGGGCTAGATTGTCTCGAATCGGTTGAGGACTATCTTTTGCCTCGGTTCATAGACGGAAATCCAATTTCCAAATACGTGACATTTGCGGTTTTATTTGTAGAGCCTAGTATGGCGACATGATATATGGTACCCATGCCGCCTATGATTGATACTTATGATCTGAAATCGTTTTATACACTATGCACTTATAATAGTATCAAATGATTTGTTTTAAACGTATCAAGCATGCTTTGGCTGTTATAAGGGAAAACCCTATCCCTCGGCTTGCGTTGCATTGTGTGATAGGACCTGGGTCTTATAACAGCTTCATTTTTCTTTATTTAGCATTGCGCTGTTGTTTTATGCACTGGTATTCTTGGGAGGAAACCCGTTCCGTGTTATACGGCGTGGTCCCTTGATTTACCTAGCTTTAAAAATAAAGACTAACTGTTTTAGTTCTCACACCAGTCCCATGACTGACCTGGAGTTTATTGTTTTAACCTAAACTCTGGGTGCCCTTATTTTGACACGGGCAGCTAGTAGTTTTGGTTTTGCAGATTTATATTCACAGGATCCTGGTTTACAGCTGGAACGATATCCGGAAAGCTTTGTATCCGTATATCTCATTCTAGTTGTGTATTGTATTATTTTCCGCTGCTATGTATTCAAATGTAATTTAAATCTCTGATATTTCTGTGTAATATTCATTTATACTCTGTATATTCTTGTAATCGGATGCATTGTTGTAATATACAATGAAATGTTCTTCCATATGCGTTCTGTTTTGTCGTGTTCTCAAACGATAGGGCGTTTCGAACGGTCTGGGTCGGTTTAGCGACTGGTTCGGACCGAGCGAAATTCCTGTTCGTCACAAAATCTGAAGAAAAACAACGCCATGGCCGCATTATGGCCTGAAGCATCGTTTAAATTAATTGGCAATTTTTAAATAAATAAAAATAGTGATAAATCGTTATAAAATATTATAAATGATATGGAATGGAAATAAACTGAATTTACTCGGTTTATTGGAAATTTGATGGTTGAATGTATCTGACGTGAAAAATTCATTAATGAACTGAACTATGGATGTCAATTAATTTAACCATGGAAAAGAATTGATTTGAATTCTAAATATACGTGAATTATTTGAAAAGGAAGAGTTAAATCTCATTTCAAATAATTGGTCGACGATTAGAGAACGACGATGAAGACGATGGTTGAAGACCGGAGGTCTTCACATCGTTTGGATGATTGCTGATGTCTTGTTTGGGAGGCATCCCAAGACAAGGTAATAAGTGGTGGTAGTCCAGACGTACTTGGAGATCGACTGGATGTGCGAGGGCCTTTCTCTTGTATTGGACATACGGAAGAGGAATAAGTTGCCTCCGGTTTCGTTCAGACCCAGAACGGACTTGTAAATGGATGTGTGTCTGACGTTGTAGCTTGACAACGTGGCATGCAGAGATGCTATGATCAAGGCTTTTGTTGAAAAGTAGGGTCTTGTGGTGGATGATCAAAGCATGGCTTTAATACAGCTAGCTTTGTGTATAGCGTTGATTCGCGAGCCTCACACTCCGGTATGAACCAGAAACCCGGGGGGGGGGGGGACCTCAGGGAAGATATGTGTTTCCTTCTAGCTAGGAGTGGTGTCTTGGGTTTTACACGCCCAGACATTTTACTTATATGGATGATGGATAGCGAGGTGCCTCGGTTATTTCGGTCTCTGCGGAGCCGATGGATGGTCTTTATACAGACCAGATTTACGCCCCATAGGGTGGGGAAACGCAGTGTTCAGGCATTTTAATCCACTATGTGTGGACCGGCCTTGACGATCCAAAGGCATGATAGAGTACTTGCCTGAGGGGCGGGCTAGAGCGTCTCAAAGCGGTAACGACGATCCCTTTCCTTGGTTCGTGACGGAAATCCCATTTCCAAATACGACATCGTGCGGTTTTGATGGTATACCTATATATGGCGACATAGTGGTATGAGGCATTTATGTCGTCTATGATTGATACTTATGATTGAAATTGTTTTGAAACATATAAATACTAGTAATAATATCAAATGCTTTTGTTTTACTCGTATCAAGCATATTTCAGCCATTATAAGGTAAAACTCTATCCACTGGTTTGCATTGCATTGTGTGATGGGAACTGAGTCTTATAGTGGCTTCATTTTTGTAAAAAGCATTGCGATGTTTATATGATTTACTTGTTTTAAAGCATTGGCAATCCAATGGAGTAAACCTGTTCCGCGTTAGCGGCGTGGTCCTGTGATTGGCCTTATTATAAAATAAGTTAAGTAGATTTTTCATACCAGTCTCATGACTGACTCATAGTTTGTTTCACTTGCAAACTCGGGTGCCCCTTTTTCTACACGGGCAACCTTGTATTCAGGTTTTAGCAGGCTCTTTCTGGATAACTATGGAGCTGAAGATGGATTCTATCATTTCTTTGTTTTTATGCTGTTTAGCTCCTGTTGTACATATTATGTTTTGATTCCGCTGTAGACATTTTATGTAAAGCTGAACTGTATTTTGTACTAAGTATGATCCTGTATACTATGTAACTCTGATGATTATGTTTATCCGGTGTATTATGTTGTACATTATCTGGTATATTTATATATTTCTGTTCTGTTGTTATTTGTTTATGTGTTATATTCCAAAGATTACCCTTGCCACCGTGGAACAAGGTTTGGGGTAGTCACAAAGACTGGAGGGGCTCGATCACTGGAGGTGGGGAGGGAGGGGGGTGACTGGGCGGCGGTGCCTCTTGCGGTGGTGTGATGGAGGATTAACAACAGTCCCGTCGTTTTTTATCTCTTTTTTTCTTTCTGTTAAATGATTTGAACGGAGGGGGTAGAGGTTGACTTGGATAGGAGAAAGAAGGGGGGAATATAATTTTTTAATTATATTATTTTAATTTTCCCAAAAATCACCTTTTATATTCGATCTTCAAATGAGACCCAACGACTGTCACCCATATCTTATTACCCCCATTCCGGACGCAATGGGATATGTCCGGTAAGCCAATTCGACCGTTATGATCAGTTTTCATTAAAATAAAAATATAAATCAATATATATCAAATTTAAATGCATATTTTAATTTACCGGGGCCATATACGGACCCCAAAAATTCCAGAAAAATAAATCTGGCTATGTTTTGACAATACGGTCCTAACAAAACTAATTTCGTTGAATTTGGTGATCGTTTGGAAAATGGTCATTTTCTGGTTGATCTAAATTGACTGAAATTGTCAAAACACGTTTTCCTTTGCTACGTTCACATATTGATTTAAAAAATTATGAAAATTGGAATCTAGTAATAATTTGACATTCCGGATCCAACAAAAGTGCTTTCGTCGAAAACGGAGGTCGTTTGCAAAATGGCTATTTTTAAGGGCCTTATATATATATATATATTAAAATATATATAAATTCCACAACGACTTTTCTGAATTTTAAACTAGACATATCTTTCAACTTATAAAATGAAATCTCAGTTTCTTACATCTGTTAGAAAGATATAATCAAACAGATTCAAATATTTCTTGTTTCATCCAATTCTGACTTATATTGAATTCTGTATATTCATTTGAAATTGGAAATCAAATTTTCGAACTGTCGTGCCATTTCGGGCTCGTTATATAATTAAAATAAAATTATTCATTTTAACTTCGTCGAAAATAAATTTTTCGTCATTATTATTTAAAATAAACCATTTTAAATATTCAAAATCTATTAAAATTGCCAAAATAAAATTTTTAAATTGGTTCTAATTTTCCGGGTTGTTACACATTGGGTCCGTCATTGCGTATACTTCTCTTATTACTCTATAAGAATAATGTAACTTATTTCACAGTAAAAGGAGTGTGAAACTAAAGATGGAGCTTTTGTCTTTAAACCACCTTCTCGGTCCTTAAAAGTCGACAATAGTGTATCCATGGTATTTACTGTTAAACAAATGAGTGCCGAATAGATTGGTTGTTGGAGAAAATGAAAATGGGTAAAACAAAAGGACTCATAGTGGAATTAATAATTTATAATATAACAACAATCTTTAAAAAAAAAAGAAAAAAATTGTAGTTTATATGTATGTGTCAGCGAATTAATCGAGAATTAGTATGAGCAGTTATAACCACATGCCCTACCAATTGTTGAAGAATACTTTGAACTGACACATTGAAAAAACAAAGAAATACGCCTTTGGCCTCCACCACATATCCTAAAGCAACGGAGCAATATATACCCACTTGGAAATATACTGATCAGACCCGAGGATTGTAATAATGTAACATTCAGATCAGTCTAGTAAATGAGCGTGAGAACTCAAATAATAAGTAACTAATTTTTCAGCTTATAAGCCATTGAAAATGAAAAGTATCTCAGAGGACTAGCTGCACATAAACACGGGCATGTTTTCTCTATATGATAAACAAAACACTTTTATTTTAGATCAGATGATATTATAATAATGTGTAAATCCATAAATAAAATTATTAACATAGTCGAAATGCTTGCATCTAACCTTCCATCATAATAGGTATACAATCAAATATGAAGCTCATATTGGAGAATTGATTCCAACTATGAAAGAGTAACCATTGAATTTGTACATCTCTAGCTAGATTTATGGGAGGAAATAACTCGTTGTACCTTAGCTCCATAGGATTGGTTCTACCCCTTAATGGATTTCAATGAATATAATCACTTGGTTAACAAACAACCATAATGGACCCCGGACATATAAGGACCTGACACTAGTATGAGAGAATCATGGTCTAATGAGAGCAACTCATATAACCCTTTTACATGTCACTTTACCGGTGATGAGGCAGAAGGTCACCTTTATCTTATAAATAGCGGATTATCTTGGAATGCTAACACTGCCTTCCAAGCAGATATGCAATATCATCATTCATCCATACAAGTTAGTTATGGGTCTGAATGAATTTGAATAACTCCAAATTCAATCAACTTCCATATATTTCCTGCAACACCCCATTTTTTATACCCTGAAGCCGAACTCTATAGATGTTGCAGTCATCTATAGTATTGATACCCGACATTAAGAAATAACTTGTTAGTTTATGAGATTATCAGAATACATGGGAATCACAAAAATAAATAAATAAAAATACATTCATTTACATCAAACATTCATCACACTCCAATTGCAAAAGCCCTTCCGAACTAATATAATAGTTACAAATAAATATCTGGGAGGATTGTCCTCTCAGTCGATTAGAGTCAAATATATATTTCCATATCATTTGTGCCATTACATACAATTAAAATTAAGGAAAACAGCTGAAATAAACTCCTAAATACTATAGCCTCTGAACGTCTCCGGTAGCTTAATCAACGAAGCAAAACTTGAAACCCTTACCCTTAGCCTATCAATCGAGTAACCGAGAATTAAAGGGGAAAATCAAAACTTCGAGTCACTCAATAAATTGGTACGAATAATAACTTATCTACCCGATTTAAAAAGTTGCTTGCGAGACCACGCCGCGTAGTGGAATGAGTTTCCCCTTGAAAGTATCGAAACTAATAACCAAGTCTGTGCTTCTGTACTCACAATGGTTAGAACATAATAATATAACAAAGGTTATAAAGTGCACTGAACAATGTACTATGATTCCCCACTCTGCTATTTTAATTAGATGCCTTAATAGTTTCGCATATGAATATAAATACAAGGTAAACCCTTGATTTCTTTTATTTCAATTTTCATACTGTGCTTCATGGAGTCACCCTTCAATAGGAAACAAAACCAAATTATGAGATGTGGACTAACCATCTCACACCTCTATGATGCTCCACCCTTATACTTAGGGTTGTTATGGTAATGATTATCATTACCATTTGGCAAACATCATTACGATAATGTTTTTATTGGTAAGACAGAATTGCTTATCATTACCACTACCTCTTTACCAGTATATCAATGAGTGGTATACCATTAATCTGGTAACTATTACATTGGTAGTGGTAAATTTATGTTTGACCATCAAAGTTTGTATCTTGACAAATTTTTTGCACACATTGCATCTTTATTATACTATATGTAGTGTTAGTAAATAAAAAACATAAATGGAAAAGAAAATAAGTGTACTTGGAATTATTTCATATAATTGTTGAACTAAATACAATCATTTATTTGGTTCTAAATGCGTGTAATAAGGCATATCACTACACCAGAAATGCCAATTTGGCAGTGCTCATGACCGTATCAAAATCGATTTGATACGGTTTTAAGCCGTATCAAAAAATGGCGTCTCTGTTGCTTTGATACGGTTTTTAGCCGTATCAAAATGATAAATTGATACGGCTTAAAACCGTATCAAATGCATGAATTGATACGGCTCAAAGCCGTATCAAATTCATGAATTGATGTGGCTCAAAGCCGTATCAAATATATGAATTGATACAGCTCAAAGCCTTATCAATTCATGAATTTGATACGGCTTTGAGCCGTATCAATTCATATATTTCATACGGCTTTAAGCCGTGTCTAATTTAAAATAAAAAATAAAAAATATATACATTATGCTACTAAATCTTGCTGACAACATTGACAAACCAACTAAATCTTGTTCATAAACAATTCTGCTTTCATCATCACACAATATTATAACAAGACTAGTCATTCATAAACTCAGCTTACATAACTTGTTTGCAAAACCTCACAATGAGCATTTGTCTACAACATTACAATATGAAAACATCGGTACCAAAAGGCATTATATATACAACAGTAGAAGAAAGTAAATCACCATACGATAATGAACTCTTAATACTTGCTTTTAAATGGAATTGCTCTTATCACAATCTGGTGGTACATGGCAGCAAGTGCAGCTCCTATGAATGGTCCAACCCAGAATCCACTGCATTTTTCATTCCATGTTCATTCAATTAATCATCCAATGTTGAGCGTTACACACACATGTGCACACGCAATTTTAACACACACAAACTTGCCCATATATCAATACTGTAGCACAATACATTCTAATTCGAAACATAAAACACTGAATTATGATTTTGAAAATGCTACATATTTTGTAGAATGATACTCCATATGTTGATGTAATGTTTATAAAATTTTGTAACATTTTGAATAGTGCACCACAAGATTTGGTAGGAGTGATAAAAGGGATGCTTCAAAGCAGATGTGTCATCGCAAATATATGTATAAATGCATGCATGGACACACATATGTATGTATATGGGAAATATAAATAAAAACATACATGGTCATCCCAAGCATGATCTTTGTTGTAGATGATGGCAGCACCAAGACTCCTAGATGATGACAGCATAAACTTCTCACGGTGTTTGTTCATGGGTGCCACTTTATGCTACATCCAATGCTGATTATAAAAATCATAAGATAAAAAATAAAAATTAGATATGCAAAGGACAATTTATTTCGTCTCAGAATTGCAATGTAATAGTTTGAACTTAAAAATAACATGTATTAACAAAAAACAATACCTTGGTTTTTGAATTTGAGGAGGCTCTTGGCCACTAAGTACACGGTCTATTGCAAAACTCAAGTCCTTAACACAGTGCACACATTACTTTAAGATAAGAGAAACACAGTACATGAAATTTTCAAGTTTTGCATCAGATATGTAACCTTCCAGTTATGCATGTATTACTACTTGGTCTTGAGTCGTCAAACTGTCCATGATAAAATAGTTCAAATGGCCTTCTTCCATCCTATTACAATATGTCACATGTATCCACAATTAACTAAATGGAACTGTTTTGAATAATGCAGTTTCGAAACTTGTCTTCGGTCACTCAAGGAGCATCAACAAAACGTGACCTCTTTATATTGGGATCCTAGTGGTCAATACATTGCATCTGCCAGTGAGGATTTGATTCGTGTGTGGGCAATTGGTTTAAGAAATGAAAGTGATTTCATGCACGAATTGAATTGTAAAGGGAATAAATTCTATTCATGCGCCTTTCATCCTACTCACTCATCTGTGCTTATCATTGGCTGTTATCAATCAATCAATCGGTTCGAAACTGATTTTGCAAACTCGGTTCGAAACGAGTTTGCTGCAAACTCAGTTTCAGAACGAGTTTGCAAACTCAGTTTGGGACTGAGGTTGCGAACTTAGTTCCTGACTGAGTTTGCGAACTCAGTTCCGGACTGAGTTTGCGAACTCAGTTCCGGAACTAACCCGTTCTAGAAATAAACTCAGTCCCGGACTGAGTTTGCAAACTCAGTCTTCCGAGCTGAGTTTGCAAACTCAGCTCCGACTGAGTTGCAAACTCAGTCCGGAACTTTAACAAAACTTGTGTTTACCCTAATCTAAGGTGATCAATATCTGCAGACTCAACATGCCTATTATTTAATAGTTTATGTTTCAAAACTAGACAACTAAATTGCATTTACAAAATAAGCAGTTGATTACCTTATCAATATCCACGAGGAAACATATGCAGCACCAGCTTTTGGACCAAACTTATTTACGACATTAAGAATCCATTGCAAATTACCTGCTTGCTACCATTGTATATTTCAGTTATACAGAAAAAATAACAAAACAAAATATGGAAATTCGGGCAAACCAATTTAGCTAAATGGGCATATTAGGGAGAAGAGAAAGGAGTATGTTCAGCAGGCTTGCTAAAGTAGATTGAAGAAGAGGGCATACCCGAGAATACTTCCAGATCCACTGTCTTTAAATATCAGATATTCGACAATCCAAATAATAAAAATATCAAAACAACTTTCAGTTTGAGTGATCACACGTATTTTTTACCTGATCAGTATAACTAATATGAATTATTTGATCATTGAAAAGTGCTCCACCACCCAAAAAGATTTGTAGCAGGTTACATAAAACAAATTATTATCGGAAAGCAATCTATGACGAATTATAGCGGTATACCATTTATATAATGAAGCACTAAATGTGCGAGTATTCCAACATATAGGACCATGGACAAACTGGTAAATACATTCTCGAATTTGTTATCAAAAAACCATGATGAAACAGTAAATGTGTGCTCGCATCGACATACACTAATTCAAGTACTAATAAATCATAGTTATACAATTAACTGATTCAGACTTAACCCCACTCAACATACACAGACATTATATAGACATTCATATACGATGCAAGCTAGTTTAATTCAGACAAACCAGCAAGCTAGTTTAATACAAACTTAACCCCACTCAGCTATTTTTTTGCATCTGTTTTTAGTTTTTTTTTTGGTTTCCTTTTAGTTTTGTTCTTCCTTCAAAAAAGATTAAAAATACTTATATTGCAATTTTCAATTTCTTCTCTATTTTTTTGTATTTACTTCCTGTTATCAACCTTTATTCGTGCATTGCTTTCTGTTCTTGCATTTCTTATATGTCTGTGCATTTCTTATCAACTCTATTTTTATGCCATTATGTAGTAATATTGGAACACCATATGGCATTATATCGGATGCTTTTACTTTTGCAGGAACTTTTGCAAAATTTGTTAAAAGCTTGTCTATGCTGAAATTGCATCTTGTCTAATTGGAGTTCTACTACAACTAGCTATTTATGAAACTGCTTCTATTATCCAAAGTTCAACATTATGATTCATTGAATACACCTTCAACTGTTCTTATATTGCATATAGCATATTAAGTATAAACATTATGACTAACTGGAAACCTTTTTTCCCTTTATGAAGAAGATAAAAAAGGATCTAACCTTGTTAGTGCTGCCTCGAAAAAATTAAGTAAACAATCAACAAATTACTGATATATTCTGCAATCGGAAATATAAGCCCATGTGTATAAGTTCCCACCACCATAACTACTGCTATTATAGTGCTGATATCTTCCATGCAACAGATGTGTTCTATAAACTGAAATCTTTATCATTACCTGAATTCACTGAAGAACTTGTTATTGAGTGTGATGCGAGTGGTTCGGGCACACTATAAAAGATAATTATTTGTACAAAACATTGTTCGCGTAAAGTACTATCAACTTTGTTAGTATAAAATACTATAAAATGAAATGGGTGAACCATATGTTTGTATAAACTACTATAAAAACAAACACAATAAGTCTTCCAATATCAACCTGTAGCTTCTCCTCCACACATTGCTAATGCCCCATCCACTGGTAGCTTCAGCCAGTTAGCCCTCTGGTTGCAACAATCTACCTGCTTGGTCCTGTACGACTGTACCCACTGATGTCCTCCATCCACTCACCTCCTTCAATCACCCAGACTGCACCTCCGAACCACAATCGTAATCACCAAACCCAAATCCTACACTTATGACCCCTATATACCCAAATCACTACTAACCTAAGATTGTCTTTAATAACTGGCTCGTAAAACTTAAGCTGGATTGAATTTAAATGAGAAATAAAGCTTTTCATTGCATGCAATTAAATGAATTGGTAAAAGCCTTATCTTTCGATACCAGATCTGGAAAATCAGACATTGAATTAAGATCTGGGCTTGATGAATTACCTTTGTTTCGATCTGTCCTTTCCATAACATGTAGCGATGAATTCAGATCTTGAGGAGCTGCCAAAAGATTTCCGTAATTTTGAGCTGAGAACCCTAATCGGACTGTTGCTGAGATGACTGATAATCAGGGGGAAAAGCCGATCTGAAATCTGAGTCTGATTTAAGATTTGTCTTTGATTGAGATTTGGAAATCAGATTTACTGAGATTTGGAAATCCGATTTTCTGAGATTTGGAAATCGGCTAAGATGAAAGAAGCGAGGAAGGGAGGGACGAAAAAAGAAATTGGGAAGGAAAATTATCGTTGCGTTTTGATATGGCTAATGACCGTATTATATGAACCGATCCAAACCTTATGAGATCTACGGTTGGATCTTAAGGGATAGAGAAGGTGTGGATTGGTTGAGTGGTAGCAATTGAAATTTGATATGGCTATGAGCCCTATCAAATTTGATACGGCTTAAAGCCGTATCAAATCTCAGAATCCTGGTGTGTCAAATTGGCTGTTTTGGTGTAGTGTATCATATGAATATACATATGTTTTAAACTAACATACACAATTACTGTTACTGCTGGTATTGGAGACATGTTACCGATAATTTACTATTAAAAATGGTAAATTTATCTTTATTATACCATTGTATCTAGTATACCAATTTCAATTCAAAATGGTTACCATCGATTGGTAATGTTATGGTAACGATAAATTTACAGTTACTATATCAGCCCTACTTGTACCATATTAACAAAGGACATTAATGAGTAATGATGTCTGCTAATATGGACAATAGAATTGGTTAGGATCGACCATCCATTAACTTGCAGTAAACAAGTATCAAATATGTCGATAAAATGCAGATTTTGATTTTTTTTACCTTAAATAGATCAACATACTTAATTCTTATCTAATGCAATACTTGATGGCTACAGGATCTATTTAGAACAAAATATAATGCATATAATGTGCACAGATAACAAAATAGCAAACACGGTCATATATTTAGATACATAGTGTACAATACAAAGTGCTACACATAAGTGGTTATGTAAACCACCACACACACACACATAAATACACACACACACACACACACATATATATATATACACACACACATACATACACACACACACCAAGTCCCATGAAATAATATGTACATAACCAAGTCATGGTACAACTACAAGATGCAATACTCAAAAACTATGCATATGATCCAAAAGGGTCGATAATGAAGTCCAAAGAAGAACAACTAAGCATGAGCCAAAGGACCTAACCTAAACACGTTCTGACCCGGGTAATAAATACACGGTTAGTCTAATTTGAAAAAGATGATCAGTATGTGATAAGAAAAGTAAATGATACACAAGGGAGTAATTCCTTTAGTAATTAAAGGAAACATATAACTTGGAATTCCACATAATTTATGTGAAAGGATCACTAAATCAACATATAAGTGTCTCATGCAATTAAATATATTACTCGGATGTTTCCATCAATTTAGATTCCTCTGATTATACTACTATGATTTGTAAGATTTATAAATCATGTAAACCACCGGATGAAAACCATAGAAATAACATAAAACTTAAAAACCATAGAAAACTCAAATTGGATACTAAACAAAATTTTTGCACATGCATCAACAAAAGAAGCCAGTTTTCCAAGTACTATATATGTATTCAAGTGCCAATTACTACGCCCAGTCTTGGTTGAGTATAACTTCACTATGACATGTCTCGATCGAGCATAACTTTATTGCGACCCATATCGGGTGAGTATAACTCCACAATGACCCGTCTCCGCCGAGTGTAACATTCCGATTTCAGTCAAGTGAATATGTATGTATATATAGTCTAGCTTCACTTCAAAGCAATAATTAGCACCCTAAACTTCTATAATGTGTCACAAACTTCCAAATAGTAACTCGAAAAGTGAAAACAATACGTCCCATACCATAAGTTTCACTAATCGATTCACTACAAGTTAGTCTACTTCACATTGAAAAACACAGTATTAGCTTCAATTAACGAGTCAAGAATTAATTCATATAATAATCTATATGTCTAATGTCGTATGGTTTTCTATATCATTTAAATCACAAATTTGTCTTCTTGAAGGGTGCAAAAACATGTGATTTTGCATAGGAAAATATACTTGGATTTGAGAAAACGAGTTTATAAATTGATTCTGAAATCATTTGATTTATTTCTTTTAAAATCTTTATATATTGGAAAATAAGGTATATAGAATTGTCTTACAACGGTTTGTGTTCATTAAAACAAAATAATGAAAATCCTTTATCTCAAAGCAATAATATATATATATTTAAAACTATTAAATAAAACATGCATGTGTCACAAATACACGACATTTCAACATGAAAGCATAATTCAAAATCAAAAGAAAACTGCAAATATGAAGTACGGATTTAGTATAATTTAGGCTTGCTCCAATGGGATCTAATCCATAAGTAAACCGTCATAAAAAAACATTTCTAAATTCATTAACATATGTAAGTCTAAACACTGCAAATCATCAAAACTAAACATGCAAGCAACTAAGTTACTTCGCAACTTACAAGTCCTAGATCGACACCTAGGCCGACATTACTAGAATGGTGGTCGACCATAAGGTCCACCTCGGTAGAGAATGCATTGACACTAGTGTCCAACCGGGGGAGGTTGGTTATGGGAATTTATTTCCAAGTACAAATGTCCTTCAAACTCAACCTTAGAGATACATTTCAGACAACAACTGAGATCAAAACGACCTAAAAACTGACATGCGCAAAGACTAACAAAGGTACTACAAATCAAAAAAGTTTGTCATGACTTGATAATGTACACACAAGCATCGTTTACAACATTCTCAGAAAACGAACTTTGTAAATAATGTATTTTTCACAAACCAAATACAAATTTCAACATACAGACTTGAACCAAGTTCGTAAGCGGTAGAGTAGTCTCACCTTGAATCACTACAACAAAAATAGTCTTTTACAGTGGCATATAGCCACTATTAAACAATACTATATCGGCCCGAAAAGCGCTGTATATCGACATGTTATAAAAACCAGTTGAATCATTATAACACAGAAATTGCCGCTATAAAAGGGTACAATTTTGTAACGGCTATATGTCGTCATGATATGTAAGGATAGTAGCTCGCTATTGCCGCTATAAATCATGTCATTCTTCATGAAAACAACAAATTTCTTCAACATTGTATAGCTACTATAAAATATTAATTCAATAGTGGGTTTATCGCGCTATAAACCAACATGATAGCATTTCTAAATCCTTTTACAGCCTGCGTATACCGCTATAAAATATGTCGATATAACACATATTCGATGATATTCTTTTCCAACAAGCTTTCGTATTACATTATCTTTTATAACGCTTTTCAATTATTATAATAATAGCAATCAAATGAATCTTCACAACTACTTCAAAAGCAGTATATGACCCAAAAAGTTATAATACTCAACAAATGTAACACATATTCATGATAGCAAGATAAAGGATCAACTAACAAAAAATAAGTTCAATGCATATGCTTTCAATTTTATATTGATGTCAATTTGAGTTAACAAAAATAAAACAAGTTCAAATTTAAAGTCTATAATAAAACCCCAACTAATCGCTCTCCTCCATCAAACTTCCACTGCCATGCTACCCATCTGATCTTTACTCCACACTTTCACTATCCAAATGCACAAGTCGAAACCATTGCACCATTTCATTATCACTAGTACATATATGATTGAAAGCATATATAACCAGTTCCAAGCCATGCATAATTTGCATAAAATCCATAATTTCATGCTGAAACAACCTAGGTCAGCTCACAAAACAATTTTTCAAGTAAAAATTTCTAATATATAATGATTAGGACCATTGACGAAGCAATGATTGCTTGTTGCACTTATTATTTGATGATGACATGATGCTAAAATGAATGATTCCTTTCTGATAACTGCAGATTGCAATGCACTCCACTCTAATATTGCTTCAGGAGAAAAGCTCTCAACCATTACTGTCTTCTTTTCAATATTACTCACCTCAATTGGTCCATATTTCCTTTTCTTTCTGAACCATTTCATCATATGCTACTATAATTATATCAATATATTTTTCAATATAAGCCTGGAAGTACCAATACCAACCAAAAAATTCATTTTTTTTTCTTTTTATTAAATAAAAGCTTGACAATTGACTTGTTTGTGTACAACTTTTATTTTTACCAAATCAAAAAACTTTAGTATGAGGCATATAGTACATATTCCATTATACAATTCAATCAAGGACTAGTGAAATAGTCTTTTGGCTTTTCAAAACCTTTTTTCAAGAATGCTAGCCACTAAGGGAAAGAAACCACTATGGAATTCAAAAATGATACAACAATAAATTATAGTTATCCATCCCTTACTAATACAAGTTCGTCAAAAACAACTCCATACTCTAGTTCATCCTTGCTAAAAATAATTCCATCGCCTATTTTTCATGCTGGTTTCTTTCGAAAAGGAAAGAAAGTCCAACAACAATCAATAAATTTCAACATCATACCATCGCATCACAAGGATGACGCATCAATGAAACACACCATTATCAACAAGAAATGACGTGCCTTCAAAAGAAAATGAATTAGAGACAATGAAGACAAACTGCTCATCTTGATTTCACTGAAAGATCCATTTTGGCATTGTATGGACGTTCAACAATGAATAAACCAAGAAACTCTGATAAAAAATAAACCAATAAACTCTTGGGAATGGAGCCATCAAAAGAAGATTGGATCCAACCCTTGTGCGGATGAATAAGTTGTCTCTCCTTATTGCCTTGAATGAGTAAACTAAAATTGAGGAATTGAACTCATTGAAACAATATCCTATAGAAGAGTATGATCATGGTGTAGAAAAATAAACAATTATGGTTATTGTTTGAGTTATTTCTTCATATTTAAAAAATATTTAAAACTCTATATTTATTTACATCCTTTTTGAAATAAATAATTTTATCACAAACAAACACCTCGAGCCATATAAATTGATTCATGATCAAAACTAGTCTGAACAATTCTTGAAAATACAAAGTTATAGGTTCAGTCAATTTAACCAAAGCCTTCAGTCGGCTGAACATATACAATTTTTTTAAAAAAATCTCAAATAATGCAAAATTAAATTGACTAAAACTTTCAACACGATCGACCTGTCGAAAGTATTCAAAAATTAAAATTATGGGTTTCAATCGACCGATCAACTTATTTACAACTTATTCAGCAATCAATTCAAATCTACAACGCTCTAAATCACTAACAACTTTACATGAGAATTGGGTTCGCTTACTAGAAATGTCCTAAGATTTTTGGTACCTAAAGCAGAAAGCGAAAAAGAGGCCCTTCTACAAATGCTAATATATGACATTAAAACAATTTATACTGTTTAAAAATAACGAAAATAAAAAAACTACGATTATTGCAGTTGAAAAAAATGACCTCATTGTGGATTTAAACCTACATACTGGTTCATTCAAACTATAAGAAACAAACATTAAACAGTTATATAGGTTGTGTTAACACCGTAGGAACACAGGGAACACTGGTTTCTTGAGTTGAGATTCTACATCATTTCCAATTTTTTCATTAAAAGTTCAAAGGTAACCAACAACTGAAACACTTCAAAATACTTAACAAACGTTCACTAATTAAATTGGGATGCTGGGCATACACTTAATTTTCAACCAAATAATGACATCAAATAAAGAAGAAAACAATATTGTCGTTCATTGTTTAAGCTGGGCATACATATACAACACTTAATTTTCAACCAAATAATAAAATCGAACAAAGGAGAAAACAATATTGTCAATACATAAAATATATTTTCACTATTCTGTAATTCAGAATTCTATAATCGCATTCACACCAAAATCTAATAACAGTAAAGCTACAACTACTGCATGAAAAGAAAGAAAGAAGAGAAATCACGATCCACATACAATATGAATACATATAGATAAATTCACAGCGTAATCAATTATCAATTTATTAAATTAGTACTAACTGAAGAAGAAGAAGAAGAAGACTCTTTGCAAGTTGCAATTTGGATGATGGTCGCCACTGGTACTTACGCCTACAAGGCCACAGGCCCATAGATTCACGCGATTTGAATCGCTGGAGTAGGAGAAGCTATCGCAAATCACGATTTGTGATTCAGATTCTCCTATGAATTGCGATTTCACCCTCTCTTTTTTCCTCCGTCATGTAGTAGAAACGATCACCTGGTTCCCTGATTTTTCGATTCTCTATGCCACTGCTCTTGCCACTTGTGGGAATGGCCGGGGCTGACCAGAATCCAAATCGAAGATTAGATCCAAATCGCGCGAACCTACCATAGCTTCGACATATCTATTAAGAAGATTGAAGATGGAAGGAGTTTGCTTTCTTCGATTGGGTGAGTAGATTGGAGCCAAACGACCTGCTTTTTTTATTAGGGTTTTGGAAGGAGGGGAAATGTTTTGGAGGGAAGGAAACGATAATTTATGAAGTTGGAGGAGATCGTGAATAATTTGGTGAGGGAAGCAAGAAGTTGGAGAGTGACTTCTGAATAATTCTATGGGAAGGGAGCGTTACAGGTGATATGGGCAAAACAAAATCAATGGATATCAAATGATTAAGTCTAAATAATAACGGTTCAAAATAAGGCGTCATTAAATAGCGTTATTAATATCATATTTTGTTGTAGTGAATTAACAACAAGCAATTAACGATTTACAACAAGAAATTTGATTGAAACAATGGATTGAAGGCTTAATTAAAGTTCCAGTGCTTGCAGAAGCTGTTACAGACACATGCAAGAAGTTTGATTTCTCTCTCAAATTTTAGATTTTGATTGAGTTTTGGAGTTGGAAGTGAATTTTAGCAAGAGAGTTGCTATTTTTCCTTTTTTGTATAATTTTGAGAAGAAAGAGACTCTTGTAGGAAAAGAGTACACATAATCTAGATCTGTGCAGTTAAAGCGCTTAGCAGTTCCATAGCGGCGAAAGTACAAAAATGTGTAGCGGGGATAAATAAGGGAAACGGAGGGAATATAGTGGAGGCGCAAAAATGTATATTAGATGTAAAACCAAATATTTAAAAATTAATTAATTATCTTTCTTATATTATATGTGCGCAAGAAACTAATATTAATTAATCTTATAGAACAAAATCAAGGAATATTATTACCATAGACACTTATGCATAAAATTTAGCCATTTACGCTAAATTTACTAATTTTTTTAAAAAGGAAACTAGACAAATGAAGCTCTATATATTAATACTTCTTAAGCGAATGCTAAAAAGCCTTGATTTAGCGGACGTAGTGGAAAATAGCGGGGCTAAAAGTGGATCTACGTAGTGTTCATCAATGCTAGATTTAAATAGCGTAGCGGTTGAAGAGCGCTATTGGCTATAGAAGGGATATTGTGGGGATTTAACTACATAGGTCCAGAGTATTCTCTTCCTAATCAAGAGGTTAATAGGCCTCAATAAGCCAGACTAGAGTAATTAGTGGTGAATTAAGGCTTGTATTAGTTAAGTAACCTTATTAACATGTTTTTTATGCCATTTCTCACAAATTACATTGTTTTAAGCTTGCAACTTGTAATGTTAAAACTTTACCACTTCACTTTAAAAACACATAAACATGTTTTAAAATATTTTTAATAACTTAAAATATTATTTTGGGATAATTTATATTAAAATTGACAATTTACACAATAATGCACATTTTACACTTCTTTTAAGCAAGATTTACGTTTTCACTTATGGAAATTATTTAAACCAAAAAATAAATAAATTTACAAAAACATAAAATTTATTTTAACACATATAGATATTTTCAATGTTATAAATACATGTTGTAAAAACCCGAAACTTCCCCGTAAAGGAAAGCGTCGGATAGTTCGAGAACAAGCCACAACAGAACGCATACAGAAGAACATTTCACTATATATAACAACAGTGCATCAGATTACAAGAATATACAGAGTATAAATGAATATTACACAGAAATATCAGAGATTTAAATTACATTTAAATACATAGCAGCGGAAAATAATACAATACACAACTAGAATGAGATATACGGATACAAAGCTTTCCGGATATCGTTCCAGCTGTAAACCAGGATCCTGTGAATATAAATCTGCAAAACCAAAACTACTAGCTGCCCGTGTCAAAATAAGGGCACCCAGAGTTTAGGTTAAAACAATAAACTCCAGGTCAGTCATGTGACTGGTGTGAGAACTAAAACAGTTATTAATCTTTATTTTCAAAGTTAGGTAAATCAAGGGACCACGCCGTATAACACGGAACGGGTTTCCTCCCAAGAATACCAGTGCATAAAACAAACAGCGCAATGCTAAATAAAGAAAAATGAAGCTGTTATAAGACCCAGGTCCTATCACACAATGCAACGCAAGCCGGGGGATAGGGTTTTCCCTTATAACAGCCAAAGAATGCTTGATACGTTTGAAACAAATCATTTGATACTATAATAAGTGCATAGTGTATAAAACAACTTCAAATCATAAGTATCAATCATAGGCGGCATAAGCGCCCCATCCCACTATGTCGCCATATATAGGATTACAAATAAAACCGCAGATGTCACGTATTTGGAAATTGGATTTCCATCTATGAACCGAGGCAAAAGATAGTCCTCAACCGATTCGAGACTGCCTAGTCCGAGTCTCAGGATCAGAGCTCGAGTGACCCTTGGATCGTCAGGGCCGGTCCACACGGAGTGGATTAAAATGCCTGAACATGCGTTTCTCCGCCCTATGGGGCGTAAACGAGCCAACTAAATGACTCCATCGGTTCGAGAACGACCGATCAATCCGAGGCGCCTCGCAACAGCAACAACCACATAAGTCAAACTCGTCAGGGCGTGTAAAACCACTGACGCCACTTCTAACTAGGAAGAAACGCATGCCCTCCCCGAGGTCCGTCTCCCGTTTTTGGTTCATACCTGGTGTGAAACACGCGAGGTAAACGTTACACAAAGCTACGCCACAAAGGCCGTGCTTTGATCATCACCACAAGACTTTGCTTTTCAACAGAAGCCTTGATCATTTGCATCTTAGCATGCCACACAGGCAAACCATCCTATGCAACCGATATCAGTCACACAGAGTGAAATCCGATGTCAGACACACAGTCCATTTACAAGTCCGTTCTGGGTCTGAACGAAACCGGGAGCACCTAGTACCCCGCATATCCATCGATCTCCAAGTACGTCTGGACGATCACTAACTGTTTCCATCTTCTTGGGTGTACAGCCCAATCAAGATCATCAGTTATCACCCAAACGACGTGAAGACTTCCGGTCTTCGACCATCGTCTTCATCTTCGACTTATCGTCGTATCAGTTATTCAGAATGGGATAAACCCGGTCTTCCCGAATAACTCGCGTATATTTTATAAAAGTGTTACACAAACACAACATACGCCTCATTCCAATTCATTAGTCACTAACCGTAAATTAATCAAGAGAATAATTCCCCAAATATTAACCCCGAAGGCCGAAACCAACATCAGATCAATATCCAGAAAACCATTCTGCTTGGCTAACCGACAGTTAGTTTCTAAATTTCACGTTCAAATCTAATTAAAGATTTATCTATCGCCTGGAGCAAAACTGGTGATACTCCATTCTCGATCTTTTCAATCTAATTAAAGATTCATTAAAACTCCACTTAGTTTTAATCATTATCTGGGTTAAAGAATCAGTGTCATTTAAAACACGATTCACGATAAACCCAAAATCACATTCCATTAATTATCGGGTTAAAGAACAAGTGTTATTTAAAACACTGTTCACGATAAACCCAAAAATCAATACCAATTCAATTCCAATTAAATATCATTTAATTGGTACACTTCATTAAATCTAAATAAAAAGATTTAATCTTTTTTCAACTGGGTTCAAGAACAGTGTTAGTGAAGACACCATTCACGACAAACCCAAATCACATTCATTAATTATCGGGTTAAAGAACAAGTGTTATTTAAAACACTGTTCACGATAAACCCAAAAATCAATATCAATTCAATTCCAATTAAATATTATTTAATTGGTACACTTCATTAAATCTAAATAAAAAGATTTAATCTTTTCTCAACTGGGTTCAAGAACAGTGTTAGTGAAGACACCATTCACGACAAACCCAAATCACATTCATTAATTATCGGGTTAAAGAACAAGTGTTATTTAAAATACTGTTCACGATAAACCCAAAAATCAATACCAATTCAATTCCAATTAAATATCATTTAATTGGTACACTTCATTAAATCTAAATAAAAAGATTTAATCTTTTCTCAACTGGGTTCAAGAACAGTGTTAGTGAAGACACCATTCACGACAAACCCAAATCACATTCATTAATTATCGGGTTAAAGAACAAGTGTTATTTAAAACACTGTTCACGATAAACCCAAAAATCAATATCAATTCAATTCCAATTAAATATCATTTAATTGGTACACTTCATTAAATCTAAATAAAAAGATTTAATCTTTTCTCAACTGGGTTCAAGAACAGTGTTAGTGAAGACACCATTCACGACAAACCCAAATCACATTTGATATTCAATACAAGGCTTTGAATAGAAAATATACCGGCTTATATTCAATATCAAATTCCACGACTAACAAATGTCGTATTGGAAATAGCGATATAAATATATATCTTTCAAATTTCCATAACAACACCTGTATAATCACGAATTCCAACATCGAAATATTCCGAAGACAATTTCGATTCAAATCCACTCCAATGCAATCATTGGATATTCTGGTTATTTTCAAAACCCTTTTCAAATTCAATTTATTTATTTAAAAATAAATAGAATTATAATTCTAATTCAAAACTAGTTCATTTCGATAAAAATCTATTTTTATCCTTTCAAATAGGGAGTTTTTCATCCCAATTCTTTCTAAATCATTTCTTATGATTTTACATAAATTATTACTATTTTTAATAATTTTATCAAGGCCCTTACAGTCGATTTCCATCAATGGCCATCGAACTGCACTTACAGCGACCTTTTTCGAATTTGATTTGGACGTATCTCCAAATCCAACCGTTAGATTTCAAATTTCTAACATTCATTAGAAAGCTCTTTTCGATACGAACCCAACGGTTCCGGTTTTAGGAGAATCCGACGGTCGGATCTCCCGCAATGTCCGTTTGAAATAAATGGTCGAAATTCACGAACTGCCGCGGCGCGGCGCGTTCTATTCAGGCCATTATATTATATATATAATATATATAATATATACTTCGTCGATTTCTATTTAAAACGAATTATATAAATAGTTTTAAATTCGTTTCAAAAGCAATTTCAACTTCCTTTTCAATTCAAATCAAAATTGAATTCTTCTTTATAAATTCGTTTCAAAATTCATTTCTATTCAATTCAAATTTCAATTCAATTTGAATTCATTTCAATTCGTTTTCAATTCAATTCATTTCGAAATCGTTTTCAATTCAATCCATTTCGAAATCGTTTTCAATTCAATTCATTTCGAAATCGTTTTCAATTCAATTCATTTCGAATTCGTTTTCAATTCAATTCATTTCGAAATCGTTTTCAATTCAATTCATTTCGAATTCGTTTTCAATTCAATTCATTCCGAAATCGTTTTCAATTCATTTCATTTCGAAATCGTTTTCAATTCATTTCATTTCGAAATCGTTTTCAATTCATTTCATTTCGAAATCGTTTTCAATTCATTTTGAATTCAATAAAATCGATATAAATATCGTTCACGTCAAAATGGCGTCAATCTAATCAACACGGCTTCATAAATTTCTATTTTCAAAATAGTTGTTATTATCAAAATATTTCGTTCAACACATGACCAATCTCAATGAATGAGTACTGTCAACACATGAACTTTTATTTTATAATATTATTTATTTTTCAAATTGGAATGAGGCCCAATCAATTACCATATAAAGTTAATTATATGGATTTTCATACAACACATGTATATCATAGCATTGAAAAATAATCAATCATCAACCAAAGTGCACTACACTGTATAAGCATCAAATATAGATATTCAACGCTTATAACAGCCTGTCAATCGATCGATCGACATTTTTAATCAATCAGGATGAGTGAACTTCAAATTTCATCCCAACACCCGTGTGGGGTTTCAAACAATCAAACACCTATTTTATTTGTGCTGTTGGGCGATGTGTAAAATTTATCGTCCCAATCAATGTCATTCAAATAGGTGTACATAAACAAACCGTCCGGTTTATAAATGAATATTTTATTTTATTCACTTCACGTTAAAAATTATATTTTTAACGACAAAACATTTTATTTCAACATATGAATTCCTATTCAATTCATTCTTTAAATAAAATGATATTTTTATTTTTCTAACATATTTTAGAAAATTTCGGCGGCATAACGGCACGATACTAGAAACGGGACGAGGCCTAGCCTTATCCCCGGTCTAGTGAAGGCCCACGCCATTCACACATCAATCAAATCAATTCGTTATGCAAACCACAAAATTTGGAGTAAGAGTCTAACCTAGCCTTACTCCTTCGCCTTATAACGGCGCACGTCTAATCCTAACCAATTTATCGATTCGATTTTTCACACCACAAATCACATTCAAACCAATATCGCAATCAATCACCAAACAGTCAAACAAACAAGTCCATGGTCTGTGGACGATTGTGTCGGGTGCTACTAAGCACCGTCTGCATCCTAGTATATATATATATAACTAGAAAAAGAAAGTGAAAGGTGAGAAATTCTCACCAATAGCTATCCACTCACACGATCCTTCTTTAATAGAAACTCCGCCTTCTTGTTGCTTTCGTTGACTGTATCCTCTACATAGGTAAAAATCGGATTTTTACTATGTTATTCAATATATAAAGATTGCATTTTGACTTCGCTATTAAATATAAAGATTATATTTTTATTATTCTTATGATGCAACTATTATATTTTTATTGCTTTAAAAATATAAGAATCATACCTTACTATTTCTACTTAACAAAAATTCCATCTTTTCTGTTTTTAAAAATATGATCTTTATTTTCAAGTTCAAAATTTTTCTATTAAAAGATCAAACCTTTTTCTTATTTCAAAGTTAAAAATAAAAATCATTTCCTTTTCCTTTTCAAACCAGTTTTTATTTTCTTTTCAAAACAGTTTTTAAAATATATTTTTCAAAACAGTTTTTAAAACTCTTTTATAAAAATGCAGTTTTTTTCTTTCTCTTTTAAAAATTCTGTTTTTAAAAACTTAAAACAAAAATCAGTTTTTAAAATTCTTTTAAAAATAACAGTTTTTAGTTTCTTTTAAAAATAACAGTTTTTAGTTTCTTTTTTAAAAAAACAGTTTTTAGTTTCTTTTTTAAAAAAACAGTTTTTAGTTTCTTTTTTAAAAAAACAGTTTTTAGTTTCTTTTTTAAAAAAACAGTTTTAACCTTTAAACATTTTTCAGTTTTTTTTTTATTACTTTTAAAAATATCAGTTTTTTTTTCCCTAATTAAAATTCAGTTTTATACCTAATTAAAATTTAGTTTTATATCTAATTAAAATTTAGTTTTAATACTGTTTATATACAGTAAAAATAAAATAAATGAAATAAAATAAATAAAATAATAAACTTACGGAGGAGGGGGGGTTCGGAGATCGTCGGAGAGGTGGTGCTCTCGCCGGAGTTCGGCGTCGGAAGTGCTCGCAGGGGGGAGGCTTCTCTGGCGTGGCGGATGAAGGGGGAGGGGTCTCGACGGTCTTCGAACGGAGGCGGGGAGGGACAGGCGATGGTGGAGGAGACTGGAGGGGTGCGGCGAGGTCGGCCGACCTCCGGCGGCGGCGCGAGACGGAAGGGTGGGGGGGGGGGAATATCGAGGTACCGGAGGTTTTTTTTTCTTTTTTTTTTCCTGGAGATCTGATTTTTTGAAGAGGGGGGGGGGCCAGCAGGTTTAAAGGAGAAAGATATATATATTTTTTTTTTATTAATTTATTTTATTTTCAACCCTAAACGTTGACTTTTAATTCGAACACCTAACGAGACCCAACGACTGTCGCCCCTAGCTAAATACCCCCATTCCGAACACAATGGGATATGTATCGCAAGTTGATTTGATCGTTTGAATTAGTTTTCCGTTGAATTTACATTTAAATCTCTATATTGAATTTTAAACGTACATTTCAAATTACCGGGGTCGCATACGAACTCTAAAAATTCTCGAAAAATATTTTCTAGCTTCGTATTGACGATACGGTCCTAACAAAACTAGTTTCGTCGAATTCTGAGACCGTTTGAAAAATGGCCAATTTCCAGTCGATTTAAAATCAACTGAAATGGTCAAACGCGTTTTCCTTTGTCACGCTCACATATTGATTCGAAAAATTATGAAATTTGGAATCTAGCAATAGCTTAACATCACGGACCCAACAAAACTGGTTTCATCGAAATCCGAGGTCGTTTGCAAAATTGCTATTTTTAAGGGCCTGAATTCCATAGCGACTATTCAGAATTTTCAACTGGACATATCTTATCATTCCTAAGATGAAATCTTAATTTTTCGGATTCGATAGAAAGATATCCACTATTAGATTCCATTATTTTTGGTTTCACTAAAATCCGGATTGTTTTGCACCCGGTACATTCAATTGAAGTTTGAAATCGAATTATCGAACTACCGCGCCATTTTCAATTCTATTTATAATTATATATAAATATTTATATTCTAACAACGACGTATATAAATATATACGTCGAATTATATTCAAAATAAATTTCTCGTCGATATTATTTAAAATAATTCATTTTAAATAATCAAAACTCGCTATAATTGCCAAAATAAAAATTTTAAACTGGCCCAGATTTTACGGGTTGTTACAATCTCCCCTACTTAAAACTTTTCGTCCCCGAAAAGGAACAAAGTCGAAAGTGGTTTGATTATTTAACTCTACGTTCGATCTGGCTTCCATTCTCCAACCTTTAGTTTCTGAGAATTTTCAAAACTTCAAAAATTTGGCTAACACCCTAAATTTTCGAAAAATTTCGCCATAACCTCCCCTGCACCGGGAGCATCGGGGAATTTCAAATTGCTTCCCCGGTCCTTCAGATCTCAAAAAGAAAAAGAAAAAGCCAAGCGGCTAGCCAATAGGCTCACAAAATCATCATCACCCAAACAAAACAGGAAATTATGTAGTAAACATGTACCTATTTGTCGGGCAAACAAATTTTATTCTCTGCTCTAGCCTCCTTGCTATGACCTGTTCAATGATAAATATGTATATGCAAGCAAATGCAACCAATTTTCAATATAATTCTATATTTGGTTCAATTAGGCATAATGGTTCAAAATTAGCAAACAAATGAACAAACAACACAAACATCAATCAATTAGTGAATTTAACGTTTCAAATTCATAATTTTGATACATATACAGAAAATCTTGTTTTTGATGCCAATTCACAACAAAGTGTTCTAGCTATATAAGATTTGGTTCTCACACCAGTCTAATGGAAATATATAGATATCACACCTTCGAAACTCGAACATAAATTCGGATGATGATCGATCAATCATCATAACCATTTCCGGGTGTCTAGAATGTGATTCTATATCTATCCAATATATTAAAATTTCGAATATACGTTCATGACGCGTATATACAAAACCTTTATATATTAGATTGTCCATATTCAAAATAAATAGATAATCAAATACGAATAATTGATTTAAATTTTCAAAACAAAAATTTGTTTTCACTTTCAAAAATATACTCTTCACACTCGTTCTAGGATACGACTGATCCCATCTCTAACGAGTCATTCTAATTGGATATTACTAATCCAATATCTGATGAATTCTTTCGTACGGTTCTAATGTGCCTTGTTCTCTAAGCTTTGTAAACCAAAGCTCTGATACCAACTGTAAAAACCCGAAACTTCCCCGTAAAGGAAAGCGTCGGATAGTTCGAGAACAAGCCACAACAGAACGCATACAGAAGAACATTTCACTATATATAACAACAGTGCATCAGATTACAAGAATATACAGAGTATAAATGAATATTACACAGAAATATCAGAGATTTAAATTACATTTAAATACATAGCAGCGGAAAATAATACAATACACAACTAGAATGAGATATACGGATACAAAGCTTTCCGGATATCGTTCCAGCTGTAAACCAGGATCCTGTGAATATAAATCTGCAAAACCAAAACTACTAGCTGCCCGTGTCAAAATAAGGGCACCCAGAGTTTAGGTTAAAACAATAAACTCCAGGTCAGTCATGTGACTGGTGTGAGAACTAAAACAGTTATTAATCTTTATTTTCAAAGTTAGGTAAATCAAGGGACCACGCCGTATAACACGGAACGGGTTTCCTCCCAAGAATACCAGTGCATAAAACAAACAGCGCAATGCTAAATAAAGAAAAATGAAGCTGTTATAAGACCCAGGTCCTATCACACAATGCAACGCAAGCCGGGGGATAGGGTTTTCCCTTATAACAGCCAAAGAATGCTTGATACGTTTGAAACAAATCATTTGATACTATAATAAGTGCATAGTGTATAAAACAACTTCAAATCATAAGTATCAATCATAGGCGGCATAAGCGCCCCATCCCACTATGTCGCCATATATAGGATTACAAATAAAACCGCAGATGTCACGTATTTGGAAATTGGATTTCCATCTATGAACCGAGGCAAAAGATAGTCCTCAACCGATTCGAGACTGCCTAGTCCGAGTCTCAGGATCAGAGCTCGAGTGACCCTTGGATCGTCAGGGCCGGTCCACACGGAGTGGATTAAAATGCCTGAACATGCGTTTCTCCGCCCTATGGGGCGTAAACGAGCCAACTAAATGACTCCATCGGTTCGAGAACGACCGATCAATCCGAGGCGCCTCGCAACAGCAACAACCACATAAGTCAAACTCGTCAGGGCGTGTAAAACCACTGACGCCACTTCTAACTAGGAAGAAACGCATGCCCTCCCCGAGGTCCGTCTCCCGTTTTTGGTTCATACCTGGTGTGAAACACGCGAGGTAAACGTTACACAAAGCTACGCCACAAAGGCCGTGCTTTGATCATCACCACAAGACTTTGCTTTTCAACAGAAGCCTTGATCATTTGCATCTTAGCATGCCACACAGGCAAACCATCCTATGCAACCGATATCAGTCACACAGAGTGAAATCCGATGTCAGACACACAGTCCATTTACAAGTCCGTTCTGGGTCTGAACGAAACCGGGAGCACCTAGTACCCCGCATATCCATCGATCTCCAAGTACGTCTGGACGATCACTAACTGTTTCCATCTTCTTGGGTGTACAGCCCAATCAAGATCATCAGTTATCACCCAAACGACGTGAAGACTTCCGGTCTTCGACCATCGTCTTCATCTTCGACTTATCGTCGTATCAGTTATTCAGAATGGGATAAACCCGGTCTTCCCGAATAACTCGCGTATATTTTATAAAAGTGTTACACAAACACAACATACGCCTCATTCCAATTCATTAGTCACTAACCGTAAATTAATCAAGAGAATAATTCCCCAAATATTAACCCCGAAGGCCGAAACCAACATCAGATCAATATCCAGAAAACCATTCTGCTTGGCTAACCGACAGTTAGTTTCTAAATTTCACGTTCAAATCTAATTAAAGATTTATCTATCGCCTGGAGCAAAACTGGTGATACTCCATTCTCGATCTTTTCAATCTAATTAAAGATTCATTAAAACTCCACTTAGTTTTAATCATTATCTGGGTTAAAGAATCAGTGTCATTTAAAACACGATTCACGATAAACCCAAAATCACATTCCATTAATTATCGGGTTAAAGAACAAGTGTTATTTAAAACACTGTTCACGATAAACCCAAAAATCAATACCAATTCAATTCCAATTAAATATCATTTAATTGGTACACTTCATTAAATCTAAATAAAAAGATTTAATCTTTTTTCAACTGGGTTCAAGAACAGTGTTAGTGAAGACACCATTCACGACAAACCCAAATCACATTCATTAATTATCGGGTTAAAGAACAAGTGTTATTTAAAACACTGTTCACGATAAACCCAAAAATCAATATCAATTCAATTCCAATTAAATATTATTTAATTGGTACACTTCATTAAATCTAAATAAAAAGATTTAATCTTTTCTCAACTGGGTTCAAGAACAGTGTTAGTGAAGACACCATTCACGACAAACCCAAATCACATTCATTAATTATCGGGTTAAAGAACAAGTGTTATTTAAAATACTGTTCACGATAAACCCAAAAATCAATACCAATTCAATTCCAATTAAATATCATTTAATTGGTACACTTCATTAAATCTAAATAAAAAGATTTAATCTTTTCTCAACTGGGTTCAAGAACAGTGTTAGTGAAGACACCATTCACGACAAACCCAAATCACATTCATTAATTATCGGGTTAAAGAACAAGTGTTATTTAAAACACTGTTCACGATAAACCCAAAAATCAATATCAATTCAATTCCAATTAAATATCATTTAATTGGTACACTTCATTAAATCTAAATAAAAAGATTTAATCTTTTCTCAACTGGGTTCAAGAACAGTGTTAGTGAAGACACCATTCACGACAAACCCAAATCACATTTGATATTCAATACAAGGCTTTGAATAGAAAATATACCGGCTTATATTCAATATCAAATTCCACGACTAACAAATGTCGTATTGGAAATAGCGATATAAATATATATCTTTCAAATTTCCATAACAACACCTGTATAATCACGAATTCCAACATCGAAATATTCCGAAGACAATTTCGATTCAAATCCACTCCAATGCAATCATTGGATATTCTGGTTATTTTCAAAACCCTTTTCAAATTCAATTTATTTATTTAAAAATAAATAGAATTATAATTCTAATTCAAAACTAGTTCATTTCGATAAAAATCTATTTTTATCCTTTCAAATAGGGAGTTTTTCATCCCAATTCTTTCTAAATCATTTCTTATGATTTTACATAAATTATTACTATTTTTAATAATTTTATCAAGGCCCTTACAGTCGATTTCCATCAATGGCCATCGAACTGCACTTACAGCGACCTTTTTCGAATTTGATTTGGACGTATCTCCAAATCCAACCGTTAGATTTCAAATTTCTAACATTCATTAGAAAGCTCTTTTCGATACGAACCCAACGGTTCCGGTTTTAGGAGAATCCGACGGTCGGATCTCCCGCAATGTCCGTTTGAAATAAATGGTCGAAATTCACGAACTGCCGCGGCACGGCGCGTTCTATTCAGGCCATTATATTATATATATAATATATATAATATATACTTCGTCGATTTCTATTTAAAACGAATTATATAAATAGTTTTAAATTCGTTTCAAAAGCAATTTCAACTTCCTTTTCAATTCAAATCAAAATTGAATTCTTCTTTATAAATTCGTTTCAAAATTCATTTCTATTCAATTCAAATTTCAATTCAATTTGAATTCATTTCAATTCGTTTTCAATTCAATTCATTTCGAAATCGTTTTCAATTCAATCCATTTCGAAATCGTTTTCAATTCAATTCATTTCGAATTCGTTTTCAATTCAATTCATTTCGAAATCGTTTTCAATTCAATTCATTTCGAATTCGTTTTCAATTCAATTCATTCCGAAATCGTTTTCAATTCATTTCATTTCGAAATCGTTTTCAATTCATTTCATTTCGAAATCGTTTTCAATTCATTTCATTTCGAAATCGTTTTCAATTCATTTTGAATTCAATAAAATCGATATAAATATCGTTCACGTCAAAATGGCGTCAATCTAATCAACACGGCTTCATAAATTTCTATTTTCAAAATAGTTGTTATTATCAAAATATTTCGTTCAACACATGACCAATCTCAATGAATGAGTACTGTCAACACATGAACTTTTATTTTATAATATTATTTATTTTTCAAATTGGAATGAGGCCCAATCAATTACCATATAAAGTTAATTATATGGATTTTCATACAACACATGTATATCATAGCATTGAAAAATAATCAATCATCAACCAAAGTGCACTACACTGTATAAGCATCAAATATAGATATTCAACGCTTATAACAGCCTGTCAATCGATCGATCGACATTTTTAATCAATCAGGATGAGTGAACTTCAAATTTCATCCCAACACCCGTGTGGGGTTTCAAACAATCAAACACCTATTTTATTTGTGCTGTTGGGCGATGTGTAAAATTTATCGTCCCAATCAATGTCATTCAAATAGGTGTACATAAACAAACCGTCTGGTTTATAAATGAATATTTTATTTTATTCACTTCACGTTAAAAATTATATTTTTAACGACAAAACATTTTATTTCAACATATGAATTCCTATTCAATTCATTCTTTAAATAAAATGATATTTTTATTTTTCTAACATATTTTAGAAAATTTCGGCGGCATAACGGCACGATACTAGAAACGGGACGAGGCCTAGCCTTATCCCCGGTCTAGTGAAGGCCCACGCCATTCACACATCAATCAAATCAATTCGTTATGCAAACCACAAAATTTGGAGTAAGAGTCTAACCTAGCCTTACTCCTTCGCCTTATAACGGCGCACGTCTAATCCTAACCAATTTATCGATTCGATTTTTCACACCACAAATCACATTCAAACCAATATCGCAATCAATCACCAAACAGTCAAACAAACAAGTCCATGGTCTGTGGACGATTGTGTCGGGTGCTACTAAGCACCGTCTGCATCCTAGTATATATATATATAACTAGAAAAAGAAAGTGAAAGGTGAGAAATTCTCACCAATAGCTATCCACTCACACGATCCTTCTTTAATAGAAACTCCGCCTTCTTGTTGCTTTCGTTGACTGTATCCTCTACATAGGTAAAAATCGGATTTTTACTATGTTATTCAATATATAAAGATTGCATTTTGACTTCGCTATTAAATATAAAGATTATATTTTTATTATTCTTATGATGCAACTATTATATTTTTATTGCTTTAAAAATATAAGAATCATACCTTACTATTTCTACTTAACAAAAATTCCATCTTTTCTGTTTTTAAAAATATGATCTTTATTTTCAAGTTCAAAATTTTTCTATTAAAAGATCAAACCTTTTTCTTATTTCAAAGTTAAAAATAAAAATCATTTCCTTTTCCTTTTCAAACCAGTTTTTATTTTCTTTTCAAAACAGTTTTTAAAATATTTTTTTCAAAACAGTTTTTAAAACTCTTTTATAAAAATGCAGTTTTTTTCTTTCTCTTTTAAAAATTCTGTTTTTAAAAACTTAAAACAAAAATCAGTTTTTAAAATTCTTTTAAAAATAACAGTTTTTAGTTTCTTTTAAAAATAACAGTTTTTAGTTTCTTTTTTAAAAAAACAGTTTTTAGTTTCTTTTTAAAAAAAACAGTTTTTAGTTTCTTTTTTAAAAAAACAGTTTTTAGTTTCTTTTTTTAAAAAACAGTTTTAACCTTTAAACATTTTTCAGTTTTTTTTTTTATTACTTTTAAAAATATCAGTTTTTTTTTCCCTAATTAAAATTCAGTTTTATACCTAATTAAAATTTAGTTTTATATCTAATTAAAATTTAGTTTTAATATTGTTTATATACAGTAAAAATAAAATAAATGAAATAAAATAAATAAAATAATAAACTTACGGAGGAGGGGGGGTTCGTAGATCGTCGGAGAGGTGGTGCTCTCGCCGGAGTTCGGCGTCGGAAGTGCTCGCAGGGGGGAGGCTTCTCTGGCGTGGCGGATGAAGGGGGAGGGGTCTCGACGGTCTTCGAACGGAGGCGAGGTGGGACAGGCGATGGTGGAGGAGACTGGAGGGGTGCGGCGAGGTCGGCCGACCTCCGGCGGCGGCGCGAGACGGAAGCGTGGGGGGGGGGAATATCGAGGTACCGGAGGTTTTTTTTCTTTTTTTTTTCCTGGAGATCTGATTTTTTGAAGAGGGGGGGGGGGCCAGCGGGTTTAAAGGAGAAAGATATATTTTTTTTTTTATTAATTTATTTTATTTTCAACCCTAAACGTTGACTTTTAATTCGAACACCTAACGAGACCCAACGACTGTCGCCCCTAGCTAAATACCCCCATTCCGAACACAATGGGATATGTATCGCAAGTTGATTCGATCGTTTGAATTAGTTTTCCGTTGAATTTACATTTAAATCTCTATATTGAATTTTAAACGTACATTTCAAATTACCGGGGTCGCATACGAACTCTAAAAATTCTCGAAAAATATTTTCTAGCTTCGTATTGACGATACGGTCCTAACAAAACTAGTTTCGTCGAATTCTGAGACCGTTTGAAAAATGGCCAATTTCCAGTCGATTTAAAATCAACTAAAATGGTCAAACGCGTTTTCCTTTGTCACGCTCACATATTGATTCGAAAAATTATGAAATTTGGAATCTAGCAATAGCTTAACATCACGGACCCAACAAAACTGGTTTCATCGAAATCCGAGGTCGTTTGCAAAATTGCTATTTTTAAGGGCCTGAATTCCATAGCGACTATTCAGAATTTTCAACTGGACATATCTTATCATTCCTAAGATGAAATCTTAATTTTTCGGATTCGATAGAAAGATATCCACTATTAGATTCCATTATTTTTGGTTTCACTAAAATCCGGATTGTTTTGCACCCGGTACATTCAATTGAAGTTTGAAATCGAATTATCGAACTACCGCGCCATTTTCAATTCTATTTATAATTATATATAAATATTTATATTCTAACGACGACGTATATAAATATATACGTCGAATTATATTCAAAATAAATTTCTCGTCGATATTATTTAAAATAATTCATTTTAAATAATCAAAACTCGCTATAATTGCCAAAATAAAAATTTTAAACTGGCCCAGATTTTACGGGTTGTTACACATGTTTACATTTATTTTCAACTAAACTCAATGTAATAAATTTAAAAACACATAAAATTGATAGTATTAAATAATTGATGATTAATAGTTAAATTTTAATGATTAATATTTAATAACCAAAGCTAAAAATTTAATATATTTAACTAATCTACATTTTAATAATTATTATTTAGTAATTACCATAGTTCAATAATTAATAATCAATTATTAATGATTAATTTACTATTTAGTAGTATACTCAATAATTAATAATAATTGATTTGCAATTATTATTGCTATAATAATATGTATTTAATAACTAGTATTTAGTTATTAGGTTATGCTTCAAATTTGTTTAGCACAAACGTGTTCCTAGTTTCCCACCCTCTTTTCTCCTGATTTCGTTTCCCACTTACACATGTTAACTTAACCATAAATTATGGTTTTCTCCATTTATACTTAATCCTAAATATCCAATCCCACCGCAAAATCTCTAAATGCTTTGCGTTCTCAATCTCCCCTCCACCGTCCATACCTCACTCAACGCTAAAGGTAAGTCCGACAATTCATATTCGTACACGATCTAGAACAACATCTTTGTCGAATTCTTGTTCGGTTGAGAATTTGAAGCCACATTTCATTATAAATGCTAGTCATGATGGTGAAGCTATATTGGTTGGCTTCACTGCCTTGCTTATCTTAATTCACTTTGTTACCTTGCCACTTGCTTGTGTTCCAAATTGAATCGGTGTGATTTTCTAAACCTAGAGAAGGCTTAATCTTATGTAGGGCAGCATTTGAGGTAATATGGGGGGAAAAAATTTAACTGTGGCAGCTAGGATTCAAGCCCAGGTCTCCACAGCCACAACATGGAATTCTCACCACTAAACTACTGCCACCATTGGTTGAACCCAAACCACAACCTATTTATTTCGTTCGTAATTAATTTCACTCTAACAAAAATGTTTAATGCCATCTAGATACAAATTTGGTATTCCATTTTTAGGAGCTACTGCGGTAAATTTGGGGTGGGCCACCTCCCGTTCACTAGGGTGATATCCATATATGCAATGAAGTACCACCTAAGCTTAAGGAAATATTATAATCAGCTATAACATATATAAAGGGTAAAAAAAGGAAATATTATAATCAGTTATTATAACATATATATGCAATGAATTTTAGCAAGAGAGTTGCTATTTTTCTTTTTCTGTGTAAATTTGAGATGAAAGAGACGCTTGTAGGAAAAGAGTACGCATAGTCTAAAGCTGTGCAGCTAAAGCGCTTAGCGGTTTCATAGCGGCGGAGGTGCAAAAATATGTAGCGGGGAAATAAGGGAAATGGAGGGAATATAGTGGAGGCGTAAAAAGGTATATCAGATGTAAAACAAAATATTTGAAAATTAATTATCTTTCTCATATTATATGTGTGCAAGGAACTAATATTAATTAATCTTATAGGACAAAATCAAGTAGTATCATAGTTATGCATTTTAAATTTGATGAGTGTAATTGATTATTATCATACGCACTTATGCATAAAATTTAGCCCTTTATGCTAAAGAACCATGCTACAGAGACTGAATATACGCATGTCAGGATTGTGCGGAAATAGATCCAGCCGTGTAATTCATGAGGTGCTTTCATGTATGTAGGGCTGAGATTACAAACACACATTTTTGGGCCTATATTCCCTGGCTTTCTAGCAATTTCATATGCCAAATTTACTAATTTTTTTAAAAAAGGAAACTAGACAAATGAAGATTTATATATTAATACTTCTAAAGCGAACGCTAAAAGCCTTGATTTAGTGGATGTAGTGGAAAATAACCGGGCTAAAAGCGGATCTACTGTTCATCAATGCTAAATTTAAATAGCATAGCGGCTGAAGAGCGCTATAGGCTATAGCAGGGATATTGTGGTGCTTTAACTACATAGGTCCAGAGTATTCTCTTCCTAATCATGAGATTAATAGGCCTCATTAAGCTTGACTTGAGTAATTAGTGTGAATTAAGGCTTGCATTATTTAAATAACCTTATTAACATGATTTTTATGCCATTTCTCACAAATTACATTGTTTTAAGCTTGGAACTTGTCATGTTAAAACTTAACCACTTTACTTTAAAAACACATAAACATGTTTTAAAATATTTTTGATAACTTAAAATATTATTTTGGACAATTTATATTAAAATTTACAATTCATGCAATAATGCACATTTTACCCTTCTTTTAAGTACATTTTCACTTATTGAAATTATTTAAACCATACAATAAATAAATTTACAAACACTTAAAATTTATTTTAACATATATATTTTTTCAATGTTATAAATACATGTTTGCATTTATTTTCAACTCAACTCAATGTAATGAATTTACAAACATATAAAATTGACAGTATTAAATAATTGATGATTAGCGGTTAAATTTTTTATAATTAGTATTTAATAATCAAGGCTAAATATTTAATATATTTAATTAATCTACAATTTTAGTAATTACCATAGTTTAATAATTAATAATCAATTATTAATGATTAATTCACTATTTAGTAGTATATTCAGCAATTAATAATAACTGATTTGCAATTATTATTGCTATAATAATATGTATGTAATAACTAGTATTAAGTTATTAGGTTATGCTTCAAATTTGGTTAGCGCACACGTGTTCCTAGTTTTCCACCCTCATTTCTCTTGATTTTCGTTTCCCGCTTACATATTTTAACTCAACCTTAAATTACCATTTTCTCCATTTATACTTAATCCTAAATATCCAGTCCCACCGCAAAATCTCTAAATGCTTTGCATTCTCAATCTCTTCTCTACCGTCCATATCTCCTTCCTCTCTTTTATTACTCTTACCACATGCTATATTCAGTACAAATCTCCTCCAAACTCAACTTTAGAGATACATTTCAAACAACAACTGAGATCGAAACGACCTAAAAACTGACGTGCGCAAAGACTAACAAAAGTACTACCAACCAAAAAAAGTTCATCATGATTTGATAATGTAATGAAGAAGTTACATAGCCTCAAAAATACACACAAGCATCGTTTACAACATTCTTAGAAAACAAACTTTGTAAATAGTTTATTTTTCACAAACCAAATACAAATTTCAACATACAGACTTGAACTAAGTTCGTAAGCGGTAGAGTAGTCTCACCTGGAATCACTAAAACAAAAATAGCCTTTTATAGTGGCATAGCCGCTATTAAACAAGACTATAGTGGCCTGAAAAGCGCTATATATCGATATGTTATAAAAAAACAGTTGAACAATTATAGCACAGAAACTACCGCTATAAAAGGGTACAATTTTATAATGGTTGTAACGTCCCTAATTTTTCGGTAAAATAATCAATTTATTTAATTATTTAAATAGTGATTTAGAGATTTAAATAGTCGTTTAATTAAATTATATTGAATATTTAATTAATATTTATAATATAAAAATATATTATAATTTCGAGTTAGTCGAAAATAACTGAATTCACAATATTGTGTGAATTGGATCATTTATGATATTTAATTCAGTTTAGAATTGAATAAGAATAACGAATATATTATTTGAATGACAGTTGAACGTATAATTATATTATAATTATAATCGAGCTCGAAATGGCGCGACAGTTCGTAATTTGGCAATTCGAACTTTAAACGAATATACAAAAGCCATTTTAAATCAGATTTTTCTGAAACAAGAAACGTTCGGAGCTGTGAAGTATATTTTTCTAATGGAAGAGAAAAATCAGGATTTCATCTTGTGGGTTTTTATTTATGATCAAATCAAATTTTCGAGAAGTCGCTATGGAATTCCTTTATAATTTTATAACGATTTATTTATATTATAAATGGATTTTCAATATAAATTGAATATCGATTTAACTCTGGATTTGAAATACGGAGTTATAAATTCAGATAGGAATGTTCTAGAGCTGTATGATATTCTATGTGAATATATACAATAATATTTATTTATATTTACTTTAATTATTTTTAAATATATTTAATATTTAAATGGGTTTATTTAGAGCTTTAAAAATAGCCAGTTTTGCAAAAGAACTCCATTTTCGACGAAACTAATTTTGTTGGATCCAGTATATTAAATTAATTTTAGATGCGATTTTTGGGGTCAGTGTGTGGCTGTACGGATTTTTAAAGTGAAAAACAATCAATATTTTGATGGTTAAAAATACGTTGTGTGAGAAAACGAAGTCAGAATCCGACGAAACAAGTTTCGTTGGGTCCGTAATGTTGAACTGTAACTGCATGTCAATTTTCATGATTTTTGGGTATCGTGTGTGATCATACGGATTTTTAGAAGCCAAATACAAACAGCGTTGGAATAGAAATAAATAAAATAATGGATATAATATTATTTAAATCCTCCTATATATACGGTTACCCTCCTCTCTAACCTTAATACATTTTCTTTGGTCAACCAATTTTGGGCTGTCAGTTTTTCCCTCTTAAACCAAAATCGTGAGCAAATGAAAAATCAAACAAATGGATTGAAAATCTTGTAAATCATGAGATATGAATATTAGTGATCGTTAAGATTTTCTCTACGTTTCTATATGGATTTCATGAAGTCCGAACTTCATTTTTGCCTCTCGAATAAACAGCGTGTGCTCCAACGAAAACTAGGGTTAGTGATTTTGGCAATTTGAAGTAGTAATCGGGATTTTGGGCATCAAAATTGGATTGCTGGAAGGTATAGGCATTTTGTATGCAAATTTGGCAAAGAATAAGACCAGAAAACGGGGTCGCGACATTTGAGCTATTGTTCGTGGAGCCTGTAGCTCGAACGCAATTTAAATGATGAAGTCGAGCCTTATTCTATGGAGGCGGATGTGATGTTCTTGCTGAGAGAAGGACGTTGGTGTGTCTGGTTTGTAAATTCATGAAATGTTGGAGGCCAGAGAGTGATTCAAGAATGCATGAATGGCAGCAAGAGAACGACGCGATTTTTCCTGGAAGAAGAAGATGGGCGAGCTTTGTGTGTTACGTACAGGGTAGTAGGGAATTGGACGGGGAGATGTTTGAAGGTATTGGAATGGAAAACGATTGAGTATAGAAGAAGCATGAGGAGTAAAGAGAAGGGAGATCGAAAGCAGGTATCGGGGAAGAAGAAATCTTCGTGGAATGGTTTGGGTGCGGTAGGTTTAAAAGTGAATGGGTCGGGAGATAAAAGTTAAGCCGAATAAATAAATATTGAAGTTTAAATTAAATTTAAATTGTGTATTTACTTTATTTTATCGTATCTTGTGCATATCATGGAATTCAGCAAAACAATATCCATTAGGATCGTATGGACGGCGGCTACATAATGGAACTGAATGGAAGTGAATTGGAGCTCGTTACAATTTATAGCGAAATAAATTGTATGATCAGAATCGATGATCGATTATCGTTATTTAATGATAACCGTACAATGTGAGTAAAACTCACTAACTCTGCCATTTTATATTTTTAATATAATCTACTGTTGATAAATGATGATTGATTGCTGTGTGATGATTGTTTGGTTGAATTGCTGATTTATTGGTTGAAATTATCGATAACGATATATATATAAATCGTTAGTCAAATATTGATTATGTTTACCATAATATCAAATATTGAAATGAAATTGATATGAATTATATTGTGTAACATCTATGGATGTAGGGAAACAGGTTGGAGGGATCCAACTGGATTCCTCAATATTTAAAATACTGTTTTGTTTCATATATTTCGATATATGATGTGATATATAATCTGTTGTTGATAATGTGTGTTTGGATGATATTGATCATGGTTATTTGGTATGTTAAATACCATAAGAAATACCGAAATGTGAAAAGGGAATTTTCAAAGTGTATATTGAAAATAATATATTTATAAAATCAAAGAATTTTATAAAAGGAGATATATATATATATAAAATCAAAGGATTTTATAAAAGAAAATATTTATAAAATCAAAGAACTTTATAAAAGGAATATTTATTTTGAAAGTAAATAGAAGTATAAAAGAATATTTATTTAGAAAATAAATAGAATTATAAAAGGAATATTTATTTAGAAAATAAATAGAAATTCAAATGGGGATATTTATTTAGAAAATAAATAGATTATAAAAGGAAATATTTATTTATGAAATAAATAGAGTTATAAAAGGTAATTTTAAATGAGATTTAAGTGTTAGAAATAAAAAGGAGATTTCGTATGAAAAAATCTATAAATAGAAGTATAAATAGAATTTGGAAATGGGATATTATTGGTAAATGCGAAATCAAACTGAAATGATATATAAAAGAAATATTATTCACATTCGATGTGAATAATGGATTAAAATAGATAGTTTATAAATTAAAACATTTCCAAAGAAAATTGGATATTTTGAAATAGAAATTCGAATGGGAATTTGAATAAGATAGGAGATAGGGTTAAAATAAAATTTAGTTATTCGAATATAGTTAATTGATTAGAGTTAATCGAATAGAGTTAATCGAATTACAGTTAATCGAATAAAGTTAATCGGATTAGAGTTAATCGGATTAGAGTTAATCAGTTAGAGTTCATCAATTAGAGTTAATCGATTAGAGATAATTGAATTAGAGTTATCGAATATTTGTTATTCGAATAGAGTAAATCGAATATAGTAATTCAAAGAAAAGAAATTATCGAATATAGTTTATTCGAAAGGAGTTAATGGAATATAGTTATTCGAAGAAAAGGAGTTAATCGAATATAGTTTATTCGAAAGGAGTTATCGAATATAGTTTATTCGAAAGGAGTTAATCGAATATCGTTTATTCGAAAGGAGTTAATTGAATATAGTTTATTCAAAAGAAGTTATCGAATATAGTTTATTCGAAAGGAGTTAATCGAATATAGTTTATTCGAAAGGAGTTAATGAATATAATTTATTCGAAAGAAGTTAATCAAATATAGTTTATTCAAAAAGGAGTTATCGAATAGAGATTATTCGAATGAGAGTTATACGTTGAAATTCGATTATATCGAATTCGGGAAAGTATTATTTACTTTCCGTTTTGAAATCAAGATGTATTTATTCATTAATAAATTAGTTGTTCATTTATTTATTCAAATTAATAAATGAAAGTTATATTTAAGTTATTATATTTCGGGATAACACTTTGGTTAAAATCAAATGATTTCCGTAAAAGAAATGGATTCGTAAATGGAATCCGAGAGTTTCATAAGGAAGTTCGTTAAAGATTTAAAATGTGAACTTTGTCTATTTCGAGTTTAGAAATGTTGCTCAGTTAAAGTCCAAGAGGTAGTTATACCCCAACTTGATTGACTTCATTTTTAACTAAGGAATGATTAAGGTTCGACGGTGAAGGTTGATTAAGTGAATTTAGATAATGAGTGTAATGGGTTGAGTTTGCATTGCGATGTTTTATTTGAACATCTTTTTAAATCCAATGAAGGAATTTTGGAAAAGTTTTCCAAATAAGAATCAGAAATATTTTCTTATATAAAATAAAATAGAAATGAGAGTAAATATGAGAATGTTTTCCAAATAAGAATCAGAAATATTTTCTAATATAAAATAAAATAGAAATGAGAGTAAATATGGAAATATTTTCCAATGATTAATAACGTATATTTTCTAAATTTAGAAAATAAGAATTTATGGAAATGGGTAACTGAATAAATTAATGATTAATTAATTTAAAAGGAGAAAATGTGGATTGATGATTGATTGGTAAGATTTCCATTTGGAAATACGACCGTTGTTTGTACACATGTTTTCTTTGATAGTTAAATCACCGACTATCGAAGTTTTTGACCATTTTTCCGTCGTTAATACGGAGAGACTGGGATCAGATTCATTATCTGAAAACCACTTTGTGTGGACGTTAGCGTTGCGATCAAATATGATGAAGATAATTAAAGACGGAGTTATGCAAGGGCTGTCCTGTTTACATAATAGTACCTTTGGTTTATCCTGTTCCAGGACAACCAGTATGGAAGAATGTCTGACAAAGTATATTTAATAGATCTCGTAAGTTGATCTCTTCAAATGTATTTACGTTTGGTGGCAGAGGAATTCGTTTCTCTTAGCTGTATACCCGTAGTATTTTTGGGGAAATCAGTTTGTGATTTGGCGGGTATGACGATGTGACATTCAAAGTAAATAAATGTATGATCTGTACGTTATAGCCTCTAGCCTCACAACCGAGGAATGGTATAAAATCGGGTAGGTCACATGGCTAAGTGGTTAGCTGCCAATTAGGGTGTATTGCCACCTGATCTAGAGAAATTCCATTTACTTCTATAATCTATTTCGATGCTGTCCCTTTCGGGAAACGGTTGCTGATCCCAACCGTTGGTGATAATACATTCGGTACACTCTAGCGAAATGAGTGACCGGTCATGTTAAGCCTGGGTTACAAGATGTTCTTGTTGAACCCGGTGTACTTCCCTCTAGAGATACACTGTCAGAAGGTGGTCCCATACCTTGCCAGTTGGAATCCATTACCCAATAAGCGCCCACGGTTTTTGATTATATGTTATATATATGTGGAATGTGAGATGAAAGCGTTCTGCTAGATGATTATCAGTTGTGATTGATAGACACTACTATAATATGAAAAGAGTTTTGATATAAAGATTATCGTTTCTTTTAAAAGGATTTTGTAAGTCAAATCAAATGTTTTGGATTCTCATAAGGGAAAAACCTGTTCCGTTTATACAACGTGGTCTTATGAGATATCATTTAATTATTCAGACTGTTTTAAATTGGTTTACTCACACCAGTACCATGACCGACCCAGAGTTTATTTTGTTTTGTTTTCCCTAAACTATTGGGTGCCCAAATTTGTACGGGCAGTCAAGTAGTCAGGTTTTACAGATATACTTGGAGAGCTTGGTGCAGGAGGCTTTAGGAATATATAGCTATTGTTTATTTCCGTTGTGTTGTAAGTGTTATACCCTGATAATGTTATTGTATACATATACTGATTTTATTTCAAAGTTATGTATATATTATATATTGTTCGCTCCGCTGTGAGATTCGTCTTTACTCTGATATTGTATGTTCTTCTTCTTCTTCTTCTTCTATTCTACGTTTCTATCTTATCTATTCTCATCTTCTATTTTCTTTCATGGACTATCTGGTGTTCCCGATGCTTGAATAGTCGACCTTGAGTTTATGTCGGTTACTCAGGATCGCGAAAACCCAGGTCGTTACAGGTCGTTACAAGGGTATCAGAGCTTAAGGTTAAGTAATTACCTTGGCTCTGTAGCGTGACTTAGTAGAAATTGGTTAGTAATACCCTAGATTGAGTTTGAGTATATATATATGAGCGCGTATTTGTTATTCAATATAAAATGGTTTTATATTGTGGAGATTTATTGATTGAGTTGTTTATGGGTTCTGATCGATCAGTTTGATCCACTGTATCGGTAGGAGTTTCTAAGCATTTGAATACGATGGACTGACACGGTATGGTTTGAAAAGAGGGTAAATGAAATAATTTTATCCAAATTATATTTTGATATAAACAAAGTATAGATATTTGATATATTATAGTATATTGGATGTGTTGCTTGTTATATTAATCGAATAAGATTAAAACTGAGTTGGTTATACATATAACCAAATAAAATTCGTATAAATATTACGAAATGAATTAAAACTGAATTTAAACCAGAATTGAAATTTAAAACTCTGGAAAATTGAATAAGTGTTTATAAATGGATCTGGAATTAAAATATGAGAATTTTAAAATCCTGGGGGATTTTTAATTGTTTTATGAGCATTAGGAATAGTATTTTGAAATAGATTTCAAAATGAAAGTATTTAGAAATGGTTTGAAAGTGATATAGTATTGAACTCACTTCGATAGCTGGGAAATAACCTTGATGATGAATCGCGACATCATTAGTGTTCATTTTTGAGTTGCTAAGTGATGAATTACTACCAAAATTTTTGTTTTTGAATTGTTTTGTGAAAAGCAAGTTGTTTTGAATCCTGAAAGGGGATATCTGGTTTTAGAAAAGCTAAACTATTTGAAAATCTCTGGGGAAGATTGTTTGAATTAAAACAAATTAAATTAGAATTTGTAAAAGCAAATGGAAATAGAAATTGAATTGAAACCAGTTAAGGGGAAAATGAATTGAGATAGAAAATATCGAATTAGACTGGATTGGAGATAATCCGAAATGAAATTGGACTGGTAAGTTAAGAGTTGAAATTAAAAATGGAATCTGAGTTAAGAACAGAATTTGGCTTGGGTATAACCGAATGATTGAGATGACATTGGTATATGCAGAATTGGTAACAGATGAAAAGGATGTATTGATATGCCCGACAAAAAGGTACCAGTTTATATTTATATTAGGTATGAGGTTTTTATGAGACGAATTGGCAAGCCGTTTGGCTATTTGATTTTCTTTTGGGTTGAAGAAGGCCTAGAGAGGCGAGTTGGAGTTCGAGCTATTGATCAGTACAAAGGAGGTGTTAGCGAATTTTTTTGAAAAGTTAAGATGTTAGAAAATTTTCAGAATTTTTGAAAATCTTCGTTAATAGAGTGAATTAATAATTTAATTAAAATTAAATTGGTTCAATTGAAACCGAAGTTAAGAAGTGAACAAATAAGTTCTAACCAGTCTATAGGGCTTGTTTTCTATCTTAGCAATTTTGAGGACGAAATTAATTTTAAGGGGGGAAGAATGTAACGTTCCATATTTTTACGGTATAATAATAAATTTATTTAATTATTTAAATAGTGATTTAGAGATTTAAATGGTCGTTCAATTAAATTATATTGAATATTTAATTAATATTTATAATATAAAAATATATTATAATTCCGAGTTAGTCGAAAATAACCGAATTCACAATATTGTTTGAATTAGATCATTTATGATATTTAATTCAGTTTAGAATTGAATTAGAATAACGAATATATTATCTGAATGACAGTTGAACATATAATTATATTATAATTATAATCGAGCTCGAAATGGCACGGTAGTTTGTAATTTGGCGATTCGAACTTTAAACGAATATACAGAAGCTGTTTTAAATTGGATTTCTTTGAAACAAGAAACGTTCGGAGCTGGTGAAGTATATTTTTCTAATGGAAGAGAAAAATCGGGATTTCATCGTGTAGAATTTTATTTATGATCAAATCAAATTTTCGAAAAGTCGCTATGGAATCCCTTTATAATTTTATAATGATTTATTTATATTATAAATGGATTTTCAATATAAGTTGAATATCGATTTAACTCTGGATTTGAAATATGGAGTTATAAATTTAGATAGGAATATTCTGGAGCTGTATGATATTCTATGTGAATATATACGATAATATTTATTTATTTATATTTAATTTAATTATTTTTAAATATATTTAATATTTAAATGGGTTTATTTAGAGCTTTAAAAATATCCAGTTTTGCAAACGAACTCCGTTTTCGAATAAACTAATTTTATTGGATCCGGAATATTAGATTATTATTAGATTTCAATTTCCATGATTTTTGGGGTCAATGTGTGGCTTTACGGATTTTTAAAGTGAAAAATAGTCAGCATTTTGACGGTTAAAAATACGTTGTGAGAGAAAACGAAGACAGAATTCGACGAGTTTCGTTGGGTCCTTAATGTTGAACTGTAGCTGCATGTCAATTTTCATGATTTTTTGGGTATCGTGTGCGATCATACGGATTTTTAGAAGCCAAATACAAACAGCGTTGGAATAGAAATAAATAAAATAATGAATATAATATTATTTAAATCCTCCTATATATACGGTTACCCGCCTCTCTAACCCAAATACATTTTCTATGGTCAACCAATTTTGTGCCGGCAGTTTTTCCCTCTTAAACCAAAATCGTGAGCAAAAGAAAAATGAAACAAATGGATTAAAAATCCTATAAATCATAAGATATGAATATTAGTGATCGTTAAGAGTTTCTCTACGTTTCTATATGGATTTCATGAAGTCCAAACTTCTTTTTTGCCTCTCGAATAAACAACATGTGCTCCAACGAAAACTAGGGTTTGTGATTTCGGCAATTTGAAGTAGTAATCGGGATTTTGGTATCAGAATTGGATTGCTGGAAGGTATAGGCATCTTGTATGCAAATTTGGTGAAGAATGACACCAGAAAAAGGGGTCACGACATTTGAGCTGTTGTGCGTGGAGCTTGTAGCTCGAACGTTATTTAAATGATGAAGTCGAGCCTTATTCTATGGAGGCGGATGTGATGTTCTTGCTGAGAGAAGGACATTGGTGTGTCTGGTTTGTAAATTCATGAAATGTTGGAGGCCAGAGAGTGATTCAAGAATGCGTGAATGGAAGTAAGAGCACCACGCGATTTTTCCTGGAAGAAGAAGATGGGCGAGCGTTGTGTGTTACGTACATAGTAGTAGGGAATTGGACGGGGAGATGTTTGAAGGTATTGGAATGGAAAACGATTGAGTATAGAAGAAGCATGAGGAGTAGAGAGAAGGGAGATCGATAGCAGGTATCGGGGAAGAAGGAATCTTTGTGGAATGGTTTGGGTGGGGTAGGTTTAAAAGTGAATGGGATGGGAGATAAAAGTTAAGCCCAATAAATAAATATTGAAGTTTAAATTAAATTTAAATTGTGTATTGACTTTATTTTATCATATCTTATACATATGTTAATGGAATTCAGCAAAACAATATGCATTAGGATCGTATGGACGACGACTACACAATGGAACTGACTGGAAGTGAATTGGAGCTTGTAACAATTTATAGCGAAATAAATTGTTTGATCTGAATCGATGATCAATTATCGTTATTTAACGATAACCGTCCAATGTGAATAAAACTCACTAACTCTGCCATTTTATATTTTTAATATAATCTAGTGTTGTTAAATGATGATTGATTACTGTGTGACGATTGTTTGGTTGAATTGCTGATTTATTGGTTGAAATTATCGATAACGATATAAATACACACACACACACACACATATATATATATATATATATATATAAATCATTAGTCAAATATTGATTCTGTTTACCAGAATATCTAATATTGAAATGAGATTGATGTGAATTATATTATGTAACATCTGTGGATGCAGGGAAACAGGTTGGAGGGATCCAACTGGATTCCTCAATATTTAAATAGTGTTTTATTTCATATATTGTGATATATTATGTGATATATAATCTATTGTTGATAATGTGTGTTTGGAAGATATTGATCATGGTTATTTGGTATTTTAAATACCATAAGAAATACTGAAATGTGAAAAGGGAATTTTCAAAATGTATATTGAAAATAATATATTTATAGAATCAAAGAATTTTATAAAAGGAGATATTTATAAAATCAAAGGATTTTATAAAAGAAAATATTTATAAAATCAAAGAATTTTATAAAAGGAATATTTATTTAGAAAGCAAATAGAAGTATAAAAGGAATATTTATTTGGAAAATAAATAGAATTATAAAAGGAATATTTATTTAGAAAATAAACAGAAATACAAATGGGGATATTTATTTAGAAAATAAATAGATTATAAAAGGAAATATTTATTTATGAAATAAATAGAGTTATAAAAGGGAATTTTAAATGAGATTTAAGTGTTAGAAATAAAAAGGAGATTTCATATGAAAAATTCTATAAATAGAAGTATAAATAGAATTTGGAAATGAGATATTATTGGTAAATACAAAATCAAGTGGAATTGATATATGAAAGAAATATTATTCACATTCGATGTGAATGATGGATTAAAATAGATAGTTTTTAAATTAAAACATTTATAAAGGAAATTGGATTTTTGAAATAGAAATTCGAATGGGAATTTGAATAAGATAGGGATAGGGTTAAAATAAAATTTAGTTATTCGAATATAGTTAATTGATTAGAATTAATCGAATTAGAGTTAATCGAATAGAGTTAATCGAATTAGAGTTAATCGAATAGAGTTAATCGGATTAGAGTTAATCGGATTAGAGTTAACCAATTAGAGATAATCGAATTAGAGTTATCGAATATTTGTTATTCGAATAGAGTAAACCGAATATAGTTATTCGAAGAAAAGGAGTTATCGAATATAGTTTATTCGAAAGGATTTAATGGAATATTTTTATTCGAAGAAAAGGAGTTAATCGAATATAGTTTATTCGAAGGGAGTTATCGAATATAATCGATTATAGTTTATTCGAAAGGAGTTATCGAATATAGTTTATTCGAAAGGAGTTAATCGGATATAGTTTATTCAAAAGGAGTTAATCGAATATAGTTTATTTGAAAGGAGTTAATCGAATATAGTTTATTCGAAAGGAGTAAATCGAATATAGTTTATTCGAAAGGAGTTAATCGAATATAGTTTATTCGAAAAGGAGTTATCGAATAGAGATTATTCGAATGAGAGTTATATGTTGAAATTCGTTTATATCAAATTCAGGAAAGTATTATTTACTTTCCGTTTTGAAATCAAGATTTATTTACTCATTAATAAATTAGTTGTTTATTTATTTATTCAAATTAATAAATCAAAGTTATATTTAAGTTATTATATTTTGGCAGCATGGGATTATAACACTATGGTTATAATCAAATGATTTCTGTAAAAGAAATAGATTCGTAAATAGAATCTGAGAGTTTCGTAAGGAAGTTTGTTAAAGATTTAAAAGGTGAAATTTGTCTATTTCGAGGTTAGAAATGTTGTTCAGTTAAGGTCCTAGAGGTAGTTATACCCCAACTTGATTGACTTCATTTTTAACTAAGGAATGGTTAAGGTTCGATGGTGAAGGTTGGTTAAATGAATTTAGATAATGAGTGTAATAGGTTGAGTTGGCATCGCGATGTTTTATTTAAACATCTGTTTAAATCCAATGAAGGAATTTTGGAAATGTTTTCCAAATAAGAATCAAAAATATTTTCTAATATAAAATAAAATAGAAATGAGAGTAAATATGGAAATGTTTTCCAATGATTAATAACGTATATTTTCTAATTTAGAAAATAAGAATTTTTATGGAAATGGGTAACTTAATAAATTAATGATGAATTAATTTAAAAGGAGAAAATTTGGATTGATGATTGATCGGTAAGATTTCCATTTAGAAATAAGACCGTTGTTTGTACACATGTTTACTTTGATAGTCAAATCACCGACTATTGAAGTTTTCGACCATTTTTCCGTCGTCAATACGGAGAGACCGGGATCAGATTCATTATCTGAAAACCACTCTGTATGGATGTTAGCGTTGCGATCAAATATGATGAAGATAATTTTGAAGACGAAGTTATGCAAGGGCTGTCCTGTTTACAGAATAGTACCTTTGGTTGGTCCAATCCCAGGACAACCAGTATGGAAGAATATCTAACAGTATGTTTAATAGATCGCGTAAGTTGATCTCTTCAAACGTATTTACGTTTGATGGTGGAGGAATTCGTTTCTCTTGGCTGTATACCCATAGTATTTTTGGGGAAATCAATTTGTGATTTGGAGGGTATGACGATGTGACATTCAAAGTAAATAAATGTGTGATCTGTACGTTATAGCCTCTAGCCTCACAACCGAGGAATGGTATAAAATCGGGTAGGTCGCATGGCTAAGTGGTTAACTGCCAATTAGGGTGTATTGTCACCTGATCTAGAGAAATTCCATTTACTTCTATAATCTATTTTGATGTTGTCCCTTTTGGGAAACGGTTGCTGATCCCAACCGTTGGTGATAATACATTCGGTACACTCTAGTGAAATGAGTGACCAGTCATGTTTAGCCTAGCTTACAAGATAACCCGGTGTATTTCCCACTAGAGATACACTGTCGGAAGGTGGTCCCATACCTTGGCAGTTGGAATCCATTACCCAATAAGCGCCCACGGTTTTTGATTATATGTTATATATATGTGGAACGTGAGATGAAAGCGTACTGTTTGATGATTATAAGTTGTGATTGATAGACACTACTATAATATCAAAAGAGTTTTGATATAAAGATTATCATTTCTTTTAAAAGGATTTTGAAAGTCAAATCAAGTGTTTTGGATTCTCATAAGGGAAAAACCCATTCCGTTTATACGGCGTGGTCTTATGGGATATCGTTTAATTGTTCAGACTGTTTTAAATTTTTTTGCTCACACCAGTCCCATGACTAACCCAGAGTTTATTTTGTTTTGTTTTCCCTAAACTCTTGGGTGCCCAAATTTGTACGGGCAGTTAAGTAGTCAGGTTTTACAGATATATTTGGAGAGCTTGGAGCAGGAGGCTTTAGGAATATATAGCTATTGTTTATTTCCGCTGTGTTGTAAGTGTTATACTCTGATAATGTTATTGTATATATATACTGATTTTATTTCAAAGTTATGTATATATTATATATTGTTCGTTCCGCTGTGAGATTCGTGTTTACTATGATATTGTATGTTCTTCTTCTTATTTTATTCTAAGTTTCTATCTTATCTATTCTCATCCTCTATTTTTTTTCATGGACTATCCGGTGTTTCCGATGCGTGAATAGTCGACATTGAGTTTATGTCGGTTACACGTTTTTCTTCTTCTTCTATTCTAAGTTTCTATCTTATCTATTCTCATCCTCTATTTTCTTTCATGGACTATCCGGTGTTTCCGATGCTTGAATAGTCGACATTGAGTTTATGTCGGTTACTTAGGATCTTATTCTTCTATTCTAAGTTTCTATCTCATCTATTCTCATCCTCTATTTTATTTCATGGACTATTCGGTGTTTCCTATGTTTGTATAGTCGACATTGAGTTTATGTCGGTTACTTAGGATCGCGAAAACCCGGGTCGTTACAATGGCTATATGCCACTATGATATGTAAGGACGGGTCGTTACAATGGCTATATGCCGCTATGATACGTAAGGATAGTAGCTCGCTATTGCCGTTATAAATCATGTCATTCTTCATGAAAACAACGAATTTCTATAACATTGTATAATTGCTATAATATATTAGTTCAATAGTGGATTTGTCGCACTACAAAACCAACAGTATAGCATTTCTAAATCCTTTTACAGCCTACATATACCGCTATAAAATATGTAGATATAACACATATTCGATGATATTTTTTGCCAACAAGCTCTCGTATTACATTATCTTTTATAACGCTTTTCAATATATTATAATAATAGCAATCAAATGAATCTTCACAACAACTTCAAAAGCAGTATATGACCCAGAAAATTATAATACTCAACAAATGTAATACATATTCGTGATAGCAAGATAAAGGATCAACTAACAAAAAATAAGTTCAACGTATATGCTTTCAATTTCATATTGATGTCAATTTGAGTTAACAAAAAATAAAACAAGTTCAAATTTAAAGTCTACAATAAATACCAAACTAACTGCTCTCCTCCATCAAACTTCCAGTGTCATGCTACCCATCCGATCTCCACTCCACACTTTAACCATCCAAACGCACAAGTCAAAACCATTACACCATTGCATTATCACTACATGTGCATCCATATATGATCTGAAAGCATATTTAACCAGTTACAAGCTACACATAATTCTCATAAAATCCACATTCTCATGCTGAAACAAACTAGGTCAACTAAGAAAACAATTTTTTAAGTAAAAATTTCTAATGTATAAAGATTAGGACCACTGATGACTTCTTGTTGCTATTATTATTTGATGATGACATGATGCTAAAATGATCTAAATTATCAAATAAAAATTCAAATCTCTTTTCTACCTTTGTTTCAATTTCAAAAGGCAGATTGGGAAATTTACAGACCCTAGATCCCAAAACCTCTCTTGTTGCCCCCTTGGTCTCCCCCTATTCCATTGCTGCCTAGGACTTCCATCACTATTTTGACCACACCTAGTCGACCTTCCTCCACCTCTAGTATGCGGGTCCCACATGAAAACCTTAGCCACGTCCACCTTTCCCCATGAAACAAAAGACTTTTGATTTTCTGTTTTATCCCGAAGTTTAGACTTGTATTGCAGAGGCCGTAACCTCATGTCAGAGAATCGTATTCCATTTTCTATTTTTTTCAGATTGGGTGGATCTGAATTATAAACAACTTTCATGTTGAACGCTTTTCCAGATTTTGAAATCTTCTATGTTGAAATTACAAATCTTTCAGACAAATTTTTGGGATCAGATTTCTGACTCGAAAATATGTGTTACTGTTTCGATTGTTTCTTCTTCAGATTTTATCAAAAATCAGTTTTTCATTTTTTTTCAAATTGAAGAGAAAAGAATTTGCAACAATTTTTCAATTTTTGATTTTCTCAAATTCTGAGGTTACCTAATCAAAAAATTTAACTCAAAATGACTAATTTTTTTGTTATATTTTTGTAATTTTTAGTAAATATCTAAATCCATCTTCCCTAGCCAAAACCTCTCTACTCCTTATAACTTGCTTAGGGTATTTATTTATGAATTTATTCGTGCCATGATGTTAGAAAGCATGTAACTATGCATATAGACGGAGTTGGGCGTCTTGCTTTCCGTATCAGTTCTATTTGTTTGTCGTCTCCGTTCAGTGCCACAAAATGTGAGTTTATCTCGTACATAACTAACATAATTGCGAATGTAAATTTAAAATATTTGAAATGCTACGAATTATTTTGGATTTATTGCAGTAAATCATACTAGATAATATTTATATTGAGCATGTATGACACACCTTTATGACATGCGATATGTTGGCTAGCTTCCTAACCAAGCCACCAAGAACACAAGTATTCATAGTCAAAAAAGAAGGGGAATTACATATTGAAACTCAAGATGAACACACCATAATTCAGGAGGCTCAGGATCTCGTTTGTGACAAGCCAAGATAGGTCCACTCGTGAAGGTCATCACGACCCGTTCGTGATGAGTTATCACGAGCCACTCGTGATCAATTGTCACGACCCGACTACAAGCCAAAGGGATGGCGACTGTGACCAAGTCACCCACGATCCGCATGTTCAGGATCAGATGACACCTGTCCATAACATCATATTAACCATTTCTCCATCAAGCCATGAACCAATCCGAGATCCTCGGGATCCGTGCCACGTGTCTTCACGAACCATTTGCAGATATCACCTATAAATAGCCCCATACTTGGCATTTTTCAGGATCTTTTGGCAGTTTTGAGCATTATTTCCACCATTACTATTTCTTCATTGTTTCTAACCAGTATTATCTCGAAATTATTGAGTGAACCACTGCTGTAAAAGTGAGATTGAGAGAAATCATTGATTGTACTTGTATTCAACGTATAATCAAAGATATATAAAGTGGACGTAGGCTCATTAATGCCGAACCACTATAAATCCGGCGTGTTCATTGCATTTTCTTTCGTTTTCAGTTATTATTCTCAGCAATTCTGGAAAATTTGGGTGTTAGAGCCATAATTTGGTCTAACATTTTTGTTCTTTCACTAAGAATTGAAGTCTCAGTGTATCGGAATATTGCACTACTATTTGGATAGTCAAGTCCGAAGAAAATACTCTGAATCTCCACTGTGTTGGTTTTTGAAGATTTCAGCAAAGTCAAGTCATTATGGTTGGAAAGAAATCCTAGAATCTATGAGCTTCGCAAACAGATGAAGCTGCAAATGAAACCATTGAAGAAAGTGTTCAGCAGCAGCCCGAGATGGGCTCCCCAGCTCGCGGTTCGCAGGGGGCGACCCGACCCAAAGTGGGGTCCACGATCCAATCGCCAAGAGATGCCATGAACCGTCCTGCTGAGCCCATCACGAACCGACCTACTGAGATCACCACGAGCCGACATGCAGGCACCATAAGCCGTCAACAAGAGGGGGTCACGAACCGCCCTAACTACAGGACTACAACTCGACCTGGAAAGGAAATTATGGCTCGTTCTGCTCGTGCTGGTGCTTTTGCTCGACCTGGCTCGAGTTCTTTACGTATAAGAGAGAATGTTGATGATCAGCTACATGCCTCTGCTCCAGCAACTGAAAGAGATCTTTCTCGCATCCTCGATATGTTGGATAGGACAAATGATGGGTTGGCAGCTCAAAGACGAGAGAGTTCTTTGTTACGACAGAACCTTACTACACTAGACAGACGAATCGATGATCTCCAAAGGCAGAGGACACCTCCGCCAACCCTCCTTTTACTCCAGAGTACTCATCCTCATCGGAGGAGTCTCCAAGACCTCCATAACGACCTTTGGAATGGGCTTAAAATGTAGAACAGCTTCGATTTGGATCACTCCCTTCTGGAGAAGAGGCATCCCTCAATCTGGGACCGGATAATCGTAACTTAAATGATCCCGCTCCGCAACCTAGAAATCGAGACATTATTGACCCTATGCAGAATCAGCCACTGCAACACCCTCGCTGCGTGATTGACCATGACAACAGGGGATAAGGAAGTTCTGCTCGGGCCCCAGACCCCGCAGCAGCACGCCGAAGAGACATTGGAGGACCCCGTAGAGCAAGGAGTGTTGATCCCGAATCTACACTGACTCATGCTGATGTTGAAGCAATGATTAGGCAGATCATGGTAGATAGCCATGCATAGAGGAACGAAGATTGGGGTATAGGCCGCAGTCATACGCCCTTTACATATGACATATTGGACGTTCGTTTTCCAAGGAAATTCAACATGCCTTCTATGAATTGCTAAACGGGTAGGACGGACCCGGTTCAGCATCTAATGAGGTATTCATGGTACATCAATGCCGCTACTGCTCCTGACGCAGTAAAATGTAAAGCATTCCCGATATTCCTGGAGGATGTGGCACTAATGTGGTTTACCCTCTTGCCGGCACAATCGATCTCCAGTTTCAGGGAATTGAGTGAACAATTCGTAAATCAATTCCGACTTCATGCTCAGAGGTCTAAGAATGTCATCGAGTTATCCCTCATTAAACAACGCCCAGACGAATCTTCGAGGTCCTATCTAGATCTTTTTAACTTAGCAGTCACGGAGGTAAAATATCCTCATGAACAAACTGTTTTGATGGCCCTAATCGATGGAGTGGACAAGGATACTGAGCTTGGAAGATACTTAGTCGGCAAGACGCCACTGAGTAGAGAAATATTCTATGAAAAAGCTAACATCCGCTTACGTCAGGAGGAGATATATGCCAATCGGAAGAGGAAGGCTGCCGACAAAGAGGATATACAGAGCAATGTGGCCATCAAACAGTCTGGGGACAGTTCTAGAAAGGTAGAGGTCAAAGTTGGGAATTCAAAAACCAGGGGAATGGTCACCAGTCCGGGAACAGCAACAAGAGAAGAAATCGAGGAAATAACTCACAGAAGAGGCCTCGATTCAAACCATTTGAAAACTTCACGCCATTGAATGATACATTAGAAAACATTTTCCTCGATACCTATAACGTCCTTCAGTATAAGAGGCCTCCACCTAGAGATTCAACAGAAAAAGAAGGTGAGACAAGAAAGTTTTGCCTTTTTCATTAGACCTATGGTCATTCCACCAATGAGTGTCGTCATTTGAGAGACGTCGTCGAAAAGCTACTCCGTGAAGGAAAGTTGAAAGTTGCTCCGAGAGATAGGGGCAAGCTGGGTAGGCCCCAAACCAAAACCAATCTGTTGCTTGGCCGACTGCTCAGCAGAAAGGAAAGAACATTATCATCAATACCATAGTAGGAGGACCTCATCCTACTGGGCACAACTTTAGGGCAATGGATCAGTATGTGATTCGGCTAAACATCTCGAAGTAGGAGAATGCAGCAATCCTGAAATTGCATCCCCGATAAAGCAACATAAAACAATGTTTGACAATATCGTCTTTCGTGATAGAGACTGTATTGGAGTTCACTCCCCCACTGAAGATCCTTTAGTGATCACGTCAACTATCGATCCAGCCTTGGTCCACAAGGTTTTAGTGGATAATGGAAGTTCAGTAAACATCATGTTTAAGAAAGAATTTGATCAAATGAAGCTTGAAGCCCTATGAAGAATGGATACATGGCTTCAATGGAGCCTCAGCATCCCCGACCGGATATGTGGAATTGTTAATAACTTTGGGAGAAGGAGATCGTCGGAGATTGAGAATTCTTCCATTTGTGGTAATGGATATTGAGTCACCTTTTAACGCTTTCTTGGGCCGACCAGCCCTAGCAGAATTCAGAGCTTGTTTTGCACCTTGGTGCTTGTTATTAAAGTTCCCGACAGATGCAGGAGTAGGAGTAGTTAGAGGTGACCATGTCATAGGACGAGCTTGCTACATAGCAGAGTTGAAGTTCTTGCTTAAAGGATTAAACATAGAGCCAAAAGGTACTCCTCCACCCACAAAGGAGGACACAGCATAGCAATTAAAGATGGCCCCGAAGGAGCTGCCCAGAGAATTGGCTGAGGATATAGATCCCAGAGAGGACGAGGAACCCGGAGCAGAATGGCGACTCCAAACGAAATGACTATGGATATCCCAATCGATGATAATGACCCAGCAAAGGTCTTGAAAATTGGATCCCAGTTAGATCCTCTTCGTGCAAAAGAATTGACTGACTTCCTAAAGGCCAACCTGGACGTGTTTGCCTGGACCCATGCCGACATGTGTGGGATATCTCCATCAATTATGCACCACTCATTGAGCATCAATCCGAAGGATCCACCTGTTAAGTAGAAAAGGCGAATGTTTGGCCTAGAGAGGTCAGATGCCTTGAAGGAAGAAGTTGAGAAGTTGAGAAGCAATGGATTTATTAGAGATTCAACTTACGCAGAATGGATTTCAAACCTGGTTTTGGTAAAGAAGGCCAATAGGAAATGGTGCACCTGCATCGATTTTTCAGATTTGAACAAGGCCTGTCCGAAAGACAGTTTCCCACTTCCTAGAATTGATCAATTGGTGGATTCGACGGCGGGTCACGAGCTCCTCTCCTTCATGGATGCGTATTCCGGATATAATCAAATTCCCATGCATATTCTAGACCAGAAGCATACTAGCTTCATCACAGATTTGGGATTATATTACTATGTAGTGATGCCATTCGGCTTAAAGAATGCTAGAGCTATATATCAACGACTAGTAAACTGGATGTTCTATAGTCAGATTGGGAAAATGATGGAAGTGTATGTTGATGATATGCTTGTGAAATCCAGAAAATCATCCAACCATACCACCGATTTGGCAGAGATGTTTGATATCCTAAGGCGACACGGGATGAAGCTCAACCCTCTAAAGTGTTCATTTGGGGTAGCCTCTGGAAAATTCTTGGGCTTTATCGTTAGCTCCCGTGGAATTGAAATCAACCCATATCAGATTGCAGCGATCAGGAATATTCAAGAACCAAGGCAAATCAAAGATGTGCAGAGCCTTGTTGGGAAAGTAGTGGCGTTAGTAGATTCATCTCCAAAGCTACAGACAAGTGCATTCCATTTTTCGATTTGATAAAGCGTGGAAAACAAAATTTCAAATGGACACCGGATTGTGTAGAAGCATTCTAGAACCTTCTGAATCATCTAGAAAAACCTCCGATATTGTCTAAGCTGGTATATCATGAGGATTTTTTCGTGTACTTGGCAGTATCGTCCCACGCAATAAGTTCAGCCCTGGCGAGGGAAGAAGATAAAGTCCAGAGACCAGTGTACTATGTAAGTAAGAAACTAGCGGTGGCGGAACGGAACTACCCAAAGATAGAAAAGCTAGCGTACAGTTTGCTGATCGCATCTAGAAAGCTCCACCACTATTTTTAGGCTCATCTTATCATTGTGTACACCGATCACCCGCTATGGCAAGTGTTGCAAAGACCAGAGGCATCAGGAAGGCTACTCAAGTGGCATATCGAGTTAAGTCAGTTTGACTTGAACTTTCACCCCTGGAGATCGATAAGGGGGCAAGTATTGGCAGATTTTATAGCAGAGTTTACTATCCTAGAGGACGATGTGGTGAGTGAAGAAGTTGATCCTTCAAAACAACTTGTTGACCCTAACGCTTGGAAACTATATATTGACGGAGCCAGGAATGACAAACGATCTGGTGCTGGAGTGGTACTTGTTACTCCCGAAGAACGATCGATATATTATGCTTTGAGATTAGAGTTCCACGCCACCAACAACGAATCGAAGTATGAAGCCCTGATTGTCAGGTTTAAGCTTACAAGGGAGATAGGAATAATAAAGTTGGATATCTTTTGCGATTTGAAGATAGTGGTGAACCAGGTTAATTAAGAGTTACAGGCCAAAGGGACAAGGCTTATATCGTACTTGAAGGAAGTAAGAAAATTGCTGGATGGCTTGGAACACTATAACATAACACACATCCCTCGATTAGAGAACCAGAGGGAGGATAAGTTGGCCAAGATGGCCAGTTCTGATAACCCTGAGGACACAGAGATGGTCCCGATAGAGGTACTGCAGTCCCCGAGTATCGATCAGATGGAAATTGATCCTATACTGAAGACTGAACCAGAAAGGGAGTCATGGATGATGCCCATAAAAAATTCATGAAAAAGGGGACACTTCCCACCAAAAAGAACTAAAGTCATGCTGTCATTCGCAAGGCTTCTCGATATGTCATGCAAGGCGAAATTTTATAACGACAAGGGTTCTCAATGCCGCTCCTCCGGTGTATAGCCCACGACGACATAGAAAGAGTGTTAAGGGAGGTTCATGAAGGCGAGTGTGGCGACCACACTAGAGGACAAACACTGGCAAAGAAGATACTTTGGTATGGTTATTTCTGGCCTATTGTGCACAAAGATGCGGCTAAGTTTGCATGGCGTTGTAACACATGCCAGAAGTTCTCAAAGATTCCCAGGGCACCTCCTGTCCAGTTGAAGACAATGATGAGCCCGTGGCCCTTCGATGTGTGGGGAATTGACTTTATTAGAAGCCTCCCCATAGCAAAGGGTGAGGCAAAGTTCGCCATTGTAGTCGTGGATTACTTCACAAAGTGGGTTAAAGCGGAACCGTTGACCACAATCACAACAAAGAGGGTGATCAACTTCATCATGAAATATCTTCTATCGATTTGGAATTCTGAAAGCCATCATAACAGATAATAGGACCCAATTTAATAGTACTGAGTTCCGAGATTTTTGCCAAAGATATCATATCGACAAGAGATTCACAGTCGTCGTGCATCCGCAGTCAAATGGACAGGTAGAAGCGGCCAACAAAGTAATTAAGTCCATTTTGAAGAAGCAAATGGAACGGGCTAAAGCCATGTGGGTCGATGAACTACCTTTGGCATTGTAGGCCTATAGAACAACCTTTAAATCAACCACCGGGCATATCCCTTTTCCCTTGCTTTTGGATCTGAAGCAGTCATTCCGGTTGAGTTAAAGGTGTTGTATCATAGGGTCAGTTACTATGACCCAATGACTAACAATGAACTACTCCTTGAATCCCTGGATATGGTAGAAGAAAAAAGGGACGAAGCGGATCTACGTGCCTTGAGTCATAAACAGCAAGTCGCTCGGTACTACAACAGAAGGGTTCAAATTTGAACCTTTGAACCTGGAGACTTGGTTCTAAAACGTGTCTTTCCACTCCCTGGTACATTTGGGCTCAAAATGGGAAGGACTCTATACCATCCTACGGAAGCTTGATAACAGAGCCTTCAAGCTAGCGACCGTGGATGGAGATGAAATCCCCAGAGTGTGGAATGCCCAGCATTTGCGGCATTATTTGACATGAAATTGTCAATCTTATTCTTTTGTTTTTAGGACCATGTAAAAAGGCACGACTTGCCAAGAATAGTCCAATTATATAAACAAAAGATTATAAAGTGGACGTAGGTCATGATTCGACCGAACCACTATAAAATATCTTGTGGCATTTACTCTTATCGCAACATTTATTACTTACTCTATCATCCCTTGCTCATGTGAATCATTATAATCTTTAAATTTTGCTACGGGTCTTGCAATAATCTCGAAACACGCAATTCAAAGTGCCTTCTATCAGATCAAAAGGTCAATAGTATGCAGAGCACCAAGGGTGCAATGGAGCAAATGATACAGCTATCGATACTCTAGCTCTCGTGATTTGACAAAGAGCGTGAAGGGCAAAGAAATAAATTTCACACGAGATGTGAAGGTGCATCATGATTTAAAAGACTGTCTCGACAACACTCTCTCCTTGGTATTAGATGGGAGAGTATAAAGGCGCTAAAGACCGAGCGCCGCAAAAGAACTCCTATCCCGCTGAAGGATCGGGGGGCAAACTGAAAGCTGAGTTCGAACTCTATCCTGGGCATATGACAGGAGAGTATAAAAGAGTTTTGATCAAATGCCATTAAAGGGCTCCTTTCGCGTTACACAACCGGAACCAAAGATGAAAGCTGAGCCTGAACCCCTCAATTCTGGGCTAGGGGGGCAGCATACATATGACCTTAATCAATCCTCAATAAGCCCTGGTCAGGAATCATATTAATGATTGATTAGTGGCATACTTATACACACGTATATACACCGAAGTGTATTGCAGGAGTTTTAAAGTTTTATTGCTAGAATGGTTCATGATTTGATTCCAAGTTAGCTATGATTTGACTATTTATGTTCGTGACTAAGTATGATAACTTGCAGGAACACCGCAGTGCAAAAAGAAATAGAATTTCATTTACTAAGTGCAAATTTACAAGACAAAACTAAAAAAAATACGAGGGCCATACTCGCAACTACATCATAAGGCCAGTGGAAAGTCTAAAAACCAAATATGGACTGACAAGCAAACACTACTTGGGCTTGGGAGATGACCTCGGCCTCTTCTCCTTCTTCTGCTTTTCCGGTTCCTCCTTACCAACGTCAGATTTATCTTGCTTTCTCTTATTCTTCTTATCGGAAGGAGGATCCTATGGAGGATCAGAAGATTGGGCTGCAAGCTGCGTAGTTATCGATTTACCAGACAGCTTTATGATTAATCTAGACCCAGGGGAAGCTGCATAGATAGGTGCCACATTTAGAGGCTCTTGCTCCTCTATTTTTAAGGCTAGCTGTTTATCCCTTTGGGCCTTCATGTCAGCCAGAGTCACGCTGTCATCATCCTTGTTCTCCTTCATGATCTCTACTTCCTCTTCTTCATCCCCATGACCGTCATCGGTATCTTGTAAGGCTCCAATAATTTCAGCATTTTTTGGGACATCCATGCTTGATACCCCAATGGCCTCCTTGGTTGCCTTAACCTCAATTTGCTTTGAAGCTTTGGGTATGGCCTCTGTGATTGGAGGCACGTCTACCTTCCCGACCACAACTTGCTTTTCTGCAACTTCTTCAGTAGACTTGACACCTATATCATGAGAAGCAACTGTTATTAGTTTGGGAGAAAATGTGGTCTCCTTGATTGTTTGCTCCACAACGCGACGACAAGTTATAATAGCTTTGAGAAATTGTGGAGAGAATATGGAGATACCTTCTACTGACTCCTCGCCTAAACATGCAACAGAAGCTCTAGAAGTTGGAGGAACTGGAACTACAAGGATCAACGGGTCATCTAGGATATACCCCTCAGCCTTAGAAGTCTTGGGCTCCGTTGCTGAACTCGAACCTTCATCAATCTTGTTCTTGCCCTTGAGATTAAGCCTCTCTTTCTCCATGGCTTCGTGGATCTGACGCCTTCCCTCTGCTAAAACTTCGGGCTCTCTGCCCCTAAGGAAGGTCTGCATCAGCTGGCTCTGATCGACCTCCATAACCTTTAGGCGTTGCTTCTTGCCCTCGACAATCATATCCCATACATTGACTAAGGTGGTGGAATAGTTCTTAATCCAACAAATGTCTCGAGTCCGAATGACTTGAGCAAAAAAGTCCATTAACAATTCCTCAAACCACTCTATCTCTCGCTCAGCTACGGTAAGATTAGCGATGGCAGTGGAGGCCGACTCGAGAGTAGTATTGGCATTACTTTCGGCAAGAGCTGCCCGTTTCTCAGCATGAGTAAGTTTGTCGTTCAAGTTCGCATTTTCCTTTTCAATACGAGCGAGATTGTCCTTTAAGCTTGCTTTCTCCTTTTCTCAAGAAGCCTTCTCTGTGGCAAGACAATCCTATGACGTCTTTAGCTCAGTGTTAGTCGTCCTGAGATCCTCTATCTCTTTCTTTAGAGCCACACGTTCTTGACTGTGTGAATCAAGCTCAAGATGGAAGTGTTTCTTAGCATTTTCCAACTCAGTTTTATAATTTTCAGCGTCCCTCTGAACTAAGGCAAGGAGAGCCCGTGCATCCTTAAGATCCTTCACCGCCTTACTCCTGGCCCTAGCGTCATTGTCAATCTTCACCGTATCTCTGGCTGCTTCCGCTTCTAGACCGCGGATAACTTCTGAAAGATTCTTTGCATGTTTCTTCATTATCCTATATTGTTTAGATACATGACCGATTTGTCCCATAACTTCGGCATCCCAGTCCTCAGGAACCGGTTCAAGATCTGGGATGAAAACCATTCTTTCAAAATAGATATCGGGGAACAGCTTCCACAAATGCTCTAGTTTGCCTTTGTTATCATGGGCCAGGGCTACCTCCTGTGTAGTAGAGGATTCCAAGTGATGCTGACTAGAGGGAACAAGAGGTACTTTCTCTTTTTCCTTGTCTTTGCTCGACTCCTTTTGTTTGTCTTTAGGTTCATGATGCTTCTTAGAGGATTTTCCCTGGGCAGGTAAGCCTTTCGGGGGAGTCGGAGCCTTGGGAAGTTCTATACCCCCCGTATGTGATACTTGGCGACTGTGGGACTTCCCGGGATCCTGCTTCGAGGGAGAGCGATAGCGTGTGGAGTGAGGCTAATAAGAATCATGGAGCCGTTGGATATCCCTTCCATGACTATCACTGCGATCATGTTCAGATACGGAAGATAGCCTAGGTGTGTTCTGCGAAGATCGCGAAAAGAATAAGAATAACGATGAGGCATTTTTCCTACAAAAAATAACAAAACAGATGTCAGGATCGTTAATACAATTAGTTTCTTAGTGTTGTGATAAGTGGTGCATGTGATTTGTGTATCCCGTGTAATTCCCCCTAACAGACCTGGGCCCGAAGTTTGGTTCGTCTGTGCACTATCCTTATTTTTGGCAGGAGAGGTTTCTTCCTCGGAGATAGGGAAGAACGGTTCCTCTCCGAAATCTCCAAAGGTATAGATGTCATCTGGCAAAGGGGTCTTTTCTAAACCACTGAACATATGCTCCTCTGTTAATGTAGGCTCTACCGGTGGTGGAGTCCTCAGGGGAGACCATCCCTTAGGTGTAGGAGCATCCTTTTGTTCATTAACTCGAACTTCATCTCCTTTGTATATATTTAAATCCTCGTCATCCTGGTCAATCATTGGCGAAGGACTTTTAGGAATCTCAATCGTCTTCGCAGCGTCTGTAGTTACTTCTCCCTCGGCCGAGGGCACGCTACTAGATTCCCCAACCGTTTGAGTAGGGGGCATGTATTTGTAAGGCCTGCCACCCGAATCTTACATCCAATAAACGGTGTTTGTGAAGGTTTTCATCGGTTAAACATTTCCTAATTCTGCAGAAGTCAGATTGCTTGCTATGAGGCAGGATAATCGATCTTCATACAACAAACCCTCTGTTTTTTCAAAATTCTGAGCTATACAGAAAAAAGAACACATTAGCACTTCAATTATGCAATTGTAATACGCAATGAAGGATTCGAAACCTACTCGATTGTAGCCAATTCCTCGCACATCCAGCTTGATGTATTATGTAAAACCAATCAGATCTGGCATCCCCTAAGTTGCTATGGCCATTTGATAAGACCTTTCAGCCAGGAATCGACTCGAAGAAAGAAAAATTCGGGGTCCCTGTAGAACGATGTTTGAAATGATAATAGAATTTAAATCTTTGAAGATGAGCTCATTCTTTAAAACCTCTATATACGCGATATAACAAGTATACAGAGCTGCATAACCGTTGGGATGGAGTTGCATGGGAGCAATATGTAATCGTCTCAGGAGATCAACGAAAATCGGAGGAAACGGAGGGATAACGCCTACCCAGCACATGAGCCTACTGATAGCCATGTATCCTTCCAGAGCAGAATGGGGCATCTCTCCTTCCTCCGGAGTTTTTACATTGTCCCAAGGAATCCCATGCCTTAAACAGATTTTCTCTAATTTTAACATATCCAATTTAGAGGCTAGGGAGTCAATCAGTTTCTCTTTCTCTACTTCTTTAACACCCGAGATCTCATCAGGAGCGCGGTCATCTTCTTCTTCCTCGAATGATGTGCTCTCAGAAGATGTCAATTCACTATCAATATCTATCTCATAATCCGATCCAGAATTTTCCCACTTTGGGTCAGAAGGAAGCACATCAAGATTGTGATAGCTTGATGACTCTGGATCTGCCCTCTTTTCTGATATTCTTGACTAACGGCTATCAGACATGGCTGTGGCGGCGAGTAAGCATGAAAGATTATAATACAATTTCCCGTGGACCCTATGTGTGCAAGGCTGGTGTTTACAGATATGAAAAATACTGGGAAAGAAAAGCACAAAGTAAATTAGATAAGCAGGATATTGGTCATTGTATGCTGCCGAGTTATGCTGTTGTCCAGTCCAAAAAAGTTCATCTAGAAGGCTCTAGCCTAACTATCCATTGATTCGTTCAAGTTATGGCTAATTTTCAGTTAAAACATTCATCAACATATTCTGTTAACTGATAAGAGTCAATCGGGTATAGTCATAAGACAGGGATTGGTTTGGAGATAGGCTGATTCATGAAATTCTACGGTTCGGCTCGTAGTGGGGGCTCAGCACAAGAATTTTTTACGTCTCGTGAGAAGGCTCCGGTTCGTGAGGATGGACCGGTTCATGGGATCAGTCTGGCTCGTGATAGGAAAATTGACCCATAAAGAAGGCTTCGGTTCGCAGTCATGAACACGCTTGTGATTATGTGTTCAGTTGAGTACCACATCGCCTCGCCCTATACGGCTCGTCAAACACTCCCATGACCCATCCATTTTCCATCCCCACGAACTGACACTATCCCATCATCACGACCCGAACCACCATCCTATTTCACCACTGAAACAACTTTCCTCTCCATCCTTCTCCACGAAACCAACTCCCTGCTCCTCTTCACGAATTGAATCTCCACCCTTCTCTAGCCATTGTCACGATTTCCTCTCTGATAAGGGTAGCATCTCCAGGCTCCTTGGCCCTTCTTCTCCGATTCTCCATTTACCCAATCCGTAACCTCCTCTCTCAAATCTTGACATTACAGCCTCCATTTCCATGGCCTCGAGACCGATAGTAAATCCGCCAGAGTCAAGAGGAACGCGAGGGAAGTTGGCAAAAAAGGCAGCGTGGAATTTGAGAACAATAAAACAAAGAATTAAAAACCATTTTACCTCTTTAAATTGAGATTACAAAGGGTATTGATTTCAGGGGGTTGATCGAATTAGGGTTTTGGACTGAGAAGAACTTGATGGCGGCAGCGAAAGTGAAAGAGGAGAGAAAGAGTAAAAGAGAGAGAAGGAACGCTTTATATATCCCAGATGGAGGCTTTTGCGCTTCCCGTTTTTGTCTCATTAGGGGTGACCTGGTTTTCTGGACCGAGAAGGCCTGAACGAGCCCACCGATCGCTCGCGCAAAGGCCCGATTTACTACCTGTTCGTGATGCACACCGAGGAGGCACGAACCGTGACATAAATCGGCGACCCAGATTTCGAAATGACATTTGAATTGAAAAGTTGGAACTTCTTGCTTACGGAGACAATGTAATTATTTAAGGCTATCCTAGCAAAAGTTTAAGGACTCACCTGGAAAATTGATTGCGATATGCTCTGGAATTCACAAGATGGAAGTCAACTAACAAACAGAAGAATAATGGGAAACTCAACCTTGTATTTTGACTCATCAAAGGACGTGACAATTTGATACATCGCAACCATTCGAACAGATGCAACTGTTGATTCATGATCTTTTGGGAAAAGGTATTCTATGACGGCCCGCCCCGCACCAGCCGACATTTCCTCCGAAAGTGCGTTGTACACATGCCCGATTAGCACAGGACGGTCGCCAAAGAAAGGAAAGAAGAGAATGAACTAACCAAGAACCTGTAGCATGTCTCACAACGCATGGAATAAAATATAATAACAACATACTTGACATAAACAGGTGAGACAGTGCATAAGATGAAAACTAAAACCAACATCATCAGAGTAGCGGAAATCCAAAATACAGCTTATTACAACTTTTCAAACTGTCTCTAAAGCAAAGTAAAGGAAAGGTACACTAATAATGCCCAAAGTAGTGACCGCAGCAACACAGGGAGAATATCTGTATATATATATCATATGTGGAAGCCTCCTGCTCGTCTCCAGTACAACTACTCGTGCATCGCCAGCTAACCTGTCTCTAGTCTGCTCGTGAGAGCACCCAGAGTAATAAGAAGAGACATAAAACTCTGGGTCAGACAAAAAGTCTGGTATGAGCGATAAGCAGCAAAACAGAACAAAACAGGTATACTAAACCATACCTGAACCTGGACCTGCAACCAAAGTGTTAGCACTACATACTGTACAATACTCTAAGGTGCCACTAAACAGAGGGTGTGAAGAAAACGGGGGAGGGGGTGTGCATGTCATAGTGATAGTAAACAAATCAATCATAGCAACCATCCTTACATCTCTCACTCAGTGCGTAAAGCATACGATGTCCACCACTTTCAACCACTAGACATCTAAGTAGCGATGGAGTTAGGCTTGTACAACTACTGCTACCACCAAGCTTACCCCATGAAGTCATGACTAAATCTTTACAAATGACCCCACTTCATTGGTCTATAGCTCTTTAGTCGTACCTAGGCCAATGTGGCCCTAAATCCGTTCACGTACCCCCTACACATAGAGATCCAAAGTCATAGACATCGACAACCCCTTAGCACACGTCCCGCAGCAAAGCCCAACTCATGAAGTTGACTCGTTGGATCCCAGCTAGATCCTGAATTCTACTTCCCATTTGGACTACTTTTGCATCTCGGGTTTTGGTCTTCTCCTCCGGATCAGTCTTCATTCATTTCACTTTGCTTCAGGTCGTGGTCATCAACCTCTCGGTTCGGATCGTGCTCCACCCATGGATTGGTTCGCAGTCGCCACTCTGGTCCTGGTTGGATCGTTCTCCCTCCATCGGATCGGGTCGTGGTACCCAAGCTCTTGGTCGTGACGTCAAACTCCAGTTCGATTCGTGAGTGATCCCTGCTCCAGGTCGGATCGGGTCGTGGCTCCTTCATTCGTGGAACCTCAGGTCAGTTATCCTCTTCAGGCATCAGTTCGTGGCTTACTTTCCCAAGCGGATCGTGGCGCTCAAGCTGGAGCGGGTCGGGTCGTGGAGAGAGGGGGCGATCCGATATGGATCCTTGCATATTTTCCTGCAACTTTTCCAACGACTGTTTTACGCCATACGACGGCGTTTTCGACCAATCTAACTTTTCTAATCAATCACAAAGCATAAGATACAGTCATAGAAACATGTAGAAACAACCATAGACACCAAAACATCAATTTGATAAGTTAAAACGGATCAAACATAGCCAAAACCCCATAGTTTCCCTTAAGCATGTTTAACAACAACTAATGATAGTATTAGCAACACTTAACCAAACCAACCCAAATTTCTAATAGATGTCTAAAATAATATTTCAGAATTTATAAATATTTTTCCATAATTTATTTATGCATAAATACGATAATTAACACTAATCACCCTGATTAACTGCAATTAATGTCAAAACAATGCTAATCACTCACCTTGGCCGCAAATAAAACTCAGATCTGAAATGATTCTCTGTTTGGCACGAATACTGATGTCTAACAACAGCTCTAACCTTACTTTGGTGCTATCTCTCCCTAATTTGATGTTGCTAAGCCTAATCTTCAATTAGAAAGTGATTTAGAGGTGTTTTTAGATGTTAGAAGCCATGGCTAGACTTGAAGGAACAAAAAGTGGCGGCTGAAAATGACAAAAAGGATGTTCTCTAAACCTTAACAGCCCTTAAATACTCCAAATCCCGAAATCCCCCAATGGGCCTACCTTTTAATTACCCAATTAAGCCCGGTTAAGTTGTTTTTCACCTTCTAAACATTAATTCAGCCATATCTCCCAAACGGTAAGTCCGTTTGGCTAATGTGACCACTCTACGGAAAGGTTAACCATGAAACGAATCTAAAGAAAGAGGTTTCAGGTCAAAATTCCTTACCAATCAAAAGTTATGGACGAAACAAGTTCAACTAGAGGCAAAATTGTCATTTAAAAATTGGTAAAAATCATGAACATGAGAAATGACCCCAATAGTCGTTTCCCAAAAGTAGATGACCCTACGACTTACCAAGATAAAGAAATAAATATTCTACGATCCTTCGATGTGTAGAATGCGGGTCGTTACATCTTCCCTTCCCTCCCCCCTCCCCTTAAGAAATTTCGTCCCCGAAATTCCATAACTAAAACATACAAATGATTTTGCATGCCTACCAATCATTTACAAACAATAAAGCATACAAAATAACACAACAAGCCTATCCTAGCATGCGGTTTACTAACAAGGGAGTACTACATCGATACTAAAAACCATACCAGGCAAAGAGTTCTGGATACGTCTTCCTAACACTCTCCTATGTCTCCCAAGTACAATCATCATTCTCACCGCACTAAACTTTGAATAATTTCACCACCTTCCTTCACAGCTGCTTCGTATCATCCCCAACAATACGCATCGGTCTGCGGATCCATACTGCCTCAGATGCTATCTAGATATCGTCCATCTGATCCGTTGAAATAGTCATATCGGGGTCATGCACAAACTTTCTTATCTGGGAAACATGAAATATGTTATGAACTCCTGCCATCTTGTCTGGTAACTCAACTTTATACGCCAAATTCCCAACTTGTTCTAGAACTAGGAATGGACCAACAAATCTTGGTGCCATCTTTCCTCTTCTACCAAATCGAATCACCTTTTTCAACGGAGAAATCTTGACGAATACCAAATCTCCAACTGAGAACTTCAAATCCCTTCGCCTTTTATCAGCATAACTCTTCTGCCTATCCTGGGCAGCCTCCATTCGTTGTCGAATAACCTTAATCTTCTCTGAAGTTTCTCTTACAACTTCTGGTCCAAGCACAAACTTCTCACCAGTTTCCAACCAACATGTCGGTGGGTTACACGGTCTTCCATACAAAGTTCCAAATGGAGCCATACCAATACTAGATTGATAACTGTTATTATAGGCAAACTCTACTAGATGCAGATGGTTATCCCATGATCCTTCCAAAATCCAATACGCAAGCTCGCAAAAGATCTTCTAACACACGATTCACCCTCTTTGTCTGTCCGTCGGTTTGAGGATGATACGCGGTACTGAGATGTAATTCAGATCCTAACGCCTCTTGTAAGCTCTTCCAAAATCCATTAGTAAATAATGGATCTCGGTCACTCACAATGCTTTTGGGAATTCCATGAAATCTCTCTACCCACTTTATATACTGTTCAGCTAACTTAGCCGTCGTTCTATCCGACTTGACTGGTATAAACCTTGCGCTCTTGGTCAATCGGTCCACAATTACCCAAATACTATCATGGCCTGATCTAGTCCTTAGTAAACCATCGATGAAGTCCATTGAAACTTGTTCCCATTTCCGTTCTGGGATTTCTAACGGTTGTGAAAAACCACTAGGCTTCTTTTGCTCAGCTTTAACTAACTGACAATTCGTGCACTTGGATATAAACTTTCCAACGTCTCTCTTCATTCCTTTCCCAGTAGCAGATCTGCTTCATGTCTCGATACATCTTGTTACCACCGGGGTGTATGGTCAGTTTTGAGTGATGACATCCTCTAAGCACTTCATCTCTCAATCCATCTACGTTGGGTACAACTAATCTTCCATTCTTTCGAAGCCATCCATCTCGATCAAGCCCATGCTTGTTCATCTCCTCATCGATACCCATCTCTAATTTGGAGATGATTTCTAGTAGATTAGGATCGTTCCTCTGATTGGAATCAATATGCTCAATCAAAGTGGTCTAATCGTCAAATTTGCTAAAATTACTGGATCCAGTTCACACTTTGGTTTGAAATCATATCCCGTGATATACTCTAGTTGCTTCCAACCCAGAAACATAACCCCTAGACTGGCATGTCTCCAACTCAATGCACTCAAACTGCACCCAATGAAAAATCGCCACAACTAGTTATCTCTCATGCAAACCATCCTAGTCGGACTCGACATTCCCAAAGCACAAGCCCCAAAGGCCTAAACCAATATCAGACAAGTACCCAAGGAATATCTCCTCCGAACTCAGAAAATCTACGTGAGTTGATATTAGCAAAACAACCAAACAAAAGTTTGATTCTTTTTTGTCAACTGAGTCAACGATGTTGCTATCTTGGAGAAACCTTTAATCCCGAGAAACTTCTTACGTCTGTTGCATTCTTGGGCGTAGACCAATCTTGCACCGTAGCCACTTTCGCAAGATCCACGGCAATAGCATTCTCTAAAACAACATGGCCCAAGAATCTCACCTCTCTTCTCTAGAAGTGACACTTAGAGAACTTCGCTTTCAGTTGGTGTTTTCTCAACACCTCCATCACTATCTTCAAGTGTTCCTTGTGTTCTTCCTCTTTCCTCGAGTAAACCAAGATATCGTCCACGAACACAAGAACAAACTTATTCAACTGATCTCTAAATATTCTATTCATAAGATCCACAAAATATGTCGGGGCATTGGTCAGCCCAAATGGCATAACCAACCACTCATAAAATCCAGACGACGTCCGAAATGCCATTTTAGCTATACTCTCAGCTTCCACTCTATGCTGATGAAAACCTGTTGCGAGATTCAACTGAGAAAACACTATTGTGCCACTCAACTGATCAAACAAATTATCTATCCGCGGCAGAGGATACTTATTCTTCCTCGTCACCTTATTCAACTTGCGGTAGTCTACACACAATCAAAGGGAACCATCGGCCTTGGTAGCAAACACAACTGGTGCTCCCCATTCAGAAACACTCCTTCTGATAAATCCCTTCTTCAAAAGATTGTTGACTTTCACCCCGAGCTCTTGCTGCTCCCTTGTTGCCATACGACGAAGTGGCATCACTATAGGTCTGGCATCTTTCCCTAAATCAATACGGAACTCAATCTCTCGATGAGGTGGAAGCTCGGTCACTTCTTCGAAGACGTCCAGATACTAGTCAACCATGGGCATATCTGACAACTCATCATGCAGGATGTCGAGGGAATTTAGAAAACTAGCCATTAACCATCACTAGGTAGACCACCAAACACAACCCTCCACCCATCATCCGCTCTAGCTATCACCAAAAAGCCCTCACAATCTACCAACACCCCGTATCTTTGGAGCCAATCGACTCCCAAAATAATGCCAAACCCAGTGTAACGACCCGTATTCTACACATCATAGGATTGTAGAATATTTATTTCTTTCCCGTGTGAAGTTGTATGGTCATGTAACTTTGGGAAACATCCATTAGAGTCATTTCCCATGTCCACGATTTTTGTCGATTTTTAAATGACCATTTCGCCCCTGGTTGGTACTGTTTTGGCCATAACTTTTGATTGGAAAGGAATTTTGACCTGAAACCACTTCCATTAGATTCGTTTGATGGTTTCTCTTTCCGTAGAGTGGTCATAATAGCCAAACGGACGTACTGTTTGGGAGATATGGCTGAAACAAGGTTTGGAGGGTGAAAAACTGCTTAACCGGGCCAAATCGGGTGATTAGTGAGTAGGCCCATAACCCATTTCGGGATTAGGGTTATGGGAGGGCTGAAATGAGATGGAGAATCATTCCATTTCATTTTTCTAGCCTCCACTTATCACCAAGGAACCCTAAAAATGGCCTCCAATCTCTAAATCACCTCCAAATCACCTTTAGGTTAAGGATTTGGCTTAGCAACCCCTAATCAAGAAGGATCTTCACCAAATCAACAAAGGAGCCGCTGTTTGGTATTGAAATTCGCATCAAATCAGAGAATCATTTCAGATCTTAGTTTATTTTGTGGCTAAGGTGAGTGATTTGCTTAGTTTTGCATTAATTATGGCTAATTAGGGGTGATTAGTGTTAATTAGCGAAATTAGACATGATAAAATTCTGGAAAAATGTTTATAAAATTCGGAATGATGTTTTAGACCTCTGATATCAGTTTGGGTTAATTTGGTTAAGATTTACTAATCCTATCATCAGTTTCACCTAAACATGCTTAAGGGGAAATATGGGATTTTGGGTATGTTTGATCCATTTTTACCTATCATATTGATGTTTTGATGTTTGTGGTTGATTATGCATGTTGCTATGACTGTATGAAATGCTTTGTGACTGTTTAGAATAGTTGGAATGGTCGAAAACGCCGTCGAGGGGCGTAAACAGCTCGCTGGACAAGGTGCAGGGATTCGGATCGCATAGGGGGTTGAGGGGCGATCGGATCGCCCTATGGGATCGTGGGGGCATCCCCACGAGTCGAGTCACCTCCTCCGAACCAAACCGTCTGTGCAAGGCCACGAAGCGAATCGATACAGTGCCGTGCCAAACTGAAGTACTCCGACCCGGATCGCCAATGAGCATTACGATCCGATCCGATCCAACTTGATGAGACACCATGATCCGAAGGGAGGAGCACGACTTGATCTACTTCAGGAGGCTTCCACGTATGATATATATATACACATTCTCCCTGTGTCATTGGTGGTCGCTACTTGGGCATTAGTAGTGTACCTCATTTATCTTACTTTGCTTTGAGACAGTTGAAAAGTTGTAATAAGCTGTATTTTGGATTTCCGCTGCTATGATGTTTAGTTCTGATTTTCAGCTTATGCACTGTCTCTCTTGTTTTATGTCAAGTATGTTATTATTATATTTTGTTCTATGCGCTGTGAGACATTCTACAGGTTCCTTGTATGATCATTTCCTCCTTCCTTTTTCCCTTCTGGCGACCCGTTTCGTGCTAACTGGACATGTGTACAGCGCACCTTCGGAGTAAATGTCGGTTGGTGCGGAGCGGGCCGTCACATTTGGTATCAGAGCTCTAGGTTGCGTAGTTAACCTAGGGAAAGACACTAGGGAGAGTTAGTACGTATATGAGAGCGCGTATTTGTGATTACTTTGGTTTTCAAAAGCTATGTATATGTATACTATTAGTAGTATAAGATGAAGTCGCACGGCACTAGCACCACTATGGGGTCGTTAATCGTTTCCCTTTTTACAGATTAACGATGAGCCGAGAGACGAGGGGTGCTGGTAGAGGGACCAACCAAGGGAATGCCACTGACATGAGGGCTATGTTTACTAACCTCATGAGAGACATGCTTAGAGAAGTGCAAGGGGCAATTCCTAATCCCGGAGTTGGTGTTGGCCCAGTAGTGCAGGCGCCTAGGGTCGATTTCGCCAAGTTGTGGAAAGATTACACTAATCTTGGTGGGAAGCCGTTCCACGGAACGGAGTCGGCCACAGATGTTCAAGATTGGATGGATAGCTGTGATCGTATCTTTGATGACTTGGGTCTCGAGGATGCGATGAAGAGAAGGCTAGCGTCTCGCCAGCTGCAAGGGCGAGCGATGAATTGGTGGAATGCCATTAGAACAGCTACTCCAGAGGATCAGGTTACTTGGGTTCGGTTCAAGGCTCGCTTTAGCGAGAAGTTCATTCCAGCTGCCCAGAAGTCAGTGTTGTTCAAGAGGTTCTTAGAACTCAAGCAGAATGGGAGGGCAGTTTCTGATTATATCGCTGAGTTCGACACTTTGTCGAAGTATGGACTGTCTCTTATCGATACTCCTGAGAAGAAGAATGAGAAGTTCATTACTGGTTTGGATGGGTACTTGGGGGAAAGGCTTATCAACCACATCGATGAGACTTTTGAATCGATCGTGGGGAAAGCTTTGAGATCAGAGAGTCTTTACCCTAAGTCAAAGACCGAGGCTGCAGAAGGGCCAAAGCCGCAAGCAGGTGGTGGAGGCAAGAATAGCTCTCAGAATAAGAGGAAGCAGGATCAATCTAAAGGTGGCCAGAAAAAGAGTAAGAAGGATGTTGAGTGCTTCAGCTGTAGAAAGAAAGGCCATTATGCTAAGGAATGTTGGGCCAAGCCAGCGGAAAGGAAGTGCTACAACTGTGGTCAAGTGGGACATCAGAAGGATAAGTGTCCGCAACCTCTTAAGGAGAAGCAGATTGTTAAAGCATATGCTCTTGATGCTATTCCTTCTTCGTCGAATGCCCCAACTGCGGCGGAGAAAGGAAAGAATGTTGTTATTCAAGGTATGCTTTCTATTTATGATATACCAGTTCGAGTTTTGTTTGATACTGGGGCTTCCCGTTCCTTCATATCTAGTGACCTGGTAGATAGGTTGGGACTGGAACCCGAGATAGTCGATAGACCATTGATTGTGACAAACCCGATTGGTGGTTCGACTAGCCTTAGTATGATTTGCAGGAATTTGGTCTTATCGAGTCATGGATGTATGTTTGTATGCGATTGCTTTGTTTTGGGCTTTACTGGGTACGGCATTATATTAGGAGTCGATTGGCTCCAAAGATACGGGGTAGTGGTAGACTGTGAGGGCTTTTTGGTGACAGTGAGGGCGGATGATGGGCGGAGGGTAGTGTTTGGTAGTCTACCTAGTGATGGGGTTATGGCTAGTTTTGTAAATTCCCTCGACATCCCGCAGGATGAGTTGTCAGATGTGCCCGTGGTTGGCCAGTATCTGGACGTCTTCGAGGAGGTGACCGGGCTTCCACCACACCGAGAGATTGAGTTCCGTATTGATTTAGTGAAAGATGCCAGACCTATAGTAATGCCACTTCGTCGTATGGCACCAAGGGAGCAGCGAGAGCTCGGGGTGCAAGTCAGCAATCTTTTGAAGAAGGGATTGATTAGAAGGAGTGTCTCCGAGTGGGGAGCACCAGTTGTATTTGCCACTAAGGCAGATGGTTCCCTTCGTTTGTGTGTGGACTATCGCGAGTTGAATAAGGTGACGAAGAAGAATAAGTATCCCCTACCACGGATAGATGATTTGTTTGATCAACTGGAAGGAGCTAGAGTGTTCTCCCAGTTGGACCTCGCGACAGGATTTCATCAGCTACGAGTAGCAGATGAGAGTGTTCCGAAAACGGCATTTAGGACGCCGTCTGGATTTTATGAGTGGTTGGTTATGCCATTTGGGTTGACCAATGCACCAGCCTACTTTGTGGATCTTATGAATCGAGTATTCAGAGATCAGTTGAATAAGTTTGTTCTTGTGTTCGTGGATGATATCCTTGTTTACTCAAGGACAGAGGAGGAACACAAGGGACACTTGAGGATAGTGATGGAGGTGTTGAGGAAACACCAACTGAAAGCGAAATTCTCTAAGTGTCATTTTTGGAGAAGGGAAGTAAGATTCTTGGGTCATGTTGTTTCCGAGAGTGGTATTGCCGTGGACCCTGCAAAGGTGGCTACGGTACAGGATTGGCCTACGCCCAAGAATGCAACAGATGTAAGAAGTTTCTTGGGATTAGCTGGATATTATCGTAAGTTTATCCAAGACTTCTCCAAGATTGCAGCACCGTTGACTCAGTTGACTAAGAAGAATCAGTCCTTCGTTTGGGACGGAGTGTGTGAGGATGCCTTCAAGAGTCTAAAGGAGAAGTTGACGTGTGCGCCAGTGTTAGTCATTCCTAAGGGGAATGAAGAGATGATGGTATACATGGATGCTTGTGGTACCGGATTGGGTGCAGTATTGATGCAAGGAGGTAGAGTTATAGCTTATGCTAGTCGACAGCTAAAGCCGCATGAGAAGAAGTATCCTACCCATGATTTGGAATTGGCAGCGATTGTATTTGCGCTGAAGATGTGGAGACACTATCTCTTGGGAGAAATATTTGAGTTGTTTACCGATCACAAATCGTTAAAGTATCTCTTCTCTCAGAAAGATCTGAATCTCCGTCAGCAGAGATGGTTAGAGTTCTTGGCTTCGTATGATTTTGATATCGCGTATACACCTGGGAAGGGTAATGCGGTAGCCGATGCCTTGAGTAGGAGACATGCCAGTTTAGGGGCAATGTTTCTTGAATGGAAGCAACTGGAGTATATCGCGGGGTTTGAATTCAGACCAAAGTGCGAATTGGATCCAGTTATGCTAGCTAGTTTGACGATCAGACCTACTTTGATAGAGCGGATTGGTTCCAACCAGAGGGACGATCCTAATCTACTAGAAATCATCTCCAAGTTAGAGATGGGTATCGATGAGGGGATGAGTGTGTATGGACTTGATCGAGATGGATGGCTTCGGAAAAATGGAAGACTAGTTGTGCCCAACGTGAATGGTTTGAGAGATGAAGTGCTTCGAGAATGTCATCACTCGAAACTGACTATGCATCCCGGTGGTAATAAGATGTATCGAGACATGAAGCGAACCTACTACTGGGAAGGGATGAAAAGAGACGTTGGGAAGTTTATATCCAAATGCATGAATTGCCAGCTAGTTAAAACCGAGCAAAAGAAGCCTAGTGGGTTGTTACAACCATTGGAAATTCCCGAATGGAAATGGGAGCAAGTTTCGATGGATTTCATCGATGGTTTACCAAGGACTAGATCGGGATATGATAGCATTTGGGTAATTGTGGATCGATTGACTAAGAACGCAAGATTTATACCAGTCAAATCGACCAGGACGGTAGCTAAGTTGGCAGAATTGTATATGAAGTGGGTAGTGAGATTTCATGGAGTACCCAAAAGCATTGTGAGTGACCGATACCCGTTGTTCACTAGTGGGTTTTGGAAGAGCTTACAAGAGGCTCTAGGGTCAAGATTACATCTCAGTACCGCATATCATCCTCAGACCGACGGTCAGACGGAGAGGGTGAATCGTATATTGGAAGATCTCTTGAGAACTTGTATATTAGATTTTGGTGGATCATGGGATGACCATTTGCATCTAGTAGAGTTTGCATATAATAATAGCTACCAATCCAGTATTGGTATGGCTCCATATGAAGCTTTGTACGGAAGACCGTGCAACTCACCATCATGTTGGATAGAGACTGGCGAGAAGTTTGTGCTTGGACCAGATGTGGTGAGAGAAACATCGGATAAGATTAAAGTCATTCAACAACGAATGAAAGCTGCTCAAGATAGGCAGAAAAGCTATGCCGATAAGAGGAGAAGGGACTTAAAATTCTCCATTGGTGACTTGGTGTTTGTCAAGATCTCTCCGTTGAAGAGCGTGATTCGATTTGGCAGGAGAGGCAAGTTAGCACCAAGATTTGTTGGCCCATTCCCTGTTCTTGAACTAGTCGGGAATTTGGCATATAGAGTTGGATTACCAGAGAAAATGGCGGGAGTTCATAATGTATTTCATGTTTCCCAGCTGAGGAAGTTCGTTCACGACTCAGATGTGACTATTTCACCTGATCAGTTAGAGGACTTCGAAGTAGAACCTGAGGCGGTTGGGAACCGCAAGCCGATTCGTATTGTGGGGCACGATACAAAGCAACTTCGAAGAAAGTCGGTGAAGCTAGTCAAGGTTCAGTGGGGCGAGGACGAGGATGATTGTGCTTGGGAGACAGAGGAGAGCATTAGAAAGGCTTATCTAGAACTCTTTGCCTGGTAAGATTTACTTTGCGATTTAGTTATTCCGCATGCTAGGATAGACTTGTTTTGCATGTTTGATGGTTGTTTTATGATTGATAGGCATGCGGGACCCTTGTGTATGTTTTGATTAGGGAATTTCGGGGGCGAAATTTCTTAAGGGGGGGAGAGTGTAACGACCCGTATTCTACACATCATAGGATTGTAGAATATTTATTTCTTTCCCGTGTGAAGTTGTATGGTCATGTAACTTTGGGAAACATCCATTAGAGTCATTTCCCATGTCCACGATTTTTGTCGATTTTTAAATGACCATTTCGCCCCTGGTTGGTACTGTTTTGGCCATAACTTTTGATTGGAAAGGAATTTTGACCTGAAACCACTTCCATTAGATTCGTTTGATGGTTTCTCTTTCCGTAGAGTGGTCATAATAGCCAAACGGACTTACTGTTTGGGAGATATGGCTGAAACAAGGTTTGGAGGGTGAAAAACTGCTTAACCGGGCCAAATCGGGTGATTAGTGAGTAGGCCCATAACCCATTTCGGGATTAGGGTTATGGGAGGGCTGAAATGAGATGGAGAATCATTCCATTTCATTTTTCTAGCCTCCACTTATCACCAAGGAACCCTAAAAATGGCCTCCAATCTCTAAATCACCTCCAAATCACCTTTAGGTTAAGGATTTGGCTTAGCAACCCCTAATCAAGAAGGATCTTCACCAAATCAACAAAGGAGCCGCTGTTTGGTATTGAAATTCGCATCAGATCAGAGAATCATTTCAGATCTTAGTTTATTTTGTGGCTAAGGTGAGTGATTTGCTTAGTTTTGCATTAATTATGGCTAATTAGGGGTGATTAGTGTTAATTAGCGAAATTAGACATGATAAAATTCTGGAAAAATGTTTATAAAATTCAGAATGATGTTTTAGACCTCTGATATGAGTTTGGGTTAATTTGGTTAAGATTTACTAATCCTATCATCAGTTTCACCTAAACATGCTTAAGGGGAAATATGGGATTTTGGGTATGTTTGATCCATTTTTACCTATCATATTGATGTTTTGATGTTTGTGGTTGATTATGCATGTTGCTATGACTGTATGAAATGCTTTGTGACTGTTTAGAATAGTTGGAATGGTCGAAAACGCCGTCGAGGGGCGTAAACAGCTCGCTGGACAAGGTGCAGGGATTCGGATCACATAGGGGGTTGAGGGGCGATCGGATCGCCCTATGGGATCGTGGGGGCATCCCCACGAGTCGAGTCACCTCCTCCGAACCGAACCGTCTGTGCAAGGCCACGAAGCGAATCGATACAGCGCCGTGCCAAACTGAAGTACTCCGACCCGGATTGCCAATGAGCATTACGATCCGATCCGATCCGATCCAACTTGATGAGACACCACGATCCGAAGGGAGGAGCACGACTTGATCTACTTCAGGAGGCTTCCACGTATGATATATATATACACATTCTCCCTGTGTCGTTGGTGGTCGCTACTTGGGCATTAGTAGTGTACCTCATTTATCTTACTTTGCTTTGAGACAGTTGAAAAGTTGTAATAAGCTGTATTTTGGATTTCCGCTGCTATGATGTTTAGTTCTGATTTTCAGCTTATGCACTGTCTCTCCTGTTTTATGTCAAGTATGTTATTATTATATTTTGTTCTATGCGCTGTGAGACATTCTACAGGTTCCTTGTATGATCATTTCCTCCTTCCTTTTTCCCTTCTGGCGACCCGTTTCGTGCTAACTGGACATGTGTACAGCGCACCTTCGGAGTAAATGTCGGTTGGTGCGGAGCGGGCCGTCACACCCAGTAAAGCCCAAAACAAAGCAATCACAAACAAACATATATTCATGACTCGATAAGACCATATTACGGCAAATCACGCTAAGGTTAGTCGAACCACCAATCGGGTTCATCACTACTAAAGGTCTATCGACTATCTCGGGTTCCAATTCCAACCTATCTAACATGTCACTAGATATGAAGGAACGGGAAGCTCCGGTATCAAACAAAAATCTAACAGGAACATCATAAACAGAAAGCATACCTTGAATGACGACATTCTTTCCCTTCTCCGCCGCAGTTGGGGCATTCGAAGAAGAACGAACAACACTGATAACATACGATTTCACTATCTGGTTCTCTTTCAAAGGTTGTGGACACTTATCCTTTTGATGTCCAACTTGGACACAGTTGAAGCACTTGCTTTCCCCAGGATTTTCTTGACAATCTCTGGCATAGTGGCCCTTCTTGCCACAACTAAAACACTCACCATCTTTCTTATTTTTCTTTTTCTGACCATCCTTAACTTGGTCTTGTTTCCTCTTACTCTGAGAATTCTCCTTGCCTTCACCGCCTGCTTGCGGCTTTGGCTCCTTTGTAGATGCAATAACAACCTCAGTCTTCGACTTAGGGAAAAGGCTCTCTGACCTTAATGCCTTTCCTATAATAGACTTGAACATATCGTTAATATGGTTTACAAGTCTTTCCCCCAAGTACCCATCCAAGCCAATTATGAACTTCTCGTTCTTCTTCTCGACTGTATCGATAAGGGACAATCCATATTTCGATAAAGTATCGAATTCAGCGATATACTCCGAGATTGCCCTACCATTCTGCTTAAGCTCCAAGAACTTCCTGAACAACTCTGATCAATGAGCAGTTGGGATGAACTTTTCCATGAAACGAGTTGCAACTGATTCCAAGTAACTTGATTCCCTGGAGTAGCTGCCTTAATAGCGTTCCACCAATTCATAGCTCGTCCTTGCAGTTGACGGGATGCTAGCATTCTCTTCATTTCATCCTCGATTCCCAAATCTTCGAAGATACGCTCACATCTATCCAACCAATCCTGAACATCCGTAGCCGACTCTGTTACGTGGAATGGCTTCCCACCGAGGCTAGTATAATCCTTGTTAAGCTTAGCGAAATCGGCCCTAGGCCCCTGCACTGCTGCACCATCACCAATAACAGCATTAGGAGCTGCCCTCTGCGCATCCCTAATCATCTCTCTCATGAGGTCTGTGAACATATCCTCATGTCAGGAGCATTCCCATTATTGGCTCCCCTACCAGTACCCCTCGTATATCGGCTCATCGTTCAATCTGTACAGAGAAAACAATTAACCATCTTCTTTATGGTGTCAATGCAGTGCGACTTCATCCTTAGATATACTAATAGTATATATATATAGCTTTTGAAAACCAAAATAATCACAAATACGCGCTCTCATATACGTATACTATCTCTCCCTGATGACTTCCTTAGGTTAACTACGCAACCTAGAGCTCTGGTACCAAGTGTGACGGCCTGCCCCGCACCAGCCAACATTTCCTCTGAAAGTGCGTTGTACACATGCCCGACCAGCACAGGACGGTCGCCAAAGAAAGGAAAGAAGAGAATGAACTAACCAAGAATCTGTAGTATGTCTCACAGCGCATGGAATAAAATATAATAACAACATACTTGACATAAACAGGTGAGACAGTGCATAAGCGGAAAACTAAAACCAACATCATCAGAGTAGCGGAAATCCAAAATACAGCTTTTTACAACTTTTCAAACTGTCTCTAAAGCAAAGTAAAGGAAAGGTACACTAATAATGCCCAAAGTAGTGACCGCAGCAACACAGGGAGAATATCTATATATATATATCATACGTGGAAGCCTCCTGCTCGTCTCCAGTACAACTACTCGTGCATCGCCAGCTAACCTGTCTCTAGTCTGCTCGTGAGAGCACCCAGAGTAATAAGAAGAGACATAAAACTCTGGGTCAGACAAAAAGTATGGTATGAGCGATAAGCAGCAAAACAGAACAAAACAGGTATACTAAACCATACCTGAACATGGACCTACAACCAAAGAGTTAGCACTACATACTGTACATTACTCTAAGATGCCACTAAACAGAGGGTGTGAAGATAAAGGGGGAGGGGGTGTGCATGTCATAGTGATAGCAAACAAATCAATCATGGCAACCATCCTCACATCTCTCACTTAGTGCATAAAGCATACGATATCCACCACTTTCAACCACTAGACATCGAAGTAGTGACGGAGTTCGGCTTGTACAATTACTGCTACCACCAAGCTTACCCCATGGAGTCATGACTAAATCTTTACAAATGACCCCACTTCATTGGTCTATAGCTCTTTAGTCGTACCTAGGCCATTGTGGCCCTGAATCCGTTCATGTACCCCCTACACATAGAGATCCAAAGTCATAGACATTGACAACCCCTTAGCATACATCCCGCAGAAAAGCCCAACTCATGAAGTTGACTCGTTGGATCCCAGCTAGATCCTGAATTCTACTTCCCATTTGGACTACCTTTGCATCTCGGCTTCCCATCCTGAATTCTCCGCCGGATCAGTCTTCATTCATTTCACTTTGTTTCAGGTCATGGTCATCAGCCCCTCGGTTCGGATCGTGCTCCACCCTTGGATCGGTTCGCAGTCGCCACTCTGGTCCTGGTTGGATCGTGCTCCCTCCATCGGATCGGGTCGTGGTACCAAAGCTCCTGGTCGTGACGTCATACTCCAGTTCGGTTCGTGAGTGATCCCTGCTCCAGGTCGGATAGGGTCGTGGCTCCTTCATTCGTGGTGCCTCAGGTCGGTCCTCCTCTTCAGGCATCAGTCCGTGGCTTACTTTCCCAGGTGGATCGTGGCGCTCAAGCTGGAGCGGGTCGGGTCGTGGAGAGAAGGGGCGATCCGTTCCGGATCCCTACATATTTTCCTGCAACTTTTTCAGCGACTGTTTTACGCCATACGATGGCGTTTTCGGCCAATCTAACTTTTCTAATCAACCACAAAGCATATTATACAATCATAGCAACATGTAGAAACAACCATAGACACCAAAACATCAATTTGATAAGCTAAAACGAATCAAACATAGCCAAAACCCCATATTTTCCCTTAAGCATGTTTAACAACAACTGGTGGTAGGATTAGCAAAACTTAACCAAATCAACCCATATTTCTAATAGAGGTCTAAAATAATATTTCAGAATTTATAAATATTTTTCCAGAATTTATTTATGCATTAATCCGTTAATTAACACTAATCACCCTGATAAACTGCAATTAGTGTCAAAACAATGCTAATCACTCAACTTGGCCTCAAATAAAACTCAGATCTGAAATGATTCTCTGTTTGGCACGAATACTGATGTCTAACAGCAGCTCTAACCTTGCTTTGGTGCTATCTCTCTCTAATTTGATGTTGCTAAGCCTAATCTTCAATTAGAATGTGATTTAGAGGTGTTTTTAGATGTTGGAGGCCATGGCTAGACTTGAAGGAACAAAAAGTGGCGGCTAAAAATGACAAAAAGGATGTTCTCTAAACCCTAGCAGCCCTTAAATACTCCAAATCCCGAAATCCCCCGATGGGCCTAGTTGTTAATTACCCAATTAAGCCTGGTTAAGCTGTTTTTCACCTTCTAAACCTTAATTCAGCCATATCTCCCAAACGGTAAGTCCGTTTGGCTGATGTGACCACTCTACGGAAAGATAAACCATCAAACAAATCTAATGGAAGCAGTTTCAGGTCAAAACTCCTTACAAATCAGAAGTTATGGACGAAACAAGTTCAACTAAGGGCAAAATGGTCATTTAAAAATTGGTCATGAACATGGGAAATGACCCCAATAATTGTTTCCCAAAAGTACATGACCATATGACTTACCAAGATAAAGAAATAAATATTCTACAATCCTTCGATGCGTAGAATGCGGGTCGTTACATACTCTGACAATTTCAAAGCATGTTCCATCTCTGATAAAACGTACTTCGAGGGGGGAAAATGTTAGCTAGCTTCCTAACCAAGCCACCAAGAACACAAGTATTCATAGTCAAACAAGAAGGGGAATTACATATTCAAACTCAAGACGAACACACCATAATTCAGGAGGCTCAGGATCTCGTTCATGACAAGCCAAGATAGGTCCGCTCGTGAAGGTCATCACGACCCGTTCGTGATGAGTTATCATGAGCCACTCGTGATCAGTTGTCACGACCCAACCACAAGCCAAGGGGATGGCGACCGTGACCAAGTCACCCACGATCCGCATGTTCAGGATCAGATGACACCTGTCCATAACCGTCATATTGACCATTTCTCCATCAAGCCATGAACCAATCCGAGATCCTTGGGATCCGTGCCACGTGTCTTCACGGACCGCCTGCAGATATCACCTATAAATAGTCCCATACTTGGCATTTTTCAGGATCTTTTGGCAGTTTTGAGCATTATTTCCACCATTACCATTTCTTCGTTATTTCTAATCAGTATTATCTCGAAAGTATTGGGTGAACCACTGCTTTAAAAGTGAGATTTAGAGAAATCATTGATTGTACTTGTATTCGACGTATAATCAAAGATATATAAAGTGGACGTAGGCTCGTTAACGCCGAACCACTATAAATCCGGTGTGTTCATTGCATTTTCTTTTGTTTTCATTTATTATTCTCAGCAATTCTAGACAATTTGGGTGTTAGAGCCATAATTTGGTCTAACATGATATATGATATGAGATTTGAACAAAGTAATGTGTTGTTATATGTGTTTTGAGTAGTTGTGTTCGTTTATATTATTGTTTATGTTATTTTCACATTGCAAGTTTCTTATTGATTGAAATGATACATGCCCAAATAACTGTATAGGTTTAGGAAATGAATCGAATAGATTTGTGATGCGGTTATATATTTTCAGGATTCGAATTTTAATAGGATTGAAATAATACATATTTGTATTACTTTGCTTAGGTAGAAAATTATATACAGATACTGTTGGTCTATTTTAAGAATTATTTTTCAAAACTATAGATATATTTTGATTTCATAAAGTCATTTTACAATATTTTTAATTATAATATTAATTTTCAAATTTAAATAATTTAAATGATTTTATAAGTAATTTAATAAATCTTTTATTTTAATTTAATAATATTATTTAAAATTTAATATAAGTATAGATTTTTTTAATAATATAAACATAGATTTTCTTAATACTTTAAAATTAAGAAATGTTTAAAACTGAAGTTAGAAATGTAATTGCAGTTTAATTTGTTTAAATGATTTAATTCAAATGAAATTTATCAAATTAAGAAGTGTGGTTTTGTTTGGAGTTATCGGCTGTGCTTTCTCGATGGGGCACCACAACCATTTTTAGCATATCTGGTGATAACCAGCTATATAGGTGTGTTGTTTTTATGGTGTGTGTAGTGTCCTTCCTTTCGGTTCCTTCTCCTCCCCATGTTGTTTTGATGCTTTGCAATTGTTGTTATCCCGACTGCTTTAGTTTGGTTGGTTTTTTCACCTTTGAACTATGGTCTTGTTTGGGTTGTGATAGTCTAGGTTATTAGATCCAAGTCATTTTGTTGCTCTGCCTCTTTGCAGAGCAATGGGTTAGTCATTTATGTTAATATGCTAGTGGAGTTATGCAATTCTTCTATGGTTGCATTTTTCTCTTCCTATGTTAAGTTCGTAATGTCACATTTCACTTTCCCTGTGTAGAGATGAGTATGTTGTTTGGTGATTGCTTTGGCTTTATGTTTCTTATGGAATTTCCTAAGCTTGTTGGTCACTTTGTAGTGCTATGTCGTACTGTACTAGCAAAGTAGGGATGGTGCTTTGTTGTGCTAGTTGCTATGCTAGGTGTGTCTGAGATAGGTCTATTGTGTTGTCCCTTCTTGGAAGTGATGTGTTCATTGGGTATATTGTGCAAACCATGCAGCTACGTGCTTTATGCATAGGTTTGTGATTGCCTTTACTTTATGTTAATGTTGGCCTTGTCAAGTGTAATCGACTCCCTGCGTTGAGATCAAAATGTAAGATGCTCCCTGCGTGGAGATTTAAAATGCATTGTAGTCTAGATATTTTATCTAGCTTCGGCTATGTAAACCAATATAGTTTTACTAGAAGGTCCACTATAGAAACCGATTGTAGTAGGTTGACAATCTACGAATGTCCTGTACTTTTTGTAAGTATTATTTATTATAATAATAAGTGTTATGGATCACTATAAAAACCGATAGACCTTGCCAAATTTTTTTAATCAAATTAAGTTAAATTGATTTAATACATGAGTTAGAAAATAATGAAATGAATTCATTAAAACAAAACAGCCTTTTTACAATGGGCAATGCCCATTGTGATATGAGTTTTGCAACGAGCATTGCGGCCAATGTATTAGGCCATGTTGTTATAAATCACTTTTTTACAACTGTCATTGACTGTTGCAATAGACTGTATGACAATAATTATTCTCTGTTGTATTATGCCACATTGTAATAGATCAGTATTTTACAATGAGAAGTACATATTGTAAATGACCGTATTTTACGACGGGCATAACCTAATTCACTGTAATATGTCTTAACCGCAACGAACATTGACAATTGTAATAAATATCTATTAAAACTACTTTTTCCCGTTGTTCAAACGATGCAAAAATAAACATGCAACATATATAAACAAAATGTATTCGCAATTATTAAAAACCAATACAAATTATATATTCGTATCATTTATAAAGTCATATATTTAATTCTTTTATATATGTTGTCACACATTTACAAGAAATAACAAAGAACATACTTCATGATAAATGATAAACGATAATAATAATTACTATTATTTGACCATAGATAAGATATAAGCATTCACGTACTAATCACATCTATACTACATATGTACCAAGCTTAGCGAAAGACGCTTATGGACATAGTACACAGAACCTTATTTCTCAAAAGGAAAGTGCAAGTGTAGCTAAAACCTCCAATCCCTTTAATTGTTTTAATACTGACGAAAAAACTCGTTTCCACTTCTTAAACTCGAAAGCAGTAGCTTCTTCCTCTGTGGTCTTTCACCAAATCCTTCTCTTCCTGCACTCTATAACAAAGTGATCCAAAACTAAATATAAGTTCCGTTATAATCCATCGAAGCATACAACCTATAGTTTACCTACCCTCGATCAATTTATGATTATCATATTTTATTATGTTTTTTTCCAAAAAAATCTTGTGACTTCCCAGATCTCAGAGACTAGTTGGGTTTTATGAACTCTCACCAAGGGCATTACCTATTTTGCTAATAGATCATCATAAACCAAGCATCAAGGTCATCATAGATTTCAAACTTAAAATCCCTACCTACAGCCAAATTTAAAGTCATTACCTAAAGCTAAATTCAACCAATACAGTGAATTTAATGCTCATGGTTATTTGGAAGGTCGTAGTTTATCAAAAGGGAAACTTGGATATTGAAATTACAAGTTAAACAACAGAATCGCTAAATTGTAAAGTATAGACAAAAATTCTTACTAAACATATATTTTACTTTAATGATATTAGTGATATTAACATAGATAGAAACTTTAATGCACTGGCGCACCTGGGAAGTGCGCCCATGCCGAGGCAAAACCTACACAGAATTCTGGAGAGTTCTCTGATGACGTGTCCTTCGGGGATTGCCTGGATGACGTGTCTTTTGAGCTGTGTGGTTCTGATGATCTCTAATCTAATATAAAGGCCCTAAGTCACCTAATACATCTATAAAAACACACCTAGACCTAACCCTAATTTCATTACACTAATCCATGGCGCCTCCATGCTGCTCTAATCTAAATTAAAACTTGCCTCTCTTCTCTTCTCCAAAGCAAATCAGAATAGGAGTATTCAAATTGGAAGATAAGAATCAAATTCTACAGCAACGGTTTAGCTAATCAAATTCAGAATTCAGAACTATTCTCTATTCTAAATCCTGTCGCTGTGAGTCTATGTCACTTTCATATATAATTTAATTAAAAAGTAATTGTGGTAGGATTGTATATTGGATCTAATGTATATGCCTGTGACTGAGATGAATCTTGTCAAGTTTGTAAATCATTATCTTTTAGATTCATACCCAAATTTCTGCTTTCATATGCCTATTAGATCTATTTGTTCTATGCTAGTTCATAATTCATATGCCTATTTTTATGCCAGTTTTGATGTTGATTCTCTTCTCCTCTTCTTTTCCTTTTTTAACGAGATTAGGTTAACTTCGAGCCTAACATATTACGTTGAATTATATGTACGAATGACGTGGGAACGTTGTGGGAAAAGTTTGGGAATATATTGAATAATATGTAATTGGGCATAAATTGATTTGTAATCACGTAGTTGATTTGGAGCATAATTATGTATAACTTGTATACATGAGATTTGGCATAATATAGATGTGGGCATAATTGGATATAATTTGTATACATGAGGTTTGGCATAAATTGTTAATAACGATGAATGCAAATTGATTTAGGCGTAGTTTGGCATAACATGTATACATAAGATTATAAGCATAATTTGGATTAAAATTATGAACATAATTTAGATTGGAAATTATGGTTAATTGGGACATAATTTAATCCAAGATTTAAATTGGGACTTGAATCAAGAAAGTGATAATGAATGCCTAAGACATGATGTTAGATTCAAATTGCAGTATAAGACAGCCCGGAACCGCCCGGCACATCCAGCAACTGCAATTTTATAATCTAATGTGAGAGGTCAAAGGAAGAAATTAGGTATGTAATAATGCAAAGACACGAGGTTAGATTCGAATTGCGGTATAAGACTTCCCGGAACCACCCGACATATCCAACAACCTCAAAACAACAATCTAATGTGGGAGGTCTTGCAAGATTACGGTTATAATGAATTAATGAACAGTTAACCAAGATAAGACATGTAGTAAGACATGGGAGTTAAGTGGGTGACATGGGTGACATGTGAAATATAACTAGAAGCACTTAACCAAGGTGAAACATGTGATTAGACATGGGAATAATGAGGGGTTAAGAGGGAATTCCTAGTGGGGACCAAGCTTAGGAGGGAAGCTTGTGTCAAGTGGGTGGACCCTTTTCAACCAGTAACCCATTTTAGTATCTATGTGAGCTCGAACAAGGTTGAGGATATGACACACTTACTGGTTTGATTGTAAGAGATCAATAAAGAGTTAGCGGTGGCAACACAAGTCCAACAGAGTCATGTGCATGCGTGGGCCCAGGCTGGTAGGTAAGACGTTGTTGCATCGTGTAGATATAAGCCGTGCATTTTAGTAGTATCGGGTTGCCACTTTAGGGAGTGATACACCCTACTGTGGGACTAGCACGGGTATCTACGAGTTAGGGAGCTGATCGAATGGGGAGGGTAGTGGGTACAACTAGTGGAGATAGGAGCAAGCGGCACCTATGACAACAGCTAGGATACCATATCATTATTATTATGATTAGTAAGAGGGATCAACTTTCAGTATGGGACTAGTAATGGTGCGGTGTAACTAGTATTGGTGCGGTGTTGGAATTATCTTATAGTGATTAGTGATTAGAAGCGCAATCAACATTATATCTTGTTCATCTTGTTTACCTTGCCATATCTGCTTATGTTACAGTCATCTCTTATATTTAGTTTATGTTCTTATCCTGTTACTTTACTAATTATATTGTTAAAGTCACTAGACTCGCTAGACTTATGTCCGACCCTTTTTGTTTCGCCTCTTTTCTTTCTTCCCCCCTCCCCCAAGGTCCTCAGGGTGGGACTAGTGGATCTTAACTTGAATTTCTTTCTTCTTGAAGGCTTGGAAGTGTTGAGAGTAATGCTCAGCCTTATCTCTTTTCAATTATGGCTATTTGGTGTGGGATTATGGTTTTACTTTTATGTACTCTGATAATAATTTTGTTCAAGATGGATATTTGTGTACTTGACTCTAGTACGTGGTTTTGATGTTGTAACCAAACATGTTTTGCTTTTCCGCTACATTGAATAAATTTTGAATTTTCTTAAGTACCATTTTATATATCTGTCTTGTGATATTCTATTCTATACTCTTATAATACTCCATGAAAGTTAATGCATTCCTCTAGTGAGTGAAATTAATGGACGTGGAGTGTTACACGAGGTATCAGAGCTGATGGTTACCGGAACAGATAAAAGATTTTGAAAACCGTTTTCAAAAGCATTTTTGGAAAGAAGTATTTTCAAAAACATGTTTTAAAGAGGATATTTTCAAGAGGAAAGTTTATTATGAAAAACATAATCCCCAAAAGCCATATATCTATCTTTCGATTCTCTATTTTGAATCTCTTCCTTTTTCCTTTCAGCATGTCTAGGGAACCCATTATACCCGAGGGCGTACAGATACCAGGCTGGTTCCGAAGGTATCTGGAGGCTAGGGCTACTGCCGTAGGCCCAGCAGACGTTCCTCCTCCCCCTACTGCAACCGCTCCTCCTCCTCCTCCTCCCCGTGTAGATTCTTTTTCTAAGATATATACGGAGAAGTATCTTGGAGTGGGGTGCTCCCGTTGTTTTTGCTACGAAGGCTGATGGTTCAATTAGACTGTGTGTGGACTATAAGGAGCTGAATAAACTCACAAATAAAAATAGACACCCATTACCGAGAATAGATGACTTGTTTGATCAATTAGATGGTGCTTCGGTTTTCTCGAAGTTGGACTTAGCTACAGGATTTCATCAGTTGAGGGTAGCTGAGGATAGTATAGATAAGACTGCTTTTAGGACTCCCGACGATTTCTTCAAGTGACTTGTCATGCCTTTTGGTCTGACGAATGCACCCGCATATTTTGTAGACTTGATGAGTAGGGTGTTTAAGGAGTTTCTAAATAAGTTCGTGGTAGTCTTTGTGGATGATATATTGATATTCTCTAGAAGCGAGGAAGAACATGCCCTACATCTTAGGGAAGTCTTAGAGACCCTTCGAGCACATCAACTCAAAGCTAAGTTCTCCAAATGTCATTTTTAGAAGAAGGAAGCGAGGTGGTCTCTAAGGAAGGGATAGCAGTGGATCCCGCGTATGTGGTAGCAATCCAAGATTGGAAGATTCCTAAGAACGCTACAGAAGTAAGAAGTTTTCTTGGTTTGGCAGGCTATTATAGAAAGTTCATCAAGGACTTTGCTAAGATATCAGCTTCACTTACATGGTTGACGAAAAGTAATTTGACCTTTTCTTGGGATGTTGACTGTGATGATGCTTTCCAACGTTTGAAGAGGGCATTGACAATAGCTCCAGTTTTAGTTTTTCCTGATGGGAGTAAACCGTCCACAGTGTATACTGATGCTTGCGGGTCAAGGTTTGGTGCAGTTTTGATGCAAGAGGGAAGGGTGGTATGCTATGGTGTAAGGTAGTTAATGGCCCATGAGAAGAATTACCCTACCCACGATTTAGAATTAGTTGCCATAGTTTTTGCGCTTAAGTCTTGGTGTCACTATTTGCTTGGAGAGAGGTTTGACTTGTATACAGACCATAAGTCACTTAAATACTTGTTCTCTCAAAAAGATCTAAACTTAAGGCAACAGAGGTGGATGGAGTTCTTAGCATCCTATGATTTTGAGATTGCATTTATCCTGGCAAGGATAACGTTGTAACTGACGCGTTGAGTAGAAAGAAGTTGACTTTGAGTCCTTTGTTTATCGAGCGGCAGAGTTTAGAGTATATCTCTACCTTTGACTTTAGACCCTCTGTCGATTATGTACCTGGTTTGTTGGCATTGTTATAGGTGCAACCTACGCTTTTGGGACAGATAGGTGTGGCACATTGAGATGACCCATGGCTGATAGAGATAGAAGACAAGATCATAAGAGCGGAGTCTTCGAGTCATCTTAGTAGGTATACTATAGATGAGAAAGGTTGGTTGCGTAGGGATGGAAGACTTTGCGTATCATGAGACGAGAGTTTGAGAAGGGCAATCCTTGAAGAAGCACATCGTTCTAAGATGACCATACATCCCAGTGGTGACAAGATGTATGGAGACATGAAGCGAGTTGTCTTTTGGGCCGGAATAAACAAGGATGTGGCTGTGTTCATTTCTAGATGCTTAGTGTGCCAGCAAGTCAAGGCTGAGCAAAAGAAGCCTGGTGGTTTCGTCGACAGGTTGCCGAGGTCCAGGAAGGGTAATACATGGATTTGGGTAGTAGTGGATAGACTTACCAAGAGCACCCATTTCATTCCCGTCAAGAGTAAAAGAACACCAGCATGGTTAGCATCTGTTTATCTCTGAGAGATAGTTCATCTACATGGCATACCTTCTAGTATTGTGAGCGATCGAGATCCCATTTTCACTAGTGAGTTTTGGAAGAGCTTGCAAGACGCGGTAGGAACGCAATTGTGTTTGAGCACCGCTTATCACCCTCAGACGGACGACCAAACAGAAAGAGTGGACCAGATTCTAGAAGATCTTTTGAAGTTATGCTTCTTGGATTTTAGAGGGACATAGGAGGAACACCTTCCATTAGTAGAGTTCGCCTACAACAACAGTTATCAGACTAGTATTGGCATGGCACCTTTTGAGGCTCTGTATGGATGACCTTGCCGATCACCGACTTATTGGTGGGAGTCTACGGATAAGATTTTGCTTGGGCCCGAGATGATTAAGGAAACTTCGGAGAAGATAGACTTGGTTCGAAGACGCATGAAGATGGCACAGTACCGGCAAAAGTCATATTCTAATAAGAAAAGGACCGATCTTGAGTTCAATGTTGGAGGTTTGGTCTTTATTAAAGTATCACTGTTGAAGAATGTATTTCGTTTTGGGTCTGCAGGGAAATTGGCACCGAGGTTCGTAGGGCTATTCCCCATTACAGAGCGAATTGGACAGATGTCCTACAGAGTTAAGTTGCCCGAGAAGGTTAGTGGTGTTCATAACGTATTTCATGTGTCATATTTGAGGAAGTATTTACATGATACCGCGGAAGTAGTAGAGTCGAGCATGCTTAGGGAAGTGGAAGTGGAGTGAGATGCTACGATTAGACGAGTTTCTGCATGCATCCTTGGATCGGAGGTGAAGAAGTTACGCAATCGAGAGGTCATGTTGGTTAAAGTCCAATGGGGAGATGATCAAGGAGATGTGACTTGGGAGACTGAAGACAAGATACGCGCATCGTACCCTTTCCTTTTTGAGGATATGTTCTCAACTTATCCTTTTTCTACCGCTTTGTTTATACTAGTTCTATCGTTTAGTGTGTCCTCTCGATTATATCTTCGATCTTCAGGTAGAAAACCCTATGGTTGTAAACATGTGTTTGAGACATGTTATGTTTGGTGGATGTAAGTGTTTGCTAGTGGTTGCTCGTGGATGCATTTACACACACATTAAGCACTAGATCGGCTCAATCACTTTCATATTGCATATGAATGAGTGTACATATTTAAATTAATGGATGTATATTGAATGTGTATCATATGTGTAACACCCAGTGTATTCTATAAAAGTGAAATTCACAAATTAAAGTATAATTAATTTCAAATCAAAGATTTAAGGGAAACGGGATACACCATTGTGTTCATCTCGGAATTCTGCTTGGGATAGAGTCCGAGTTTGCGTAAAACGGACTCCGTATGAAGAAGATATGGCCTCCGGAAGTTTCAGAATTCAGTTTAAAATTCAAACAGCTCAGAAAACCAATTCAAATTTCAAAAATCGGGCCAGATTGGCCAGGGCAGGAATTTTCCCGCCCAAGGCACCCAGGTCGACTGGGTAGTCGACCTGGGCTACCCAGGTCGACTGGGTAGTCAACCTGGGGCACCCAGGTCGACTGCCAAGTCGACACGGGGGTCAACTGGGGAGTCGACCTGGCCCCTGAGCCAGGTCGAACCCAGCCCCCCTGGCTGGCCTGGTCTGTGCTTGGCCGAATTTCTGAGCCTTGCCTTGTCACCAGGGCTAGGTGTCAGCTCCTGATTAGTCTCTCCTTCAAACGAACGGCTAATATTAATCCAAGCTTCATCGACGGTCCTAATCTATCCACAAACTCTATAAAAAGGACCTAAGACTCCACCTAATTCATACAAATAAAAATTAGAATGAGACCGTCATGCTGCCGAGGAAAGACTAGAAGTAGCCTTCAAAATTGAGAGACGATTAGGAGGCAATTCAAAAGCTTAAAGCAACGACAACTAAATCAAAACAACGCCTACAACAAAGGATAGCATCTCCAAATTCAGAATTCAGAAACCTGAATTGAAGATTCGTCATACGTTGTAAGTAGAGTGCTATTCCGATGTGAATGAATAATTGTGTTTTGATTTGTGTAAAATGAGAAATGGAATTGTACTTAATTTGTGGGGATAATAATTCATAATTGTACGTTGCTATGATTGTAATTACGAATCGATTTGGGATATTGTGGTATAACGATGTTAGGCCTATTGGATATTTGCAAGTATGTGATTCATGTTGAAAGTTAACAACTATATGTTTGTGGTAGTTTATTTCAACACCTATTGGATAATTGCAAGTATATGATTCATGTTAACGACTATATGTTTGTGGTAGTGTATTTGAGATTCATGCAAGTATATGATTCACTATTATGCCAACATGATGTACTTTTTTTTTATGATCACTTTTAGTGTGTAGTTGGATTCAATTAAGTATTATGGTTTATATGAATTTATGTTGGAATTGGCATCATGGTTCAAGTGTAAAAACCATACTTTTGTATTAGAGACAAAAGTAAGCATCTTTGTGAACTTGTGAACATGACTAAACTATGTTTGGTGTTATGCCTAATTGAAAACATGATTTAGGCCTATGTTGTTATCAAAATCATATGATAATATATGTGACACATAATTAAGTTAGATTTACATCCCACTTGCAAGTTTACATGAATAGATTAAAAACCATGATTCATGTTTAGGTATGTTTATGCCATGATTCTATGAATAGATTAAAAACCATGATTCATGTTTAGGTATGTTTATGCCATGATTCTATGAATAGATTAAAAAACCATGATTCATGTTTAGGTATGTTTATGCCATGATTATATGCTATTACAATGCAAGTTCACAAGTGCCTAATTTATGTTAATTAGTCCGCTATGTTGCAAGTTCATGCGTTCACACTCCCCTTTTGATGTTACGTAGAATATATAAACACCATGTTCTAAGCCTCCCCTTTTTCATGTGGCTAAGTTGGGTTTAAATGTTAAACCCAACATATGTTATATTGTAGCGAACGTATAAAACGGGGATAATGACGTTTGGGTTAAAATATAAAACATATGTGTTGGCATGTTTGACGCATGCCAACGACCTTGAAAAACAATTAAGTGGTATAAATTAATTTTACCCAATAAAGATGAATTTGAATAATGGGCCAAAAATATTTACATATAAAAAGAAAAGAGACAATATATGTAAATTTAGAAAATACGATGTGTTTAACCCGAGGTTGGATTGAGTTGTGATGTAAACCTGCCCGGAACCGCTCGGCTGTCCAGTAGTCACAACAATACCTATCCAATGTGGGTGGTTAAACACGGAGCCCAATAAAGACCCGAGGTTAGACTAAGTTGTGGCGTAAGACTGCCCGGACCCAACCGGCAACTGGCAGCCACAACAATACCTGTCTAATGTGAGAGGTCGAGGCTTTAATAAGACAATTAAGGCTGAGTCAGGATTGATAGGATTAAGTAAATTGAATTAATACTTAATCAAAATGGAACATGCTAAACTATACAAACTGATTGGGGGTTAGGTTTACAAAACACTTAACCAACTTAGCATGTTGGCTAGAAATAGAAAACCTAGTAGCGGGGGACCCTTTTCAGCAGTAACCCTACAAGGTGTATCAGGATACCCTGAACTAGGCAGGGTGGGGCACGATTACTGGACTGACTGTAAGAGGTCAAATCGACGGCGGTGGTGCAGCAGTGTAGGTTCTAACGGGGTGCGGGCGTGCACACACTCCGGCGCAGAAAAATAAGGCACTGAGCACCAATAGTATACCTGTGCACTCTAGAATTGTGTCGGGCCGCCACCATGGGACTTGATACACCCCATGGTGGGACCAGCATAGGTAACTACAACATCGGGGGCCGTAAGACACATGTAACTATGCGAGTAGGAGCCGATCATTAGAAATGGATCACTTCACCCTGATTATGGGGTGCCTGTTGGGAACTAGTTTGTATGGGTACAGAGATTAATATGGGGTACGATAGTATATTCGACTCTAGACAACTTAACTTAGATTATCGTGCTTTCCCATTTCCAGTTTATACTTATCATGCCCAATTCTTTATTCATAGACTGAATAGTCCTAGACTTACTCAGGCTTTATGTCTGACTCTACTTTTCTTTCGTCTTCTTTTCTTTCGTCCCCCCCCCCCTAGGTCCACAGGGAGGGAATACCACAGCTTGACCAGTTTTCACATCCAGCTTGAAGAGAAAGAATGTATTGCTTGGATCTCTTTCGTTTTGGACTATGGCTTTGGATTGCAACTATGGGGGCTTATGCAGTTTACTTATGTTTTTATGCTTCTTTAAATAATGGAATCAAGACAGTTATGAAAATGCAATGGTTTTGGAAGTATTGTAAGACAATTATGACATGGTTTGTGTAACACGTATTTTGTTGAAATAAAAATTGTTGTTGTTTTCCGCTGTTCAAAAATATGTGTATTTATATCTGTCTTGTGTATCTGTGACTTATACTTATAAACCTCCACCAAAATTAGGGCATTCCCTTTTAGAGTGACCCTAACGGAGGTGGGGTTTTTCACTTGGTATCAGAGCATAGGTTTACCAGATAAGATAAAAAGTTTTGAAAATTCATTTCCAAAAAGAAAATTTAAAGAAGCACTTTTAAAGATAAAATATTATTTATTTTAAAAAAGGCATAGTCCCCCAAAGCCATAGGTACTATCTTTTATCCTTCATTTTGAATCTATCCTTTTTGTTTCAGCATGTCCGAAGAACTTAACTTGCCAGAGGGTATACCAATACCTGGTTGGTTCAGACGATTCTTAGAAGCGAGGGCCACTCAGCCAGGTCCTACTGTTCCTCCTCCCCCAGCTGCAGGAAATCATCCAGCTGCAGCAGCACCTCTTCCTCCACCTCCCCCGCGGGGTAATACTTTTGCTAAGATATGTAAAGATTTTAAAGCTATGGGAGGAAAGGACTTTCATGGAACCGAGTCCTTCGTGGCAGCCAGGAATTGGCTGAAGGAAACTGAGGACTTATTCGTCATCTTTGAGGTAGTAGATAGGCAGAAGGTACAACTGGCAGTATGGCTACTTAAAGGCGAGGCTTCCTACTGGTGGGAAGTCACGAATGCAGAAAGACCAGTGGAAACATGGGAGGACTTTAGGGCAAGGTTTGAGGCTAAATTTCTCTCAGAAGCTGAAAGGAGTCTTCAGTTGGAAAATTTCTTATTTCTTAAGCAAGGGAATATGACAGTCAAAGAGTATGTTAATCAGTTCGATCAGCTGGCTAGGTTCGGACTGGACCTAGTCAACACTCCGCACAAGAAGGCTCTCCGCTTTGTCAAAGGATTGAATGAGCCATTACACAGTTTGGCCATGACCCATATACCCATGGGAGCAACGTATGAAAGGTTGGCGCAGATGGCATTGCTGAACGAAGAGGATAAGGGCAAGAAGGAGACAAAGACAGAAAGCTCTCAAGGGAAGAAAGAGGGTTTACAGCCTAAGAAGACAGACTTTAAGAAGAGCGGGAAAGACAACAAAGAGAAGAGGAAGTGAAATTTCTATGGCAAAGTGGGGCACTTAGTGAAAGATTGCCGGAAAAAGAAGGCCAAGATGAATGGTGGGTGCTTTTCTTGCGGTGAAACAGGCTATATGGCTAAGGATTCCCCAAAGAAACGAGGGTAGGGGCAGAGGGCTGGATCCACCTCAGGGGCACAGGTTCATGTGCTAGAAGCGCCACCTCTGCAATAGCGAGGTATAAATACTTCTGTAGAAAGCGTAGTTTATCTTTATGATCACCCAGTTCGCACTTTATTTGATTCTGGCACATCACACTCCTTTATCTCATCTTCTTTAGTAGAATCTCTGCACCTAGAAACAAGTATGGTAGAGGACCCCTTAATTGTTTCAAATCCAATTGGGGGCCCAGCTCATCTGTCTATGATCTGTGTGGGATTGAAAATTTCTATTCTAAGCGTAGAATTTAGATGTAGTGCCTTTGTTTTGGGCTTCTCGGGATATGGTTTGATTTTGGGCATGGATTGGCTATCCAGTAATGGTGCCATCCTTGATTGTGAGAAAAGGGTGGTTAGGCTTCTGACCCAACTCGGTAACACTCCGGAAATTACTTGTAATCCTTCGTATGCGGTTATGCTTAGTCATATTGAATCGCTAGATGCCTCTGCTGAAAGTTTGCAATCGGTTAGAGTGGTCCGGGAATATCCAGATGTCTTCGAAGAGGTGAAGGGCTTACCTCTGAAGTGGGAGATAGACTTCCGCATATATCTTGTAGATAATGCAAAGCCCGTTGCGTTGCCCGTTAGACACATGGCTCCACGGGAAAGGAAAGAGCTCAGTAAATAGATTAAAGAGCTTCTAGAGAAGGGGTTCATTAGAAGGAGCATTTCAGAATGGGGCGCTCCAGTGGTGTTCGCTACAAAGGCGGATGGTTCACTCCGTCTATGTGTTGACTATAGGGAGCTCAACAAGCTAACGAAAAAGAATAGGCACCCTCTCCCCAGAATTGACGATCTGTTTGATCAGCTTGTAGGAGCGTCTGTTTTCTCCTAACTCGATTTAGTGACCGGATTTCATCAACTAAGGGTGGCTGAAGATAGTATCGATAAGACAGCATTCAGAACCCCAGACGGCTTCTTTGAATGGCTTGTCATGCCTTTTGGCTTGACAAACGCACCCGCTTACTTCGTGGACCTGATGAGTAGGATGTTCAGAGAATTCCTCAACAAGTTCGTAGTGGTCTTCGTAGACGATATCTTGATCTTCTTAAAGAATGAAGAAGAGCATGCTCAGCACCTAAGGGCAATCATGGAAACTCTGCGAGTCCATCAGCTAAAAGCCAAATTCTCCAAATGCCACTTTTGGAGAGAGGAAGTAAGGTTTCTTGGGCACATAGTATCCAAATAAGGGTTAGCTGTGGACCCTGCTAAGGTAGTAGCGGTGCAGGACTGGAAGACACCAAAGAACGCAACAGAAGTCCGAAGCTTTCTCGGGCTAGCAGGCTTCTATCGGAAATTCATCAGAGACTTTGCAAAAATATCATCTCCGCTCACGAGGCTGACAAAGAAGAATCTAGTGTTCAATTGGGACTTGGATTGCGAGTTTGCTTTCCAACGACTAAAAAGGGCTCTTACAACAGCCCCAGTTTTGACGTTGCCAGATGGAAGCAAGATGTTCACAGTTTATACAGATGCATGTGGGACAAGGCTAGGCGCTGTCTTAATGCAAGAAGGGAGGGTAGTAGCTTATGGTGGAAGGTAGTTGAATGTGCATGAAAAGAACTACCCGACCCACGATCTTGAGTTAGCTGCCATCGTCTTTGCACTCAAGTCTTGGTGACACTATCTCCTAGGTGAGAAGTTCGAACTTTACACTGACCATAAATCGTTGAAATATCTTTTCTCGCAGAAGGACCTTAACTTGAGGCAACAGAGGTGGATGGAGTTTCTTGCCTCGTATGATTTCGAGATCTCCTACACTCCGGGCAAAGGCAACGTAGTGGCAGATGCGTTGAGCCGAAAGAAACTAACCCTAAGCCCGCTGTTTGTTGAAAGGCAAAGCCTAGAGTTTATAGCCAGCTTTGACTTTAGGCCCTCCTCCGATTTTGTATCGGGCTTGCTAGCATCTCTCGAAGTACGCCCGACTTTAGTGGACTCAATAGGGACAACACAATGCGAAGACCCTCAGCTTGTGGAGACGATTGATAGGCTAATTAGGGGTGAGACTTCAAGCCACCTCAACAGATACTCCATCGACGATAAGGGTTGGCTAAGGCGAGACGGAAGACTACGCGTCCCACAGACGGGGGATTTAGTAAAGAAGGTTCTCGAGGAAGCTCATCACTCCAAGATGACGATACACCCAGGCGGAGATAAAATGTACAAGGACATAAAGATAACTTTCTTTTGGAGCGGCATGAAGAAGGACGTGGCAGATTTCGTTTCTAAGTGTGTGATTTGCCAACAGGTTAAGGCGGAGCAGAAAAAGCCTTGCGGTTTGCTCCATCCTCTAGAGGTCCCGCAGTGGAAGTGGGATAGCATCTCAATGGACTTCATTGATGGGCTGCCTAGGTCTAGAAGAGGCAACACTAGCATTTGGGAAATAGTGGATAGGCTTACTAAAAGCGCCCACTTTTTACCTGTCAAGAGTAAAAGAACTGCCTCATCCCTAGCATCTCTTTATCTTAAGGAAATTGTTCGACTCCATGGAATACCCTCCAGCATTGTTAGTGACCGAGACCCTATCTTCACAAGTGAGTTTTGACGGAGTCTGCAAGAAGCGGTAGGCACACAGTTATGCTTGAGCATAGCCTATCATCCCCAAACCGACGGCCAGACAGAAAGAGTGAACAGAGTTTTGGAGGACCTTTTAAGACTAAGCGTCCTTGACTTCGGAGGAACGTGGGAAGACCATCTTCCTTTGGTGGAATTTGCCTACAACAACAGCTACCAAGCCACCATCGGAATGACACCCTTCGAAGCTTTATATGGAAGACCATGCCGATCGCCCACTTATTGGTGGGAGTCTACTGATAAGCTCATACTTGGGCCAGATATGATCCGAGAGACTTCAGAGAAAGTAGACTTGATACGAAGAAGGATGAAGACAGCCCGAGACAGACAGAAATCCTACGCTGATAAGAGGGGGATCGATCTTGAATTTGAGGTTGGGGACAGAGTTTTTCTTAAGGTATCTCCGCTAAGGAACGTTGTTCGTTTTGGAACCACAGGAAAGCTAGCACCAAGGTTCGTAGGGCCATTTCCTATCATCGAGAAAATTGGGAAAATGGCCTATAGATTAGAGCTACCCGAAAAGCTGGCCGGAGTTCACAACGTTTTTCATGTTTCGCACCTCCAAAAATGTCTACATGAATCTGCTGAAGTGGTAGATCCAAACATCCTAGAAGAAGCTGAAGTGGAACGCGAAGCAGCCGTGAGGAAAGTTCCAACCCGCATATTAGGAACGGAAGTGAAAAAGCAACGCAACCGCGAAGTCAAGCTCGTCAAAGTTCAGTGGAGCGACACCGAGGGAGACGCAACTTGGGAAACTGAAGCTAGAATACGCGCAGCCTACCCTTTTCTTTTCGAGGGTACATCTTTGATCTTTCTTTTTCCTTAAGTTACGCTTTTATCTATCTTTTTAGGTATATCTCCTCGACCTTATCTTTTAGGTAGAAACTCTTTGGATGAAAACATGTAATTGAAACATTTTATGGATGATGGTTGCAAGTGGTTGCAAGTGATTGCTAGTGGTTGCTCGTGGTTGCATATACACACACAATTTAGGTTTTAGATCGGCTCAGTCACTTCATATTGCATATGCATATATGTATTTATATTCGTATATGGTTGAAGTTTAATGTGTTGTCATATGGATGTTGCATTTATATGAATGATTGTGCACTCACGTAGAATCATGAATAGGAAAATTTGCATACATAATGGACTCATGACACTTACATAATTTGCATTAAGGAGGTCAACTGAATCAGTAGACCGACTGATTTTGCATTAGATAAGTACATGTACACTCTTCGCATATGATCATGAAGCATTAGAAGTCTTTTAAGGACAATGGATGCTCATGTTTGATGGATGAGTAGATGGACATTTGGATGTTAGGATATACATTCTTCCTAAACTTGAAGATTTCGGGGACGAAATCCTTTTAAGTGGGGGAGAATGTAACACCCCGTGTATTCTATAACAATGAAATTCACATATTAAAGTATAATTAATTTCAAATCAAAGATTTAAGGGAAACGGGATACGCCATTGCGTTCGTCTCGGAATTCTTCTTGGGATAGTCCGAGTTTGCGTAAAACGGACTCCGTATGAAGAAGATATGGTCTCCGGAAGTTTCAGAATTCAGTTTAAAATTCAAACAGCTCAGAAAACCAATTCAAAATTCAAAAATCGGGCCAGATTGGCCAGGGCGGGAATTTTACCGCCCAAGGCACCCAGGTCGACTGGGTAGTCGACCTGGGGCACCCAGGTCGACTGCCAAGTCGACACGGGGGTCGACTGGGGACTCGACCTGGCCCCTGAGCCAGGTCGAACCCAGCCCCCCCTGGTTGGCCTGGTCTGTGCTTGGCCGAATTTCTGAGCCTTGCCTTGTCACTAGGGCCAGATGTCAGCTCCTGATTGGTCTCTCCTTCAAACGAACGGCTAATATTAATCCAAGCTCCATCGACGGTCCTAATCAATCCACAAACTCTATAAAAAGGACCTAAGACTCCACCTAATTCATACAAATAAAAATTAGAATGAGACTGTCATGCTGCTGAGGAAAGACTAGAAGTAGCCGTCAAAATTGAGAGACGATTAGGAGGCAATTCAAAAGCTTAAAGCAACGACAACTAAATCAAACAACGCCTACAAAAAAGGATAGCATCTCCAAATTCAGAATTCAGAAACCTGAATTGAAGATTCGTCATACGTTGTAAGTAGAGTGCTATTCCGATGTGAATGAATAATTGTGTTTTGATTTGTGTAAAATGAGAAATGGAATTGTACTTAATTTGTGGGGATAATAATTCATAATTGTACGTTGCTATGATTCTAATTACGAATCGATTTGGGATATTGTGGTATAACGATGTTAGGCCTATTGGATATTTGCAAGTATGTGATTTCATGTTGAAAGTTAACAACTATATGCTTGTGGTAGTTTATTTCAACACCTATTGGATAATTGCAAGTATATGATTCATGTTAACGACTATATGTTTGTGGTAGTTTATTTGAGATTCATGCAAGTATATGATTCACTATTATGCCAACATGATGTACATTTTTTTATGATCACTTTTAGTGTGTAGTTAGATTCAATTAAGTATTATGGTTTATATGAATTTATGTTGGAATTGGCATCATGGTTCAAGTGTAAAAATCGTACTTTTGTATTAGAGATAAAAGTAAGCATCTTTGTGAACTTGTGAACATGACTAAACTATGTTTGGTGTTATGCCTAATTGAAAACATGTTTTAGGCCTATGTTGTTATCAAAATCATATGATAATATATGTGACACATAATTAAGTTAGATTTACATCCCACTTGCAAGTTTACATGAATAGATTAAAAACCATGATTCATGTTTAGGTATGTTTATGCCATGATTCTATGAATAGATTAAAAACCATGATTCATGTTTAGGTATGTTTATGCCATGATTCTATGAATAGATCAAAAAACCATGATTCATGTTTAGGTATGTTTATGCCATGATTATATGCTATTACAATGCAAGTTCACAAGTGCCTAATTTATGTTAATTAGTTCGCTATGTTGCAAGTTCATGCGTTCACACTCCCCTTTTGATGTCACGTAGAATATATAAACACCATGTTCTAAGCCTCCTCTTTTTCATGTGGCTAAGTTGGGTTTAAATGTTAAACCCAACATATGTTATATTGTAGCGAACGTATAAAACGGGGGTAATGACGTTTGGGTTAAAATATAAAACATATGTGTTGGCATGTTTGACGCATGCCAACGACCTTGAAAAACAATTAAGTGGTATAAATTAATTTTACCCAATAAAGATGAATTTGAATAATGGGCCGAAAATATTTGTGACGGCCCGCCCCGCACCAACCGACATTTACTCCAAAAGTGCGCTGTACACATGTCCAGTTAGCACGGAACGAGTCGTCGGAAGGGAAAGGAAGAAGGAAATGAACATACAAAGAACCTGTAGAATGTCTCACAGCGCATAGAACAAAATATAATAATAACATACTTGACATAAAACAGGAGAGACAGTGCATAAGCTGAAAATCAGAACTAAACATCATAGCAGCGGAAATTCAGAATACAGCTTATTACAACTTTCAAACTGTCTCAAAGCAAAAGTAAGATAAATGAGGTACACTACTAATGCCCAAGTTGCGACCACCAACGGCACAGGGAGAATGTGTATATATATATCATACGTGGAAGCCTCCTTCCCGCCTCCGGATCAGCTACTCGCGCACCACCAGCTAACCTGTCTCTAGTCTGCTCGTGTGAGCACCCAGAGTAATAAGAGGATACATAAAACTCTGGGTCAGACATAAAGCCTGGTATGAGCGATAAGCATCTAAAGTGAACAATAACAGGTAGACTAAAACATACCTGAACCTGGACCTGCAACCAAAGAGTTAGCACTACATACTGTACAACACTCTAAGGTACCATATCAAACGGTGTAAAGATACAGAGGTGGGGGAGGTGTGCATGTCATAATGATGGCAAACAATCAAGCATATCATCCATCCTCACATCTCTCACTCATTGCATAAAGCATACGATATTCACCACTTCGATCACCCAACATACCTTGCTACGATCACTCTGCCCCATGAAGTCATAAATGGCTTCACTGCACTGATAACGTAGCCACCAATCCTTTGCTATGTCCACTTTGCCCCATGGAGTCACAAGAACCCCACTGCACTGGCTCATAGCCTTACCAATCCTTACTATGTCCACTCTGCCCCATGGAGTCACAAGAACCCCACTGCACTGGCTCATAGTCTTACTACGCATCACCTTGCCCCTCGGGTCATAACGACCCTACTGCACTGATAACGTAGTTTTGCTACCATCACTTTGCCCCTCAGGTCATAATGACCCTACTGCACTGATAAGTAGCCATCACTCATTCTTGGTGGTGAATCGAAGTTATGAACGTCGACAACTCCTTAGCACACATCCCGCAGCAAAGTCCAACCATGAAGTGAACTTCTTGGTTCCCAACTGGATCCTGAGCTCAAACTTCCCCTATTGGACTACCTTTGCATCTCGGGTTATTGGTCAATAGTGGGTCGAGTCATGTTCCTCCTCAAGTTATCGGTTCTGGTCGGTGTCCTTCATCCGTTCGGGTCGGGTCTCCTTCTGGTGCGGTTCGGGTCGAGTATTCCTCTGGGTTCGAGTCAGATGCTTCTCTTCGGGTCGGGTCGGGTGCTTCCCTTCGGGTCGGGTCGGGTGTCCCTTCTTGGTTCGTGCTTCCGATCCGTCTTCATGATCCCTTCATATGCTCCCATCCGATCCGCTTTCATGCTCCCGCTCTGATTCGTCTTCGTGCTTTCGCTCCGATCCGTCCACCTCGATCCGATCCGATCCCAGTTCAGCTAGCGTGGCCTTCCTTTTTGCCACTTTTCCCAAGTGTTGGGTTCCGATCCGATCGGATTCTTTGCTCAGTTCAACATATCCGATCCGAGCCCCCTTATCTGATCCGATCCGAACCCTGCACTGTTTTCTGAAACTGTTTCAGCAAGTGTTTACGCCATTCGACGACATTTTCGACCATTATAACTATTGAAATCAATCACAAAGCATTTCATACAGTCATAGCAACATACATGATCAACCACAAACATCAAAACATCAATATGATAGGTTAAAATGGATCAAACATACCCAAAATCCCATATTTCCCCTTAAGCATGTTTAGGTGAAACTAATGATAGGATTAGCAAAACTTAACCAAATTAACCCAAATTCATATCAGATGTCTAAAACATCATTCAGGAATTTATGAACATTTTTCCCGAATTTTATCATGCTTAAATTCGCTAATTAGCACTAATCACCCCTAATTAGCCATAATTAGTGTAAAACTATGCAAATCACTCACCTTAGCCACAAATAAACTAAGATCTGAAATAATTCTCTGATTTGATGTGAATCTCTATGCTAAACAGCAGTTCCTATGTTGATTTGGTGTAGATCTTCCTTGATTAGGGGTTGCTAAGCTTAATCCTTGACCAAAAGATGATTTGGAGGTGATTTAGAGGTTGGAGGCCATTTTTAGGGATCCTTGGTGATAAGTGGAGGCTAGAAAATTGAAATGGAATGATTCTCCATCTCATTTCAGCCCTCCCATAACCCTAATCCCGAAATGGGTTATGGGCCTACTCACTAATCACCCGATTTGGCCCAGTTAAGCAGTTTTTCACCCTCCAAACCTTGTTTCAGCCATATCTCCCAAACGGTAAGTCCGTTTGGCTATTATGACCACTCTACGGAAAGGTAAACCATCAAACGAATCAAATGGAAGTGGTTTCAGGTCAAAATTCCTTTCCAATCAAAAGTTATGGCGGTACAGTACCAACTAGGGGCAAAATGGTCATTTAGCAATCGACAAAAATCATGAACATGGGAAATGACTCTAATAGATGTTTCCCAAAGTTACATGACCATACGACTTCATACGGGAAAGAAATAAGTATTCTACGATCCCCCGATACGTTGGATACGGGTCATTACACTCTCCCCCCCTTAAGAAATTTCGCCCCCGAAATTCCTTAATCAAAACATACACAAAGGTTCCCGCATGCCTATCAATCATAAAACAACAATCAAACATGCAATAAGCAAAATAAGTCCATCCTAGCATGCGGAATAACTAAATCATAAAGTAAATCTTACCAGGTAAAGAGTTCTGGATGCATCTTCCTAATGCTCTCCTCTGTCTCCCAAGTACAATCATTCTCATTCTCGCCCCACTGAACCTTGACTAGCTTCACCGCCTTCCTTCGAAGTTGCTTCGTATCATGCCCCACAATACGAATCGGCTTGCGGTTCCCAACCGCCTCGGGTTCTACTTCGAAGTCCTCTAACTGATCAGGTGAAATAGTCATATCTGAGTCGTGAACGAACTTCCTTAGTTGGGAAACATGAAACATATTGTGAACTCCTGCCATTTTCTCTGGTAAGCCAACTCTATATGCCAAATTCCCGACTAGTTCAAGAACAGGGAATGGGCCAACAAATCTTGGTGCCAACTTGCCTCTCCTACCAAATCGAATCACGCTCTTTAACGGAGAGATCTTGATGAACACCAAGTCACCAACGGAGAATTTCAAGTCTCTTCTCCTCTTATCGGCATAACTCTTCTGCCTATCCTGAGCAGCTTTCATTCGTTGTTGAATGACCTTAATCTTGTCTGATGTTTCTCTCACCACATCTGGTCCAAGCACAAACTTCTCGCCAATCTCTATCCAACATGATGGTGAGTTGCACGGTCTTCCGTACAAAGCTTCATATGGAGCCATACCGATACTGGATTGGTAGCTATTATTATATGCAAACTCTACTAGATGCAAATGGTCATCCCATGATCCACCAAAATCCAATATACAAGCTCTCAAAAGATCTTCCAATATACGATTCACCCTCTCCATCTGACCGTCGGTCTGAGGATGATATGCGGTACTGAGATGTTATCCTGACCCTAGAGCCTCTTGTAAGCTCTTCCAAAACCCACTAGTGAAAAACGGGTCTCGGTCACTCACAATGCTTTTGGTTACTCCATGAAATCTCACTACCCACTTCATATAAAATTTTGCCAACTTGGCTGCCATTCTGGTCGATTTGACTGGTATAAATCTTGCACTTTTAGTCAATCTATCCACAATTACCCAAATGCTATCATATCCCGATCTAGTCCTTGGTAGGCCACCGATGAAATCCATCGAGACTTGCTCCCATTTCCATTCGGGAATTTCTAATGGTTGCAACAACCCACTAGGCTTCTTTTGCTCGGCTTTAACTAGCAGGCAATTCATGCATTTGGATATAAACTTCCCAACGTCTCTTTTCATCCCTTCCCAGTAGTAAGTCTGCTTCATGTCTCGATACATCTTATTACCACCGGGATGTATAGTTAGTTTCGAGTGATGACATTCTCTAAGCACTTCATCTCTAAAACCATTCACGTTGGGCACAACTAGTCTTCCATTCTTCCGAAGCCGTCCATCTCGATCAAGCCCATACACATTCATCTCCTCATCGATACCCATCTCTAACTTGGAGATGATTTCCAATAGATTAGGATCGTCCCTCTGGCTGGAACCAATCCGCTCTATCAAGGTGGGTCTGATCATCAAACTAGCTAGCATGACTGGATCCAATTCGCACTTTGGTCTGAAATCAAACCCCGCGATATACTCCAGTCGCTTCCATTCAAGAAACATTGCCCCTAGGCTGGCATGTCTCCTACTCAAGACATCGGCGACCGCATTACCTTTCCCAGGTGTATATGCGATATCAAAATCATACGAAGCCAAGAACTCTAACCATCTCTGCTGACGGAGATTCAGATCTTTCTGAGAGAAACGATACTTGGGGGATAGAAGTTATGGACGATAGAAGTTGGGCAGAAAAATCAGAAAACAGGCTGGGATAACTGGCGCACTTGTGAAGTGCGCCAGAACAAAAATGCACTGGCACACCTGGGAAGTGCGCCCATGCCGAAGCAAAACTTGCACAGAATTTTGAAGAGTTCTCTGATGACGTGTCCTTCGGGGATTGCCTGGATGACTTGTCTTTTGAGCTGTGTGGTTCTGATGATCTCTAATCTAATCTAAAGGCCCTAATTAACCTAATACATCTATAAAAACACACCTAGACCTAACCCTAATTTCATTACACCAATCCGTGGTGCATCTATGCTGCTCTAATCTCAATTAAAACTAGCCTCTCTTCTCTTCTCCAAAGCAAACTAGAATAGGAGTATTCAAATTGGAAGATAAGAATCAAATTCTACAACAACGGTTTAGCTAATAAAATTCAGAATTCAGAACTATTCTCTAATCTAAATCTTGTCGTTGTGAGTCTATGTCACTTTCACATATAACTAATTAAGAAGTAATTGTGATAGGATTGTAAATTGGATCTAATGTATATGCCTGTGACTGAGATGAATCATATCAAGTTTGTAAATCATTATCTTTCAGATTCATACCCGAATTTCTGCTATCATATGCCTATTAAATCTATTTGTTCTATGCTAGTTCATAATTCATATTCCAATTTTTATTCCAGTTTTGATGTTGATTCTCTTCCCTTCTTCTTTTCCTTTTTTTTTATGAGATTAGGCTAACTTCGAGCCTAACATAGTACGTTGTATTATACGTACGAATGACGTGGGAACGTTGTGGGAAAAGTTGGCAAAATATTGAATAATATGTAATTGGGCATAAATTGATTTGTAATCACGTAGTTGATTTGGGGCATAATTATGTATAACTTGTATACATGAGATTTGGCATAAGTTAGATGTGGGCATAATTGGATATAATTTGTATACATGATGTTTGGCATAAATTGTTAATAACAATGAATGAAAATTGATTTGGGCGCAATTTGGCATAACATGTATGCATAAGATTATAGGCCTAATTTGGATCAAAATTATGAACATAATTTAGATTGGAAATTATGGATAATTGGGATATAATTTAATCCAAGATTTAAAATTAGGACTTGAATCAAGAGAGTGATAGTGATGCCTAAGACACGAGGTTAGATTTGAATTGCGGTATAAGACTGCCCGGAACTGCCCGGCACATCCAACAACCACAATTTTGTAATCTAATGTGAGAGGTCAAAGGCAGAAATTAGATACGTAATAATGCAAAGACACGAGGTTAGATTCGGATTGCGGTATAAGACTGCCCGGAACCGCCCGGCATATCCAACAACCGCAAAATGGCAATCTAATGTGGGAGGTCTTTTAAGATTATGGTTGTAATGAATTAATGAACACTTAACCAAGATAAGACATGTAGTAAGACATGAGGGTTAAGTGGGTGACATGGGTGACAGGTGAAATATAACTAGAAGCACTTAAACAAGGAGAAACATAATTAGACATGGGAATAATGAGGGGTTAAGTGGGAATTCCTAGTGGGGACCATGCTTAGGAGGGAAGCTTGTGTCAAGTGGGTGGACCCTTTTCAACCAGTAACCCATTTTAGTATCTATGTGAGCTCGAACTAGGTCGAGGACAGGACACGCTTACTGGTTTGATTGTAAGAGATCAATAAAGAGTTAGCGGTGGCAACGCAAGTCCAACAGAGTCATGTGCGTGCGTGGGCCCAGGCTTCTAGGTAAGACGTTGCTTCATCGTGTAGATATAAGCCGTGCATTTTAGTAGTATCGGGTTGCCACTTTAGGGAGTGATACCCCCTACTGTGGGACCAGCAAAGGTATCTACGAGTTAGGGAGTCGATCGAATAGGGAGGGTAGTGGGTACAACTAGTGGAGATAGGAGCAAGCGACACCTATGACAGCAGCTAGGAGTACACGAAACTACCATATCATTATTATTATGATTAGTAAGAGGGATCAACTTTCAGTATGGGACTAGTAATGGTGCGGTGTAACTAGTATTGGTGCGGTGTTGGAATTATCTTATAGTGATTAGAAGCACAATCAACGTTATATCTTGTTCATCTTGTTTACCTTGTCATATCTGCTTATATTCAGTTTATGTTCTTATCCTATTACTTTACTGATTATATTGTTAAAGTCACTAGACTCGCTAGACGTATGTCTGACCCTTTTTGTTTTGCCTCTTTTCTTTCTTCCCCCTCCCCCATTGTCCTCAGGGTGGGACTAGTGGAGCTTGACTTGGATTTCTTTCTTCTTGAAGGTTTGGAAGTGTTGAGAGTAATGCTCAGCCTTATCTCTTTTCCATTATGGCTATTTGGTGTGGGATTATGGTTTTACTTTTATGTACTCTGATAATAATTTTGTTCAAGATGGATATTTGTGTACTTGACTCTAGTATGTGGTTTTGATGTTGTAACCAAACATGTTTTGCTTTTCCACTGCAATGAATAAATTTTAAATTTTCTTAAGTACCATTTTGTATATCTGTCTTGTGATATTTTGTTTTATACTCTTATAATACTCCATGAAAGTTAATGTATTTCTCTAGTGAGTGACATTAATGGACGTGGGGTGTTACAATTCCCAAATGCATATCCTTTCATTTTTAAATGTGGAAATGATTTTTTTTTTTACACATATTAAGAAGATGTGAATTCAGTGAAACAACCTATCCCCAAGTCCTATTGTCTAAAACTTCTTAGTTGGCAATTCTTTGCAAAAAGATTACCTAATGGAGGGGACACCGCCTGAGCTATGATTCAATTACTTTGCAAAAAATGATATACACTGCAAAATAGAATGAGACAACTTATTGTGAAACAAGAAAAAATGATAACAATTTATCCACATTTCGTGTATGCTAAAGTTTCAAATCATTTTACCCATTTACACATGGAAGTGCCTAAAATGTGTACATGTTATGACAATCTTATAGCCACATCTAACTTGATTATTGTAAAATTTGTAGTCTAAATAAAGGCATTTGTAATTCTAGCTCCATAAAAAAAAATTCAAAGAAATATATGATGGCAATCCGAAATTTTTGCCTCATTCAGATTGAGCTTCCCCATATATTGAAACATAAACATAAATATATTATTATACTGATATACAAAACAAAATATGATAGAAACCAATATATATCGCAAATCAAAATATATTGCAAGCTTCCACATATTTCTCCCGACAATATAAAATAGACATATTAGAGATTGCATTCATGATTCTACAATAATATATGGGAAGCTAAGGTATCATTCAAATTGATCTTCCCTATATTTTTTTGATATTGAGCTTTCCCATATTTTGTAATACATACGAAAGCTTCCACAACAAAATGAGCTCTTACATATAAAGCAAAGATTAGGAAGTTATCATTAAATGTTAACGTTGTTGCACTTATATGGAAATGCAAGTAACCTTTGACCATATCATTTGAGCATAAAGATAAATGACCATGTAACTGATAATTTTTTGACATCTATGAAGCACATGCATCTAAAAATCAACATATAATCCTTACTTTTACTAACATCCATATCTTATACAAATTAGTGTCTGTAGCAATTTTTTCAGCGGTTCTATATTATCTTGACATATGTGAAACTTGATTTATCTATTATAGTTATGTTAAAAGAGTGGAACAACATGCGCTTCGCATATGTAGTAATTTTTTTTAATAAATGGCATGTGCTTCAGTTTCACATGCATAAGGATAATGATTTAAAGAATTGTAAAATCAAAATTTATACTACCATAATTTCTTAAGCATATATAATAAAATTCCTAATTTTTCTAACCTTAAAAAAAGAACTATCTGATCTCATTAGAGATCCTCAATTCTAACGGAGTGCTTATTTCCTGTCCAACTGTTAGGAATGATGGTAAAAAAGAATAATTGTTATTTTGTTTAAACTAAGAGATATTCATGTTGGATAATCTATCATTTTAGCAATTAATAGTAAGTTCACTAATGGAATTACCATTACTAACCATGGATTTAACAATCTATCATTATAGCAATGCTCATTTTACCAATGGAATTAGCAAAGTAACGATATTCAAATTTAGCTTCTATGTTCTATCGGTATGGTAACATTTTTAAATATCAGGTACTTGTACCTTAGCAACCTAATTTAAGAAATTTGAAATGGTAAACATCCAAAAGCTTGTAATTAACAATCATTTATATCAAAAGAGACTTGGAAAATCCAATTCCAAACAAGTCCAATAGATTGGAAAATCGAAAAAAGAAAAGGAATAATGAACCTGCTGAACATTGATGCTTCTAGCTCAAACAGTTGGGTGATCAAAACATGGGTAGCTACTAGCTTGAACTCATCCATTATAGCATCATTTAGCCAGTGCAGTTGTATAAAATGGTTTCATATCATAGCAACTAGTAATGAAATAATATACAGAATAGGTTGAAAACTCGATATTGCAAGCAACTCATTGTGAGCACACAAAAGAAAGCTAACACATAATGAACATAAGAGGAGTCTTTTCAAACTCATTCAATTTTCTATAGAGTCTTTTCAAACACATTCAATTTTCATGGAGTATTTTCAAAGTAATTCAATCCAATGCCAGAAAATGAGAGATTATACTAAAAAATTTACACATTCGAAATTCTCGATCATTGATCATAATTTCTAATCAGTTTCGTACAGCAGCATCTGTTATTATACATACCAACATAAACATAGAATGATAGAATACCTCAGAAACAACAGCAAGAAGCAGTATTCGATTAGACAGCGATTTGGATCCAGGCAAATTAACAATTCCGGATATCTCTTTCATCTACTCTAGAATTATCTTCGGTACCACTTCTGCCTTCTCTATCGCATTTTCCACTGCCACCAATGATGCCAAGGCCCTGAAAGAACTTCTACCATTCCTAATCAAACTAATTAAACTCCTAGAATTACCACTCAATTCGAATCTCACAAAATAAGAAAATGAGGTATGTAATAACCCGGAAATCCGAGCCAATTTAAAATTTTTATTTTGGCAATTTTAGCGAATTTTGATTATTTAAAATGAATTATTTTAAATAATAACGACGAGAAATTTATTTTGAATAGAATTCGAACGTATATATTATATAGATCGTCGGTAGAATAGAAATATTTATTTTAAATTATAAAAGGAATTGAAAATGGCGCGGTAGTTCGATAATTCGATTTCAAAATTCAAATGAATGTACCGGGTGCAAAATAAACTAGATTTTAGTGAAACCAAAAATATTTGAATCTAATAGAGAATATCTTTCCAACGAGTCTGAAAAATCAAAATTTCATAGCGGGAATCAAAAGTTATGCCCAAAAGAATTTTCAGAATAGTCGCTATGGAATTCTAGCCCTTAAAAATGGCCATTTTGCAAATGATCTCGGATTTCGACGAAACCACTTTTGTTGGATCCGTGATGTCAAGTTATTGCTAGATTCCAATTTTCATAGTTTTTCGAATCAATATGTGAGTGTGGCAAAGGAAAACGCGTTTGACCAGTTTTAGTTGATTTTAATCGACAGGAAAATGGCCATTTTTCAAACGGTCTCAAAATTTGACGAAATCAGTTTTGTTAGGACCGTATCGTCAATACGAAGCAAGAAATAATTTTTCTGGAATTTTTCGAGTTAGTATGTGACCCTGGTAATTTGAAATGTGCATTTAAATTGAATATATAAAGAATTATACTTTAAATTCAATGGAAACTGATTCAAACAGTCGAATTGGCTTACGATACATATCCCATTGTGTTCGGAATGGGGGTATTACCGTAGGGGCGACAGTCGTTGGGTCTCGTTTCGAGGTCGAACGAAAAGTCAACTCTAAGGAATTAAATATAAAATAAAATTAAAATAAATATAACCCCCCTTCCTTTTCCCTCTTCTCTCTCCTCTTTAACAAAAAAAAAACCAAAGGAGCTCCATCGCGATCCGGACTCCGCCGCCTCCAGGCGGAGCACCGCCGCACAACCCAGATGCGCGCCTCCCCTTCTTCTTCCCCTCCCTCCGCGACCTCTCTCTCCTCCGTTGACCCCAACCTGTCCATCCCCAAATCGCAAAAGACCCAAACCCACTCAGCCAAAACCCTTCACCACCGAAACCCTAGCACCGCCAGACCCCCCCTCGTGCGTCGCGCGTCAGCTTCACCTCCGCCCTCCCTGGCCTCCAGCGCCACCGATGACAGCCCTTCCTCCTCCATAAACCGAAAGAAAAGTGAGTTTTTTTCTAGTGATTTACATTCAATTTAATTTTAGTTTTATTCATATGAAACCTCGTTTAATTTCAGTTTTTATTTTATATATTACATAGAAGGGAATCAGTTTTTTTTTCTCTTTAAAACAATAAAGATATAATTTTTATTATATAGATCACATTAAAAAATATTATCTTTATGGTATGAAGAGTATTATAAAAATATAATTTTTATTGTATGAAGAGTTGTATGAGAATATAATTTTAATATGTAAAAGATTATATTTTTTTAACATATAAAAATAATAAAAATATGATTTTTATATTATAGAAGTAATAAAAATATGATTTTTATATTATAGAAGTAATAAAGATATGATTTTTATATTATAAAAATAATAAAAATATGATTTTTATCATATGTGAAATATGAAAATATAATTTTTATAAAGTAGAAGTATTAAAAATATGATTTTTATATAATAGAGAATATAAAAATATTATCTTTACTTATGTAGCGAAATAAAAATCTGATTTTTATTATATATATGTTGAAACAAAAATGGGATTTTTATAGCGATGAAATAAAAATTCGATCTTTATACAAGAAGTAGAAGTAAAAATATAATTTTTATTTATATAATTTTTATTTGAACAGTGTGAAAAGAACTGCATTGGAATTTCGAATAGATCCAGATGGTTCAGCAGTTCAAAAGCAAAGCACGGCGGAGTGGAACCCTCTGTGAGAACTCCTCACCTTTGATTTTATTTTCTAGTTATATAAATATATACTAGGATGCATACGGTGTTTAGTAGCACCCGACACCCGTCGTCCACAGACCATGGACGGCTTGTATGCTTGGTTGTTTGATTTTGATGTGTAGTTGATTATGTGATGAGATGTGAAATGAAATAAAATATTTATATAGTTAAAAATATTTTATAGTTAAAAATAGAATTTTTAACGGGTATTTAAAATGAAATAAAAATAAACAAATCGGACGATTTGTTTATATACACACATTTGACTGATATTGATTGGGACGATAAATTTTACACATCACCCAACTGCACAAATAAAATCTGTGTTTGATTGTTTGAAAACCCCACACGGGTATTGGGGTGATATATGACCTACACTAATCCCAATAGTTAGTTGTATGTCGATCGATTGATTGACAGACTGTTATAAGCGTTAAATATTTATATTTGATGCTTATACAGTGTAGAACGCACTTTGGATGATGGTTGATGATTTATCGTTGTTGTTATATACGTGTGATAGAAAATCCATATAATTAACATTATATGGCAATTGATTGGGACTCATTCCAGTTTTGAAAAATAGAAATATTTGAAATAGAATATTTGGAAATAGAAATATATGAAGCCGTGTTGATTAGATTGACGCCATTTTGACGTGAACGATATTTATATCGATTTTATTCATTTTATAACAAATATCAAAAGTGATTTCAAAATCTGATATTTTGAAAAGAATTGAATTCGAATTGAAATTGAAATTGAATAGAAATGAATTCGAATTGAAATTGAATAGAAGTGAATTCGAATTGAAATTGAATAGAAAGGAATTCGAATTGAATTCGAATTGAATTGAAAATGAACTGAAATTGAAATAAAAATCAATTTGAATTGAAATCAATTTGAAATGGATTTAAAACAAATTTACAAGGAGCAATTCAATTTTGATTTGAATTTGAAAGGAAATTGAAATCATTTCGAAAACGAATTTAAAACGATTTATAAATTACGTTTTAAAAATGAAATAGACGAAATATATATTATATATATTATATATATAATATAATGGCCTGAATAGAAAGTGCCGCGCCGCGGTAGTTCGCGAATTTCGACCATTGACTTCAAACGGATATTACGGGAGATCCGACCGTCGGATTCTCCTAAAACCGGAACCATTGGGTTCGTATCGAAAAGAGCTTTCTAACGAATATTGGAAATTAGAATCCTAACGGTTGGATTTGGAATTATGTCCAAATCAAATTTGGAAAAGGTCGCTGTAAGTGCAGTTCGATGACCGTTGATGGAATCGACTGTACGGGCCTTGATAAAATTATTAAAAATAGTAATAATTTGTGTAAAATCATAAGAAATGATTTGTGAAGAATCGGGATGAAAAACTCCATATTTGAAAGATAAAAATATATTTTTATCGAAATGAACTAGAATAATAATTTACTTATTTTTAAATAAAAAATTGGTTTTGAAATGGTTTTAAAAGAGACCAGAATTTCCAATAATTGAATTGGAATGGATTTGAATCGAAATTGTCTTCGGAATATTTCGATGTTGGATTTCGTGATTATACGGATATTGTTATGGGAATTTGGAAGATATATATATTTATATCGTTATTTCCAATACGATATTTGTTGGTCGTAGAATTTGATATTGAATATAAGCCGATATATTTTCTATTCAGAGCCTTGTATTTAATATCAAATGTGATTTGGGTTTGTCGTGAATGGTGTCTTCATTAACACTGTTCTGGAACCCAGTTGAGAAAAAGATTAAATCTTTTTATTTAGATTTAATGAAGTGTACCAATTGAATAATATTTAATTGGAATTGAATTGGTATTGATTTTTGGGTTTATCGTGAACAGTGTTTTAAATAACACTTGTTCTTTAACCCGATAATTAATGAAATGTGATTTTTGGGTTGTCGTGAACGGTATCTTCAATAATAATGTTCTTAGACCTAGAGGAGTTAAGAAAATCAGAAACTAACTGGAGATTAGTTAAGTTGAATAGTTTCTGGGGTATTGATCTGATGTTGGTCTCGGCCTTCGGGGTTAATACCTAGGGAATTGCTACTTGCTAATTTACGGTTAGGGACTGATTAAAGTGTGATGTGATTTTTGGGGTTTCTCGTGAACCGTGTTTTAAATGACACTGATTCTTTAACCCAGTCACAGATTAAAACTAAGTGGAGTTTTAATGAATCTTTAATTAGATTGAAATGATCGAGAATGGAGTATCATCAATTTTGCTCCAGGCGATAGTTAAATCTTTAATTAGATTTAAACGTGAAATGGTAATTAAATTTACCGATAACACCGTGGTGTTAGATATGAAGTAAGACCCGTTTTACTTAATGGGATGAATATGTTGGGATTGGGAAATTAAATCAAACGATTACTTCGGTAAGGTTCGTTAATCCCGATTAGTTTGAATTGATATTCAAAAGTAGATTAAAGAATAAATTTAAAGGATTTATCTTTGATAAAATTATTGGGAACCTTTCCCTAAGAATGTGAAATTCAGAAACTAACTGTCGGCTAGCTAAGCAGAATGGTTTTCTGGATATTGATCTGATGTTGGTTTCGGCCTTCGGGGTTAATATTTAGGGAATTATTCTCTTGTTAATTTACGGTTAGTGACTGATGAATTGGAATGAGGCGTATGTTGTTTTTGTGTAACACTTGTTTATTATATACGCGAGTTATTCGGAAAGACCGGGTTTATCCCATTTTGAATAACTGATACGACGATAAGTCGAAGATGAAGACGGTGGTCGAAGACCGGAGGTCTTCACGTCGTTTGGATGATTACTGATGATCTTGATTGGGATGTACACCAAAGAGGAGGGAATCAGTTGGTGATCGTCCACACGTACTTGGAGATCGATGGATATGCGGGGTACTAGGTGCCTCCGGTTTCGTTCAGACCCAGAACGGACTTGTAACTGGATTGTGTGTCTGACATTGGATTTTAGTCTGTGTGATTGATTTCTATTAAATATATATCTGTTTGGCGGCGGAGAATTTATTCTCTTGCTTAACGCCCTTCTCTGAGACGTACGAGCTCAGGGGTTATATACTGATGGATATCAAACTCATAGAGTGAATTGCCTATGTGGCATGCCTAAGTGGCGAATGATCAAGGCTTCCGTTGAAAAGCAAAGTCTTGTGGTTGATGATCGAAGCATGGCCTTTGTGGCGTAACTTTGTGTAACGTTTAATTCGCGAGTTTCACACCCGGTATGAACCAAAAACGGGAGAGGACATCAGGGAGGACATGGTTTCTTTCTAGCTAAAAGTGGCGTCAGTGGTTTTACATGCCCTGACGAGTTTGACTTATGTGGTTGTTGCTGTTGCGAGGTGCCTCGGTTTGATCGGACGATCCGGGTCCGATGGAGTCATTTGTTGGCTCATTTGCGCCCCATAGGGCGGGGAGACGTATTGTTCAGGCATAATAATCCACTCCGTATGGACCGGCCCTGACGATCCATGGGGCAGTTGCGGCTGTTCCTGAGACATGGTATGCTAGATTGTCTCGAATCGGTAGAGGACTATCTTTTGCCTTGGTTCATAGATGGAAATCCAATTTCCAAATACGTGACATTTGCGGTTTTGATTGTAGAGCCTAGTATGGCGACATGATATATGGTACCCATGCCGTCTATGATTGATACTTATGATTTGAAGTTGTTTTATACACTATGCACTTATAATAGTATCAAAAGATTTGTTTTAAACGTACTAAGCATGTTTGGCTATTATAAGGGAAAACCCTATCCCCCGGCTTGCGTTGCATTGTGTGATAGGACCTGGGTCTTATAATAGCATCATTGTTCTTTATTTAGCATTGCGTTGTTTGTTTTATGCACTGGTATTTTTGGGAGGAAACTCGTTCCGTGTTATACGGCGTGGTCCCTTGATTTACCTAACTTTAAAAATAAAGATTAATAACTGTTTTAGTTCTCACACCAGTCACTTGACTGACCTGGAGTTTATTGTTTTAACCTAAACTCTGGGTGCCTTTATTTTGACACGGGCAACTAGTAGTTTTGGTTTTGCAGATTTATATTCACAGGATCCTGGTTTACAGCTGGAACGATATCCGGAAAGCTTTATATCCGTATATCTCCTTCTAGTTGTGTTTTGTATTATTTCCGCTGCGACGTATTTAAATGTAATTTAAATCTCTGTTATTTCTGTGTAATATTTATTCATTTTTACTCTGTATATTCTTGTGTTCTGATGGAGTTGTTGTAATTAACAATGAAATGTTCTTCCGTTTGCGTTCTGTTGTGGCTAGTTCTCGAGCTATCCGCGCTTTCCTCATCGGGGAAGTTATGGGTCTTTACATTTGGTATCAGAGCTTTGGTGAGAACAAGACACATTATAACCATACGAAAGAATTCATCAGAGATTGGATTAGTAATATCCAACAAGAATGACTCATTAGAGATAGGATCAGTAGTATCCTAGAACGAGTGTGAAGAGTAGTGATTTTGAAATAAAAGTGAAAACAATTTTTGTTTTGAAAATTTAAATCAATTCTACGTATTAGATTATTTATTTTATATTGAATTTGGACAGTCCAGTATATAAAGATTTTGCATATACGTCTGATCCACGTGTATTTGAAGTTTCAATATACTGGATAGATATAGAATCACACTCTAGTTGCCTGGAGATGATACTGATAATGACCATGGCATCATCAGTGTTGTGTTCGAGTGAAGAAAGTATGATATCTATATATTTCCAATTGACTGGTGTGAGAACCAAAATTAGATAGGGCTTACATTTGTGATTTGGCACCAAAAATGTGATTTTCGACTATATATCAAAGTTATGAATTTGAATTGATAATCAACTAATTGATTGATGGTTGTGTTGTTTGATTAATTAAATGTTGAACCATATAACCGAATTGATCAAATAGTAAATTGTATTGAAAATTGGTCGCATTTTCATGCATATACATGTACTTACATTGAACAGGTCCTAGCAAGGAGGCTAGAGCAGAAGAATAAAATTTGTTTTCCCGACAAATAGATACATGTTTACCATAATTTACTGTTTTGTTTGGATGATGATGATTTTATGAGCCGATTGGCTTTTTCTTTTTCTTTTTGAGATCAGAGGGCCTGTATGGCAATTTCGGGATTTTCCCGGTGTAGGGGAGGTTATGGCGAAATTTTTCAAAAATTTAGGGTGTTAGCCAAATTTTTGAAAAATTTGAAAAGTTCTTAAAAACTGAAAAGTTGAAGAACTTAAGCCGTAATGAAAATAATGGAAGTTGAGTTGATTTGTTAAACAACTTTCGGCTTCGTTCCTTTTCGGGGACGAAAAGTTTTAAGTGGGGGAGATTGTAATAACCAGGAAATCCGAGCCAATTTAAAATTTTTATTTTGGCAATTTTAGCGAATTTTGATTATTTAAAATAAATTATTTTAAATAATAATGACGAGAAATTCATTTTGAATAGAATTCGAACGTATATATTATATAGATCGTCGGTAGAATATAACTATTTATTTTAAATTATAAAAGGAATTGAAAATGACGCGGTAGTTCGATAATTCGATTTCAAAATTCAAATGAATGTACCGGGTGCAAAATAAACTGGATTTTAGTGAAACCAAAAATAGTTGAATCTAATAGAGAATATCTTTCTAATGAGTCCGAAAAATCAAAATTTCATAGCGGGAATCAAAAGTTATGCCCAAAAGAATTTTCAGAATAGTCGCTATGGAATTCTGGCCCTTAAAAATGGCCATTTTGCAAACGATCTCGGATTTCGATGAAACCACTTTTGTTGGATCTGTGATGTCAAGTTATTGCTAGATTCCAATTTTCATAGTTTTTCGAATCAATATGTGAGCGTGGCAAAGGAAAACGCGTTTGACCAGTTTCAGTTGATTTTAATCGACTGGAAAATGGCCATTTTTCAAACGGTCTCAGAATTTGACGAAATCAGTTTTGTTAGGACCGTATCGTCAATACGAAGCTAGAATTAATTTTTCTGGAATTTTTCGAGTTAGTATGTGACCCTGGTAATTTGAAATGTGCGTTTAAATTGAATATATAAAGAATTATACTTTAAATTCAACGGAAACTGATTCAAACAGTCGAATTGGCTTACGATACATATCCCATTGTGTTCAGAATGGGGGTATTACCCTAGGGGCAACAGTCGTTGGGTCTCGTTTCGAGGTCGAACGAAAAGTCAACTCTAAGGAATTAAATATAAAATAAAATTAAAATAAATATAACCCCCCTTCCTTTTCCCTCTTCTCTCTCCTCTTTAATAGAAAAAAACCCGAAGGAGTTCCATCGCGATCAAGACTCCGCCGCCTCCAGCCGGAGCACCGCCGCACCACCCAGATGCGCGCCTCCCCTTCTTCTTCCCCTCCCTCCGCGACCTCTCTCTCCCCCGTTGACCCCAACATGTCCATCCCCAAATCGCAAAAGACCCAAACCCATTCAGCCAAAAACCTTCACCACCGAAACCCTAGCACCGCCAGACCCCCCCGCCCCCCTCGTGCGCCGCGCGTCAGCTTCACCTCCGCCCTCCCTGGCCTGCAGCGCCACCGATGACAGCCCTTCCTCCTCCACAAACCGAAAGAAAAGTGAGTTTTTTTCTAGTGATTTACATTCAATTTAAATTCAGTTTTATTCATATGAAACCTCGTTTAATTTCAGTTTTTATTTTATATATTACATAGAAGGGAATCGTTTTTTTTTCTCTTTAAAACGATAAAGATATAATTTTTATTATATAGCTCACATTAAAAAAATATAATCTTTATGGTATGAAGAGTATTATCAAAAATAATTTTTATTGTATGAAGAGTTGTATGAGAATATAATTTTAATATGTAAAAGATTATATTTTTTTTAACATATAAAAATATGATTTTTATATTGTAGAAGTAATAAAAATATGATTTTTATATTATAGAAGTAATAAAGATATTATTTTTATATTATAAAAATAATAAAAATATGATTTTTATCATATGTGAAATATGAAAATATAATTTTTATAAAGTAGAAGTATTAAAAATATGATTTTTATATAATAAAGAATATAAAAATATTATCTTTACTTATGTAGCGAAATAAAAATCTGATTTTTATTATATATATGTTGAAACAAAAATGGGATTTTTATAGCGATGAAATAAAAATTCGATCTTTATATAAGAAGTAGAAGTAAAAATAGAATTTTTATTTATTGAATGAAATGAAATAAAAATATAATTTTTATTTGAACAGTGTGAAAAGAACTGCATTGGAATTTCGAACAGATCCAGATGGTTCAGCGGTTCAAAAGCAAAGCACGGCGGAGTGGAACCCTCTGTGAGAACTCCTCACCTTTGATTTTATTTTCTTGCTATATAAATATATACTAGGATGCAGACGGTGTTTAGTAGCACGCGACACCCGTCGTCCACAGACCATGGACAGCTTGTATGCTTGGTTGTTTGATTTTGATGTGTAGTTGATTGTGTGATGTGATGTGAAATGAAATAAAATATTTATATAGTTAAAAATATTTTATAGTTAAAAATAGAATTTTTAACGGGTATTTAAAATGAAATAAAAATAAACAAATCGGACGATTTGTTTATATACACACATTTGACTGATATTGATTGGGACGATAAATTTTACACATCGCCCAACTGCACAAATAAAATCTGTGTTTGATTGTTTGAAAACCCCACACGGGTATTAGGTTGATATATGACCTACACTAATCCCAATAGTTAGTTGTATGTCGATCGATTGATTGACAGACTGTTATAAGCGTTAAATATTTATATTTGATGCTTATACAGTGTAGAACGCACTTTGAATGATGGTTGATGATTTATTGTTGTTGTTATATACGTGTGATAGAAAATCCATATAATTAACATTATATGGTAATTGATTGGGCCTCATTCCAGTTTTGAAAAATAGAAATATTTGAAATAGAATATTTGGAGATAGAAATATATGAAGCCGTGTTGATTAGATTGACGCCATTTTGACGTGAACGATATTTATATCGATTTTATTCATTTTATAATGAATATCAAAAGTGATTTCAAAATCTGATATTTTGAAAAGAATTGAATTCGAATTGAAATTGAATAGAAATGAATTCGAATTGAAATTGAATAGAAGTGAATTCGAATTGAAATTGAATAGAAAGGAATTCGAATTGAAATTGAATTGAATTGAAAACGAACTGAAATTGAAATAAAAATCGATTTGAATTGAAATCAATTTGAAATGGATTTAAAACAAATTTATAAGGAGAAATTCAATTTTGATTTGAATTTGAAAGGAAGTTGAAATCGTTTCAAAAACGAATTTAAAACGATTTATAAATTACGTTTTAAAAAGGAAATTGACGAAATATATATTATATATATTATACATATAATATAATGGCCTGAATAGAACGCGCCGCGCCGTGGTAGTTCACGAATTTCAACCATTGACTTCGAACGGATATTACGGGAGATCCGACCGTCAGATTCTCCTAAAACCGGAACCGTTGGGTTCGTATCGAAAAGAGCTTTCTAACGAATATTGGAAATTAGAAATCTAACAGTTGGATTTGGAATTATGTCTAAATGAAATTTGGAAAAGGTCGCTGTAAGTGCAGTTCGATGGCCGTTGATGGAAATCGACTGTACGGGCCTTGATAAAATTATTAAAAATAGTAATAATTTGTGTAAAATCATAAGAAACGATTTATGAAGAATCGGGATGAAAAACACCATATTTGAAAAGATAAAAATAGTTTTTTTATCGAAATGAACTAGTTTTGAACTAGAATAATAATTTATTTATTTTTAAATAAATAAATTTGTTTTGAAATGGTTTTAAAAGAGACCAGAATTTCCAATAATCGAATTGGAATGGATTTGAATCGAAATTGTCTTCGGAATATTTCGATGTTGGATTTCGTGATTATACAGATATTGTTATGGGTATTGGAAGATATATATATTTATATCGTTATTTCCAATACGATATTTGTTGGTCGTAGAATTTGATATTAAATATAAGCCGATATATTTTCTATTCAGACCCTTGTATTTAATATCAAATGTGATTTGGGTTTGTCGTGAATGGTGCCTTCATTAACACTGTTCTGGAACCCAGTTGAGAAAAAGATTAAATCTTTTTATTTAGATTTAATGAAGTGTACCAATTAAATAATATTTAATTGGAATTGAATTGGTATTGATTTTTAGGTTTATCGTGAACAGTGTTTTATATAACACTTGTTCTTTAACCCGATAATTAATGAAATGTGACTTTTGGGTTGTCGTGAACGGTATCTTCAATAATACTGTTATTAGACCAAGAGGAGTTAAGAAAATCAGAAACTAACTGGAGATTAGTTAAGTTGAATAGTTTCTGGGGTGTTGATCAGATGTTGGTCTCGACCTTCGGGGTTAATACCTAGGGAATTGCTCACTTGCTAATTTACGGTTAGGGACTGATTAAAGTGTGATGTGATTTTTGGGGTTTATCGTGAACCGTGTTTTAAATGACACTGATTCTTTAACCCAGTCACAGATTAAAACTAAGTGGAGTTTTAATGAATCTTTAATTAGATTGAAATGATCGAGAATGGAGTATCATCAATTTTGCTCCAGGCGATAGTTAAATCTTTAATTAGATTTAAACGTGAAATGGTAATTAAATTTACCGATAACACCGCGGTGTTAGATATGAAGTAAGACCCATTTTACTTCATGGGATGAATATGTTGGGATTGGGAAATTAAAACAAACAATTACTTCGGTAAGGTTCGTTAATCCCGACTAGTTTGAATTGATATTCAAAAGTAGATTAAAGAATAAATTTAAAGGATTTATCTTTGATAAAATTAATGGGAACCTTTCCCTAAGAATGTGAAATTCAGAAACTAACTGTCGGCTAGCTAAGCAGAATGGTTTTCTGGATATTGATCTGATGTTTGTTTCGGCCTTCGGGGTTAATATTTGGGGTATTTATTTTCTTGTTAATTTACGGTTAGTGACTGATGAATTGGAATGAGGCGTATGTTGTGTTTGTGTAACACTTGTTTATTATATACGCGAGTTATTCGGAAAGACCGGGTTTATCCCATTCTGAATAACTGATACGACGAAAAGTCGAAGATGAAGACGGTGGTCGAAGACCGGAGGTCTTCACATCGTTTGGGTGATTACTGATGATCTTGACTGGGATGTACACCCAAGAGGAGGGAATCAGTTGGTGATCGTCCAGACGTACTTGGAGATCGATGGATATGCGGGATACTAGGTGCCTCCGGTTTCGTTCGGACCCAGAACGGACTTGTAAATGGACTGTGTGTCTGACATTGGATTTTAGTCTGTGTGATTGATTTCTATTAAATATATATTTGTTTGGCGGCGGAGAATTTATTCTCTTGCTGAACGCCCTTCTCTGAGAAGTACGAGCTCAGGGGTTATATACTGATGGATATCAAACTCATAGAGTGAATTGCCTGTGTGGCATGCCTAAGTGGCGATTGATCAAGGCTTCTGTTGAAAAGCAAAGTCTTGTGGTTGATGATCGAAGCACGGCCTTTGTGGCGTAGCTTTGTGTAACGTTTACTTCGCGAGTTTCACACCCGGTATGAACCAAAAACGGGAGAGGACATCAGGGAGGACATGCGTTTCTTTCTAGCTAAAAGTGGCGTCAGTGGTTTTACACGCCCTGACGAGTTTGACTTATGTGGTTGTTGCTGTTGCGAGGCGCCTCGGTTTGATCGGACGATCCGGGTCCGATGGAGTCATTTGTTGGCTCATTTGCGCCCCATAGGGCGGGGAGACGTATTGTTCAGGCATAATAATCCACTCCGTGTGGACCGACCCTGACGATCCATGGGGTAGTTGCGGTTGTTCCTGAGACATGGTAGGCTAGATTGTCTCGAATCGGTAGAGGACTATCTTTTGCCTCGGTTCATAGATGGAAATCCAATTTCCAAATACGTGACATTTGCGGTTTTGATTGTAGAGCCTAGTATGGCGACATGATATATGGTACCCATGCAGTCTATGATTGATACTTATGATTTGAAGTTGCTTTATACACTATGCACTTATAATAGTATCAAAAGATTTGTTTTGAACGTACTAAGCATGTTTGGCTATTATAAGGGAAAACCCTATCCCCCGGCTTGCGTTGCATTATGTGATAGGACCTGGGTCTTATAATAGCTTCATTGTTCTTTATTTAGCATTGTGCTGTTTGTTTTATGCACTGGTATTCTTGGGAGGAAACCCGTTCCGTGTTATACGGCGTGGTCCCTTGATTTACCTAACTTTAAAAATAAAGATTAATAACTGTTTTAGTTCTCACACCAGTCACATGACTAACCTAGAGTTTATTGTTTTAACCTAAACTCTGGGTGCCCTTATTTTGACACGGGCAGCTAGTAGTTTTGGTTTTGCAGATTTATATTCACAGGATCCTGGTTTACAGCTGGAACGATATCCGGAAAGCTTTGTATCCGTATATCTCCTTCTAGTTGTGTTTTGTATTATTTCCGCTGCGATGTATTTAAATGTAATTTAAATCTCTGTTATTTCTGTGTAATATTTATTCATTTTTACTCTGTATATTCTTGTGTTCTGATGGAGTTATTGTAATTAACAATGAAATGTTCTTCCGTTTGCGTTCTATTGTGGCTTGTTCTCGAACTATCCGCGCTTTCCTCACCGGGGAAGTTACGAGTCTTTACATTTGGTATCAGAGCTTTGGTTTACAAAGCTCAGAGAACAAGACACATTAGAACCATACGAAAGAATTCATCAGAGATTGGATTAGTAATATCCAACAAGAATGACTCGTTAGAGATAGGATCAGTAGTATCCTAGAACGAGTGTGAAGAGTAGTGTTTTTGAAATAAAAGTGAAAACAATTTTTGTTTTGAAAATTTAAATCAATTCTACGTATTTGATTATTTATTTTATATTGAATTCGGACAGTCCAGTATATAAAGATTTTGCATATACGTCTGATCCACGTGTATTTGAAGTTTCAATATACTGGATAGATATAGAATCACACTCTAGTTGCTTGGAGATAATACTGATAATGACCATGGCATCATCAGTGTTGTGTGCGAGTGACGAAAGTATGATATCTATATATTTCCAATTGACTGGTGTGAGAACCAAAATTAGATAGGGCTTACTGTTGTGATTTGGCACCAAAAATGTGATTTTTGACTATATATCAAAGTTATGAATTTGAATTTATAATCAACTAATTGATTGATGGTTGTGTTGTTTGATTATTGTTTGATTAATTAAATGTTGAACCATATAACCGAATTGATCAAATAGTAAATTATATTGAAAATTGGTCGCATTTTCTTGCATATACATGTACTTACATTGAACAGGTCCTAGCAAGAAGGCTAGAGCAGAAGAATTAAATTTGTTTGCCCGACAAATAGGTACATGTTTACCATAATTTATTGTTTTGTTTGGGTGATGATGATTTTATGAGCCGATTGGCTAGCCGCTTGGCTTTTTCTTTTTCTTTTTGAGATCAGAGGGCCTGTATGGCAGTTTCGGGATTTTCCCGGTGCTCCCGGTGCAGGGGAGGTTATGGCGAAATGTTTCAAAAATTTAGGGTTTTAGCCAAATTTTTGAAAAATTTGAAAAGTTCTTAGAAACTGAAAAGTTGAAGAACTTAAGCCGTAATGAAAATAATGGAAGTTGAGTTGATTTGTTAAACAACTTTCGGCTTCGTTCCTTTTTGGGGACGAAAAATTTTAAGTGGGGGAGATTGTAATAACCCGGAAATCCGAGCCAATTTAAAATTTTTATTTTGGCAATTTTAGCGAATTTTGATTATTTAAAATGAATTATTTTAAATAATAACGACGAGAAATTCATTTTGAATAGAATTCGAACGTATATATTATATAGATCGTCGGTAGAATATAAATATTTATTTTAAATTATAAAAGGAATTGAAAATGACGCGGTAGTTCGATAATTCGATTTCAAAATTCAAATGAATGTACTGGGTGCAAAATAAACTGGATTTTAGTGAAACCAAAAATATTTGAATCTAATAGAGAATATCTTTCCAACAAGTCCGAAAAATCAAAATTTCATAGCGGGAATAGAAAGTTATGCCCAAAAGAATTTTCAGAATAGTCGCTATGGAATTCTGGCCCTTAAAAATGGCCATTTTGCAAACGATCTCGGATTTCGACGAAACCATTTTTGTTGGATCCGTGATGTCAAGTTATTGCTAAGTTCCAATTTTCATAGTTTTTCGAATCAATATGTGAGTGTGGCAAAGGAAAACGCGCTTGACTAGTTTTAGTTGATTTTAATCGACTGGAAATTGGCCATTTTCCAAACGGTCTCAGAATTTGACGAAATCAGTTTTGTTAGGACCGTATCATCAATACGAAGCTAGAAATAATTTTTCTGAAATTTTTCGAGTTAGTATGTGACCCTGGTAATTTGAACTGTGCGTTTAAATTGAATATATAAAGAATTATACTTTAAATTCAACGGAAACTGATTCAAACTGTTGAATTGGCTTACGATACATATCACATTGTTTTCGGAATGAGGGTATTACCCTGGGGGCGACAGTCGTTGGGTCTCGTTTCGAGGTCGAACGAAAAGTCAACTCTAAGGAATTAAATATAAAATAAAATTAAAATAAATATAACCCCCCTTCCTTTTCCCTCTTCACTCTCCTCTTTAACAGGAAAAAAAAAACTGAAGGAGCTCCATCGCGATCCGGACTCCGCCGCCTCTAGGCGGAGCACCGCCGCACCACCCAGATGCGCGCCTCCCCTTCTTCTTCCCCTCCCTCCGCGACCTCTCTCTCCTCCGTTGACCCCAACCTGTCCATCCCCAAATCGCAAAAGACCCAAACCCATTCAGCCAAAACCCTTCACCACCGAAACCCTAGCACCGCCAGACCCCCCCCCCCCTCGTGCGCCGCGCGTCAGCTTCACCTCCAACCACCCTGGCCTCCAGCGCCACCGATGACAGCCCTTCCTCCTCCATAAACCGAAAGAAAAGTGAGTTTTTTTCTAGTGATTTACATTCAATTTAAATTCAATTTTATTCATATGAAACCTCGTTTAATTTCAGTTTTTATTTTATATATTACATAGAAGGGAATCAGTTTTTTTCTCTCTTTAAAACGATAAAGATATAATTTTTATTATATAGATCACATTAAAAAAAATATAATCTTTATGGTATGAAGAGTATTATAAAAATATAATCTTTATTGTATGAAGAGTTGTATGAGAATATAATTTTAATATGTAAAAGATTATATTTTTTTTAACATATAAAAATAATAAAAATATGATTTTTATATTGTAGAAGTAATAAAAATATGATTTTTATATTATAGAAGTAATAAAGATATGATTTTTATATTATAAAAATAATAAAAATATGATTTTTATCATATGTGAAATATGAAAATATAATTTTTATAAAGTAGAAGTATTAAAAATATGATTTTTATATAATAGAGAATATAAAAATATTATCTTTACTTATGTAGCGAAATAAAAATCTGATTTTTATTATATATATGTTGAAACAAAAATGGAATTTTTATAGTGATGAAATAAAAATTCGATCTTTATATAAGAAGTAGAATTAAAAATAGAATTTTTATTTATTGAATGAAATGAAATAAAAATATAATTTTTATTTGAAAGTGTGAAAAGAACTGCATTGGAATTTCGAACAGATCCAGAGGGTTCAGCAGTTCAAAAGCAAAGCACGGCGGAGTGGAACCCTCTGTGAGAACTCCTCACCTTTGATTTTATTTTCTAGTTATATAAATATATACTAGGATGCAGACGGTGTTTAGTAGCACCCAACACCCGTCGTCCACAGACCATGGACGGCTTGTATGCTTGGTTGTTTGATTTTGATGTGTAGTTGATTGTGTGATGTGATGTGAAATGAAGTAAAATGTTTATATAGTTAAAAATATTTTATAGTTAAAAATAGAATTTTTAACGGGTATTTAAAATGAAATAAAAATAAACAAATCGGACGATTTGTTTATATACACACATTTGACTGATATTGATTGGGACGATAAATTTTACACATCGCCCAACTGCACAAATAAAATCTGTGTTTGATTGTTTGAAAACCCCACACGGGTATTGGGGTGATATATGACCTACACTAATCCCAATAGTTAGTTGTATGTCGATCGATTGATTGACAGACTGTTATAAGCGTTAAATATTTATATTTGATGCTTATACAGTGTAGAACGCACTTTGGATGATGGTTGATGATTTATCATTGTTGTTATATACGTGTGGTAGAAAATCCAAATAATTTACATTATATGGTAATTGATTGGGCCTCATTCCAGTTTTGAAAAATAGAAATATTTGAAATAGAATATTTGGAAATAGAAATATATGAAGCCGTGTTGATTAGATTGACGCCATTTTGACGTGAACGATATTTATATCGATTTTATTCATTTTATAACGAATATCAAAAGTGATTTCAAAATCTGATATTTTGAAAAGAATTGAATTCGAATTGAAATTGAATAGAAATGAATTCGAATTGAAATTGAATAGAAGTGAATTCGAATTGAAATTGAATAGAAAGGAATTCGAATTGAAATTGACTTGAATTGAAAACGAACTGAAATTGAAATAAAAATCGATTTGAATTGAAATCAATTTGAAATGGATTTAAAACGAATTTATAAGGAGAAATTCAATTTTGATTTGAATTTGAAAGGAAGTTGAAATCGTTTCGAAAAAGAATTTAAAACGATTTATAAATTACGTTTTAAAAAGGAGATCGACGAAATATATATTATATATTATATTATATATATATATATATATATATGTATGTATAATGGCCTGAATAGAACGCGCCGCGCCGCGGTAGTTCGCTAATTTCGAACATTGGCTTCGAACGGATATTACGGGAGATCCGACCGTCGGATTCTCCTAAAACCGGAACCGTTGGGTTCGTATCGAAAAGAGCTTTCTAACGAATATTGGAAATTAGAAATCTAATGGTTGGATTTGGAATTATGTCCAAATCAAATTTGGAAAAGGTCGCTGTAAGTGCAGTTCGATGGCCGTTGATGGAAATCGACTGTACGGGCCTTGATAAAATTATTAAAAATAGTAATAATTTGTGTAAAATCATAAGAAATGATTTGGGAAGAATCGGGATGAAAAACTCCATATTTGAAAAGATAAAAATAGTTTTTTATCGAAATGAACTAGTTTTGAACTAGAATAATAATTTATTTATTTTTAAATAAATAAATTGGTTTTGAAATGGTTTTAAAAGAGACCAGAATTTCCAATAATCGAATTGGAATGGATTTGAATCGAAATTGTCTTCGGAATATTTCGATGTTGGATTCCATGATTATACAGATATTGTTATGGGAATTTGGAAGATATATATATTTATATCGTTATTTCCAATACGATACTTGTTGGTCGTAGAATTTGATATTGAATATAAGCCGATATATTTTCTATTTAGAGCCTTGTATTTAATATCAAATGTGATTTGGGTTTGTTGTGAATGGTGTCTTCATTAAATCTGTTCTGGAACCCAGTTGAGAAAAAGATTAAATCTTTTTATTTAGATTTCATGAAGTGTACCAATTAAATAATGTTTAATTGGAATTGAATTGGTATTGATTTTTGGGTTTATCGTGAACAGTGTTTTAAATAACACTTGTTTTTTAACCCGATAATTAATGAAATGTGATTTTTAGGTTGTCGTGAACGGTATCTTCAATAATACTGTTCTTAGACCCAGAGGAGTTAAGAAAATCAGAAACTAACTGGAGATTAGTTAAGTTGAATAGTTTCTGGGGTATTGATTTGATGTTGGTCTTGACCTTCGGGGTTAATACCTAGGGAATTGCTCACTTGCTAATTTACGGTTAGGGACTGATTAAAGTGTGATGTGATTTTTGGGGTTTATCGTGAACCGTGTTTTAAATGACACTGATTCTTTAACCCAGTCACAGATTAAAACTAAGTGGAGTTTTAATGATTCTTTAGTTAGATTGAAATGATCAAGAATGGAGTATCACCAGTTTTGCTCCAGGCGATAGCTAAATCTTTAATTATATTTAAACGTGAAATGGTAATTAAATTTACCGATAACACCGTGGTGTTAGATATGAAGTAAGACCCGTTTTACTTCATGGGATGAATATGTTGGGATTGGGAAATTAAAACAAACGATTACTTCAGTAAGGTTCGTTAATCTCGACTAGTATGAATTGATATTCGAAAGTAGATTAAAGAATAAATTTAAAGGATATATATTTGATAAAATTAATGGGAACCTTTCCCTAAGAATGTGAAATTCAGAAACTAACTGTCGGCTAGCTAAGCAGAATGGTTTTCTGGATATTGATCTGATATTGGTTTCGGCCTTCGGGGTTAATATTTGGGGAATTATTCTCTTGTTAATTTACGGTTAGTGACTGATGAATTGGAATGAGGCGTATGTTGTGTTTGTGTAACACTTGTTTATTATATACGCGAGTTATTCGGAAAGACCAGGTTTATCCCATTCAGGATAACTGATACGACGATAAGTCGAAGATGAAGACGGTTGTCGAAGACCGGAGGTCTTCACGTCGTTTGGGTGATTACTGATGATCTTGATTGGGATGTACACCCAAGAGGAGGGAATCAGTTGGTGATCGTCCAGACGCACTTGGAGATCGATGGATATGCGGGGTACTAGGTGCCTCCGGTTTCGTTTGGACCCAGAACGGACTTGTTAATGGACTGTGTGTCTGACATTGGATTTCAGTCTGTGTGATTGATTTCTATTAAGTATATATCTGTTTGGCGGCGGAGAATTTATTCTCTTGCTTAACGCCCTTCTCTGAGACATACGAGCTCAGGGGTTATATACTGATGGATATCAAACTCATAGAGTGAATTGCCTATGTGGCATGCCTAAGTGGCGAATGATCAAGGCTTCTGTTGAAAAGCAAAGTCTTGTGGTTGATGATCGAAGCACGGCCTTTGTGGCGTAGCTTTTTGTAACGTTTACTTTGCGAGTTTCACACCCGGTATGAACCAAAAACGGGAGAGGACATCAGGGAGGACATGCGTTTCTTTCTAGCTAAAAGTGGCGTCAGTGGTTTTACACACCCTGACGAGTTTGACTTATGTGGTTGTTGCTGTTGCGAGGCGCCTTAGTTTGATCGGACGATCCGGGTCCGATGGAGTCATTTGTTGGCTCATTTGCGCCCCATAGTTCGGGGAGACGTATTGTTCAGGCATAATAATCCACTCCGTGTGGACCGGCCCTGATGATCCATGGGGCAGTTGCGGCTGTTCCTGAGACATGGTAGGCTAGATTGTCTCGAATCGGTAGAGGACTATCTTTTGCCTCGGTTCATAGATGGAAATCCAATTTCCAAATACGTGACATTTGCGGTTTTGATTATAGAGCCTAGTATGGCGCATGATATATGGTACCCATGCCATCTATGATTGATACTTATGATTTGAAGTTGCTTTATACACTATGCACTTATAATAGTATCAAAAGATTTGTTTTAAACGTACTAAGCATGTTTGGCTATTATAAGGGAAAACCCTATCCCCCGGCTTGCGTTGCATTGTGTGATAGGACCTGGGTCTTATAATATCTTCATTGTTCTTTATTTAGCATTGCGCTGTTTGTTTTATGCACTGGTATTCTTGGGAGGAAACCCGTTCCGTGTTATACGGTGTGGTCCCTTGATTCACCTAACTTTAAAAATAAAGATTAATAACTGTTTTAGTTCTCACACCAGTCACATGACTGACCTGGAGTTTATTGTTTTAACCTAAACTCTGAGTGCCCTTATTTTGACACGGGCAGCTAGTAGTTTTGGTTTTGCAGATTTATATTCACAGGATCCTGGTTTACAGCTGGAACGATATCCGGAAAGCTTTGTATCCGTATATCTCCTTCTAGTTGTGTTTTGTATTATTTCCGCTGCGATATATTTAAATGTAATTTAAATCTCTGTTATTTCTGTGTAATATTTTTTCATTTTTACTCTGTATATTCTTGTGTTCTGATGGAGTTGTTGTAATTAACAATGAAACGTTCTTCCGTTTGTGTTCTGTTGTGGCTTGTTCTCGAACTATCCGTGCTTTCCTCACCGGGGAAGTTACGGGTCTTTACAAGGTAGAACTAGAAGTAAACCTTGGATTGTGAATTTTAGGCAAAAAAGATTCACTCGTTAGGTATCAAGGATCCGACGGTTCAATTTGAGGATTCTAGACTCATTCGTTTTGGATTTGAATAAGAGAAAAGCGAAGAATAAGAGGGTTTGGCTAGAAGAGAGTTTTCAAATCTGGAAGGAAATTAAAAATTATGTTTTTTTAATTTGATTGGAAGAGGAATGAAAAATAAAATGAGAGTTCTAAATTTGGGGTCGAGATTGAAAATTAAGCACAAAAATAATGCAGGAGAAAATTGAAAAGTAAACACGAAATTAAGGCGGCAAGTGACAATTATGGATAGAATTTAGAAAATAAGTGAAAATAGTGGAGAAAATAAACGCAAATGTTAAAACTTTGAATTGGAGCTAAAATCAACACTAGATATGTCAACAATGAGTGTTCCACTATTGCATATAATTGCGTTCTAATGGAATCAAATAAAAACAAGTCTATTAAAATACCAATTGAACCTCCTATGATGTCTAAAACAAGCAAATATTGTAACAACACATATTTTTGGAACCAATTAAAAATTTATGTTTAATTGATTTTAACGGAAATTAATTATTTTATACGATTTATTTTGAGTATAAATGACGAAAAATTTATTTAAAGCGACGTCAGAACGTATAAATTTATTTTAATCATAAAACGAGCTTGAAATGGCGTGGTAGTTTGAAAATTCAACTTTAAGTTTCAAATGAATGTACAAAATTCAATATAAATCAAAATTTGATGAAAGAAGAAACGTTAGAATCTATTTAACTATATCATTATAACAAATGTGAAGATTTTAGATTTTGTTTTATAGATTGTAAGTTATGTCTAGTTTAAATTTAAAACAGTCGCTATAGAATTTATTTTTATCTTAATATATATATATATATATAGCCCTTAAAAAAAGCCATTTTGCAAATGACCTTCGTTTTCGACGAAACCAATTTTGTTAGACCCGGAACGTCAGATTATTGTCAGGTTTAAAGTTTCATATCATTTGGAATCAGTATGTAAGCATTGTAAATTTAAATGCGTTTTGTAAGTTTAGTTGAATTTAATAAGCTAGTTAAATTGCCATTTTTCAAACTTTCTCCAAATTCAACCAAATTAATTTTGTTAGGACCGTATCGTCAAAACATAGCTAGATTTCAAATTTCATAGTTTTTGGAGTTAGTATATGGCCCCGGTAAATTAAAATGTACGTTCAAATTCAATATGTAACATTATATTAATTTATATTTAAGTTTTACCAAAAACTTATCGAAATGATCGAATTGGCTTATGGAACATATTCCATTGCGTCCGTAATGTGGGTATTTAGTTAGAAACGGCAGTCGTTGGGATTTGATTGGAGTTCGAATGCAAAATCTCACTTTTACGAATTAAATAATATATATATAACCTTAAAGACATTAAAACCCTAATCCTACTTCATAACGCAATAAGGAATGAACAGCCAAAATCGTCCCAATTTCAACCCTAACTTCTCCCAATCCAATGAATGATTTAGCAAATTCATAAAACTAAAATTGAAGAGCATATCGTAATCAAGAGTTTCACGAGTTAAGATGGAATTTTGTTTCACGGATTGCTCTATTTTTACACTCAAAGGAGCATTATTCATGGTCGTTTCTGGCGACGGTGGAGCCACCGAGCTCGACGCTGATGGTGGTGCGGTGGCGGTTCGTGTAGGTAGGTCTGATGTGGGCCTGGCGGCTTGAGGCGATGAGCGACAATGGAGTTCCTGGCGAGGTCGATTTTGAACGATGGCCTAAAGGTTACGGGGATGATGAGGTTAATTAAAACCTTAATTAAGTTAATTACTATTATAATTAATTAATGTAATTAAATATTTGAATGCTGATAACTTAACGGAATCAGAATTCAGTGAAACGACTTGCGTTGGAATCGTGGATTCGAGCTCTACAACATGGAACTGACTAGAATGGAAACAGAGCAAGTTGAATTTTGAGATAAATTAAATGTTTGTTTAATTTAGTTTAAAAGTAAAATCCTCAAATAAAGACTAATGGAGTGGAAATCAAAGTGAGAACTCTCTCACTCAAAATACTTGTACAGTTATTTATTTTATAACAGAATATATCGATTGCCAATGTTGATTTTTATTGGTTATAATTATCATAAACTGTTGTACGGTATATATTAGCTCACCTCACTGTTGTTTGAAAACCCATGGATGAATTGATTGACTCTATTATGTTTTTTTGTGATGTTGAAATGTTTAACATATGAAAAATAATGTTAATATTATTGCGGTAGTTGAAATTGGATACAAATATCCATTTATAATTTGAACAGTGAAAATGGGTTAGCTAGAAAAATAATTCGAATCGAATATGAATTAGTTAAATTTATTAACCAGTGATTAATTTGAATTTATTGTTATTGGTTGAAAACCCCACATGGGTCTTGGGATGATATTTGACTCACACATCCCCCTTGTGTGAAATCGTTGTTAATCGATTGATTGACAGATTTATATAAGCGTCAATTACTTGATTGAAGCTTATATAAAAATAAAATGCACACTAGATATTGCTTTGGATGTTGGCAGTTGTCTACGACTATTGTTAATCCATATAAATTTATTTATATGGATATTGGTTGAGATTTTATTCCAATCTGGAATAAATATGAATATTTTTGAATATAATATTCGGTGAAGATTAGAAGTTTGATTTTGATGTACGATTTTGGATGGACACGAATATATATATAAAAATATGAAGTCGAGTTAAGTATATAAACGCTATTTTAACTCGAACGGATTTTATAACGATTTTATTCATTTTTATAATGAATATTGAGAAGACTGAATTTCAAAATCTGGCATTTTGAAAAGATTATCATTTTGAGATTATAAGAAAATGGGATGTTCATTTTTAATTTAAAATTGAATTGGAACATGAAATCATTTTTAAATTAATTTAAAATGTCTTATAAAGAAGGTTTTAAATGGAAATCGACGATATATGTATTATATATTTTATATGGCTTGAATAGAACGTGCCATGCAGCTTCCGTTCACGAATTTCAACCATTGACTTCAAATTGATGTAACGTGAGATCCGACCGTCAGATTCTCCTAGAACAAGAACCCATGGGTTCGCTTCGAAGATATCTTTCAAATGAATATATGATATTTAAATTTGAACGGTTAGATTTTAAAATATATCCTAATCAATTTTGGAAAACGTCGGTATGGATTCAGTTCGGTGGCCGATACCGGAAACCGACTGTAAGGGTCTTAATAAAATTGTTAAACACATGAATAAATTATGTTAAATCATAATAAATGATTTGGAAAAGATTTTGGATTTAATATTCCAAATTTTAGAAAGACAAAAGATATTTTTATTCGAATGAACTAGTTAACAACTAGAATAAAGAACTAAAAGAAATTATAATGGTTTTAATATAGCCAGAATTTTCCAACATATGAACTGGAATGGATTTGAATGAGGATTATCTTCGGATATTTCGATATTGGATTCCATGATTATATAGATATTTTTGTTGAAATTTGGAAGATATTGATATCGTTATTCCAAAACGATATCTATTAATTTCAGAATTTGGTACTGAATATAAGCTGACATGATTTCCATTTAAGACCTTATAATTAGTATCAAATTGGATTTTGAGTTCGTTGTGAATGGTATCTTAAATAATAATGTTCTTAAACGCACAAGTGAAAGGGATAAATATTGTAAATAATATTTAGAGAAGTTTTCCAGTTTATTTAATTAAACTGGAATTGAATGGAATTCGATTTAATAACAATCGAAATGAGCTTCTGTGAAGGAAGGCACTTACTATTTATGGAATTTAAAAGGCTTTGCCATTATTCCACTTATAGTATTAGTCCGACACAAAAATTTATAGCGATTATAAATTATTCAAATTTCCGTGAAGACTCCATATTAAATGGAAGAGGATTTTGGGTGTACTGTAAACAGTGTTTTTACATAACATTTGTTCTTTAACCCAAGTAAAAACAAGATTAATTTCCAAAGGTTGAATAATCATCAAATAATGATTTTTGAAGATTAAATCTAAACTAGAGTTTTAATGAATCTTTAATTAGATTGAGATGTGAATAAGGTAATTAAATTTACCGAATTTAAGGAATGTTCTAGATGGAATACCCTCTCCCCCTCCCCCTCAAGTTTTACTCCATGTGATAGTTAAATCTTTAATTAGATTTGAAATGTTAAATAGTAATTAAATTTACCAATAATACAATGGGTGATAAATATGGAGTACCACCAGTTTTACTCCATGGGATGAATGAGTTGGGATTGGGGTAATTAAATAAAAGATTACTTTGGTAAGGCTCGTCAATCCCGACTAGTTGATAAACATTAATTTGGTTTAAGTTGTGAAAAGACATAATAAAATCTTTTGAAATGATATCCAAAGGTAGATTAAACAATAAGTTTAAAAGAATTTATCTTTTATAAAATTAATGGTAACCTTTCCCTAAAGATGTGAATATTTGAATAAAAGATTATTTTAGATTGGAATGAGATGTGTGCTAACTTTGTGTATTTATCACGTGATTATAAAGATACGCCAGTATTCGGAAAGATCGGGTTTAACCCATTCTGAATGACTGTTACGACGAATAAAAGTCAAAGATATGAAGATGGTGGTTGAAGACCGGAGATCTTCACATCGTTGGGATGATTTCTTATGTCCCGACTAGGGGTGTACACCCAAGACGAGGTAATAAGTGGTGATCGTCCAGACGTACTTGGAGATCGACCGGATATGCGAGGACTTCTCTCCCGTATTGGGCATATGGGATGAGGAATAAGGTGCCGCAAGTTTCGTTCAGACCAAGAATGGACTTGTGAATGGATTATGTCTGACATTGTATTTCATTTTGTATTGATTGATTTCTATTAAATATGTATCTATTTGGTGACGAAGAATTTATTCTCTTGCTTAACACCCTTCTCTGATACGTATGAGCTTAGAGGTTATATATTGATAGATATCAATTGTATGGCATGAATTGTCAATGTGGCATGCTAAGATGCAAATGATCAAGGATTTTTGTTGAAAGGCAGAGCCTTATGGTAGATGATACAAGCACGGCTTTAAGTATCATAGCTTTGTGTATTGCATTAATTCGCGAGCCTCACACCCCGGTATGAGTCAAAAAAGGAATAAGGGATGCATGGAGTGCATACGTTAATTCGTGAGCCTCACACCTTGGATATCGAGCCTACTAAAAGGCTCAGTGATAGGTATTATAGGACTGGGAAACGTATTGTTCAGGAATAACTAATCTTCAAAAGTAAGAGAGGACCAACCCTACAGGATTCAAGGGTCACGTGTGTTGATCCTAAACATCTCGCTAGATATGGCCCGAAACCGGTGAGGAGTACATCCCTTGCCTTGACTCATGATGGAAATCCAATTTCCAATACGCGACTTTTCACTTTTAGTTATAAACCTATATGACGACATAATATATGGTACCTATGTCGTCTATGATTGATACATTTATATTTGAATTTGTGTTTGACAGTATGCAATTATAGTAATATGGAGATATTTGTTTTAAATGTATCAAGCATGTTTGGCTATTTTAAGGTCAAACTCAATCCTTTGGCTTGCGTTGCATTGTGTGATGGGGCCTAAGTCTTATAATGGCGTCATTTTTCTAAAAACCATTGCATTGTTTATAAATTATTTTATTTCAGAGTATTCATGGGGGTAAACTTGTAACAGCCCGCACCTCCGTTCGCGCAAGATATTGTCCCCAACTTAGCCACCGTATAGGTGTGGGGTTTTGTTCCTCAAAAGGCCTCGGCGGTAGTAAGAGATGGGCTTTACTATATAAGTACCCACTTCACACAGGCTTCCACGATGTGGGACTTAGGGGTGTTACATTCTCCCCTCCTACAGAGCCCAACGTCCCTGTTGGCTCACAAACACCTCGCCCAGGCGCTGTGGTCCACACAGGAGCCACAATTCCGGCTGGGTATTGGCTCTGATACCACTGTAACAGCCTGCATCTCCGTTCGCACAAGATATTGTCCCCAACTTAGCCACCGTATAGGTGTGGGGTTTTGTTCCTCAAAAGGCCTCGGTTAGTAAGAGATGGGCTTTACTATATAAGTACCCACTTCACACAAGCTTCCATGATGTGGGACTTAGGGGTGTTACAAAACTCATTCCGTGTTATACGACATGGTCCCATGATTTACCTTATTTTTAAAAGTAAAGTTTAACAATTGTTTTAGCTCTCACACCAATCCCATGATTGAGTCAAAGTTTATTTTTTCCACCTAAACTCTGGGTGCCCATATTTTCGAAACGGGCAATTAGTAGTTTCGGTTTTGCAGATTCTTTATTTTCACAGGATCCTGGTTTATAGCTAGAGCTATATTTGAAAAACTTTATATCCGTGTATTTCTTTCAGCGGTGGTAGTTGATGTATTCCCGCTGTGCATAGTATTTATACACTTTAATTCTTGCTGCTATGTATTATATTCTGTGATAATTGTATTTTTCCATAGTATTACATTTATTTTTGCTTTGGTATTCTTGTACTCTGATGCAATTGTTGTAATAGCAATGAAATATTCTATGGTTTAGCGTTTCGATGCATCGTGTTCTCATACAATCCAGGCTTTTCCATCTCTTCGGAGATCGGGGGATTTCGTAGCATGACAGTTTGGTATCAGAGCTTTGTTGTACAAAGCTCGAGAACAAGACACATTAGAACCAAACGAAATAACTCATCAGAGGTAGGGTTAGTAATATCCTATTAAATAATAACTCATTAGAGATAGGATCAGTAGTATCCTAGAACGAGTAACTCATTAGAGTTGGGGTTAGTAACGCCCTAAAATGAGTTGGAAGAGTATATATAGAAAATATTAATATTTTTTATTTATAAAAATGAATTTGATTATGAAAGATTATATTTTATAATATGATTTTGAGTATTTTATTTTGATGTCGAAGTCGGACTATCGAGTATAAAAAGATTTTGCATATACGCCTTGCAAATGTATATCTAAAGTCTCGAATGTACTGGAATAATATAGGATAACATTCTAGTCGCTTAAGCATGATTCTGGTGATAGCTCGAGCATCATCAGTATTTATTTTCGAGTTTCTAAAGTGGGATGAATATATAATTCCGATTTAAACATCGAATTGTACTTAAATTAATTTAAGTAAGTATTTGGAAATGATTTGAGCTTTAAATTTAACTAAAACGAGTTAAATAGATTGAAAATATACAAGTAAATCAAACGAATTAAAAATTTAACTTAAGAGAAGTTAAATAAAATTGGAATAAAACCAATATGAGTATAGAAGATAAATTGAACCAAATAATATCTAATGTTGAATTGATTTGAAATTAGTTGCAATTTGATATATATACATATATTTGCTAAGCAGGGTATTGATTAGATGCTGAGCAGAGAAATAAATTACGTGCCCGACAAACAGGTGCACCTTAAGGAGTTGGTTGCGCAATTTTATTACTATTTTAAACTACTGTGAACGATTTGGATGCGTTGTGATCATTGCTCTGTGTTAAATCAAAAGTACGCCATAGAATAGTAACCAATAAATTATGAACTACACCGCATAATATACTACTAAAGACAGCATAGTATATCATACTCTATGTAAGCATTTGGCGCTTATATGACGAGGTTTGGATTACCATATGAGCAAGATGCTTGTATGGTGAGGACTGAATTATAGGCTGAACCGAGGAATGATTATGGATTTCATAACATATAATGGTAAATTGCAGGATTAAATAATAAACCCTACACAGGTTGGGAGATAAAAAAAATACACTTGTCTCTTTCGTTTTAATTACTGTGCATGGGTATGCTGGGGGAGAAGGGCATATAAATCATAACGGGTGTGCACAATTCTTTAGTATGCGATATATTGATCTATTGGGTGCTTAATATGGCCTAGTAAATTTTCTAGATCAACCCGTACAAAGGAGGTTATGGTGAAATTTTTCAGAAATTTAGGGTGTTAGCCAAATTTCAGAGAAAATAGGAAGTTCTTAGAAACTGAAAAGTTGAAGAACTGAAGCCAGAATGAAAGTTGAATTGGTTAGTTAAACAACTTTTAGCTCCATTCTTTTTTGGGGAAGAAAAAGTCTTAAGTTGGGGAGGTTGTAACAACCTGTATTTTTGGAACCAATTTAAAATTTATTTTTAATTGATTTTAATGAAAATTAAATATTTTACACGATTTATTTTGAGAATAAATGACAAAAAATTTATTTAAAGCGAAGTTAGGACGTATAAATTTATTTTAATTATAAAACGAGCTTGAAATGGCACGGCAGTTTGAAAATTTAATTTTAAAGTTCAAACGAATGTACAAAATTCAATATAAATCAAAATTTGGTGAAATAAGAAACGTTAGAATCTATTTAACTATATCTTTCTAGGGAATGTGAAAATTTTAGATTTCATTTAATAAATTGTAAGTTATGTCCAGTTTAAAATTTAAAATAGTCGCTATAGAATTTATTTATATTTTAATATATATATATATCCCTTAAAAATAGCCATTTTGCAAACGACCTCCATTTTCGACGAAACCAACTTTGTTGGATTTGGAACATCAAGTTATTGTCAAGTTTAAAATCTCAAATCATTTGGAATCAGTATGTAAGCGTAGTAAATTTAAACGCGTTTTTAAGTGAAGTTGAATATAATAAGCTAGTTAACATGGAATTTTTCAAACGGTCTCCAATTTCGATGAAATTAATTCTTTTAGGATCGTATCATCAAAACATAGCTAGATTTCAAATTTCATAAATTTTGGAGTTAGTATGTGGCCCCGGTAAATTAAAATGTACGTTTAAATTCAATATGTAACATTATATTAATTTATATTTTAATTTTAACAAAAACTGATTGAAATAATCTAATTGGCTTATGAAACATATCTCGTTGCGTCCGAAATGGGGTTATTTAGTTAGGAACGGTAGTCATTGGGATTCGTTTGGAATTCGAATGCAAAATCCCGCTTTTACGAATTAAATAATATATATATACACACACACACACATATATATATAACCTTAAAGACATTATTACCCTAATCCTCCTTCATAACATACCCACCACTTAGGAATGAACAACCGTAATCGTCCCAATTTCAAACCCTAAATTCTCCCAATCCAGTAAATGATTTCAGAAATTCATAAAAGGAAAATTGAAGAGCATATCGTAGTCTAGAGTTTCAACGGTTAAGGTGGAATTACGTTTCACAGATTTGTTGAGTCCCGTATTTTTAATGGTCAAATAATTTATTTATTTAATTATTTAAATAATTATTTGGTAATTTTAAATGACTTAATTGAATTATATTGAATAATTAATTAATATAATAATATATTTAATTTCGTAATAATCAAAAATAGTAGAGTTGGCAATATTGTATGAATTGGATAGTATAAGAGATTTGTTTAGGTTTAGATTCGAATTTCAAACGAATCTATTTAATAAACGACGTTAGAACATATAATTTATATATAATTATAATCGAGCTCGTAATGGCGCGGTAGTTCGTAATATTGAGTTTTGAACTTCAATTGAATATACAGAATCCGTTTAAGTCGGATTTCTATGAAATAAGAAACGTTCGGATTTGGTGACCAATATTTTTCTAATAGAAGAGAAAAATCGATATTTCGTCTTGTAGATTGTGAGTTATGTCCAAAACAAATTTTCAAAAAGTCGCTATGGAATTCGTTTATAGTTTATAACGATTTATTTATATAATAAAAGGATTTTTATTACATATTGAATATCGATTAATTTGAAAATGAAAATATCGAGTTATAAATCCAAATATGTTTATTTTGGAGCCATATTATATTCTATGTTAATATATACGATAATATTAGTTTATTAATATTAAATTAAGTTGTGTTTAAAATATATTAATATTTAAATGGTTTATTTAGAGCCTTAAAAATAGCCATTTTATTGTTTTAGACAAAATTGATTTTGTTGGATCCAGAATATTAAATTATTGATAAAATTCAAATTTCATGATTTTTGGAGTCAGTATGTGGCCTTACGCAATTTTAATGTGGAAAAAAACAGTCAATAATTTGACTTTAAAAATACGTTGTGTGAGCAAACAGACTCGGAATTCGACGAAACAAGTTTCGTTGGGTCTGTAATATCAAAATATAGTTATGAGTCCTTTTTCATCAAAATTGGGTATTGTATGTGATCACATGGATTTTTAATCGATGAATACAATTAGCGATATGATATAAGATAATAAATTAATATAGTAAGCTTATCCTATAAGCCAACCAAACCCTATATATCCCTTACCGTTTACAAACCCTTATTACCTTCCTTTGATAGTCAACACAAAATCACGCGGCCGCTTATTTTATGTAAACGTGAATAAAATCATCTTCAATAAATTCTAACAAATCAAACAAATTCTCATAATTCACAATATATGTATATTTGAGATCACGACGAGATTTTCTTCACGGTGTTATGAATTTTCGAACCTTCGAAGCAAATTTCGTTCGCTGCTTTGCTAGTGTCGTGAGGTAGGGTTTAACAGTTTGGTGAAATTGAGGGTGTTATAGCTTGTTTCGAGTTTAGATTTGCATTGAGGATGGAGAATAGCTGCATTTGTGAAAATTTGGAGTGACATTGAGAAAAAAGTGTCGCTCTTGGTAATAAAGGTACGCTGGTTGCCTAAGAACGGAAAACTCTATGGTGGTGCGATGGAAGGTTAAGCATATGGGTAGAAAGAGGGTCCGGTGAGAAGAAGAGTGGTATAATTCACTCGGTTATTCATGGAGTAAAAAGGGATGTACAAATCGTTCATGTCAGCTTGTTATTGGGAGCTGCGGATTTATGGAAACCGCGGGGAAGAAAGAAGATGTCGAGTTTCATATGTATGTTATAGGTAGAAGGAGATTTCGAGGTGATGGAGATTCGTTATAGGTTGAGGTGGAACAGTTGAGGGATGAAAGAGGTAGAGTTTTTTTTTTGATCGGCCATTGTTTCCGGGAGGCCGCGGTTTTATATATGAAGGAGAAAATGTAATTAAGGTAAAATGGGTGATTAATCAAGTTAATGGTAATTAATAATAATAATAATAATAAAATTAGTTAATTATTATATGTTTGTATTAAATCATTTAAATCTTGTAACGATAGTAACTTTGTCATACGTTATCAGAATTCAGCGAAACTAGATCCGTTGGGATCGTATGGACGAAGGATACATAATGGAACTGGTTTGGAGCCATTTGGATCTCATCACAAATTATGGCAGATTCAAACGTCCGATTCGAATTATCGACTGTAAATCGTTATTCAACGATAAATGTTCAAAGTGAGTAAACTCGTTAACTCTGCCCAGTTTATGTTTTTATAACATATTTTTAGAATTGATAAATGATGCTTGATTGTTGTGTGTTGATTGTCTAGATGAACTGCTAATTAATTGGTTAAGATTATAGATCTAGTTATACATATATCGTTAATTAAATATTGATTTTGTTTATCAGATATTTCATATTGCAATGAAATTGATGTTTTTTAACATCTGTGGATGAAAGGAAACAGGTTGGAGGGAACCACCTGGATTCCTCAATATTTATAATATTGTTTTTCATATATTGTGATATATGATGTGAAATATAATCCATGATTGATTTTAATGTATTTGGATGACACTGGTCTTTTTATATGGTATTTTAAATACCATAAGTAATACTAGAATGTAAAAAGGGAATTTTCAAATTGTATATTGAAATAAAATATTTATATAAAATCGAAGGATTTTATAGAAAAGGAAAATTTGAAGTGGATATTGAATTTAATAAATTTTATAAAATCAATGGATTTTATAAAAGGAATTATTTGGAAATTAAAATAAGATACTTCTGTAGAAAGTTATCGATAGTTATATGGAATGGAAATGATTTGTTTCAAAATTAATAGAATTAAATAAAGGGAATTACGAGTTATAAAAGAATTATGAGAAGGTGGATTTAAAGTAGATATTAATATAAATATGTTTTAACAGATAGATTGAAAAGAATAATTTATAAACGACATTTATAAATTAAGTAGAATATTTATCATTGGATAAATAAATAAAATATAAGTATGAATTTATATAGAGAAGTAAAAAATCGGTTTTTACACCAATATTTGAAATTGAATGTGAACGTAGCTGTTATATAGGGAATTATCAATGAGATTATAGGTGATTAAAAATAAAAATAAGGTTTTGTATAAATAATTCTATAAATAGATATTAAATAGGATTTAGAAATGGATATTATTTTTAAATACGAAATCAAACTGAATTGATTATATAAAAGAAATATTATTCACATTCAATGTGAATAATGGATTAAAGTAAATATTTTGCAAATAAAAACAATTATAAAGGAAATTGGGTTTTGAAATAAGAATTTAAAATGGGAATTTGAATAGGATAGATAATTGTGTTAAAATAAAATAGTGGATTCTATTCGGGAAAAATAGATCAGTTGTGGATTTTTAAAATGACTCGATAAACGGAATTTGAACCTATAATAATATTTATAAATTGAAATTGAGTTTCGATTTGATAGAACAAGTCCAGAATTCTGTAAAGAAATAATATTCATGTTTTAAAGTGAATAATGATATAAAAGTAAACATTTTGCAGACATAAATGGAGTTAAGGAAATTAGAAACTAACTGGAGATTGGTTAAGTTGAATGGCTTCATGGGTATTGATCTGATGTTGGTTTCGACCTTTGGGTTAATACGTAGGGAGTTGTTATCTTACTAGTTTACAGTTAGAGACTGATAGATGTGGGAGGATAGTGATGCGGGAATAAAAAATGGAAATGTTTTCCGATGTTAATAACATATATTTTCTAAATTTAGAAAATAAAAATTTATGAATATATGGAAACGGGAAATGGGGAAATGAATAAATCAATAATAACTTAATTTAAAGGGGAAAATGTTGATTGATGATTGATCGATAAAATTTTCATTTGGAAATAAGATTGATGTATGTATAGATGTTTTCCTTTGATAGTTAAATAACCGAATATCAAAGTTTTTGACTATTTTTCCGTCGTCAATACAGATAGACTGAAATCAGATTTATTATCTGAAAACCACTCCATATAGGCATTAGCATTGCGAATTAAATATGATGAAGATAAATGAAGACGGATTTTATGCAAGGGCTGTTCTGGAAAATACTAGGTAGAAATTGTCTAAGATGGGTTTACAGAATAGTGCCTTCGGTTTGTCCAGTCCCAGGACAACTTGTATGGAAGAATGTCTGATGGAGTATATCTAATAGATCGCGTAAGTTGATCTCTTCAAATGTATTTACGTTTGGTAGCGGAGGAATTCGTTTCTCTTAGCTTTATACCTGTGGTATTTTTGGAGGAATCAATTTGTGACTTGGCGGGTATGATTATGTGACATTCAAAGTAAATAAAAGTGTGATCTGTACGTTATGGCCTCAATCCTCACAACGAAGAAATGGTATAAAATCGGTTACGTCGCATGGCTAAGTGGGTAGGTGCCAATTAGGGTGTATTATCACCTAATGTAGAGAAATTTCATTTACTTCTTTAATATATTTCGATTGTGTCCCTTTCGAGAAACGGTTGCTGATCCCAACCGTTAGTGATAATACATTCGGTACACTCAAGCGAAATGAGTGACCGGTCATGTTTAGCCTGGATTGCAAGATGTTCTTGTTGAACCCGGCACTACTACAAAACAGGTTTATTGCTTCGCCTCATTTGCTTCGGTTATTCTTATAACAGAAGCAAATAGTATCATTTGCTTCTGCTCTGTTAACAACAGAAGCAAATGCAGCGAAGAAAATGGTATTACTTGCTTCGGTTATACCAATAACCAAAGCAAATAGTATAATTGCTTCTGTTGTACCAAAAACCGAAGCAAATTGTGTTATTTGCATCGGTTGCTTAGAAACTGAAGCAAATGCGCTGAAGCGAAAAATGTATTAGCATCAATTCCATAAGAACAGAAGCAACTGCACTGAAGCAACATCGAATTATTTTACTAAAGCAAATGCAAATATCAATAATCATAGACAACCTTACATATGTCATTATTTATAAATTATCATAACGAATGGTTGTTTATAAATAATTTATAGTTATAGATTATAATAAATAATCAATAATTATATTTTATATTTAATAATTTATTGTAGTTAATTACTAATATTTAGTAGACCATTGTTAACATTTATTAATTTCATTTAGTAACTAATAAATGAATTAATAATTCATACTAAATAATTAACAAATAATATTTAATATTGAATGTTTAATATTTAGTATTACATTAATTAGTATTATTTAATAATTAAGAAGTAATATCTAATAATTAATTTTCGATAATTTTGATTTAAAAATTACTATTAAATAATTAATTATTAATAATTATGTATAATTAAGACTAATATTTAGCAATTAATGTTATAATTTAATACTTACGAATAATCATATGCAACCTACATAAGTCATTATTCATAATTTATTATCATAAGCAACCTCACACATGTCATTATTCATAATTTATTATAATAAATTACTATCAATAAATAATTTATAACTATTAATTATTCTCAATAGTCAATAATTATATTTAATAACTTGTTGTAGTTAATTACTAATATTTATTAAAATATAATTAATAACTTATTGTAGTTAATTACGAATATTTAATATGTTAATTAATTAAAAATAAATATTCAATAATTAATGTTTAACATTTTATATATAATTAGTAAGTTTAATAATTAAGAAGTAGTATTTAATATTTAATAATTACCTTTTAGTAATTACTAATAAACAATAAGTTTTTAATATTATATCACTACTAGAGAAAGTGCTGATATCTGACATAGATTAGCGACGTCAAAGCGACACGACGTCGGTGCAGCATCGCTAAATTTAATTTGGTTAGTAATACATCGCAAATGCATCACTAACTAGCTACGCATTAGCGATGCCATGAATATTATGACATTTTTAATTTGGAGTTGTAAATGCATTGGAAATTGCCTACGCATTTGCAATGCCAAGTAAATTTAGCGATGTTATAATGACCAATATACATTTTGATTTTCATTTTTTGTTGGCACCATAAAGCCACAAGGAACTATCTATGTTCTGGTGATGCCATGAACTTTGGTAATCCTTGCCCTGGCTTACTTTCCCTATGACCCATCCAGATATGTAAATCCAACGTTCAAATTTACCGATCCGCTCCCATTTTATTTTATCTACTTCAACATTCTTTAGAGCGTTGTCGCATCTCTTTATCTTTTCTCGCTTCCTTCCCCAAATTGAAAATGAGAAAATCCCTAATCTATTATAGCAAAGAACCCAAAAGACTAAAAAAATTTCCGTTTGGAAATACTGGGTGTTGACGCCCATGCTACGGCTGCCGCGGTCAACTGACGATGAATGGAAAGTATATCTCTAAGATCTGGATCTGCAAATTGAATGCTCGGCACCAATATTGCTTTAGACATACGTTTTATTTTTTAATTTTTCTTTTAATGCAGCATGTCCCAGCACGAGCGAATTCTTCTTTTGACATATCTTCCGGCCTCATGTTTCTGGAGGTATAGGTTCACTTCTATATGGGTTTTCCTCTGCTCTTAGGTCTTTGAGACAATATATGGAGTGATGATGGATCTGAAAGTTGTCTCAAGGAGATCCTTTTGCTTTTAAGGTACATATATAAACGACTGTGGTCATGCAAACAAAAATCATCATTCTTTATATACTAATTTGAATATGTTGATATCATATGCTGAGGAAGGAAAGAAGGTCCCTATTATATGGGTACTATGCACAATCGAAAATGATTTGAATAATAATGTGTGTTTTCATGCATTTGTGCAGATGTAGAACAACTTCAATAATAATATATCCTTGTTGAAATCATAAGTCATGGCATATAAATTATCATGCGTCTATAAAGGTTTGAATCTTGCAATTAATTTTCAATTTTTTCATGATGTTATGCATAACAGGTACATGAGTTTTTGTATATATATAGCTATTTATGATATATTTTCTAGCAGTTTTGCAGATGTTTGATATGCTAATAATGGGTTAGGTGTAAAGTTTGCTTTGTTGCTATTTCCCTGGCATTTTTGTACAAACCTTGCTTCAGTTTTGTTAGAAAAATCAAAGTAGAACCACCACTATATCTTCACCTGTGACTTTAAAAGAATGTGATAATTCTCTCTCCATTAATAAAAACAAATCCATGCATTCCAACTCATTAAAAGTGGTTTGCATAGACATTCCGTTATCATGCCAAACTATGTATTGGGAATGCGTAGAGATTCATAACTTTATAATTATGTGCAACTATTGTTTGATGAATTGCCTAAAAGAAATGTAATTTCTTGGACGTCTTGCATTACTTCACACATAAGAGTTGGAGAGCGACGTTCACAAGAAATAAACTATAGAAATAAATAACCTGATAGGATATAATGGTGGTACTTCATACTAAAAAGTAAACATTGATCACAAATAGATTAAGCAAATAAACATAAGTTTTGGGACTATTATATAACGGTGGTACTTCAGCAATTTTTTTTGTATGTATACAATTTCGGGTAAAATATATACTTAAGTTAATAGTTCTATAAATAATTTGACAATGTTGGTCTCCATCCCACTATATAATTGTTTACTGAATATAATTGAAGATTCTTTGACTACGCTTGAATGTCTGAACATGAAACAATCGAATGCTTAGTTGTGATTCTGTGGGTTTCTTTATTTGTTTATTTCATTATTTTAATCAAACCATTTTATTTTGTATGTATGCTACCTTGCCTACCTTTGAACATGCTAGACCATTGTTTGTACAAGACTACACAAAGTTAAGATCTTGCTGAGTTCGTCCTTCCTTAAATTGCATGAACCATTGTGCTTGCCTTTATGTATATGTGTACACTGAATTTTGGGCCACAACGTGTAAGTTTTGATTTTGTACATGTGCATTACAATAAGTACTGGGATATTTTTATGTCCACTGGAGCATTATTTTGAGTATTTTGCAATATTCTGCATGAATATGTATTCATTTACAGTTGAAGTTTTGGATTTGGTTGAAATAGATGCGAAATCAGATATCGAATGTTTTTTGGATTTACTTATTTTATACTTTTATTTACGTTCACTTTACATAAAATGTGTTGTTTATTATCCGCAAAGTTGATGCATGGTTTCTTCTGCTTAATGTTATATCATATAGTACTCCAATTTTGTAATGGTTAGCTTTCAGTAGAATGTATCATCATTGTGTAGTTTGTTTTTTGTGCTTTCTATTCTGACTTTAAATGTTGTGCTTTCTATTTTGACTTTAAATGAAGTTTGATGCTGTTTCAGGTTTTAATTAAAACCTATGGCAGTTTTTTCTGCTTCAGACACTCTTTTGCTTCAGTTGTTTGGAGCAACTAAAGCAAAATATTGGCCATTTGCTTCCTCCGTAGAATCGAAGCAACAGGTATAGACCTATTGCATCGTCTGCATTTGCTTCGGTAATTGAACTGAAGCAACAGGAGGTCAATAACTGAAGCAAAAAAATATTATTTGCTTCGGTTGTTTGTCCGAAGCAACAAATTTTGGTCTGCTACAGTTGCTTCGGTTCCAGAACAGAAGCAACAGGGGGTAAATAACCGAAGCAACAGACCTGTTTTGTAGTAGTGTGGTGTATTCCTTCCTAGAGATACACTGTCGGAAGGTGGTCTCATACCTTGCCAGTCGGAATCCATTACCTAATAAGCACCCATGGTTTTTGATTTTATATGGAATGTGAGATGAAAGCGTTACACTAGATTGCAATCTATTTGATTTAGACATTAGTATAATATCAGATGAGTTGTGATACTAAGAATATTTTGAGTAGTCGTAAGGTAAAAACCATCCGTGTTTATGTGTGGACCGGTTTTACAATTTTCCTTTCTTTTAAAGAATTTTAAAAGCTAAACAAATGGTTGGAATTTACTCACAATAGTCCCATGACTGACTCAGAGTTTATTTTGTTTTATTTTACCCTAAACTATTAGGTGCCCAAATTTGTACGGGCAGTCAAGTAGTCGGAATTTATAGATATACTTGGAGAGCTTGGAGCAGGAGGCTTCAGGATTATATAGCTATTGTTTATTTTCACTGTATTATAGGTGTTGTACTCCGTTAATGGTATTGTATACTGTAACGACCCACCGTTTTGCCCAGTCCTCGCCAGTAATTAAACCAACTTAAACCGTTTATAAAGATGGATAGTTATGGGTACTAACATATTTGCATAAAAATACCAGAACGTTTCATTTCATTACAAAGTATTACATCAAAGTTACCAGAAACATCAGAGTAAAACATAAGCTTAGCGGAAATAAACTCTTCAACAGACTAAGGAAATCCAAAATATAACTCTAGCTCCAAACCTGAATGAACTCTCGAAAGCTAAGCAGACAAACTAAACGACTGACTGCCCGTGCAAAATTGTGGGCACCCAGAGTTTAGGTGTGGGAACAATAAACTCCAGGTCAGTCGTGGGATTGATGTGAGAACTCAAAACAGTTGTTTTTAGGATTCATCTTAAAGTTGGGTGATTCAACGGACCACGCCGCTAATGCAGAACGGGTTTACTCCATATGAATTCCCGTGCATAGAAATTCGCTATGAATTTTGAAAAATAAAACTACCATAAGGTCTCGAGGCGCACACACAATGCAAACGCACACATGGGCGAGGTTTCTCCTTATGATAGTCAAAAATGCTTGATACGTGAAATTCCTCTTTCAATACTATAATATAATGTGAAAAATTCTTTCAAAAGTAAATGTATCAATCTTAGCCAGCATAGGTACCATATACAATACTGACGTATGGTATACAAGTAAAATCGTATGAGCTTGTAGCGGAGATTGGGTTTCCAACAATGACCAGGAAAAGGAACTTCCTTCCGAACCGAATTTTTGAACAGCGCTAGAAGGATGTCAAAGGATCAACAATGATGCTCCTCGTGCCAACAAAAGGCCGGGTTACCCCTTAACTTGGTAACTAAGAGTACGCCAGAGTATGTCATCTCCCGGTCGTTACCGGCCTTTCCGAGCGTGCCAACAACAACCACAAAAGTAGATGCTTTTACCACATAGGTTAATACCTAGGCTCCATACCATAGTACACATTTTATCTAGAAGGAGATGACACCCCATAACCCTGCTGCATTGCTTCCTGTTTTGGCCATTTACCGGGGTGTGAGGCTTGCTGATGTCACGATATACACAAAGCTATGCTTAAATAAGTCATGCTTTGATCATCCATATTTCTCCACATAACTTAAGTATGCCACATTGTCCATTCACAATGCATCACCTGATTTCCATCAATATATAACCTCTAAGCTCATACGTCTTAGAGAAGGGTGTTAAGCTAGAGAATAAATTCTCCGCCACCAAGCAGATATATATTTAACAGAGATCAATGCTACGCAGTCAATTACAATGTTAGACACACAATCCATATATGTCCGTTTTGGGTCTGAACGAAACACTAATCTGATAATCTCCAAATATATTCAAACCTCATGCTACTTATAACCTCGTATCGGGTGGCCTACCCAACAGAGACATTACAATCAATCCAAACAATTTAAAGAATCCTGGCCTTCATTCGTCGTTTTCCAAGTCTTGAATTGCTCCATAACGCCGTATTATTACTTGGAATGGTTTTCGGACATACATCTGATCCCAATCTTTCCAAATAATAAGTGCAATTTAAAAAAACACAATTATAGAAAACACAGGCTTTCAACCAATCTCCTTCCATCTTGGATTTTGTTAAATTAAATTTTAAACCCATTCACAAATTATCTTTAACAAAATCCATAATTTAACCCTTCTTCTTTAAAACACGTCCCTTAAATCAAAGACAATTTATCCTCACAACCTTAATTAATTTTCCGTTGATAACTTGTTATCGAAATCTAGTTTCCTTTGAAAATCCTTAATCCATATTTTAACCATATCCAATTATTTAAAATTAAAAACCCTTATTAATATCAATTTAAATTCCATATATTATATTTTTAATACTTTTAAACATTTGAAAACACTCCACAAATCATTACTTATAGCTCGAAAAATAGTTTATGGGTTAAAACTTCAAAATAGATTGTTTTCAAAGAAAACATTGTAATAGCATTTCAAAAGTGTTACAAAAGCATTACAAAACCGTTATCTTAACTATTTTGATCAAAATATCGTTTATCTTAGCCAAAACTTAAACTTCACAATTCAAAACACCTTTTCATATTTGTAATGATTTTACAAAAAAATTCATATTTTTAAAACATTTAAAATAGTTGTTTATAGTTATGGTCGACAAATGCTCTTACAACGACCTTTTTCAAAATGGTTTCAAATATAACTTGAAAATTATAACTCGAAATTAAAATCTTTTTCACTCATTTGAAAGCTCTTGTTGATGGAAATCAAATGTTTTTCATTTCATGGAAATCCGATTTGAATTGCAAAAGTAATAGCATTTACAGTTTGTAAATAAAACACGCGAATTTGCCATTGTGTGACAAGCTCTATTTTGACCGAAATAGAAATTATTCTTCAATACATCAAAATACATTAGAAAACCATTATACACTTATATAAACGTTTAAAAATCATTTAAAGTAATTTACATTGACTTTCCAAATTATTTTGTGTTCAAAATTCAACCTTTATTTTTTTACTTAATAAATCAAATTCCAATTCATTTCTAAATTCAAATAAGTTCAAATTAACCATTCCATTCGTCGGATCAGTTAGAGATAGCCAGGGAGAACAGGAAACTATATTTCCAAACCCAAGCCTAAACACTATCTTCTCTGTTATCCTAGAATGTTCCGGTATTTATTTATTCATTTAAAGAAACTTTATCAATATACATGAATTCATACATATGGTCTTTCCCAATTATTAACCTTCAATTTCAATAATGATATTGCTTCTAATTACGAAAGTGATTTGTCGATAACCAATGTGATACCATCATTGTTGTGTCATAATGTGTACGAAACAACATCAACAACCATTAAAACATCCATAGCAACCATCATCAACATAATTAAATAAATCATAACTGTGCACAAGCATTATAACAGTAACGCTTAATAGTGTGTGTTCTAAGCTATGCGTCCATCATCCATCACAACAAACATCAATCATCATTAACCAGTAATAATTCATCACTATATTTAAATTAGTCTAACTACTAATCAAATATATAAACAGTTGTTAAAGAGCTCTCACCAAACAGTTTTCCAAATTTCCTGGTAGGTGATCCTAGCTGAGTGAACCATCGGATGGTATTTCGGTGCAACGGCTTCTTCACCAAAATATATATACTAATCTCTCTCTCTCTATCATAAGAAGAGGAGGATGACGACGAACTTTGGCAAGGTGCTGGTGGAAAAGAGGAAGACTTATGCCATGGAAACCATGGCCATAAGCTTAAAGAAGAAGATGAAAGGGAGAAAATGGAGTGGAATGGTAAAAAAGTGGAGAAAAGGCCTCCTTATATAGGAATGAAGGGTTAAGGAGATAATAACACATAAGCGGGATAGTGTAAGGCATGCATGGAAGTAGGCATACAAAATTACAAGTGCCCTTACACTTATCTTAAGGAGGGATAGTGAACTTTTGGTAGCATTTCCTTTAAAATGCTATGAAAACTAAGGGCAACACTTAATTCTAATGCTACTAGTTCATGGATAGTTTGACAAATTCGATCAAATGACAAATGGTATCAATAAATCAAAACTTATTAATAATCATTCTCATTTATACTTCAAATAAAGTCTATCGTTTAACTTATCAAAATTATTGAATATTTCTAACCACATATATTTATGTCAAACTCAAATTTAAATTCAAATTGAGTAATAAAAATTCCAATTTTAAATTGGTTAAAAATTCGGGATCGTTATATTCACCCCCTCCCCCGCTCTTAAAACTTTTTGTCCGCAAAAAGGAAAGGGAATCGCAATTACTCATTTGACATCTTGTAGATTTATACCAAAGCTCTCTGTTCTCATAATGAATATACCGGGTAGAATATTCTTACACACATATTTACGGACAACCATTTCTACCATGTCCTCCAATGAAAAATTCCAGTTACCCTTATATTCGATTCACCGTTTACTGGACCAATTACTTATTCTTAATCATTTACTTCTTACAAAAAAATTCAGAGTTATAAATTTATTCTTTTAGATCTTGCCTTCCAAATTAAATGGTTATGAAACTTACTCTCTTTCAGTTCCATAAAATTACTATTATTCTTTATACAAAAAAAACTTGATCATCTCAGAACTCAGCTTGTCTAAATGTTTCAATTTAGGTAATTTCTGTATTCCTTCTTGCCAAAAAAAATTGAAACTTAATTCACAAGGTATCCATTCTTACTTAAACAGTTCCTTTTATGACCGCAATATACTTTAAAACTTATCGACTATCCAAAATCGCCGATAATTCCAAATTTTAGTTCCTCATATTGTTTAATTTTGGCTATCCTCATTAATTATTCCAATTTCAAGGTCACCAAACATATTTCCTTCAAACTTTAGAGAAACCCTTTAGATATATTTTTTATTAACATCTTTAACCACCGTAGTCTTTAACCAAAATATGGTCAAATATCTTATACTCATATTGTGAAACTAAATTCTCAAGATATTTGCATTTTAATTTTAATCAGTTGGGGAGGACTAATTATCAAATATCCTGATTGATTAATTCCAACTTAGCCTTTAAATCATGCCCAAAATACCTTTTATATTTGGATTGCTTAAGTAAATCACAACTTTACATATACGTCTTTTAATCAACTAAGAAATTCCAATCACAAGATGTCCATGCTCAAGTATTGAATTCCCAAATATTTTCAAATACCCTATTTCCTTTATATTGAAAATATATTCTTTCAAAATCAATTCCAAAAATTAATTTCAAAGTAATTGCCAATTCTTACTCAAAAATTTGATTTCAGTTTTCAAACTATATATCTCTTCAAAACCATTTTTTTGTATCACAAATACACTTTCTCATATACTCTCTACCTAATTTACTGGCTTATCTTTATAACAGTTTTACCTAGTATAATTCTTATAACTCTATCAAATTTTCAAGATCTCGCTTACTTATTCAAATTCACATCAATTTACCTAACATTTTCAAATACTTATCTAAATGAGTTTAAGTATATATTGATGTTTTAATCGGAATCATATAATCATCCCACTTTCGAAACTCAAAAATACATATTGATGATGATGCAGCTATCATCAAAATTATCTTCAAGTGAGTAGAGTGTGATTCTTTATCTATCTAGTATACTTAAGACTTCGTATATATGTTAGCTAGGCGTATATTCAAAATCTTTTTTTACTCGATAATCCAACCTCAACATCGAATACAATACTCTAATTCTAATTTCTAACCATATTAAGTAGTTACCTTAGCGAAGAATTACCTTAATAAATTTGACCCAAGTTTATCAATATTTCGAAATGTTACCAAATAGTGAAATTAAATCCAAAAGGCGTTCTTTTTCCAAATCAGTGGAAGGGGATTAATTATCATGCCATAAGAAGTATTTTATGTATATTTATAATCACAAAATGTAAACATAACCTTAATCATTTGATTAAGTATCCATGTTATAATTTACCATATATTTTCAAAATATGTTTCTTTCTTAAAATATAAACTTTTCAAAACTCACTTCATGTTTCAAAAACACTCTCTCAAATATTTTACTCTAAAATCTCATTCTAGGGTATTACTAACCCTATCTCTAATGAGATATTATAACTCTAATGGGCCCTTATTTTTGTTTAAGTATGCCATACCCCATTGCTTTGTATAAACCAAAGCTCTGATACCAATTCTGTAACGACCCACCTTTTTTCCCGGTCCTCGCCGGTAATTAAACCAACTTAAACCATTCATAAAGATGGATAGTTAAGGGTACTAACATATTTAGATAAAAATAACAGAACTTTTCATTTCATTACAGAGCATTACATCAGAGTTATCAGGAACATCAGAGTACAACATAAGCTTAGCGGAAATAAACTCTTCAATGGACTAAGGAAATCCAAAATATAACTCTAGCTCCAAACCTGAATCCAACTCTCGAAAGCTAAACCTGCAAAGTAAACTACTGACTGCCCATGCGAAATTGTGGGCACCTAGATTTTAGGTGTGGGAACAATAAACTCTAGGCCAGTCATGGGATTGGTGTGAGAACTCAAAACAATTGTTTTAGGATTCATTTTAAAGTTGGGTAATTCAACGGACCATGCCGCTAACGCAGAACGGGTTTACTCCATATGAATTCCCGTGCATAGAAATTCGCTATGACTTTTGATAAATGAAACTACCATAAGGTCTCGCGGCACACACACAATGCAAACGCACACATAGGCGAGGTTTCTCCTTATGATAGTCAAAAATACTTGATACGTGAAATTCCTCTTTCAATACTATAATATAATGTGAAAAATTCTTTCGAAAGTAAATGTATCAATCTTAGCTAGCATAGGTACCATATACTATACTGACGTATGGTATACAACTAAAATCGTACAAGCTTGTAGCGGAGATTGGGTTTCAAACAATGACCAGGCGAAGGGACTTCTTTCCGAGCCGAATTTTGAACACCTCTAGAGGGATGTCCTAGGATCAACAGTGATGCTCCTCATGCCATCTCACGGTTGTTACCGACCTTTCCAAGTGCGCGCCAACAACAACCACAAAAGCAGATGCTGTTACCACATAGGTTAATACCTGGGCTCCATACCATAGTACACCTTTTATCTTGAAGGAGACGACACCCCATAACCCTGCTGCATTTCTTCCTGTTTTGGCCATTTAACGAGGTGTGAGGCTTGTCGAGGTCACGATATACAAAAATCTACGCTTAAATAAGCCATGCTTTGATCATCCATAGTTCTCCACATAACTTATGTATGCCACATTGTCCATTCACAATGCACCACTGATTTCCATCAATATATAACCTCTAAGATCATACGTCTTAGAGAAGGGGGTTAAGCAAGAAAATAAATTCTCCGCCACCAAGCAGATATATATTTAACAAAGATCGGTGATACGCAGTTAATTACAATGTCAGACACACAATCCATATATGTTTGTTCTGGGTCTGAACGAAACACCAATCTGAAAATCTCCAAATATATTCAAACCTCATGCCACTTATAACCTCATATCGGGTGGCCTACCCAACCGAGACATCAGCAATCAATCCAAACAATTCAAAGAATCCCAGCCTTCATTCGTCGTTTTCCAAGTTTTGAATTGCTCCATAACGTCATATTATTAGTTAGAATGGTTTTCAGACATACATCCGAACCCGGTCTTTCCAAATAATAAGCGCAATTTTAAAAAACACAATTATAGAACACACAGGCTTTCTACCAATCTCCTTCCATCTTGGATTTTGTTAAATTAATTTTTAAACCCATTATCAAATTATCTTTAATAAAATCCATAATTTAACCCATCTTCTTTAAAACACGTCCCTTAAATCAAAGATAATTTAGCCTCACAACCTTAATTAATTTTCCGTTTATAACTTGTTATCGAAATTTAGTTTCTTTGAAAATCCTTAATCCATATTTCAACCATAGTTTCCAATTAAATCAATTTTCCAACATTCAATTCTTTGATCTTAACTAAAAGATTATACTTGGTTCCCAATTTCTTATTTTTAATTTTCTCAAATCAAAGATTTGATTAAATCCCAATTTATGATATGAATTCCCATAACTCAATCTCATTGGGTTTCAAGAATGATATTGTTGAAGACATGATTCATGATTAAACTCAAATCAATCGATATTGAACATAAGTTACACAGAAATTGTATCTACTTATATTCGATATCAATTCTCATAATCAACGAATACTATAAGTGGAATAACGATATCATAATAATATCTTCCGAATTCCTCAAATAGTATATGTTTACACCAAAGAATTTCATATCAAATATCCGAAGATTATTTCTATCCAACTTATCCCACTCAAATTGGGAAACCCAGATCTTAATTAAAAGATTTATCCAACTCTTTGACATTAGATCTGGTTAGAAATATCATCCACTTATACTTAATATTAATCTCGATATCCAACTCACACTATAAGCGGAATAATGGTGAACTACCTAATCCCTCAAATAGTAAGAGTCGTCGTCTACCAAATTAATATCAAACACTGAAGATTTATCTCCAACCATATCCAATTATTTAAAATTAAAAACCCATATTAATATCAATTTAAATTCCATATAAAATATTTCTAATACTTTTAAACCTTTGAAAACATTACAAAAATCATTACTTATAGTTCGAAATATTTTGCGGGTTAAAACTTCAAAATAGATTGTTTTTGAAGAAAGCATTACAATAACATTTCAAAAGTATTACAAAAGCATTAAGAAACAGTTTTCTTAACTATTTTGATCAAAATATCGTATATCTTAGCCAAAACTTTAACTTAACAATTCAAAACACCTTTTCATAATTTGTAATGGTTTTACAATTTTTTTTCCATATTTTTAAAACATTTAAAAATAGTTGTTTATAGTTATGGTCGACAACTGCTCTTACAACGACCTTTTTCAAAATGGTTTTAAATATAACTTGAAAATTATAACTCAAAATTAAAATCTGTTTTCACTCATTTGAAAGCTCATGTTGATGGAAATCAAGTGTTTTTCATTTCATGAAATCCGATTTGAATTGCAAAAGTAATAGCATTTATAGTTTGTAACTAAAACACGTGAATTTGCCATTGTGCGACAAGCTCTATTTTGACCGAAATAAAAATTATTCTTCAATATTTCAAAATACCTTAGAAAACCATTATATACTTATATAAACGTTTAAAAATCATTTAAAGTAATTTACATTGACTTTCCAAATTATTTTGGGTTCAAAATTCAACCTTTATTTATTTTTTACTTAATAAATCAAATTCCAAATCATTTCTAAATTCAATAACTTCAAATTAGTCATCCCATTCATCGGATTAGTTAGGAATAGTCAGGGAGAGCAGGAAACTATATTTCCAAACCCAAGACTAGACACTATCCTCTCTGTCATCCTAGAATGTTCTGGTAATTATTTATTCATTTATAGAAACTTTATCAATATATATGAATTCATAGATATGGTCTTTCCCAATTATTAACCTTCAATTTCAATAATGATATTGCTTCTAATTATGAAAGAGATTTGTTGATCACCAAAGTGATACCATCATTGTTGTGTCATAGTGTGCGCGGAACAACATCAACAGCCATTTAAACATCCATAACAACCATCATCAACATAATTAAATAAATCATAACTGTGCACAAGCATTATAACATTTACGCTTAAAAGTGTGTGTTCTAAACTACGCATCAATCATCCATCACAACAAACATCAATCATCATTAACCACTAATAATTCATCATTATATTTAAATTAGTCTACTTACTACTCAAATATATAAACCGTGGTTAAAGAGTTCTCACCAAACAGTTTTCCAAATTTCCTGATAGGTAATCCTAGCTGAGCGAACCGTAGGACGGTATTTCGGTTCAACGTTTTCTTCGCTAAAATATATATACTGATCTCTCTCTCTCTATCATAAGAAGAGGAGGATGACGACGAACTTTGGCAAGGTGCTGATGGAAAAGAGGAAGACTTATGCCATGGAAACCATGGCCATAAGCTTTAAGAATAAAATGAAAGGGAGAAAATGGAGTGGAATGGTAAAAAAATGGAGAAAAGGACTCCTTATATAAGAATGGAGGGTTAAGGAGATAATGACACATAATGGGGCAAGTGTAAGGCATCCATGAAAGTAGGCATGTAAAATTACAAGTACACTTGTCTTAAGGAGGGATAGTGAACTTTTGGTAGAATTTCCTTTAAAATGCTATGAAAACTAAGGGCAAGACTTAATTCTAATGCTACTAATTCATGTTAGAGTTTGACAAATCTGATCAAACGACAAATAGTATCAATAAATCAAAACTTATAAATAATCATTCTCATTTATACTTCAAATAAAATCTGTCATTTAACTTATCAAAATTATTAAATATTCTCAACCATATATATTTATGTCAAACTCAAATTTAAATTCAAATTGAGTAATAAAAATTCCAATTTTAAATTGGTTTAAAAATCTGGATCGTTACATGTACATTACTGGTTTTATTTCAAAGTTATTTTATATAATATATTTATTCGTTCCGTTGTGAGATTCGTGTTTACTCTGATGTTGTATTTATGTTCTTCTTCTTCTATTTTAACTTTCTTTATTTCTATTTCTCACTCTCTAACTTTTTTCTATTGACGTTCCAGTAATATTCAATGCTTGAATAGTTGGGATGAGTTTTATGTCAATTTTCGGAGTCGAAGATCTCTCGGGCTGTTACAAGATTGCTCGATTTTTATGCTCAAAGGAGCATAGTTCGTGGCCGTTTTTGGTGACGGTGGAGCCACCGAGCTCGAAGCCAATGGTAGCGCGGGAACGTGACGGGATGGCAGTTTGTGTGGGGAGGTCTGATGTAGTCCCAGCGGCATGTGGTGACGAGCGATGGTGGAGTTCCTAGCGAGCTCGATTTTGAATGATGGTGTAATACCCTGAATTTTCTGTGAATATTAAAATTAACAATCCTAAGAATACTTAATTATTAAAGTGAGAATTAAGGGAAATAGGTTATGCATTGTGTTCGTCTCGAAATTCTGCTTGGAATAGAGTCCAAGTTTTCATAAATCGGACTTCGTATGAGGAAGTTATGGCCCTCGGAAGTTTCAGCAATTCTATATAAATTGAAACAGTTTAGAATAAAAATTCGAAATTCGAAATTCAAACAGGGGAGCGGGCTGGACGAGAATTCTCCCGCCCAAGGCCAGGTCGACCAGGGGGTCGACCTACCCTATACAGGTCGACCAGAGGGTCGACCAGGGGGTCGACCTATCCCCCTCGGGAAGATATGAAATGTGATGATTTCTGACTCTTTGGTGAGTCATTATGGTTGATGTGGTTGTTCTAGATAACTCTTTCTAGTCTGGATGGTTGGGATTGCTCATATTATAATCTAACGGCTTAGGTTGATTCAAACTTCTATAAAAGAGTGCCTAGACTCTAACCCTAAACCTAAACAAAATTTGTCTCTTGGCCACCATGCTGCTGTTAGGATAGTCCTCCTTCCTAAAGCTTAGGGATTAGCAAGTCAGAATTCTAATTCAAAAGACGAACAAATCATTCTCTTCTCTAACCTATCTTTGTTAGTACTATTTCTTTCACAATATAATTAATAAATTAATTATGATGAGTTATAATTGGATTATGAGAACATGTCTGTTGAATCACGTGATGTTGTTTAACTTTGTTATATTATGTTGGTAGATCTGCTTCATATGTCCACTTACACAGGTTTAACTTGATTCATTTTATGCTAGTTTGTATGTGAATCTTATGCAAGTCCGTTTTTACATATGTTAATTCATATGTGAACTTTATGCAAGTTTGGGATGTTAAATCATATGTTAATTCGTATGTGAATTTTATGCAAGTTTGGGATGTTAAATCATATGCTAATTCGTATGTGAATTTTATGCAAGTTTGGGATGTTAAATCATATGCTAATTCTTATGTGAATTTTATGCAAGTTTGGAATGTTAAATCGTATGCTAGTTTGAATATGAATCTTATGCAAGTCTATATGTGAATTGTACGCAAGTTTATATGTGAATCAAGTATATACATGTGCTAGTTTATATGCAAAAACATGTGATAAATTCATATGCAAGTTGTAGAAAACCATATGCAAGTTTAGATGAAAAACTATATTCACATTTTTGGGTGAAAATTATATTCACATATGCAAGTTAGGTGAGGCCCATAATCCATATATGCAAGTTCACAATTTCATGTTTAGATCTATATTTAGATCCATGGTAGTTTATGCAAATATATGATTCTATATGCCTATTCTAGTTATTGGCTATGCAAATTTATGTCATAATTCCTATTTGCAAGTTAGATCTATTTTATGTGTTATGCAAGTTGTGATGTTTCTTTTCTTTTATAAATTAGACTATTTGCGAGTCTAACATATCTCATATTAGAACGTACGAATAGCGTGGGGACAAAAGGGAAAATATTAATTATGCAAATTGTGAATTGACATAAAAATAACTTTAAAAGGCATATAATTAAACTGAGACATTAATTGGTATAATTCATATACCTAAAGAGTATGGACATAATTTAGGTGACAATTATGGACATAATTAATTTGGAAATTATTGAAAATTTGAATAGGGATAATTAGTTCATATTGGGGTGAAATAATTAGTAATAATAAACACCTAAGATACGAGGTTAGACTCGTTTGCGGTGTAAGATTGCCCGGAGCCGCCCGGAAAATCCAGCAACCACAAACGGTAGTCTAATGTGAGAGGTCGAAGGCATAAATTAAATGCGTAACAATTGTAAAGACACGAGGTTAGACATGTTTGCGGTATAAGACTGCCCGGACCCGCCCGACAAATCCAGCAACTGCAAACGGGAGTCTAATGTGGGAGGTCTTACAAGGTTACGGTTATAATGAATTAAGTAACACTTAACCAAGATAAACATGTGGTGGGACATGGGGGTTAAGTGGGCGACATGAGTGACATGTGAAATACGATTAGAAACACTTAACCAAATTGAAACATGTAAGAAGACATGAATGAGAAGGGGTTAAGTGGAAAATTCTAGTGGGGACCAAGCATAGGTGGAAAGCTTGTGTCAAACATGGTGGACCCTTATCAAACCAGTAACCCATTAAGCATCTTTGTGAGCTCGAGTTAGATCGAGGATGGGACACGCTTAGTGGATTGATTGTAAGAGGTCAAAATGGGTTAACGGTGGCAACACAAGTCCAACGGGGTCATGTGCGTGCGTGGGCCCGAGCTGGTAGGTAAGATGTTGTTGCATCGTGTAGATATAAGCCGTGCATTTTTTGTAGTATCGGGTTGCCTCTTTGGGGAGTGATACACCCCACTGTGGGACCAGCACGGGTATCTACGAGTTAGGGTGCCGATCACATGGGGGTAGTGGGTACAATTAGTGGAGATAGGGCAGGCGACACCTACGAAGACAGCTAGGGGTACACGAATCTACCATTATGATTATTGTGTTCAGTAGGCGGGATCAACTTTTAAGGTGACTAGTAATGGTGCAGTATAGTAATTATCCTATAGTGATTAGGAGCGAGATTAACGCCAGAATATTCCTCTTGTTCGTTTTGTCTTGCCCACTTATTTCACAGTCATTCCTTGTTTTACCAGTTTATGCCTTATCCTAATTACTTTAATAATTATATTGTTAAAGTTATGGTACTCACCAGACTTTATGTCTGACCCCCTTTGTTTTCACCCCTCCCCCCCCCCCCCCCCCCCCCCCCGCCGAAGGTTCTCAGGGTGGGACTAGTGCTAGTGGAGCTTGATTCAGATCTTTCTCTTTCTTTGGAAGTGCTTGGGTTGCTGAAAGTAAAGTTCAGCTCATCTCTTTTATGGCTATTTATGTTGGAGTTTATGCTTTTTTACTTTATGTACTCAATAAAAAATTTATCAAGATGGTTACTAAGTGTACTTGGTTTTCTGTTCGTTTATGATATTGTTGTAATCAAACTATTTCTCCGCTACAATAAAAGCTGTTTAAAATTTTTCAAGTACCAATATATGTATCTGTCTTTTCATATTCTGTTCTATTCACCAATAATACTCCATGAAAGTTAATGCATTCCCCTTGAGAGTGACATTAATGGACATGGGGTGTTACACGTGGTATCAGAGCCAATACCCAACTAGAATTGTGGCCCTGTGTGGACCACAGCGCCTGGGTGAGGTGTTTGTGAGCCAACGGGGACGTTTGGGTCTGTAGGAGGGGAGAATGTAACACCCCTAAGTCCCACATCGTGGAAGCCTATGTCAAGTGGATACTTTTATAGAAGAACCCATCTCTTACTAGCGCCGAGGTCTAGTGATGAAAAACCCTACACCTGAGAGGTGGAAAAGTAGGGAGGTTGGCTCAGCCTATGTGGTAACGCCATGTGTTGGCGGATCTCGAAACTTAGCCGATGCCTTTTTAGGAACAAAACCCCACACCTATACGGTGGCTAAGTTGGGGACAATGTCTTGCGTGAACGGGGGTGCGGGTTATTACAGTGGTATCAGAGCTGAAGGTTAATAGAACAGATAAGAGATTTTGAAAAACTTTTTTTCAAAAGCGTTTTACAAAGAAATACTTTCAAAAGTATGTCTTAAGGATAGTATTTTCAAGGGAATAAGTTTGTTTTAAAAACATAACCCCCAAGAGCCATATATCTTTCTTTCGAATTCTCCGTTTTGAATCCCTTCATTTTCTTTTCAGCATGTCTGGGTAACCCGAGATACTCGAGGGAATACTGATACCAACCTGGTTCAGAAGGTATTTGGAGGCTAGGGCCACCGCCACAGGCCCAGCAGACATCCCTCCTCCCCCAGCTGCAGCCGCTTCTCCTCCTCCCCCTCCCCGTGTTGATACTTTTTCAAAGATATGTAAAGACTTTCGAGCAATGGGAAGAAAACCCTTTCACGGATTAGAGATGTTTGTTGAAGCTCGGAATTGGCTTAAGGAGTTAGAAGACTTGTTTGGTATCTTCGAGATAGAAGATGGAAGGAAGGTCCAATTGGCTGCTTGGTAAATGAAGGACGAAGCCTCGTTTTGGTGGGAGGTGACGAATGGAGAGCGTCCAGTGGAGACATGGATGGATTTCAGACATAGGTTCGAGATGAAATTTCTCTCACGAGCAGAAGAGAATTTATACATGGAAAGGTTATTGGCATTGAAGCAGGGGAATTTATCAGTAAAGGAGTACGTCAACAAGTTCAATCAGTTGGCGAGGTTTGGCTTAGACTTAGTGAACACGCCTAAAAAGAAGGCCCGATGATTCGTTAAAGGTTTGAACGAGCTGCTACATGGGTTAGCTATGACCCACATTCCTATGGGGGCTACCTTTGAGAAACTGGTTGACATGGCGCTTATGCGTGAAGAGGAGAAAGGCTCTAATGCTAATAAGGCACCAAAAAAGAAAGGGGGTCAAAAGAAGTCCAGCAGCAACCTAAGAAAGGTGGTAAGGGCAACAATAGCAAGGGAAAGAAAAGATGCTTTAATTGTGGAACACCAGGCCATCTAAGCAAGGACTGTAGGAAGAAGAAGAAGACTGGTTGTTTCCACTGTGGAGAGGCAGGACATCTAATTAAAGACTGCCCGAGGAAACAGGAGCAAGGGCAAAGAACAAGGACTACTTCTGGTGATAGATTTAGGCTCTCATGGCACCAAGGGCAGGCAAGAGGGCAAGTTCATGCTCTCATGGCACCAGGACAGGAGAGAGGTAGAAACATTTCTGTTGAAAGTTTGGTTTTTTTGTTTGATCATCCTGTTCGTACTTTTTTTGATTCTGGCGCTTCACACTCGTTTGTATCTGCTTCGTTAGTTGAAACACTGCACCTAAATACTAGTCTAGTTATGGATCCCATAGTCGTCTCAAATCTTATTGGTGGTTCGACTCATCTTTCAATGATTTGTCGGGATTTGAGAGTATCTATCTTGAGCATTGAGTTTAAATGCAACGCCTACGTTCTTGGCTTCACGGGCTATGGGTTGATTCTAGGCATGGATTGGTTATCTAGTAATGGTGCCATCCTCGATTGTGAAAAGAGAGTGGTTAGACTTATGACTCGCCTTGGCAACACTCTCGAAATCTCTTCTAATCCCATACATTCTGTTATGCTTAGCTACCTATAATCTCTTGATGCATCTGCTGAAAACTTACAGTCTGTTAAAGTAGTCCGTGAATACTCAGATGTATTTGAAGAGGTGAAGGGCTTACCTCCGAAGAGGGAGATAGACTTCCACATATCCTTGTTGATAATGCAAAACCCATAGCTCTACCCATTTGACACATGGCTCCAAGGGAGAGAAAAGAGTTCAGTAAGAAAGTCAAAGAGCTGCTCGAAAAGGGTTTTATTAGGCGGAGTATTTCTGAATGGGGTGCTCCAGTAGTATTCGCAACCAAAGCGGATGGTTCACTTCGCCTATGCGTTGATTATAGAGAGCTTAACAAACTGACCAAGAAGAATAGGCATCCACTTCCAAGAATAGATGACTTGTTTGATCAGCTTGTAGGTGCGTCTGTTTTCTCCCAACTAGATTTGGCTACCGGGTTCCATCAGCTAAGAGTGGCTGAGGACAGCATTGATAAGACCGCATTCAGAACCCCGGATGGTTTCTTCGAATGGCTTGCCATGCCTTTCAGCTTGACAAATGCACCTGCTTACTTAGTTGACTTGATGAGCAAGGTATTTAGAGAATTCCTTAATAAGTTTGTGGTGGTCTTCGTAGATGACATTCTGATTTTCTCGAAGAATGAAGAAGAGCATGCTTTGCATTTAAGGGAAGTCATGGATACTCTTCATGCACATCAGCTGAAAGCCAGATTCTCCAAATGCCATTTCTGGAGAGAAGAAGTGAGATTTTTTGGACATGTGGTGTTCAAAGAAGGGTTAGTTGTGGACCCCGCAAAAGTAGTTGCAGTGCAAGATTGGAAGGTTCCACGGAATGCAACCGAAGTCCGAAGCTTTCTCAGGCTAGCGGGCTTTTACCGAAAATTCATTAAAGACTTTGCAAAAATATCAGCCCCACTTACAAGGTTAACGAATAAGAACCTAACTTTCGCTTGGGATTTGGATTGCGATATTGCTTTCCAACGTTTGAAAACAGCTCTAACAACAGCCCCAGTTTTGACATTGCCGGATGGGAGCAAGATGTTTACCGTATACACGGATGCATGTGGTACGGGACTAGGTGTTATCTTGATGCAAGAAGGGAAGGTAGTAGCTTATGGAGGCAGATAGTTGAAAGTACATGAGAAAAACTACCCAACCCACGATCTAGAGTTGCCTGCCATTGTCTTTGCGCTTAAGTCTTGGCGCCATTATCTCGTAGGTGAGAAGTTTGAATTGTATACTGACCATAAATCATTGAAGTACCTTTTCTCGCAGAAAGATCTTAACTTGAGGCAACAAAGGTGGATGGAGTTCTTGGCATCCTACGATTTTGAAATTTCCTATACCCCTGGCAAGTGTAATGTGGTAGCAGACGCCTTAAGTACGAAGAAGTTGACCTTGAGTCCTCTCTTTGTAGAAAGGCAAAGCTTGGAGTATATAGCAAACTTCAACTTTAGACCCTCCTCTGAAATTGTGCCTGGTCTGTTAGCATCGCTAGAGATGTGGCCTACTCTTTTGGACTCAATAGGAACCACGCAACGAGAAGACCCTCAGCTAGTTGATGTGACGGATAAGCTAGTTAGGGGTGAGACTTCTAGTCACCTCAATAGATACTCCATCGATGATAAGGGTGGGTTAAGACAGGATGGAAGGCTATGCGTCCCACAAGTAAGGGATTTAGTGAAGATGGTTCTTGAAGAAGCACACCATTCTAAGATAACGATACACCCAGGCGGAGAGAAGATGTATAAAGATATAAAAAGGGTTTTCTTTTGGAATGGCATGAAGAGTGATGTAGCTGAGTTCGTCGCTAAGTGTTTGATATGCCAACAACTCAAAGCAGAGCAGAAGAAGCCTGGTGGTCTGCTTCATCCCCGAGAGGTCCCACAGTGGAAGTGGGATAGCATTTCGATGGACTTTGTTGATGGGTTGCCTAGGTCAAGAAGGGGCAATACCAGTATTTGGGTAATAGTGGACAGGCTCACTAAAAGCGTTCACTTTATACTTGTTAAAAGTAGAAGGACTGCCTCGTCCCTAGCATCCATTTATCTTAAAGAGATAGTTAGACTCCATGGGATACCCTCCAGCATAGTGAGTGATCGAGATCCTATCTTTACGAGCGAGTTTTGGAAGAGTTTGCAAGAGGCAATAGGCAGACAATTATGCTTAAGCACGGCCTATCATCCCCAGACGATGGCCAGACGGAAAGAGTGAACAGAGTATTGGAAGACCCATTGAGATTGTGCATTCTTGACTTTGGAGGGACATGGGAGGATCATCTTCCTTTGGTGGAATTCGCCTACAACAATAGCTACCAAGCCACCATTGGCATATCGCCCTTCTAAGCTTTATATGGAAGACCATGCCGATCACCAACTTGTTGGTGGAAGTCAAACAAGCTCGTACTTGGGCTGGACATGATAAGAGAAACCTCAGAAAAGGTGGACTTGATAATAAGACGGATGAAGGCTGCACAAAATAGACAGAAGTCCTACGTAGAGAAAAGAAGGAACGAACTTGAGTTTAAGGTTGGAGATAGGGTGTCCATAACACCCCGTGAATTCTATAACATTAAGCTTCACAAATTAAAGTGTAAATAATTCTAAATGAAAGAATTAAGGGAAATGGGTTACGCCATTGCGTTCGTCTCGGAATTCTGCTTGAGATTGAGTCCGAGTTTGCGCAAATCGGACTCCGTATGAAGGAGTTATGACCTTCGGAAGTTTCAGAATAAAATTTAAATTCAAACAGCTCAGCTTAAAATTCAAAATTCAAAATTCGAAAAACAGGTTCAAACTGGGCTGGGTGGGAAAATTCCCACCCAAAGACCAGGTCGACCATAGGGTCGACCATGGCGTCGACCTGGCCACCCCAGGTCGACCATAGTGTCGACCTGGGTGTCGACCTACCTGGTCGACCTGGCTGGCTAGGTGGCTCTGGCTCAAATTTCTATGGCTCGGTGTGTCACTAGGGCTGACATGTCACCTCTTGATTGGCTCTTTGAACTTTGTATGGTCTAGATTCCTCCTGTCTTCATCTGACGGCTCAAAAAAATTTAAAAATCTAGAAATACACCCTAAGTATCAACTGAAAATTCACATAAAAAAATAAGATGGGAGTCATCATGCTGCCAGGGAGGAATTGAGCATAGCCGTCAAGAGAGAAAAGCTTAGAGACGAATCAAATTAAGAAGAAGATTAAAGTTTAATCAAATTAATCAACGCAACGTTAATCTACCCAAAGTAGCGCATCTCAATTTCAGAATTCAGAATCCAGAATTCAAGATTCTGCATTTGTTGTAAGTATAGTGACCTTCCAGAATATGAATAAAAACTGTGATGTGATTCGATGTAAATGAAAATAGAATTGTGTTATTGTATGAATATGATATAAATTCTATGTATTGTAATGATTCTGTCATGACTTGTGTATTGATATTTGTAGCCTAAATTGATTGATGCAAGCCTATTGAACAATTGTATATGAAAACAATGGCACTTGCAAGTTTGTGGCAAAAACTAGAATTTGATCCCTTTATGTTTATGCCTATGGCATTGTAATGACCCGCAAATCCGCAACATCTGAGCTGACTATATACATCATACGTCCAACCCAAATATCACGAAAATATGAAACATTTTTTTTTAGAAGAAAGAGGTAGAAGAAGAACAGAACTAACAACATAGAATCTCACATCGCAGCGGAACAAAATATAATATATCACATCTTTGAAATACAAAATCTTAACTGTTTAACATACACTTATCAGAGTACAACACTTACAACACAGCGGAACAACACTATATCTAGATAACGCTGAAGCCTCCTACTCCAAGCTCCTTTAGATAGATCTGTAAAATCCTGAACTACTTGTCTGCCCGTACAAATTTAAGCACCCAAGAGTTTAAGTAGAACAAAACAAATAAACTCCGGGTCAGTCATGGGACTGGTATGAGTAAACAGTTTCAGAAAACTAAATGATATCTCATAAGACCACGCCGTATAACACGGAACGGGTTTTTCCCTTATGAGAATCCAAACGCTTGATTTAACTTTCAAATCCCTTTTGAAAGGAACGATAATCTTTATATCAAAACTCTTTTGATATTATAATAATGTCTAAATCAAGTAGATAACAATCTAGTGGAACGTTTGCATCTCACGTTCCACATATATATACAAATCATAAACCGCAAGCACGTATTGGGAAATGGGTTTCCAACTATGACAAGGTATGGAACCACCTTCCGCTGCTATATCTCTAGAGGAGAATACACTGAGTTCAACAAGAACATCTTGCAACTCAGCCACACATGACCGACCACTCATTTGGCTTGAGTGTATCGAATGTATATCACCAATGATTGGGATCAGCAACCGTTTCCCGAATGGGACAGCATCGACAATAGATTTTTAGAAGTAAATGAAACTCTAGATCAGGTGATTATACAGCCTAATAGGTGCGACCTACATAGCCATGCTGCCTGCCCGATTTCTGTCATTTACCGGTTAATGAGGCTAGAAGCTACGCTTTATCATCATACCAGATTCACTTCGAATGCCACATCGTCAAATCCATCAAATCACCGAATTGACGTCTACAACAGTACATTACGTGTTAGCTAAAAGAAGTTTCCTTCTCCGCTTCCACTCTTGGTACGGTTGAATAAATCAATGTACGTGACCTTTCTGGAAATACTCTGTCAGACATTCATCCATACAAGTCACCCAGGAACAAGATGAACTGAAGCACTATTTCTATTAATAGAAAAAGTCCTTGCACTCTACTCCGTCTTCAATTATCTTTATATAATCTGATTCGCACGCTACTGCCGATATGGAGTGGTTCTTCGGATAATAATCCAACCGGTCTCTCCATATTGACAACGATGGTCAAAACTTCGATAGTCTGTGATTTAACTATCGAATAAAAACAAGTGTTTCGATAGTCGATGATTTAACTATCGAATAAAAACAAGTGTTCATCCAATTATCAACCAATTACTAAGCCCTTAATTAATATTCCATTAATTAAATCTCTTCTCTATTTCTTATCAATATTTGTTAACCAAATATTTTCAATAACCATATTGGCCTTTTACGTTATTTGGAAAACATTTCCGAATATCGCCTTCCTTTATTTTCTAAACTTTAGAAAATATATGCTAGTTATAATTGGAAAATATTCCAATTACTTATCTCTTTTCCAATCTCGTTTATTCCTATACTTACACTTATTTGGGTCAAAACAGATGTTGTGTAAAACATCGTTACGACAACCCAAATACTGTATTCAACTAACTTTTATCCAACATTGATCTTCGAGCCTGAAATCTTACTATTTATTTGTTAATAATGAAATCAATCAAGTTGGGGTATAACTACCTCTCAGACCTTGACTGAATAACATTTACAACGTCAAAACAGATAAGACTACTTACTCGAATAATCAATACCTTACAAACCAATTATTCACTTTTCAAACACGCATACGCTTCTTCTTTCTATTCTTACGATATTTTATTCTTAAACTTCCTTTTTGATTATACTATTCTATTTCTAAGTTCGTTTTCTTATCGACTTCTATATATTTTGATACGTTGATTTCTAACTATCAAATTATCTTAAAAATATTCTAACTCCTTAAATTCCCGGAAAAATTCGCCATAACCTCCTTTATACCGGGAGCATCGGGAAATTTCAAATAGCTTTCCCGGTCCTTCTCATCTCAAAAAGAAAAAGAAAAAGCCAAGCGGCTTGCCGATACGGCGCATAAAATCTCATATATGAATTAAATACGTACCTTTTTGTCGGGCATTCTATTTATTTCACTTCTATACTTTATTCCAAACCTGTCTCATGTATGTCTATACCTGTCCAATCTATTTTAACTATACCAATCGTTTTAACTCAATTTGTTAAATAAATTTGTTAATTTACTCCTTAGTCTATTTCACTTTCATATTTGAACATGACATGTTCAAATATAATTTAACTTGCATAATAACCAATTCTAATTATACTCATACTCTCGTTTCCTTATCGACTTCTCTATTCAAATTCCAATTCAATTCTATTTGAATTCTCTTTATTTAACTTCATTTGAATTCTATTTTCAAATTCTATAGTTTAAAGTCCATTTGAATTCTATTTTCAAATTCTATATTTTAAAGTCCATTTGAATTCTATATTCAAATTCTATATTCAAAGTCTATTTGAATTCTATATTCAAATTCTATAGTTTAAAGTCCATTTGAATTCTATATTCAAATTCTATATTTTAAAGTCCATTTGAATTCTATATTCAAATTCTATATTCAAAGTCTATTTGAATTCTCAGCATTATTTATAAACAACGTTTATAAATTCAATTCAAATCCCACCTTTTCATTTATAAACAACATTTATAAATTCAATTCAAATCCCACCTTTCCATTTATAAACAACGTTTATAAATTCAATTCAAATCCCACCTTTCATTTATAAACAAAGTTTATAAATTCGATTCAAATCCCACCTTTCATTTATAAACAAAGTTTATAAATTCGATTCAAATCCCATATTTTCATTTATAAACAAAGTTTATAAATTCGATTCAAATCCCATATTTTCATTTATAAACAAAGTTTGTAAATTCGATCACTTGTTTTATATACCTTCAAAACAAGTTAATATTTTCTATAGTTTTATTAAAAATTCAAATTCTATTTATAAAAAATAGAATTCCCTCTCTAAACCTCAAATACCCTTTTCGATATTTTTATAAATCAATATTCAAGCTCTAGTGGTATTTTCAATAATCAGATCAACCAATTTTCAATCATTTGATTTTTAACACATCATATATGAATATATATGAAATCAAACAACAAACAGAATATATATAATTTTGAGAATCCAGTTGGATTCCTCCAACCTGTTTTCCTGCATCCACAGACATTAGTCAACATAGTAATACCCATCCTACTTCGAGGCAGGATATCGCGGTATAGAAGGTCATCCACTAATCATAGCGTGGGGCGTATAGGGTAATCATCCGCTAATGAAACCGCGGGCATCCGCTAATGAGACTGCGGGAATCCAACCAATCATCAACCCAATATATATATATATATATATACATATATATATATATATATCCTAAATAACTAATATATATTTTAAAACAATCAGACAGCATTCAAACAAGCACAGACAATTATTTTTAACTATATAGAAATAAATTTCTAAATAAAAGGTGAGATTTACTCACCATGGTTTTATTGTTGAATATCGCGTTAAATCCTGTATCATCTCGGCTACTCCTTTACTCGAATGAATTTATTCTTGCACCTATGATTATTTATGTTTGTATTTATCGATCAAACATTTATTTAAATTAACTAACACGAATAAATTATTCTAGGTATTTTAAAATCGTAAAACGTATACCTTATTCTTATGCACATCTCGACCAAATCGAGGAAATGGTTTGTCGATCAGCTCCATGAAGCATATTCCCTAACAGCTCTAAAACTGCATTAACCAAAAATGCAAATCTTCATTTCGGCATTCTCTTGAACACTCCATCTGTCCTAGTCCTTTGCTGTCTCGAAATTCAACCGACTGTCCCATTCGACCACCTTAGAATAGGCCAAACTCCTCCTTCATACCCTCTCATAACCATCTTACTGTCAAACCAAAATCAATCCAGTCCGTCCATCAGAATTTCAGAGTTCGACATCCCCTTTTTACCCTTTTCAAATCCGCTGCAGGCATCCCAACAACACAGTTCAACTTTCCCTCTCGAGATCACCCTCCTGGCTTTATCGTTCACTTCCAGTCTATCCTATGAAAGATCGAACTCCATCTCCAGTCAACGCTCCACCCTCGAACCCATTTCAACCGTCGCGACTTCTGATTCATGCTGGAGAGAAGACAACGACTCCGACAGTTTCCCAAAACTCATCACCCTATCGCGATACCCAAAAGCCAATGAAGACCTCGAACAACCTCTATACTTGAATCGCGAGATGTTTTGCACCCCTCGCGTTGTTCGCGAACCACTGCGCTTAACCCCTCCATCGCGTTGATCTATACTGCTCTCCAGTTTGATTTATTTGCGTATTTCGATTTGAATTAGGACTTAAAAAGGGGATTTTGATTTTGCAGAAAGAATGAGGGGAGGTTCGGTTTTATAAAGGAAAGGGGAAATTCGATTTTGAGGAGGCTAAGGAGTCCACGAGTTGGTTTTGTTATGTGGTGATGAAAGGACCAACAAGTATATTCCTTTATCAAATTTAATTTGATTTTTTTTAAATGAATATCAAATTTAAATCATCACGTTTATGCCGAACTCCTTTCTGAACCCAACAACTGTCAATTCTAGGGTAATACCCATGTTCCGGACACACTGGGATAGGTCACGAAGTCCAATTCGATTATTTGGAACAGATATTAATTTAAACTGATATGAATTAAATTCGAAACAATTTATTTCCACGATAATAAATTAATATTATTATCGTTATAAATTTAAATAAATTTTCCAATTAATCTTTTGAACTGTTTTCAATTCAATTCAAAATTTTGAATTCAATCTAAATCCATTTTCATATTTTGTTATTTAATATATTCGATTTTAAATCGAAATTGATTATTAAACTAATAACTTAAATAAAAAATTCCACTTATATTATCCACCCAATATTTAAATTAAATATTAAATATTCAAAAATTTACCCATAAGGATCCGGGTCATTACAATCTTCCCCACTTAAAATAATTTCGTCCTCGAAATTGCTAAGGTAGGAAAAGTGCTACAAACCCATTTATTCTTTCAAAACTTATTATATTGATACTCAACATTTCAACTTCCTTGCATAACTCTCTTTCGAATAGATCCCTATTCGATAACTCCTCCCTTCGAATAACTATATTCGAAAATCTCTCTTTCGAATAACTATATTCGAAAACCTTTCTTCGAATAAACTATACTCGATTTACTCTATTCAGTTTACTCTATTTGATTAGCTCTTTTCACTTAACTCCTTCCGAATAAGCTATATTCGGTAACTCCTTCGAATAACCAATATTCTATAACTCACTTCGATTAAACTAATCGATAACTCTTTTCGATTAAACTATAATCGATAACTCCTTTGATTTACTAATAATCGATAACTCCTTTCAAATAACCAAATTCGATAATTCCTTTCGAATAAACTATATTCGATTTAACTCCATTCGCTTGACTCTAGATCACAACAATCACAATGGTTACGCCTGATTTCCCCCAGGAAACATCCGACCGCCCTAGGCTATCTGCAGCCCTGCGAATTACGCTAGCAGTCGTACGAAATGGCAACTTATCCTAAGTAACTATGTTTGACTAACTCTATCTCAATAACTATATTCGATCAACTTTAATTGAATAACTAACATTCAATTAAATCCTAATTCGATTAACTATGTTCAATTAACTTTATCTGGTTAACTCTTAACTCGAATAACAAATATTCGATAAATTCTAATTGAATAACTAATATTCAATTAACTCTACGGATTAACCCTAACTGATTAACTCTATGTGGTTAACTCTTTCTCTAATCGATTTATTCTAACTCTAATCGATTATTTCTAACTCTAGTCGATTATTTCTAACTCTAATCGACTTCTCCTATTCGAATAACTCTTATTGGATAACGTTTCTTCATTTATAAAGATTTACTTTTAGTAACGGTTCTTCACTTTATAAATGTTCTCTTTAATAACGTTACTTCACTTATACAAGTGTTGTGCACCCCTTCTATTTAAAACTATCGGTGTTAAAAACCAATATCTCTTCTCTATATAAGTTCAGACTTATATATTCCATTTATCGAATGATAAATATTCAATTTAATTTATAAACTGTTATTCATAAATAAATCCTTTCTATTTATCCGTTAAAAACAGATTTCCATTTTCTATTCATCTTCTAAATATTCCTTTGATTAAATTCTATTTATTTAACCAATAAATATCTCATTTATAACATTCTATTTATTTTCTATAAATAAATATTTCCATTTACTCTATTTGTAAATGTTTTACAAATATTTCCTTTTAAATTCTATTTGTAAATGTTTTTACAAATATTTCTCCTTATATTTGTTTGCACATAACTTACTTTGTATTTGTGTTACAAATATATTTCCTTTTATATTTGTTTTACAAATATATTTTCTTCTTAACTCTTTTGGGTTTTTCCTTAATTCACACCCAATTCATATTTCATTCACATTGATTTTACTCAATTTATTCATTTCGATCCATTTAACTTACTTAAGTTAAATTTAATTTCAATCGTTCAAATTCCCATTAACTAGTTGCTAATTAACCGTTTGCCTAGTTCACCCTTTTATTTGAATATAACTTGTTCAAATATATGTCAACTTAATTATAAACTAATCTAATTATATTTTCTACTCGAGTTATATATTCGATTTCGAATATAAATTCTCAATCTCTTTCACTTATCAAAAACCCAATTTCGACTCAAATTTTCCTTTAACTAATTATTTTCCAATTTAGTTAACTCTATTTAACCATTTAAAATATGATTTTTGTCTTAAAAATCATTCCACTTACTTCACTGGAGTTCATATTCATTTTATATCTCCAGTCTGGATTTTTCTAATGCCAATTCGCATTATATTTCCTAACAATCCTTTTATTTATTTAATTAAACCGTTATGGTTTTATAATGGTTCTGGCGCTGCTTTTCTAAAAATTTGATTTTGACATAAATCAAAATCTATACGACGAAATCCAGATTTTTCTCTTTCATTAGAAAACTATTATTCAACCGGTCCCGACGATTCTTGTTTCAAAGAATTCCGACTTCAATTGAGTTCTCTATACTAAATTGAAGTTCGAATCGCCAAATTTCAAACTGCCGCGCTATGGCGAGCTCGTTTTAATTATATTTATAAATATAAACGTTTTAACTTTGTTTATAATAAATTCAACTCCATTCTGATATATTTTTAATATATATCAAATCCATTTTATATTATTCCTGATCTGTTTCACTTCTAATATTCAAATCCTATATATTTACAATATTCAAATTCCATTTGAATCTCTTTATTCAAACTCTATATTTGACTTTCCTTCTATTCAATTTCTATTTGAATTTTCTTCTATTCAAATTATATTTCAATTCCTTATCTTCAAATTCCATTTGAATTTCTTATCTTCAATTTCTATTTGAAATCCTTTATTCAAAACCCATTTCAAATCCCTTATTTAAACTCCATTTCAAATCCTTTATTCGATTTCTATTTAAATTCCTTTTGAATTTAAATTCCTTTGTTAAATTTCTATTTGAAATCCTTTATTCAATTTCTATTTTAACTCCTTTGAATTCAAATTCTATTAAATTTCACTTTGAATTCAAATTCTATTTAAACTCCTTTTATTTAAAATTCTATTTCAAACTTTATATTTTCTTTGAATTCTAATATTCAACCTCCACTTTATATTCTCTTTGAAATTCTATTTAACCAAATTCAATTTGAATTCTAATATTCAAGTCTCTATTTGACTTTTCTTTATTCAAATCCATTTGAATTCAAATTCCATTTCAATTTTTCTTACACAATTTCTATTTGAATTTTCTTTATTCAAAATCATTTGAATTCCTTTGAATTCAAATTCTACTTCACTTCTATTTGAATTATATATATATTCATATTCCTTTATTTTACTTCTATTTGAAATCTATATTCCAATTCCCATTTCAAAATTCCTTTGAAGTAATATAAATATATACATATATTTATATCTATCTCAAATTCAAAACATTTGAATTTTCAAACAACTTGTTTCTTTTCAAACAAATTTCCATCAAAACTTTTCTAAGGCTGCAATTCATCACTTAGAAACTCGAAAATGAACACTGATGATGTTGCGACCATCATCAAAATTATTTCCCAGCTACTGAATGAGTTCAGTGCTTTATTTTTTTCCAAAATCCATTAAGAAAAATATTTTCCAAACTCCCAGGATTTTAAATTCTGAATTCTGGTTGGAATTCAATTTCAATTTATCTCATTTGTATTTGCTTTCATATACAAATTCCATTGGTTATATATATAACTATTTCAGTTTTATAATCTAATTTGATTATAATCCTAACAATCAACTCAACTATTTAAAAACAATATCGTGTCCAATCTTCTGTTCAAGTGTTTATAAACTCCTATCGACATTGTGGCGTCCCACGATTCGACCAAAATTCATAATCCACTCAACAGACTAGTCAACACAATATAAAATAGTTTTTATATCAAATAACAAGTACGCTCTCTAGTATATATATACACTCAACTCATTCTAGGATACTACTGATCCTATCTCTAATGAGCACATTCCAACAAGCCTAGGTATTCGCTCAACCTAAGCTCTGATACCAACTGTAATGACCCGCAAATCCGCAACATCTGAGCTGACTATATACAGCATACGTCCAACCCAAATATCACGAAAATACGAAACATTTTTTTTAGAAGAAAGAGGTAGAAGAAGAACAGAACTAACAACACAGAATCTCACATCGCAGCGGAACAAAATATAATATATCACATCTTTGAAATACAAAATCTTAACTGTTTAACATACACTTATCAGAGTACAACACTTACAACACAGCGGAACAACACTATATCTAGATAACGCTGAAGCCTCCTGCTCCAAGCTCCTTTAGATAGATCTGTAAAATCCTGAACTACTTGACTGCCCGTACAAATTTAGGCACCCAAGAGTTTAGGTAGAACAAAACAAATAAACTCCGGGTCAGTCATGGGACTGGTATGAGTAAACAGTTTAAAACAGTTTCAGAAAACTAAATGATATCTCATAAGACCACGCCGTATAACACGGAACGGGTTTTTCCCTTATGAGAATCCAAACGCTTGATTTAACTTTCAAATCCCTTTTGAAAGGAACGATAATCTTTATATCAAAACTCTTTTGATATTATAATAATGTCTATATCAAGTAGATAACAATCTAGTGGAACGTTTGCATCTCACGTTCCACATATATATACAAATCATAAACCGCAAGCACGTATTGGGAAATGGGTTTCCAACTATGACAAGGTATGGAACCACCTTACGCTGGTATATCTCTAGAGGAGAATACACCGAGTTCAACAAGAACATCTTGCAACTCAGCCACACATGACCGACCACTCATTTGGCTTGAGTGTATCGAATGTATATCACCAACGATTGGGATCAGCAACCGTTTCCCGAATGGGACAGCATCGACAATAGATTTTTAGAAGTAAATGAAACTCTAGATCAGGTGATTATACAGCATAATAGGTGCGACCTACATAGCCATGTTGTCTGCCCAATTTCTGTCATTTACCGGTTGATGAGGCTAGAAGCTACGCTTTATCATCATACCAGATTCACTTCGAATGCCACATCGTCAAATCCATCAAATCACCGAATTGACGTCTACAACAGTACATTACGTGTTAGCTAAAAGAAGTTTCCTTCTCCGCTTCCACTCTTGGTACGGTTGAAGAAATCAATGTACGTGACCTTTCTGGAAATACTCTGTCAGACATTCATCCATACAAGTCACCCAGGAACAGGATGAACTGAAGGCACTATTTCTATTAATAGAAAAAGTCCTTGCACTCTACTCCGTCTTCGATTATCTTTATATAATCTGATTCGCACGCTACTTCCGATATGGTGTGGTTCTTCGGATAATAATCCAACCGGTCTCTCCATATTGACAACGATGGTCAAAACTTCGATAGTCTGTGATTTAACTATCGAATAAAAACAAGTGTTTCGATAGTCGATGATTTAACTATCGAATAAAAACAAGTGTTCATCCAATTATCAACCAATTACTAAGCCCTTAATTAATATTCCATTAATTAAATCTCTTCTCTATTTCTTATCAATATTTGTTAACCAAATATTTTCAATAACCATATTGGCCTTTTACATTATTTGGAAAACATTTCCGAATATCGCCTTCCTTTATTTTCTAAACTTTAGAAAATATATGCTAGTTATAATTGGAAAATATTCCAATTACTTATCTCTTTTCCAATCTCGTTTATTCCTATACTTACACTTATTTGGGTCAAAACAGATGTTGTTTAAAACATCGTTACGACAACCCAAATACTGTATTCAACTAACTTTTATCCAACATTGATCTTCGAGCCTGAAATCTTACTATTTATTTGTTAATAATGAAATCAATCAAGTTGGGGTATAACTACCTCTCAGACCTTGACTGAATAACATTTACAACGTCAAAACAGATAAGACTACTTACTCGAATAATCAATACCTTACAAACCAATTATTCACTTTTCAAACACGTATACGCTTCTTCTTTCTATTCTTACGATATTTTATTCTTATACTTCCTTTTTGATTATACTATTCTATTTCTAAGTTTGTTTTCTTATGGACTTCTATATATTTTGATACGTTGATTTCTAACTATCAAATTATCTTAAAAATATTCTAACTCCTTAAATTCCCGAAAAAAATCGCTATAACCTCCTTTGTACCGGGAGCATCGGGAAATTTCAAATAGCTTTCCCGGTCCTTCTCATCTCAAAAAGAAAAAGAAAAAGCCAAGCGGCTTGCCGATACGACGCATAAAATCTCATATATGAATTAAATACGTACCTTTTTGTCGGGCATTCTATTTATTTCACTTCTATACTTTATTCCAAACCTGTCTCATGTATGTCTATACCTGTCCAATCTATTTTAACTATACCAAACGTTTTAACTCAATTTGTTAACTAAATTTGTTAATTTACTCCTTAGTCTATTTCACTTTCATATTTGAACATGACATGTTCAAATATAATTTAACTTGCATAATAACCAATTCTAATTATACTCATACTCTCGTTTCCTTATCGACTTCCCTATTCAAATTCCAATTCAATTCTATTTGAATTCTGTTTATTTAACTTCATTTGAATTCTATTTTCAAATTCTATAGTTTAAAGTCCATTTGAATTCTATTTTCAAATTCTATATTTTAAAGTCCATTTGAATTCTATATTCAAATTCTATATTCAAAGTCTATTTGAATTCTATATTCTAATTCTATAGTTTAAAGTCCATTTGAATTCTATATTCAAATTCTATATTTTAAAGTCCATTTGAATTCTATATTCAAATTCTATATTCAAAGTCTATTTGAATTCTCAGCATTATTTATAAACAACGTTAATAAATTCAATTCAAATCCCACCTTTCCATTTATAAACAACGTTTATAAATTCAATTCAAATCCCACCTTTCCATTTATAAACAACGTTTATAAATTCAATTCAAATCCCACCTTTCATTTATAAACAAAGTTAATAAATTAGATTCAAATCCCACCTTTCATTTATAAATAAAGTTTATAAATTCGATTCAAATCCCATATTTTCATTTATAAACAAAGTTTATAAATTCGATTCAAATCCCATATTTTCATTTATAAACAAAGTTTATGTAACGACCCGCCTTTTTTTGACCGCTTCATATGGGTAATTAAACCAACTTAAAACGTCCAAATCGACGGAGCGTTTTTAGCTTATAGAGTTTAAAAACAGAATCAACACAGAAATGCAGAATAAATAAATGACACAGTGTTAAACAGTGGAATATATCTTTTATTTATAAATCAGAAATTTGAATACAAAACCTTTTCTATACAGCGGAATGAAATACAGTTCGAGTAAAAAGAAAACATTTACTGTTCAGAACTTCAGAGTGCGTTATCTTTGGAATCCCCAGCTTCACCAATCTTCGAATCCTAAGTTGTGATCTTTAAATCTGAAATGCTCGGGTCTGACTCGAGCATTCCATGCAAAACATAAAAATACTCGAGTCAGGATTAATCATAGTTCAAGTAAATTAACTTCAATAGAACTGAATATAATAGTTAATTCCTACGAAAGTTTAAATGCCGAGTACTTTTAATCATAGACCTACTGTCAAAATATAGTTTCCATACCCACCAAATACTTTACTGCCTAAAATATAGTTGGCAAAATACCAACTACTTACAACTATATTGGTAGTATACTGTATGAATATACATATCATACATCACTAGTAAATATACAATAGTGAACAAATAACTATGTTGTTGCGCAGGGAACAAATATCGGTGAACAGCAATGATATGGCTCAAAACAAACATCACTTGTTATTTTATTAAAGTAAAATGAATGCCAGTGTTATAATCTATCACATGCGGTAGCATCAATGACAGTCAGGCTAAGCAAATGTACACATTTCCATGGCAACAGGTTCACATATACGTATGCCCACAATATGTATATACATATACAAAGTATACATATACACCTATTTATCGGCCTCCACGCATGTATACCCAGCCCAAACAGACCAACCGGTAACATCAAAATGGATGATGATACAGCGAGGTTTACATGGTCCGGTTATTTAACTTTTGCAACTTTTAGTAAACATGAACAGGTTTCAGCATATAAATATGAACAGAGTGCCAAATTAGTATAGTGTGTATACTTCGACTATCAGGGTTCAGCATATCAATATATGATGAGGAATATGTTCATGCAATCAAGATGCCACTACCCACACAACAAGTAAAAGAGGAAGGGTAATGCAAATATAGATGGTTATATAACACCAATTCAAACAGTGGCTAAGATGTCAAGATGGTGCTAGTGTACATATATACATACAGGTAAATACTGGTAGAGTTACACTTTTGAGTAGTTGAAATGTCAAGCCGTTAAAATGAAGCTATGCAAAATTTTCACAAATATACACATATGTGTATATATGTATAAACACATACATTTAATAAGCAGGTGCAATGATCAAATTTAAGAAAAGTCTGACAGTATTAAATGATCATGCATGTTAAGGCAAGTCCTCCGGTTCAAGCCCAAGTTCAAACAGACTGTTCAATTTCAAGGTATTAAGTTTCCAGTTATGAGGGTGCTAAGTCCAGAAATTTAAAGACCAAGCTTCAAGTTCAACCGAATACAAAAATGCAAGTCAGTTCAAAGCATTGCCCAAAATCTAGTGTCAAGTATTCAGGCTGCACACATTCATGACTAAGCACACAATTAGGTGACAAGAACCCCATGTACGTGAAACAAAAACATAACAGGCTAAACAAGTATCTTAACAGCCAGGGTCACACTATACAGTTTAATTTTAAATTGGATTTAAATTACTTGAAGTAGGAAGAATTTGAGTTTTAAAACTCACTGAATCAATAAATCGCAATCAACCCCTAAGGCCACTATTATGCTCAGTTATATCAATGTTAAAATGCTTGAATCAATGATCAATCGTGAGTGATTTCTCACCTTAAAATCAGCCATTATGATGATAGAAGGAACATCAACCCTACTATAGGCGGCATACTTCGATCCGCGATGAATTTGTGGTGGCCCTTGAAGTAGCGATGGCGAATGGGTGCTCAGTCGACTTCGATTTGTAGATTCATGGAGAAGCTTTAGAGGAAGGGATGAATTTGACAGCGGCGGCGATTTGGGAAGAAGAAATCTCGTTTTAAGGGGAATGATTTAGGGTTCAGCCATGGATTTCGATATGAATTAAGGGGAAAATGATTTCTTTTTGCTGAAGGAAATTGGGAAGCACAACGTGATTTATAGGGCAAGAAGAAGAGATAAGAACGAAGTAATATCATAGGGCTTAGGGTAGTCTGCGTGTTTTCCAGAGTATAGGTCGGCTTGAATCGTAACGGGGATAGGTTAAAAGTAAGGTAGGTAAATCCTTGTGGAGAGTTTATTTATGTTTAATTTAATATTATTTTTCTATCGTGAATTATCGTCAAACGCTCAGCATTTGTACCGTTAACACAAGCTCCGAACGCAACGAAATTTGATGTACCACCGCATTTCAACGTTCTGAAATTAATTCAGTTGTAATGACATTATCCTAATTTTTAATTATTCATCGGTTCAGTGATTTTATTCTGCTTGTTTATCAATGACTTCGTTCGCTTAAATTTTCAAATGTTAAATTCAATTTCTTTATATATTCAAATACACACATATCCAAGCCAATTTTTCATATGTTTTTAAATAAATAAAATTTCCCATTCGTTCAACGTAAATCACGTTTATTTTAAATTCAGCCATCAATATTTTTCCAATCGAAATTTTAAATCCAATTCGAATATTCAACCAAATTCAATCCAAATATTCAATAGTAAATATTTGATTCTCAACCAACCATAATAAATTAAATATTCAATTCATACACAAAACCGCATATTCGATTTTAAATTTCTAACCTCAACATCAATATAAAACTGATTATTCATAGTTAAACCTTAATTAATCTCATATTCCTGTTGTCGAAATTTCTGGGTCGTTACATTCTTCCCCCCTTTAAAACTTTTCGTCCTCGAAAAGGAAAGATCGTTAGAGTTACATCAACGTATACTCCAATTTTCCATCTTCAGGTGAAAACTTTCCACCACTAATTCAAATATCGATATTTAAGCTATCGATCCTCAACGTTTACCATTATATCCAATTAATTTGGAAAAACACATTTTCTTTCAAAATTAATCTATTCTTAAATTTGAAATACTGTAAATTATTCCAAATTTCTTTATAATCTCATCCGTCAATATTTACTTATCCATTGTTTCACAAGTTCAATCACATCTCCTTATATTTAATCTTTTACCACACTCATTAAAGAGTGTAAATAACTCCTTTCTCAAGTACAAATTGTTGACTTGAAAATTTCCAAAATTCAAAGTCTTATATAAACTTTATACAGAAAATATTTGTATCACTATCTCAAAGTTATAGACTTAAAAATATTCCGAAATTATCCTCCTTAACTTATCAATTTGGATACATTTTAATTTCAAATTACTTGAAAATACTTGATAACTCGAAGTTTGACAAGTCTATTGTCGTCCTCACAGATGTTAGGCATACGCTGGCCAGGCGCACGACTAAAATCTCCAAGTACTACGTATATCCTTGCTTCAACTTCCAGTGAGGATATTTCAAAATTCATTTTAAAAGAAAACAAATACGGAAAATACCAATGTGATGTTGATATGTTGATTGTTCATGAATCGCAGATACACAATGGTTTCGTCTGAATCCCCCTGAAAACATCCGTATCCGTAGGAAATCACTTCCCTGCGAATTTCGTCATGGACAGATCAACAGAAGATATTTTTGGAATCAAAAGACATTCTGATGTCCCTGAGCGTTGATTTCTCCGTTTTCAGAATCACAGAACAAATCAAGGAATTATAAATATACTTCAAGTCACGAGAACAAAACAAGTCCCAAAGACAAATCAGGTCACGAAGACCAATCAAGTCACGAAGACTAACTGCTGCATCAAACAGGTGGCTCACTATCAATAAGATATCTCAAATACTGTGGACCGCAGGTACACAATGGTTACGACTGGGTCCCCCAGGAAACATCCATACCCGTAAGCTTTCACAGCTCTGCGGATTACGCCCATACAATTCGACTGTAGATCGCAGCAGTCACAATGGTTACGCCTGATTCCCTCAGGAAACATCCGTCCGCCTTAGGCTATCTGCAGCCCTGCGAATTTCGCTACACGGTCGAATTCCAACAACTCTAGATCGCAGCGATCACAATGGTTACACCTGATTCCCTCAAGAAACATCCGACCGCCGTAGGCTATCTGCAGCCCTGCGAATTACGCTAGCAGTCGTGCTCAATGGCAACTCATGAGTTTTATGTCCGGACAACCTACCACCACCAGCAGCATATCTCAACTGAGCTCGAAATTCAAGAGAAGGAAGGTACTTTCCTTATCTTTACTTTGAAAAACATACTATACTATATACATATAGTATTTTATTTCATAAACCATACTTATGTCATTTACATAAGATTTTCTTCCCAAATCATATTTCAAACATCTCGTCTTATATAAATTCCGTTATATAAGATTTTATCTTAATCGATTACCTTTCAATCCAAAAAAATTCAATTCACTATATATATTTTCCCATACAAGTTACGAAATCTTATTTCTCCAATACCCAAAATCGAATATTCAAAATTCATTCCAATTTCAAAATTTTAGCTTTGATATATTAACTACTTCAAATACTTGATGTCCTTTCCAACTCGGATTTATAAATCTACCAATTTTTCTTCCAGATTTCCAATTATTATGTTTATCACCCAAATCTTTGTGTTTTCAAACTTCCAGAATTTTCATTCTTGTAACAAAATTTTCATTCACACAATTACTCTTTCACATCCATCGACTGTAAATTAGCAAGCGAACAATTCCCAAAGTATCAACCCCGAAGGCCGAAATCAACATCAGATCAACACTCAGAAATTTATTCAACTGAACTAATTTCCAGTCAGTTTCTAAATTTTCTTAACTCCCTTTCTTTTTCCTTATCAGATAAATTCTTACAACTCTCAGATTCAATTTGAAAATTTATTTCTCTTACGCTTTGCTGACCTTCGTTCTTGCCGTGCGGCTCTTTGTTCTTCTGTCCTTGCTATCAAACCTTAATTATTTCTTAGTAAATAATGGAGTCAATCAAGTTGGGGTATATTTACCTCTCAAACCTTAAGTGAACAATATTATTAACTTCGAAATAAATCAAGTTCACAGCAAAGCATCCATTCTTGCAACTTCCGAATTAAAATTTATCTTCTTTTACGAAAACTATTGATTATTACAATAATTTACGCCTTCGAAATATTAGTCTTCAAAATATACTTTATTTATTTATCTGAATACATAAATAATGAATTAACAATATATTAAATTTTAATTAAAATGGAAAGTAATTGGTACTTCCCTGGAATTCGACATAAATGTCTCCTCTAAGTAACTTCCTTCTGAATAATCACTTATTCGTTAATATATTCCGAACTTCAGAAAAATCTCATTTGATTTCTATTCTGAACTTCAGAATAACCACACCGGTCTAGTCGACATCATTTCCTTTAATCTACTTGCACAATTTTCCTTTCATACGTTATTTACTTCTAAAAAAGTTAATATTATTCCTTTTATACGAATCTAGACTCGTCAATTCGAATTAGCTGTAAGTTCACATCTTTATACAATGTTTACTCACATTTTGCTTCATTCATATTCTCGTCTACACATCACTTTTTGTTAATCAATTAACAAGTTCATAACTCACTATCGAATTTATATATTCGATTATACGTTATTGGCTTAGAACCAATTATAATTTAATCTTGCCAAATTCTAAATAATTTTAAAAAAAATTAGTGATACAGCTTAACACAATCGAATTCTTTTAAATTTTACTTCATTAATTTATATTTCGAACATCAAAATAAAATTCATCGTTTCATTCTTGAAGCAAATTCCAAATTTCTCTTTTTCATTCAAATTCTCGTCTGACTTCTTATTCCAATAAATTTTCAATTGTCATTGATTTGCTAAAATACACAATCAGAGAGATCGATTCATCGATTTTTCTTATACTTATCCTCTCTGGATATTTTTCGATGATGGATTCTAATTTCAAATTTAAAAGGACATTACCGAAGATTAGCTCTCGCAAGCCGGGACTCAAAGACTTCAGAAGACTGGGGATTCCGAAAATTTTAAACCTCAAAATCAATTTTTTGTTTCCGCTGTATTACTTTCAAAATACTAAATCCAAAATACTTTCAAAATCATTTAAAATTATTTATACTTTCAAGAATTTACTTTTCAAAACCTTTTTATTTTCAAGATCCTGTTTTTAAACTCAATAAGCTATGCTTTGAATAAACCAAAGCTCTGATACCACTTGTAACGACCCGCCTTTTTTTTGACCGCTTCATATTGGTAATTAAACCAACTTAAAACGTCCAAATCGACGGAGCATTTTTAGCTTATAGAGTTTAAAAACAGAATCAACACAGAAATGCAGAATAAATAAATGACACAGTGTTAAACAGCAGAATATATCTTTTATTTATAAATCAGAAATTTGAATACAAAACCTTTTCTATACAGCGGAATGAAATACAGTTCGAGTAAAAAGAAAACATTTACTGTTCAGAACTTCAGAGTGCGTTATCTTTGGAATCCCCAGCTTCACCAATCTTCGAATCCTAAGTTGTGATCTTTAAATCTGAAATGCTCGGGTCTGACTCGAGCATTCCATGCAAAACATAAAAATACTCGAGTCAGGATTAATCATAGTTCAAGTAAATTAACTTCAATAGAACTGAATATAATAGTTAATTCCTATGAAAGTTTAAATGCCGAGTACTTTTAATCATAGACCTACTGTCAAAATATAGTTTCCATACCCACCAAATACTTTACTGCCTAAAATATAGTTGGCAAAATACCAACTACTTACAACTATATTGGTAGTATACTGTATGAATATACATATCATACATCACTAGTAAATATACAATAGTGAACAAATAACTATGTTGTTGCGCAGGGAACAAATATCGGTGAACAGCAATGATATGGCTCAAAACAAACATCACTTGTTATTTTATTAAAGTAAAATGAATGCCAGTGTTATAATCTATCACATGCGGTAGCATCAATGACAGTCGGGCTAAGCAAATGTACACATTTCCATGGCAACAGGTTCACATATACGTATGCCCACAATATGTATATACATATACAAAGTATACATATACACCTATTTATCGGCCTCCACGCATGTATACCCAGCCCAAACAGACCAACCGGTAACATCAAAATGGATGATGATACAGCGAGGTTTACATGGTCCGGTTATTTAACTTTTGCAACTTTTAGTAAACATGAACAGGTTTCAGCATATAAATATGAACAGAGTGCCAAATTAGTATAGTGTGTATACTTCGACTATCAGGGTTCAGCATATCAATATATGATGAGGAATATGTTCATGCAATCAAGATGCCACTACCCACACAACAAGTAAAAGAGGAAGGGTAATGCAAATATAGATGGTTATATAACACCAATTCAAACAGTGGCTACGATGTCAAGATGGTGCTAGTGTACATATATACATACAGGTAAATACTGGTAGAGTTACACTTTTGAGTAGTTGAAATGTCAAGCCGTTAAAATGAAGCTATGCAAAATTTTCACAAATATACACATATGTGTATATATGTATAAACACATACATTTAATAAGCAGGTGCAATGATCAAATTTAAGAAAAGTCTGACAGTATTAAATGATCATGCATGTTAAGGCAAGTCCTCCGGTTCAAGCCCAAGTTCAAACAGACTGTTCAATTTCAAGGTATTAAGTTTCCAGTTATGAGGGTGCTAAGTCCAGAAATTTAAAGACCAAGCTTCAAGTTCAACCGAATACAAAAATGCAAGTCAGTTCAAAGCATTGCCCAAAATCTAGTGTCAAGTATTCAGGCTGCACACATTCATGACTAAGCACACAATTAGGTGAAAAGAACCCCATGTACGTGAAACAAAAACATAACAGGCTAAACAAGTATCTTAACAGCCAGGGTCACACTATACAGTTTAATTTTAAATTGGATTTAAATTACTTGAAGTAGGAAGAATTTGAGTTTTAAAACTCACTGAATCAATAAATCGCAATCAACCCCTAAGGCCACTATTATGCTCAGTTATATCAATGTTAAAATGCTTGAATCAATGATCAATCGTGAGTGATTTCTCACCTTAAAATCAGCCATTATGATGATAGAAGGAACATCAACCCTACTATAGGCGGCATACTTCGATCCGCGATGAATTTGTGGTGGCCCTTGAAGTAGCGATGGCGAATGGGTGCTCAGTCGGCTTCGATTTGTAGATTCATGGAGAAGCTTTAGAGGAAGGGATGAATTTGACAGCGGCGGCGATTTGGGAAGAAGAAATCTCGTTTTAAGGGGAATGATTTAGGGTTCAGCCATGGATTTCGATATGAATTAAGGGGAAAATGATTTCTTTTTGCTGAAGGAAATTGGGAAGCACAACGTGATTTATAGGGCAAGAAGAAGAGATAAGAACGAAGTAATATCATAGGGCTTAGGGTAGTCTGCGTGTTTTCCAGAGTATAGGTCGGCTTGAATCGTAACTGGGATAGGTTAAAAGTAAGGTAGGTAAATCCTTGTGGAGAGTTTATTTATGTTTAATTTAATATTATTTTTCTATCGTGAATTATCGTCAAACGCTCAGCATTTGTACCGTTAACACAAGCTCCGAACGCAACGAAATTTGATGTACCACCGCATTTCAATGTTCTGAAATTAATTCAGTTGTAATGACATTATCCTAATTTTTAATTATTCATCGGTTCAGTGATTTTATTCTGCTTGTTCATCAATGACTTCGTTCGCTTAAATTTTCAAATGTTAAATTCAATTTCTTTATATATTCAAATACACACATATCCAAGCCAATTTTTCATATGTTTTTAAATAAATAAAATTTCCCATTCGTTCAACGTAAATCACGTTTATTTTAAATTCAGCCATCAATATTTTTCCAATCGAAATTTTAAATCCAATTCGAATATTCAACCAAATTCAATCCAAATATTCAATAGTAAATATTTGATTCTCAACCAACCATAATAAATTAAATATTCAATTCATACACAAAACCGCATATTCGATTTTAAATTTCTAACCTCAACATCAATATAAAACTGATTATTCATAGTTAAACCTTAATTAATCTCATATTCCTGTTGTCGAAATTTCTGGGTCGTTACAGTTTATAAATTCGATTCAAATCCCATATTTTCATTTATAAACAAAGTTTATAAATTCGATTCAATTCCCATATTTTCATTTATAAACAAAGTTTATAAATTCGATTCAAATCCCATATTTTCATTTATAAACAAAGTTTATAAATTCGATCACTTGTTTTATATACCTTCAAAACAAGTTAATATTTTCTGTAGTTTTATTAAAAATTCAAATTCTATTTATAAAAAATAGAATTCCCTCTCTAAACCTCAAATACCCTTTTCGATATTTTTATAAATCAATATTCAAGCTCTAGTGGTATTTTCAACAATCAGATCAACCAATTTTCAATCATTTGATTTTTAACACATCATATATGAATATATATGAAATCAAATAACAAACAGAATATATATATTTTTGAGGAATCCAGTTGGATTCCTCCAACCTGTTTTCTTGCATCCACAGACGTTAGTCAACATAGTAATACCCATCCTGCTTCGAGGCAGGATATCGCGGTATAGAAGGTCATCCACTAATCATAGCGTGGGGTGTATAGGGTAATCATCCGCTAATGAAACCGCGGGCATCCGCTAATGAAACTGCGAGAATCCAACCAACCATCAACCCAATATATATATATATATATATATATATATATATATATATATATATATCCTAAATAACTAATATATATTTTAAAACAATCAGACAGCATTCAAACAAGCACAGACAATTATTTTTAACTATATAAAAATAAATTTCTAAATAAAAGGTGAGATTTACTCACCATGGTTTTATTGTTGAATATCCCGTTAAATCCTGTATCATCTCGGCTACTCCTTTAATCGAATGAATTTGTTCTTGCACCTATGATTATTTATGTTTGTATTTATCGATCAAACATTTATTTAAATTAACTAACACGAATATATTATTCTAGGTATTTTAAAATCGTAAAACGTATAACTTATTCTTATGCACATCTCGACCAAATCGAGGAAATGGTTTGTCGATCAGCTCCATCAAGCATATTCCCTAACAGCTCAAAAACTGCATTAACCAAAAATGCAAATCTTCATTTCGGCATTCTCTTGAACACTCCATCAGTCCTAGTCCTTTGCTGTCTCGAAATTCAACCGACTGTCCCATTCGACCACCTTAGAATAGGCCAAACTCCTCCTGCATACCCTCTCATAACCATCTTACTGTCAAACCAAAATCAAACCAGTCCGTCCATCAGAATTTCAGAGTTCGACATCCCCTTTTTACCCTTTTCAAATCCGCTGCAGGCATCCCATCAACACAGTTCAACTTTCCCTCTCGAGATCACCCTCCTGGCTTTATCGTTCACTTCCAGTCTATCCTCTGAAAGATAGAACTCCATCTCCAGTCAACGCTCCACCCTCGAACCCATTTCAACCGTCGCGACTTCTGATTCATGCTGGAGAGAAGACAACGACTCCGACAGTTTCCCAAAACTCATCACCCTATCGCGATACCCAAAAGCCAATGAAGACCTCGAACAGCCTCTATACTTGAATCGCGAGATGTTTTGCACCCCTCACGTTGTTCACGAACCACTGCGCTTAACCCCTCCATCGCGTTGATCTATACTGCTCTCCAGTTTGATTTATTTGAGTATTTCGATTTGAATTAGGACTTAAAAGGGGGATTTTGATTTTGCAGAAAGAATGAGGGGAGGTTCTGTTTTATAAAGGAAAGGGGAAATTCGATTTTGAGGAGGCTAAGGAGTCCACGAGTTGGTTTTGTTATGTGGTGATGAAAGGACCAACAAGTATATTCCTTTATCATATTTAATTTGATTTTTTTTAAATGAATATCAAATTTAAATCATCACGTTTATGCCGAACTCCTTTCTGAACCCAACAACTGTCAATTCTAGGGTAATACCCATGTTCCGGACACACTGGGATAGGTCACGAAGTCCAATTCGATTATTTGGAACAGATATTAATTTAAACTGATATGAATTAAATTCGAAACAATTTATTTCCACGATAATAAATTAATATTATTATCGTTATAAATTTAAATAAATTTTCCAATTAATCTTTTGAACTGTTTTCAATTCAATTCAAAATTTTGAATTCAATCTAAATCCATTTTCATATTTTGTTATTTAATATATTCGATTTTAAATCGAAATTGATTATTAAACTAATAACTTAAATAAAAATTCCACTAATATTATCCACCCAATATTTAAATTAAATATTAAATATTCAAAAATTTGACACACGGGGGTAATAACGTTGGGTGTAAGACATGAAACATGTATGTTGGCATGGTTGGCACATGCCAACGACAATGACATTTAAGCGGTATGAATTGATATAACCAAGAATAAAAGATATGAAATTTACATATATAATTGAGAAGTAATAAAATATGTAAATTTAGAAAACACGATATGCTTAACCCGAGGTTGGATTGAGTTGTGATGTAAACCTGCCCGGACCCACCCGGCTGTCCAGTAGTCACAACAATACCTATCCAATGTGGGTGGTTAAGCATTGAGCCCAATAAGGACCCGAGGTTAGACTGAGCTACGGTGTAAACCTGCCCGGAATCGACCGGCACATCCAGTAACTATAGCAATACCTGTCTAATGTGAGTGGTCAGGTGCTCTAAGAGGCTAAGGACGGATGGTAGGGTTAAGTCAACTATAACACTTAACCAAATTCAACATGTTAACAAGAATTGATGGGTGGGGTTAGGTTAATACAGACACTTAACCACTTAACATGTTTGACTAGAAAATCCTAGTAACGAGGGACCCGTTTCAGAAGTAACCCAAGTTGGGTATCATGGTACCCTGAAACTAGGCAGGGTGGGGCACGATTACTGGGTTGATTGTAAGGGTCAAAGCGATGGCGGTGGGTGCAACAATGTAGGTTCTAACGGGGTGCGGGCGTGCACACACTCCGGAGCAGACAAACAGGGCATTGGGGGCACCAATAGTATAACCTATGCCTTCTAGAAATTGTGTCGGGGCCGCCACCATGGTTCTTGATACACCCCATGGTGGGACAGCATAGGTATCTACAAATTCTTGGGGGCCGTATGACATATGTTAACGCGAGTAGGAGCCGATCTTTAAATAAAAATGGGGATCACTTCACCCTCTGCATGGGGTGCCAGTTAGAATAAACTCAAGTAGGTGCAGAGATATATATAGTGTGGGTGCGATAGCACATTCGATTCTAAACGACACTTCCTTAGCTTGTGACACTTTCCTGTTTTCAGTTTATATCTATCATGCCCTTTTCTTATTCACATACTGAAGAGTTACTAGATTTACTCAGGCTTTATGTCTGACTCTATTTTCTTTTCGTCTTCTTTTCTTTCGTTCCCCCCCCTAAGGTCCACAGGGAGGAATCTACTCAGCTCAATCAGACTCTTTACAAGCTCCAAGACCGTAGATTTATGATTTGGATCTCTTTTGCTCGGATTATGGCTTTGGATATCACTATGGGGATTTTTGACACTTTATTTATGTTTTATGCCTCTTTAATAATCAAGACAGTAACGAGGTTGTAATGTTGGAAGTATTTTGAGACAATTATGGAAATGTTTTGTTTGAACATGTAATGATGAAATAAAAGTCTGTTTGTATTCCGCTATTTAAAATATTTATATCTGTCTTGAGTTTATCTGTGGCTTTTACTTATAAACCTCCACCAAAGTTAAGGCATTCCCTCTGTGAGTGACCTTAACAGAGGTGGGGTGTTTCACTTGGTATCAGAGCATAGGTTTACCAGATAAGATAAAAGTTTTTGAAATTGTTTTCAAAGGAAAGATTAAAGAAGCATTTTTCAAGAAAAAGTGTTATAAAAAAAAGACAAAATCCCCCAAAGCCATGTGCCCTATCTATCTCTCTCTATCCTTCGTTTTGAATTTTTCCTTTCTGTTTCAGCATGTCTGCGGACCTTACTCCCCAGCTACAGATGCTTTTACTCCTCCTCCTCTACGTGAATCAACAACCGGAAGAATCGCCAAACAAGAAAAAGGATAATAGTCAAGGAAGAAAGGACCACAACAATAATAACAAGACACATGAGAAAAGGAAATGTTATTTCTGTGGCATTGTTGGACATGTAATGAACGACTGCAGAAAGAAGAAGAGGAAGATGAGTGCTACTTGCTTCCATTGCGGTAAAGCTAGACACATGGCTAAGGACTGCCCTAAGAAGTAAGGGCAAGGCCCGCAAGCAGGACCTTCTGGGGGTACCTCTTTAACTTCTTCTCCTAGATGCTTTGTTTTATCCTGCTTATCTTCTCAATCCTATCTTGAGAACTTTAGGTAGTAATATTTTTGTAGAAAGTATAGTCTATCTTTATGATCATCCAGTTCGCACACTTTTTGACTCTGGCGCATCACACTCTTTTATTTCATCTGCCGTAGTAGAATCTCTGCATCTAGACACTAGTATGGTAGAAGATCCCTTAGTAGTTTCAAATCCAATTGGGGGCTCCGCTTACTTGTCAATGGTTTGTTTGGGTTTGAAAATCTCTATTCTCAGCGTTGAGTTTAGTTGTAATGCCTTTGTCTTGGGCTTCTCGGGATATGGTTTGATCTTAGACATGGACTGGTTATCCAGTAATGGTGCCATCCTTGATTGTGAGAAAAGAGTACTTAGACTCTTGACTCGGCTTGGTAACACTCTAGAAATTTCTTGTAATCCCTTGAATGTTGTTATGCTTAGTTATCTAGAGTCGCTTGATGCTTATGATGAGAATTTGCAATCAGTTAGAGTAGTCCGGGAATATCCGGATGTCTTTGAGGAGGTGAAAGGCTTACCTCCGAGGCGGGAAATAGACTTCCGCATATATCTTGTGGATAATGCAAAGCCTGTAGCTTTACCTGTCAGACACATGGCTCCAAAGGAGAGAAAGGAGCTCAGTAAGCAGGTTAAAGAACTTCTCGAAAAGGGGTTCATTAGACGGAGAATTTCGAAATGGGGTGCTCCAGTGGTGTTTGCAACCAAAGCGGACGGTTCGCTTCACCTTTGCGTCGACTATAGGGAGTTAAACAAATTGACTAAGAAAAATAGGCACCCTCTTCCCCGAATCGACGATTTGTTTGATCAGCTTGTAGGTGCGACAGTCTTCTCCCAACTTGATCTGGCAACTGGGTTCCATCAGCTGAGAGTAGCTGAAGACAACATTGATAAAATGGAATTTAGAACCCCAGACGGTTTCTTCAAGTGGCTTGTCATGCCTTTCGGCTTGACAAACGCACCCGCTTATTTTGTAGACCTAATGAGCAGGGTGTTCAGAGAATTCCTCAACAAATTTGTGGTTGTCTTCGTAGATGATATCTTAATCTTCTCAAAGAATGAGGAAGAGCATGCTCAGCATCTGAAAGAAATCATGGAAACTCTCCGTACACATCAGCTAAAAGCCAAATTCTCCAAGTGCCACTTTTGGAGAAAGGAGGTAAGATTTCTGGGGCATATAGTGTCCAAAGAGTGGTTGGCTGTGTACCCCACGAAAGTGGTGGCAGTGCAAGATTGGAAAACACCTAGAAATGCAACCGAAGTTCGAAGCTTTCTTGGGCTAGTCAGTTATAACCGAAAGTTTATTAGGGATTTCGCGAAAATCTCAGCTCCACTCACAAGGCTAACAAAGAAGAATCTAGCATTCGCTTGGGATTTGTACTGTGACATTACCTTCCAACGCCTAAAAAGGGCTCTTACAACAGCTCCAGTTCTAACTCTGCCAGATGGAAGCAAAATGTTCACAGTATATACAAATGCATGTGGAACGGGACTAGGCGCTGTTCTAATGCAAGAAGGAAGGGTGGTAGCTTATGGCGGAAGACAATTGAAAGTTCATGAAAAGAACTACCCAACCCACGATCTTGAGTTAGCCGCCATCGTCTTTGCCCTTAAGTCTTGGCGCCATTATCTCCTAGGTGAGAAGTTTGAATTATACAATGACCATAAATCGTTGAAATATCTCTTCTCGCAGAAGGATCTTAACTTGAGGTAGCATAGATGGATGGAGTTTCTTGCCTCGTATGACTTTGAAATTTCCTATACTCCCGGCAAAGGCAACGTAGTAGCAGACGCGTTGAGCTGAAAGAAACTGACCTTAAGCCCTTTCTTTGTGTAAAGGAAAAGCTTGGAGTATATAGCCAGTTTTAACTTTAGGCCCTCCTCGGATTTTGTACCGGGTTTGCTAGCATCTCTCGAAGTACGCCCTACTCTCTTGGACTCAATAGGGGCTGCACAACGTGAAGATCCTCAGCTTGTTGATGTGATTGATAAACTTATTAGGGGTGAGACTTCTAGTCACCTCAGTAGATACGCCATCGATGATAAGGGTTGGCTAAGGCGAGATGGAAGATTATGCGTCCCACAAGCAAGAGAGTTGACAAAGAAGGTTCTCGAGGAAGCGCATCATTCCAAGATGACTATACACCCTGGCGGTGATAAGATGTACAAGGATATAAAAAGGACTTTCTTTTGGAGAGGCATGAAGAAGACGTCGCAGACTTCGTTTCTAAGTGCATGACCTGCCAACGGGTCAAGGCGGAACAGAAGAAACCTGGAGGACTACTGCATCCTTTAGAGGTCCCACCGTGGAAGTGGGATAGCATTTCAATGGACTTCATTGATGGACTACCTAGGTCGAGAAGAGGCAATACTAACATTTGGGTAACAGTGGATAGGCTTACTAAGAGCGCCCACTTCATACCTATCAAGAGTAGAAGGACTGCCTCATCTCTAGCATCTCTTTATCTCAAGGAAATAGTTTGACTCCATGGGATACCCTCCAGCATTGTTAGTGACCGAGACCCTATCTTCACAAGCGAGTTTTGGCGGAGTCTGCAAGAAGCTGTAGGCACACAGTTATGTTTGAGCACGGCCTATCACCCCCAAACCGATGGCCAGACGGAAAGGGTGAATAGAGTTTTAGAGAATCTTTTGAGACTTTGCGTTCTTGACTTTGGAGGGACTTGGGAGGATCACCTTCCTTTAGTGGAATTTGCCTACAACAACAGCTACCATCGGTATGGCGCCCTTCGAAGCCTTGTATGGAAGACCGTGCAAATCACCAACTTGTTGGTGGGAGTCTACAGATAAGCTTATACTTGAGCCAGACATGATTAGAGAGACTTCGGAGAAAGTGGACTTGATACGGAGAAGGATGAAGACAGCCCAAGACAGACAAAAATCCTACGCCGACAAAAGAAGCACCGAACTTGAGTTTGAGTGTACCTACTCAAATGGCTGGACGACTCCCCCCCTTATGAGCTTCTCCACCAACTCAACCCACTGTGGGTCGTCCCTCTGTGCTTCTCCAATCCGCCCCAAAAGAGTAGGTCTAACTTCCTAGGAAGCTAGCAAACCGGGTACATAATCAACGGAAGGTCTGAAATCAAACATCGAGATAAATTCCAAGCTTTGTTGTTCCACGGACAACGGACTCAAGGACAACCTCTTTCTGCTCAAGGCGTCCGCCACCACGTTACCCTTGCCAGGTGTATACGCTATCTCAAACTCATAGGATGCTAAGAATCCCATCCACTTTTACTGTCCTAAGATTATGAAGAGTCTCCAACACTTCCCTAAGATGTAGGGCATGCTCTTCTCCACCAGGATATCATCCAAAATCATCACAACTGTCTCTCACGCAGACCACCCCAGTCGAATTCGGCATCCCCCAAATGCAAGCCCCAAAGGCCTAAACCAATATCAGACAAACACCCAAGGGATACCTCCTTCGAATTCAGACGACCTACGTGAGATGATACTAGTAAAAATGGCTAAATAATTAAGCCCTTGTCCAATTCTGGATGTTCTCGCCAGTCTCGCTCCAAAACCGTCGTTTATCCCATACTGGCTCTGCTCAGCCTATTGAGCACATACGAAACCTTATTTCGCTCCTAGAAAAGACCAAGATGTCATCCACAAAGACCATCACAAACTTATTCAGGTACTCCCTGAACACCCTTCTCATCAAATCAACAAAGTATGCGGGGGCGTTCGTCAAACCAAATGGCATCACCAGCCACTCATAAAAAAAAATCATCCGGAGTCCTAAAGGCAGTCTTCTCTATCCCATCCTCAGCCACTCTCAATTGATGAAATCCTGTGGCTAAGTCCTACTACAAAAATACTGAGGCGCCAGCCAACTGATCAAAGAGACCATCTATCCTCGGCAATGGGTGTCTATTCTTCTTTGTGAGTTTATTTAGTTCTCTTTAGCCTACACAAAGTCTGAGGGACCCATCCGCCTTTATGACAAAAACTACTAGAGCGCCCCACTCCGATATACTTCGTCTTATGAACCCCTTCTCAAGCAAATCGCCTACTTACTTATGGAGTTCCCTCCTCTCACGAGGAGCCATGTGGCACACTGGCCAAGATACTGGTTTAGCATTATCCACCAGATATATTCAGGAGTCAATCTCCCGCTTCGGAGGTAAGCCCTTCACCTCCTCACACACACATCCGGGTATTCCCGGACCGCTCTAACAGATCGCAAACTCTAGGCGATTCTAGATAACTTAGCACAACAGATTCTATGGGATTACAAGAGATCTCGAGAGTGTTACCCAGGCGGCCCATAAGCCTAACAACTCTCCCTTCAAAATCAAGAACGGCACCCCTACTGGATAACCAGTCCATGCCCAAAACTAACCCATAGCCCGTGAAGCCCCAAAGCATCACATCTTAAACTCAACGCTAAGTATAGCAACCTCCAAACCCAAACACATCATGGAGCCCCAATTGGGTTTGAAGCAACTAAGGGATCATCTACCAAACTGGTGTCTAAGTGCAGTGACCCAACTAACGAGGATGAGATAAACGAACTCGATGCGTCAGAATCAAATAAAGTTCGAATCGGATAATAAAGAAATCCAACCTCCAATCTAGACGGTCTTATCCCCTTCTGGTACCCTAGGCGTGCGGGAATACAACTACCCTCCAGAAGATTCCATACCTTGCCCTTGCTTCTTTGGACCATCCTAATAAGGTGTCCTATTCCTCCCAAAAGGATAACTACTAGCCTTCTTCTTCCCTATTCTCCACTCGTATCCTCCCACCAATGAGGTTTCATCCTTCATTAACCAAACAACTATTTGAGCCTTCCTCTCACCGTCTATCCTATAGGTACCTACCAGTCCTCCTCCTTCCTGAACCAACTTCTAATATGATTAACGTCTAAGTCCCTTGAAATGGTTTTCCATCCTTATCTATCTTAGAAAGATCATCTATACGCGGAGGGGAAACTCAAAATGAGAGAAAGGAAGAGATTCAAAATGGAGAATTCGAAAGATATTGATATGGCTGTTGGGGATTATGCTTTTCTTTCAAAAAAATTTCTCTTAAAAGACATGTTTTTGAAAATACTCCTTTCAAAAATATTCTTAGAAAATAGTTTTTCTAAAAATTTTATCTGTTCTGGTAACCTTAAGCTCTGATACCACGTGTAACACCCCACACCCGCTAAGGTCACTCACTAAGGGAATGCCTTAGTTTTGGTGGAGTATTTTTAGTGAATATAGAACAGAAAAATTACAACAGGACAGATATAAGTAATACTTGAAAATTTAAAACATCATTTCATTAACAAAACATGTTTTGGTTACATCACAAAACCATAACAAGAGTCAAGTACATAATATCCACCCTGATAAAATAGAAGTACATAATCCCGTTACATAGATAATAGCCAAAATAGAAAAGATAAACCGAGCTTTACTTCTACGGTCCAAGCCCCAAAAGATAGATATAGCGGTCTGGTCCAAGCCCACTAGTGCTAGGCCCACTCTGATAACCTGAGGGTTGGGAAAAAGATAAACAACAACGGGGTCAGACATAAGTCTGAGTGAGTCCTATAACCCTAATAATACAATCATTAAAGTAATTAGGGTATGATATAAACAAGATACGGTACCTCTGGGGATAATGACTACACTAAGTAGCCGACAAAACACAGGATGTACTACGATAACCGAAACAACGTATTTATCCACCCAAGGATAATTACTAGCTTACGCCACCCCAAATCTACCCACCCAAGGGTAATTCTTACACTGCACCACACCAGTTCTACCCACCAAGAGTAATTCCTACTTAAAGGTTGATCCCACCTAAAGACTTAGAAAATATAACTAGTAGTTTCTGGTACTTCTAGCTGACCACGTAGGTGTCGTCTGCCCCTACCTCCACTAGATGTACCCCACTACTCCCAAGCGATCGGCTCCCTACCGTAGATACCCGTGCTGGCCCCACAGTGGGGTGTATCACTCCCCTAAAGTGGCAACCAATTCTACCAATGGTGCACGGCTTATATCTACACGGTGCAACAACGGCTTATCTACCAGCCCGGGCCCACACACGCATATGAAGCCCGTTGGACTTGCGTTGCCACCGCTACCCCGTTTTGGCCTCTTATAGTCAAGCCCAATATGCGTGTCCCGTCACTCGACATGGGTCGAGCCCACAAAGATACGTTTGGGATATTGGTTGAAATGGGCCCCCACAAGCTACTACTTAAGCTTGTCATTTTATCTAGTGCATCCCACTTAACCCCTTTTCATAATCATGCCCCCTTACATGTTAAGATTTGGTTAAGTCATCTAATTATATTTCAATTGCCACTTAAGGCACCCACTAGATTTCCGCATGCCACCCAAGGCACTTACTTGATTCCCACATGCCACCCAAGGCACTTACTTGATTCCCACATGCCACCCAAGGCACTTACTTAACCCTTTAATCATGTTTAATTACATGTTCCACTTTGGTTAAGTATTCTAATCGTATTTTCTATTGCCACCCAAGGCAACCCACTAGTTTCCTCATGCCACCCAAGGCACCCCCACTAGTTACTACATGCCACCCAAGGCACCCACTTAACCCCACATGCCCCTCTACATGCTAATATGGTTAAGTGTTTCTTAATTCATTAATTAAGATCATGACCTCATAAAGACCTCTCACATTAGACCGTCTTTTATGACTGCTGGATATGCCGGTTGGTTCCGGGCAGACTTCTGTCATCAAAAGGGTCTAACCTCGTGTCTTTACTTTAATCATGTTTTTAATTTATGACTAAGACCTCTCACATTGGACCGATCATTTGTAGCCGCTGGATGGCCGGTCGGTTCCGGGCAGACTTCCGCTACAAAAGGGTCCAACCTCGTGTCTTAGTTGATTAATTACACCTAATTAATCACCCCCATATTAATTATCCCTAATTAATATCAAGTTTTTTTTTCATAACATGGGTAGACCTAACTCAATAGGTAAATTCCCATGGGGTAGACCTAACTCAATAGGTAAATTCCCACTTATGCTTATTCATTTTATGGTATGCTTAATCATACCCAATCATACTTTTATTAACATATTTACCAACCCCATCGTTCCCCACGTAAATCGTTCTCATTTCATGACATAATAAAGGGGAAGATCCATCACAAATATCATGGGTTTAGCATATAACTTTGTCATGGGTTAAGAGGATGTCAACTTGCATTTATGAGCATATATTAACCCAACTACATTTAACCCAACCTTGCATATTGTCATACACATGATTTGCATAACATGTCGCACATGAGCTTGCATATTATCATGCACATATCTTGCATAACATGTTGAACTTGCATATAAGCATCCTCATAACTTGCATAACATGTTAAACATGCATTTAAGCATACACATAACTTGCATAAGCATTCATATACTTGCATAAGCATTCACATACTTGCATAAGCATTTACATACTTGCATAAGCATTCATGACTTGCATATCATCATGCACATAACTTGCATAATCTCATAAACATAATTTGCATAACATCATGCACATAACTTGCATACCCTCATACACATAACTCGCATATGAACTTACATAACAACATGCACATAACTTGCATAACATCATACACATAACTTGTATAACATGTTGAACTTTCATATAAGCATACACATAACTTGCTTAACATGTTGAACTTGCATATATGACTTGCATCTTAAAGGAGGGTAAACATGCATAGCATATAAAGGTGTCATCTTGCATATGTATGCATCACATTAAAAAGGGTAAACTTACATGTCATGATTTATGCATAATACCAAACACTTAGCATGCATAAAACCACATACTTAGCATGCATAGAATCAATTACTTATTATGCATAAACACACCACTTAACTTGCATAAACCCAAACACTTAGCATGCATAAAATCAAATACTTAGCATACATAACACCAAATACTTAGCATGCATAAAATCACATGCATAACTTGCATATCATGTTACATATAACTTGCATATACTCTCACATATAGTTTGCATAACATGTTACATATGCATAAATGTTCAACATAGTGTTTTGCATCATAAAACATGGCATTAACCTTGCATATAACATAAAACTTGCAAATCACATATCATACAAACTTGCATAAACACATTTATCCACAAACATAGCCATGTCTTACCACATCCTACCATAATCAATTTAACAATTGATTATTAAAGCCATAGGAACTCACCAAAACCAAGATTAGCAAACTTATGTAGTAGAACTAGTAGCTTTAGTTGAAGAAGATGTTGATTAGAGGTTGATTAGCTTGCAACTCTCTTCATTGATTTGTGGAGGCCATGATCAAGTTTCATTTTGCCATAGTTTAGTTACAAGATCTAATTATGAATGAATTAGGGTAGGGTTGGGGTCTTATTTATAGGATTAGGAAGTGTTTTTAGGCCCTTAGATTAACCCTAGGTTAGATTAGGTCCGTTAGATTTAGGAAATCTCTAGAACACAGCCCAGCCCTAGCCAGAAAACCAAATCTGGTGCACCCAACCTTCTGGCTCGAGACGCCGTGTCGACAGGCAAGTCGACAGGCAAGTCCCCCTGTCGACAGGCCTGTCGACAGGCCTGTCGACATGGTCAGGGCGGGAATTTTCCCGCCTGGCCCCGCTGGTTCTAATTTGAAATCCTAATTTAAATTTCTAAATCTGTTTTAAGCTTTAATTTTTCTGCAAACTTCATTGGGCCATAACCGGGCCATACGGACTCCGATTCTCGAAAACTCGGACTCTATTTCGCGTATTTTTCCGAGACGAACGCAATGACGCAGCCCGTTACCCCCAATTCCCACATCTGAGATTATTTATCCTATGATTAGAGAATTTTAGTATTAGCTAAAATTCGGGGTGTTACATGTCCCGTCCTCAATCTAACTCAAGCTCACAAAGATACTTAATGGGTTACTGGTTTGACAAGGGTCCCCCATGCTTGACACAAGCTTTCCACCTATGCTTGGTCCCCACTAGAATTTTCCACTTAACCCCTTCTTATTCATGTCTTCTTACATGTTTCAATTTGGTTAAGTGTTTCTAATCGTATATCATATGTCACCAATGTCAGCCACTCAACCCCTATGTCCCACCACATGTTTATCTTGGTTAAGTGTTACTTAATTCATTATAACTGTAACCTTGTAAGACCTCCTACATTAGACTCCCGTTTGCGGTTGCTGGATTTGCCAGGCGGGTCTGGGCAGTCTTATGCTGCAAACGTGTCTAATCTCGTGTCTTTACAAAGGTTACGCATTTAATTTATGCCTTCGAGCTCTCACATTAAACTACCGTTTGTGGTTGCTGGATTGGCCGGGCGGGTCCGGGCAGTCTTACACCACAAACAAGTCTAACCTTGTGTCTTAGGCGTTTATTATTACAAATTATTTCACCCCAATATGAATTAATTATCCCTATTTAGATTTTCAATAATTTCCAAATTAATTATGTCCATAATTGTCACCTAAATTATGTCCATACTCTTTAGGTATATAAATTATACCAATTAATGTCTCAATTTAGTTATATGCCTTTTAAAGTTATTTTTATGTCAATTCACAATTTGCATAATTAATATTTCCCCTTTTGTCCCCACGCTATTCGTACTTTCTAATATGAGATATGTTAGACTCGAAAATAGTCTAACTTATAAAAGAAGAGAAACATCACAACTTGCATAACACATAAAATATTTCTAACTTGCAAATAGGAATTATAACGTAAATTTTCATAGCCAATAACTAGCATAGGCATATGGAATCATATATTTGCATAAACTACCATGGATCTAAATATAGATCTAAACATGAAATTGTGAACTTGCATATATGGATTATGGGTCTTACCTAACTTGCATATGTGAATATAATTTTCACCCAAAAATGTGAATATAGTTTTTCATCTAAACTTGCATATGGTTTTCTACAACTTGCATATTAATTTATCACATGTTTTTGCATGTAAACTAGCACATGTATATACTTGATTCACATATAAACTTGCGTACAATTCACATATAGACTTGCATAAGATTCATATTCAAACTAGCATACGATTTAACATCCCAAACTTGCATAAAATTCACATAAGAATTAGCATATGATTTAACATCCCAAACTTGCATAAAATTCACATACGAATTAGCATATGATTTAACATCCCAAACTTGCATAAAATTCACATACGAATTAGCATATGATTTAACATCCCAAACTTGCATAAAATTCACATACAAATCAACATATGATTTAACATCCCAAACTTGCATAAAGTTCACATATGAATTAACATATGTAAAAACGGACTTGCATAAGATTCACATACAAACAAGCATAAAATGAATCAAGTTAAACATGTATAATTGGACATATGAAATAGATCTACCAACATAAGATAACAAAGTTAAACAACATCACATGATTCAACAGACATGTTCTCATAATCCAATTATAACTCATCATAATTAATTTATTAATTATATTGTGAAAGAAATAGTACTCACAAAGATAGGTTAGAGATTTGTTCGTCTTTTGAATTAGAATTCTGATGTGCTAATCCCTAAGCTTTAGGAAGGAGAACTATCATAGCAGCAGTATGGTGGCCAGGTGACAAATTTTGTTTAGGTTTAGGGTTTGAGTCTAGGCACTCTTTTATAGAAGTTTGAATCAACCTAAGCCGTTAGATTATCATAGGAGCAATCCCAACCATCCAGACTAGATAGAGTTATCTAGAACAACCACTTCAGCCCTATTGACTCAGCAAAGAGTCAGAAATTGTCACATTTCAGATCTGCCTGAGGAGGGTAGGTCGACCCCCAGGTAGACCCCCTGGTCGACCTGTATAGGGTAGGTCGACCCCCAGGTCAACCCCCTGGTCGACCTGGCCTTGGGCGGGAGAACTCCCGCCCAGCCCATTCCCCTATTTTGAATTTTGAATTTCAAATTTTTATTCTGAACTGTTTCAATTTACTTAAAATTGCTGAAACTTCTGAGGGCCATAACTTCCTCATACGAAGTCCGATTTACGAAAACATGGACTCTATTCCAAGCAGAATTTCGAGACGAACGCAATGGCATAACCCATTTCAGATATTAATATATTCGAGCCCAACATTTGTTATAATGTTGCGAACGTACAAACGGGGGTAATAACGTTGGGTGTAAGACATGAAACATATATGTTGGCATGGTTGGCACATGCCAACGACAATGACATTTAAGCGGTATGAATTGATATACCCAAGAATAAAAGATATGAAATTTACATATATAATTGAGAAGTAATAAAATATGTAAATTTAGAAAACACGATATGCTTAACCCGAGGTTGGATTGAGTTGTGATGTAAACCTGCCCGGACCCACCCGGCTGTCCAGTAGTCACAACAATACCTATCCAATGTGGGTGGTTAAGCATTGAGCCCAATAAGGACCCGAGGTTAGACTGAGCTACGGTGTAAACCTGGCCGGAATCGACCGGCACATCCAGTAACTATAGCAATACCTGTCTAATGTGAGTGGTCAGGTGCTCTAAGAGGCTAAGGACAGATGGTAGGGTTAAGTCAACTATAACACTTAACCAAATTCAACATGTTAACAAGAATTGATGGGTGGGGTTAGGTTAATACAGACACTTAACCACTTAACATGTTTGACTAGAAAATCCTAGTAACGAGGGACCCGTTTCAGAAGTAACCCAAGTTGGGTATCATGGTACCCTGAAACTAGGCAGGGTGGGGCACGATTACTGGGTTGATTGTAAGGGTCAAAGCGACGGCGGTAGGTGCAACAATGTAGGTTCTAACGGGGTGCGGGCGTGCACACACTCCGGAGCAGACAAACAGGGCATTGGGGGCACCAGTAGTATAACCTATGCCTTCTAGAAATTGTGTCGGGGCCGCCACCATGGGTCTTGATACACCCCATGGTGGGACAGCATAGGTATCTACAAATTCTTGGGGGCCGTATGACATATGTTAACACGAGTAGGAGCCGATCTTTAAATAAAAATGGGGATCACTTCACCCTTTGCATGGGGTGCCAGTTAGAATAAACTCAAGTAGGTGCAGAGATATATATAGTGTGGGTGCGATAGCACATTCGATTCTAAACGACACTTCCTTAGCTTGTGACACTTTCCTGTTTTCAGTTTATATCTATCATGCCCTTTTCTTATTCACATACTGAAGAGTTACTAGATTTACTCAGGCTTTATGTCTGACTCTATTTTCTTTTCGTCTTCTTTTCTTTCGTTCCCCCCCCCCACCCTAAGGTCCACATAGAGGAATCTACTCAGCTCAATCAGACTCTTTACAAGCTCCAAGACCGTAGATTTATGATTTGGATCTCTTTTGCTCGGATTATGGCTTTGGATGTCACTATGGGGATTTTTGACACTTTATTTATGTTTTATGCTTCTTTAATAATCAAGACAGTAATGAGGTTGTAATGTTGGAAGTATTTTGAGACAATTATGGAAATGTTTTGTTTGAACATGTAATGATGAAATAAAAGTCTGTTTGGATTCCGCTATTTAAAATATTTATATCTGTCTTGAGTTTATCTGTGGCTTTTACTTATAAACCTCCACTAAAGTTAAGGCATTCCCTCTGTGAGTGACCTTAATAGAGGTGGGGTGTTTCACTTGGTATCAGAGCATAGGTTTACCAGATAAGATAAAAGTTTTTGAAATTGTTTTCAAAGGAAAGATTAAAGAAGCATTTTTCAAGAAAAAGTGTTATAAAAAAAGACAAAATCCCCCAAAGCCATGTGCCCTATCTATCTCTCTCTATCCTTCGTTTTGAATTTTTCCTTTCTGTTTCAGCATGTATGCGGACATTACTCCCCAGCTACAGATGCTTTTTCTCCTCCTCCTCTACGTGAATCAACAACCGGAAGAATCGCCAAACAAGAAAAAGGATAATAGTCAAGGAAGAAAGGACCACAACAATAATAACAAGACACATGAGAAAAGGAAATGTTATTTCTGTGGCATTGTTGGACATGTGATGAACGACTGCAGAAAGAAGAAGAGGAAGATGAGTGCTACTTGCTTCCATTGCGGTAAAGCTAGACACATGGCTAAGGACTGCCCTAAGAAGTAAGGGCAAGGCCCGCAAGCAGGACCTTCTGGGGGTACCTCTTTAACTTCTTCTCCTAGATGCTTTGTTTTATCCTGCTTATCTTCTCAATCCTATCTTGAGAACTTTAGGTAGTAATATTTTTGTAGAAAGTATAGTCTATCTTTATGATCATCCAGTTCGCACACTTTTTGACTCTGGCGTATCACACTCTTTTATTTCATCTGCCGTAGTAGAATCTCTGCATCTAGACACTAGTATGGTAGAAGATCCCTTAGTAGTTTCAAATCCAATTGGGGGCTCCGCTTACTTGTCAATGGTTTGTTTGGGTTTGAAAATCTCTATTCTCAGCGTTGAGTTTAGTTGTAATGCCTTTGTCTTGGGCTTCTCGGGATATGGTTTGATCTTAGACATGGACTGGTTATCCAGTAATGGTGCCATCCTTGATTGTGAGAAAAGAGTACTTAGACTCTTGACTCGGCTTGGTAACACTCTAGAAATTTCTTGTAATCCCTTGAATGTTGTTATGCTTAGTTATCTAGAGTCGCTTGATGCTTATGATGAGAATTTGCAATCAGTTAGAGTAGTCCGGGAATATCCGGATGTCTTTGAGGAGGTGAAAGGCTTACCTCCGAGGCGGGAAATAGACTTCCGCATATATATTGTGGATAATGCAAAGCCTGTAGCTTTACCTGTCAGACACATGGCTCCAAAGGAGAGAAAGGAGCTCAGTAAGCAGGTTAAAGAACTTCTCGAAAAGGGGTTCATTAGACGGAGAATTTCGGAATGGGGTGCTCCAGTGGTGTTTGCAACCAAAGCGGACGGTTCGCTTCACCTTTGCGTCGACTATAGGGAGTTAAACAAATTGACCAAGAAAAATAGGCACCCTCTTCCCCGAATCGACGATTTGTTTGATCAGCTTGTAGGTGCGACGGTCTTCTCCCAACTTGATCTGGCAACTGGGTTCCATCAGCTGAGAGTAGCTGAAGACAACATTGATAAAATGGAATTTAGAACCCCAGACGGTTTCTTCAAGTGGCTTGTCATGCCTTTCGGCTTGACAAACGCCCCCGCTTATTTTGTAGACCTAATGAGCAGGGTGTTCAGAGAATTCCTCAACAAATTTGTGGTTATCTTCGTAGATGATATCTTAATCTTCTCAAAGAATGAGGAAGAGCATGCTCAGCATCTGAAAGAAATCATGGAAACTCTCCGTACACATCAGCTAAAAGCCAAATTCTCCAAGTGCCACTTTTGGAGAAAGGAGGTAAGATTTCTGGGGCATATAGTGTCCAAAGAGTGGTTGGCTGTGGACCCCACGAAAGTGGTGGCAGTGCAAGATTGGAAAACACCTAGAAATGCAACCGAAGTTCGAAGCTTTCTTGGGCTAGTCAGTTATAACCGAAAGTTTATTAGGGATTTCGCGAAAATCTCAGCTCCACTCACAAGGCTAACAAAGAAGAATCTAGCATTCGCTTGGGATTTGTACTGTGACATTACCTTCCAACGCCTAAAAAGGGCTCTTACAACAGCTCCAGTTCTAACTCTGCCAGATGGAAGCAAAATGTTCACAGTATATACAAATGCATGTGGAACGGGACTAGGCGCTGTTCTAATGCAAGAAGGAAGGGTGGTAGCTTATGGCGGAAGACAATTGAAAGTTCATGAAAAGAACTACCCAACCCACGATCTTGAGTTAGCCGCCATCGTCTTTGCCCTTAAGTCATGGCGCCACTATCTCCTAGGTGAGAAGTTTGAATTATACACTGACCATAAATCGTTGAAATATCTCTTCTCGCAGAAGGATCTTAACTTGAGGTAGCATAGATGGATGGAGTTTCTTGCCTCGTATGACTTTGAAATTTCCTATACTCCCGGCAAAGGCAACGTAGTAGCAGACGCGTTGAGCTGAAAGAAACTGACCTTAAGCCCTTTCTTTGTGTAAAGGAAAAGCTTGGAGTATATAGCCAGTTTTAACTTTAGGCCCTCCTCGGATTTTGTACCGGGTTTGCTAGCATCTCTCGAAGTACGCCCTACTCTCTTGGACTCAATAGGGGCTGCACAACGTGAAGATCCTCAGCTTGTTGATGTGATTGATAAACTTATTAGGGGTGAGACTTCTAGTCACCTCAGTAGATACGCCATCGATGATAAGGGTTGGCTAAGGCGAGATGGAAGATTATGCGTCCCACAAGCAAGAGAGTTGACAAAGAAGGTTCTCGAGGAAGCGCATCATTCCAAGATGACTATACACCCTGGCGGTGATAAGATGTACAAGGATATATAAAGGACTTTCTTTTAGAGCGGCATGAAGCAAGACGTCGCAGACTTCGTTTCTAAGTGCATGACCTGCCAACGGGTCAAGGCGGAACAGAAGAAACCTGGAGGACTACTGCATCCTTTAGAGGTCCCACCGTGGAAGTGGGATAGCATTTCAATGGACTTCATTGATGGACTACCTAGGTCGAGAAGAGGCAATACTAACATTTGGGTAATAGTGGATAGGCTTACTAAGAGCGCCCACTTCATACCTATCAAGAGTAGAAGGACTGCCTCATCTCTAGCATCTCTTTATCTCAAGGAAATAGTTTGACTCCATGGGATACCCTCCAGCATTGTTAGTGACCGAGACCCTATCTTCACAAGCGAGTTTTGGCGGAGTCTGCAAGAAGCTGTAGGCACACAGTTATGTTTGAGCACGGCCTATCACCCCCAAACCGATGGCCAGACGGAAAGGGTGAATAGAGTTTTAGAGGATCTTTTGAGACTTTGCGTTCTTGACTTTGGAGGGACTTGGGAGGATCACCTTCCTTTAGTGGAATTTGCCTACAACAACAGCTACCATCAGTATGGCGCCCTTCGAAGCCTTGTATGGAAGACCGTGCAAATCACCAACTTGTTGGTGGGAGTCTACAGATAAGCTTATACTTGAGCCAGACATGATTAGAGAGACTTCGGAGAAAGTGGACTTGATACGGAGAAGGATGAAGACAGCCCAAGACAGACAAAAATCCTACGCCGACAAAAGAAGCACCGAACTTGAGTTTGAGGTTGGGGACAGGGTTTTCCTTAAGGTATCTCCTTTAAGGAACGTCGTTCGCTTTGGATCCGCAGGAAAGCTAGCACCAAGATTTGTAGGACCGTTTCCTATCATCGAGAAGGTTGGGAAGATGGCCTATAGATTAGAGCTACCCGAGAGACTGGCCGGAGTTCACAACGTCTTTCATGTTTCTCACCTCCGGAAGTGTTTGCATGAGTCTGCGGAAGTGGTGGAGCCTAACATTCTAGAAGAAGCCGAAGTGGAACGTGAAGCAACTGTGAGGAGAGTTCCAACCCGCATCTTAGGAACTGAAGTGAAAAATCTACGCAACCGCGAAGTCAAACTCGTTAAAGTTCAGTGGAGCGACGCCGAGGAAGACGCGACTTGGGAAACTGAGGACAGAATACGCGCTGCCTACCCTCTTCTTTTTTAGGGTACATCTTCGATCTCTCTTTTTACTTAAAGTTATGCTTTATCTATCTTTTTAGGTATATCTCCTCGGTCCTTTTCCTAACTCCTTAGGTAGAAAACAAATGGATGCAAACATGTATTTGAAAACATGTTATGAATGATGGCTGCAAATGGTTGCTAGTGATTGCTCGTGGATGCATATACACACACCCTAGGCTATAGATCGGCTCAGTCACTGAAACACCCCACCTCTGTTAGGGTCACTCTCAAAGGGAATGCCCTAATTTTGGTGGAGGTTTATAAGTATAAGTCACAGATATACAAGACAGATATAAGAACACATATTTTTGAACAACGGAAAACAACAACAACTTTTATTTCAACAAAATACGTGTTACACAAACCATGTCATAATTTGTCTTACAATACTTTCAAAAACATAACATCTTCATAACTATCTTGATTACATTATTTAAAGAAGCATAAAGAAAACATAAATAAACTGCATAAGTCCCATAATTGTTGTCCAAAGCCATAGTCCAAAACGAAAAAGATCCAAGCAATACATTCTTTCTCTTCAAGCAGGATGTGAAAGCTGGTCAAGCTGCGGTATTCCCTCCCTGTGGACCTGGGGGGGAAACGAAAGAAAAGAAGACGAAAGAAAAGTAGAGTCAGACATAAAGCCTGAGTAAGTCTAGGACTATTCAGTCTATGAATAAAGAACTGGGTATGATAAGTATAAACTGGAAATGGGAAAGCACCCTAAACTAAGTTAAGTTGTCTAGAGTCGAATATACTATCGTGCCCCATATTAATCTTTGTACCCATATAAACTAGTTCTCAACAGGCACCCCATAATCAGGGTGAAGTGATCCATTTCTGATGATCGGCTCCTACTCGCGTAGTTACATGTGTCTTACGACCCCCGTTGTTGTAGTTACCTATGCTGGTCCCACCATGGGGTGTATCAAGTCCCATGGTGGTGGCCCGACACAATCCTAGGATGCACAGGTATGCTACTGGTGCCCAGTGCCTTATTTTTCTGCGCCAGAGTGTGTGCACGCCCGCACCTCATTAGAATCTACACTGCTGGACCACCGTCGTCGATTTGACCTCTTACAGTCAGCCCAGTAATCGTGCCCCACCCTGCCTAGTTCAGGGTATCCTGATACACCTTGTAGGGTTACTGCTGAAAAGGGTCCCCCGCTACTAGGTTTTCTATTCCTAGCCAACATGCTAAGTTGGTTAAGTGTTTTGCAAACCTAACCCCCAATCAGTCAGTATAGTTTAGCATGTTCCATTTTGATTAAGTATTAATTCAATTTACTTAATCCTATCAATCCTGACTCAGCCTTAATTGTCTTATTAAAGCCTCGACCTCTCACATTAGACAGATATTGTTGTGGCTGCCTGTTGCCGGTTGGGTCCAGGCAGTCTTACGCCACAACTCAGTCTAACCTCGGGTCTTTATTGGGCTCCGTGTTTAACCACCCACATTGGATAGGTAATGTTGTGACTACTGGACAGCCGGGCGGTTGCGGGCAGGTTTACATCATAACTCAATCCAACCTCGGGTTAAACACATCGTATTTTCTAAATTTACATATTTTGTCTCTTTTCTTTATATATGTAAATATTTGCGGCCCATTATTCAAATTCATCTTTATTGGGTAAAATTTATTTATGCCACTTAATTGTTTTTCATGGTTGTTGGCATGCGTCAAACATGCCACACATATGTTCTATGTTTTAACCCCATCGCCATTACCCCCGTTTTATACGTTCACTAAAATATAACATACGTTGGGTTTAACATTCAAACCCAACTTAGCCACATGAAAAAGGGGAGGCTTATAACGTGGTGTTTATATATTCTAAGTGACATAAAAAGGGGAGTGTGAACGCATGAACTTGCAACATAACGATCTAATTAACATGAAATAGGCATATGTGAACTTGCATGATAACAGCATATAATCATGGCATAAACATACTTAAACATGAATCATTCTATTCATATGATCATAGCATAAACATACCTAAACATGAATCATGGTTTTTATTCTATTCATAGAATTATGGCATAAACATACCTAAACTTGAATCATGGTTCTTAATCTATCTATGTAAACTTGCAAGTGGAATGTAATTCTAATGTAACTTATGTGTCACATATATTATCATATGATTTTGATAACAACATAGGCCTAAAACATGTTTTTCAATTAGGCATAACAACAAACATAGTTTAGTCATGTTCATAGAATTAATACAAGTTCACAAAGATGCTTGCTTTTGTCACTAATACAAAAGCATGGTTTTTATACTTGAACCATGATGCCAATTCCAACATAACTTCATATGAATCATAATACTCAAATGGATCCAATTACACTAAAGATGACCATAAAATTATACATCATGTTGGCATAATAGTAAATCATATACTTGCATGAATCTCAAACAATCTACCACAATATATAGGTCTTACTTTCAACATGAATCATATACTTGCAATTATCAAATAGGTGTTGTTATAAACTACCACAAACATGTAGTTTTCAACATGAATTACATACTTGCGAATATCCAATCGTTATACCACAACATTCCAAATCTATTAGAGTCATAGAAACATACAAATATGAGTTATTATCACCAAAGATCAAGTACAATTCTATTTCTCATTTTACACAAATCAAAACACAATTATTTATTCACATCGGAATAACACTCTACTTACAACGTATGACGAATCTTCAATTCAGGAATCTGAATTCTGAATTTGGAGATGTATCCTTTGTTGTAGGCGTTGTTTTGATTTAATTGACGTTGCTTTAAGCTTTTCGAATTATCTCCTAATTGTCTCTCAATTTCTGACGGCTATTCCTAGTCTATCCTCAGCAGCATGACGGTCTCATCTCCATTTTTGTTTGTGTGAATTAGGGTGAGTCTTAGGTCCTTTTTATAGAGTTTGTGAATTGATTAGGACCGTCGATGGAGCTTGGATTAATATTAGTCGTTCATTTGAAGGAGAGACCAACCAGGAGCTGACACCTAGCTCTAGTGACAAGGCAAGGCTCAGAAATTCGACCAGACCCTGATCAGGCCAGCCAAGACCTGACCAGCAGGTCATTCTGACCTGGGCGCACTTGGCAGGTGCGCCAGGCTAAAAATGTAATGGCGCACTTCCCAAGTGCGCCAGTTCATTTCTGTTTCTGGCGCACTTCCCAAGTGCGCCAGTGCATTCTGACACGTTTTCTGGTTTTTCACCCAACTTCGTTTGTCCATATCTTCTTCATATGATATCCGTTTTTCGCAAACTCGGACTCTATCTCAAGTAGAATTTCGAGACGAACGCAATGGCGTAACCCATTTCCCTTGATTTCATCATTTATAATTAATTATACTTTTAATTCATGAAGCTTAACGTTATAGAATACACGGGGTGTTACATTCTCCCCCACTTAAAAGGATTTCGTCCCCGAAATCTTCAAGTTAGGAAGAATGTATATCTTAACATCCAAACATCCATCTACTCATCCATCAAACACGAGCATCCATTGTCCTTAAAAGACTTCTAATGCTTCATGATCATATGCGAAGTGTGTGTACATGTACTTATCTAATGCAAACTCAGTCGGTCTACTGATTCAGTTGACCTCCTTAATGCAAATTATGTAAGTGTCATGAATCCATTATGTATGCAAATTTTCCTATTCATGATTTTACATGGGTGCACAATCATTCACATATAAATGCAACATCCATATGGCAACACATTAAACTTCAACCATATAAAAATATAAATACATATATGCACATGCAACATGAAGTGAATGAGCCGATCTAAAACCTAAATTGTGTGTGTATATGCAACCACTAGCAATTACTTGCAACCACTTGCAACCATCATCCATAACATGTTTCAATTACATGTTTTCATCCAAAGAGTTTCTACCTAAAAGATAAGGTCGAGGAGATATACCTAAAAAGATAGATAAAAGCGCAACTTAAGGAAAAAGATCAAAGATGTACCCTCGAAGAGAAAAGGGTAGGCTGCGCGTATTCTAGCTGCAGTTTCCCAAGTTGCGTCTCCCTCGGCGTCGCTCCACTGAACTTTGACGAGCTTGACTTCGCGGTTGCGTAGCTTCTTCACTTCCGTTCCTAATATGCGGGTTGGAACTTTCCTTACGGTTGCTTCGCGTTCCACTTCAACTTCTTCTAGAATATTTGGCTCTAGCACTTCAGCAGATTCATGTAGACATTTTCGGAGGTGCGAAACGTGAAAAACGTTGTGAACTCCGGCCAGCTTTTCAGGTAACTCAAATCTATAGGCCATTTTCCCAATTTTCTCGATGATAGGGAATGTCCCTACGAACCTTGGTGCTAGCTTCCCTGTGGTCCCAAAACGAACAACGTTCCTTAGCGGAGATACCTTAAGAAAAACTCTGTCCCCAACCTCGAATTCAAGGTCGGTCCTCCTCTTGTCGGCGTAGGATTTTTGTCTGTCTTGGGCTATCTTCATTCTTCTCCGTATTAAGTCTACTTTTTCTGAAGTCTCTTGGATCATATCTGGACCAAGTATGAGTTTATCAGTAGACTCCCACCAACAAGTGGGCGATCGGCACGGTCTTTCATATAAAGCTTCAAAGGGCGCCATTCCGATGGTTGCTTGGTAGCTGTTGTTGTAGGCAAATTCCACCAAAGGAAGATGGACTTCCCACGTCCCTCCAAAGTCAAGGATACACAGTCTTAAAAGGTCCTCCAGAACTCTGTTCACTCTTTCCGTCTGGTCGTCGGTTTGGGGGTGATAGGCTGTGCTCAAGCATAACTGTGTGCCTACCGCTTCTTGCAGACTCTGCCAAAACTCACTTGTGAAGATAGGGTCTCGGTCACTAACAATGCTGGAGGGTATTCCATGGAGTCGAACAATTTCCTTGAGGTAAAGAGATGCTAGGGATGAGGCAGTTCTTTTACTCTTGACAGGTAAAAAGTGGGCGCTTTTAGTAAGCCTATCCACTATTACCCAAATGCTAGTGTTGCCTCTTCTAGACCTAGGCAGCCCATCAATGAAGTCCATTGAGATGCTATCCCACTTCCACTGCGGGACCTCTAGAGGATGGTTCAGACCGCCAGGCTTTTTCTGTTCCGCTTTAACCTGTTGGCAGACCATACACTTAGAAACGAAATCTGCCACGTCCTTCTTCATGCCGTTCCAAAAGAAAGTTCTCTTTATGTCCTTGTACATTTTATCTCCGCCTGGGTGTATCGTCATCTTGGAGTGATGTGCTTCCTCGAGAACCGTCTTTACCAAATCCCTTGTCTGTGGGACGCACAGTCTTCCGTCTCGCCTTAGCCAACCCTTATCGTCGATGGAGTATCTGCTGAGGTGACTTGAAGTCTCACCCCTAATTAGCCTATCAATCGTCTCCACAAGCTGAGGGTCTTCGCGTTGTGCTGTCCCTATTGAGTCCACTAAAGTCGGGCGTACTTCGAGAGATGCTAGCAAGCCTGGTACAAAATCGGAGGAGGGCCTAAAGTCAAAGCTGGCTAAAAACTCTAGGCTTTGTCTTTCAACAAACAACGGGCTTAGGGTTAGTTTCTTTCGGCTCAATGCGTCTGCCACTACGTTGCCTTTGCCCGGAGTGTAGGAGATCTCGAAATCGTACGAGGCAAGAAACTCCGTCCATCTCTGTTGCCTCAAGTTAAGATCTTTCTGCGAGAAAAGATATTTCAACGATTTATGGTCAGTGTAAAGTTCGAACTTCTCACCTAGGAGATAGTGTCGCTAAGACTTGAGTGCAAAGACGATGGCGGCTAACTCAATATCGTGGGTCGGGTAGTTCTTTTCATGAACTTTCAATTGTCTTCCGCCATAAGCTACTACCCTTCCTTCTTGCATTAAGACAGCGCCTATCCCTGTCCCACATGCATCCGTATAAACTGTGAACATCTTGCTTCCATCTGGCGACGTAAAAACTGGGGCTGTTGTAAGAGCCCTTTTTAGCCATTGGAAAGCAAACTCGCAATCCAAGTCCCAATTGAACACTAGATTCCTCTTGGTCAGCCTTGTAAGCAGAGCTGAGATTTTCGCAAAATCCCTTATGAACTTTCGATAGAAACCTGCTAGTCCTAGAAAACTTCGGACCTCAGTTGCATTCCTTGGTGTCTTCCAATCCTGTACCGCTACTACCTTAGCAGGGTCTACAGCTAACCCTTCTTTGGATACTATGTGCCCAAGGAACCTCACTTCTTCTCTTCAAAAGTGGCATTTGGAGAATTTGGCTTTTAGCTGATGGACTCGCAGAGTTTCCATGATTGCCCTTAGGTGCTGGGCATGCTCCTCTTCATTCTTTGAGAAGATCAAGATATCGTCTACAAAAACCACTACGAACTTGAGGAAATCTCTGAACACCCTACTCATTAGGTCCACGAAGTAAGCGGGTGCATTTGTCAAGCCAAAAGGCATGACAAGCCATTCAAAGAAGCCGTCTGGGGTTCTGAATGCTGTCTTATCGATGCTATCTTCAGCCACCCTTAGCTGATGAAAACCGGTTGCCAAATCGAGTTGGGAGAAAACAGACGCTCCTACAAGCTGATCAAACAGATCGTTAATTCTGGGGAGGGGGTACCTATTCTTTTTCGTTAGCTTGTTGAGCTCCCTATAATCAACACACAGACGGAGTGAACCATCCGCCTTTGTAGCGAACACCACCGGAGCGCCCCATTCTGAAATGCTCCTTCTAATGAACCCCTTCTCTAGAAGCTCTTTAATCTGTTTACTGAGCTCCTTCATTTCCCGTGGAGCCATGTGTCTAACGGGCAACGCAACGGGCTTTGCATTATCTACAAGATATATACGGAAGTCTATCTCCCGCTTCGGAGGCAAGCCCTTCACCTCTTCGAAGACATCTGGGTACTCTCGGACCACTCTAACCGATTGCAAACTTTCAACAGAGGCATCTAGCGATTCAATATAACTAAGCATAACCGCATACGAGGGATTACAAGTAATTTCCAGAGTCTTACCGAGTTGGGTCAGAAGCCTAACCACCCTTTTCTCACAATCAAGGATGGCACCATTACTGGATAGCCAATCCATGCCCAAAATCAAACCATATCCCGAGAAGCCCAAAACAAAGGCACTACATCTAAATTTTACGCTTAGAATAGAAATTTACAATCCCACACAGATCATAGACAGATGAGCTGGGCCCCTAATTGGATTTGAAACAATTAAAGGGTCCTCTACCATACTAGTTTCTAGGTGCAGAGATTCTACTAAAGCAGATGAAATAAAGGAGTGTGGTGCACCAGAATCAAATAAAGTGCGAACTGGGTGATCATAAAGATAAACTACGCTTTCTACAGAAGTATTTATACCTCGCTATTGCAGAGGTGGCGCTTCTAGCACATGAACCTGTGCCCCTGAGGTGGATCCAGCCCTCTGCCCCTACCCTCGTTTCTTTGGGGAATCCTTAGCCATATAGCCTGTTTCACCGCAAGAAAAGCACCCACCATTCATCTTGGCCTTCTTTTTCCGGCAATCTTTCACCAAGTGCCCCACTTTGCCACAGAAATTACACTTCCTCTTCTCTTTGTTGTCTTTCCCGCCCTTCTTAAAGTCTGTCTTCTTAGGCTGTAAACCCTCTTTCTTCCCTTGAGAGCTTTCTGGCTTTGTCTCCTTCTTGCCCTTATCCTCTTCCTTCAGCAATGCCATCTGCACCAACCTTTCATACGTAGCTCCCATGGGTATATGGGTCATGGCCAAACTGTGTAATGGCTCATTCAACCCCTTGACAAAGCGAAGAGCCTTCTTGTGCGGAGTGTTGACTAGGTCCAGTCCGAACCTAGCCAGCTGATCGAACTGATTAACATACTCTTTGACTGTCATGTTCCCTTGCTTAAGAAATAATAATTTTTCCAACTGAAGACTCCTTTCAGCTTCTGAGAGAAATTTAGCCTCAAACCTTGCCCTAAAGTCCTCCCATGTTTCCACTAGCCTTTCTGCATTGGTGACTTCCCACCAGTAGGAAGCCTCGCCTTTAAGTAGCCATACTGCCAGTTGTACCTTCTGCCTATCTTCTACCTCAAAGATGATGAATAAGTCCTCGGTTTCCTTCAGCCAATTCCTGGCTGCCACGAAGGACTCGGTTCCATGAAAGTCCTTTCCTTCCATAGCTTTAAAATCTTTACATATCTTAGCAAAAGTATTACCCCGCGGAGGAGGTGGAGGAAGAGGTGCTGCTGCGACTGGATGATTTCCCGCAGCTGGAGGAGGGGGAACGGTAGGACCTGGCTGAGTGGCCCTCGCTTCTAAGAATCGTCTAAACCAACCAGGTATTGGTACACCCTCTGGCAAGTTAAGTTCTTCGGACATGATGAAACAAAAAGGATAGATTCAAAACGAAGGATAAAAGATAGTACCTATGCCTTTGGGGGACTTTGCCTTTTTAAAATAAAATAACATTTTATCTTTAAAAATGCTTCTTTAAAATTTTCTTTTTGGAAATGAATTTTTCAAAACTTTTTATCTTATCTGGTAAACCTATGCTTTGATACCAAGTGAAACACCCCACCTCCGTTAGGGTCACTCTCAAAGGGAATGCCCTAATTTTGGTGGAGGTTTATAAGTATAAGTCACAGATATACAAGACAGATATAAGAACACATATTTTTGAAAAAAGGAAAACAACAACAACTTTTATTTCAACAAAATACGTGTTACACAAACCATGTCATAATTTGTCTTACAATACTTCCATAAACATAACATCTTCATAACTGTCTTGATTACATTATTTAAAGAAGCATAAAGAAAACATAAATAAACTGCATAAGTCCCATAATTGTTGTCCAAAGCCATAGTCCAAAACGAAAAAGATCCAAGCAATACATTCTTTCTCTTCAAGCTGGATGTGAAAGCTGGTCAAGCTGCGGTATTCCCTCCCTGTGGACCTGGGGGGGAAACGAAAGAAAAGAAGACGAAAGTAAAGTAGAGTCAGACATAAAGCCTGAGTAAGTCTAGGACTATTCAGTCTATGAAAAAAGAACTGGGTATGATAAGTATAAACTGGAAATGGGAAAGCACCCTAAACTAAGTTAAGTTGTCTAGAGTCGAATATACTATCGTGCCCCATATTAATCTCTGTACCCATATAAACTAGTTCCCAACAGGCACCCCATAATCAGGGTGAAGTGATCCATTTCTGATGATCGGCTCCCACTCGCGTAGTTACATGTGTCTTACGGCCCTCGTTGTTGTAGTTACCTATGCTGGTCCCACCATGGGGTGTATCAAGTCCCATGGTGGCGGCCCGACACAATCCTAGGATGCATAGGTATGCTACTGGTGCCCAGTGCCTTATTTTTCTGCGCCGGAGTATGTGCACGCCCGCACCCCGTTAGAACCTACACTGCTGCACCACCGCCGTCGATTTGACCTCTTACAGTCAGCCCAGTAATCGTGCCCCGCCCTGCCTAGTTCAGGGTATCCTGATACACCTTGTAGGGTTACTGCTAAAATGGGTCCCCCGCTACTAGGTTTTCTATTCCTAGCCAACATGCTAAGTTGGTAAAGTGTTTTGCAAACCTAACCCCCAATCATTCTGTATAGTTTAGCATGTTCCATTTTGATTAAGTATTAATTCAATTTACTTAATCCTATCAATCCCGACTCAGCCTTAATTGTCTTATTAAAGCCTCGACCTAACACATTAGACAGATATTGTTGTGGCTGCCTGTTGCCGGTTGGGTCCGGGCAGTCTTACGCCACAACTCAGTCTAACCTCGGGTCTTTATTGGGCTCCGTGTTTAACCACCCACATTGGATAGGTATTGTTGTGACTACTGGACAGCCGGGCGGTTCCGGGCAGGTTTACATCACAACTCAATCCAACCTCGGGTTAAACACATCGTATTTTCTAAATTTACATATTTTGTCTCTTTTCTTTTTATATGTAAATATTTGCGGCCCATTATTCAAATTCATCTTTATTGGGTAAAATTTATTTATGCCACTTAATTGTTTTTCATGGTTGTTGGCATGCGTCAAACATGCCACACATATGTTCTACGTTTTAACCCCATCGCCATTACCCCTGTTTTATACGTTCACTAAAATATAACATATGTTGGGTTTAACATTCAAACCCAACTTAGCCACATGAAAAAGGGGAGGCTTATAACGTGGTGTTTACATATTCTAAGTGACATAAAAAGGGGAGTGTGAACGCATGAACTTGCAACATAACGATCTAATTAACATGAATTAGGCATATGTGAACTTGCATGATAACAGCATATAATCATGGCATAAACATACTTAAACATGAATCATTCTATTCATATGATCATAGCATAAACATACCTAAACATGAATCATGGCTTTTATTCTATTCATAGAATAATGGCATAAACATACCTAAACTTGAATCATGGTTCTTAATCTATCTATGTAAACTTGCAAGTGGAATGTAATTCTAATGTAACTTATGTGTCACATATATTATCATATGATTTTGATAACAAAATAGGCCTAAAACATGTTTTTCAATTAGGCATAACAACAAACATAGTTTAGTCATGTTCATAGAATTAATACAAGTTCACAAAGATGCTTGCTTTTGTCACTAATACAAAAGCATGGTTTTTATACTTGAACCATGATGCCAATTCCAACATAACTTCATATGAATCATAATACTCAAATGGATCCAATTACACTAAAGATGACCATAAAATTATACATCATGTTGGCATAATAGTAAATCATATACTTGCATGAATCTCAAATAATCTACCACAATATATAGTTGTTACTTTCAACATGAATCATATACTTGCAATTATCAAATAGGTGTTGTTATAAACTACCACAAACATGTAGTTTTCAACATGAATTACATACTTGTGAATATCCAATCGTTATACCACAACATTCCAAATCTATTAGAGTCATAGAAACATACAAATATGAGTTATTATCACCAAAGATCAAGTACAATTCTATTTCTCATTTTACACAAATCAAAACACAATTATTTATTCACATCGGAATAGCACTCTACTTACAACGTATGACGAATCTTCAATTCAGGAATCTGAATTCTGAATTTGGAGATGTATCCTTTGTTGTAGGTGTTGTTTTGATTTAATTGACGTTGCTTTAAGCTTTTCGAATTATCTCCTAATTGTCTCTCAATTTCTGACGGCTATTCCTAGTCTATCCTCAGCAGCATGACGGTCTCATCTCCATTTTTGTTTGTGTGAATTAGGGTGAGTCTTAGGTCCTTTTTATAGAGTTTGTGAATTGATTAGGACCGTCGATGGAGCTTGGATTAATATTAGCCGTTCATTTGAAGGAGAGACCAACCAGGAGCTGACACCTAGCCCTAGTGACAAGGCAAGGCTCAGAAATTCGACCAGACCCTGATCAGGCCAGCCAAGACCTGACCAGCAGGTCATTCTGACCTGGGCGCACTTGGCAGGTGCGCCAGGCTAAAAATGTACTGGCGCACTTCCTAAGTGCGCCAGTTCATTTCTGTTCTGGCGCACTTCCTAAGTGCGCCAGTGCATTCGACCCGTTTTCTGGTTTTTCGCCCAACTTCGTTCGTCCATATCTTCTTCATATGCTATCCGTTTTTCGCAAACTCGGACTCTATCTCAAGTAGAATTTCGAGACGAACGCAATGGCGTAACCCATTTCCCTTGATTTCATCATTTATAATTAATTATACTTTTAATTCGTGAAGCTTAACGTTATAGAATACATGGGGTGTTACAGTCACTTCATATTGCATATGCATATATGTATTCTCATTTATATATGGTTGAAACTTGATATGCTGTCATATGGTCGTCGCATTTGTATGAATAGTTGTGCACTCGTGTAGAATTATGAGTAGGAAAAATTTGCACACGTAATGGATTCATGACACTTACATGATTCGCATTAAGGAGGTCAACTGAATCAGTAGACCGCATGATTTCTGCATTAGATAAGGACATGTACACTCACTATGCATATGATCATGAAGCATTAGAAGTCTTTTAAGGACAGTGGATGCCTGTGTTTGTTGGTTGATTAGATGGACTATTGGATGGTAGGATATACATTTTTCCTAACTTGAAGATTTCAGGGACTAAATCCTTTTAAGGGTGGACAATGTAACACCCCGTGAATTCTATAACATTAAGCTTCACAAATTAAAGTGTAATTAATTCTAAATGAAAGAATTAAGAGAAATGGGTTACGCCATTGCGTTCGTCTTGGAATTCTGCTTGAGATAGAGTCCGAGTTTGCGCGAATCGGATTCTGTATGAAGGATTTATGACCTTCGGAAGTTTCAGAATAAAATTTAATTTCAAACAGCTCAGTTTAAAATTCGAAATTCGAAAAACAGGTTCAAACTGGGCTGGGCGGGAAAATTCTCGTCCAGAGACCAGGTCGACCATGGTGTCGACCTGGCCACCCCAGGTCGACCATAGTGTCGACCTGGGTGTCGACCTACCAATCGATCTAATTGGTCAACCTGGCTGGCCAGGTCTGGCTCTGGCTCGAATTTCTGTGGCTCGGTGTGTCACTAGGGCTGACATGTCACCTCTAGATTGGCTCGTTGAACTTTGTATGGTCTAGATTCCTCCTGTCTTCATCTGACGGCTCAAAACAATTTAAAAATCTATAAATACACCCTAAGGCTCAACTGAAAATTCACACAAAAAAATAAGATGGGAGTCGTCATGCTGCCAGGGAGGAATTGAGCATAGCCATCAAGAGAGAAAAGCTTAGAGACGAATCAAATTAAGAAGAAGATTAAAGTTTAATCAAATTAATCAACGCAATGTTAATCTACCCAAAGGAGCGCATCTCAATTTCAGAATTCAGAATCCAGAATTCAAGATTCTGCATTCGTTGTAAGTATAGTGACCTTTCAGAATATGAATAAAAACTGTGATGTGATTCGATGTAAATGAAAATAGAATTGTGTTATTGTATGAATATGATATAAATTCTATGTATTGTAATGATTCTGTCATGACTTGTGTATGGATATTTGTGGCCTAAATTGATTGATGCAAGCCTATTGAACAATTGTATATGAAAACAATGGCACTTGCAAGTTTGTGGCAAAAACTAGAATTTGATCCCTTTATGTTTATGCCTATGGCATGGACTATATACATTCACTAAGTCTAAATTAAGGCTTATGTAAACATGTTCTAGATTTGAGACCTTTTATGCCTACATGACCCAAAACCTATGATATCATTCTTATGTTTATTTGCAAGTATAATTGGATTTATGTTAAGTATTGTTTGGGTTTCATAAACTATGCAAGTTCATGATGAAATAGGCTATGTGATTAGATGTTTAAATTTGACATTTTGGTGAATATATAACATGCTAGTTTTGTGGTTGACATTATGCCAAGTTAAACATGTTTAAACACAAGTTTGTATAAGCCTAAACTATGCCATTTCATATGTCACCTACTTAGTTATACTTTGATTTGAATTTCAAGTTCTTATGACCCATAATTTATGTTGAATCGCTAAATTGCAAGTTCATGCGCCACACACCTTTATGTGAAATACTACATGTGCTTGATTTCCCCTTTTCTCACGTTTATAAAGTTCGGCTGAATTATGTCGAGCCCAACATTTGTTATAATGTTGCGAACGTACAAACGGGGGTAATAACATTGGGTGTAAGACATGAAACATATATGTTGGCATGGTTGGCACATGCCAACGACAATGACATTTAAGCGGTATGAATTGATATACCCAAGAATAAAAGATATGAAATTTACATATATAATTGAGAAGTAATAAAATATGTAAATTTAGAAAACACGATATGCTTAACCCGAGGTTGGATTGAGTTGTAATGTAAACCTGCCCGGACCTGCCCGGCTGTCCAGTAGTCACAACAATACCTATCCAATGTGGGTGGTTAAGCATTGAGCCCAATAACGACCCGAGGTTAGACTGAGCTACGGTGTAAACCTGCCCGGAATTGACCGGCACATCCAGTAACCGTAGAAATACCTGTCTAATGTGAGTGGTCAGGTGCTCTAAGAGGCTAATGACAGATGGTAGGGTTAAGTCAACTATAACACTTAACCAAATTCAACATGTTAACAAGAATTGATGGGTGGGGTTAGGTTAATACAGACACTTAACCACTTAACATGTTTGACTAGAAAATCCTAGTAACGAGGGACCCGTTTCAGCAGTAACCCAAGTTACGTATCATGGTACCCTAAAACTAGGTAGGGTGGGGCACGATTACTAGGCTGATTGTAAGCGGTCAAAGCGACGGCGGTGGGTGCAACGGTGTAGGTTCTAACGGGGTGCAGGCGTGCACACACTCCGGAGCAGACAAACAGGGCACTGGGGGCACCAGTAGTATAACCTATGCCTTTTAGAAATTGTGTCGGGGCCGCCACCATGGGTCTTGATACACCCCATGGTGGGACCATCATAGGTATCTACAAATTCTTGGGGGGGCGTATGACACATGTTAACGCGAGTAGGAGTCGATCTTTAAACAAAAATGGGAATCACTTCACCCTCAGCATGGGGTGCCAGTTAGAATAAACTCAAGTAGGTGCAGAGATATATATAGTGTGGGTGCGATAGCACATTCGATTCTAAACGACACTTCCTTAGCTTGTGACACTTTCCTGTTTTCAGTTTATATCTATCATGCCCTTTTCTTATTCACATACTGAAGAGTTACTATATTTACTTAGGCTTTATGTCTGACTCTATTTTCTTTTTGTCTTCTTTTCTTTCGTCCCCCCCCCCTAGGTCCACAGGGAGGAAACAACTCAGCTCAGTCAGACTCTTTACAAGCTCCAAGACCGTAGATGTATGATTTGGATCTCTTTTGCTCGGATTATGGCTTTGGATATCACTATGGGGATTTTTGTCACTTTATTTATGTTTTATGCTTCTTTAATAATCAAGACAGTAATGAGGTTGTAATGTTGGAAGTATTTTGAGACAATTATGGAAATGTTTTGTTTGAACACGTATTGATGAAATAAAAGTCTGTTTGGTTTCCACTATTTAAAATATGTGTATTTATATATGTCTTGAGTTTATCTGTGGCTTTTACTTATAAACTTCCACCAAAGTTAAGGCATTCCCTTTGTGAGTGACCTTAACAGAGGTAGGGTGTTTCAGTGTCCCTTAAAGTATCTCCTTTGAGGAATGTCATTCGCTTTAGGTCCGTAGGAAAGCTAGCACCAAGATTTGTAGGAACATTTCCTATCATTGAAAGGATTGGGACAATGGCTTACAGAGTAGAGCTACCCGAGAGACTGGCTAGAGTTCATAATGTTTATCATGTTTCTCAACTACGAAAATGCTTACATGAATCTACGGAAGTGATGGAGCCAAGTATACTAGAGGAACTAGAAGTGGAACGAGAAGCGACAGTGAGAAGAGTTCCAACTCGTATCTTGGGTACGGAAGTCAAAAAGCTACGCAACTATGAAGTCAAGTTTGTAAAAGTTCAATGGAGTGACGCTGAGGAAGACGCGACTTGGGAAACTGAGAGGAAAATACACGCAGCCTACCCTTTTCTCTTTGAGGGTACCTCCTTGATCTCTTTTTCCATAAATTTATTCATGCATATATTTATCTTTTAAGTATATCTCCTCAGTCCTATTCTTTATCCTTAGGTAGAAACCGATGAATGTAAACATGTATTTGAAACATGTTATGATTGATGGTTGCGAGTGGTTGCAAGTGGTTGCTAGTGGTTACTCGTGGATGCATGTACACGCACTTTAGGCACTAGATCGGCTCAATCACCTTCATATTTCATATAAATGTGTGTGCATATTTAAATTAATGGATGTATAATGGTTGTGTTATCATATGGATGTTGCATTCTGGTGAATGGTTGTGCACACATGTAGAAGTAATATGTATCATTAGGATTCTTTTGCATGCATAATGGACGCACGGCACTATCATAATTTGCATTAAGGAGGTCAACTGGATCAGCGGACCGCCTGATTTTTCATTAGATAAGGAACATACACACACACTTTTTTCATATGTTCATACGACATTATAAATCTTGTAAGTACAATGGATGCCTGTGTTTGATGGTTTAGTAGTTGGATGATTGGAAGTTAGGATATACATACTCCTTAACTTGGAGATTTCGGGGGCGAACTCCTTTAAGGAGGGGAGAATGTAACACCCTGAATTTTCCGTGAATATTAAAATTAACAATCCTAATAATACTTAATTATTAAAGTGAGAATTAAGGGAAATAGGTTATGCCATTGCGTTCGTCTCGAAATTCTTCTTGGAATAGAGTCCAAGTTTTCGTAAATCGGACTTCGTATGAGGAAGTTATGGCCCTCAGAAGTTTCAGCAATTTTAAGTAAATTGAAACAGTTCAGAATAAAAATTTGAAATTCAAAATTCAAAATAGGGGAATGGGCTGGGCGGGAGTTCTCCCGCCCAAGGCCAGGTCGACCAGGGGGTTGACCTGGGGGTCGACCTACCCTATACAGGTCGACCGGGGGGTCTACCTGGGGGTCGACCTACCCTCCTCAGGCAGATCTGAAATGTGACAATTTCTGACTCTTTGCTGAGTCAATAGGGCTGAAGTGGTTGTTCTAGATAACTCTATCTAGTCTGGATGGTTGGGATTGCTCCTATGATAATCTAACGGCTTAGGTTGATTCAAACTTCTATAAAAGAGTGCCTAGACTCAAACCCTAAACCTAAACAAAATTTGTCACCTGGCCACCATACTGCTGCTAAGATAGTTCTCCTTCCTAAAGCTTAGGGATTAGCACGTCAGAATTCTAATTCAAAAGACGAACAAATCTCTAACCTATCTTTGTGAGTACTATTTCTTTCACAATATAATTAATAAATTAATTATGATGAGTTATAATTGGATTATGAGAACATGTCTGTTGAATCACGTGATGTTGTTTAACTTTGTTATCTTATGTTGGTAGATCTATTTCATATGTCCAATTATACATGTTTAACTTGATTCATTTTATGCTTGTTTGTATGTGAATCTTATGCAAGTCCGTTTTTACATATGTTAATTCATATGTGAACTTTATGCAAGTTTGGGATGTTAAATCATATGTTGATTCGTATGTGAATTTTATGCAAGTTTGGGATGTTAAATCATATGCTAATTCGTATGTGAATTTTATGCAAGTTTGGGATGTTAAATCATATGCTAATTCGTATGTGAATTTTATGCAAGTTTGGGATGTTAAATCATATGCTAATTCTTATGTGAATTTTATGCAAGTTTGGGATGTTAAATCGTATGCTAGTTTGAATATGAATCTTATGCAAGTCTATATGTGAATTGTACGCAAGTTTATATGTGAATCAAGTATATACATGTGCTAGTTTACATGCAAAAACATGTGATAAATTAATATGCAAGTTGTAGAAAACCATATGCAAGTTTAGATGAAAAACTATATTCACATTTTTGGGTGAAAATTATATTCACATATGCAAGTTAGGTAAGACCCATAATCCATATATGCAAGTTCACAATTTCATGTTTAGATCTATATTTAGATCCATGGTAGTTTATGCAAATATATGATTCCATATGCCTATGCTAGTTATTGGCTATGAAAATTTACGTTATAATTCCTATTTGCAAGTTAGAAATATTTTATGTGTTATGCAAGTTGTGATGTTTCTCTTCTTTTATAAGTTAGACTATTTTCGAGTCTAACATATCTCATATTAGAAAGTACGAATAGCGTGGGGACAAAAGGGGAAATATTAATTATGCAAATTGTGAATTGACATAAAAATAACTTTAAAAGGCATATAACTAAATTGAGACATTAATTGGTATAATTTATATACCTAAAGAGTATGGACATAATTTAGGTGACAATTATGGACATAATTAATTTGGAAATTATTGAAAATCCAAATAGGGATAATTAATTCATATTGGGGTGAAATAATTTGTAATAATAAACGCCTAAGACACAAGGTTAGACTTGTTTGTGGTGTAAGACTGCCCGGACCCGCCCGGCCAATCCAGCAACCACAAACGGTAGTTTAATGTGAGAGCTCGAAGGCATAAATTAAATGCGTAACCTTTGTAGAGACACGAGATTAGACACGTTTGCAGCATAAGACTGCCCAGACCCGCCTGGCAAATCCAGCAACCGCAAACGGGAGTCTAATGTAGGAGGTCTTACAAGGTTACAGTTATAATGAATTAAGTAACACTTAACCAAGATAAACATGTGGTGGGACATAGGGGTTGAGTGGCTGACATGGGTGACATATGATATACGATTAGAAACACTTAACCAAATTGAAACATGTAAGAAGACATGAATAAGAAGGGGTTAAGTGGAAAATTCTAGTGGGGACCAAGCATAGGTGGAAAGCTTGTGTCAAGCATGGGGGACCCTTGTCAAACCAGTAACCCATTAAGTATCTTTGTGAGCTTGAGTTAGATTGAGGACAGGACATGTAACACCCCGAATTTTAGCTAATACTAAAATTCTCTAATCATAGGATAAATAATCTCAGATGTGGGAATTGGGGGTAACGGGCTGCGTCATTGCGTTCGTCTCGGAAAAATACGCGAAATAGAGTCCGAGTTTTCGAGAATCGGAGTCCGTATGGCCCGGTTATGGCCCAATGAAGTTTGCAGAAAAATTAAAGCTTAAAACAGATTTAGAAATTTAAATTAGGATTTCAAATTAGAACCAGCGGGGCCAGGCGGGAAAATTCCCACCCTGACCATGTCGACAAGGCTGTCGACAGGCCTGTCGACAGGGGGACTTGCCTGTCGACACGGCGTCTCGAGCCAGAAGGTTGGGTGCACCAGATTTGGTTTTCTGGCTAGGGCTGGGCTTTGTTCTAGAGATTTCCTAAATCTGACGGACCTAATCTAACCTAGGGTTAATCTAAGGGCCTAAAAACACTTCCTAATCCTATAAATAAGACCCCAACCCTACCCTAATTCATTCATAATTAGATCTTGTAACTAAACTATGGCAAAATGAAACTTGATCATGGCCTCCACAAATCAATGAAGAGAGTTGCAAGCTAATCAACCTCTAATCAACATCTTCTTCAACTAAAGCTACTAGTTCTACTACATAAGTTTGCTAATCTTGGTTTTGGTGAGTTCCTATGGCTTTAATAATCAATTGTTAAATTGATTATGGTAGGATGTGGTAAGACATGGCTATGTTTGTGGATAAATGTGTTTATGCAAGTTTGTATGATATGTTATTTGCAAGTTTTATGTTATATGCAAGGTTAATGCCATGTTTTATGATGCAAAACACTATGTTGAACATTTATGCATATGTAACATGTTATGCAAACTATATGTGAGAGTATATGCAAGTTATATGTAACATGATATGCAAGTTATGCATGTGATTTTATGCATGCTAAGTATTTGGTGTTATGTATGCTAAGTATTTGATTTTATGCATGCTAAGTGTTTGGGTTTATGCAAGTTAAGTGGTGTGTTTATGCATAATAAGTAATTGATTCTATGCATGCTAAGTATGTGGTTTTATGCATGCTAAGTGTTTGGTATTATGCATAAATCATGACATGTAAGTTTACCCTTTTTAATGTGATGCATACATATGCAAGATGACACCTTTATATGCTATGCATGTTTACCCTCCTTTAAGATGCAAGTCATATATGCAAGTTCAACATGTTAAGCAAGTTATGTGTATGCTTATATGAAAGTTCAACATGTTATACAAGTTATGTGTATGATGTTATGCAAGTTATGTGCATGTTGTTATGTAAGTTCATATGCGAGTTATGTGTATGAGGGTATGCAAGTTATGTGCATGATGTTATGCAAATTATGTTTATGAGATTATGCAAGTTATGTGCATGATGATATGCAAGTCATGAATGCTTATGCAAGTATGTAAATGCTTATGCAAGTATGTGAATGCTTATGCAAGTATATGAATGCTTATGCAAGTTATGTGTATGCTTAAATGCATGTTTAACATGTTATGCAAGTTATGAGGATGCTTATATGCAAGTTCAACATGTTATGCAAGATATGTGCATGATAATATGCAAGCTCATGTGCGACATGTTATGCAAATCATGTGTATGACAATATGCAAGGTTGGGTTAAATGTAGTTGGGTTAATATATGCTCATAAATGCAAGTTGACATCCTCTTAACCCATGACAAAGTTATATGCTAAACCCATGATATTTGTGATGGATCTTCCCCTTTATTATGTCATGAAATGAGAACGATTTACGTGGGGAACGATGGGGTTGGTAAATATGTTAATAAAAGTATGATTGGGTATGATTAAGCATACCATAAAATGAATAAGCATAAGTGGGAATTTACCTATTGAGTTAGGTCTACCCCATGGGAATTTACCTATTGAGTTAGGTCTACCCATGTTATGAAAAAAAACTTGATATTAATTAGGGATAATTAATATGGGGTTGATTAATTAGGTGTAATTAATCAACTAAGACACGAGGTTGGACCCTTTTATAGCGGAAGTCTGCCCGGAACCGACCGGCCATCCAGCGGCTACAAATGATCGGCCCAATGTGAGAGGTCTTAGTCATAAATTAAAAACATGATTAAAGTAAAGACACGAGGTTAGACCCTTTTGATGACAGAAGTCTGCCCGGAACCAACCGGCATATCCAGCAGTCATAAAAGACGGTCTAATGTGAGAGGTCTTTATGAGGTCATGATCTTAATTAATGAATTAAGAAACACTTAACCATATTAGCATGTAGAGGGGCATGTGGGGTTAAGTGGGTGCCTTGGGTGGCATGTAGTAACTAGTGGGGGTGCCTTGGGTGGCATGAGGAAACTAGTGGGTTGCCTTGGGTGGCAATAGAAAATACGATTAGAATACTTAACCAAAGTGGAACATGTAATTAAACATGATTAAAGGGTTAAGTAAGTGCCTTGGGTGGCATGTGGGAATCAAGTAAGTGCCTTGGGTGGCATGTGGGAATCAAGTAAGTGCCTTGGGTGGCATGCGGAAATCTAGTGGGTGCCTTAAGTGGCAATTGAAATATAATTAGATGACTTAACCAAACCTTAACATGTAAGGGGGCATGATTATGAAAAGGGGTTAAGTGGGATGCACTAGATAAAATGACAAGCTTAAGTAGTAGCTTGTGGGGGCCCATTTCAACCAATATCCCAAACGTATCTTTGTGGGCTCGACCCATGTCGAGTGACGGGACACGCATATTGGGCTTGACTATAAGAGGCCAAAACGGGGTAGCGGTGGCAACGCAAGTCCAACGGGCTTCATATGCGTGTGTGGGCCCGGGCTGGTAGATAAGCCGTTGTTGCACCGTGTAGATATAAGCCGTGCACCGTTGGTAGAATTGGTTGCCACTTTAGGGGAGTGATACACCCCACTGTGGGGCCAGCACGGGTATCTACGGTAGGGAGCCGATCGCTTGGGAGTAGTGGGGTACACCTAGTGGAGGTAGGGGCAGACGGCACCTACGTGGTCAGCTAGAAGTACCAGAAACTACTAGTTATATTTTCTAAGTCTTTAGGTGGGATCAACCTTTAAGTAGGAATTACTCTTGGTGGGTAGAACTGGTGTGGTGCAGTGTAAGAATTACCCTTGGGTGGGTAGATCTGGGGTGGCGTAAGCTAGTAATTATCCTTGGGTGGATAAATACGTCGTTTCGGTTATCGTAGTACATCCTGTGTTTTGTCGGCTACTTAGTGTAGTCATTATCCCCAGAGGTACCATATCTTGTTTATATCATACCCTAATTACTTTAATGATTGTATTATTAGGGTTATAGGACTCACTCAGACTTATGTCTGACCCCGTTGTTGTTTATCTTTTTCCCAACCCTCAGGTTATCAGAGTGGGCCTAGCACTAGTGGGCTTGGACCAGACCGCTATATCTATCTTTTGGGGCTTGGACCGTAGAAGTAAAGCTCGGTTTATCTTTTCTATTTTGGCTATTATCTATGTAACGGGATTATGTACTTCTATTTTATCAGGGTGGATATTATGTACTTGACTCTTGTTATGGTTTTGTGATGTAACCAAAACATGTTTTGTTAATGAAATGATGTTTTAAATTTTCAAGTATTACTTATATCTGTCCTGTTGTAATTTTTCTGTTCTATATTCACTAAAAAATACTCCACCAAAACTAAGGCATTCCCTTAGTGAGTGACCTTAGCGGGTGTGGGGTGTTACACGTGGTATCAGAGCTTAAGGTTACCAGAACAGATAAAATTTTTAGAAAAACTATTTTCTAAGAATATTTTTGAAAGGAGTATTTTCAAAAACATGTCTTTTAAGAGAAATTTTTTTGAAAGAAAAGCATAATCCCCAACAGCCATATCAATATCTTTCGAATTCTCCATTTTGAATCTCTTCCTTTCTCTCATTTTGAGTTTCCCCTCCGCGTATAGATGATCTTTCTAAGATAGATAAGGATGGAAAACCACTTCAAGGGACTTAGACGTTAATCAGATTAGAAGTTGGTTCAGGAAGGAGGAGTACTGGTAGGTACCTATAGGATAGACGGTGAGAGGAAGGCTCAAATAGTTGTTTGGTTAATGAAGGATGAAACCTCATTGGTGGGAGGATACGAGTGGAGAATAGGGAAGAAGAAGGCTAGTAGTTATCCTTTTGGGAGGAATAGGACACCTTATTAGGATGGTCCAAAGAAGCAAGGGCAAGGTATGGAATCTTCTGGAGGGTAGTTGTATTCCCTCACGCCTAGGGTACCAGAAGGGGATAAGACCGTCTAGATTGGAGGTTGGATTTCTTTATTATCCGATTCGAACTTTATTTGATTCTGACGCATCGAGTTCGTTTATCTCATCCTCGTTAGTTGGGTCACTGCACTTAGACACCAGTTTGGTAGATGATCCCTTAGTTGCTTCAAACCCAATTGGGGCTCCATGATGTGTTTGGGTTTGGAGGTTGCTATACTTAGCGTTGAGTTTAAGATGTGATGCTTTGGGGCTTCACGGGCTATGGGTTAGTTTTGGGCATGGACTGGTTATCCAGTAGGGGTGCCGTTCTTGATTTTGAAGGGAGAGTTGTTAGGCTTATGGGCCGCCTGGGTAACACTCTCGAGATCTCTTGTAATCCTATATAATCTATTGTGCTAAGTTATCTAGAATCGCTTGACACGTCGGTCTAGAGTTTGCGATCTGTTAGAGCGGTCCGGGAATACCCGGATGTGTGAGTGAGGAGGTGAAGGGCTTACCTCCGAAGCGGGAGATTGACTCCTGAATATATCTGGTGGATAATGCTAAACCAGTATCTTGGCCAGTGTGCCACATGGCTCCTCGTGAGAGGAGGGAACTCCATAAGTAAGTAGGCGATTTGCTTGAGAAGGGGTTCATAAGATGAAGTATATCGGAGTGGGGCACTCCAGTAGTTTTTGTCATAAAGGCGGATGGGTCCCTCAGACTTTGTGTAGGCTAAAGAGAACTAAATAAACTCACAAAGAAGAATAGACACCCATTGCCGAGGATAGATGGTCTCTTTGATCAGTTGGCTGGCGCCTCAGTATTTTTGTAGTAGGACTTAGCCATGGGATTTCATCAATTGAGAGTGGCTGAGGATGTGATAGAGAAGACTGCCTTTAGGACTCCGGATGATTTTTTTTTATGAGTGGCTGGTGATGCCATTTGGTTTGACGAACGCCCCCGCATACTTTGTTGATTTGATGAGAAGGGTGTTCAGGGAGTACCTGAATAAGTTTGTGATGGTCTTTGTGGATGACATCTTGGTCTTTTCTAGGAGCGAAATAAGTTTTCGTATGTGCTCAATAGGCTGAGCAGAGCCAGTATGGGATAAACGACGGTTTTGGAGCGAGACTGGCGAGAACATCCAGAATTGGACAAGGGCTTAATTATTTAGCCATTTTTACTAGTATCATCTCACGTAGGTCGTCTGAATTCGAAGGAGGTATCCCTTGGGTGTTTGTCTGATATTGGTTTAGGCCTTTAGGGCTTGCATTTGGGGGATGCCGAATTCGACTGGGGTGGTCTGCGTGAGAGACAGTTGTGATGATTTTGGATGATATCCTGGTGGAGAAGAGCATGCCCTACATCTTAGGGAAGTGTTGGAGACTCTTCATAATCTTAGGACAGTAAAAGTGGATGGGATTCTTAGCATCCTATGAGTTTGAGATAGCGTATACACCTGGCAAGGGTAACGTGGTGGCGGACGCCTTGAGCAGAAAGAGGTTGTCCTTGAGTCCGTTGTCCGTGGAACAACGAAGCTTGGAATTTATCTCGATGTTTGATTTCAGACCTTCCGTTGATTATGTACCCGGTTTGCTAGCTTCCTAGGAAGTTAGACCTACTCTTTTGGGGCGGATTGGAGAAGCACAGAGGGACGACCCACAGTGGGTTGAGTTGGTGGAGAAGCTCATAAGGGGGGAGTCGTCCAGCCATTTGAGTAGGTACACCCTAGACGATAGGGGGTGCTTGCGTAGAGACGGTAGACTTTGTGTACCGCAAGACGAGGGTTTGAGGAAGGTTATTTTTGATGATGCACACCGTTCTAGGATGACCATTCATCCCGGTGGGGACAAGGTGTACCAAGACATGAAGAGGGTTTTCTTCTGGGCCGGTATGAAGAAAGATGTGGCCGAGTAAGTCGCTCGATGCTTGGTGTGCCAACAAGAGAAGGCGGAGCAAAAGAAACCAGGTGGGTTGCTTCACCCATTGGAAGTTCCGCAATGGAAGTGGGATAGCATCTCGAAGGATTGTATTGATAGGTTACCAAGATCAAGGAAGGGTAATACGGAAATTTGGGTGGAAGTAGACAGGCTTACTAAGAGCGCCCATTGTATACCTGTGAGAACTGCTCCATGGCTAGCTTCAGTTTATATTCGAGAGATTATTAGATTGCATGGTGTACCCTCCAGTATGGTGAGCGATCGAGATCCTATCTTCACTAGAGAGTTTTGGAAGAGTGTGCAAGAGGCGGTAGGGACTCAGTTGTGTTTGAGTACCGCATATCATCCTCAGACGTACGGCCAGACCGAGAGGGTGAAACATATTTTAGAAGACCTTTTGAGGCTATGTATCTTGGATTTTGGGGGTACATGGGAGGAGCATCTTCCATTGGTGGAGTTGCCCGACAAACTTAGTGGTGTACATGATGTATTCCATGTGTCCCATTTGAGGAAGTGCTTACACGAGACCGTAGAGGTGGTAGAGCCGAGTTTGCTTAGAGAAGTGGAAGTAGAGCGTGATGTGACGATTCGACGAGCTCCTACTTGCATCCTTGGGTCAGAGATTTGGAAGTTGAGAAACAGAGAGGTTCAACTAGTCAAAGTACAAAGGGGAGATGAAGAGAGCGACGCTACCTGGGAGATGGAAGCGAAGATGCGTTCGAGGTACCCTTTTTCTTTCGGAGGGTATGACCTTTTGCTTCTCCTTCATCGCATATCTTGTGCTTATCTTATCCTTAGTATGTCCTCTCGATAGTACCTTTGACCTTCAGATAGGATAGTCCTATGGTTGAAACATGTGTTTGAGACATGTTATGTATGATGGATGCAAGTGGATGCAAGTGTTTGCTAGTGGTTGCTCGTGGATGCATATACACACACTCTAGGCACTAGATCGGCTCAGTCACTTCATATTGCATATTGCATAAAATTGTGTGTAGGAAGCTATATCTATGGATGTATAATGATTGTGTTATCATATGGATGATGCATTTTGGTGAATGATTGTGCACTCATGTAGATATTGTATGTGTCGATAGGGTTCTCTCGCATACATAATGGATGCATGGCACTATCATGGTTTGCATATGTTCATACATTAGATAGGGAACATATACACACACTTTTTGCATATGCTCATACATCATTAGAAATTGTTTTAAGGACAATGGATGCCCGTGTTTTGATGGATTGAGTAAATGGTTGTTTGGATGGTAGGATATGCATTCTCCTTAGCTTAGAGATTTCGGGGACGAAATCCTTTAAGGAGGGGAGAATGTAACACCCCGAATTTTAGCTAATACTAAAATTCTCTAATCATAGGATAAATAATCTCAGATGTGGGAATTGGGGGTAACGGGCTGCGTCATTGCGTTCGTCTCGGAAAAATACGCGAAATAGAGTCCGAGTTTTCGAGAATCGGAGTCCGTATGGCCCGGTTATGGCCCAATGAAGTTTGCAGAAAAATTAAAGCTTAAAACAGATTTAGAAATTTAAATTAGGATTTCAAATTAGAACCAGCGGGGCCAGGCGGGAAAATTCCCGCCCTGACCATGTCAACAGGGCTGTCGACAGGCCTGTCGACAGGGGGACTTGCCTGTCGACTTGCCTGTCGACACGGCGTCTCGAGCCAGAAGGTTGGGTGCACCAGATTTGGTTTTCTGGCTAGGGCTGGGCTGTGTTCTAGAGATTTCCTAAATCTAATGGACCAAATCTAACCTAGGGTTAATCTAAGGGCCTAAAAACACTTCCTAATCCTATAAATAAGACCCCAACCCTACCCTAATTCATTCATAATTAGATCTTGTAACTAAACTATGGCAAAATGAAACTTGATCATGGCCTCCACAAATCAATGAAGAGAGTTGCAAGCTAATCAACCTCTAATCAACATCTTCTTCAACTAAAGCTACTAGTTCTACTACATAAGTTTGCTAATCTTGGTTTTGGTGAGTTCCTATGGCTTTAATAATCAATTGTTAAATTGATTATGGTAGGATGTGGTAAGACATGGCTATGTTTGTGGATAAATGTGTTTATGCAAGTTTGTATGATATGTGATTTGCAAGTTTTATGTTATATGCAAGGTTAATGCCATGTTTTATGATGCAAAACACTATGTTGAACATTTATGCATATGTAACATGTTATGCAAACTATATGTGAGAGTATATGCAAGTTATATGTAACATGATATGCAAGTTATGCATGTGATTTTATGCATGCTAAGTATTTGGTGTTATGTATGCTAAGTATTTGATTTTATGCATGCTAAGTGTTTGGGTTTATGCAAGTTAAGTGGTGTGTTTATGCATAATAAGTAATTGATTCTATGCATGCTAAGTATGTGGTTTTATGCATGCTAAGTGTTTGGTATTATGCATAAATCATGACATGTAAGTTTACCCTTTTTAATGTGATGCATACATATGCAAGATGACACCTTTATATGCTATGCATGTTTACCCTCCTTTAAGATGCAAGTCATATATGCAAGTTCAACATGTTAAGCAAGTTATGTGTATGCTTATATGAAAGTTCAACATGTTATACAAGTTATGTGTATGATGTTATGCAAGTTATGTGCATGTTGTTATGTAAGTTCATATGCGAGTTATGTGTATGAGGGTATGCAAGTTATGTGCATGATGTTATGCAAATTATGTTTATGAGATTATGCAAGTTATGTGCATGATGATATGCAAGTCATGAATGCTTATGCAAGTATGTAAATGCTTATGCAAGTATGTGAATGCTTATGCAAGTATATGAATGCTTATGCAAGTTATGTGTATGCTTAAATGCATGTTTAACATGTTATGCAAGTTATGAGGATGCTTATATGCAAGTTCAACATGTTATGCAAGATATGTGCATGATAATATGCAAGCTCATGTGCGACATGTTATGCAAATCATGTGTATGACAATATGCAAGGTTGGGTTAAATGTAGTTGGGTTAATATATGCTCATAAATGCAAGTTGACATCCTCTTAACCCATGACAAAGTTATATGCTAAACCCATGATATTTGTGATGGATCTTCCCCTTTATTATGTCATGAAATGAGAACGATTTACGTGGGGAACGATGGGGTTGGTAAATATGTTAATAAAAGTATGATTGGGTATGATTAAGCATACCATAAAATGAATAAGCATAAGTGGGAATTTACCTATTGAGTTAGGTCTACCCCATGGGAATTTACCTATTGAGTTAGGTCTACCCATGTTATGAAAAAAAAACTTGATATTAATTAGGGATAATTAATATGGGGGTGATTAATTAGGTGTAATTAATCAACTAAGACACGAGGTTGGACCCTTTTATAGCGGAAGTCTGCCCGGAACCGACCGGCCATCCAACGGCTACAAATGATCGGCCCAATGTGAGAGGTCTTAGTCATAAATTAAAAACATGATTAAAGTAAAGACACGAGGTTAGACCCTTTTGATGACAGAAGTCTGCCCGGAACCAACCGGCATATCCAGCAGTCATAAAAGACGGTCTAATGTGAGAGGTCTTTATGAGGTCATGATCTTAATTAATGAATTAAGAAACACTTAACCATATTAGCATGTAGAGGGGCATGTGGGGTTAAGTGGGTGCCTTGGGTGGCATGTAGTAACTAGTGGGGGTGCCTTGGGTGGCATGAGGAAACTAGTGGGTTGCCTTGGGTGGCAATAGAAAATACGATTAGAATACTTAACCAAAGTGGAACATGTAATTAAACATGATTAAAGGGTTAAGTAAGTGCCTTGGGTGGCATGTGGGAATCAAGTAAGTGCCTTGGGTGGCATGTGGGAATCAAGTAAGTGCCTTGGGTGGCATGTGGGAATCAAGTAAGTGCCTTGGGTGGCATGCGGAAATCTAGTGGGTGCCTTAAGTGGCAATTGAAATATAATTAGATGACTTAACCAAACCTTAACATGTAAGGGGGCATGATTATGAAAAGGGGTTAAGTGGGATGCACTAGATAAAATGACAAGCTTAAGTAGTAGCTTGTGGGGGCCCATTTCAACCAATATCCCAAACGTATCTTTGTGGGCTCGACCCATGTCGAGTGACGGGACACGCATATTGGGCTTGACTATAAGAGGCCAAAACGGGGTAGCGGTGGCAACGCAAGTCCAACGGGCTTCATATGCGTGTGTGGGCCCGGGCTGGTAGATAAGCCGTTGTTGCACCGTGTAGATATAAGCCGTGCACCGTTGGTAGAATTGGTTGCCACTTTAGGGGAGTGATACACCCCACTGTGGGGCCAGCACGGGTATCTACGGTAGGGAGCCGATCGCTTGGGAGTAGTGGGGTACACCTAGTGGAGGTAGGGGCAGACGGCACCTACGTGGTCAGCTAGAAGTACCAGAAACTACTAGTTATATTTTCTAAGTCTTTAGGTGGGATCAACCTTTAAGTAGGAATTACTCTTGGTGGGTAGAACTGGTGTGGTGCAGTGTAAGAATTACCCTTGGGTGGGTAGATCTGGGGTGGCGTAAGCTAGTAATTATCCTTGGGTGGATAAATACGTCGTTTCGGTTATCGTAGTACATCCTGTGTTTTGTCGGCTACTTAGTGTAGTCATTATCCCCAGAGGTACCGTATCTTGTTTATATCATACCCTAATTACTTTAATGATTGTATTATTAGGGTTATAGGACTCACTCAGACTTATGTCTGACCCCATTGTTGTTTATCTTTTTCCCAACCCTCAGGTTATCAGAGTGGGCCTAGCACTAGTGGGCTTGGACCAGACCGCTATATCTATCTTTTGGGGCTTGGACCGTAGAAGTAAAGCTCGGTTTATCTTTTCTATTTTGGCTATTATCTATGTAACGGGATTATGTACTTCTATTTTATCAGGGTGGATATTATGTACTTGACTCTTGTTATGTTTTTGTGATGTAACCAAAACATGTTTTGTTAATGAAATGATGTTTTAAATTTTCAAGTATTACTTATATCTGTCCTGTTGTAATTTTTCTGTTCTATATTCACTAAAAATACTCCACCAAAACTAAGGCATTCCCTTAGTGAGTGACCTTAGCGGGTGTGGGGTGTTACAGGACACGCTTACTGGGTTTGATTGTAAGAGGTCAAAATGGGTTATCGGTGGCAACGCAAGTCCAACGGGGTCATATGCGTGTGTGGGCTCGGGCTGGTAGGTAAGATGTTATTGCATCGTGTAGATATAAGCCGTGCATTTTTAGTGGTATCGGGTTGCCACTTTGGGAAGTGATACACCCCACTGTGGGACCAACACGGGTATCTATGAGTTAGGGAGCCGATCGCATGGGGGTAGTGGGTACAACTAGTGGAGATAGGGGCAGGTGGCACCTATGAAGACAGCTAGGGGTACACGAAACTACCATTATGATTATTGTGTTCAGTAGGCGGGATCAACTTTTAGAGTGACCAGTAATGGTGCAGTAAAGTACTTATCCAATAGTGATTAGGAGCAAGATAAATGCCATAATATTCCTCTTGTTCGCTTTGTCTTGCCCACTTGTTTCACAGTCATTCCTTGTTTTACCAGTTTATGCCTTATCCTAATTACTTTAATAATTATATTGTTAAAGTTATGGCACTCGCCAGACTTTATGTTTGACCCCCTTTGTTTTCGCCCCTTTTCTTCCTCCCCCCCCCAAGGTTCTCAGGTTGGGACTAGTGCTAGTGGAGCTTGATTCAGATCATTCTCTCTCTTTGGAAGTGCTTGGGTTGCTAAAAGTAAAGTTCAGCTCATCTCTTTTATGCCTACTTATTTTGGGGTTTATGCTTTTTACTTTATATACTCAGTAAACAATTTGTCAAGATGGTTACTAAGTGTACGTGGTTTTTCTGTTGGTTTATGATATTGTTGTAATAAAACTATTTCTCCGCTGCAATAAAAGTTGTTTTAAATTTTTCAAGTACCAATATATGTATCCGTCTTGTTATATTCTGTTCTATTCACCAATAATACTCCATGAAAGTTAATGCATTCCCCTTGAGAGTTACATTAATGGACGTTGGGTGTTACAGATGGCCTGAAGGTTACGGGGATGATGAGGTTAATTAAAACCTTAATTAAGTTTAATTATTATTATTATAATTAATTAATGTAATTAAATATTCGAATGTTCATAACTTCTTATAATGAAATCAGAATTCAGTGAAACGACTTGTGTTGGAATCGTGGAGTCGAGCTCTACAACATAGAACTGACCAGAATGGAAAAAGAGCAAGTTGGATTTTGAGATAAATTAAACGTTCGTTTAATATAGTTTAAAAATAAAATCCTCAAATAAAGACTGGCGGAGTGGAAATCAAAGTGAGAACTCTCTCACTCAAAATATTTGTACGGATATTTATTTTGTAATAGAATATATCGATTGCCAGTGTTGATTTTTATCAGTTTTAATTATCATAAAATGTTTTACGGTATATGTTAACTCACCTCATTGTTGTTTGAAAACCCACGGATGAATTGATTTACTATATTATGTTTTGTTTGTGATGTTGAAATGTTTAACATATGAAAAATAATATTAATATTATTGTGGTAGTTGAAATTGGATATAAATATCCATTTATAATTTGAACAGTGAAAATGGGTTAGCTAGACAAATAATTCAAATCGAATTTGAATTGGTTAAATTTATTAACCAGTGATTAATTTGAATTTATTGTTATTAGTCGAAAACCCCACATGGGTTTTGGGATGATATTGTTGGATCTAGACTAACCCTAGAGGGGGGTGAATAGGGTTTATCACAGTTTTTAGCTGAATTAATATTCTAACAAGATATACAATAATAAACAGATCACAGAATATAGAAGAAACAGGAATATAGAAAATAAACCACACACAGATATACCCAGCTTCGGCAAAACCCTGCCTACTGCTGCATTTCTAACGTTTCTACTAGGTGATAGAACAGATCCCGCATATAAGACCATGTACACCCGCAATTCCTGCTCCTATTCTAACCCTACGCTCAAAACCGTAGACTGGTCAATATCCCCTCGACCAAATTTTCCCGTATTACAGACCCGTAACACGTAACCCAGATTTTACAGACTCTGTCAACTGTCAGTCAACACCCTGACTGAATTCCTAGATTTTACAGACTCTAGAACTGATTAAGATGATTTACAACACAAATTAAAAAGTACAAAACAAAGTAGAAAATAAAAAACCCTAGGAGATAAAAGTAAATAAAGGGCCATCCCCTTTTTCTTTGAAGACATGGCCGACCATCTTTGTTAATTGGTTGCACCTATTAAAACAAATGCCCGATTCCTTTTAATTCTCCAGTTAGAAATGGCGGCCGATCTAAAGAAAACAACTAGGGTTTTCGACAAATCCTTCAGATCAAAACTCGATTGCTTGATTGATGAAATCCGATTCTATGAAGCTTGAATCTCTGTGGCTTGATGCTTCAATTTGTGAGTTGCTTTCTGGCGATCAAAACCCTAAACGTATGTGAGTATTTTTCTCTTGAATTCTTTTAATTAGATGTGTGGATTCTCGATCGAATTATTTTTGGTTTTGATACTTGCTACCCATGATGAATTGGTGTCACTATATAGGGTAATTCGAAACCCTAGACTCTCTAATTTCAACACATGGCTTGAATTGATTTGCGTGAGATACTTGATTTCCCCTTTTGATTGAACCACCTTTTATGTCGATGTGTAATTTCTGGAAAAATAGTTTCCCCCTTTGTGTAGCTTGATTGACTGCCGTGGATTTATGCGATTTTGATAACTTTCCAAGAACAATTTTGATGCACCAAAAGAGTTTCTCTGACTTCTGGAAATAATTGATTACTTGCCAAAAATGTATTCCCGAAAACACCTTGATTAAAACCTGAATCATTTTAGTTCTGTGATTTGAATTTCTTGCCATATTTTTACACGATTAACTTGGAGATTTTACTGATTGCTTTGCCAATAATTCGACCATGATTTTGGAAATTTCTTTGCAAAAAACAATTTCTAATCTCTGGAACTCTTTTAGCCATGTATGAATACATTTCTGAAAACATATTAAATTACTCTTTGCCAAATATTGATTCATTTCTGGAAATAATTTCTTGCCATGGAAAAATTGTTTCTCTGATTAAAAAAACTTGTTTCCCTTCAAATATGCGAGTTTGTCTTGATTTTCTCTTTGTGATTTTCTGAGTATACACCATGTATGTTTATTTATAAATCTGGAAACATATTAAATTTTGGCCCTTTTTGTAAAATCTGCTCCACCGATTCCTTCTTGCCAAACTGAATGCATCCATAAATAGATTCCTGAATTTTGGTTTCATTTGCTCAGTATGGATTTCTGAAATAAATTTTCTATCAAACTGGTTTCTTGGCTCTCTTCAATGCTTGACTATTTCATGATGAACTTAACCATTGTATCATTGTGCATGTATTTGTGGTGCATTCACCAATTTCACATATGCATGAAGGAACACTTTGTTTAGGTGCACGTTTATATTTCTTGGCTTTGTTCTATATAAATTTGTGCATGTGTGAGCTGCATTACATGCTGAACCATGCAGCTTCATTAAAGACTGCCACCATGAACTTCTTTGTTATTTGCTGTAAACATGCTTTTAGCACAAATGTGCTCTATTTTGATTTTCTGTATGTAAACATGCTGTAGTCATTGCACTTAAAACACTGTAGGATTTGATTGAGCTGCTCGTTTCCATACAAAAATAAACTTGCTATTTTCCTGAACCATCCATGTATATGCTGGCCTGGGCTTGGTTCTACCATACTGCATTTAGTTGTAGCCATGTCAGCTGAACTGTGTATCCATGCATATGCTTTCAAACTATGCTGCATGATTCTCACATGTATATACAATATGTTACAAAACTGATCTTCATTATTGCGTAAGCTGTAGTTGCCATCATGCTGAACTGAAAATTCTGCACCTTCCTTGAGTGATCTGCCATGTGAAAAGAATGATTTGCCATGTCATTAATTGATGATCTTGAGACATGCACCATGTGCATCCATTCATATATGTTAAACTTGTTGTGATGTTTTGACCACTGCTGTCCCATGCCTTTTGTTGTTGTATGTCATTGTCTCGACCATTCAGAACATGTTGTGCTGAACATGTTGCATCGACCACTTTTTTCTTTGTACTTTGAAATGTGATGACTTTGATTTCATGTGCACTGAGTCGAGAAGGTCCACGTGGCTACTCCTCAGTTGCACACTGAATTAGCATGGCAGTGCACACGTATATATATATATATATATATCTCTATATATATATATATACACGTGTGTATATGCAGCCATTCAGAAAATTTCTTATCCCTGTACATATACAAATTGTCTGCCTAGACACAGATAAATCAGATCAAGTCATGAAAAATGATGAGAAACACACCAGAAAACTGAGGCAAATAAAATTTTAAAAATAAAATAATATTTGCTAGAGTATGAAATTATTTGTGTTCTAGATACTGTGTGTGTGTTTCTGTATATGACAGGTATGAAGATGATTGGACTAACAGTGAAGATGCTGTGAAGACAAAATACAGAAGGCAGAAAAAAATAGAAGAATGTAGACAGAAGACAGCATGTGTCAGTAAATGTATATATATTTATATATATATATATGTGTGTGTGTGTGTGTGTGACTGTAAAAAGAGTTGAGTGTCTGTATATGAATCAATGTGAATGTATATTGACAGGGTTATAGTGAAGAGCTGTGTATGAATAAAAAAAATAGTGAAGTGTACAAATAGTGGAGTTGTAATTCTGTACTGTTTGATATTGAAATAAAATATTATATTTAAATAAAATACTGTGTGAATATTTAAATTTGTGTACAGTAGTATTCTATTTAAAAATAAATATTACATTCCTGTCGATGATTTAAAAATAGAACAGTACAGTAACAAACACATTTATAATAGAAATATATTTGGTTGTTATCATCAAACAAAAATCATATAATTGTGTATACAACACCGTTATATAAAACAATCTCCCCCTTTTGATGATGACAAACAAATATTAAGATTTTGAATATAAATGTGTTTTACAGTGAACAGAAACTCCCCCTATTTGAATGCTCTATAATAGACATGTAACAACCCGGAAAATCTGGGCCAGTTTAAAATTTTTATTTTGGCAATTTTAGCGAATTTTGATTATTTAAAATGAATTATTTTAAATAATAACGACGAGAAATTTATTTTGAATAGAATTCGAACGTATATATTATGCGCGTCGTCGTTAGAATATAAATATTTATATATAATTATAAATAGAATTGAAAATGGCGCGGTAGTTCGAAAATTCGATTTCTAATTTCAAATGAATATACAGAATTCAATATAAGTCAGAATTGAACGAAACAAGAAATATTTGAATCTGTATAACTATATCTTTGTAACGAAGTTAACAAACTGAGATTTCATCTTAGAAATGATAAGATATGTCCAGTTAAAAATTAGAAATAGTCGCTGTGGAATTTATATATATTTTTATATATATAAGGCCCTTAAAAATAGCAATTTTGCAAACGACCTCGGATTTCGACGAAACCAGTTTTGTTGGGCCCGTGATGTCGAGTTATTGCTAGATTCCAAATTTCATAATTTTTCGAATCAATATGTGAGCGTGGCAAAGGAAAACGCGTTTGACTAGTTTCAGTTGATTTTAGTCGACTGGAAATTGGCCATTTTTCTAACGATCTCAGAATTTGACGAAACTAGTTTTGTTAGGACCGTATCGTCAATGCGAAGCTAGAAAATATTTTTCTGCAATTTTTAAAAGTTCGTATGCGACCCCGGTAATTTGAAATGTACGTTTAAAATTCAATATAATGACTTAAATGTAAATTCAACGAAAACTGATTCAAACGATCATATCAGCTTGCGACACATATCCCATTGTGTTCGGAATGGGGGTGAAACGCTATGGGCGACAGTCGGTGGGCCTCGTTTCGAGGTCGTATGCAAAAGTCAACTTTTAATAATAATTAAATAATTAAATTAATAAATTTTTTTTTATCTCTCCCTATAACCAGGCCCCCCCCCCCCCGATTAAAATCATTTCAAAAAAAAAAAAAAAAAAAAAGAGGATCGATCCTCGCGATCGCCAGAGGCGTTCGCCGACCTCGCAGGCCGCCGCGCGAGGCGCGCTTCCCCCCCCTTCTTCGCTGGCGATCGACGCCCTCCCCAAGTGTCACCACGACCTCCTCTTCCCTCCACCCCCCTCGCAATCCACCGCTGCCACAGCCGCACCCCCCCTCGCAATCCACCGCCTCCACCGTGCCGCCACGAGTCCCCCCTCACTGACGAACGGAGAAGCCCCCCCTGTAAGTCCCTGCTGTTTTTTTTTTATTATTTACTCTTTCTGATTTTTTTTTTATTTACTTCATTTGTTTTTTTATTTTATTCTACCTTAAACTGTTTTAAAAGAAAATAAAAACTGATTTTTCAAAAGGATTAAAACTGATTTTTTATAATTTCAAAAACTGTTTTTTTTTATTTTCTTTAAAACTGATTTATTTACAAAGTTAAAACTGAATTGATTTTAAAAAAAAGCTTTGATTTTTATAAACGAAATGATAGGATTTTTCAAGGATAGAAAAATAGAATTTTTATATGTCGAACTTCGATAGAAAAATAGAATTTTTATATGTTGAACATCGATAGAAAAATAGAATTTTTATATATTGAACTTTGAAATAAAAATTTGATTTTTATATATTGAACTTTGAAATAAAAATTCGATTTTTATATATTTAACTTTGAAATAAAAATTCGATTTTTATATATTGAACTTTGAAATAAAAATTCGATTTTTATATATTGAACTTTGAAATAAAAATTCGATTTTTATATATTGAACTTTGAAATAAAAATTCGATTTTTATATATTGAACTTTGAAATAAAAATTCGATTTTTATATATTGAACTTTGAAATAAAAATTCGATTTTTATATATTGAACTTCGAACTAAAAATATGATTTTTATATATTGAATAGCGATGTAAAAATTCGATTTTTACATATGTAGTGAAAGCAACAACGAAGGTGACAAAAAGGCGAAACGACGAAGACTTCTGCAAATGAAGTGCCGTGGAGCTAGGATAGCTATATGTGAGAATTCCTCACCTTTCAATTTATTTTTCTAGTTATATATATATATACTAGGATGCAGACGGTGCTTAGTAGCACCCGACACAATCGTCCACAGACCATGGACTTGTTTGTTTGATTTTTTGGTGATTGATTGCGATATTGGTTTGAATGTGGTTTGTGATGTGAAAAATCGAATCGATAAATTGGTTAGGATTAGACGTGCGCCGTTATAAGGCGAAGGAGTAAGGCTAGGTTAGACTCTTACTCCAAATTTTGTGGTTTGCATAACGAAATTGATTTGATTGATGTGTGAATGGCGTGGGCCTTCACTAGACCGGGGATAAGGCTAGGCCTCGTCCCGTTTCTAGTATCGTGCCGTTATGCCGCCGAAATTTTCTAAAATATGTTAGAAAAATAAAAATATCATTTTATTTAGAGAATGAATTGAATAGAAATTCATATGTTGAAATAAAATGTTTTGTCGTTAAAAATATAATTTTTAACGTGAATATGAATATAGTGAAAGTGAATAAATAAATATTCATTTACAAACCAGACGGTTTGTTTATGTACACTTATTTGAAGGACATTGATTGGGTCGATAAATTTTACACATCGCCCAACTGCACAAATAAAATATGTGTTTGATTGTTTGAAACCCCACACGGGTGTTAGGATGAAATTTGAAGTTCACTCATCCTGATTGATTAAATATGTCGATCGATTGATTGACAAGCTGCTATAAGCGTTAAATGTCTATATTTGATGCTTATACAGTGTAGTGCACTTTGGTTGATGGTTGATTATTTTTCAAGGCTATTATACATGTGTTGTATGAAAATCCATATAATTAACTTTATATGGTAATTGATTGGGCCTCATTCCAATTTGAAAAATAAATAATATTATAAAATAAAAGTTCATGTGTTGACAGTACTCATTCATTGAGATTGGTCATGTGTTGAACGAAATATTTTGATAATAACAACTATTTTGAAAATAGAAATTTATGAAGCCGTGTTGATTAGATTGACGCCATTTTGACGTGAACGATATTTATATCGATTTTATTGAATTCAAATTGAATTGAAAACGATTTCGAAATGAATTGAATTGAAAACGATTTCGAAATGAATTGAAGTGAAAAACGAATTCGAAATGAATTGAATTGAAAACGATTTCGAAATGAATTGAATTGAAAACGATTTCGAAATGAATTGAATTGAAAACGATTTCGAAATGAATTGAATTGAAAACGATTTCGAAATGAATTGAATTGAAAAACGATTTCGAAATGAAATGAATTGAAAACGATTTCGAAATGAATTGAATTGAAAACGATTTCGAAATGAATTGAATTGAAAACGATTTCGAAATGAATTGAATTGAAAAACGAATTCGAAATGAATTGAATTGAAAAACGAATTCGAAATGAATTGAATTGAAAACGATTTCGAAATGAATTGAATTGAAAACGATTTCGAAATGAATTGAATTGAAAACGATTTCGAAATGAATTGAATTGAAAACGATTTCGAAATGAATTGAATTGAAAACGATTTCGAAATGAATTGAATTGAAAAACGAATTCGAAATGAATTGAATTGAAAACGATTTCGAAATGAATTGAATTGAAAACGATTTCGAAATGAATTGAATTGAATATGAATTCAAATTGAATTGAAATTTGAATTGAACAGAAATGAATTTTGAAACGAATCTATAAAGAAGAATTCAATTTTGCTTTGAATTGAAATGGAAGTTGAAATAGATTTTGAAACGAATTCAAAACTATTTATATAATTCGTTTTGAATAGAAATCGACGAAATATATATTATATATATTATATATATAATATAATGGCCTGAATAGAACGCGCCGCGCCGCGGCAGTTCGCGAATTTCGACCATTGATTTCAAACGGACATTACGGGAGATCCGACCGTCGGATTCTCCTAAAACCGGAACCGTTGGGTTCGTATCGAAAAGAGCTTTCTAACGAATATTAGAAATTTGAAATCTAACGGTTGGATTTGGAATTATGTCCAAATCAAATTTGAAAAAGGTCGCTGTAAGTGCAGTTCGATGGCCATTGATGGAAATCGACTGTACGGGCCTTGATAAAATTATTAAAAATAGTAATAATTTGTGTAAAATCATAAGAAATGATTTAGAAAGAATTGGGATGAAAAACTCCATATTTGAAAGGATAAAAATAGATTTTTATCAAAATGAACTAGTTTTGAACTAGAATTATAATTCTATTTATTTTTAAATAAATAAATTGAATTTGAAAAGGGTTTTGAAAATAACCAAAATTTCCAATGATTGCATTGGAGTGGATTTGAATCGAAATTGTCTTCGGAATATTTCGATGTTGGAATTTGTGATTATACGGATGTTGTTACGGAAATTTGAAAGATATATATTTATATCGTTATTTCCAATACGACATTTGTTAATCGTAGAATTTGATATTGAATATAAGCCGATATATTTTCTATTCAGAGCCTTATATTGAATATCAAATGTGATTTGGGTTTGTCGTGAATGGTGTCTTCACTAACACTGTTCTTGAACCCAGTTGAGAAAGGATTAAATCTTGTTATTTAGATTTAATGAAGTGTACCAATTAAATAATATTTAATTGGAATTGAATTGATATTGATTTTTGGGTTTATCGTGAACAGTGTTTTAAATAACACTTGTTCTTTAACCCGACGATTAATGAATGTGATTTTGGGTTTATCGTGAACCGTGTTTTTAAATGACACTGATTCTTTAACCCAGTCAAAGATTAAAACTAAGTGGAGTTTTAATGAATCTTTAATTAGATTGAAATAATCGAAATGGAGTATCACCAGTTTTGCTCCAGGCGATAGTCAAATCTTTAATTAGATTTGAACGTGAAATTTAGAAACTAACTGTCGGTTAGCCAAGCAGAATGGTTTTCTGGATATTGATCTGATGTTGGTTTCGGCCTTCGGGGTTAATATTTGGGGAATTATTCTCTTGATTAATTTACGGTTAGTGACTAATGAATTGGAATGAGGCGTATGTTGTGTTTGTGTAACACTTATTTAAAATATACGCGAGTTATTCGGAAAGACCGGGTTTATCCCATTCTGAATAACTGATACGACGATAAGTCGAAGATGAAGACGATGGTCGAAGACCGGAGGTCTTCACGTCGTTTGGGTGATAACTGATGATCTTGATTGGGCTGTACACCCAAGAAGATGGAAACAGTTAGTGATCGTCCAGACGTACTTGGAGATCGATGGATATGCGGGGTACTAGGTGCCTCCGGTTTCGTTCAGACCCAGAACGGACTTGTAAATGGACTGTGTGTCTGACATCGGATTTCATTCTGTGTGACTGATATCGGTTGCATAGGATGGTTTGCCTGTGTGGCATGCTAAGATGCAAATGATCAAGGCTTCTGTTGAAAAGCAAAGTCTTGTGGGGATGATCAAAGCACGGCCTTTGTGGCGTAGCTTTGTGTAACGTTTACCTCGCGTGTTTCACACCCGGTATGAACCAAAAACGGGAGACGGACCTCAGGGAGGACTTGCGTTTCTTTCTAGCTAGAAGTGGCGTCAGTGGTTTTACACGCCCTGACGAGTTTGACTTATGTGGTTGTTGCGGTTGCGAGGCGCCTCGGTTATATCGGTTTCGGCCGAATGCATTCTGGTCGGCTGACGGACCAGACTTACACCCCATAGGGTGGGGAGACGTATTGTTCAGGCATAATAATCCACTCCGTGTGGACCGGCCCTGACGATCCAAGGCTTGCCTGCGCGCTTGCCTGAGACATGGGCTAGATTGTCTCGAATCGGTTGGGGACTATCTTTTGCCTCGGTTCATAGACGGAAATCCAATTTCCAAATACGTGACATTTGCGGTTTTAATTGTAGAACCTAGTATGGTGACATAGTGGGATGGGGCACTCATGCCGCCTATGATTGATACTTATGATTTGAAGTTGTTTTATACACTATGCACTTATAATAGTATCAAATGATTTGTTTTAAACGTATCAAGCATTCTTGGCTGTTATAAGGTAAAAATCCTATCCCCCGGCTTGCGTTGCATTGTGTGATAGGACCTGGGTCTTATAACAGCTTCATTTTTCTTTATTTAGCATTGCGCTGTTGTTTTATGCACTGGTATTCTTGGGAGGAAACCCGTTCCGTGTTATACGGCGTGGTCCCTTGATTTACCTAATGATTTAAAATAAAGATTAATAACTGTTTTAGTTCTCACACCAGTCACATGACTGACCTGGAGTTTATTGTTTTAACCTAAACTCTGGGTGCCCTTATTTTGACACGGGCAGCTAGTAGTTTTGGTTTTGCAGATTTATATTCACAGGATCCTGGTTTACAGCTGGAACGATATCCGGAAAGCTTTGTATCCGTATATCTCATTCTAGTTGTGTATTGTATTATTTTCCGCTGCTATGTATTTAAATGTAATTTAAATCTCTGATATTTCTGTGTAATATTCATTTATACTCTGTATATTCTTATAATCTGATGCATTGTTGTAATATACAATGAAATGTCCTTCTGTTTGCGTTCTGTTGTGGTTTGTTCTCGAACTATCCGACGCTTTCCTTTACGGGGAAGTTGCGGGTTTTCACAGTTGGTATCAGAGCTTTGGTTTACAAAGCTCAGAGAACAAGGCACATTAGAACCATATGAAAGAATTCATCAGATATTGGATTAGTGATATCCAATTAGAATGACTCGTTAGAGATGGGATCAGTAGTATCCTAGAACGAGTGTGAAGAGTATATTTTTCAAATGAAAACAATTTTTGTTTTGAAAATTTAAATCAATTATTCGTATCTGATTATCTATTTATATTGAGTTGGACAGTCCAGTATATAAAGATTTTGCGTATACGTCTGATCCGCGTGTATTCGAAGTTTTAATATATTGGATAGATATAGAATCATACTCTAGTGGCCCGAAGATGATTCTGATGGTTGAGTACTCATCGTCAGAATTTATATTCGTGTGACGAAGGTGTGATATCTATATATTTCCATTAGACTGGTGTGAGAACCCAAAATTAGATAGGGCTTATTGTTGTGAATTGGCATCAAAAACATGATTTTTGTATATGTATCAAAGTTATCAATTTGAAACTCTAATCCACTAATTGATTGATGTTTGTGTTGTTTGTTTATTTGTTTGCTAATTTTGAACCATTTAGCCTAATTAAACCAAATATTGAATTATATCGAAAATTGGTTGCGTTTGCTTGCATATACATATGTATCATTGAACAGGTCATAGCAAGGAGGCTAGAGCCGAAGAATAAAATTTGTTTGCCCGACAAATAGGTACATGTTTACTACATAATTTCCTGTTTTGTTTGGGTGATGATGATTTTGTGAGCCTATTGGCTAGCCGCTTGGCTTTTTCTTTTTCTTTTTGAGATCTGAAGGACCGGGGAAGCTATTTGAAATTCCCCGATGCTCCCGGTGCAGGGGAGGTTATGGCGAAATTTTTCGAAAATTTAGGGTGTTAGCCGAATTTTTGAAATTTTGAAAATTCTCAGAAACCAAAGGGTTGGAGAATGAAAGCCGGATCGAACATAGAGTTGATTAATCAAACCACTTTCGACTTTGTTCCTTTTCGGGGACGAAAAGTTTTAAGTGGGGGAGATTGTAACAACCCGGAAAATCTGGGCCAGTTTAAAATTTTTATTTTGGCAATTTTAGCGAATTTTGATTATTTAAAATGAATTATTTTAAATAATAACGACGAGAAATTTATTTTGAATAGAATTCGAACGTATATATTATGCGCGTCGTCGTTAGAATATAAATATTTATATATAATTATAAATAGAATTGAAAATGGCGCGGTAGTTCGAAAATTCGATTTCTAATTTCAAATGAATATACAGAATTCAATATAAGTCAGAATTGAACGAAACAAGAAATATTTGAATCTGTATAACTATATCTTTGTAACGAAGTTAACAAACTGAGATTTCATCTTAGAAATGATAAGATATGTCCAGTTAAAAATTAGAAATAGTCGCTGTGGAATTTATATATATTTTTATATATATAAGGCCCTTAAAAATAGCAATTTTGCAAACGACCTCGGATTTCGACGAAACCAGTTTTGTTGGGTCCGTGATGTCGAGTTATTGCTAGATTCCAAATTTCATAATTTTTCGAATCAATATGTGAGCGTGGCAAAGGAAAACGCGTTTGACCAGTTTCAGTTGATTTTAGTCGACTGGAAATTGGCCATTTTTCTAACGATCTCAGAATTTGACGAAACTAGTTTTGTTAGGACCGTATCGTCAATGCGAAGCTAGAAAATATTTTTCTGCAATTTTTAAAAGTTCGTATGCGACCCCGGTAATTTGAAATGTACGTTTAAAATTCAATATAATGACTTAAATGTAAATTCAACGAAAACTGATTCAAACGATCATATCAGCTTGCGACACATATCCCATTGTGTTCGGAATGGGGGTGAAACGCTATGGGCGACAGTCGGTGGGCCTCGTTTCGAGGTCGTATGCAAAAGTCAACTTTTAATAATAATTAAATAATTAAATTAATAATTTTTTTTTTTATCTCTCCCTATAACCAGGCCCCCCCCCCCCCGATTAAAATCATTTCAAAAAAAAAAAAAAAAAAAAAAAGAGGATCGATCCTCGCGATCGCCAGAGGCGTTCGCCGACCTCGCAGGCCGCCGCGCGAGGCGCGCTTCCCCCCCCTTCTTCGCTGGCGATCGACGCCCTCCCCAAGTGTCACCACGACCTCCTCTTCCCTCCACCCCCCCCTCGCAATCCACCGCTGCCACAGCCGCACCCCCCCTCGCAATCCACCGCCTCCACCGTGCCGCCACGAGTCCCCCCTCACTGACGAACGGAGAAGCCCCCCCTGTAAGTCCCTGCTGTTTTTTTTTTATTATTTACTCTTTCTGATTTTTTTTTTATTTACTTCATTTGTTTTTTTTATTTTATTCTACCTTAAACTGTTTTAAAAGAAAATAAAAACTGATTTTTCAAAAGGATTAAAACTGATTTTTTATAATTTCAAAAACTGTTTTTTTTTTTATTTTCTTTAAAACTGATTTATTTACAAAGTTAAAACTGAATTGATTTTAAAAAAAAGCTTTGATTTTTATAAACGAAATGATAGGATTTTTCAAGGATAGAAAAATAGAATTTTTATATGTCGAACTTCGATAGAAAAATAGAATTTTTATATGTTGAACATCGATAGAAAAATAGAATTTTTATATATTGAACTTTGAAATAAAAATTTGATTTTTATATATTGAACTTTGAAATAAAAATTCGATTTTTATATATTTAACTTTGAAATAAAAATTCGATTTTTATATATTGAACTTTGAAATAAAAATTCGATTTTTATATATTGAACTTTGAAATAAAAATTCGATTTTTATATATTGAACTTTGAAATAAAAATTTGATTTTTATATATTGAACTTTGAAATAAAAATTCGATTTTTATATATTGAACTTTGAAATAAAAATTCGATTTTTATATATTGAACTTTGAAATAAAAATTCGATTTTTATATATTGAACTTCGAACTAAAAATATGATTTTTATATATTGAATAGCGATGTAAAAATTCGATTTTTACATATGTAGTGAAAGCAACAACGAAGGTGACAAAAAGGCGAAACGACGAAGACTTCTGCAAATGAAGTGCCGTGGAGCTAGGATAGCTATATGTGAGAATTCCTCACCTTTCAATTTATTTTTCTAGTTATATATATATATACTAGGATGCAGACGGTGCTTAGTAGCACCCGACACAATCGTCCACAGACCATGGACTTGTTTGTTTGATTTTTTGGTGATTGATTGCGATATTGGTTTGAATGTGGTTTGTGATGTGAAAAATCGAATCGATAAATTGGTTAGGATTAGACGTGCGCCGTTATAAGGCGAAGGAGTAAGGCTAGGTTAGACTCTTACTCCAAATTTTGTGGTTTGCATAACGAAATTGATTTGATTGATGTGTGAATGGCGTGGGCCTTCACTAGACCGGGGATAAGGCTAGGCCTCGTCCCGTTTCTAGTATCGTGCCGTTATGCCGCCGAAATTTTCTAAAATATGTTAGAAAAATAAAAATATCATTTTATTTAGAGAATGAATTGAATAGAAATTCATATGTTGAAATAAAATGTTTTGTCGTTAAAAATATAATTTTTAACGTGAATATGAATATAGTGAAAGTGAATAAATAAATATTCATTTACAAACCAGACGGTTTGTTTATGTACACTTATTTGAAGGACATTGATTGGGTCGATAAATTTTACACATCGCCCAACTGCACAAATAAAATATGTGTTTGATTGTTTGAAACCCCACACGGGTGTTAGGATGAAATTTGAAGTTCACTCATCCTGATTGATTAAATATGTCGATCGATTGATTGACAAGCTGCTATAAGCGTTAAATGTCTATATTTGATGCTTATACAGTGTAGTGCACTTTGGTTGATGGTTGATTATTTTTCAAGGCTATTATACATGTGTTGTATGAAAATCCATATAATTAACTTTATATGGTAATTGATTGGGCCTCATTCCAATTTGAAAAATAAATAATATTATAAAATAAAAGTTCATGTGTTGACAGTACTCATTCATTGAGATTGGTCATGTGTTGAACGAAATATTTTGATAATAACAACTATTTTGAAAATAGAAATTTATGAAGCCGTGTTGATTAGATTGACGCCATTTTGACGTGAACGATATTTATATCGATTTTATTGAATTCAAATTGAATTGAAAACGATTTCGAAATGAATTGAATTGAAAACGATTTCGAAATGAATTGAAGTGAAAAACGAATTCGAAATGAATTGAATTGAAAACGATTTCGAAATGAATTGAATTGAAAACGATTTCGAAATGAATTGAATTGAAAACGATTTCGAAATGAATTGAATTGAAAACGATTTCGAAATGAATTGAATTGAAAACGATTTCGAAATGAATTGAATTGAAAAACGATTTCGAAATGAAATGAATTGAAAACGATTTCGAAATGAATTGAATTGAAAACGATTTCGAAATGAATTGAATTGAAAACGATTTCGAAATGAATTGAATTGAAAAACGAATTCGAAATGAATTGAATTGAAAAACGAATTCGAAATGAATTGAATTGAAAACGATTTCGAAATGAATTGAATTGAAAACGATTTCGAAATGAATTGAATTGAAAACGATTTCGAAATGAATTGAATTGAAAACGATTTCGAAATGAATTGAATTGAAAACGATTTCGAAATGAATTGAATTGAAAAACGAATTCGAAATGAATTGAATTGAAAACGATTTCGAAATGAATTGAATTGAAAACGATTTCGAAATGAATTGAATTGAATATGAATTCAAATTGAATTGAAATTTGAATTGAACAGAAATGAATTTTGAAACGAATCTATAAAGAAGAATTCAATTTTGCTTTGAATTGAAATGGAAGTTGAAATAGATTTTGAAACGAATTCAAAACTATTTATATAATTCGTTTTGAATAGAAATCGACGAAATATATATTATATATATTATATATATAATATAATGGCCTGAATAGAACGCGCCGCGCCGCGGCAGTTCGCGAATTTCGACCATTGATTTCAAACGGACATTACGGGAGATCCGACCATCGGATTCTCCTAAAACCGGAACCGTTGGGTTCGTATCGAAAAGAGCTTTCTAACGAATATTAGAAATTTGAAATCTAACGGTTGGATTTGGAATTATGTCCAAATCAAATTTGAAAAAGGTCGCTGTAAGTGCAGTTCGATGGCCATTGATGGAAATCGACTGTACGGGCCTTGATAAAATTATTAAAAATAGTAATAATTTGTGTAAAATCATAAGAAATGATTTAGAAAGAATTGGGATGAAAAACTCCATATTTGAAAGGATAAAAATAGATTTTTATCAAAATGAACTAGTTTTGAACTAGAATTATAATTCTATTTATTTTTAAATAAATTGAATTTGAAAAGGGTTTTGAAAATAACCAAAATTTCCAATGATTGCATTGGAGTGGATTTGAATCGAAATTGTCTTCGGAATATTTCGATGTTGGAATTTGTGATTATACGGATGTTGTTACGGAAATTTGAAAGATATATATTTATATCGTTATTTCCAATACGACATTTGTTAATCGTAGAATTTGATATTGAATATAAGCCGATATATTTTCTATTCAGAGCCTTATATTGAATATCAAATGTGATTTGGGTTTGTCGTGAATGGTGTCTTCACTAACACTGTTCTTGAACCCAGTTGAGAAAGGATTAAATCTTGTTATTTAGATTTAATGAAGTGTACCAATTAAATAATATTTAATTGGAATTGAATTGATATTGATTTTTGGGTTTATCGTGAACAGTGTTTTAAATAACACTTGTTCTTTAACCCGACGATTAATGAATGTGATTTTGGGTTTATCGTGAACCGTGTTTTTAAATGACACTGATTCTTTAACCCAGTCAAAGATTAAAACTAAGTGGAGTTTTAATGAATCTTTAATTAGATTGAAATAATCGAAATGGAGTATCACCAGTTTTGCTCCAGGCGATAGTCAAATCTTTAATTAGATTTGAACGTGAAATTTAGAAACTAACTGTCGGTTAGCCAAGCAGAATGGTTTTCTGGATATTGATCTGATGTTGGTTTCGGCCTTCGGGGTTAATATTTGGGGAATTATTCTCTTGATTAATTTACGGTTAGTGACTAATGAATTGGAATGAGGCGTATGTTGTGTTTGTGTAACACTTATTTAAAATATACGCGAGTTATTCGGAAAGACCGGGTTTATCCCATTCTGAATAACTGATACGACGATAAGTCGAAGATGAAGACGATGGTCGAAGACCGGAGGTCTTCACGTCGTTTGGGTGATAACTGATGATCTTGATTGGGCTGTACACCCAAGAAGATGGAAACAGTTAGTGATCGTCCAGACGTACTTGGAGATCGATGGATATGCGGGGTACTAGGTGCCTCCGGTTTCGTTCAGACCCAGAACGGACTTGTAAATGGACTGTGTGTCTGACATCGGATTTCATTCTGTGTGACTGATATCGGTTGCATAGGATGGTTTGCCTGTGTGGCATGCTAAGATGCAAATGATCAAGGCTTCTGTTGAAAAGCAAAGTCTTGTGGGGATGATCAAAGCACGGCCTTTGTGGCGTAGCTTTGTGTAACGTTTACCTCGCGTGTTTCACACCCGGTATGAACCAAAAACGGGAGACGGACCTCAGGGAGGACTTGCGTTTCTTTCTAGCTAGAAGTGGCGTCAGTGGTTTTACACGCCCTGACGAGTTTGACTTATGTGGTTGTTGCGGTTGCGAGGCGCCACGGTTATATCGGTTTCGGCCGAATGCATTTTGGTCGGCTGACGGACCAGACTTACACCCCATAGGGTGGGGAGACGTATTGTTCAGGCATAATAATCCACTCCGTGTGGACCGGCCCTGACGATCCAAGGCTTGCCTGCGCGCTTGCCTGAGACATGGGCTAGATTGTCTCGAATCGGTTTGGGACTATCTTTTGCCTCGGTTCATAGACGGAAATCCAATTTCCAAATACGTGACATTTGCGGTTTTAATTGTAGAACCTAGTATGGTGACATAGTGGGATGGGGCACTCATGCCGCCTATGATTGATACTTATGATTTGAAGTTGTTTTATACACTATGCACTTATAATAGTATCAAATGATTTGTTTTAAACGTATCAAGCATTCTTGGCTGTTATAAGGTAAAAACCCTATCCCCCGGCTTGCGTTGCATTGTGTGATAGGACCTGGGTCTTATAACAGCTTCATTTTTCTTTATTTAGCATTGCGCTGTTGTTTTATGCACTGGTATTCTTGGGAGGAAACCCGTTCCGTGTTATACGGCGTGGTCCCTTGATTTACCTAATGATTTAAAATAAAGATTAATAACTGTTTTAGTTCTCACACCAGTCACATGACTGACCTGGAGTTTATTGTTTTAACCTAAACTCTGGGTGCCCTTATTTTGACACGGGCAGCTAGTAGTTTTGGTTTTGCAGATTTATATTCACAGGATCCTGGTTTACAGCTGGAACGATATCCGGAAAGCTTTGTATCCGTATATCTCATTCTAGTTGTGTATTGTATTATTTTCCGCTGCTATGTATTTAAATGTAATTTAAATCTCTGATATTTCTGTGTAATATTCATTTATACTCTGTATATTCTTATAATCTGATGCATTGTTGTAATATACAATGAAATGTCCTTCTGTTTGCGTTCTGTTGTGGTTTGTTCTCGAACTATCCGACGCTTTCCTTTACGGGGAAGTTGCGGGTTTTCACAAGACAACTCCCCCTATAACTGTGCATGAGTGAATTGAATAATAAATTTTGAAAATTAAAAATATTTATACAATATTCACTCATAAATCTAAATCTCAATTCATTCTCCCCCTTTTGTTATCATCAAAAGGATGTAGAAATTAAAATATAGATGAAAAATGACTGAAAATATAATATTGGCTAAAGAGGAAGAACGGTCATCATAAATCTCAATCAGTCAAACAAAAATCATAATAAACTGAGAACCGGTGGCATATTTCACATTGTAGAAAATGACGGATTTACGATGAATTTTATATATTATGGAGAGAGTTTCAAAAACATATATTTTCAATTACTTTCCAGAAGATTTTTATAAAAAAATAAAGCACAAAATACAGTGATGGATTTGGACTATAATTATAAATTCAACTTAAGTGACAAAATCAGATAGCCACAAATCCCAGTAGCTATCAATCAACAAATCATAATACTTCATAAGATATTAACACATTTCACAGATTAAAACATGGATTGATAGGCTGGTTTTTTATAAACACCAAGGAGGATTTCAGTTTAATTTCAATTTAGCATTTTTTTTATTTTTTTATTTAAGAGCACACTGACCACACTTAACCAGAGCTTCGATTTTTAAATGATGTCAGTCGCAGCTTAAATTATAAGTTGTCTCATAACCATGCATGACCAGAGCTTGGATTTTTAAATGAGGTTAGAGACACACTTATGTATTAATTATATTTATTATTTTCAACTTTATAAAGGAAAAACTCCTCGGTATATAAAACCAATATGAATGAAGGAAAAGTGGAAGGTACATAAATGGACTGTGAAATAAATTCCTAAATTAATTATATTATGAAATATGATCAACAGTACCGAGATCATTGAAAATTTCAATTGTCACTAATTCTGAAAAATAACATAACCACAATTCCATCACAAATATTTTCACTGTTTAAAAAAAATTAACACTCCACATTAATATAAAATCATAACGGATAGCAGAAGGATGATAGGTAATGAAGATGGTCGTGAACTAATTGCCAGTTCAAAGATATTATAATAAATATTCAACCATTATATAAATACAATCTCCTCTTGTTGTGAAATATAATGCAGTCACAATTCATCACAATTTCAAAATCTGGTAGTTGTTTTGATGAATTATAAATACAATTCAATTTGGATATCGATTTCAATTTCTGAATGAATAATCAATAAATAATTTTAAAATTGAAAGTCAATTACAAGAGGAATTTATACAGATTTATACAAGAAAAAATATGTGTATGGTGTCTATACAAGGTGGAAATTCAAAACAGATGGATGAAAAAGCTGATATCAATTGTAGTCTCCTTTATTGAGGAATTTATTCACACCGTAGATATCTCAGATTAAAGAAATTTCAAACAAAAAGCCCAAACAGACAAGATTACAAATTTGGCACAATTATCAGAGCAGCAGTCAGATTAAAGCAGGCAGTTATTTGGAAACAGTATCAGAGCAGCACAACAGAAACAATTTCAAATCAGAATTGTTAAGATGTTGGTCACACAAGATGATTCATGGTCCAATATTAAAAATACTGTTTATTTGAAATCATTTGAGGAATATAAAGAACTCTAGATTTAATGAATCGACCACACCAAATTATTAGTTTCACATTCAAGATATGTGTGTGATTCAGTAAACCAATAATTTCAAATGATTTTAAACAAACAGATATTCAGACCAAATAATCATGAAATAACAGTAAGTTTTACGACCATGTTTTCAAAGAAATTTTCACAAGCAATGTTCTGACAAGTATACAAGAAATTTCAGATCATTTATATCAGGCTTAAGAGATATTCATGATCCAAACAATTTAAAACAGTTTATTTGAAATTGCTTGAGTCAATGTTAAGTTTTGAGAAACAATGAATCAGTCACACAAGATTGATAATTTCAAACTTTAAGCGGTGTGTGATATTCAAAATATCTAGAATCTCAGATGATTTCAAACAAAACTAATTTCAATCATAATAATCATTAATAACGATGAATTTCAAGATGTATCACTGATTCAAGGCAATTTAACATATTCAAGACAATCTGAAAATTTCTGAAATTATCACAGCTGATAAATAATTAAGTGTACTGTAATGAGTATAATATTTTAAGCATTTCCAAAATGAATTGGAAGAAACTCAAAAGCAGCTAAGGTGTGTGAAATTCCATTTAATTTTCAGATCTTCAAAAATTTAGAATTCAAATTAACAGTGTTCAAGATATGACAAGAATACATCAACACTGTTATGAATTCAGAAATCAGAAAACTAAACTTCAAAACAATTGCAGATATATACAAGTTCAAATTTAGGATATGGAAAAGATTAACACACGATGATTTTATACAAATAAAGCAAATTTCTAGAAAATCATGAATTCTGCAACTGGAAGTTTAAGAAATACAATCAAAGAAGAATATGGCAGTGTCAAATCAAAAACAAAAAAACAGAAGAGGATAGAGGAAGGAAAAAACACAGAAAACAAAAGAATATACAAAGGTGAGTTTAGTGATCATACTAGAATCCAATGTAAAGTAGAATCTCTAACTCAACTGATGTGGCTTAAGGAACTGTGAATGATTTAGTGACATGAAGCGGTTTGAATCCAGTTTTTCTTTAGCAATGCAGTTCCTCGGCCTCCTTCGGTACCTAACAATTTAAGAGATCGAGTGGTCTAACAAAATTTGCAAAACCACCCACAGTTGTATTCAAATGTTTTGGTACCCAGACTTGTTTATATAACAATCCATCTGAATTTACCTTTGTCCCCTTTGGAACCCATATCTGTTTGAATTTAACGAAGTTTGTTTTATCTCTTTTTGGGATCCAGGATTGTTCGGATGGATTATTACAAAAAAAATTCAAATTTTGCTTTTGATTCGAAAATCATTTGGAATTAACAAAGTTCAAATAATCAAGACGATTCTTTTCAAAGAAAGTTGAAGGGTTTTTAAAATTGTTAGAGCTTCTCCTTTCAGAAAACTCAGATTTCCCAAAACCAAGTCCACTTCTATTTCCCGATGAAAATTTATTTTTCAACAACATATTTAAAGATTTTTCACCGTTTGAAAATTTTTTCAGGGTTGTTTCAAGTTGTTGAATTTTAGTTTTAAGATCACCATTTTCTTTCAATAAATCTGAACAATGACTTTCAGTGATCTTACATTTTTCAAAAATAGATTTCAAAAACAAATTTTCATCTTTAAGAAAATTAATTTTGGTTTGGGACTCAGCAATCTCAGACCCAAAAAGTCTTTGCTTTTCAAACTCAAATTTCTTGGATTTTTCAATCTCGTTTTCCAGTTCTTTCAAAATCAAATCGGATTTCAACAAATTCTCCTTTTCAGCAATTACAAATTTGGAATATATATCAACCTTAAAAATTTCAAATTCCTTTTGTAACAAATTATTCAAGCTTGATAATTCAATCTTGTTCTCTTTTAATATTAGAATTTCTTTTTCAAACTTTTGAATATTTTTATTGAGATGAACAAGATTGGTTTTCAATTTCAAACAATTTTTTCAATCTGAATTTGAAGAATTTTTAAAATGTTGTAGTTGTAATTCCAAATCTTCCATTTTGCTGGTTAACTCAGAATTCTTAGACTTTAGAGATTTGTTTTTAGATTGGAGTTTATCTATAGATTTAGTCAAATCAACGCACATATAAGCTAAATCTTGGTATGAGAAATTTTCTGTTTCAGCATCTGTTGATTCTCCATCCTCTGATCCTTCTGAATTTTCATTTGTAAATCCTATTAAACAGAACTCTGAATCTGAGTTGACTTTTTCGGGTTTTGAGCTACTGTTGTCAAATCTTCCATACTTCGTATTGAGAGTATCCTAGAATTCCTGTGCAGATAAACAATGACAGATAAGATTAAACGTTTCAGTATTAAGATAATCAAATATAATTTTCATAGCACGAGCATTGAAAGTAAAATTTACACTATCAAACCCAACGATAACAACATCCCAACATTTAATATTAACAGATTTTAAATATAATTCCATTTTGGATTTCCAGTTTAAAAAATCTGTTCCATCAAAAATTGTTGGAGATGAACTGGACTGACTCTCTATCGGTTGACAACTAGGATGACCCATGACTCTAGAGTTATCAGAAAATACCTGCTCTGATACCACTTGTTGGGTCTAGATTAACCCTAGAGGGGATGAATAGGGTTTATCACAGTTTTTAGCTGAATTAATATTCTAACGAGATATACAATAATAAACAGATCACAGAATATAGCAGAAATAAAAATATAGAAAATAAATCACACACAGATATACCCAGCTTCGGCAAAACCCTGCCTACTACTGCATTTCTAAGGTTTCTACTAGGTGATAGAACAGATCCCGCATACAAGACCATGTACACTCGCAATCCCTACTCCTATTCTAAAGCTACGCTCAAAACCATAGACTGGTCGATATCCCCTCGACCAGATTTTCCCATATTACAGACCCGTAACATGTAACCCAGATTTTACAGACTTTGTCAACTGTCAGTCAACACCCTGACTGAATTCCTAGATTTTACAGACTCTAAAACTGATTAAGACAATTTACAAAACAAATTAAAAAGTACAAAACAAGTAGAAAATAAAAAAAACCTAGGAGATAAAAGTAAATAAAGGGTCATCCCCTTTTTCTTTGAAAACAAGACCGGCCATCTTTGTTAATTGGTTGCATCCATTAAAACAAATGTCCCGATTCCTTTTAATTCTCCAGTTAGAAATGGTGGCCGATCTAAAGAAAACAACTAGGGTTTTCTACAAATCCTTCAGATCGAAACTCGGTAGCTTGATTGATGAAATCCGATTCTCCGAAGCTTGAATCTCTATAGCTTGATGCTTCGATTTGTGAGTTGCTTTCTGGCGATCAAAACCCTAAACGTATGTGAGTACTTTTCTCTTGAATTCTTTTAATTAGATGTGTGGATTCTCGATCGAATTATTTTTGGTTTTGATACTTGCTGCCCGTGATGAATTTGTGTCACTATATAGGATAATTTGAAACCTTAGACTCTTTGATTTCAACACATGGCTTGAACTGATTTGCGTGAGATGCTTGATTTCCCCTTTTGATTGAACCACCTTTTATGCCGATGTGTAATTTTTGGAAAAATAGTTTCCCCCTTTGTGTAGCTTGACTGACTGCCGTGGATTTATGCGATTTTGATAATTTTCCAAGAACAATTTTGATGCACCAAAAGAGTTTCTCTGACTTCTGGAAATAATTGATTACTTTCCAAAAATGTATTCCCGAAAACACCTTAATTAAAACCTGAATCATTTTAGTTCTGTGATTTGAATTTCTTGCCATATTTTTACATGATTAACTTGGATATTTTTCTGATTGCTTTGCCAATGATTCGACCATGAATTTTGGAAATTTCTTTGCAAAAAACAATTTATAATCTCTGGAACTCTTTTAGCCATGTATGAATACATTTCTGAAAACATATTAAATTACTCTTTGCCAAATATTGATTCATTTGTGGAAATAATTTCTTGTCATGGAAAAATTGTTTCTCTGATTAAAAAAACTTGTTTCCCTTCAAATATGCGAGTTTGTCTTGAATTTCTCTTTGTGATTTTCTGAGCATACATCATGTATGTTTATTTATAAATCTGGAAACATATTAAATTTTGGCCCTTCTTGTAAAATCTGCTCCACCGATTCCTTCTTGCCAAAATGAATGCATCCATAAATAGATTCCTGAATTTTGGTTTCATTTGCTCAGTATGGATTTTTGAAATAAATTTTCTATCAAACTGATTTCTTGGCTCTCTTCAATGCTTGACTGTTTCATGATGCACTTAACCATTGTATCATTGTGCATGTATTTGTGGTGCATTCACCAATTTCACATATGCATGAAGGAACACTTTGTTTAGCTGCAAGTTTATATTTCTTGGCTTTGTTCTATATAAATCTGTGCATGTGTGAGCTGCATTACATGTTGAACCATGCAGCTTTTTAAAGACTGCCACCATGAACTTCTTTGTTATTTGTTGTAAACATGCTTTTAGCACAAATGTGCTCTATTTTGATTTCCTGTATGTAAACATGCTGTAGTCATTGCACTTAAAACATTGTAGGATTTGATTGAGCTGCTCGTTTTCATACAAACATAAACTTGTTGTTTTCCTGAACCATCCATGTACAAGCTGTGCTGGGCTTGTTTCTGCCATACTTTATCTAGTTGTAGCCATGTCAGCTGAACTGTGTATCCATGCATATGCTTTCAAACTATGCTGCATGATTCTCACATGTATATACAATATGTTACAAAACTGATCTTCATTATTGTGTAAGTTGTAGTTGCCATCATGCTGAACTGAAAATTCTGCACCTTCCTTGAGTGATCTGCCCTGTGAAAAGAATGATTTGCCATGTCGTTAATTGATGATCTTGAGACATGCACCTTGTGCATCCATTCATATATGTTAAACTTGTTGTGATGTTGTGACCACTGCTGTCCCATGCCTTTTGCTGTTGTATGTCATTGTCTCGACCATTCAGAACATGTTGTGCTGAACATGTTGCATCGACTACTTTTTGCTTTGTACTTTGAAATGTGATGACTTTGATTTCATGTGCACTGAGTCGAGAAGGTCCACGTGGCTACTCCTCAGTTGCACACTGAATTGGCATGGCAGTGCACACGTATATATATATATACACACGTGTGTATATGCAGCTATTCAGAAAATTTCCTGTCCCTGTACATATACAAACTATCTGCCTAGACACAGATAAATCAGATCAAGTCATGAAAAATGATGAGAAACACACCAGAAAACTGAGGCAAATAAAATTTTAAAAATAAAATAATATTTGCTAGAGTATGAAATTATTTGTGTTCTAGATACTGTGTGTGTGTTTCTGTATATGACAGGTATGAAGATGACTGGACTAACAATGAAGATGCTGTGAAGACAAAAGACAGAAGGCAGAAAAAAATAGAAGAATGTAGACAGAAGAAAGAAGACAGCATGTGTCAGTAAATGTATATATATATATATATATATATGTGACTGTAAAAAGAGTTGATTGTCTGTATATGAATCAATGTGAATGTATATTGACAGGGTTGTAGTGAAGAGCTATGTATGAATAAAAAAATTAGTGAAGTGTACAAATAGTGGAGTTGTAATTCTGCACTGTTTGATATTGAAATAAAATATTAGATTTAAATAAAATACTGTGTGAATATTTAAATTTGTGTACAGTAGTATTCTATTTAAATATAAATATTACATTCTTGTCTGTGATTTAAAAATAGAACAGTACAGTAACAAACACATTTATAATAGAAATATATTTGGTTGTTATCATCAAACAAAAATCATATAATTGTGTATACAACACCGTTATATACAACAGATATTTGACTCACACATCTCCCTTGTGTGAAATCGCGGTTAATCGGTTGATTGATAGATTTATATAAGAGTCCATTACTTGATTAAAACTTATATAAAAATAAAATGCACAACGGATATTATTTTGGATGTTGATTATTGTCCACGACTATTGTTGGATTTAGATATGATGAGTGTAATCCATATAAATTTATTTGTATGGATATTGGTTTAGATTTTATTCCAATCCGGAATAAATATGTATATTTTTGTAATATAATATTCAGTGAAGATTAGATGTTTTATTTTGATGTCCGATTTTGGATGGACACGAAAATATATAAAAATATGAAGCCAAGTTAAGTATATAAATGCTTTTTTAACTCGAATGGATTTTTATACCCATTTTATTCATTTCTATAATGAATATTGAGAAGACTGAATTTCAAAATCTGACATTTTGAAAAGATTATCATTTTCAGATTATAAGAAAATGGAAGGTTCAATTTTAATTTAAAATTGAAATGGAACTTGAAATCGTTTTTAAATGAATTTAAAGCGTTTTATAAAGTACATTTTAAATGGAAATCGACGATATATATATTATATATGGCTTGAATAGAACGCGTCGCGCAGCGACCATTCATGAATTTCAACCATTGACTTCAAATTAATGTAACGGAAGATCAGACCGTCGGATTCTCCTAGAACCGGAACATTGGGTTAATATCGAAAAAATCTTTCAAATGAATATGTGACATTTAAATTTGAATGGTTATATTTTAAAATATATCCGAATAAATTTTGGAAAATGTCGCTATGGATGTTGTTCGGTGGCCGATAGTGGAAACCGACTGTAAGGGCCTTAATAAAATTATTAAACACATCAATAAATTATGTTAAATCATAACAAAAGATTTGGAAAAGATTTTGGATTTAATATTCCATATTGTAGAAAGATAAAAGATATTTTTATTCGAATGAACTAGTTAAAAACAAAATAAAGAACTAAAAGGAATTATAATGGTTTTAATATAACCAGAATTTTCCAACATATGAATTGGAATGGATTTGAATGGGAATTATCGGATATTTCAATACTGAATTCCATGATTATACGGATATTGTTGTAGGAATTTGGAAGATGTTGATATCGTAGTTCCAAAACGATATCTATTAATTTCAGAATTTGGTACTGAATATAAGTCGATATGATTTCCATTTAAGATCTTATATTTAATATCAGATTGGATTTTGAGTTCATTGTGAATGGTATCTTAAATAATACTATTCTTAAACCCACAAGTGAAAGGAATAAATCTTTTGAATAAGATTTAGAGAAGTTTTATCGAAATGAGCTTCTGTAAAAGAAGGCCCTTACTATTTATGAAATTTAAAAGGCTTTGTTGTTATGCCCCTTATAGTATTAGTCTGATACGAAAATTTATATCGATTATAAATTATTCAAATTTTCATGAAGATTCCATATTAAATGGAAGAGGATTTTGGGTTTACTATGAACAGTGTTTTTACATATCATTTGTTCTTTAACCTAAGTAAAAACAAGATTAATTTCCAAAGGTTGAATAATCGTTAAATAATGATTTTTGAAGATTAAATCTGAACTAGAGTTTTAATGAATATTAAATTAGATTGAGATGCGAATAAGGTAATTAAATTTACCGAATTTAACGAATGTTCGAGATGGAGTACCCATCCCCCTTAGTTTTACTCCATGCGATAGTTAACTCTTTAATTAGATTTGAAGTGTTAAATGGTAATTAAATTTACCAATAACACGATGGGTGTTGAATATGGAGTACCACCAGTTTTTCTCAATGGGATGAATGGGCTGGGATTGGGATTATTAAATAAAATATCTCTCTGGTAAGGCTCGTCAATCCCGACTAGTTGATAAACCTTAATTTGGTTTAAGTTGTGAAAAGACATAATAAAATCTTTTGAAATGATATCCAAAGGAAGATTAAACAATAAGTTTAAAATAATTTATCTTAGATAAAATTAATGTGATCCTTTCCCTAAAGATGTGAATATTTGAATAAAAGAATATTCTGGATTGGAATGAGATGTGTGCTATCTTTGTGTATTTATCTCATGATTATAAAGATACGCCAGTATTCGAAAAGACCGGGTTTAACCCATTCTAAATGACTGTTACAACAACTAAAAGTCAAAGGTATGAAGATGGTGGTTGAAGATCGGAGATCTTCACATCGTTTGGATGATTCCTGATGTTTCGACTTGGGGTGTACACCCAAGACGAGGTAATAAGTGGTGATCATCCAGACGTCCTTGGAGATCGACCAAATATGCAAGGACCTCTCTCCTGTATTGGTCATATGGGATAAGGAATAAGGTGCCACCGGTTTCGTTCAGACCCAGAACAAACTTGTGAATGGATTACGTATGACATTGAATTTCGTTCTATATTGATTGATTTCTATTAAATATCTATTTGGTGGCAGAGAATTTATTCTCTTGCTTAACATCCTTCTCTGAGACGTTTAAGCTTAAAGGTTATATATTAATAGATATCAGTTGTATGGCATGAATTATCAATGTAGCATGCTAAGATGCAAATGATCAAGGATATTTGTTGAAAGGCAGGGCATTGTGGTTGATGATCAAAGCATGGCTTTAAGTAGCATAGCTTTGCGTATAGATTTAATTTGCGAGCCTTACACCCCGGTATGAGTCAAAAACGGGATAAAGGATGCAGGAAGTGCATACGTTTCTTTCTAGCTAGAAGTTGTGTCATGGCATGGAGCCCGGATATTTTTTACTTATGGGGAAGTTGTATTGCGAGGCGCCTCGGATATCGAACCGAATAAAAGGGTCAGTGATAGGTCCTATAGGACCGGAAAACGTATTGTTCAGGAACAACTAATCATCAAAAGTAAGAGAGGACTGGCCCCGTAGGATTCAACGGTCATGTGTGTCGATCCTGGGCATCTCGCTAGAGATGGCCCGAAACCGATAAGGAGTACATCCCTTGCCTTGACTCATGATGGAAATCCAATTTCCAATACGCGACTTTTTGATTTTTGTTATAAACCTATATGATGACATAATATATGGTACCTATGCCGTATATGATTGATACATTTATATTTGAAGTTGTGATTGACGCTATGCACTTATAGTAATATCAAGATATTTGTTTCAAACGTATCAAACATGTTTGACTATTATAAGGTAAAACTCTATCCTCCGGCTTGCGTTGCATTGTGTGATGGGACCTGAGTCTTATAATGGTTTCATTTTTCCAAAAAGCATTGCGTTGTTTATAAATTGTTTTATTTCAGAGTATACACGGGTGTAAACCCATTCCGTGTTATACGGCATGGTCCCAAGATTTACCTTATTTTTAGAAGTAAAGTTTAACAACTGTTTTAACTCTCACACCAGTCTCATGACTGACTCGGAGTTTATTGTTTCCACCTAAACTTTGGGTGCCCATATTTTTCACATGGGCAGCTAGTTGTTTTGATTTTGCAAATTCTTTATTTTCACAAGATCCTAGTTTACAGCTAGAGCTATATTCGGAAAGCTTTGTATCCGTGTATTTCTTTCAGTTGTGGTAGCTGATGTATTCCCGCTGTGCATTGTATTTATACACTTTAATTTCTATTGCCATGTATTATATTCTCTGATAATTTTATTTTTTCGCTGTGTAATATTTTTTCGTGCTCTGATATTCTTGTACTCTGATTTAATTGTTGTAATAGCAATGAAATGTTCTGTGGTTCTGCTTTCTGATGCGTCCTATTCTTATACAGTCCGGGATTTTCCGTCTCTTAGGAGATCGGGGGATTTCGAAGCATGACAAATATAATGATAATTGGTTAAGAGTTCCCACAGAATTGGTATTTATTACAATTGGTAAACTAAAAATATTATAAAATATAACTCTTACAGATCATATTCTTTCGTTTTGTAGAACTGTCGTCTTAATGAAAACCGTTAAAATATCTAACAGTGAAAACTAATTGATAGTTAGTAATATCACTTGAATAATTTCCAACAATGACGCAAGCGATCACTATAACTCTTACATATCACATTTATTCGTTCTGTAAAGCTGTCGTCTTAATAGTGAAAATTAATTGATAGTTAGTAATATCACTTGCAAAATTTCTACCAATGATGCAAGCAATCACTATAACTCTTACATATTACTGGCTTAAAACGCAAACCGACACTTACTGGCTTAAAACACATATTGTAGAAATTAATTATTTAATCGTAATTATTAATTAGTAAAAATTAATTATTAAATGTTACTTCTTATTCATTATAATTTAATGTTAATTATTAACTGTAAATAACTAATATGTGTATATTATTAATTTTTAAATTTGGACATTAATTTTTTATTTTAATATTAATATTATTTATCATACATTCCTAATATTTATTGTTAATTATAAATTATTATGCATTTGATATTAGTTACTTGATATTAATTACTTGATATTACTTGCTAATAACTTGAAAGTAAAATTAAGCCTACTGGAAAACTAATTACATATAATAATTAGTAATTAGTGAATATTTATTAATAATCATTAGTTATTATAAATTATAAATTAAGTAACGACCCATATTTTTAGTCAATTTAAAATATGGATTTAAAGATGTTTAAAAGGATTTTTACATGGATAAGTCTGATTTAAATTTCAAATTTTCAGTAAATACTGAATCTGGGCTTGAAAATAATTTGAAAAATGAATTTAAAATTGGTTTTATATTTTATTGGAATAAAAATAAGGTTAGTAAACTTTTTAAAATCAATTTCAATGGTAAATATTAAAAATCAATAAATTAATATTATTTTGAAAAGCCTAAAAATAGACATTTTGCAAACGATCTCGGAATCCGCCGAAACCATTTTCATTGGATCTATAATATTAAATTATTGGTAGGTTTATAATATCAAGTCAATCAGAGTTAGTGTGTTAGCATACGTAATATAAAAGCGTATTGAGAAATCAGTCATAATTCATTAGCTTAAAAAGAGACATTTTTCAAATGGTCTTTGAATTTGACGAAGCCAGTTTTATTGGATCCAGAACATTGAAAAAAGTTAAGCTTTCAAATTTCATAATATATCAGATCTGAATAGCTTAAAAAGAGACTTTTTTTCAAACGGTCTCCTTTACCCAATCACCCAAATCACCACCACTTTACACCACTACAGCCCACACCTGGCCCCACACCTGGCCCCACACCCTACCCTTGACCTGCGCCATCCCCCATTAACGTGTGGACCCCATCTCCCCCAAAGTCGTGGGCCCCACTTAGCTTCCAAGCCCTTAAAACTTTTAAGAAATCGTTTTTTTCTCTTTCGATTTCAATTATAAGTGTATATATATATATATTATAAGTCGTTGGTGAATTAGAGTGGAAAAGTTCAGTTCTTGGTTACTTGTGAGGCTAGAGGTTCCTACACTAAAGATTGGAGGTGTGGATCCCTCGGTGAGGACTCCTCACTCAAGTTTTATTAACTACTTTAGTCAATATAACTAGTTTTACTATGTTTGGAAGAATAGTTAATTATTTGATGTTTACGATGTTCATAAGTTGTTATGATGATGATTTGGATTGATGATAGGGTTTAATGATGTTTAGCATGATAAAAGTGTGATTTTTAAGTAATAAACATGTAGTTGCTTGGGTATGTGGCACCTAGAACTAATAGAGTTGACCTGAAATTGATTGAACCTTAAATGGTCATTAGAAAGTAATAAACTAATTACTGGTTAGTGGATATTAATGAGAACCCTATTTGGGTAATTGGACAATGATTGGTTGGACACTGATGGTTGTGATATTGCAGTTAATCTATTGATTGATAAACTTATATAAGCGTTAATGGTTTAAGGCTTATATGGTATTGTTAACGATATTTTTCGTCGACACCCGAATTACAGAATGTAATGTGTGTATACACGAAATTGGTCGTGGTTATGACTTCGAATTATCAGGAAATGATCCTGAATCTGGGATCACTACAACAATAATGCAGTTTTATAGCGGCCCAATACCGCTATGAGTAACAAACATAGCGGTTTCATAAACGCTGTATATGAACATGTTATTAAAAACTGCTACACATTTATAGCACTTTCTCTGCCGTTATTAAAGATCCATTTTGATAGTGATGTCTTGCCGCTATGTTATATTATTACAATAGCTTATTTTGACCGCTATAATACATCAAAATCTCATTCATAGAGAAAATATTGATAACACAGTATTACCGCTATAAAATAAGTATTCAATAACAGTTATTTAATGCTATTAATGACTGTGTTATAGTTTTTACTAACCCCTTTGACAGCTCATTTCAATACATATGTTGTCAATTCATATACATGAGTTAACACCTAATTCATTTTAATCGCAAATAAAGTATCAACTAACAAAAGAAATTCAATACATGAGTTAACACCTAATTCAATACATATGTTGTCAATTCCCAATAATGTCAATTTCAGCACACAAAATATAAAACATAGTTTATAATTGTTCAGTTAACGCAGAAAAGACACAAGACAAAACAACCCTTCCATTGGTAATCGCAGCACCATCACCAAAGTCGATCATGTCCTATTTCCTCACTTGCATATCAACATCTTCATTGATAACATCTTCCTGGTATCAACAGTGAAAAAGTAATTAGACCATTGATGCATCCCACAGGGAAATAAAAGTGGTATTAACAGAAACAGAATAATCAATACATCCAAACTTCAGACAGTGACGAATCTAACTCATGGGTCGGGTGGGCAGTTGCAAATATATGCCAATTTGACTAATTAAATTAGACTAATTAAATTAGAAGCCTAATTCAAAGTTTCATTTCAAAACTAATTAAATTAACTCATGGGTCGGGTGGGCAGTTCCAAACTTCAATTTATTATTTATAACCAATTTGACTAATTAAATTAGAAACCTAATTCAAAGTTTCATTTCAAGAGCCTGCAATTTCATCTCAGTCTCCACCTCACTCCGCAGACCCTATTTAAGGAGGTAGATTGAAACTCTTTTTTCCTTTGGTGTTATAGTATTTATCTTATGTTCCTTTTAATCCTAACAATAATTGCATCTATACTTTATTCTAATCCGCTGGCTTGTTGATTATTGTATTATAATTTATTTTAATTGGTTGATTTGTTGACAACTTGATTTGTTTGATTAAACTGCAAAAAAAAATTAAGCATCATGATTGTTTGGTTATCTCTGACTAATTACTCCTTATTGATACTAAAATTGTATCTTCTTGATAAAAAATAGTTACCCTCAAACTGCCCAACGCAAAAAAAAATTCCTGGCTTCGTCGCTGACTTCAGAAGTATCCCAAACTTCAGAAGTATCCCACAGGGAATATTAACAGAAGTATCCTCTAGCAATTTTATTTATAAACAGAGTCTTATATAATACACCCAAACTTCAGAAGTATCCCACAGGGAATATTAACTAACCACACATCAATTAAATTAAAATTATAAATTAAAATACTCCGTATATGTATCTATTTAAAGTTACAAAAAACGCAGATAACTTCCCAGTTTATAAATGATGCCAAGTTTATTTATTGATTCAGTTTTGTCTACACCCCAAACTAAAAATGCAGCTGTAATAATACACAGCCCCATAACCCGAACCCACACCTCATTATTTCAGCGTTGAATACTCAAATTAGTTACTTCTACTACTTTATTACTACATATGGTTACAGAACCGTTGTCAGAATCTGAAGTTACTTCAAAAAGAATATTTCATGAATTAAGCGTACTGATCATGTCTTTATTGCATGTTGTATATTTGGATAAATGTTGCTATCATCTACCAACTATTCTAAACCAAGCGACAATAAAGGTTTTTTGTCCTAAATATTCAATTGCCTATGCAAGTTGCTCTTTGTTATCATTGATCATACTCCTGTTTGCAATTTCTCTTTGATAATTTGATTACATCCGTGAGATTAATTTACAAATATATGCGCAGCATTTAGTTATAATTATCAATTCATGATTTCTTCTTCTTCTTTACCCTTTTTTTGGGGAAAAAATGGTTTTGAATGAGATCTTGTGGCAGAGTAGTTTTCAAATATGGATATCACATGCAGTAAAGTCATGACATATGAACCAAAAGAAAATCAAATATAAGGAGAGATATAAATTAAACCCTGAAGTGACCTGTATAGTGCTTGCCTTACTATGTAGTGCTAAAGTATGGATAACTCAACAATCAAACCAAAAAGGGAAGAACATGAAAGAACATGGATAACTTAAGTAGTGATAATTTGCACCTGATTTTTCTCTAGTTGTAAAAATCTCTTCTCTATGTCTGACACTATGCAATTTATTAGTATAGATTCATTTACTAGAAGCTTAAATATGCTACTATGCAGCATAATACATATGACATTATGCAATATTATGCTACTAATTTAAACAAAGAATTCACTTTATTACCTCATCATCATTCATAGATCCTGGGTAGACTTCTATGTTAGAACCATTGCACCATTGAAAATGGTAGCATGCACCTTGTCCCTACCAAAAAATAATAATTATTGAAACAAGAGCATATTAGACATGCTAATCCATAATTATTATCTCGATTAAAACAAAAATTACTAAAATAGTAGTTAAATTTCATTACCCTTTCAATATGACAAACATAATATTTTCTTCCTTCATTTGGTTTCTTGTCACATTCCTCTATTAAACATGGCCCTGCCCCACATATGCATATTGGATTCATTTCTTTCCTGTGAAAATTAGATATTATTATTAGTATAATTTTGCTACTGTATGCAACATACGAATTGTACGAAACTAATGATATGATGGACTTTTCATATACACAAATCCATATATACAACCTATATACATTTTATAACTCTAATCAGTTTACAAAGACATACCAATATATCCTATCAATTACCATACAAAACATAATACAATATCATAATCTACCCAGTACCATCTATTCATGGTTTAGTATAGATATACTGAATGGTGTATGTCTCAATCTCAATTTATACAGCACTACTTAGTTTACAATTAAGCTTATAATCTTGTAAGACATACAATTTCAAAACTTAACACATTTTAATTATATGTAAAACTGTGTTTGCATCACTCAGCAACCCCATTTTGACTGCCTACTTTAGCTTCATTTTCCCCATTGTAAATTGCAATAGGACCTGTAAAATAATCTTCCCGGACTGCCTCGTTTGAATGAGACACCCAGAAGATTGCAGGGGCAATCAACTAGGTCAGACATAAAACGTCTGGTATGAGTGTATTTGATAAAACATGTAACAGTTTATAACCAGATTTTATAATATGCATTTCAACTCACTAATGATCTAAATAACACATAATTAGATTATATGCATTAATGTTATTCAAACTGCTTCGTGAATAACAATGTTATAACTCCTCTCAGTTTTAATCAAATGAGCCAAGATCATGAAATCAAATAATATACACAATGACAAAGTAACTACAACCCCTATACTCAGCTTATATAAATACACAGCCGAGCCTATATGTTGCATCACAGGTTAACAAACTTCAGTGAATCACATATATTCATACAAGACAAACATTTTGACCAAGATAATTTACACTGTTACCATTTACAAAATATAATTCATTTCCAGGTTATATCTACACAGGTCTTGAATACAAGCTAAATTAGCAACTATCTTCTTTATCCCAGTGTTATACATATACATTTTACTACCATGCAGCTTAGGTCATTAGATCAGTTAAAATACTTTAATCCATGTATGACAAGCCAAACATCCAAACACAGTCAAAGACCAAATACTCACATATGGTCAGCAACCACAAATCTCAGGAAAACTCAACTTGCATTCATATACACACATTCATATAATTATATATGAATATAGCAAAATGCAAGCTATTTGTAAATTTAAGTGTGTACAATTAGTAATTTTTGAATTGCACACATTCATATAGTTATATATGAATATAGCAAAGCCTGAGTTATTCTCAATTTACATGAATCCCGCTTACCTCACAGTATACACACATTCATACACATTTTATTTCATATTTCTTTTTATATTAGTGATACTACAAAGAAATCACTGACCCCATCATATGTTTGGGCATGCACATCACATACCACGTGCAAAATATCCATTTCATTTCTCAAATCAGATTAAATCCCCTATTTCTATGTATTCATTCCCAAGTTCGTATATGAACACCCAAATAGGACATTAATATTTTATTTATTTTCCATATAAATGTTCAATCTATCAAGTATATGACAGTAAATCATACATGGAACCATCAATCCATTCAATCAACACACCATGCACAAACAAATCATGCATCCATACTTCAAAAATCAACCAACAAATCACACACAATCACACAACAAACAATTAGATTTACTCCTGCAGTATTATGATGAAACATCTATGTAAACGGCTATCTATAATAGGGCTTATTGCCAGATAAACGAGAAAATACACTCACATAGATTTATTATTCTCGATTTCTTCCTCATTGACTGATCGAGCTTGTTGATTTTGATGTTGTTGCTCGTGTTGCCGCCCAAGTCGTTGCTCGTTGCTGTCACCGAGCCCATAACCCATCTGCTGCATATGACAGCAGCCCCGTCTGCTGTCTTTATATAGGAAAAAAATATGTACCTAACTGCTCAAATTCTGTACATAGCTTGTAAATATGTGTGTATGTAACCAGTACATAACATAAACATAACAGAATTACCAAAAAAACCCAATTAAAAAAAGCAAAGAACCAAAGATGACTTATATACAAGTGTGTATATAATATATGTGCATTTATACAGTGCTGAAGTAATAGTTAAGCTATCAAGTACTCGGTTAACATTACGAAAACAAATTGTAAAATTTAGTTGAGCATGTAGATCAGCAAAACATTGTATTTTAGGCTGCGAGTTAGTGATTTGAAGGCGACTACAATAGTTCCGCAATTTTTTCAATAAGAATAAGATTATAACAACCAAAAGATAATGTACACCACGACTAAAATAATACCTTTGCACAATCCAATCTACCATGTATACATCTGACAAAAATGTCAAAGTTCTAACAATTCAGTGATACTGGAAGGAAAAATTAGCGCATGATGGAAGTCAAATGATACTACATATCAGACTTGTTAATTCTTTCATTTCAGCATAAATGTTTATTAAAGTAAATTCAGTATATTTATTTAAGCAAGTCAATTAGAAAACCAGTGGCTGCAAATTCTATTAACTCATTTCGGCATATTTGTTAGTGAATTCAGTAAATTCAGTATAATTAGTAAAACTGTGGAAGCAAATTCTTTTGAGCATGGGTGCAAACAAAGTGAGTTCATATTAATAGGTATAACCCATGGTAGCAGGTTCATTTTAGCAGTTAACGAAGTAAATTTAGGAAGTGGGGATTTATTTTAAATCACCAACACCATCAAGGTTGAACATTCAATCATGAATATAAGACGCAACCCAAGAATTGGACATTTATTTTAATAATCGCTCAAATATTCAACACACATTTAATAAGCGTTATATCCCCAGACCGTAAATTGAATCAGATAATTGTAAATTCAGATCACAAACCTAAAATCGTAACAAATCTACAAATCCATAATCGTAGATTCAGATCTACAACATACACAAACGAAGAATCGGGATCGCTTACCAAAATCCAAACCGAATATTAGGTCCAAAACGCGCCGCCCTAACTTCGATCGAGATTGGAGATGGAAGGAGTTTTGGAGGGAGATCGTGAATAATGGTTGAGGAGGTTAGAGATGGAAGAGGCTTTCAGCAATCGCTTGATGATTTGTGAACTGAGGAAGGGTTGATTTGTGAACTGAGGAAGGGTTTGCGGGGGAGATAGAATAACTATTTGCGAAGGGGCCGTGAATAGAAGCCAGCGTTACAGCCTTCTTACCAAAAAAATTAAGGCTAAAAGAAAGAATTAAGGGTAATTAATAACAGTTTAGAATATCGAGTTATTAAAAATAGTTATAAATATCATATTTTGTTGTAGTGGATGGGTAGGTTTCTGGGCCATGACAACTGCACTATGTATTTCAATAAGAAGAAAACAGGCTAACGCCTCCCTTGAGTTCATGGATGAAAGCATCGCAATACTCACTAACTTCGATGACTCCTTTGTACTAGATCTTCCTGGGGGAGAAATCTGAATTACAACGGAGGTCGAGCTAGGAGTTCATATACGATTTTGTCACATCAATGTTTGAGAAGTGTTAGGCTCAGCATGAGGGTATGGATCAATCATGGCGGCTCCGTAAGGTGAGGAGAAGGGGAATTCATATATCTATCAAGTTCCCTTCCTCCACTACCGGAGCACCTTGATTGATCTCCTCATCAGAAAGATTAGTGTTAACTCCATGTTTCGTCATTATGATACTACAAGATTATCAAACGCAAGACAAATGGGACTCGGAATTCTCCATTTATAGATTGCAGATAGAATACAAGAATTGATGATTTTCTCTCCTTGAGAAAAAAGGAGCTAAATTGAGAAATGAAAAGTTCATCCCCCCATTGCGGAGTATTTGGGGTCCTATTTATAGAGAATCCGGGGTCTTTCCACCAGTAGGTTTTTGGGCCTGAACGATTCCTGTCAACCGCTTTTTCCTAGGTTTCGGGCATCAGCCTATCGGTCCACCTCATGGTTACAGTTTTTTGAAGTGATGGCTCCGAGTGAATTGGGTTCTCTCCTAGGTGGAAGGGGGCTTGTTGCCACGACAAATCGCAGAGGAATTTTGGATTTCTTGGCGAATTCTCTCAGTATCGGACCTTCGTTGTGGGCTTTTGGATGTAGGCTTTCGACTTTATCGTGGGTACTTGGAGGGGCCCGCCCTTATGTCATACACAAATGTCTACTGATTTAGAACCGTTAATGGTTCAGGTACTAAGTAGATTAGTACAAACATTCTGTATCCTTACTTGAGTCTCAGTTTAGACTTTCGATTTGCCTCTCTGGAGAGTAGCTTTCGGTGATACTTGTGTTACTTATGAAAGTAAACCCTTTCTATATCCATGGAGCCGTTCTTCGAGGGTTGATTTCAAACCATCTTTATGCTCTGACCCGATACTCTTCCTCTTTTACTATGTTGGTATCCATCGGTTGAGTCTTGGTGGATAGATCCCGTCGGATGAACCCATGCCGATACCAGGTAGGTTTCGAGTCCCTTTTCTCCAGAGGGGGTATCATCTTGAGTTGCTCTCTTATATTCATTTGACATCCCTTCACCTGGCCTTCGCCTATTTGCTTGCTAATTATTTTCCCATGCTAAGTCATGCTACAGGTCTTGTCAAAGAGACCTGTTTTCGACGCATTGTAGAGGAATGAAGTAACCAAGAATCAGGCTTTGATGGAAGCTCGAAAACCTTTTCCGACAATGATGTTGAGGCGAACACTATCCAGGCTCAGACGAATAAAGATTAAAGAGCTGAATCCGTCCAGATTCGAGAACTTAAAGGTTGAAGGCCAGGAACCTTCCCGGTGTTAATGAAGAGCCAGATCCACCCAGATTCGGGTGTTTTTATATTGAAGACCGAAAACCCTTCCAGCATTGCTGAAGAGCCGAATCCACCCAAATTCGGGTATTTTTAGATTTAGGGGCCAAAAACCCTTCCGACGTTACTTAAGAGTTGAATCCACCAAGATTCGAGTATTAGTATAAAGAACCGGAACTTCCTCCGGTATTAACAGAGTGCCGAATCGACCCAGATTCGGGTATTAGTATAGAGATCAGAACCTCCTCCAGTATTAATAGAGCCCAAGGACTTACTCGACCTCCCTCCAGGAGGCGCATTATCCTGACCATTGCAGGCCATGATAAGGGCTTAGAAACTTAGACGGGGCCATCGTAGGCACAGAACAAAGGTTTACTCTTTTGATGCTCTACACAGGCCGTCGTAGGCATTGATAGAGGCTTATACGCCACCCCCCTCCAAGGGGTTCCCTATCTTGACCATCGTAGGCGATAATAGGGGTTTGCGCTCCCTTCTGCAGGTAACACGGAACATAAGCAGAGGTAGGACATGCTCTTCTACGAGAAGATGTAGGACGTGCTTAGTTTGAGCAGAGGCAGGGCATACTCTTCTGCGAGCAGAGGCAGGGCGTGCTAATTTTTAGATGCACCGCCACGACCATCTCTGTTATGAAATAGCGGCTTACGATTTCGATGCTTTAACTCTACCCCCTCTAGTTTGGGCAAGGAGAAAGACTAACACAATCATCCCCTTTCGGGGGATGCCTCGCCCCGTCCAATTTGGCGATGACGAGGGGTTCAATCCTTTTTTTTCCAGCTCTACCTCTTTTGGATTTCTTACGAGCTACTGGGAGGGTTTCCATGCCCCTAGTTGTACTTAGGAAAAGATCTTGTCCTCTATTCTTTTACGGTTGGAAAATATGGCCTCAAATATACCGAGTTCCATGTCCTTGGAATAAGATCACCGTTGGGCCTGCATAGTCGATATGTGTCAGGTATGACTTCTTGATGGACAATTAGGGGTCCTTTCCAATTTGGACCGAGAGGACCATTAGCCGAATCTTTGGTGTTATCCATTACTTTTCGTAGTACCAATTCACCCTTAGCAGAGTTCCTAGCTTTGACCTTCGAATTGTAATATTTTGTGATCCTTCTTTGGTATTTGGCGGTTCTGATTGCAGCCTCATCCCTTAGTTCCTGTATCAAGTCTAATGATTTTTTTCTTAACTCCTGGTTAGGGTCAAATGCGTATGCTATCCTTCGGTGTGACGGAACTTCGACCTCAATTGGAAGCATAGCATCGCAACCGTATGTCAAGGAAAAGGGGGTGTGTCCCGTAGCTGTTTTGGTGGAAGTCATGTATACCCATAGCACTAGATGCAACTCCTCTACCCAATTTCCTTTGGCCTGGTTTAGACATTTCTTAAGGATTGGCTTAATGGTCTTATTTGCGGCTTCTACAGCTCTGTTAGCTTTCGTATGGGCCATTGAGGAGAAACTTATGATGATTTCATTTTTCTCGTAGAATCGGGTGAATTCTTAACTCTCGAATTGTGTTCCGTTATACGATATGATCTTATGGGGGATGATGAAGCGGGTAACTATATTCTTTATTACGAATCTTAACACTTTCTTGGATGTGATAATTGGAAGGGGATCCGCCTCCACCCACTTGGTAAAGTAGTCGATAGCTACTACGGCATATTTAGCTCCTCCCTTGGCGAGTGGCAAGGGCCTAATCAAATCTATCCCCCATATGTCGAAAGGCCAGGGGCTCGATATAGTAGTTAGGTTGTTGAGGGTAAGTCGTGGTACCTTAGAGTACTTCTGACATTTGTCACATCTCTTGACGTATTCAACCGCTTGACTAGCCATCTGTGGCTAATAATAACCCTATCGCATGACCTTTTGGCCAGTTTAACCCCATTGGAATGGTCCCCGCACCATCCTTCGTGAATTTCTTTTAATAGGCTGAGTCCAACTTCGAAACTTACACACATTAGATAAGGAAGTGAGTGTCCCTTTTTATAAAGTATGCCACCTATGATTATGAATGTGGGAGCTTGGTGTTTTATCTTTCTTGCATCTTGCTTACTAAGGGGTAATGTCCCTTCCAAGAGGTAGTCCTCTAAGGGAGTCATCCATGTAACTTCCCGCTGGGGGCGTGCTTCCATTATGGGGGATTCCCTCTCAGAGTTTCCTTCCTGGTCTCCTTCGTCTCCCCTTCTCAAGGCTTGGGATCGAGTCAAAACCAACAACTCTTTTCCTGTTTCCGATTCTTTATGTTCGATGCTAGGCATCTCCTGATACCCCACCGGCACTATCCGGGTTTCGAGGGCACCTCGGGAGCTGGCTAACTTGGCTAGCGAATCTGCCTGGCTATTCTCCCCACGGGGTATTTGATGAACTGAGAAGTCTTCAAACAAGGCAAGCATCTTTATTACCTTCTTCATGTACAAGATGAGTCGCTTGTCCTTGGTTTGATATGTCTGTTTTATTTGGTTTACCATTAGTTACGAGTCATTGAAAATTTCTATCCTCGGTATCTTCAACTATAATGCCAGATTCAGACCAGCTATGATGGATTCATATTCAGCCACGTTGTTGGTTACCGGGAACCCTAGCTTCATGGCGTAGTGCAAGCAGTGCCCGTCATGGGTGATTATAACATAACCTGCCCCTGCCCCCTGCTCATTGGAAGCTCCATTTACAAAGAGCTGCCATTTGGCCTTTGAGTCGTTTTCTTTGACTGACTGTTCTGAAATAAAGTTCGTGCACTCGTTCACGAAATCTGCGAGAGCTTGCCCTTGATTGCTGCTCGAGGATGGAACTCAATTTTGTATTGGCTGAGCTCAATACCTCATTTAATTAGCCCCCCTAAGGTTTCCAGTTTGTTGAACACTTGTTTGAGCGGGAAGCTATTTAAGACTTTAATAGGGTGTGCCTGTAAATAACCTCTGAGCTTTCGTGTAGTAAGGATTAAGCAATATGTCAATTTTTCCATGATGGGGTATCGAGTTTCCGCGTCTTTTAGCCTCCGGCTAACATAATAGATAGGGTGTTGAGTCCCCTTATTCTCTCTTATCAGTACTGAGCTCACTACATGTTCAGAGACAGCCATGTACATGTATAGAGTTTCTCCCTTCTTGGGACAGGACAAAACCGGAGGTTTTCCCATATAAACTTTCAATTCTTAGAATGCCTTCCGACACTATTCGTTCCATTCAAAATTCTTCTTCTTTATGACATTGAAGAAATGGACACACTTCTCGGTGGCTTCGGAAATGAATATACTAAGTGCCGCTACCTTCCCGTTTAGGATCATGACCTCCTTGCTGGTTTTAGGTTTCTCCATGTCCTTAATGGCCTGTATTTGGTCGGGGTTGTCCTTGATTCCTTGCTCGCTTACCACATATCTCATAAACTTCCCATATTGAACTCCGAAGGAACACTTTTGAGGGTTCAACTTCATCTGGTAATTTCTCAAGATACCAAACATTTCTTCTAGGTCCTTTGGATGATTCTCTATTTTAGTGGACTTTACTAGCATGTCGTCGACATATACTTCCATATTGCGCCTTATCTGCTCTTGGAACATTCTATTTACCAGCCTTTGGTACGTTTCCCCTGCATTCCATAAACCAAAAGGCATTACTTTATAACAAAATGTTCCCCAGACGGTAATAAAGCTTGTATGTTCCTCGTCGGGTTTATGCATTTGTATTTGGTTGTACCCCGAGTAAGCGTCCATAATGGATAGTATCTTGTGTCCACTTGTGGCATCAACCAACTGATCGATCCATGGAAGAGGGTATCAATCTTTTGGACAAGCTTTGTTTAAATTTGTGTAATCGACACACGTCCTTCACTTCCCGTTGGACTTCTTCATTGGCACGGGATTGGCTGACCATTTCGGGTAATGGACCTCTCGGATAAACCCTTTAATTCCTAGCCTTTTGACTTCCTCCTTCAAGGTTTCAATTTGGTCCTTATTATATTGTCTCTTCTACTACAGGATCGGGATTATTGAAGGGTCAATGTTTAAGGTGTGGCTCATGGTTGAAGGATCAATACCAACCATGTCTGAATGGGTCCAAGCGAAAAATTCTTTGTTGAGCTAAAGAAAGCGGATTAAGTCGCTTCGGAGAGGTTCCGTTAGCTTTTTCTCTATGTTGATGACCTTCAATTTATCCTTCGAGTCAACGTTTACTTCCTTTACCTCTTCTATTGGTTTGATCCTTTTGATGTCTCCTCTAGAGTCCAAATCTGTGATAATTTCTCCTTCTTCAGTCGAGTTCACCTCATTGGACCTTTTTATCTTCCTTTTCAGAGAAGTGTACCTACCATTAGTGCGTTTGTCAGTCTTATTTATTTTTATCTTAGTTTCAAATGAGGGATGTAAGAATCCCTTATCTGAAGGCATAAAAACAGTAGAAGAATCAAAATACAAAGAATACTTCCTTTTGTATTTTTCGACCGTTGCAAAGTACAACTCTCGGGAGTTAAACTGTTCTCCCCGGATGGTACCCCATCTCTGTTTGGTCAGAAATTTTAACATGAGATATTTGGAAGAAAAGAAGGCATCCATTTCCTCTAAAGTCGGTCGTCCGAAGAAGGCATTGTAATAGGACGGTTGATCAATCACGACAAAGAGAGTTTCGAAAGTCCAGTGGAGAGGGGACAACCTTACTTGAACCAAGAGGTTGATTTGACCCACCGGAGTTGGCCCTTTATTGTTGAACCCGAAAATCAGCTTGTTGCTAGGCTCTAGCTTCTTTTCGGAAATACCCATCTGGTCGAAGGCATGCTTGAAGATGACGTTGACAGCGCTTCCGGTATCCACCAATATTTTAGAAACGACCGAAAGCCCTTTCTGCGCCGTTATCATGAGGAGGCCGTTATGTGGGTGATGGACCCCTTTCTTCATTTCTTCCGGAGAGATCACGAGGTTAAGCATTTTGAGGTCATAACGTGCGCTTTTCAATGACGGTTCCTCTTGGATGGAGAAGATTCCCTTTAAGGCTTCTTTCACGTATTGGTTCCTGGCTTTCGGACAGCTTCCAACAGGGTGAGGTCCCACATGAATCACATTGATTCGGTTCACGGGAGGCCCCAAATCTAGGTTGTTCTCCCCCGTAGTGACTCCTATTGTATTTACCGAAACCTTCTGTTGTCCTCCTGCACGTTGAGCTGGTGATGCTCTATATTTGAAACAAATTCCTTCAGATGCCCCTCCCGGATTAGTTTCTGGATAATCCTGTCTAAGATCTTGCATTCGTCTGTCTGGTGCCCGTTGGTTTTATGGAACTTGTAGTATTTACCGCCAGCATGAGGTTCGGGACAATTTTTGGCTTTGAACAAGACTGGGAAGTTATTGACCCTTTCTTTTGCGACGACATACACATACGAGATGGGCTTGTTCAAGGCAACCTAGTTAGTGTTAGAGTATTCCCATCTCGATCTCCTCTGAGTCCCTTCTGGGAGCTTTCCTCCGAAGTTCGGCCTTCCTCCCTCTCCTCAATGCCTGAACTTCCTCTTGGTGAAGTATAGTTCATCCATACGGATAAACTTGTCGGCTTGGAAATGAAAATCTTGCAAGTCCTTGCAGCCGTGGATATATAACTCCTTCCGGAAGGGAGTGTTTTCTATCAACCCTGAATGTATGGCGATCAGCTTGTCGCGATCATTCATATCTTTGCCTTTTAAAGCCTCGATGTTGAACCTGTTGAGATAGTCCCCGACAGACTCCCCTTGTCTCTGTTTGATGTTAGCGATTACCGTATAATCTACGGTTGGATCTTCGTAGATGCAGAACTGCTCGGAGAATTCATAGGAGAATTGCTTCCACGAGTAAATAGTGTTTTCCCTGTACTGGCGATACAATTTCGCGGTTGCACCTTGGAAGGTCACTAGGAAGAGGTGGCATCAGACAACTCCGGAAGCATTGTAAACATCCATTTGGCTGTCAAAAGCCATCAAAAGCCATCAAATGGTCATCGGGATCAGTCGTTCCCAAATATTTCATGGTTGGGACTTTGACTCTTGACGGTATCATGGTGCTCATAATCTCATCAATGAACGGGGCTACCCTCTCGTTGTCGTTAACCTTGTCATCCTAGGTTCTCTTCCCCTTGCTTCCCAATATAACCTGACGGTCTTCTGAGTGACATCTCTGATGTAAGGCTCTCTGTTGTCATAATCTTCTCTCTTGGGGTTATATCCTTTGGAAGTGGAGCTTCCGGACTGTTCCTTCTCGCATTGATTTCCTTGATGATCTACTCCCGTCAGATGAGACTTCTTTTTCTTGGAAGAGGTTGCTTTAGGTCTCCCTTTCGCTTTTGACTATTGAACGGGGGACTTCCTTTTTGGAGATTCATTCATCTCTTTCTAACTAGATCTGTTGAGGCTCGAGGACTTCTGCGCCTGTGCAACGTTGACCTGAGCCTGCATTTCTTGGAGTTGCTTTTCCAAGGCCAAGATTCTCGTGTCACTATCCTCCATGGCATTTGGATCTGGTAGCAACTGTGGGCTAGGTGCAACCTCTTTCTCGTTATTATTCAGGTTGAGTGTTGGGCCCTCATTTCCTTCGAGGGTGATATTAGGGTCCAGTTCTTTGTTTTGTTCCTTCAAATTTTCCGTCTTCATTGTTTTACACCATGGAACGATGAATTCAGCTAGTTAGATTAAACAAATTAACCACAGGATCGGAGGTTTAGGACCTCCTTCTAGCGCCAAAATGTTAACGATATTTTCGTCAACACCCGAATTATAGAATGTAATGTGTGTATTAACGAAATTGGCCGTAGTCATGGCTCCGAATTCTCAGGAAATGATCCTGAATCTAGGATGGGTAGGTTTCTGGGCTATGACAACTGCACTGTGTATTTCAATAAGAAGAAAACAGGCTAACGCCTTCGTTGAGTGCATGGATGAAAGCATCGCAATACTCGCTAACTTCGATGACTCCTTTGTACTAGATCTTCCTAGGGGAGGAGTTTGAATTACAACGGAGGTCGAGCTACGAGTCCATATACGATTTTGTCGCATCAATGTTTGAGAACCGTTAAGCTCAACATGAGGGTATGGATCAATCATGGGGCTCCGTAAGGTGAGGAGAAGGGGAATTAATATTTCTATCAATTTCCCTTCCTCCGCTACTGGAGTACCTTGATTGATCTCCTCATCAGAATGGTTAGTGTTAACTCCCTGTTTCATCATTATGATACTACAACATTATCACATCGCAAGACATATGGGAGTCGGAATTCTCCATTTATAGATTGGAGATGTATTACAAGAATTGATGATTTGCTCACCTTGAGAAAGAAGGAGCTAAATTGAGAAATTAAAAGTTCATCCCCCCATTGCGGAGTATATGGGGTCCTATTTAAAGATAATCCGAGGTCTTTCCATTAGTAGGTTGTTAGGCCTGAACGATTCCTGTCGGTCGCTTTTTCCTGGGTTCCGGGCATCGTCCTATCGGTCCTCCTCGTGGTGTTGGTTACAGTTTTTTGAAGTGATGGCTCAGGGTGAATTGGGGTCTCTCCTAGGTGGAAGGGGGCTTGTTGCCGCGATAGATCGCGGAGGCATTTTGGATTTCTTAGCGAATGCTGTCAGTATCGATCCTTCGTTGTAGGCTTTCGTCTTTATCATGGGTACTTGGAGGGGCCCGCCCTCATGTCGTACGCAAATGTCTGCCGATTTGGAACTGTTAATGGTTCAGGTGCTAAATAGATTAGTACGAGCATCCTGTATCCTTACTTGAGTCTCGGATTAGCCTTCCGGTTTGGCTCTCTGGAGGGTAACTTTCGGTGATATTCGTGTTACTTACGAAAGTAATCCCTTTCTATATCCATGGAGTCATTCTTCGAGGGTTGATTTCAAACCATCTTTATGCTCTGACCCGATACTCTTCCTCTTTTAATATGTTGGAATCCATTGGTTGATTCTTGGTGGATAGATCCCATCGGATGAACCCTTGTCGATATCTGCTAGGTTTCGGGTCCTATTTCTCCGGAGGGGGTATCGGCCTGAGTTGCTCTTGAGTTCTTCATTCTTTCCTTATATTCATTTGACATCCCTTCACCTACCGTCTTGTGCTAAGATCATTTTGGTAGTTACTGGTATATACCACGATATGTGGTAATTGGATGTTAATAGGTGTTAAAAACTATTATTGGATGCTAATGATGTGCGAAATCCATATAAATTGAATTATATGGTGAAAATTAGAAGTTTGAATTTGACTTCCGATTTTGGATGGATACAAATTTTATGAAATTTCGATGAATATTCATAACTAAAATGAATTGATTTGAATTTATTTCTACATAATTATGGCATGTTCAAGTTTTATTCTAAAATGAATAGTATGGGGGTAAAAACGAAGTTCAGTTAGCGTATATAGGAAAGTTGTAAAAGAAGTGTCTTTTCAAAATTGTCCTTTTATTTTTATAACGGATGTTAGGAAAATTTGGACTTCAAACTATAAGTTTTAAAAAATAATATTATTTTATTGATTAAAATAATATTAAAATGATTAAATAATGGAATATTGGATTTTTGAGAAAAACGAATTGAATTGTGGTTTCCAAAAATAATTATATATGTTTTATATAATTAGTAAATTATTTTAGGAGGGTTTCAATTTAATTTTAATTATAAATCGAATTTGGTATGAGTAGGACTTTTCGTGCAGCAGTAGTTCGCGAAATTCGACCATTATTTTCGAAATTACATACAGGGAGAAACGACCATCAGATTCTGCCAAAATGAAAAATATTGGGTTCTAAATGAAAAGATTTTTTAAATGGAATAGAGTGTTTTAAAATCCAACGGTTAGATTTTGAGATTTATTCGAATCAGATTTGAATAAAAACAGTGCTAGTGCAATAAATGAACTAAAACCGAATTTTTTTGAAGAATGGGCTAATTTTAAATTGTTAAAAATAGGGAAAATTTATGGTAAATCATAATAAATGATTTGGACTAAATATATTTAATTTTTGATAAGGTAAAGCTAATTTGTAAAAATGAGCTATTCTAACAAAAGTGATTGAAACAGTTTGAGGTTAATAAATACTTAATCAAGTTAAGTTTTTCCAATATATGAGTCTAATTGGATTTGAATGGAAATAATCTTCGGATATTCCGACATTGGATTCAGTAATTATACGGATACTGTTTGAGCAATTTGGAAGGTATAGGTATCGTTATTCCCTATACGGTAGATGTTGATTTCAGATTTTGAAGTTGAATATAAGTCGATATAATTTCTATTTAAAGCCTTATATTTGATATCAAGTTGGATTTTCGGTTTGTCGTGAATGATATCTTAAATAACATCTATTCTTAACCAAGTTAAAGATAGGATTGACTTCTAAAGTTAAGCAATCATTAAATAATGATTTGGAAGGACATGATTTATTTCAAAGATTAAGTAATCATTGAATGATGATTTTTGGAGTATTAAAACTTTGTTAGAGTTTTAAAAAATCTTTGTAAAGGCCCGTAAATCCGTACCCATTTGAGCTAACTAATATCCCACACATTCAACTCAAAGTGCATGAAAATACAGATCTTTAATAGAAAGAAATAAGAGGATGAGAAAGATAAGATAGAACTATTAGAATAGAAGAATAAGAAGAACATCAGAATCTCACAGTGGAATTTAAAAAAAAAAATACATAATATATTACATATCAGAGTCTGTTACATCATATAGTACATCTTACATGGTTACTAGCCTAACACAACATACGAACTTGATACTTAGATATAGATAAGTTGTCTCCGGAACTCCCTGTCCAAAATACTCCAAAGGATTCCAGTAGTTACCTAAATCACTTGTCTACCCATAACAAGTGTTATGAGTACCCAAGAGTTTAGGAAAACGCAGAAAAATAAACTTTGGGTCAGTTAGGGGACTGATGTGAGTAAACAATTTTAAAAATACAGTTTGATTAGTACAGTATGTCTCATAAGACCATGCCGTAAAATGGAACGGGTGTTTCCCTCATGAGATACAGAACAATTGGTTTAACTTTTCAAAAATGTTTTGAAATAAATGATAATAGTAAGACCAACTCACACATAAGCATGGACGGTTTTACCATACTATAACCCAAAATATCCTTGATATCAAACTCATCTGATATTATAATAGTTTGTATCAAATAAATAATCATCCAGCGGAACGCTTGCATCTCACGCTCCATATAATATAAAATCGAAAACCGTGGGCTCTTATTGGAGATTGGATTCCAACTAGACAAGCACTAGTACAAAATTTAATTTCTGCATCTCTTCATTTGCATCTAATGTATAAGCAACAGATGCAAATAGTACAATTTGCATCTGTTTCTAATCAAAAGTAGACGCAAATAAGGGGAAGCAGAAATTATTTCAACTTTTGCATCAGTTGTTGTCTACGAACCGACATGGCAGGGTGGAAATGAAAATTAAGCATAGTTGTTCACATCTGTTCATCATATGATCAGACGCGGATAGGTGACAAAATAAATTATGTGCGTCTGCTCCCTTAAAGATAGACGCAAAAGTATCGCTATGTTAAAATTTGGGGGGAAGAAAATAAAAAGTAGCTGGGAAAACAAAACACTCGCAGGCTTTTCTGAAATATTAGGGGAAAAAATAAAGCCCAGATTCAATCAAATTTTCGTTTCTTATCCTCGGTCGTAATCAATCGTTTGCTTGACTTCGGGTAATCTCCAATTTCCAATTTCGTATTCATTAATTCCATAATCTTTAATTAATCGAGTCTCTTCATTAATTCCGTAATCTTTAATCAATTTTGGTCTTCCTCTTGTTTTAGCGAAAACAACTTCTGAATTTAGATAGTATCAGATTTTAAAGGTTACGTATCTACAATGTTCACGGAAGGGGCGGATCCTCACTCTCTACACTGGGTACGTCAGCAAAATACAAGCAGGGGATTAGGGATTCCACCTCTTGGGAAATTCAGCGGAAGAGGATCGCAGTTTCTATGTGGTGTGGTACTGCCTTCTAGAACAATGCCAGTTCAAGAGTTTAGTGGTTGTGATATGGATAAGTCCTTTGATACTAAAGAGGAGATACTTAGAGGAAGATACTCGAATGACATCTCACCTCAAGATAATATATTGAGGAGGAAAGTTCTGGTTAAGAACATATATCATTATTCAAGCGATGGGTACTCTGGGAATTTGGAATTTAGTTTAAGCAAAGAGACTATTAAGTTACAACAGCAGAAGCAATTGAGGAAGAATGAAGTTGTTGGTAGCAATGGGTATTGTGAGGAAGAGGAGAGCGAATTAGGAGGGAGCAGCGAGTATGTTGGAAATGGTGTGAGAGGTGTTACAGTTTTATTCACTTTTTTTTAAAATTTAAATTCATTTTGCCTTAGGACCTCACAGTTTGTTTGGATGCCTCTGATGGGTATCCTTTTAATGCTTGGCCAAATCAAATCTGTGGAACATGTCTTTTTTCATTTATTTGTGATAAGCAAACCATGTTGTATTAGCAAAATTTCGGACATACAGCAGCAGGTCCACATGTAACACGCGTATCTACTAACATATTTTCTGAGTTCAAGTATTTTGTAATGAAGTTGCAGTCTTGCTGATTTGTTTTGCATTTTATAACACATTCATCCTATCTCTAATATTACTAGATTAATATGTGGTGGGGATTTAAATTTTAATATAATACTTTAAAGAAAGGGTAAATAAAAAGGTAAGTGATGTTTGGTTTAGTGTTACTGAAGTTAATATTGTTTTCATCATCATGGTCTAGTTCATGCAACATATTCAGTTATATCACTATGGTTTGTTGGCTATTACAGACTAAGAAGCTAATGACAAAGGCTATTCCTTTCCCATTTAGTTCAAAAGATGTGTATGGGCAGAGCATGAGAATGCCCCTTGGACCTGAGTATAACCCTGCAATACCAGTAGGAGCACTTAAGAGGCCATCTGTAAGTATTACTCGTTTCATTCGATTTTTTATTTTTGCATTTTGGTCCTCAAATGAAAAGAACATCACCAACTTATCTTCAGAACAAGGACTGAAATGAGATGTTGGTTTGAAAACCTTTTGTCACATAACACCGACCATATAAAGCAAAATAACTTCTATTGCAAATATAATAATGAAGCCAATTAGTACTGTTATTATGCTAAGTTAAACCTTGATACCTTTATTTTTTATACAGGTGGTGAAGAGAGCTAGCGTAATATTAAAGCCAATTAAGTACGAGGAGGTGGATCCTTCCAGGAAGGATGATGAACCCAAACAGACTGGGAATAAAGGTAAGGCAACGAAGCCCAAAAATGCAAAAGAAAAGTATTCCAAGAGAAAGGCTTCAAAATAGATTATGATAAAGCTATATTTAATATGGTAAACTGAATTTTAGTTTGTTTTCCCTATATTATTTCATTACATCTTTGCTAAAGCTATCATGATACTCGTTTTTATAGTTCAGTCATAAAGTTATTTACTCTCTCTGTTCATAGCCTATTGGTAAGTTATTTTCTCCCTATATTCATTGCCTACCGATATAGTAATTGTTTCATTTGATTTATTGGTTAGGATAAAGAGAAACAACATAAATGACCTAGTAAATTTAGCGTCATAGGTATATAACTTCATCTGTGCATATTTGTATACTTATTTTATGAACAGTCGAAGATTTCTCATATTCAGTGACCATTTGATATTTAGGCTTGGCCATTGTTGATGATGTGCCACATAATCAAATGTCATGTGCACAGGCTATTCCATTATCTTTGTTTTATTTATTTTATGTACTTCTTGTGAGCACTCAAGTGTCAGTCTTGTGCGTGTAATTTTTTTTTCATAGAAGGCACCTATCTATTTATGTAGGGTACAAGCACACCTGTCCCTGATCGAATCTCTTGTTCTTGCAATGCTCAAAAGTCGTTTTACTGCCAAGATTTTGAAGGCTATGCAGAAAACACATAAAAAATGATGCTAAAGTGATCTAAAAAAAATGCAAAGTGAAAAAGAGAAGTTAAATAAGCAACAACTAGAAGATTGAGGTTTAAAATCAAAGTAGGGGAGACTGCAACAGACATGAAGGAAAAGGCCAAGCAGCAGCAGCAAGAAAAAGGATAAAAAGCTCGCCTGGCACTTAAAACATGTGGAAAGGAAAGCTGATTTTTTTGAAAGTAGCTCCTGCTCCAGTGGTTTTCTTTATGTATGCCTCTATCTTATTTGTTTTACAATAATAATTGTGCTAAAACTTCACACCAGGCATGTAGATTTTTAAGTATATTGAAAAACATGTCTTTGTTGCTTTAATGAAAGCAGTAAACTAATTGAGTTATCATTATATATGTTGAATAAAGTGGTGTAAGAGAAAAGTGCATAGACATGGAAAATAACAAAGGTGCTTGTGCTTGTATGGTGCAGTGTATGCGTGTATTGTTACTATTGTATTTACACATATATTTGTTACTAATTAATAAATAAACCTATTTTTAAAAAAAAAAGAACATATATGTAATACAAGAGAATTTTTTTTGTTACTTTGTAAGACAGTAAAAAGAAAATACTAGAAACATAATGTGTCAATGTCACATAGGATTTACAGTTAGCATTGTGCATGTCCCATGAAGACAAATACGAACTAGACATGAAGAATAACAAATTAGTGTTTGGTATGTTATATTCTTCGATCCTGAATGCAAGAAAAACATATACTTTAGGGCTCATGAAATCTGATAATGCATCAAATTCTAAAAGTATGTTGTATGATCAGTTTTGATAATGTCATACTTGATTGTCATTCTTATGCATGTGGTAGCTTTGTAGGAACTTAACTAACCAAGTATATTTATTTGACTTGGTGTGTGAGGGGCTTTCGTAAGGACTGATTTTGTATATGTGTATCTACATTTAAAGAAATATAACCAATTTAAATAAAAAAAGAGTTAGCGGATCCTTGTTATACAATCCAATATTTTATTCTCATTTTAATGGGACTATTAATGTTGATATTACATATATGTTTTTTTTTTTTTATGATCATGAAAGGTGAACCTGAATGTTGCTGCTAGTTCTACTAATCTGGAAAATGGGGCTTCTAACAATATCAGAAAGGCAGAACTGACAATGCTTCATGCTGTGAGCACATGCACAAATGCCAAAATGGTAACATCACTACCGATGCTTCTGATTCCCCACAGTCTTGGCACACCACACAGTCCGGGTCCACGTGAGTACGAGATTCTGCATCTTACCCAGCCTGAGAAGCCTCCGTTCTGCTACTCTTCAGTACCTCAGTTTGTCCGCATAGAAAGGCTACCATTGCCTCAAAGAACAATGTTTTCTCCTGCATCATAGGAGCAGGTCTCAATTTGTTCCGCCGCCTCTGTTTGGCTCTTTTAGGTCATGCGACTTCCTAGTGGGGATGACTAGTGAGACTGCCTTGTATTCTCAGTCATCCGACTGTGATGGAGCTGCAGATTTCTCTGGAATTGCGTCGTTACTAAACCTTCCAAATACGTCAATATGGCGTTCAAAATTGTGTGAAGCTTGATCGATTTCTCTGGAATTCAGGTTGGTTGCTACTAATTCGTTTTCTAAAATGTTGATTAATACTTTCCATTTGAATGCAATGTGGCAATACAACATCTTTTGAGATCAGAATTGTTGAATCGTTTAGAATATTTCATAAGCTTGATGATGTTTTCATATTTAATTTAAATGTACTAGAGAAAATGTGGATTTCACAAGATCGTCTAATCTTGCAGTTTGAGTTGTTTAATATGATGATTTCTATTTCAATCTACCTTTAAGAAAATACTTGATTTCTGTAAAAGATTTGTTTCAGATTTTTTTTAATGAAGTCAAACAAATCTGTTGTGCCTTACAGATGTAGAGTCTGCCAAGCATTTCTTAATGAAGCAAATCAGTACTACTCTCTGATTTGCAAGGTAATTCCATATAAATAAACAGAAGCACCTTCAGATTTAAACCATTGGCATTAGTGATAATTAGTTTGAATTTTCAAGTATCAGCTGAAAACAGTTTGGACTTTTAATCACCTGGATACAAAGCTTGTTCTACGGAACTTCTCAATGGCCCTGAACCTAATAGTGCAGTAGATAACATTAATGATTTACCCAAACATCCGAAGTCATTCAGACCGTTGGATTTGGCCAAGGAGAATAAAGGCAGTAGGATGAGTTTTCAGAAAAGGAGAAGAAAGGGTGTTCCTATTAGGTCTCCTACTCATTGATATATCTCCTAAAATTATCCTAATGGCCACATCATATATACATACAAAAATTGGTATATTGATTATGCATGTTACCAAGATAATTACCAGCAAATACTAGGAGGCGTTAATGATTGTGAATTGGTTTTTCCAACTCCATTTATGATTTTCGGGCATAATCTAGTTCCATATTTTTCTCTGGCACTTCAATGGAAGCAATCTACTGATCAGCAGCTCTTACCATCGCCAGATTTCCCACTGCAAGGGGAAAATGTACATAAAGAAAATTTCTAATCTCCTACTGCAGCTTGCAGCAGTTGAACTCTCAGAAAACCTCACAAACTCTCATAAAGTTTTCCCCAACTTTTCTGTTATTATTATTGTCATTATTATTTTGGATTGATCTGTATGAACTTAGTGACGAACATGTTAATGTAGCTAAAATTATATAGGGATCGGATCTAAATCGCTATAAAACGGTATGTAAATCATGATTTAGGAAAATTTGACAAATTTATGATTTTGATTTATGAAATCTGCAATTTTGATATTTTGGAAACGGATTCTTGATCACCTTCTGGCTTTGTCTGCTTTTTGGGGATTAAGAATGTATAGCTGTTTTGTTTTTGCATGTAGAGATAATGTATGAAGGTAATTCATTTGTTCAAATTATAGGGTTGACTTCTCCCGTAGAAGAGTTTTTCACTTTGTTGTACTAGAAACTCAAAAGTAGTCACCAAAATCAAATGAAAGCTTTTTTAGTTTTGTTTAAGACAAGAGAAGGATTTAAAGTTGAACAAAAGAGACCTTATATATATATATATATATATGACCAATTCAGATTCAACTTAATTGTTATTCGACACATTAAAATTACAGAAGTTACTAACACTCTTTAATTTGCATTTATCAACTTTGAGTCAAATATGTTGTGTAGGTGACAACTCCATTGTTGTTCAGGCTTATTCTTGTTGTCTTGCATTTGGGAATTTGATGCGTTGGTTGCCTGCCGAAGGCGGTAATCAAGATGGCGCAAGTTACGAAGTTGTGTTTATTAGTGTTTTACACAGTAGATGCATGAGTTAGTGTTACATAGTACCAATAACAAAATGATGTTCTTTTATTAGACGTGTCAATAATAAAGGATAGTTTTACATAGCAGAAACTAAAACTGAGCATATGCTCAGTTTTGTTGAAACTGAGCATACGCTTAGTTTCAAGAATCTGAAACTGTGCAATGCTCAGTTTTGAAACTGAGAATATTTCATGAAGGCATCTGTTGCTGGCGAACCGATTTCCGAGATCTTGGAGACTGGGAGGGCACATCTTGATGGAATTTTTAGGCAATTGAAAGGTAAGTTTTAAGATTTAACAGGTTCAATGGCAAATTAGAATAGTAAAAGGATTTATTAACACAACTTTGTTGTACTCGATTGATTGTTTGCTACTAGCGGAGACAGTATATCATTCAAATAGTGTGTTTAGTGCACTGTCATTAACTTGGACTTCTAAACCGCCCCTGGTTATAAAATACAATCTTGATGCTGGCAATATTGGTGGTGTAAATAGTTTTGGTTCGACTATGGAAAAGCTCTTGGCTTGGGAGAAGAAGCTTTATGAGGAGATCAAGGTATATTTCTTCAGTTACTTCAGAACTAATTACAAAATATACATCAGTGGTTTAATCTTGTTCATATTTGGTTCTAGTCTTATGGGGAAACAGTTGTGGAATATGAATTCATTTAGGAAAAATATCTTAAGAGGAAATGCCTGAATTCGATTATAAAAATCCTATCATTTTCCTAATTTATTAGCTTAAGATAGATAGAAGTGCTGATAGCTAGGTCAATGCAAATGCTTTAAATGTGACAGGCAAAAACTTACAGTAAAGAATGAAATTCTGATTAGGGATAGAATCTGAATCTGTGCCACTGTTTTGAGTTCAGAGGCTGACAATACTGATTAAATTAGTAGAAAATGAGGGATTCTCTGAAGGTAGTTTTCTTGTTCTGCCTCCTTTTCATGTGCTGGTGTGTTCATGACAATGATGTTGCTTTGAAACAGAATAGAGTTATTGCACACTTAGGTATCACTGTTTAAGAAAAGAAATAGCAATGGCTCATGGCATTATATGGAAAAGGATAGCTTGAAATATTACAGTATCAGTTGGCCATAGTATTTTCATTTTTCCCCTTATCCATTGGTTAAATTGAATGAGCTAATATCGCACACCTCTAATCATAGTTAACCATCATGGAAAGAAGAACCAAAATTTCTTTTTCTTGGCATGAATGTGAGTAATGGGAGTTATTGAAGTACATATTGTTGAAAAAATATCGCTTACACTAGAATATTAGCGAGCATCTTTGATTTTGATTTCATCGTTTTAAGTTTCTTGATTTCAATTTTCCAACTCTTAAAGAAGAACCATTTTTTTTCATGTTATGGATTCATTTTTGGTTATACCTTGATTCATCGTAGATCGAGAGTGAATGAACATTAATCTTTGTACTCGTTGAATTGTTTCTCACCGCTTCACATACTAATAAGTCTTGTAATTGTACGGTTATAGCGACTAGACAAGCATGGACTCTTGGAATAACTCTTTTCTACAAGGATTAGAAAGGCATGTAATACTCTCCAAATTACTTTTGTCTGGGGATGTGTAAGTCTAATAGCAGGCTAGCCAACAACCTACATTTATTGTGAAATTAAAGGCTGCAATTGCGTATTATAAGTGCAGTGGGTCACCAAACCCACTATAGTTTTGTTCACCTTTTTGTTTTGCTTAGATTGCAAGCCTTAGCAATGTTACAAAGAGTCAGGCACTTGCTTGTTGTAGTGGAGAAGAATCGATGTTAATTCAAAACGTTAATGTAAACTATAATAGTGCTCATAGATAAGGAACCTTCCTATGTGCTGATTTCTTTTAGCTGTACTCAAATTGCCATTCCTTTCTGGGGCCAATAAATGAACTTAGTTGGGATATTTTATGATGCGAGTGACGTTAATATTACTGATTGGCATGCTAGGTAATCATATAGACACAGCATTGCCATTTTATTGTTGTGCAAAATTTTATTCATAGCAAGATTCCTAGTATACTAGGTGCTCATATAGACATCACACAATTATTTTATTATTTAGATTTCTAGTACGTATATATTAACAATAAACAATAAACACTCCACCTATATGCCTATACTGTTTACTAAGTAATATGAATTCATTATATTTAAAATTAATGTAATACCGTATCACAAAATTACTAAGTAATAAAATTATTGTTTACTGAGTAATACTGTATCACATAATTGTCGGTTTGGTTCCATTAAGTTTCTTTATACCGAGGAAATGTTCTATACATTCCATTCAACATCAGGTAACGATAACTCTAGGTTGAAAGACATTCTTTCTTACTATTCATAATGAAACTGTTTATATAACGGTTATTTGTTTTCTTTAAATCTAGGTTCTTCCTAAGGAGATTGTGAGATCAAAGCAGCCATCTTCATGAAAACAAAGCACAGTTAAATTTAGGTTCAATGCATCTTGGCGAACTAGTTGGTAAATGATACATGATGTTATGTTGTATAATCTATTAAGAACCGATATGTTCAAGTATATCTTTTGTAATTCATTAGTGGACCTAAATATTATTAGGCCACACACATAATGTTCTCTGATTGTTAAATACCATGTCGTGTATCATTCAGAAAGTAATATTGTAGATGAACATGTTAATATGAGTATCTCTAGTGTTCTTTTACTATTGGGAAGTTTGAAGAGATTACATTTGTGTAAAGAGGTGACTGCAAGGGATAAGTACGCATCTGCTGTGGCACGCCTAAAAGGCTCATTTTTTTATTTTATTTTATTTTTAAAAAAAAAACAAATTTGCATCTGTTGTAACACTAAGGCAGACACAAATGCATTCATATCTGCATCTAGTGCGCATTATAACAGATGCAAATATGTCAAATTTGCATCTACTGCAATAGTAAGACAGATGCAAATGCATAGGTATTTGCGTCTAATGTACACCATAACAGACGCAAATATGTCAAATTTGCGTCTGTCCAACAACAGAAGCAAAAATAATTTAACATTTGCATCCACACTAGAGCATATGCAAATAGTGCGAAATATTGGACGCAAATACCCTATTTTGTACTAGTGAAAGTATGAGACCACATGTCGATCAGTGTACACTAGAGGGAATACACTGGGGTTCAACAAGAACGTCTTGCAACCCAGCCACACATGACCGCTCACTCATTTAGCTTGAGTGTAGCGAAGATATTGTCACCCATTACGGCTGTTCAGCTACCGTTTTCCCGGGAGGTACAGAAATGAAAAGAAGTAATTACAAATACGAATATTGTCTAGATGGCGACAATACACCCTGCTTGGGAATGACCCACCTAGCCATGTTTCCTGCCCGATTTTTGTTATTTCGCTGTTGTGAGGCTAGAGGCTACGTTATCTTCTAGAACACCGGTCTACTGTTCACTTTGAATGCCACATCGACAAATCCTCGAGAAATCACTAATTGATTTCCACAAAAATAATCGGGTTGTTAAGTTAAGAGAAGGTGTTTTCTCGCCACCACAGAATACGTTTGAGGAAATCAACGTACATGACCCCTTTATAAATACTCTGCTAGACATTCGTCCATAAAAGTCGTCCTGGGACTGGACAAACAGAACAGCCTCTGCGTTTCTCCATCTTCAATAAATCTTCAACAATCTTTGACACGCGACGTATAAATCGAATCGAAGTGGAATATATATTCCGGACTCTTCGAAACGATAAGTGTAATGTCTTTTAAGGTTATATCATATTTAAGAAATCCGATTTAAAATAAAATCTTTATTTTATTTGAAATCAATTCTTGTTAACAGATATCAACTTAAATCGATTGAATTGAATAACAATTCAATAATTTTCATTATTCTGGCTTAACATAAATGAATCACACAGGTGTTCGATCACTGACAATCAACCACTTTTCCATAGCATATCATCGAATATTACACATTCGATTACTTCTCGGTCTTGAGGACGTTTGAATATAACCCCTTCTGTTATTATTTTAAACTATTCAAAGTGAGCAGTTTAATCACAACTTAAATAAATTCCAACTTTGATTAATAAGCTACAGATGAACGTCTTAACTTCACATTCATTCATGATTTTTGTTTACTACTTATCACTTTATATATATGTACGTGCATATATATTTATATTGTTATTTTATTTTAAACAACAACAACTTAATCATTTAAGTTATACAAATTTGGGGTTTAAACAAAACATTGAATTCATCTTCTTCCCTATTTTCCTTTTCTGACTTTCCTTTTCATTTATGTTTTTCTTTTTTCTAAATTTACTTTACTTACTCCTCTTAAATTTACTCTTCTATTCCACTTTTTCTTAAGTCCTAAAGCCCACCCTTCCTTAGCCCATCACTTCTGACCCGTCTTCCTTCTCTTTCACCAGCCCAAGATGTCTTGGCCCATTCTTCTTCTTTGATTTTTATAAAAAAAACATTTTTAAAATTTTCTTTTTATTTATTTTCTTTTCTCCTCTATTCTATAATTTCCCTTTCTATTATTATATTTTAAAACTCTTTTATTTTTTTGCTTGGCCCAATAGCCCACTTTCACTTAGCCCACGACCAAACTTGTTTTTGCGTTGCTTGATCCTCCTTTTTTTTCTACTATCCACTTCTTCCTTTCTTCTCGCACTACTGTTATTCTCCCACTTCTTCTTTTACTTACTCCAGGTAAACCCAATCTCTAAACTGATCAAATTAACACTTAGTGCAACACAACCCTTTTCTTCTATTGGAAAATAGCCGAAAACAAAATACAAGTGCCACCAAACACCTTGCTCACTGAACACACACGTCTGTGCACATGCACAGATAACCCATCGCCTCGCGCCTCCTTCTGACCACTCCCCAAGTCACATCACCCCTCCTGATCGTCACTGACCCATCACCCTTGCGCCAGTTGCCCTCCTTTCCAAAAACACTCTTCAGTCACCCTTAAAATGAAATACTGATTTCAGATTGACCCCAAAAACACTCCATCACGGTCAACTCCGACCACGAACCATCCTGAAACCACCACCGATCAGTTCTCTGACCATCCTCGTACCTCCAAACCCAACCTCGAGCAACTCGATCACCTGGGGACCCTATTCGAGACATCCAAAAACCAGTACCCTAAACTTACCCAAAAACCTAAATTCCACCTCCCCGATCAACCTTGACCGCCGGAAATCTCCAACCTCCGTCCATACCCTCATTTGCCTTCCACTCATCTTCCCAAACAACAGTTTCGGGTATCATTCACTAAGTCTCGGAAATTTATTTATTTAGTCCAAAACCATAAATAAATTACAGCTCATAATATAGTGTATTAAAAATCCCGATTCTTGGCTTAAAAATCATGATTCCTACACACCAACTCCTTTACACACCTGAATCTCCATTTATTTATTTTTTTGACAAAAATTTGGTTTACACAACTTTCTTGCTGTATTTTATATATTTATGGAAATATATAAGTGTTCTTAAAGTGAAATCATTCCTATAGTAACTTCAAACATCCATACATAGTTTTTAAATTAAACACCCTGTTTCAACTCATATAGGTTTTGGTTCTTGATTTTTAAACGGGTTAGTGGTTTATAGAAATAAACAGAGTTATGTTCATATTAGATTGCAGGCTCTGTTTCATTTCTGAATTGCACACTTACACTCATTATATTTCATTGCAGATCGAATGGTTTTTCTATATGACATATTCAACTACATTTAAGCATATACATACATACATACATACATACATACATACATATATATATATATATATATATATATATATATATATATATATATATATATATATATATACCTACATTGTTATATGAATATAAATTAGCAGTAGATTTAAAGGGAAAAGAGTTTTCTCACTTATTTAGTTCACTATCTATTTACTTTATTCTGTCTTTAGATTTCAGGCTTCCTACCATTGTGTTCACTAGTTTTATTCTTTGTTTCTAGGCTTTCAAGTCCTATGAAGATTTAATTGATGTAGCACATTCAGTTATGTTATTCTAAGTAAGTCAGAAGCCGCAAAGCAAACAGCAATTACTATTCGAGTAATTGCAAATCAGTATATGATAGGAGAAGAAGAAAGCAGTACCATGCAATTACAGTTCGCCTGCATGTATTTTGCCCGAGTCCAATAGTCGATACTGTTCCCTTAAAGCAATATTGCTCTCCCACTGACGCAGAGGAGATGATCAGCAATTCGCCTCCCAAGATTAAACGGACCTTACTCCGCGATGTTGCGCTACAATCGCAGAACGACGACGAACGCAAGGTAGGTGTTTACTTGCAGAACAGAGTTATGTAGGTTGGAGAAATAGAGGAGAGAAGATCAGAAAATTACCAGTTTTTGATTTGGTTTTCGCAGGTCTTTATATAAGCGGTAAAGAGACATCTTTTCAAGAATAGGGGCTCCTGTTTGAATTGCAACGGCTGTGACTGTTGGAAAGGTTGCGACCCTTTACCAACAGATATTTCTGTTAGCGTTTGCGTGGCCGAATTCAGAAAACAACCGTTTTGTTGTGCAGCGAGCCCATCCGCAAAAGCCCCAAGGCCCTTATCTTTGACCCGTTTAATTTAATATGAAATATATGCATGCTTTGTTCATGTCATTGCCTCTCTCTTCTATCTTCTCTTTCTTTTGTAATAATATATCATGCCTTAATATAAGTAGTGACATAGATATTAGTTTTTCCCTGATGTGGGACTAAATGATTTTGGCAAAATTTGCCTTAACCATTTATTCATTCTTCCAATAATCCCCCACATAAATGAGTGGTTATATGATCTGTTCTTAAAATGGCGAAACATTTTTCATATCAGTAAAAGTAGCATAAAGGCCTTGAACTTTTCCTAGTGTTTTATCGTTATAACTAACTGGCGAATCAGTGGACTAGACTGTCTTTGAACTGTAAGCCGTTTGTGTAAGTCTATAAAGATAACACATGATAAATGTTTTTTTTAACTCCTTGGTTCTCTGTTTGTGTTCGTTTTTGCCATGAACACCACCTTGATTTCATGAGTGCTTGAAGAATTCGACCTTACAATTCTTCTTGAAGCGGCGCCTTCGCACTCACATAGGTGATTCTATAAAGAGTATCCCGTAATACCCCACTTTGTTCTTTATAATACCACAGTATAGACATCATTAAAAGCCAATCTTATCCTATCTTCCGACGGGTTGTGCACTGACTTATCATAGGAATGGCTTTTAATTTACAGTGCCGTGAAGTTTATCTTAAACTTAGTTGTCCCTTTGAACCTAGATCTTGGGATCTCCAGTCAACTAGGTAGGGTTTCTGTTTTAGAAAACTTTCAGTTAACAGGTCTTAAGCCCATTCCCATCGATAAGATTTGAACTTTCTCTCTTGGCAAGCCTTTTGTTAGTGGATCCGCTATATTATTCTTTGACCTTACATAGTCTATAATGATAACTCCATTAGAGAGAAGTTGTCTTATGGTTTTATGTATATGACGAATATGTCGAGATTTACCATTATATAATGTACTGTTAGCCCTTCCTATAGCAGATTGACTATCACAATGTATACATATTGGAGGTACTGGTTTTTCCCAATTTAGAATATCTTCCAGAAAACCCCTAAGCCAATCTGCTTCTTCTGCGGCTTTATCTAGAGCAATGAATTCTGATTTCATTGTCGACCTTGCTATGCAAGTTTGTTTGGATGATTTCCATGAGATTGCTCCATTTCCTGATGTAAACACATATCCACTTGTGGATTTTGTCATTCGAGCCAGTTATCCAATTTGCGTTGCTTTAACCTTCCACTACTGAAGGATAATTTGTATAATACAAACCAAAATTCTGTGTATATTTTAGATATCCAAGAACCTCTTATTATCGCTTTCCAATGATGTTTACCAGGATTGCTGGTAAATCTACTAACCTTACTTACAGCATATGCAATATCTGGTCTTGTGCAATTCATTACATACATGATACTTCCTAATATGCTAGAGTATTCAAGCTGATATATACTATCACCAGTGTTCTTAACCCAATTTTGGTTCATATCTACTGGAGATTTTGCAATAGTTATAATGTATTGCTTGAATTTTTCAAGTATCTTGGCTATGTAACGTGATTAGGATAATACATATCCCTGTGGTGTTCTTACAATTTTGACACCCAATATTACATCAGCTAGTCCTAGGTCTTTCATATCAAATCTACAGGATAACATATCTTTTGTTGACGTTATTATGGCGTTATTATTGCCTAGGATTAATAAGTCATCAATATAGAGACATACAATGACATATCCAATATGTGTGTATTTTATATAAACACATTTATCTGATTCATTTATACCGAATCCATTTGATAACATAGTTTGATCAAATTTCTCATGCCATTGTTTTGGTGCTTGTTTAAGACCATAAAGTGACTTCACCAACTTACACACTTTGTTTTCATTTCCTAGGCTTACAAACCCTTCAGGTTGCAGCATGTATATTTCTTCTTCTAACTCACCATTCAAAAATGCCGTCTTTATATCCATTTGATGTATTTCCAAATTTAGTATAGACGCGATTGCAATAAGCATCCTAACGGATGTTATTCTAGTTACAGGTGAGTAAGTGTCAAAATAATCCAGATCTACTTTCTGTCTGAATCCTTTGACTACTATACGAGCTTTATACTTATCTATTGAGCCGTCAGCCTTGAGTTTTTTCTTAAATATCCATTTATACCCTTGTGGTTTTGATCCTTTAGGGAGATCCACTAGTTCCCATGTATGGTTTTGTAAAATGGATTCTATTTCACTATTGACAGCCTCCTTCCAGTATGGAGCCTCAGGAGATGACATTGCTTATTGGTAAGTAAGTGGTTCATTTTCTATCATATATGCATAGAAATCGGGTGCAAAGGTTTTCGAAGTCCTTTGTCGTTTGCTCCTTCTGGGTTCCTCTACCTCAGTTTCAACATTTCTCTTATTCGAGTTTTGAATAACATTATCCTCAGGAGTATCTGTATCTATTGAACTCTTTTGAACAGTTGTTTTAATAGAGGATTTTAGAGGATAGATGTGTTCAAAGAATCTAGCATTTCGAGATTCGATAATGGTTTTTTCATGTATGTCATCGATTTCAGTTTTGTATACCAAAAACCGATAAGCAGCACTATTATGAGCATATCCTATAGATATGCAATCTATAGTCTTTGGTCCAATTTTGACCTTCTTTGGTTTTGGTATTTCTACTTTGGCAAGACACCCCTACACTCTCAAGTATTTGTAGGATGGTGGTCTCCCTTTCCACAGTTCATGCGGTGATTTAGAAGTCTTCTTTTGAGGCACTTTATTAAGAATATGACTAGCAGAAAGTATAGCTTCTCCCCAAAAGTTATCTGGTAAACCAGAGCTTATGAGTAGAGCGTTCATCATTTCTTTCAGTGTACGGTTTTTACGTTCTACTATTCCATTTGATTGAGGGGAATGTGGTGTCGTTGTCTGGTGTATAATTCCATGTTCGGCGTAGAACTCCTCAAAATGAAATTCGTATTCTCCTCCTCTATCACTTCTTATTGATTTTATCTTTTTATTAAGTTGATTTTCAACTTCTGCTTTGTATTGTTTAAATACATCGAATGCCTCGTCCTTGCTTCTAAGGAGATATACATAACTATATCTTGTACAGTAATCAATAAAGGTAATGAAATACCGTTTTCCACCTCTAGTTTGACACATTTTTAAGTCGCACACATCTGTGTGAATTAAGTCTAAAGGTTCCGTATTTCTTTCAACTTGATGAAAAGAAGTTCTAGTTAGTTTTGATTCGGCACATGTTTCACATTTGTAATTGGAATTTATTGTAAACTTAGGTATAAATTCTAAGTTTATCATTTTTCGCAATGTATCAAAGTTAACATGGCCTAATCTAGCATGCCATAAATTAAATGACTCAGCGATATAAATAGAAGGTCCCACTTTATTCATATCTTTTGATACAATAGGCATTGCATTCATTTTGAACAGACCATCACTCACATACCCTTTACCCACATACACTCCGTTTTTAGACAATACAAAATTATCAGAAACAAAGACCAACTTGAATCCATTCTTGCTCAGTAGTGATCTCGAAACCAAGTTTTTCCGAATGTCTGGAACGTGGAGCACGTCATTCAAAGTGAGTTCTTTTCTAGAAGTCATTTTGAGAACCACATTTCCCTTGCCTTCAACCTTTGACGTAGAGGAGTTTCCCATAAAGAGTTGCTCTTCCTGTGTCGCGGGTTTATAATCGGAAAACATCCACTTGTTGGCGCATATATGTTTTGTGGCACCATTGTCCACAAACCATTCTTTAGTGTTGCCAACTAAGTTGCATTCTGAGATCACCGCTGACAAATTCATTTCAGAGACATTTTCTGAAAGCTCTTCGAATTGTGTAACATTAACTTGGTCTTTCTTTTTGTTCTGATTCTTTGGGCCTCGACACTCGCTTGCCTTATGTCCTTTCTTCCCGCAATTATGGCAGTTTCCCTTGAATTTCTTTGCCTTCTTTGCGTTTGGGTTGTTTTCCCTCTTTCTTTTTTTGTTCTTTTCAGTTTCGACCACATTTTCCTTTACCACAATGGTATTAGTTGCCTTCTTTTCAGATTTTCGATTGTCCTCTTCAATTCTGAGTCGAACTATCAAATCTTCCACTGTCATCTCTTTTCGTTTGTGCTTCAGATAATTCTTGAAGTCTTTCCATAACGGTGGCAATTTCTCTATCGCGGCAGCTACTTGAAATGACTCGCTTAAAGACATTCCTTCATCATGTATCTCATGTATAATAACCTGCAACTCTTGAATTTGGCTAATCATTGTCTTAGATCTATCATTTTAAAGTCCAGAAATTTACCGACGATGAATTTCTTCATGCCAGCATCTTCGGTCTTGTACTTTTTGTCAAGAGACATCCAGAGTTCCTTCGATATCTTCATTGTACAATACACATTGTACAGACTGTTATCCAGCCCGTTCAATATGTAATTTTTACATATGAAGTCGAACCTTTCCAAGCAGTGAGTGCCTCGACCTTTGTAGCGTCAGGCTCCAATTCATCGACTTTAGGAGGATCCTCTGTAAGGAAATTTGCCAATCCTAAAGTGGTCAGGTAGAACAACATTTTTTGCTGCCATCTTTTGAAGTCAACACCAGTGAATTTTTCTGGCCGTTCTCCGTGCGAGAATGTGACAGTAGGAGGAACCAGAGGTTCTGTTGGTGGTGCAGTCACAGCAGTTTTACTTGCCAAAACCTTGCTTTCGGTCGCCATTATCTGAAAGCGAAAGAAGTTACTTAGGAAAACAAAACAATATTGCTTTAAGATTGTTATTCTAAGTAAGTCAGAAGACGCAAAGCAAACAGCAATTACTATTCGAGTAATTGCAAATCAGTATATGATAGGAGAAGAAGAAAGCAGTACCGTGCAATTACAGTCCGCCTGCGTGTATTTTGCCCGAGTCCAGTAGTCGATACTGTTCCCTTAAAGCAATATTGCCCTCCCACTGACGCAGAGGAGATGATCAGCAATTCGCCTCCCAAGGTTAAACGGACCTTACTCCGCGATGTTGCGCTATAATCGCAGAGCGACGACGAACGCAAGGTAGGTGTTTACTTGCAGAACAGAGTTATTTAGGTTGGAGAAATAGAGGAGAGAAGATCAGAAAATTACCAGTTTTTGATTTGGTTTTCGCAGGCCTTTATATAAGCGGCAAAGAGGCATCTTTTCAGGAATAGGGGCTCCTGTTTGAATTGCAACGGCTGTAACTGTTGGAAAGATTGCGACCCTTTACCAACAGACATTTCCGTTAGCATTTGCGTGGCCGAATTCAAAAAACAACCGTTTTGTTGTGCAGCGAGCCCATCCGCATCCGGAGGCCCAATCGATCACGAGGCCTCAAGAGCCCCAAGGCCCTTATCTTTGACCCGTTTAATTTAATATGAAATATATGCATGCTTTGTTCATGCCATTGCCTCTCTCTTCTATCTTCTCTTTCTTTTGTAATAACATATCATGCCTTAATATAAGTAGTGGCATAGTTATTAGTTTTTCCCCAATAAGGGACTAAATGATTTTGGCAAAATTTGCCTTAACCATTTATTCATTATTCCAACAAGTTATATATATGCCTATATAAATATCTTGAATAACAATCATCAAAACAAAAAGGAAAGCATTATTTACTCACAACTAGTTCACTGATCTTGGTTTGTTTTTCTGTTTTTGTTATGCTGTTCCAAGTTTTCCACACATTTTAGGTTCAATCATGAAGATATAATAGACCACATATAGCATATTCAAAAGTGTCAATACATAAAAATTTGCAACATAATATCTATATAGTTAGTAACAGGTTTTAAAATGGGAAAAGAGGAATGTTTACTCACAACGTTCCGCTTTCCTTCTCTGTTCCTAGAACTGCTGCTTGTAATCTGCTGTATAAGTTCTCTCAAGCTTTGATTGTTTGTGTGAGGAGTTAGGGTCTTGAAGGTTGTATTTATAAGCAGATTTTAGTATTAGAATATATTGGTTCATTTAATGTTTTATAGGTTTCCATACCCTAAACATTAGCTAATACAGTACTTTTAGGTTTTAGACTTTACCATAACCTAGCTTGATTTGTTTCAAGTAATTTAAACAAGATTTCTACTTATAAGTTTGTCTAATCTTTGCTTCTAGAATTCACTATTCTGCAGCAAGCTTTCTTGGATTTTGTTTATATATAAAACATATTTTCCATGTTTGATTAAAAGCTAGATATGTTATCCTATGTTAATAGCTAAAACCACCATGCTTTTGGGGAATTGTTGTGCTATTAAAATCACTATAATTGTTACATCTTATTAATGGGTTTTGACTTTTGCTGGTTTTTAAATGCAACCATACTTTTTGTTTTACTAGTTGAGGCATTTTCCCAAATACGTGATGTGCTTTATAATAACATTTATATTTAAACATTTGTGTTTTGCTGGAATGGTTTCTTACATATATTTCCCTTTATTGTTTCTTAATTCAGAGTTCACCTACACTTCTTTATTAATGAATGTTATATTAGCATCCATTTATATATACATTTTTTTCTAGTTGTATGTATATGTTTCTAGTGTAGATTTTTGCTTTTAAATGATTGCATAAATTCTCTTAAGAACAAAATATCCAGTTCTAACTAAAATAAAAGTGATATCTCCTAAAAATACAATTATTCATATATTTTTGTATCTATTCATGAGATTTAAATAAAATGTTACTTATGTTTGTTATCATTATAATTTAATTTAATTACCTCATAAAAATTAATGTTTATAACTAAACAAAGTTGGAAAAAAAACCGGGACATTAGAATCTTTCTATGAAGAGTGATCGAATTAAATGGAGATTAAAACTGTGTTAGAGTTTTAATTAATCTTTCAATATATATTTAATTGAATGAAATGAAGATTAAAACTATATTGGAGTTTTAATAAATCTTTCAACAAAGGTTTGAAATGAAGGAAGGTAATTAAACTTATGAAGGAAGGTAATTAAACTTACGAAAACCCAATGGGTGTTACATTGGAGTATTACCAGTTTTGCTTCATGGGATGAACAAGATGGGACTAAGATAACCATATGATAAATTACTTTTTTATAAGGCTCGATAATCCCAATAAGGCTTATAAACCTTAATTTGTGTTAAGTTTGTGAGAGAGATTATATAATCTTTTGAAATGATTTCCAAGGAAAGATTTAAACAATAGTTTAGATGATGTAAATCTTTGATAATATTTAGCGGAGTAATTCCCAATGTAAATGATCATTTGAGTAAAAAATATATTCCTAATTGGAATGAGACTTATTATATGTTTATATGTCACTAGATTTAATTGATGTGATAGCTATTCAAAAAGACAGGGTTTCAACCCATTCTGAATAACTAATGCGACGAGAATTGATGATATTGAAGACGATGGTAAAAGATCGGAGATCTTCACATTGTTTGGATTTTTGCTAATGTCTCGATTGGGATGTACACCCAAGACGAGGTTATAAATGGTTGTCGTCCAGACGTTCTTGAAGATTGACCGGATATGCAAGGGCCTCTCGTAACAACCCACCTGGAATGGGTCTAAATTTTGACTTAGGAAAGTCTCACCGAAACTTAGAGCCACTCTAAACGGGTCGTTGGTTCCTATAAGGAATTACATTTTCACAGAATAATATATAGACATCACGTTATGAAAATCTTACACAGTGGAACGAGAAAGTATAATACCAAAATATGATGTACCATTTTATTAAAAAGCCACAGAATTCAAACACATGTTGTCAAGGTACAATTATTCCATAGGTACATCAATAAACTCATCATTAAAAGTTTCCATAAGCAATAAAACATTGATAACTAATAATATCGTGATATCTCCATTTTCGTCTTTAGTCTCCATCATTGCTTCGTCCATTAAATCTACCCCACCTACTGACCTGTAGGATATGATAAGGAGAGGGTCAGAACATAAAGTTCTATGTGACTGAAATATAGTATTTACTTAAAGACCATACCCTATATTTAGCCGGATATATATATATATATATATATATATATATATATATATATCAAGGTATGTCTACGTATATAACACATAAACATTCATTTAACCAATGAGGTAGATATCTGAATCAATCGCTTAAGTCCTCCACTAGTGCATTTAAGGTAAAGACCCAACGAGGTAGGCATCCTCGGTCACTTAAGGTCATTATTAAAGGCGGATTCTTATGATCTCTTATAACCCTGAGGTAGACCCTAGCCCCTTAAGACCCCATCCTAATACGTCAACGTTCCTAAGTCTATACTCTCACAAGTAATATGAGAAGTAGTATTTTGAACGTTGCTACTTAATTGATTTACGTCAGAACACCTATGCTGCTTAAGATTTCCCTTAGACAGTTGGTGAGCATATTACAGCCACATATCATAAATAAACCAATCATGTCCCTAGTTTAGCCCTTACAAGCTTCTAGAGGAAGTGGACATCGTCCATGTACTAGCATACTCTGTTACCGCTATGCCTAACCACTTTCAAAGAAGAAGGACCCATAAACTTACTTCGAATCTAATAAGGGTGGGTCCCATGACTTTGGTACCTATCCAAGGAATAAACTTTCGAAGAGCATCATAGTCCTAACCACTCAAGACGCAGACTAGGTAAGAAGAGAGTCAACCACTTAAGACCTTCCTACGGTGTTATAACCCGGAAATTCTAAGCCAGTTTAATTTTTTTTTGTTTTGGCAGCTTCGACGAATTTTGAATATTTAAAGTAGATTATTTTAAATTATATCGACGAAAATTTATTTTGAATATATTTAGAACGTATATATTTATACGCGTCGTCGTTGGAATATAAATAATTATATATAATTATAAATAGAATTGAAAATGGCGCGGTAGTTCGATAATTCGATTTCAAACTTTAATTGAATATACCGGGTGCAAAACAAACCGGATTTTAGCGAAACAAAAAATAATAGGATCTATTGGAGGATATCTTTCCAACGAATCCGAAAAATCAAGATTTCTTAGCGGGAATCAAAAGATATGTCCAGTCAAAAATTCTGAATAGTCGCTATGGAATTCAGGCCCTTAAAAATGGGAATTTTGCAAATGACCTCCGATTTCGACGAAACCACTTTTGTTGGATCCATGATGTCAAATTATTGCTAGGTTTCAAATTTCATAATTTTTCGAATCAATATGTGAGCGTGGCAAAGGAAAACGCGTTTGACCAGTTTCAGTTGATTTTAATCGACTGGAAAATGGCCATTTTTCTAACGGTCTCAGAATTCGACGAAACTAGTTTTGTTAGGACCGTATCGTCAATACGAAGCTAGAAAATATTTTTTCGAAATTTTTAGAGCTAGTATGTGACCCCGGTAAATTGAAATGCGCGTTCAAATTCAATATATAGAGTTATATGTTGATTTTAACGGAAATTGATTGAAACGGTCGAATCAGCTTGCGATTCATATCCCATTGTGTTCGGAATGGGGGTAATTAGCTATGGACGACAGGCGATGGGCCTCGTTTCGAGGTCAAAATAAAAGGTACCTTTTTAGAAATTAAATAATTAAAAATAAAACCTTTCCTCTTTCCTCTCCCTATTACCTCGTTGCCCCTCCCCCGTTCACGTTTCAATTCAGAAATTAAAAAGAAAAAAAACAGAATCGAAATCGCCCCCCCCCCCCCCCAGACAAGCCGTCGCGCCCCAAGGCGATCGCCGCCCGCACCCCCTCCCTCCACTTCCGCTTCCCTCCTCCTGAGACCACGATCACCCCCCCCCCTCTCGAATCAAACCCGCGCCCAGGCTCCCCCCCTAAACCCATCCGCCCCTCCGCCGCCTCCTAGAGGGCCCACCACCTCTAACCGCCCCTCTGAACCCCCTCCCGACCACCAGCAAGGCGCAGCAGCACCCCACGCCCCTTCTCCGACTTCGACAGTGAGTTCTTCGTTTTTTTTATTTTTTTTATCTTTTTATAATATATATAATCTCTATAGAATGGTCATACAAGAAAGAAAGGATCTTTTATTGTAGAGAGTTCAAAATATAATTTTTATGATATGTAGAAGTTAAAAATATAATTTTTATCGCATGTAAAGGTTGAAAATATAATTTTCATATTATGTAGATAATAAAAATGTGATTTTTATATAGTAGGAATATTAAAAACTTGATTTTTATATAGTAGAGATAGTAAAAATATCATCTTTATAAATATAGCAGAATAAAAAAAATCTGATTTTTATTATATATATATGTTGGAAAAAAGAAGTGATTATTATAGTGATGAAATAAAAATTGAATCTTTATATTTGAAAAGGTGACAAAAAGGCGAGAAAGATGAAGATTTCTATAAATGAAGTGTCGTGAAGTTGGATAGCTATCGGTGAGAATTTCTCACTCTTCAATTTCTTTTCTAGTTATATATATATACTAGGATGCAGACGGTGTTTAGTAGCACCCGACACAATCGTCCACATACCATGGACTTGTTTGTTTGGCTGTGTAGTTGGTTAGATTATTTGGGTTGAATTGAATTGTTTGGTGAAATTAAATTGATTTGATTGATGTGTGAATGGCGTGGGCCTTCACTAGACCGGGGATAAGGCTAGGCCTTGTCCCGTTTCTAGTATCGTGTCGTTATACCGCCGAAATTTCCTAAAATGAGTTAGAAAAATAAAAATATCATTTTTATTTTGTAAATGAACTGAATAAAAATTCATGTGTTAAAATAAAATATTTATCGTTAAAAATATAATTTTTAACGTGAATGTGAATAAATAAATATTCATTTACAAACCGGACGGTTTGTTTATGTACACCTATTTGAAGGACATTGATTGGGACGATAAATTTTACACATCGCCCAACTACACAAATAAAATCTGTGTTTGTTGATTTGAAATCCCACACGGGTATTGGGATAAAAATACAGCATACACTAATCCCAATAATAAGTTGTATGTCGATCGATTGATTGACAGGCTGTTGTAAGCGTTAGATATCTATATTTGATGCTTATACAGTGTAGTGCACTTTGGATGATGGTTGATTATTTATCGTTGCTATTATATGCATGTGTTATATGGAATCCATATAATTAACTTTATATGGTAAATGATTGGGCCTCATTCCAATTTAGAAAATAAAGAACATTATAAAGTAAAGGTTCATGTGTTGACCGTACTCATCTGTTGAGACTAGTCATGTGTTGAACGAAGTATTTTAATAATAAAATTTACATCTTTATCATATATAAAATTAGAAACTAACTGGAAAATAGATAAGATGAGTGGTCTCCTGGATATTGATCTGATGTTGGTTTCGGCCTTCGGGGTTAATATTCAGGGAATCGTTCTCTTACTAATTTACGGTTGGAGTCTGATTTAATATCAAACGATAGATACCTTAATTTTCATAAAATATATTAAATAACAAAAATAGTCACACGTGGACAGTACTCATTCGTTGAGATTAGTCGTGTGTTGACAAAGATATAGAGTCGTGTATTGAAAGAAATATAGATCCATTTGTTGAATACAAAGCCGTGTTGATTAGAGATGCGCTATTTTGACGCGAACGATATTTATATCGATTATATTCGTTTTTGAATTTAATTTTAATTTGAATTGAAAAGAAAACGAATTTGAATTGAAAAGAAAACGAAATTGAATTGAAATTTGAATTTGAATAGAAAACGAATTGAATTTGATTTGAATAGAAAACGAATTTGAATTTGATTTGAATAGAAAACGAATTTGAATTTGATTTGAATAGAAAACAAATTTGAATTTGATTTGAATAGAAAACGAATTTGATTTGAATAGAAAATGAATTGAATTTGATTTGAATAGAAAACGAATTTGATTTGAATTGAATAGAAAACGAAACGAATTTGATTTGATTTGAATAGAAAACGAATTGAATTTGATTTGAATAGAAAACAAATTTGAATTTGATTTGAATAGAAAACGAATTGAATTTGATTTGAATAGAAAACGAATTTGGATTTGATTTGAATAGAAAACGAATTTGAATTTCATTTGAATAGAAAACGAATTGAATTTGATTTGAATAGAAAACGAATTTGATTTGATTTGAATAGAAAACGAATTGAATTTGAATTGAATAGAAAACGATTTGAATTTGAATTGAATAGACAACGAATTTGATTTGAATTGAATAGAAAACGAATTGAATTTGATTTGAATAGAAAACGAATTCGAATTGAATTGAATTGAAAAGAAAATGAATTCGAATCGAATTAAAATCGATTGGAATTGAAATCAAATAGAAATGAAAGTAAAAAGGATTTATAATAGAAAATTCAATTTTGATTTGAATTTGAAATAAAGGCTGAAAATTGTTTTTGAAACGAATTCAAAACTATTTATAAAATTCATTTTAAATAGAAATCAACGAAATATATATTATATATATAATATAATGGCCTGATTAGAAAGCGCCACGCCGCGGTAGTTCGTGAATTTCGACCATTTATTTCAAACGGACATTACGGGAGATCCGACCGTCGGATTCTCCTAAAACCGGAACCGTTGGGTTCGTATCAAAAAGAGCTTTCTAATGAATTTTAGAAATTTGAAATCTAACAGTTGGATTTGGAGACACGTCCAAATCAAATTTGGAAAAGGTCGCTGTAAGTGCAGTTCGATGGTCGTTGATGGAAATCGACTGTACGGGCCTTGATAAAATTATTAAAAATAGTAATAATTTGTGTAAAATCATAAGAAATGATTTGGGAAAAATTGGGATGAAAAACTCCGTATTTGAAAAGATAAAAATAGATTTTTATCGAAATGAACTAGTTTTGAACTAAAATTAAATCCGTTTATTTTTAAATAAATAAATTGGATCTGAAACGAGTTTTAATCGAATTGATTTGTGGGTTTATCGTGAACAGTGTTTTAAATAACACTAGTTCTTTAACCCGATAATAAATAGAATGTGATTTGGGTTTATCGTGAACTGTTTTTTAAATGACATTAGTTCTTTAACCCTGTAAAAGGAGTTTTAATGAATCTGCCATTAGATTGTAATGTGAATAGATAATCTAAATTATCAAACTTAGAAATTGAGCAAGAATGGAGTATCACCAGTTTTTCTCCAAAGCGATAGTTAAATCTTTAATTAGATTTGAACGTGTAATGGTAATTAATTTTACCGATAACACCGTGGTGTTAGATATGGAGTATTACCAGTTTTGCTTCATGGGATGAATAGGTTGGGATTGGGAAATAAAATAAATAATTACTTCGGTGTGGTTCGCTAATCTCGACTAGTTTGGAAAACCATAATTTGGTTTGAAATGACATCCAAAGGAAGATTAAAGGATAAATTTTAAAGAATTTATCTTGGATAAAATTAATGGGAACCTTTCCCTAAGAATATGAAATTTGCGGTTAGTGGCTGCTGAATTGGAATGAGGAGTATGTTGTGTTTGTGTAACATTTGTTTTTAATATACGCGGGTTGTTCGGAAAGTCCGGGTTTATACCCATTCTGAATAACCGATTCGACGATATGTCGAAGATGAAGACGGTGGTTGAAGACCGGAAGTCTTCACATCGTTTGGGTGATTACTGATGATCTTGATTGGGCTGTACACCCAAGATGAGGGAATCAGTTGGTTGTCGTCCAGACGTACTTGGAGATGGATGGATATGCGAGGAAAGTGCCTCCGGTTTCGTTCAGACCCAGAACGAACTTGTAAATGGATTGTGTGTCTGACATTGGATTTTATTCTATGTTGATTGATTTCTGTTAAATATATATCTGTTTGGCGGCGGAGAATTTATTCTCTTGCTTAACGCCCTTCTCTGAGACGTACGAGCTTAGAGGTTATATATCGATATATATCAATCGCATAGCATGAATTGCCTGTGTGGCATGCTGAGTTGCATGGATCAAGGCTTCTGTTGAAAAGCAAAGTCTTGTGGTTGATGATCAAAGCACGGCCTACGTGGCAGCTTTGTGTATAGCGTGGATTCGTGAGCCTCACACCTCGGTATGAGTCAAAAACGGGATAAGGACTACAGGGAGAGCACGACGTTTCTTTCTAGCTTTGGTGGTGTCAGTGACTTACCAGCCCTGACATTTATATGCTTTTCACCTATGTGGTTGTTGGATTAGGTGCCTCGATTATAGGTCTGTAAGGACCGGGAAACGTGTGTTCAGGAATAAATAATCCTCTAACGTAAGTGAGGACCGGCCCTGAAGCATCCAGGGTTACCCAGAGTGTGTAGTCCTGAGGCATTTGCTAGAGTGTCTCGAAGCGGAGAGGAGCTTGCCCCTTGCCTCGACTCATGACGGAAATCCAATTTCCAATACGTGTATTTCGGTTTTATTTGTAGAGCCTAGTATGGCGACATGATAGATGGTACCCATGCCGCCTAGGATTGATATTTATGATTGAAAATGTTTTGACACTATACACTTATTATAGTATCAAATGATTTGTTTTAAACATACCAAGCATGTTTGGCTATTATAAGGGAAAACCCTATCCTCCGGCTTGCGTTGCATTGTGTGATGGGACCTGGGTCTTATAATAGCTTCATTTTTCGAAAAAGCATTGCGTTGTCTTTTCTATGCACTGGTATTCTTGGGAGGAAACCCGTTCCGTGTTATACGGCGTGGTCCCTTGAATTACTCTCTTTTAAAGTAAAGCTTTAAATAACTGTTTTAGTTCTCACACCAGTCACATGACTGACCTGGAGTTTATTGTTTTAACCTAACCTCTGGGTGCCCTTATTTTCGACACGGGCAGCTAGTAGTTTTGGTTTTGCAGATTTATATTCACATGATCCTGGTTTACAGCTGGAATGATATCCGGAAAGCTCTGTATCCGTATATCACCTTCAGTTGTGCTTTGTACTATTTTCCGTTGCTATGTAATTTATTGTAATCTCTGATATCTATCGAATGTAATTTATTTATTTATACTCTGTATATTCTTATATCTGATGGAATTGTTGTAATAACAATGAAATGTTCTTCTGTTTGTGTTCTGATTTGTCCTGTTCTCAAACGATCAGGGGTTTCGAACGGTCTAGATCGGTTTAACGATTGATTCGGATCGAGCGAAATTCCCGACCGTCACATACGGCGTAGTAAACCTGCCTATTTTCACACATAATTGGTTTATATATATACACACTTGATCTCTCACATTAAAACATCTACCTGTAGATATTGGATATGTCGGGCGGTTCCGGACAGACTTCTACTACAAGTGGTATTGACCTTGTGTCATAGCGTACTAAACTTGAATGGCCCATGGCATTAAGACCTCTCACATTAGTCGGATCCACTTGTGGTTGCTGGATTTGTCTGTCGGTTCCAGGCAGACTTCTACCACAAATGACAACTAACCTCGTGTCTGTGTGTCTTTATTTAATATATATAGCCATTCTATATGGACACACAAGCAATCAACACATGGGGACATTTCAAATTCAAATCTTATCCTAATCGCATATACTACGTCATATTACTTTCTTTAATTATGCTATATAAGTAAAATATTTAGTACGTATAAATAACGCTAATTTTGCATGAACAAGAGAACGTTTTAACGAAGTAAAATTGTCAACTTGGTCTAATTTAAGGCATACAATTTAATTTCCACATTCAACCGCCACATTCTTGGCATAATTGCATAATTACAGATAGTAGTATTGGAAAAATACAACATACAATTAAAACTTGTATCCTAGGCTTGTAAGGATAATTCAAGTAATAAAGAATAGGGTGTAAATTTCTTAAATAATACATATCCATATATATATACACACATATACCAGTATGGAGGGACGCCCGACGGACATGTGCATAGATAAATGAAACAAAAGGTGAAATGAGTTAAAATTTATTCTGCTGCTGCATTATTAGCTCAACGGATGATGTGCGTGAACATAGAAATATGCGATAAGAGTTGAAAATGAGGCCAAATTGGATTCTCAGTGCGGTACAAAGTATTTTGTAAATTTACTTTGTGAACTGGTAAAGAAAACATTTTATCTCGTCATTTCCAGAGCATGAGACCGGTATCTGTAAGAAAGAGGCAATGATAGCAGAGGGTTTTTGTTTTTGTCAGATGGTTTTATGTTGAAAAACTATATACATCTCTTATCATTTACCTTTACAGGCACAACTTAATTAGAATCAGTTTTTATATCATACACACATGTTTATAATATCCTAAAACTATAAATTATCTCACATAACAAAATTCAATACATGTGTGATATTAAAACACAAATTGAGATAAAAAAAAATGAAATATTTGATAAACAGTTGAACTGAACTTTTTTTCCTCCTCTTTATTTTATAGTCATGCCATTGATAAACAAAACAATTTTCCATCTTCTACGTTTCACAATTCTGTGATTTACATTTGCTTTCTCTTTTTAAATTTACATTGTGTTTCCTCATTCATCCTCCATCTTGTTCAAAGTGCACATCCTGCCTACGGTCACTTCCACTCAAAACAGTAAAATCCACCTCCCATTGCATCCATACATCCAGTCTGCACAGCATCCCAAATCAATCAACCCATTAGCATCCTCGGATACTCTGGCATAGACTGTCATATCATCACACGACGGCCTACTGCAACTTCACCCACCTGCTAGCACAAACGCAAATAGTGTCACCAACACCTAAATGTCAAACTGCAACATCAGCCACAATGAGCCATACCCTCTTATACATCACCTGCAGCAACTTCACGGCCCACAAACAATCAACTTTCATATAAAAACAGCTAGCATTTCACCACTACCTCCACTTACACCCTTTACCATCAGCCAACTCAACCACCTAAGAACATCATCCATTACAATTTGTTTTCACAATCCTTCAAACTGCAACAACGTACACTACCTCCACAATATCAATTGCACAAAGAAATAGGTAGAAAAAATACTGTCAGTAAGACAGTATAATTATTTAAGCATTAAATTTCACTAAAAAAAAGGCCAAAACGAACAAACTAATTCACCATGGTTCATAACATTTCTATTCCACCAACACCTTCAAACTGTAATGACAGATCATCCAATTATTTAATTATACCAAATACTTTTCGTTTTCACTATACAAAGAAATAGATCCATATAGTTTAACTGATAGAGTAGAAGTAAACAAACAGATCAACAAAACAAAAATATTATAAACACAATTGTTTCCAAACTCAATCCCAATTTCAAAACAAATTAATTAATGCTACCTCTTCCCACTTTCCATCAAACCGGTGGTAATTTACTATTTGAATAGAGTATAAAAAAATTAAATTGATATGTAATATGGTAATAACACAATGAAAGTGAGATTTCCGTGTTCGTTGAAAAATTTATGCAAAATAGCATAAATAACCAGAAAGGCAATTTTCGTGCAAAAGAAAAATGACAACCGTATAAAGTAATGCAACCCTGGGGCCAGGATATGGGTAAACTTTAACCTGATGTTAAACTTTATTGAGTGGATATGTTATTAGTTATGAAACATACATATCTGTGTAACATGCAAAAAAAAGAAGCTTTTATTGAGATCATGTATGTAAATGCTGCCATGCCAACTTAAATGTCTATCTTCCGGTAAAAAGATAATGCAAATAGATTGACATCTTACTGTAATTTTATTCACTTAAACATGTGAGTTTGGTTTAGTTTGTATTAAATTTTGTATAGAGATCGGTTGATGCCTAGGTCATACAGTTATAAGTGAGGATGCAGTATACAAATTCCACACGCTTCTCCATTTCATACAATATTCAACTATAGAATATAAATGAATTATAACGGTTATTCATGTAAAGCTATCTCAAACTTTAAACATTCATATATTACTATTAATATTAAATAAATAAACATAATATTGTTTACAAAAGACAACATTTCAATTGGAAAATCATATATCAATTTTTTTCTTATAATACCGAATCTTGTATTACATATTATCGGTATATAGGGCATGTTCATTGGATGCACGCAAAGAAATATGGCAATCTGTCTAACTCCTGTATTTAGTGATTTATTACATGTTCTAATAAAAAATGTTGCAGATCACTTTAATAACCGCTCGACTTTGCCAAAAACCTTTTCCATGTGAAATTTTTATTTGGTAATCCATTAACACTACTAAGCTCGTTTTCATCATTTGCATACTTTATTAGTTCCAACCATCCAAAAATGACAAAACATGCAGAAAGACAATGTAATATCTATGGTAAATGACAAAGCACAGAACAATAAAATAATTGCATACTTTGTTAGCCTTAACCGCTCATTAATAGATTGCAAAAAAAATTTGCTCATTGCAGTATATATAATATGTAGTATAGATAATATAACAATGAAAAAATGCATAACTGGATATTATATATATAAATATTAACTTACATAAATGACTTAAATATAAAATCATTTCATATGTGTGCATTGCTAGAAGAATACCTCTGAACTGTAGGCATGCATGTCCATGCAAGTGCGCACTGCTCCGATCAGTCCAAAAGGATATGCATCATTTAGACTACTTGGTTCTATAAGCAAAAAAAATGAAATGTAATAATAGCCAATCAATATGAACTGAATTTTGTTGGAAAATTAACAGTATGCATACAACATAAAAGTGAAGGTACGCATATACAGCAAAATACAATATGATTACCTAATAATTATTCGGCATCTATGTTTTGGACATTTAAAAGCAATTGGCCCATTTAGCTTTTCGAGAATTTCATTGATTCTTGTGATTAGATTATGTAAATCTATGAATATGCCAACATAGGATTATAAGTTGGAGGTATGAATGATAGCAGGTGATAAAAAGTTAGGTATTTACTCAAATGAAGCAGATCTACGATATGTAACTCCTATGATTATTGAGCTATGATTTACAACAGATAAGGTACATGCGTACGGCGTACGTGCAACTTTTGTGATTACGGAGATGGTTGATTATATATTATTTTCTAGAAATGAAACCTGCTCGATAAAAACGAAGACATTAGTCGCCATGTACATTTTAGATGGTAGTGGATGATAAGCCTGGTTCAAATAATTTACATTGAACCGCATATGTATAAATAGTTATAAAAAAATAAGTACTATAGTGTATTCAGTGGTCATATTAATCGCCTTAGACTGAAGTTTCCAATCTGCAGTAGCTGTCCATAACCCAATCTGCAGTAGTGCCTCTAAGATAACCCAAGGAATGACATCTCCTCTATCCTCTCATTTACGTTGGTTGGTTACACTCTCTAGTCTAGGTAGTCGGCATCAACAACTCTGAAGCCTTCCTGAAAGTCACGTCAAATGGCGTGTTCTTCTGTCTGCACCTCCTTTGCCTTCATCTGCGTATGAAATTAACTAACATGGACTTATTTTCTTGTCTATAAATTTCATGGAAAAGGTGGAATTTCATGTAATACCGATTTAGTGTTTTACATGCTTGCGGAAATCTTTTCAAGAAAACCAAAATACCAATTAATGTGGTTATATACCGACCGACAAAAGGATTCGCTATATATTTTGCTTTACAACTAAAAAACTCAGGCACATATAAGTGGATAAAGACTTATAACCTCACTGTTAATATAACACTAAATAAGTAAATGAATATATTGAAGATCCTACTACAAACATCAAAGAACAGAGAGTAAATGGATAAATTGATATGTTTCAGTTTACAAACTCAAATTTCATTCTGATTCAGTTGTAATGAGCAAAAAAAAAAGAAAAATATAAGATTACTTAGTGATCAAACACAATAACAATAATGATATAAAAATCGAATACTTTCAATATTCATTATCGCATTTGTAAAATTCAGAATTAGTAGTTGTATACATTGAATTAGGACTGGAATATATCATTGAAGGAGGCACTGTCAAGGTGGGAAATAAACAAATAGTTACTTTCGGATTGAATCAATGAAGATAAAGTCTAGTTGAAGAAAAATAAGTAAAAATGAAAAATTTCAGAAGTAATAGTACTCTGAAAAAACAACTAACCATACCATCACGAACAACTTCAGAGTTAAGAAGAGGGCTGAAATGAGACATAACCTCCAATATTCTTTGTGCAAAGGACCCCAAGCACGATTAGAGTTTTCATTTTCAGAACTCAAAAGCCACTTAGCAACACCAAAGAAGATAGGAACCGTATTTTTTTTAGTTTTGAACCTATAAAGAAGTAGAGAGAAGAAATATGCAAGGAAGGAACTACAAAAAAGGAAAAAATGTCGACTATCGCAGATTTAAAGAATTTTATGCACTAAAAGAGTGGTTATGGGGGCTATTATGGACAGATCTAAAAAATCAAACTAAATCGTAACAATTACAGCAATGAAACAAATAGGATTACAATAGCACATAGTTTACCGATTTCAGAGAATTCACCTGAGAAAAATAAGTCAAATGATAGAAAAACCACGAATCTCTTCTCTCCCTTCTATAATTTTCTGAAATCAATCCTTCGTTTTGGTTCCATTCGATTTTAGTTTACAACAGAAGAGGTGGAAGGTAGTAGTTATGGTACGTGAGTTATGGGATTGAACCAAAACTTCCAGTGCCAAATCGTAAACCCCCGTAGTTCGGGATGAGGACCAAATTTCATGAAGGTGATAGTCATGGAGGACTCGAGGATTAGTTGACATATTGGAAGGGTTTTCGGGAGGAGAAAAGCGGAGGAAGAAATATGGAGAAAAGGGAAGACGTGAGAATGGTGGGGAGTTACGTGGACTAAGTGTTGAAACGTGTTAGTGGGGGGTAATGGTAATGACAATAAACCCCAGGTAGCCTGCTTCGTTATCAAGTGTTTTGGACTGATGAGAAGGGTTATTTGGGAAGTTAAAAAAAGCTTCACCATTCCCAGGTATTTGTATTATTAGTAAAGATTTATATGTAAATATATACACACATATGCATAAAACTAATTTACCCCTTCTTATGTTGTACATAAAAACGTTCATATTTGATTAGCTTCAATTCTGAATACATTTAGACTATCTAATTATAATAGAAACCCCAAACCTACTCAAATAATGAATCTAATCAAATCTAAACCTTTTTACACTACAATCAAAGATTTATACAAAGGGATAAATCAAATAAAATAATACATCGCCCAATTGTTCTTCATCCGCTACTAAAACTAAACCCGCAAGCCCTATATAAGTTGACAATCCTTGCGAAATACATAAAAACATGAGATTTGGGGGTTTTATTGTTTGATATTTTCATTATACCAAATCTCCTTAGGCATAAAATTCCATATAGTAATCGACAAATGTAGAATATGCCTAAGAAAATACTAATTCCACTTACAATGATACGAAAGATTGTAGATATGACGTTGTTGTACCTATTTGATGTGAACTCCAATCCCTCGAGACATATATACATAAGAATCAAATGATTAAAATTCTTATATATATATATATATCATGTGATTCCAGATCTATTCAAATCTAAATTCTATCAGAAAAGATTAGAGAAAGAAGAATAGGTTTGTAGAAGAAGAAGCCCTATTTTTAAGTTTCTTTAGAATCAATGGCGGCAGAGTGGAGGCACAAATAGAGAGAGTGGTTAGGGTTTAGGTATGGAGTCTAGGGATCTATTTATAGGTGTTTGTGTTAACTAGAACCGTAGGATTATTAAGATCTAATCCTAACTGTTCGTTTAATAAATTGGCCCCTAAAACCTAACCAAAACCAGCGGTCGACACCCCTTCTAGGTGGGTGGTAGACCTCTTGGTCTCTAAAATGCCCAATAAATGTATGTGAGGCTGAAATTATTTATTGTATATAATGTTAATTGATTTGGCTTATCTCTTACCTTATAAGGATTATATTTGTCCCATTATCCTTATCTTCTTCATTTGAAATCCAAATTCATCAGATTATTTTATCTCTTGGATATATATGTTATTTATTAAACCACACACACACACACACACACACACACATATATATATATATATATTTGCGTTTACTGTCTGATTCCAATGAACTGTTATTCCTTCATATGAGCACCGTTTTCAACATATCATATATAAAAAACGAATCAGAATTTCACCATGAATCTAAATAAAAGATTTTCGTAGCTAAATTCTTAATGCTGCAAGATTTTACTTTTCAACCTATTAATATTTTATTATTTAATTGCTTATTTTCGTTAATTATTAAAATTTATATTTTTAGGTATATTTTTTGGGCTGTTACATGTAACAACCCGTATTTTTGAATAACATGTTATAACATAAATGGAGGCAGAATTAAACTGTAAAATCTGAATCAAGGGAAACGGGCTATGCCATTGCGTTCGTCTCGGAAAAATACGCGAAATAGAGTCCGAGTTTTCGAAAATCGGAGTCCGTATGACCAAGATATGGCCTCGCGAAGTTTCACGAAAAATTCCCAAATTAAAGTATACTTAATTAAGTGAAATGGGTTGCGCAGAGAAATATATATATTGATATATATATATATATATATATATATATATAATTGAAAATTAAATAAATAAATATGCAAAAATGTTCAAAACAGCGAATTGGGAGAGGGGAATAACCGAACCGGCTGATTTTTGAGGTCGACCCGAGCCTGCTGGGTCGACTAGGGGTTAATCCAGGGTGTTTGGCTGTCAACCCATGGGCCGATTCGCTCAAACGCAGATTTTGCATTTGGATGGTTCTCATGGTTCATCTTTAATCTAAAGGCCCTAGATGGTTCCTACACTTGACTTCTTCCCCAAGACATGCTTTGATGGCTTGGATTGAATCTAGGTTTAATCCTATGGCCTAAAACACTTGCCTACTCTATAAATAAGACCCTAACCTACCCTAAATCATCATTATTCATTCATACAACTAAACTATGGCAAAATCAATCCTCTCATGGCCTCCACTCTCTTCATAAAATTCCTAAATCAAATTTCTAAGAGATTTCCATGCATACAAGTGTATTTAGGCTTGTATGATCCTCCTTAGCTTGCATTAAAGTCTTGTTTCTCTATTGGCATCATAAAGGAGGAGTCTTGATCAAGTTTGCTTGCATTTTGGGGTTTTAATTTGTTGCATAAGGGGTTTCTTACATTTGCTATACTCATTTGAGTCCACATAAGCATTGTAAGCCTATTTCTACTCTTGTATTTTAACTATGAAGTTAATATGTTATGTTGCAAGTTGAGTTTGGGGTTAATCATGATATGTGCTTTGATCTTATGATTTTATGCATAAGCTTACTCTATGCATGTTAGTAAAGTCATTACCTTGGCTTTATGCATAGAAAGATGTGATCTTTGGTTGGAAATGTTGCATGATGCAACTTTGAAACTCTCATAAACCTTGTATTAACATGCATATAATGTTATATGCATGTTACTAGTCCTTATCTCATGCTATCTATGGCCATGTTCCGCCTATTTGCCAAGTTTGATGTTATGCATGCATATGAACCTTATGCAAGTTGAAACCATGTTATGCATGCATATGAACACTATGCAAGTTAAAATGATGTTATGCATGCTTAGGAATATTTTGCAAGTTGATAACATGATATGCAAGTTTGTGATCACATCTTTGTCTCATATGCCACCATGTTTAACTTGTGGCTCCAACACCTTTATGTCATGATTTTGCCAAGTTCCCTCTTTCTATCCTTTATGCGCTATTGCGATATGTAAGAGAGGGGATTGCGTTTGGGGTTGGGTAAACTTAAAAGACATAAAAACGTAATCTTGGGAATTTACCTATTAAGTTAGGTCTACCCATTGGGAATTTACCTATTAAGTTAGGTCTACCCAATTGCTTGAAAATTTGTAATGTGTTTTGGAAACATGATGGACATGACACTTAGAAAACATGAGGATGGCCAACTCGAGGTTGGGTTGAGCTTGTAGCATAAACCTACCCGGAACCGACCGGCTTAACTAGTGGCTACAAGCAATAGGACCCAATGTGAGTAGTTGGTCATGTTGCACGTGAAACCCGAGGTTAGACTAAGTTGTGGTGTAAACCTACCCGGACCCGCCCGGCCTAACTAGTAACCACAACAAGGTCTAATGTGAGAGGTTGGGTGCATTAAATTAATTAATGCCACATGGTAGGGTTAAGTCATGGACCGCTTGAATACTTAACCAATTAAACACGATGGGTTGATATGGTTAAGTCATGAACCTTGGGTACACTTAACCAACTTGGTACTTGGATGAGTTGGGTTAACCACGTTTAACCCATTAAGGAAACCCTAGTTACGTGGTCCTTTGCACCAGTAACCCTCTTAGTTGTATCATGATACCCTAGGGACTAGGCTAGGGTGGGGCACGATTATTGGGATGACATGTAAGCAACCAAGACGACGGCTGTGTAGGTGCGCCGGTGTAGGTTCAGGCGGGCCATGGTCGTGCACATGGTCCGGAGTTGAAAAAGCAGGCACGGGCACCAGTAGGTTTAAATTGTGTGTGCTTGGTTTGTGTCAGTGGTTAAAACCCTAGGACTTGATACACCCTAGGGTGGACCTAGCACAGTTTAGCTACACTTCGTAGTTGGGCCGTATGACACCGACACTTGACGAGTTAGGCTTTAGGAGAGCCGATCGACTAGACCGTGCTAGTTGGACCTTGGTTTAGGTCATTCATGATGTTGGGCCAAACTTGGGCCTGGGGATCACTTCTTGTTTACACTTGACATGACTTGTGATACTAGTACACTTGGTGCAAACCTCAACCTTGTATATGCGGTGCCACACTTGATCTATCTTGTTGACTTTTTCCATGCCAGTTATCATCCTATGACTCATCCTTGTTTACATATATAGTTAACTTTATTAGTTGTTGTACAATAGTAGGTAGGACTTACCAGTCTTTTGACTGACCCATTTTCTTTTGCCTCTTTTCTTTCGTTTCCCCCCCAGGTTTACAGGGCGGGAATACCAGTACTTAGCTTGGATCTTAGCTGCTTTTCCTGGATAGCTCATGTATGCTTTGGACTTGAGCTCGCTATGGTTTTCTACCTTGGGGATAGCTACTTTATGTTTTCCTTTCCAGTTTCCAGTTTTATGTTTCTAGACTTTGTTTATGGAAAATAATGATCAAGTACTGTGTTGTAACTTAACTTATGGTTTTGATATGCTAGTTTTTATCCGCTGCTATATTTACTCTGTTTTTTTTACTTATATGTTCTATCTTGTGATATCTGCATGCATGTTTACCTTGTTTAAATGCCCCTCCAAAGTCAGTGCCCTTGCAAGAGTGGCACTGGCGGAGGTGGGGTGTTACATTTGGTATCAGAGCATAAGGTTTACAAGATTGGAGCAAAAAGGGTTTTAAAGTTACTTTTAAAAGCTATTTTCAAAACCAATTAAGTATTTTCCAAAGAAAAGTCTAGTTTATTTTGAAAGGCTATCCCCCAAGAGCCATAAGCACTATCCTTCGTTTCCTCGTTCTAAATCTATCTTTTCCTTTTTTTTCAGCATGGCCGATCTCAATCTTCCTGAGGGAGTCACCATTCCCGGATGGTTCCGGAGGTACTTGGAAGCTAGGACCAACAATGCAGGTCCAGCAACCACTCCCACTATCACTAAGGTTCCACCCCCTCCTCCTCTTCCTCAGCAACCACAAGCCGATTTCGCCAAGGTTTGCAAGGACTTCAAGGCAATGGGTGGCAAAAAATTTATTGGGACGGAGACTTTTGTGGAAGCAAGAAATTGGTTGAAGGAGACCGAAGATCTCTTTGCCATCTTTGATATAGAGGACCGTAGAAAGGTTCTGTTGGCGGTTTGGCTACTAAAGGAGGAAGCTTCTTATTGGTGGGAGGTCACCAGTGCTACTAGGCCCGTAGAAACCTGGGCCGACTTTAGGGCAAGGTTTGAGCTTAAGTTTTTATTGTTTGCGGAGGCAAATTTGCAACTAGAGAAGTTCATAGCCTTGAAGCAAGGAGACATGACGGTAAGAGAATATGTGAATAAGTTCAACCAGCTTGCCCGATTCGGTTTGGACATGGTCAATACTCCCGAGAAGAAGGCTCTACGTTTTGCACGAGGGTTAAATGAGCCATTACAAGGTCTAGCCATGTCACACATACCCATGGGGGCCACTTTCGAGAGCCTAGTAGACATGGCATTGCTGCAGGGAGAGGATAAGAATGGGAAGAAAGAAGTCAAGCCCAATGAGACTCAGCCTAAGAAGGAAGACTCCAAGTGGGGAGGGAATCAGAGTAATCAGAACAACAAGAACAACAAGAACAACAAGGGCAACAAGAACAAGGCAAAGGACACAAGAAAGTGCCACTTTTGTGGGATTGTTGGGCACGTGGCCAAGGACTGTAGGAAGAAGAGAATGAAATTGGGTGGATGCTTTCATTGTGGAGAGACGGGACATTTTAGCAAGGATTGCCCTAAGAAGCAGGGGCATGGACAAACTCAGCGCGCAGGTTCATCTGGAGGGCAAGTGCATGTTCTCAACACCACTCCAGTTCAGGACCGAGGTACTATTTCTGTGGAAAGTCTTGTTTATATTTCTGGTTTTCCTGTTCGCACTTTGTTTGATTCTGGCGCATCGCATACCTTTATTTCTTCTGATGTTGTTGGAAGTTTTCACCTAAGTACTAGTCTTGTTGAGGATCCCGTTAGTGTTTCAAATCCGATTGGGGGTTCAGCCCATTTATCTATGATCTGTATGGATTTGAGGATTTCTATCTTGACCGTAGAATTCTCGTGTGATGCTTATGTTCTCGGGTTCACGGGATACGGGTTGATCTTGGGCATGGATTGGTTGTCCCGCTATGGAGCCATTCTCGATTGTGAGCATAGGGTGGTGAGACTCATGACTCACCTGGGTAATACCCTAGAGATTTCTTGCAACCCGCTAGATCCCGTCATGCTATGTTATCTTGAATCTCTTGACTCGTCCATCGATGATCTGCAATCTGTAAGGGTGGTTCGAGAATACCCTGATGTCTTTGAAGAAGTTAAGGGGTTACCCCCTAAGCGAGAGATAGATTTCCGCATTTATCTGGTTGATAATGCTAAGCCAGTCTCCTTACCAGTTAGGCACATGGCCCCGCGTGAAAGGAGAGAGCTCAGTAAGCAAATCAAGGAGCTACTTGAGAAGAATTTTATTAGGCGAAGCATTTCTGAATGGGGTTCTCCTGTAGTGTTCGCTACTAAGGCGGACGGCTCGCTTCGTCTATGTGTTGATTATCGAGAGTTGAACAAGCTGACCAAGAAGAATAGGCATCCATTACCGAGGATAGATGACCTCTTCGACCAGCTTGTTGGTGCTTCTGTTTTCTCTCAGCTTGATTTAGCCACCGGATTTCATCAGCTTAGAGTGGCCGAAAATAGCATTGATAAGACTGCATTTAGGACTCCAGACGGATTCTTTGAATGGCTTGTTATGCCATTCGGCTTGACTAATGCACCCGCATACTTCGTAGATTTGATGAGTAGGGTGTTCAGGGAGTTCCTTAACAAGTTTGTTGTTGTCTTCGTGGATGATATTCTGATCTTTTCAAAAGACGAGGAAGAACATGCTAGACACCTCAAGGAAGTGATGGATACGCTTAGAGGCCATCAGTTGAAAGCCAAGTTCTCCAAATGCCACTTTTGGAGAAAGGAAGTCCGATTTCTTGGGCATATAGTTTCTAAGCAGGGTATAACTGTGGATCCCGCGAAAGTGGTTGCAGTTCAAGACTGGAAGACTCCTAGGAATGCAACCGAAGTGCGAAGCTTTCTCGGTCTGGCAGGCTACTATAGGAAGTTCGTTAGAGACTTCGCTAAGATTTCGGCCCCTCTCACTAGATTGACGAAGAAGAACTTAGTCTTTGCATGGGACTTAGAGTGTGAGCTTGCTTTTCAAAGGCTCAAAAGGGCCCTTACCACAGCTCCAGTTTTGGCATTACCCGATGGCGGTAAAATGTTTACCGTGTATACCGATGCATGTGGCACGGGGTTAGGCGCTGTTCTGATGCAGGAGAGAAGAGTGATATGTTATGGGGGTAGGCAACTTAAAGTTCATGAGAAGAACTACCCCACTCATGACTTGGAGTTAGCGGCGATTGTCTTTGCACTCAAGTCCTGGCGCCACTATCTTTTAGGCGAAAGGTTTGAGTTGTATACTGATCACAAATCACTCAAGTATCTCTTCTCGTAGAAAGATCTGAATCTTAGGCAGCAAAGGTGGATGGAATTCTTGGCATCATATGACTTCGAGATAGCTTATACCCCTGGCAAGGGTAATGTTGTGGCTGATGCACTAAGCAGAAAGAGGTTGACCCTAAGTCCTCTATTCGTTGAGATGAAGAATTTAGAGTATGTGGCAACCTTTGATTTCTCTTTGGCAATTGAGTCGATGACCGGTTCATTAGCATCTCTGGAACTCAGACCTACCCTTCTTGATCAAGTTGGGGCTTCGCAGAAAGAAGACCCTCAGATAGTTGAGATTATGGATAAGCTGATTCGAGGAGAGACGTCTAGTCATCTCGCTCGATATTCTATTGATGACAAGGGTTGGCTGAGGAGAGATGGAAGGTTATGTGTTCCAGTGGTAGGAGATCTAGTAAGAAAAATTCTTGAGGAAGCGCATCGCTCTAAGTTGACTATACATCCAGGCGGAGATAAGATGTATAAAGATATGAAGCGTATTTTCTTTTGGCCTGGGATGAAGAAGGATGTAGCAGAGTTTGTTTCTAGATGTATCATTTGCCAGCAAGTTAAGGCCGAGTCGAAGAAGCCCGGTGGGCTATTGCATCCTCTAGACGTTCCACTTTGGAAGTGGGAGAGTATTTCCATGGATTTTATTGATGGGCTACCAAGGTCAAGGAAAGGGAATACGAGCATTTGGGTTATTGTGGACAGACTTACGAAGAGTGCTCATTTCATTCCGGTAAAGAGCAAGAGGACCGCATCTTGGCTAGCGTCTGTATATCTTCGTGAGATTGTGAGACTTCATGGAGTCCCTTCTAGTATAGTCAGTGACCGTGACCCAATCTTTACAAGTCAGTTCTGGAATAGCTTGCAAGAAGCCATGGGCACGAGGTTGAATCTAAGTACTGCTTATCACCCACAGACGGACGGCCAAACCGAAAGGGTGAATAGGGTACTCGAGGATCTGTTAAGGCTTTGTATTCTGGATTTTGGTGGTACTTGGGAAGACCATCTTCCTCTTGTTGATTTTGCATATAATAACAGTTATCAAGCAAGCATAGGGATGGCACCATTTGAAGCTTTATATGGGAGGTCGTGCAAGTCGCCTACATGTTGGTGGGAGACTACAGATAAGCTTATACTTGGGCCTGATATGATCAGAGATGCATCCGAGAAGATCGAGTTGATTCGAAGACGGATGAAAGCGGCCCAAGACCGACAGAAATCCTATGCTGATAAGCGAAGATCTGATTTGGAGTTTGATGTTGGAGATATGGTTTTCGTGAAGGTTTCTCCTTTGCGGAATGTGGTCCGATTTGGAGCCGTTGGGAAGTTAGCACCGAGATTTGTTGGACCCTTCCCTATTATAGAGAGGATCGGGCAGATGGCTTATAGAGTGAAATTGCCCGAGAAGCTTGCCGGAGTACACGATGTTTTTCATGTCTCGCATCTCCGGAAGTGTTTACATGAGTCAGCAGAGGTTGTTGAGCCAAGTGTTCTGGAAGATGTGGAAGTGGAGAAAGAAGCTACTTTGAGGAGAGCTCCGATTCGTATCTTGGGGACGGAGACCAAGAAGCTAAGGAATCGAGAGGTCAAGTTGGTGAAGGTTCAATGGGGTGAAGCCGAAGAAGACGCAACTTGGGAAACCGAGGAGAAGATGCGTGGGCTTTATCCATTCCTTTTTGAGGGTACACTCTCAATCTCTTTTCTTTGTTAGCATATCTTTCTCTTTGCTATCCATGTTTATCTAGTTATCGTGCTAACCTTGTCATGAGAACCTTAGGTAGAAACCCTTTGGATGAAACATGTATTTGAAACATGTTATGCTTGATGGTTGCAAGTGGTCGCAAGTGGTTGCAAGTGGATACTCGTGGATGCATGATACACATTAGGCACTAAGATCGGCTCACACACTCTCATATTGCATATGCATGAGTGTTTATGCTTATTCATGGATGAAAATTTTTGTGTTATCACATGGATGTTGCATATGGATGTATGTGATGTGCACACATATATATGTTATACATTATGTTAGGAATTGCATACATATGGATTCATTTCACTAACATAATCTGCATTAATGATATTTGCATTAGATAAGTACATATACACACACCTTTGCATATGATCATACAGCATTTAGAACCTTTTAAGGACAATGATTGCTCGTGGATGATGTTTTGAGTAGATGGATGATGGATGGTAGGATACGTTCTTCCTAACTTGGATATTTCGGGGACGAAATCCTTTAAGGAGGGGAGAATGTAACAACCCGTATTTTTGAATAACATGTTATAACATAAATGGAGGCAGAATTAAACTGTAAAGTCTGAATCAAGGGAAACGGGCTATGCCATTGCGTTCGTCTCGGAAAAATACGCGAAATAGAGTCCGAGTTTTCGAAAATCGGAGTGCGTATGACCAAGATATGGCCTCGCGAAGTTTCACGAAAAATTCCCAAATTAAAGTATACTTAATTAAGTGAAATGGGTTGCGCAGAGAAATATATATATATATATATATATATATATATATATATATATATATATATAATTGAAAAATAAATAAATAAATATGCAAAAATGTTCAAAACAGCGAATTGGGAGAGGGGAATAACCGAACCGGCTGATTTTTGAGGTCGACCCGAGCTCGCTGGGTCGACTAGGGGTTAATCCAGGGTGTTTGGCTGTCAACCCGTGGGCCGATTCGCTCAAATGCAGATTTTGCATTTGGATGGTTCTCATGGTTCATCTTTAATCTAAAGGCCCTAGATGGTTCCTACACTTGACTTCTTCCCCAAGACATGCTTTGATGGCTTGGATTGAATCTAGGTTTAATCCTATGGCCTAAAACACTTGCCTACTCTATAAATAAGACCCTAACCTACCCTAAATCATCAATATTCATTCATACAACTAAACTATGGCAAAATCAATCCTCTCATGGCCTCCACTCTCTTCATAAAATTCCTAAATCAAATTTCTAAGAGATTTCCATGCATACAAGTGTATTTAGGCTTGTATGATCCTCTTTAGCTTGCATTAAAGTCTTGTTTCTCTATTGGCATCATAAAGGAGGAGTCTTGATCAAGTTTGCTTGCATTTTGGGGTTTTAATTTGTTGCATAAGGGGTTTCTTACATTTGCTATACTCATTTGAGTCCACATAAGCATTGTAAGCCTATTTCTACTCTTGTATTTTAACTATGAAGTTAATATGTTATGTTGCAAGTTGAGTTTGGGGTTAATCATGATATGTGCTTTGATCTTATGATTTTATGCATAAGCTTACTCTATGCATGTTAGTAAAGTCATTACCTTGGCTTTATGCATAGAAAGATGTGATCTTTGGTTGGAAATGTTGCATGATGCAACTTTGAAACTCTCATAAACCTTGTATTAACATGCATATAATGTTATATGCATGTTACTAGTCCTTATCTCATGCAATCTATGGCCATGTTCCGCCTATTTGCCAAGTTTGATGTTACGCATGCATATGAACCTTATGCAAGTTGAAACCATGTTATGCATGCATATGAACACTATGCAAGTTAAAATGATGTTATGCATGCTTAGGAATATTTTGCAAGTTGATAACATGATATGCAAGTTTGTGATCACATCTTTGTCTCATATGCCACCATGTTTAACTTGTGGCTCCAACACCTTTATGTCATGATTTTGCAAAGTTCCCTCTTTCTATCCTTTATGCGCTATTGCGCTATGTAAGCGAGGGGATTGCGTTTGGGGTTGGGTAAACTTAAAAGACATAAAAACGTAAGCTTGGGAATTTACCTATTAAGTTAGGTCTACCCATTGGGAATTTACCTATTAAGTTAGGTCTACCCAATTGCTTGAAAATTTGTAAAGTGTTTTGGAAACATGATGGACATGACACTTAGAAAACATGAGGATGGCCAACTCGAGGTTGGGTTGAGCTTGTAGCATAAACCTACCCGGAACCGACCGGCTTAACTAGTGGCTACAAGCAATAGGACCCAATGTGAGTAGTTGGTCATGTTGCACGTGAAACCCGAGGTTAGACTAAGTTGTGGTGTAAACCTACCCGGACCCGCCCGGCCTAACTAGTAACCACAACAAGGTCTAATGTGAGAGGTTGGGTGCATTAAATTAATTAATGCCACATGGTAGGGTTAAGTCATGGACCGCTTGAATACTTAACCAATTAAACACGATGGGTTGATAGGGTTAAGTCATGAACCTTGGGTACACTTAACCAACTTGGTACTTGGATGAGTTGGGTTAACCACGTTTAACCCATTAAGGAAACCCTAGTTACGTGGTCCTTTGCACCAGTAACCCTCTTAGTTGTATCATGATACCCTAGGGACTAGGCTAGGGTGGGGCACGATTACTGGGATGACATGTAAGCGACCAAGACGACGGCTGTGTAGGTGCGCCGGTGTAGGTTCAGGCGGGCCATGGTCGTGCACATGGTCCGGAGTTGAAAAAGCAGGCACGGGCACCAGTAGGTTTAAACTGTGCGTGCTTGGTTTGTGTCAGTGGTTGACACCCTAGGACTTGATACACCCTAGGGTGGACCTAGCACAGTTTAGCTACACTTCGTAGTTGGGCCGTATGACACCGACACTTGACGAGTTAGGCTTTAGGAGAGCCGATCGACTAGACCGTGCTAGTTGGACCTTGGTTTAGGTCATTCATGATGTTGGGCCAAACTTGGGCCTGGGGATCACTTCTTGTTTACACTTGACATGACTTGTGATACTAGTACACTTGGTGCAAACCTCAACCTTGTATATGCGGTGCCACACTTGATCTATCTTGTTGACTTTTTCCATGCCAGTTATCATCCTATGACTCATCCTTGTTTACATATACAGTTAACTTTATTAGTTGTTGTACAATAGTAGGTAGGACTTACCAGTCTTTTGACTGACCCATTTTCTTTCGCCTCTTTTCTTTCGTTTCCCCCCCAGGTTTACAGGGCGGGAATACCAGTACTTAGCTTGGATCTTAGCTGCTTTTCCTGGATAGCTCATGTATGCTTTGGACTTGAGCTCGCTATGGTTTTCTACCTTGGGGATAGCTACTTTATGTTTTCCTTTCCAGTTTCCAGTTTTATGTTTCTAGACTTTGTTTATGGAAAATAATGATCAAGTACTGTGTTGTAACTTAACTTATGATTTTGATATGCTAGTTTTTATCCCCTGCTATATTTACTCTGTTTTTTTTTACTTATATGTTCTGTCTTGTGATATCTGCATGCATGTTTACCTTGTTTAAACGCCCCTCCAAAGTCAGTGCCCTTGCAAGAGTGGCACTGGCGGAGGTGGGGTGTTACATTACACCTCTCTCACTTAGGGGATGAGGAATAAGGTGCCTTCGGCTTTGTTCAGACCCAGAACAAACTTGTAAATGGACGTGTGTCTAACATTATATTTCGTAACATAATCGATTAGTTGTTATTGATGATATATCTGTGGTGGCGGAGAATTTATTCTCTCTTAGCTTAACACCCTTCTTTGAGGCGTATAAGCTCAAAGGTTATATATTATTAGAAACTGATCATATGTGTGAATTGACAATGTGGCATGCCAGGTTGCTGATAGATCGAAACTTCTTTTTGAAAAGTAGAGTTTTGTGGATGATGATCAAAGCATGGCCAATATTGCATAGCTTTATATTGAAACGTGACTTCGACAACCCTCATAACCATCGAATGGCCGAAAACAGGATGAACGACAGTAGAGTAAGGAGTAACGTTTCCTTCTAGCTAAAAGGTGATGCCATGGTATGGAGCCTAGACAATTTACTTATGTGGATGATGGATTGAGGTTCCTCAGATGATGGACAATCAACGACCAGGATGACAGTCATATATGACCGGGGAATATTATGTTTAGAAGTAACCGAGCTCACCGGGTACTGGTGGGCCGGCTCTATCGATCTAGTGACCATGCGCAAAGTCTTTTGACATATGCTAGGGTGTTCTGAACGGTTAAGGAAGATCCTTTGCCTTGGTCAATTATGGAAATCCAACATCCAATACGAGCTTTGCATTTCCAATTGTAAACTTATATGGCGACATAATAGGATGTGGTATTATTCCGTCTAAGATTGATACATTTTTTTCGAAAATGATTTCCATACCATGCACTAGTAATAATAAAAGAGAAATTTCATGTATCAAACATGTTTAGCTATTATAAGGTAAAACTCTACCCTCTGGTTTGCGCTTGCATTGTGTGATGGGACTCGAGTCTTATAATATCTTCATTTTTTAAAAAGCATTGGGAGTTTTTATGACTGGTAATCATGTGGAGGAAACCCGTTCCATGTTATAAGGTATGGTTCCATGATTTACCTAACTTTGAAATAAAGTAAATAACTGTTTTGTTCTCACACTAGTCCCATGACTGAGATGGAGTTTATTGTTTCCCACTTAAACTATGGGTATCCATATTTTCCACACTGGCAACTAGTAGTTTTGGTTTTACAAATATTTTTAAAAGTAGGATCCTGGATTATAAATAGAGTTATACTCTTTATTATTTGGGAGTCTTCCCCTGAATGTATTTATGTTTCCACTGTATTGTGATTTACTATCCCCTGATATTTTTCCACTGTGAATCAATTACCTATACTCTGCTATATTACTGTACTCTGATGTAAAATTTTTGTATAACAATGAAATGTTCTTTTGTATTTTGTTCTGATGTGTTGTATCTCATAATGGTTCAAAGATAATTTTCCTTTTGGATCGGACTTGTGTGGCTTATGGTCGATTCAAAGGCGGGTATTTTCGGGTTGTTACAACATGGTATCAGAGCTTTGGTTTATACAAAGCTTTGGGATACCACTCGTGAGTACAGAGTGAAGGAATTCATCAGAAATAGGATTAGTAGTATCCTATAAGAAGAACTCATTATAGATTGGGTTAGTAATGCCCTAGAATGAGTTTGAAGAGTATTATATATAAAATGAATTTAGTTAATAAAAAATTATATATTTTTATAAGAATTTGAGTATTTTATTTGATGTTGAGTTTGGACTATCCGGTATAAGAAGATTTTGAGTATAGGCCTTGCAAACTTATATCTGAGGTCTCAAATATACTGGATAAATATATAATCATACTCTACTCGCTTGAGGATGATTCTGGTGACTACTGCACCATCATCCGTGCTTATTTTCGAATTTCAAAAGTGGGATGCCTATATAATTCCAATTGACCGGTGTTAGGACCAAGGACTTAGTTAGAGTTTAATGTTTATAATTTGACTTTGAAAATAAACTTTTAAGTATATAAAAGATATATGTGTTGACAACATATAAATTTGGAAATTTAATCAACCAATTAATTGCTAGTTGTGATGTATGATAATCGGTTTAACTAATAAAAAAATTAGGATGATAAAATCAATAGGAGAATGGAAGGTAAATTCAACCAAGTCAAATTCAATGTTGAATTAAAATTGGAAATTAGTTGTGATTGGACGTGTATATATGTTGGACATGTTATTATGTGGAATCTTAGAAGAGGAGTAAAATTGCCTACCCGACACAAAGGTACATATTTACCATATTGATTGGGTTTTGATGATTTTATGAGCTAATTGGCAAGCCGTTTGGCTTTTCTTTTTGATTGATGAGGGCCCAGTGAGGCAAGTTGTAGAAGTACTGATTGACCAGTAAAAAGGAAGCCATGGAGAAATTTTTTGAAAATTTAAGGCAATAGCCAAATTTCTAGAAATTAGAAAGTTCTTAGAAACTGAAAAGTTAAAGAGCTAAGTAAGAAAGAAGGATGAATTGGTTAAGTAAATGACTTTCAGTTCCGTCTTCGATTTCGAGAACGAAATCTTTTTAAGTAAAGGAGAATGTAATGATCCATACTTTTAGTCAATTTAAAATATGGATTTAAAGATGTTTAATGGGATTTTTAAATAGATAAAACTGATTTAAATTTCAAATTTTCAGTAAATTCTGAATCTGGACTTGAAAATAATTTGGAAAATGAATTCAAAATTGGTTTTATATTTTATTGGGATTAAAACAAGGTTAATAAACTTTTAAAATCAATTTCAAAGGTAAAAATTGAAAATCAATAATTTAATATTATTTTGATAAGCCTAAAAATAGATATTTTGCAAACAATCTCGTAATCCGCTGAAATCATTTTCATCGGATTCGTAATAGTAAATAATTGTTAGGTTTAAAATTTCAAGTCAATGGGAGTTAGTAGGTAAGCATACGTAATATAATTGTGTATAGAGAAATCAGTCAGAATTCCATAGCTTTAAAATAGACATTTATCAAACGGTCTCTGAATTCAACGAAACCAATTTTAATGGATCTAGAACACTTAAAATGGTAAGGTTTCAAATTTAGTAATTTTCAGAGTTAGTATATGAGCGTACAAAATATAAACGCGTACGAGTCAACCAGAAAATTGAAGTGATAACGTATTAAAATGATAAGATGAGTGGTCAAACAGACTCCAAATTCGACGAGACATGTTTCACTGGATTCGCAACTATGAAATATGTTAGGATTAAAAAAATTTGTATCGATCAGACTTATCGTTTGATCATGCGAACGATAAATGCAAGAAAAGCTTAAATAAGCTTCACCTTTAACCAAACGAAGAAACACACATGTTTTTCTTTTGAGGTATCATGCCTTAGCTAGTCCAATTTGTGCTTTCTCCATCTTCTATCTACGTTTACAACTCAGCAATCCAAGCCCATTCCCTTTCTATAAAATCGAACTCCTTTCGTCTTTTGTAATTTCCATTTTCCTTCTTTTTACTTCCTTTCTCCTTCCCTTTAATAGCCTCCGCCATCTTCCTCCATGCATAGCCCGTCTCCACTGGTTCGACACCCTCCTCTTCCTTCCTTCTGACCTGCGCAGCTGTAATGACCCGCATTTTTAGAGATATATAATTAATTTATATAATTATATAATTGGTGATTTAGAGAAGTTAATGATCGTTCAATTAAATAATATTGAATATTTAATAAATAATCATAATATAATAATATATTATAATGTCGAAATAGTCGGAAATAGTGAAATTCACAATATCGTGTGAATTGAATAGCATACGAGATTTGGTGGAGTTTCGATTCGAAATATAATAACGAATATATTCAATCGACGACGGTTTGAACGTATAATTATAATATAATTATAATGGAGCTTGAAATGGCGCTGCAGTTCGTAAATTGGCGATTCGAACTTCAACTGAATGTACATGATTCGTTTTAAGCCGGATTTCTATGAAACAAGAAACGTGTGGAGCTGGTGGAGTATATCTTTCTAGTGGAAGAGAAAAATCGAGATTTCGTCGTGTAGATTTTGATGTATGTCCAAATCAAAATTCAGAAAAGTCGCTGTGGAGTTCCTTTATAATTTGCGACGCTTTATATACGTTATAAATGGATTTTCAGTATAAACTGAATATCGAGATAATCTGAAATCTGAAATATCAAGCTGTAAATTCTGATATGATATTCTGAAGCTGTGTGATATCATATGTGAAGATATGCGATAATATTTAATTATTAATATTTAAATTTATTTAAATATATTTATATATTTAAATGGGCTATTCAAAGCGTTAAAAATAGCCACTTTTGCAAACGAAGCCGGAATTCGACGAAACTAGTTTTGTTGGATCCGCAATGCCAAATTATTGCTAGATATCAAGTTTCGTGATTTTTAGAGTCACTGTGTGGCCGTAGGGATTTTTAAAGTGAGAAACAGTCAGTATTTTGATAGTTAAAAATACGCTGTGTGAGCATACGGAGTCGGAATTCGACGAAACCAGTTTCGTTGGGACCGAAATGTCGAGCTGTAGCTACATGTCCAGTTGGGTGATTTTTGGGTATTGTATGTGGTCGTAGGCATTTTTAAGAACCATGGACGAATATTAAATCAAGAGAATAAATAAAATAAATATCCTACTAATTTTTCTGGTCAAAACAAATGCCACGCTTCATCGATTCTCAGCCTGCAACCTTACCAACCAAACACAAACATATATATACCGTATAAACCCCAACACGCAGCACAGGAATTCAAAAGAAAATCACAAAGAAATAAAATACAAATCTATAAATCGTAACTCGAACATTGTTGGAATCAGTGAGGGATTCTCTTCATTTTGGTATACAGTATGGTAGGTTTGACGTCCCTTTCATGTTCGCTGAAACTTCCAGCGCCAATTAGGATTGCCAATCGATTTGTGTAGGAGCATTGATTCAAGCTTTCGTGGGTTGTTTTGGGATCGGGAGGTAAATACGCACCTTGGGTGCTAATCTGGTGGAGTTTGGTTCAGAAGGGTGTCGCACCCTGTAGCGAGCATCAACATGTCTTCTGATAGAGGACGACGAGTGTGGTGTTGAGGAGTTGAGGGAGATGAGATTGGGAAGAAGAGTTGAACGGTGGGTTTAATTGGTGAAAACGTGGAGTATGGAGGAGAACGAGAGGAGTAAAGGGGTTATGAATGGACATTTTTCTTACTGGAGAGGGAGCGGCCACATTTGGGAAGGAAGAAGAGAGAGGCGGGCTTTTATTCTTTGGTTGGGCCGAAGTTCAAGAGGGGTGGGGCCCGTTTAATTAAAAGTTGAGTTTAATTTAAATTCAAATAAGTATATAAAATTGTAATTGTGATATCTCATCCATATGAAATCAGAATCACGAACCGTAAGTTGCGTTGGGATCGTATGGACGGGAGCAACACAATGAGACTGACCGGGAGTGAATCCGAGCTCGTTACAATTTATGGAGAAATAAATTGTCTGTCGCAGTCAAATAAACGCAAACCGTTATTTACGGTTAACGCGTCAATGTGAGTAAATCTCACTAACTCTGAACAGTTTATATTTTCATGTTATATTTTTAGAACTGTTAAATATGGACTGATTGAATGTGTGTTGACTGTTTGATTGAACTGCTAGTCAGTTAGTTAAATTTCTATATTGATTCTGTTTAACAGAATATATCATATGGAACTGAAAGTGATGTTATCTATACTGTCTAACATCTGTGATGCAGGGAAACAGGTCGGAGGAATCCAACTGGATTCCTCAACAGTTATTTTATTGTTTTTCATATATTTTGATATATGATGTGAATTATAACCTGTTGTTGATTGTGTGTGTATGGACGATATTGAACATCGTGATTTGATATGATTGAATACCATGACACACCGGAATGTAGATAAAGGAGATTTTTCAAAGTGATATTGTGTTAGCCTGCTTTGTGACCAGGCTACCCAAAGCCAGGGACTTGGGTACGAGCTTACATTGATTGGCGATCACTTGAGTGGAGTGATAGAAGGTTGCAAAACTTGAATTATTCATGTAAATGTCACCGGATCGGATCCCCCATTCGGATTGGATCGGATCCCTCCTTTCGGATCGGATCGGATCCCCCTTTCCGGATCGGATCGGAGTACCCTCTACCCGAACCTCCTAAAGTATTCTGCATAGAAGTGCATGCAGGCAATCTGCTCGAACAACCGGTTCGGTTCGGATCCGATCCGAACCGACTGGACCTGTTTCTGCACATGGAGTTTGACCTCTTCTCTTGGCATAACCGACTCCTACAATTGCGGATCGGACTCCACTTGGCAAAGCACGACCTGGTAACCACTTTTCCACGTTCTCCACTACTTCTGAGATCTCCTCCGGTCATGCCACGTGGCCCATCCGAACCGGAACCGCCCAGATCTTCTCTACAGCTATAAATACACCACAACATGGCCATTTGAAGGGACTTTTGGCATTTCATTCATTCATGGTAGCCATGGCCGAATTCCCCCACCAATAACCACCTTCTTCTTCAATGAAAATCAATGAATTCAGAGAGAATTATTCATTGTATTTGAGCGATTGAGTGATTAAATTCCTTGTAATTGTAATCAATGAATGAAATGAGAAACTATGAAGTGGATGTAGACTTCTTAACGCCGAACCACTATAAATTCCGTGTGTTGATTGATTTTTCTTGCTTTTTGTTCACGATTCCTCATTATTCTCTACAAAACATTATCAATTGGGTGTTAGGACTATTTTTTGGTTTAACATTTTGGTGCTTTCACTGAGAAATGAAGATTCTCAGCGCTTAAGGATTCTCCAATCTACTTATTGGATTGCCAAGTCCGATGAGGAAATCCTATGAATTCTATTTACTTTGCAATTGTGGAGAATAACAGAAATGAAGTCGCCACCATGCCATGTAGAAGCAATCGTTGAAGATCGAAAACAGAGTCCATCGAAGCTTTTGGATCAGATGCAAACGAAGAGACCAGATCAGATGCAGTTGAAGCCCTTGGATCGGATGTAGATGAGGCGCAGTCCAATCTCCTACGGGGGGTCGGATCGGGTCTTACCCAACCTGAAAAAGAACGTCTGATCCGAACCAGAGGGGGAGATCCGAACCGGCTGCCTGCTGATGACATACCCGATCCGATTTGATAACATACCCGAACCAACCCGAAGGCATATCCCCGATCCGAGCTGCATGGGAAGGCCCGAACCGACCCAATGATGCATCTCCGAACCGAACCGAAGAGGGTGCCACGACCCGAACCGCAGGAAAGTGAAGATGCAGGGTAGGGAAGACCGATCCGAACAGGAGGATGAGATCTGAACCGGCTCTTTCATATATACCGAACCGACTAGCTAATGACGTCTCCGATCCGGCTCGGAGGAACTAGACCGATCCGACCCGACCTGAAGACAATCTCCGAACCGCAAATTTGAAGGCATGATCCGATCCGAACCGAAACAGCTATTTTTGGAAAAAATACATTTTTAAGATCATTTCAGAAAAGGCTCCATCTTCCAAAATCGAAAAAAACCGGTTAGGTCGATCGCCGCCGGGACTGCGGGGCCCCGGACTCCCGCCGGCGCTGCGCCCGGACCCGCTGACGGCCTCGCCTTCGGCTCGGAGCACGGCTCGCCTTCGGCTCGACGTATATTTTGACCAACAGTAGTCATCAAAGTTTGTTAATGAAGATAAGGTGGATAGTCGAAGAATATGACAACCAAATGGCAACGACTAGGATTCCTCCAGAAGCCATAGCCTCTATTTGCCGATGCCATTCAATGGGAGGAGTTGTCTGTCAGATTCAGCTTGCTATCAATGACAGTATACGAGATAATGATTGTCTAATAGTAGCCTCATCTTCTGGAACTCCGATAGTGTAGATTTCAGCAATGCAACTGATGTTGTTCCCTAATGAGTAGTGACCATCCCATTTATATGACTTAAACATGTCCAATCGGCGGAGCATCGAATGACATTTATATAGAACAGTTCGAACACTACTTCAAAGATGATTCATATGATCTTAGCGACCATGATTGTCAATAGTGGGATACCAGAAAGCAGCTAAGGATCCCAACATCCCAAAGCTACACTTCAATTGTATGATGTGATGAATAAAATGTCATGCGTCTCACCTCCCGAAGAACTTAGCTAACCTTTGCAATGGCTATTTGCTGTCAATCGCATTGAGGAAGACTGATTTCCATCGAATAAGGGTCAGGTCAACATACTTTGGTGCCCAGCGATAGGTAACAGCTGAACCCCTGCAGGCCATGATTGGACATATGAATCTTTGCTCGGATGATAGCAACTTGACTGCTCACCAGTCACCATTTGACCTTTGTCAAGAGATGAGAGTTTGAGATCAAAACAAATATGAATCGACCGTTAGCTCTCGACTTCATACATAAATTGTGATAGAAAACATGAACATTACTTCAAGCCTTGGAAGCCATGCTATTGTAGTCAAGTTTATCTGACTAAGGTCTAAACTGACCAGCTCTAGTGGCGATTAGAGCTTACATTACACCCTGGTATCTATTGCTCAAATTCCTAATGAAAGATGGAATGGGAATGGTCCATGGCGACCATGTTACTGGAAGAGCCTGCTATTTAGCTAATTAGGAGATGCTATTCGATGGAGGTGGCAAGTTAAAGGTTTAGAGCACTTAAGCCTGGATGCTGATTGATTATCTGTGCATTAGATCTTATTCCCAACGTGGGACTAACGGCATATCTGCTGATGGATGAGATATGACAATCCCCCTAGCAGCCATGACTCCCTTATACTCAATCCATGCCCTTAGCATGGGGGCAAGAAGTCGATTCAAATAAGATGCGACCTCGTCATTCGCTTATAGTATTTACCTAATTGCCTTTGTCACTCCAAGTCCTCTTTCAAGGTCTATTCATTCTTGGGACAGCCACCCCACAACGGTTTGAAAAGACGTTCATCGCCAGCTAAAGATTTTGACAGCCATCCCCTGACAGAGATGTAGTGAGGAAAAATGGACCTGCAAAGAGCGTGCAATGCCATCTTCGCACAGAATGATATTCATTCCTTTAACAGGATTACTTTTTAACCATGACTCTTATATTTCCATGCTTTATGAGTTATTGATGTAACTAACTCAGATGAATTTATATGTGGATGATGTAGGTACCCCGAATCTAGTACCGATCAAACTTTGAGTGCCTACAGGAAGAATTATGGAGCATTGCCATAACGAGCCCGATTGAACTGCTCGTTCACAGAGCCTCATCCTTCGACTGAGAGAAGTTGTATACCTTAAGATGGACCCGAGGTGACCATCCACTCCTTGGCTCACGCGTGGCAGATCTCAAGATAATTGTGCATCGATCATTGCATTTCAGAGTTGAGATCCGACTCCAGATGGACGCGGTTCGACCGTCCATACAATCAGATCCTGTAGTCGATGCCATCGAATTACATAAATCCAAATAAAGGAGGCAGCACCACCTATCAACATACTTATTTTCCAATCATGCATTTTTCCTTTACATACTTCTTGAGTTATTGACATGATTAACTCATGCAAATTCGTATATGAATGTTGCAGGTACCCGAGGTTTGGTACCGACAACTCCTGTCATAGTTTGATCGGAGGAATGTAAAGCTTTGGCGAACGTGATTCGACCCTTCACCCGCTTACTATTGGCCTAACGACAACATTCTAAAGCAAAAGAAGTTCGACCATTCATTCACCGACTCTTTGCCCTTGACGTGGGGGCAAGAGAGTAAATGCACACGAGTTCGGCCTGTGTTATCCATATGTGGACATACCAATGAGGCCTCCTCATCATCTATCCATTGATTCGCCACGCAAGACATACAAATGTATTCGAGTGTGACATAATCACTCGGTAGATTGACGACTCTATCCCTTGATCTGATGGGAAGAGTGCAACAGTGACGGGTACAATACCATGAACGAGATGACTTTTACCTTCGAAGTGGGGGCAAAAGAGATATGTTAAGACGAGGATGAGTATGACTCGACCGCTCTCTAACGACGTATCTAACTCTTTCTCATGCTTCAGAAGGGAGGAGTATAAACTCAATAGGGGTGAGAACCGATCATCCCCGATGGCGACCTTTGCCCTTGACATGGGAGCAAAGGGACGATGCCAAGGCAAATGTGACCCGACTGTTTGCCCGACTAACTCTAATCCTCAGAGCTTGGATATGAGTATAAACTTAGGACGAGTGTGACAGGCGCGCCAAGATTTAAGACCACTCGATCCACAACTCTAACCCAACTGACTTTGGGAGAGTATAAAGGACGAACCGCGACGTCCATAACTCTAACTCTCACGACTTGAGAGAGAGTATAAATCTGTTGGGTTAGTGTGAATGGTGCACCATGACTTAAGACCACTAAACCCATAACTCTAACTCTCACGACTTGGGAGAGAGTATAAAGGACAATGCTGCGACGTGCATGCAATCTTCATTGCCCTCCGACTGAGGACAGGATTATAAAGGACTTACGGATCGGACATCCGAATGACTTAATACGGTTCCCATCAACGCTGGGGGCACGGACATAAATTTCTGAATTAACTTCAAACACACTTCGGACGCGACCCGTGTTTCAAAGTTAATTGGAGGCTACAGACACTATACCTCCAAACTACGACACCTGACACTTTGACATTTAATAATTCTATGCTAGATAGATTAGAACTCAACATGTTTTCATTTCGAGCTACAATTGCTTGTGACTTAAAGATTGACTTAGTAGCTTGCAAGACTAAGCTGACTATTCTTTTTCGAATTGCAAGATTATGTACAGATACAAAGCAAAGACACAAGGGATACTCGCGTACAACAACAAAGAGGTCGTGTTTGAAGGAATGACGTCGACTTCTAATGCTAAGCTTCCCACACGACTCAATGCAATCACCAAAAGGAGGCCTTGAGAGTGAACTGTTTAATAACGTGTCACACGACTTAAGGCAACGACCGAAAGGAGGCCCTAAAAGTGATATATCAAATCAATATACACACCCAGCTATGACTAGCCATAGCCCAAGTGCAACGACGAGTGCCACTTCGCAAATGTATTGAATAGAAAACGCGATAACTCGAGCACTTGGATAACTCAACCACATAAGCTTTGAAAACAATGTCTCCCTTCCGTGCATCCACGTCTAAATTTAAAAGGGATGTGATACAACTACCAACCTTTCTCCATTACCCCCGGACTGGGGCCGCACTGCTGAAAATATTCATAAATGTTATATGTCTGTGACTAACTTATATCTCGATCTTGACAGGCTGCTTGAGGACCACGAAATGGATGCAGAGTGAACGTCCATTTGCTAGTCCGGACCGACTTCCCGGTTGAAAGACCCCATGTAAAGGGAGATGTCATTGCTTTGATTCCTAACTTGCAAGGAGGCGAATTGCCTGACACTCAGACTCAAAAGCAAAGAAGAAGGAAGATAGAAATTTCTTCCGTGCTGAGGATATTGGCACAGAAGGCGCTATGATCGAAGGAAGGAAGCAGATTTCTTCTTGTGGTGATCCCTCAGCATGTCAAGCTAGATATGAAATGGATGGTACCCTTACTGATTTGTGAACTCAAATGGATCAGCGAGATGAACTTCTCCGGAAACAACAGAAAATGGTGGATAACTTTTTTACTTGGATAGATGGAAGGCCGAGTAACTACGGCTTACTCGCTGGAGCGAGCACCATGGAAATTCAAGCGATAACGAACTTGGCTCAAACACTCCCTGCTCCATGGTCCAGATCATATGGGACCCTAGGACAAGTTGGCATAGTCGCCTTTAATAAAACAAGATGCAACCAACCTCCTCCCAGGCATTTGTAGCATGCAACTTCCGACTATAACATTTTGGATGAAAACGAGGGATATGCAAGAGCCACCGAAAAATTAAACGAAGCCCAACCAACCTTTGCTCCAATTCGGAGGAATTTTTAAAATCCAGCTCAACCTCAACATGAAGCTCCCCATGTAGGGGGAAGACGAGAGCATTCGAGAAAGCTATAGTCTAACTTCATTGCCATCCTACTCCGAACCTCAAAGCTTGGATGGGAGACCAAGGACTAACATGAGCTGGACACGAATAAATCATTTTCTATCAAACTCTAACTCACAGCTCGATGAGGGAGTATGAATTCAGAGAATACGTGGATTTAATGACCACCGTTTAGTAAAATCCCCATGGATGGGGAGTACAAGATAAGAGCTTCGAACATTATCATCTGACTATCTGCCAGCTTTAGGCACATTTACGATTATCTGAGCTTCACAATAACCCAGACTATAAGCAGAGGAATGGCTCCTCAAGAGCAACCTGCATACATCCAAGTAGCGGATCACCATCCAGAATTAAAAAACAGAAGCCTGATTGACTGCTATTACATATGCACAACCAAGAAGCCAGAAACCGGCTTCCACCCAATTTAAGACTTCATAGCGACAACTTCTCAAACATGAGGGCCAAATTGGCAACATTAATTGATGCTTCAACAGAGATCAGGCGAGACCCTGCATGCATTCCTTGAAAGATTCAACGCCGCAGTGGCATCGGTAAATCGACCTGGACCATATATAGCGTTGATTGCTGTAGTATCCGGTATTCTGGATATCTCAAACTTCAAAATCTCTTTGCATCGAGACCCACCAAGAGGACTTGGCGGATTCACCTCTGAAACAAACCTCGGTACTCTCTACCATGAGATTCTCCTAGAAACGTTGGAAAATCCTATCCTGAGACAGACAGATTCGTGCAATAAGAGTGTGCTAATGTTGAAATGGATGATCTCAATGTCTTCACGACAGAATGGAGCACCATCTGACTCTTGAAATAATAAAGGAAAAAGAAAAGCCCCAGGAAAGACTAACAGGAATTTACAATTCTGGAAATGACCAATGTCATTAATCGGGCCCGCGGTCTTGATTGTCAAGCTTAATGGAACCAAGCATGGGAGATAGACTCAACAAGACTATGGTAGCTATTTCGGATTATGCCAAAGCGTGAACGAAGGAGCTCGAATAACTCACTAACGACATTCGCTCACTTGCAAGATTGACGAGCTTACTCAACTCTGCAGCTGATGCGAGGAGAGTATCTAAGTTTGCTGATATACTCAATGCGGCGATCACTGCTATCTGGCTAAACAGATGGGTTGACCCCAACGCGAATGTGATTCGACCATTCGCATATACAACTCCAACCCTTGATGACTTGGGAATGTGCACATAACGACACAGGGTGACTAAGATTGTTGAACCTACATATCTAACCCGATGCGGCAGAAAAAAGCATAAAGGCTAAAAGATTGGATGTCCGATTGACCTATCATAACCCCCAACAATGCTGGGGGCATAAGCACTGACTTCGCTCGTCCTCCACTAATGCTAGGAACATCAACTTCAACCGGCAGATTGACTTTAAACATGACCCTAACTCAATGCATGATTCAGAACATATACATTATATCTTTAGAATATGACTTGATTCATCCCGACCATCCAAGTGAGCGAAATTACGGATCAAGCAAGAATTCAAAGACTTGATCTGCAACAGCATCAAATGGAGAGTATGATGAACTCCTCTGCTGCCTTACAATGGTGATAATCCTACCAGCTATTGGCTTGCATGTTTTCAACAACATCTCGTACTGACTCGTATGTGATCACGGGACTATAAAACAATCTGAAGTGATCATGGCTTTCGGATGCACTATTATTACGATTAGATGCAATCATGGAGTCCTAGATTAATATCCTAATATCGAGATAGTCCAAATCCAAGCAAAAATGACAAATTCATATGCCGACTCTGATGTACTCTATCCGAACGGGCCAGATGCTAGCTCAAGATACGAAGATTCTGACACCATACTATGACTTGGACGGCTATTGTATACATTGACTTATACATTAAAGAAATCTTAGCTTAGTAATGCACTTGACTTGTTTATGAAATTTGGCCCGATAAGCATCAACGGAAGCAATGCGGCATATGACAAGCCATTTATACAGAAAAAGATTCATCTCGACTTATTCAAAGCACATCTCATCTGCGATAAGATGTACTTTGGGGGGCAAAATGTTAGCCTGCTTTGTGACCAGGCTACCCAAAGCCAGGGACTTGGGTACGAGCTTACATTGATTGGCGATCACTTGAGTGGAGTGATAGAAGGCTGCAAAACTTGAATTATTCATGTAAATGTCACCGGATCGGATCCCCCATTCGGATTGGATCGGATCCCTCCTTTCGGATCGGATCGGATCCCCCTTTCCGGATCGGATCGGAGTACCCTCTACCCGAACCTCCTAAAGTATTCTGCATAGAAGTGCATGCAGGCAATCTGCTCGAACAACCGGTTCGGTTCGGATCCGATCCGAACCGACTGGACCTGTTTCTGCACATGGAGTTTGACCTCTTCTCTTGGCATAACCGACTCCTACAATTGCGGATCGGACTCCACTTGGCAAAGCACGACCTGGTAACCACTTTTCCACGTTCTCCACTACTTCTGATATCTCCTCCGGTCACGCCACGTGGCCCATCCGAACCGGAACCGCCCAGATCTTCTCTACAGCTATAAATACACCACAACATGGCCATTTGAAGGGACTTTTGGCATTTCATTCATTCATGGTAGCCATGGCCGAATTCCCCCACCAATAACCACCTTCTTCTTCAATGAAAATCAATGAATTCGGAGAGAATTATTCATTGTATTTGAGCGATTGAGTGATTAAATTCCTTGTAATTGTCATCAATGAATGAAATGAGAAACTATGAAGTGGATGTAGGCTTCTTAACGCCGAACCACTATAAATTCCGTGTGTTGATTGATTTTTCTTGCTTTTTGTTCACGATTCCTCATTATTCTCTACAAAACATTATCAATTGGGTGTTAGGACCATCTTTTGGTCTAACATATTGAAAAATAGAATATTTATAAAGTGGAATATTTATAAATAAGGAATATTTATAAATTGGGATATTTATAAATAGGAGATAATTTAAAAAAGGAAATAATTTCAAACCATTTTCTTTTTGAATGGAAAGGCCTGTGTGGCGGGTTTGGGGATTTTCCCGATGCTCCCGATACAAAGGAGGTTATGGCGAATTTTTCAGGGAATTTAAGGAGTTAGAATATTTCAAGAATAAATTTGAAAAGGGATTATTTGTAAACCATTTACAAATAGAATTGAAAAGGAAACGTTATAAAAAGGAAATCATTTTTAAAGTGTAGAACCGTTATTTAAAAGTAAATCTTTTCAAATGAATAAAACGTTGTTAAAAAGGAGAAATCGAATATGGTATTCGAAAGTTAGTTAATCGAATAGGTTACTCGAAAGGGGTTAGTCAAATCGAGTTAGTCAAATAGAGTTAAACAATAGAGTTAAACAATAGAGTTAAACAGATAGAGTTAAACAATAGAGTTAAACAATAGAGTTAAACAGTTAGAGTTAAACAGTTAGAGTTAAACAGTTAGGGTTAAACAGTTAGAGTTAAACAGTTAGAGTTAAACAGTTAGAGTTAAACAGTTAGAGTTAAAACAAACATAGTTATTAATGATGAGTTGCCATTTAGCACGACTGCTAGCGTAATTCGCAGGGCTGTAAATAGCCTATGGCGTTCGGATGTTTCCTGAGGGAATCAGGCGTAACCATTGTGATCGCTGCGATCTAGAGTTGAGCGAATGGAGTTAAAGAATATAGAGTTAAGAAAAATTAGAATCTGACTAGAGATTAATAAGTTGAATGGTTTCCTGGGTATCGATCTGATGTTGGTTTCGGCCTTCGGGGTTTATACTTAGGAAGTTGTTCTCTTGTTAGTTTATAGTTGGAGTCTGATAGTTGTGGAAGGATAGTGATACGTAAATAAACAATGGAAATGTTTTCCAACGTTGATAACAAATATTTTCTAAATATAGAAAATAAGGAAATATGTATGGATATACATGATGATTGATCGATTGACATTCCATTTGGAATTTAGATCGTTGTTTGTACACGGACATGTTTTCATTTGATAGTTAAATCACAGACTATCGAAGTTTTGACCATTTTAACGTTGTTAATATGGAGAGACCGGTTGGATTATTATCCATAGAACCACTCTGTATTGGCATAAGCATTGCGAATCATATATGCCAAAGATAATTGAAGACGGAGTAAAATGCAAGGGCTATCCTGTTTACAGAATAGTGCCTTCGGTTTGTCCAGTCCCAGGACAACTTGTATGGACGAAGGTTTGACAGAGTATATCCAATAGATCGTGTAAGTTGATCTGTTCAAACGTATTCACGTTTGGTGGCGGAGGAATTCGTTTCTCTTAGCTGTATACCCGTGTTATTTTTGGATAAGTCAATTTGTGATTTGGCGGGTATGACGATGTGACATTTCTAAGTGAATGAAGATGTGGTATGTGAAAATATAAGCGTAGCTTCTAGCCTCACATCCGGTAAATGACAGAAATCGGGCAGGCAGCATGGCTAAGTCGGTCGCACCGAAGTAGGGTGTATAATCACCTATCTAGTGAATATTCATTTGCTTCTTTTAATCTATCAATGCTGTCCCATATATATATACGGGAACGGTTGCTGATCCCAACCGTTGGTGATGTACATTCGATACACTCAAGCGAAATGAGTGGTCGGTCATGTGTGGCTGAGTTGCAAGATGTTCTTGTTGAACTCCAGTGTATCGTTCCTAGAGTACACTGATCGGAAGGTGATTCCATACCTTGTCATAGTTGAAAATCCATTACCCAATACGTGCTTGCGGTTTTGATTGTATACTATATATGTAGAACGTGAGATGAAAGCGTTTCTGCTAGTTGATATCTATTTGTACATAGACATTATATTAATATCAAAAGGTTTTTGATATAAAGATATTTTGGATTCTCATAAGGGAAAACCCGTTCCGTTATGCGGCGTGGTCTTATGAGATATCGTTTACTTGTTCATATACCTGTTTTAAACTGTTTTACTCACACCAGTCCCATGACTGACCCGGAGTTTGTTTGTTGTTTTCCCTAAACTCTTAGGTGCCTAAATTTGTACGGGCAGTCAAGTAGTCGGGTTTTACAGATATACTGGAAGAGCTTGGAGCAGGAGGCTTCAAGATCATATAGCTATAGTTATTTCTGCTGTGTTGTAAGTGTTGTACTCTGATAAGTGCTATTGTATACATAACTGTTATATTTCAAAGTTATGTTATCTATTATATGTTATTCGTTCCGCTGTGAGGTTCGTGTTACTCTGATGTTATGTTGTTCTTCTTCTTCTATTATAAGTTTCTATCTTATCTATTCTCACCTTCTAATTTCTTTCATTAACTATTCGGTTATTTTCGATCCTTGGATGTTCGATATGTGTTGTATATCGGATAACCAAGATCGCATTTTTCCGGGTCGTTACAGTTGGTATCAGAGCTTAAGTTTAGAATTACTTGGCTCTGTGGCGTGACTCGGTAGAGATAGGGTTAGTAATACCCTAGATTGAATTGAGTGTATATATACGAGTGCGTATTTGTATTTGATATAAAAATGGTTTTATATTGTGGAGATTCATTGGCTGAGTTGTTTATGAGTTCTGGTCGATCAGTTTGATCCACTGTATCGGTAGGAGTAAATAAATACTTGAATACGATGGACCGACACAGTATGGATATGTAATATATTATCATATATAGGATATATTTGTTACTATTATAATCGAGTAAGATTATAAATTAAATGGTTAAGTATATAACCAATCAGAATCATATAAGTGAAGTATATGAAATAAGATGAATTAAATTTGAATTTAAATCAGATTTGGAATTAAAATAAGGAAATTTTAAATTCCTGGGAGATTTTGAGATGTTTTCAAAAATGGATGTATTTAGTAAGGGTTTTGAAATGATATAGTATTGAAATCACTTGGGTCGCTGGAAAATAATTCCGATGATGACTGCGCAGTATCATCGGTGTGATTTTCGAGTTCTAAGTGGTGGATTACTACCAGAGATTTTGATTAGAATTGTTTTGAGAAAACAAGTTGTTTAGAAAATTCAAAGGTATTGAATTGGTAGTATGATTTCAAATTGATTTGAAATTTACACAGGAATTTAAGTTCTAGAAATTAAAATTTAACTAATGAAGTTAAATAAAATGAGATGGTAAAAATAAGTTTAAATTTAACTTGAACATAGTTAAATAAAATTGAATTGGATTAGAGAATAATCTGTTATGGAATTGGGTTGATGAGTTAAGAATTTGAAATTTGATATTGGGGTTCGAATAAAATTCGGTTTGGATTTGAGGATATGAACTGATTGGAATTTGGTTGAGATAACACTGGTATATGCTGAGTTGATAGCATATGGAAGATAGCAGGGATACAGCGATATGCCCGACAAAAAGGTACAAGTTTATATTCTATATGAGTTTGGAATTTATGAGCCGATTTGGCAAGCCGTTTGGCGTTTTGATTTTCTTTAGGGTTGGAGATGGCCTAGAGAGGCGAGTTGGAGTTTGAGCTATTGACCAGTACAAAAGGAGACGCTGGCGAAATTTTTCGAAAGTTTAAAGTGTTAGAAAATTTTCAGAATTTTTGAAAATTTTAGTTAGTCGGAATGAATAAATATTTTTGTCGATATTAATTGGTTCAGTTAAAATCAGAAATAAGGGGTAAACAAATCTTAGGAATTCCAATAGATAGGGTCGTCATCTAACTTAGCAATTTCGAGGACGAAATTATTTTAAGTGGGGAAGAATGTAATGACCCGCATTTTTAGAGATATATAATTAATTTATATAATTATATAATTGGTGATTTAGAGAAGTTAATGATCGTTCAATTAAATAATATTGAATATTTAATAAATAATCATAATATAATAATATATTATAATGTCGAAATAGTCGGAAATAGTGAAATTCACAATATCGTGTGAATTGAATAGCATACGAGATTTGGTGGAGTTTCGATTCGAAATATAATAACGAATATATTCAATCGACGACGGTTTGAACGTATAATTATAATATAATTATAATAGAGCTTGAAATGGCGCTGCAGTTCGTAAATTGGCGATTCGAACTTCAACTGAATGTACATGATTCGTTTTAAGCCGGATTTCTATGAAACAAGAAACGTGTGGAGCTGGTGGAGTATATCTTTCTAGTGGAAGAGAAAAATCGAGATTTCGTCGTGTAGATTTTGATGTATGTCCAAATCAAATTTCAGAAAAGTCGCTGTGGAGTTCCTTTATAATTTGTGATGCTTTATATACGTTATAAATGGATTTTCAGTATAAACTGAATATCGAGATAATCTGAAATCTGAAATATCAAGCTATAAATTCTGATATGATATTCTGAAGCTGTATGATATCATATGTGAAGATATGCGATAATATTTAATTATTAATATTTAAATTTATTTAAATATATTTATATATTTAAATGGGCTATTCAAAGCGTTAAAAATAGCCACTTTTGCAAACGAAGCCGGAATTCGACGAAACTAGTTTTGTTGGATCCGCAATGCCAAATTATTGCTAGATATCAAGTTTCGTGATTTTTAGAGTCACTGTGTGGCCGTAGGGGTTTTTAAAGTGAGAAACAGTCAGTATTTTGACAGTTAAAAATACGCTGTGTGAGCATACGGAGTCGGAATTCGACGAAGCCAGTTTCGTTGGGACCGAAATGTCGAGCTGTAGCTACATGTCCAGTTGGGTGATTTTTGGGTATTGTATGTGGTCGCAGGGATTTTAAGAACCATGGACGAATATTAAATCAAGAGAATAAATAAAATAAATATCCTACTAATTTTTCTGGTCAAAACAAATGCCACGCTTCATCGATTCTCAGCCTGCAACCTTACCAACCAAACACAAACATATATATACCGTATAAACCCCAACACGCAGCACAGGAATTCAAAAGAAAATCACAAAGAAATAAAATACAAATCTATAAATCGTAACTCGAACATTGTTGGAATCAGTGAGGGATTCTCTTCATTTTGGTATACAGTATGGTAGGTTCGACGTCCCTTTCCTGTTCGCTGAAACTTCCAGCGCCAATTAGGGTTGCCAATCGATTTGTGTAGGAGCATTGATTCAAGCTTTCGTGGGTTGTTTTGGGATCGGGAGGTAAATCCGCACCTTGGGTGCTAATCTGGTGGAGTTCGGTTCAGAAGGGTGTCGCACCCTGTAGCGAGCATCAGCATGTCTTCTGATAGAGGATGACGAGTGTGGTGTTGAGGAGTTGAGGGAGATGAGATTGGGAAGAAGAGTTGAACGGTGGGTTTAATTGGTGAAAACGTGGAGTATGGAGGAGAACGAGAGGAGCAAAGGGGTTATGAATGGCCATTTTTCTTACTGGAGAGGGAGCGGCCACATTTGGGAAGGAAGAAGAGAGAGGCGGGCTTTTATTCTTTGGTTGGGCCGAAGTTCAAGAGGGGTGAGGCCCGTTTAATTAAAAGTTGAGTTTAATTTAAATTCAAATAAGTATATAAAATTGTAATTGTGATATCTCATCCATATGAAATCAGAATCACGAACCGTAAGTTGCGTTGGGATCGTATGGACGGGAGCAACGCAATGAGACTGAATGGGAGTGAATCCGAGCTCGTTACAATTTATGGAGAAATAAATTGTCCGTCGCAGTCAAATAAACGCAAACCGTTATTTACGGTTAACGCGTCAATGTGAGTAAATCTCACTAACTCTGAACAGTTTATATTTTCATGTTATATTTTTAGAACTGTTAAATATGGACTGATTCATTGTGTGTTGACTGTTTGATTGAACTGCTAGTCAGTTAGTTAAATTTCTATATTGATTCTGTTTAACAGAATATATCATATGGAACTGAAAGTGATGTTATCTATACTGTCTAACATCTGTGATGCAGGGAAACAGGTCGGAGGAATCCAACTGGATTCCTCAACAGTTATTTTATTGTTTTTCATATATTTTGATATATGATGTGAATTATAACCTGTTGTTGATTGTGTGTGTATGGACGATATTGAACATCGTGATTTGATATGATTGAATACCATGACATACCGGAATGTAGATAAAGGAGATTTTTCAAAGTGATATTGAAAAATAGAATATTTATAAAGTGGAATATTTATAAATAAGGAATATTTATAAATTGGGATATTTATAAATAGGAGATATTTTAAAAAAGGAAATAATTTCAAACCATTTTCTTTTTGAATGGAAAGGCCTGTGTGGCGGGTTTGGGAATTCTCCCGATGCTCCCGATACAAAGGAGGTTATGGCGAATTTTTCAGGGAATTTAAGGAGTTAGAATATTTCAAGAATAAATTTGAAAAGGGATTATTTGTAAACCATTTACAAATAGAATTGAAAAGGAAACGTTATAAAAAGGAAATCATTTTTAAAGTGTAGAACCGTTATTTAAAAGTAAATCTTTTCAAATGAATAAAACGTTGTTAAAAAAGGAGAAATCGAATATGGTATTCGAAAGTTAGTTAATCGAATAGGTTATTCGAAAGGGGTTAGTCAAGTCGAGTTAGTCAAATAGAGTTAAACAATAGAGTTAAACAATAGAGTTAAACAGATAGAGTTAAACAATAGAGTTAAACAATAGAGTTAAACAGTTAGAGTTAAACAGTTAGAGTTAAACAGTTAGAGTTAAAACAAACATAGTTATTCAGGATGAGTTTCCATTTAGCACGACTGCTAGCGTAATTCGCAGGGCTGTAAATAGCCTACGGCGTTCGGATGTTTCCTGAGGGAATCAGGCATAACCATTGTGATCGCTGCGATCTAGAGTTGAGCGAATGGAGTTAAAGAATATAGAGTTAAGCAAAATTAGAATCTGACTAGAGATTAATAAGTTGAATGGTTTCCTGGGTATCGATCTGATGTTGGTTTCGGCCTTCGGGGTTTATACTTAGGAAGTTGTTCTCTTGTTAGTTTATAGTTAGAGTCTGATAGTTATAGAAGGATAGTGATACGTAAATAAACAATGGAAATGTTTTCCAACGTTGATAACAAATATTTTCTAAATATAGAAAATAAGGAAATATGTATAGATATACATGATGATTGATCGATTGACATTCCATTTGGAATTTAGATCGTTGTTTGTACACGGACATGTTTTCATTTGATAGTTAAATCACAGACTATCGAAGTTTTGACCATTTTAACGTTGTTAATATGGAGAGACCGGTTGGATTATTATCCATAGAACCACTCTGTATTGGCATAAGCGTTGCGAATAATATATGCCAAAGATAATTGAAGACGGAGTAAAATGCAAGGGCTATCCTGTTTACAAAATAGTGCCTTCGGTTTGTCCAGTCCCAGGACAACTTGTATGGACGAAGTTCTGACAGAGTATATCCAATAGATCGCGTAAGTTGATCTGTTCAAACGTATTCACGTTTGGTGGCGGAGGAATTCGTTTCTCTTAGCTGTATACCCGTGTTATTTTTGGATAAGTCAATTTGTGATTTGGCGGGTATGACGATGTGACATTTCTAAGTGAATGAAGATGTGGTATGTGAAAATATAAGCGTAGCTTCTAGCCTCACATCCGGTAAATGACAGAAATCGGGCAGGCAGCATGGCTAAGTTGGTCGCACCGAAGTAGGGTGTATAATCACCTATCTAGTGAATATTCATTTGCTTCTTTTAATCTATCAATGCTGTCCCATATATATATATATACGGGAACGGTTGCTGATCCCAACCGTTGGTGATGTACATTCGATACACTCAAGCAAAATGAGTGGTCGGTCATGTGTGGCTGAGTTGCAAGATGTTCTTGTTGAACTCCAGTGTATCGTTCCTAGAGTACACTGATCGGAAGGTGATTCCATACCTTGTCATAGTTGAAAATCCATTACCCAATACGTGCTTACGGTTTTGATTGTATACTATATATGTAGAACGTGAGATGAAAGCGTTTCTGCTAGTTGATATCTATTTGTACATAGACATTATATTAATATCAAAAGGTTTTTGATATAAAGATATTTTGGATTCTCATAAGGGAAAACCCGTTCCGTTATGCGGCGTGGTCTTATGAGATATCGTTTACTTGTTCATATACCTGTTTTAAACTGTTTTACTCACACCAGTCCCATGACTGACCCGGAGTTTATTTGTTGTTTTCCCTAAACTCTTGGGTGCCTAAATTTGTACGGGCAGTCAAGTAGTCGGGTTTTACAGATATACTGGAAGAGCTTGGAGCAGGAGGCTTCAAGATCATATAGCTATAGTTATTTCCGCTGTGTTGTAAGTGCTGTACTCTGATTAGTGCTATTGTATACATAACTGTTATATTTCAAAGTTATGTTATCTATTATATGTTATTCATTCCGCTGTGAGGTTCATGTTACTCTGATGTTATGTTCTTCTTCTTCTTCTATTCTAAGTTTCTATCTTATCTATTCTCACCTTCTAATTTCTTTCATTAACTATTCGGTTATTTTCGATCCTTGGATGTTCGATATGTGTTGTATATCGGATAACCAAGATCGCATTTTTCCGGGTCGTTACAGCAGCCCAATCCAACCTCCCCCTTGCGCCATGGCCCTCCATCCTCTCAAAAATCAAGTTTCCCCCTTTTATAAACCCTAAATCACATTCTCCTTCCCCCAATCACCCAAATTTCCATCTCTTTGCACCACTACAGCCCACGCAATGCCCCACACCCCACCGCCTAACCTGTGCCAACCCCCACCAACATATGGACATCTTCTCCCCCAAGTCGTTGGCTCCACTTAGCTTCCAAGCCCTTAAAACCATTAAAAATCCAATTTTTCCACTTCCGATTTCAATTATAAGTATATATATTATAAGTAGTTGGTGATTTAGAGTGGAAAAGTTGAGATCTTGGTTACGTGTGAGGCTAGAGGTTCCTGCACTAAAGATTGAAGGAGTGGATCCTTCGGTGAGAACTCATCACTCAAGTTTTGTTAACTAATTTAGTCAATATAACTAGTTTTACTATGTTTGGAAAATTAGTTAATTATTTGATGTTTGTAAGTTGTTATGACGATGATTTGGGTTTACGATAGGGTTCATTAATGTTTAGCATGATAAAAATGTGAATTTTAAGTAATACACATGTAGTTGCTTGGGTATGTGACACTTAGAATTAATAGTGTTGACCTAGAAGTTGATTGAACCTTAAATGGTCATTAAAAAGTAATAAACTAACTACTGGTTAATGGATATTGATGAGAACCCTATTTGGGTAATTTGACAATGATTGGTTGGACATTGATGATTGATATTGCTGATATTGCGGTTAATATGTTGATTGACAAACTCATATAAGCGTTAGTGGTTTAAGTCTTATGTGCTATATACCATGATATGTGGTAATTGGATATTAATAGTTGTTAACAACAATTTTTGGATGCTAATAATGTGTGAAATCCATATAAATAGAATTATATGGTGATTGGTTGAATTTCATTCCAATTCAGAATTAATTTGAACATTTTACTAATAAAATATTCAGTGAAAATTAGAAGTTTGAATTTGATGTCTGGTTTTGGATGGACACAAAGTTTATGAAATTACGATGAATATGGGTAACTAAAATGAATTGGTTTTAATTTATTTCCATATAATTATGGCTTTTTTAGGTTTTATTCTAAAATAAATAGTAATGGGTAAAAATGATGTTCAGTTATGGTATGTAGGAATTTTTTTAAAAGAAGTTACTTTTCAAAACTGTCTTATTTATTTTTATAACAGATGTTAGGAAAATTTGGACTTCAAATAATACGTTTGAAAAATAATATTATTTTAATGATTAAAATAATATTAAAATGATTAAATAATGGAATATTGGATATTTGAGAAAAATGAATTGAAATGTGGTTTCAATTTAATTTTAATTATAATCGAATTTGATCTGAATAGGACTTGTCGTGCAGCGGTAGTTTGCGAACTTCGACCATTAACTTTGAATTGGCATAACGGGAGATCCGACCGCCGGATTCTTCCGAAATGAAAATCATCGGGTCTAAAATGAAAAGAATTTTCAAATGGAATAGAATGTTTTAAAATCCAAGGGTTGGATTTTGGGATAAATTCAAATCAGATTTGAACAAAAGCAACGCTAGTGGCGTAAATGACCTGAAATTGGATTTTTTTTTGAAGAATGAGCCATTTTTAAATTGTTACAAATATGGAAAAATTAAGATAAATCATAATCAATGATTTAAAATTGATTTGGACAAAACATATTTAGTTTTGGATAAGGTAAAGCTATTTTATAAAAATTAGCTATTCTAACAAAAGTGATTGAACGGTTTGAAGTTAATAAATACTTAACCAAGTTAAGTTTTTCCAATATATGAATCAACTTGGATTTGAATGGAAATAATCTTCAGATATTCCGATATTGGATTCTGTAATTATATGAATACTATTTGAGGAATTTGGAAGATATAGGTATTGTTATTCCCTATACAGTATTTGTTGATTTCAGAATTTGATGTTGAATATAAGTCCATATGATTTATATTTAAAGCCTTATATATTGGATATCAAGTTGGATTTTAGGTTTGTCGTGAATGGTGCCTTAAGTAACATATATTCTTAACCTAGTTAAACACAAGATTGACTTCCAAAGTTAAGCAATCATTGAATAATGATTTGAAAAGACAGGATTTATTTCAAAGATTAAGTAATCATTGAATGATGATTTTTGGAGTATTAAATCTGTGTTAGAGTTTTAATAAATCTTACAATAAATATTTGATTGAATGAAATGGAGATTAAAATTGTGTTAGAGTTTAATAAATCTTTCAATAAACATTTAATTGAATGAAATGAAGATTAAAACTATGTTAGAGTTTTAATAAATCTTTCGATAAAGGTTTAAAATGAAGGAAGGTAATTAAACTTACCAAAACCCAATGGGTGTTAGATATAGAGTACCACCAGTTTTTCTTCATGGGATGAATGGGATGGGAATGGGGAAATAATATGAGAGATTACCTTTTTTAAGGCTAGATAATCCCAATTAGGCTTATAAACCTTAATTTGAGTTAAGTTTGTGAGAGAGATTATATATTCTTTTGAAATGATTTCCAAGGAAAGATTCAACAATTTAAATGATGTAAATCTTTGATAAGATTTAGGGGAGTAGTTCCCAATGTAAATGATGATTTGATTAAAAAGAATATTCCGAATTGGAATGAGACTTATGATATTTTATATGTCACTTGATTTTAATGATGTGATAGTTATTCGAAAAGACAAAGTTTCAACCCATTCTGAATTACTAATAAACGAGTATTGATGATATTGAAGACGGTGGTAAGAGACCAGAGATCTTCACATTATTTGGATTATTGTTGATGTCTCGATTATGATATGCACCCAAGACGAGGTTATAAGTGGTGGTCGTCCAGACATACTAGGAGATTGATCGGATATGCAAGAGCCTCTCTCCCTTAGGGGACGAGGAATAAGGTGCCTTCAGTTTCGTTCAGACCCGAAACAAACTTGTAAATAGATGTGCGATTGGCGTTGTATTTCATAACATAATCTATTAGTTGCTATTGATGATATATCTGTGGTGGCGGAGAATTTATTCTCTTAGCTTAACATCCTTCTTTGAGACGTATGGCTCAATGGTTATATTATTAATAGAAACTGATCATATGTGTGAATTGACAATGTTGCATGCCAAGTTGCTGATAGATCAAAGCTTCTTGTTGAAAAGTAGAGCTATGTGGATGAAGATCAATGCATGGCTGACATAGAGTAGCTTTGTGTTGAAACGTGACTTCGACAAGCCTCACAGCCCGTGAATGGCCGAAAATAGGATGAAAGATAGCAGAGTAAGAACTAACGTTTCCCTCTAGCTAAAAGGTGATGCCATGATATGGAGCCCGGGCAATGTACTTATGTGGATGATGGATTGAGGCGCCTCAGATGATGGTCAATCAATGACCGGGATAACAGTCAGATACGACCACGGGAACGTTATGTTCAGGAGTAACCGAACTCACCGGGTATTGGTGGGAGTGGGATGACTCTGCCGATCAAAGGACCATGCGTTGATTCCTTGGACATATGCTAGGGTGTCCCGAGCGGTTAAGGAAGATCCTTTGCCTTGGTAATTGATGGAAATCCTACTTCCAATACGAGCTTTGCGTTTTCGATTGAAAACCTATATGGCGACATAATAGGATGGGGTATATGCTGTCTAAGATTGCACTACAAGAAAAAACGCAAATAGCTGCAAATTTTAGCAGCGGAAAATTTCATCGCAAATTAGCGACGGATTTTCGTGGAATCTGTAAGGGAAATTATCTTGGATTTATTATTTCATCTTGTATTAAAATATTACCGTCGAGTTTTGATTTCCATCGCTAAACCGTTGCAAATTGTAATGCTTCAACGTCATCATTTTTTTGTCATTGAATTTTGTTGCAATTTGGGACAGTTTATTGTCATGTATATTTTGAGGCTATTGTGCAGCAGTTTTTCAAGGGATTTGCAAGGGACACATATGCTTATTCGTCGTAAAATGTTTTACTGTTATGGTTTTATGAAGTCATTGATAATTAAAAATAAATTTTAAATACTTAATGTTAATAATAATATACTAATAACAAAAACAAAATAACTACTATTAATAGTAAATACAATTCAATAGTTGGTATTGATTAATTAACTATTACTAAATAATTAAAAGGTAATAATAATTAATAATATAGATAAGTAATCTTTAATAATCAATGATTAATAAGTAATTTCTAATAATTAAGAAGTAAAATTTACTATATAATATCTAAAATTTAATAATTACAATTGATATGTTTTATATACGTATTAATTCACAATTAAAAATTTCATATTTTCTAAAATAAATACAAAGTTTAAACGTAAAGTTTTGAAGTTTTCATAATCAAGAATTCTGAAATTCAAATAATATAAACATTACCATAAAGTTATTACTTCCATGCGCATTTGTTTGGCTCACATGTAACTATCGTCTCTCACGAATATTACGGGTTGAATATGTTTTCAATTTTGTTGAATTAGTTAATAATTACACATTGAACATTGTGTATTTTAAAAAAAAAAACTAATTTTTCTTAAACATAATTAGTAATTAATATCGACTATTAATAATTATTTATTGATAATCTATAATTAGACGGAATTTTAATTTGAAATATGAAATAATTAATGTTCAAGAATTAATATAATAATTAATAATGATTATCATTCAATATTTAACATAATAATTAATAACGATTATTGCATAACCATGAATGATAATTAATTTTAACAATTAAAAGTAAAACTAAGTAATTAAAAATTAATAATAAAGATTAAATAATTAATATTAAATATGTATCAATTAACAATTATAACTATTATTAATATTCAATAATTGCATAATAGTTAATATTCAATTAAGAGGAAATAAGAAATAATTAATAAATAGGAGTAATATCTAATATTTAATCATTTATATTAAAAAATTAGCAATAATAATTAAGACTGATAAATAATAATTATTACTAAATAATTGAAATTTCAATCGAGACATGAAATAGTTACTATTAATAATGATTTTTTAGTAACTAATATAACAGTAGTTAAAAAGAAATTTAAATAATAATTATTAAAAAAATAAGAATTAATTTTTAATAATTAATAAATAAGAACTAATAATTAATAAGTAATAAACAAGAACTAATAGTTAACAATTAATAAATAAGAACTAATATATGACAATTTACAATGTTCACACAATGCTCATTGTAACAGATGTCAATTTTATAACGATCTTAAAATGACCATTATAAAAGGTCCCAATTTTACAATGGTTATAACACCTATTGTGATAAGTGCCAATTTTGCGATGATAATGATCAAAATTTATCGTATCAAATAATATATTAAATTCCATGTTTGGTCTCGCTTTTGTTTTAAAAAGTAAACATAATCAAACAAAACCATCACTACAATAAAATATCATTTTACAACTAGGAATTTACAATGGTTATGTAAAGTGTTGCAAAATAGAAAGAGTTTAAAAAACTTAATTCAGAAAAAATGTTATAACCAATATTTCCAGACATCGTTTTCTAAATAACCATTGTAATAGTATTAATTCTACAATATTGTTTTAATAGTTGTTAAAAAATATTTTGAAATGTTACTTTTTTTCATTGTATTGTATTTTGTTTCTTCATAATATTTAAGAGAAGTCGCTGAATTTTAACATCTTCCCATCGTGACAGTGTTGTAAATTTATTTTATTAAACACAATTAATGAGGCGTTACGAATATCGATTTAATGATTATTTATAAATTTTGTTGTATCTTATATTATTTATAGCTCAAAAGTATTTAAGCTTAATGATTTACAAAGAATGAATTTTTTTTCCAATTAACCTTATTTGATTGTTTATCTAATATTTATATTGAAATGTTAAATGCAAAATAGTAGCTGTAGAGGCCCATAAATCCGTACTGATTTGAGCTGACTAATATCCTACACATTCAACTCAAAATGCACGAAAATACAGATCTTTAATAGAAAGAAATAAGAGGAAGAGAAAGATAATATAGAACTAATAGAATAGAAGAAGAAGAATACGACTGAATAGAATCAGAGTAAACACGAAGCTCACAACAGATCAATAAAATATATTATATAATATAACTTTGAATTACAAATCTGAATTTGTACTTACATATCATATCAGAGTACAACACATCATATCACATCGGAAATAATCTATAAATACTAATGGTGAAGCCTTCTGCTTTGAGCTCCTCCAAGTGTATCTGTAAAAGCCTGAAACACTTGACTGCCAATACAAATTAAGGCACCCAAGAGTTTAAGGAAAACACAAACAAAATAAAATCTAGGTCAGTCATGGGACTGGTGTGAGTAAGCTCCAACATATTGTTTAACTTTGCAAATCCTTTTGAAACAAAAGGATAATAGTAAGACCAGCCCACACATAAACATGGACGGTTATTACCTTACTATAAACCAAAATACTTTGATATCAAAACCCAGTGATATTATAATAATGTCTAATCAACTAAATAACCAAATAGCAGAACGCTTGCATCTCACACTCTACATACATAATATAAAATAATAAACCGTACGGCGTTTATTGGAGATTGGATTCCAAAAAACAAGTTATGGGTTCACCTTCCGATCGGTGCAGTCTAGAGGGCACACACTGGGGTTCAACAAGAACGTCTTGCAACTCGACCATATATGATCGCCCACTCATTTAGCTTTATTGTAACGAATATATTGTCACCCACGGTTGTTGGCCATCCAACCGAAATCCGAAGATACAGAATTGAAAAGAAGAACAAATATGAATTTTCTCTAGATCGATGACAATACACCTTGCTTGGGTATGACCCAACTAGCCATGTTGCCCGCCCGATTTCTGTCATTTCCCGGTTGTGAGGCTAGAGACTACGTCTATCTTCAGAACATCTGATCACCATCCACTTTGAATGCCACATCGTCAATCCCATCAATTCACTAATCGATTTCCAAAAATATCACGGGTATAAAAGCTAAGAGGAACGAATTCCTCCGCCACCAGACGTAATACCATTAAGAGATCAACCATACGTGACTAGTTAGGTATACTCTGTCAGACACCCATCCATAAAAGTTGTCCTGGGACTGGACAAACAGAAAGCACCATTCTGGAACAGAAAAACCCTCGTAGTGCTTATGCTTATACAGAGTGGTTTTCGGATAATAAATCCAACCGGTCTCTCCGTATTGACACCGATGGTCAAAACACTTCGATATTCAGTTATTTAACTATCGAAGTAAAAACAACATTCATTCAAATGTACAACTAAACATCACACAACCACGACACTTTTTTATTTAACATTCATTTTTATTATTCAAATTCCCATATCTTACCAGATATTTCTCAGACCCCGTTTTAGCCTTTCCACACTTCTTGGAAAACATTCCAAGTTATTATAAACTCTTATTCTCCCATGTTCCAGAAAATATACGTTCGAAACATTTCCATTTTTTCACATTCTTTATTTTCTACACTTGGATAATATACCCTATCTACATTAGAAAAATATTTCCAATTTCATTATAAACATTTTAATCTGCCAAACGTTCACTTTTAAAACATTATTCACTTTAAAATGTGAATATCATTCCTAATATAGAATTTTGAATAGCTATCAAATAACTCTTTATTCAAGTAATAAACACCCTTATCTTGTTTACCGAAATCTCTTCCATAATTTTATATTCCCATTCTAGTTTTTAAACTTTGTTTCTAAGACAACTTCTTATTAAATCAATATCAAGTTTATAACTAAATATTGATTACCTATCCTATTACAATTTATGGGTTTAAAATTCGATATCGTCGAATTATAGTTCCAATTCCTAATAGTGTTATTTAGTTCTAATCATATTCCAAACATCGAAACGATGTCATCGTTTTCTGAAACGATTCTTCCATTTCTCTTTCTAAACTTATTTTTATATTTCTTTGGGCAAACATCATTACTTATTATTTTAAAATAAGTGGATTTCAAAGCACACTGTCTTCATTCCCTAGGGAGTAGTGCTATATATAAAAATCACGCTTAAGCTTGGTTAACAATGTTAATTTATCGTTATAGTTCGAAAACTTGCAATACGCTACAATAACCCCTTTATAACTAATCTTGATATCTCTTTCCATTACAAACTGACATCATTCTTCGATAATAGTGAAGACATTCAAGTTGGGGTATTTTATTTACCTCTCAGACCTTGATCGACAATGTTCTTATCTTAGAATAGATATAAGCTCGTAACTCTATACCCTTATTACCTATAATATTCATTAACCCGTATTTTTTGCTTAATTTGAATATGGTTTTACGATGCCATATCCTTATTTTGAATACTCGGTTGTTTATAACTATTTATATTAAACATTAACTCTTCGCTTTGTCTTCATTATACAATTATATTTATAACTTCTTTTACCAAAATCCATTTACGTTCTTTGTCTTCTCACACTTTACTTTTATTTGAATCATTGTTCCTAATGCATGTAACATCTCATTACCAACTCATTAACATCTTAAATTAGATCAATTTAAGAAATAATTTTTTAATTAAATAATATTTTAATTCATCATTGTTGAAGTAAAACAGTTTACTTCATCTAAAATAACCAATTATAATAGTTCAATAATCCTTAATTAATTAATAATAATTAATAAGAAATCTTATTCATTTTGATCGATTTATTGCTAAGCTATTTTCATTAGATGAACATAAGGCCAATTAATCTAATAATCAATTTCTAATAAAACTGTTTATTTAATCAACTTCAAACCATCGGTTAATTAGTTAACTGATTTTAATTACATCTCTTCATTAGATTAGTATAATTAACCCAATAATATTCCTTAACCGATTGTCTTAAAATAATTATCCAATATTAACTTGTAGGATAATTATAGCTTTATAAACTTATTTAAATGTCAAACAATCGTTTATATTTACTTTATAAAAACTAACTACAGAATGTTTATAATAGAACTTCTATTATAATTTTAACTTCGCTTTAATTATAAAAATATAATTATTATAATTTAACTTCATTGATTCGTCTGGCGACAATTTAATGTCTTAACAAAAAGATGATTTTACGGTCGTCTGCTGCCACTGTCTTAATCGATATCGTTTATTGATTAAATCAAACTAAATGTTGAATTTCCATTCAACATCAATATCTACGTAGGGTTTCAATGTCAGTCGGGTTCAAACAATGCATATATAAACAATATAAAACAACAGTACATATAAATATTGAGGAATCCGGTTGGATTCCTCTAACCGGTTTCTTGCATCCACAGATGTCAGTCAACACAATTAATACCAATTCCATACTATGGATTATTATGATCGATGGAATCAGTACCCAACCAATGATGTGTACATATGCAACGATATATATATATATATATATATATTTCAACCAATTTAATTGTAATCTAACTAAATGACCATCACACAGCATTCAACCAATATTAAGATATAATTATAATATTTTAAAATAGATCAGAGTTAGTGAATTTACTCACCTTTGCACGTTAATTGTTAAATAACGATTTGCGTCAGTCGATTCAAACGAGTGTTTGCTTTTATCAAGTAATTCCAATAGCTCCGTTCTCCGTGAAATCATCCCTACAATGTAGATCTTATCATTATGGTTCCAACGGGTCTGGTTACGTTCCTTTCATAAATCTCATTCCTCTTCACTGATTTCCTCATTTCAGTTGTACGAAGTACCCTGCTACCATATAAAATATTTCTTCTAATTTGTTCCTTCTCCCACGCATGATCATTCCTTCCTCTCTATACAAAATGTTTACACCATGTACTTCCACACCCCTTCACGTTTTTCAACCCCATGACATCACAGTACAAAAATTACTCCCCAGCATGTAAAACTTGCGCCTGCCCCTACATTATTCCATACGTCCATCCTTATTTTGACACACAATCCACCCAAGCCTTATAAAAATCGAAACAGAAAACCGCCATTGTCTCCCTACTGTTTTAAAATGGTCGCACCTCCTGTAAAAAAACCCTCCCCCTTAACTTCTCCATTCTTCACAATTTTTCCAAACGAGCACTCCAACTGTAATGTACAGGCCATGAAAATGCATGGTGAAACGCTCAAGTAAAATCTCTACTTCAATTTTGCATCACACACATTCAATGTGGTAGCCCCTCCCATTCCATTAACATAACCAATTCAAACATCAAGCCACTCCATTCTCTCCTATTTCACGCACTAGCTCCTGTAAGTGCATCACCATGTATACACATACCCTCCTTATTTTCATGCAAACCCCTTCCTCAATTTCCGTAGCCTCTTGTCCCTTTTGCAAATGCCATTTATGCCCTCTTCTTTTGATGGTTATTCACATCCCACACTTCACACAAACTCTTTTCAACTTACACACTGTGCCATTTTTCTTCCATCTGAACATGCCACTCCTTTTCATTTACACCATCCCCTACGTGAAATACAAACCCCATACATCTTACCTTCACGCACTTCAGAAACTGCACGCTCTTGTCCATAAGGTGTTACTAGCCCTAGCACTCTCTAATTCCTCCTTATTTCTTCCCTATAACAACCATGATACTCACACCATTTTCGATAGTTCTCCATGCTGTCATTTAATCTACGGTTCTCCCCCCTCCAATACTGTAACTTCACATTCTACTTTGCTAACTAATCCCATTCCAGAAAATCTGCATCAATATGAAATGCACGCAACTATTTCTCCATCTTTTTAAAAACCAGATTTATCACTTCTAAAACGTTTTCACCATAGGCTCCAAAATTGTTAAATGCGAAACCACCTCACCCATGTTTCTTCAGACTCCATCTCTTTGGCTACTCGAGGCTCCCCGTTACTCATATAGAAAGAAAAGGAGAATAAAGAAGGAAAACGTTTACTGTGTCCATTTCGTTTTTAATTTGTCTTCATGCATTTTGTTAAGAAGAAGATTTTAAAAGAAATAAAGAGAAGATGTCCATTTGCAACGAAAAAGGTGCATTTCGTGTATTTATAGAATTATAAGCCTCCATGGCCAAGTAACAGGTTTGTAGATTAGATAGAGTAGGGCTGCGTGGAGGGATGGGTTTGTACGAAACTTTGAACGCAAGGAATGTATGTATGGTGTTAAGGTGTCTTTGATTTGATTATACATGCTTAGTCTAGGGTAGGTTGTCTTTTGAATAAACTGTAGGAAGAAAGAAGTTCATAGGGTGATGAATTGTTCTATACCCAAATTATTGTTCCCATGTGCCAGATCAATCTTAGCCACTGATTTGCACAAAATCTAATAGTTTTGAGTGGATTGTAGAACCCGTTCATTAGATTATTAATAGTATGTGTGGTTGATGTGTGGTTGTGATTTGTTGGGCACATGGGAACACCCGAGTTGGGTACAGAAGAATTGACGCCGTTCATAGGAGCATGCCCTTTGAGATCATAGCTTGCATTTAGTCTGTATAATTTCCTTGCATGCCAAGGCAAAGGAAATTATATTTTTTTTCTTATTTTATTCCGCTCCATTAAGTTTTGGAAACGTGGAAGATAAATGAATCGGGTTTCATATCCCAATTTGTCCAATTCTTCTAGGGTTCGATAGTTTTAAACGGTACAATCCTCTTTATTTAATATACTTTAAAATGAGCATTGAGATTCACTTGTATATTTGTGGTTTAAAATTTAGGTGTACCGTGATACGTAAAATTTCGTTCCTATTCGAGCCGCTACAGACAGAAATATAAACAGAGTCGTGTCCAGCGAGGTGCCACGATCCCAAAAATATAATAATATCGGTAGGTTAACTCATATTGTGAAACCCCAAAATATTGATATAGGGTGCAAAATACTCCAAATAAAAAATTGCTTATTTTATGAAATAAAAATTACAATAAAATTCTAAAAATAAATTATAACTACGTCTCAAAAGAATCTTGTCCAAATTCGAATCCGATATTTAAATATATTTAAATAACCGTTATAGCTTATAATCGAATCCACGACGACTTTCTGGAAATTTGATTTGAACATAACTTCCCATTTAAAATGCGAAATCTTGGTTTTTCACTTCTATTAGAAAAATACAGCTCAACAGATTCCAACGTTTCTTGTTTGGAAGAAATCCGACTAATAACGGGTCTTGTACACTAAATTGAAGTTCAGAATGTTAAATTATGAACTGCCGCGATATTACGGGCTCGATTATATTTAATATATATTTTAATACGTTTAACTTAATTTTAATTAATATATTCGAGATTATAATTCAATTCTAAACTGAATTAAATCTGTTAAATTATCCAATTCACATTATACTGCAATTTAACCATTTCCGACTGTTTCAGAAATTAAATATATCACTCCACAATTTTATATTTATTAAATAATCAAAATTATTTAATTCAAATCATTTAAAATTACTAAACCAATATAATAAATTAATTAATTATTATATTGCTAAAATTCTAGGATTTTACATACCTTCCCCCTTAAAAGAATTTCGTCCTCGAAATTACTAAGGTAGGGAAAATGGTAAAATCAGGTTAAAAATCTTTTATTTAATTTATCAAATTCAGTTTCAACAGAACTGATTAATTCTAATTAAAATATTAATTCCTTCTTATTAACGAATACTTCCAGAAATTCTGAAAATTTCCTAACAGCTTAATTTTCGGAGAATTTCGTCAGCATCTCCTCTGCATGGCTCATTCGGTATTACTACAACTTGCCTCTCTAGGCATTTTCCAATCCAAAAGAAAATAGAACAACCAAACGGCTTGCCAAACAGACTCATAAAAATCTCATACTCGTATAAAATATAAACATGTACCTTTTTGGTTGGGCATCCAATTCTAACTCTTCCATTTGATATTCCATTAGCATATACCCATCCATTCCAAATATTGATCTCCAATCTACTTATCCACATCCAATCATTCTCTAGTACCCAAGACAAATTCCAGTTTATACTCCAATTTAAATTCCAATTCCAAATTCAAACTCAACAATTCAATTCCATAACTATATTCAGTTCCACTCCAAAAATCTTATTTCACAAGTTCAATTACTTTGCCAAGTTAAATTCTGTTCCTATACGATTTTCATTTAACTGGCTTCCATTCAATTCCAATTTTATTTCAGTACCATTTTTCATCAAATTTAATTTCTCCTTAACTGTTTTTGTTAATCTCCATTTGCTTTGACAATCTTTACTTAACTCCTTAAGAAAAATTTATTTTCATCATTACAAATTCATCTTGTATACTTGTTTTAATTCAAAACAATATCGTCCCAGGTGTTTTTTAAAAAAAAACAGCTTTTCCTTTTCTAGAATAAATATTCCTTTTCAGGATCCAAAATAATTTGTTTTCTCAAAACAATTTCAAAACAATATCTTTTCGTAGTAATCCGTCATTTTAGAAACTCGAAAATGAATACTGATGATGTGGCCATCTATCATTGGTATTATTTTCCGGCTGCCGAAGTAAGTTCAATAATATATGACATTCAAAAATTATTTTTCAAACGCTTTTATCTTGGAATTTACTTCCAAATATCCTTTCCAAATGCTTGAAAAATATTTCCAAATCTCTCCCAGGATTTTAAATTTTCCATATATTCAATTCATTTACAACACCTTTCCAAGTTTCTAGAGTTTTATTTCAATTCTGGCTTTAAATTCAGATTTAATCCTTCTGATTCTAGATATTATATCGTAGTTATACGAATTCTGATTGGTTATTTATATAACCATCTTAAATATAATTTTATGCGATTATAATATCAACCAACACATCCAATATATATAATAATGATTCCAATATATTTTACTTCTTTTTATATTAGAATATATTTTTGAGTAAAATTATTTCATTTACCCAGCTTTTTAAAACAATACTATGTCGAATTTCTCTATCCAAGCATTTATAAATCCCTGTCGACCACATTAGCTAAACGAGTCGATCTGAAATCTATATACCACTCACCAAATCAATCAACACAATATACAACAGTTTTTGTATTGATTTACAAATACGCGCTCATATATATACACTCAAACTCAATCTAGAGTATTACTAACTCCATCTCTATTGAGTTACGCCACAGAGCCAAGGTAATTACCTAATCTTATGCTCTGATACCAACTGTAGAGTCCCGTAAATTCGTACCAATTTGAGCTGACTAATATCCTACACATTCAAATCAAAATGCATGAAAATACAGATCTTTAATAGAAAGAAATAAGAGGAAGAGAAAGATAAGATAGAACTAATAGAATAGAAGAAGAAGAAGAAGAAGAATACGACTGAATAGAATCAGAGTAAACACGAATCTCACAACAAAATAATAAAATATATTATATGACATAACTTTGAATTACAAATCTGAATTTGTACTTACATATCATGTTAGAGTACAATACATCATATCACAGCGGAAATAATCTCTAAATACTAATGGTGAAGCCTTCTGCTTTGATCTCCTCCAAATGTATTTGTAAAAGCCTGAAACACTTGACTGCCCGTACAAATTTGGGAACCCAAGAATTTAGGAAAACACAAACAAAATAAACTCTGGCTCAATCAAGGGACAGGTGTGAGTAAACTCCAACATATTGTTTAACTTTACAAATCCTTTTGAAATAAAAGGATAATAGTAAGACCAACCCACACATAAACATGGATGGTTTTTACCCTATTATAAACAAAAACACTTTGATATTAAAACCGAGTGATATTATAATAATAACTAATCAAGTAAATAACCAAATAGCAGAACGCTTGCATCTCACGCTCCACATACATAATAAAAAAATCATAAACCACAGGGCGCTTATTGGAGATTGGATTCCAACAGACAAGGTATGGGATCACCTTTCGATCAGTGTACTCTAGAGGGTATACACTGGGATTCAACAAGAATGTCTTGCAACCCGACCACACATAAACGCCCACTCATTTAGCTTGAGTGTAACGAATATATTGTCAGCCACGGTTGTTGGTCATCCAACCGAAATCCGAAGATACAGAATCGAAAAGAAGAACAAATATGATTTTTCTCTAGATCGGTGACAATACACCCTGCTTGGGTATGACCCAACTAGCCATGCTGCTTGCCCGATTTCTGTCATTTCCCGATTGTAAGGCTAGAGGCTACGTCTATCTACAGAACATCTAATCACCATTCACTTTAATGCCACATCGTCAAACCCATCAATTCACTATCCAGTTTCCAAAAATATCATGGGTATAAAAAGCTAAGAGAAACGAATTCCTCCGCCACCAGACGTAATACCTTTAAGAGATCAACGATACGTGACTTGTTAGGTATACTCTGTCAGACACCCATCCATACAAGTTGTCCTGAGACTGGACAAACAGAAAGCAACATTCTGGAACAGAACGACCCTTGCATTTTACTCTGTCTTCAATTGTCTTCAGCATAATCTAATTCGCAGCGCTTATGCCTATACGGAGTGGTTTTCGGATAATAAATCCAACCGGTCTCTCCGAATTGACACTGATGATCAAAACACCTCGATAGTCGGTTATTTAACTATCGAAGTAAAAACAATATTCATTCGAATGTACAACTAAAGATCATACAACCATGACACTTTTTATTTAACATTCATTTTTATTATTCAAATTTCCATATCTTACCAAATATTTCTCAAACCCCATTTAGCCTTTCCACACTTCTTGGAAAACATTCCCAATTATTATAAACCCTTATTTTCCTATGTTCCAGAAAATATACGTTATTAACGTTCGAAACATTTCCAATTTTCTCACATTCTTTATTTTCTGCACTTGGATAATATACCCTATCTACATTGGAAAAATAATTCAAATTTCATTATAAACATTTTAATCTGTCAAACGTTTACTTTTAAAACATTATTCACTTTAAAATGTGAATATTATCCCTATTATAGAAATCTGAATACCTTTATCAAATAACTCTTTATTCAAGTAATAAAAACCCTTATCTTATTTACCGAAATCTCTTCCATAATTTTATATTCCCATTCCACTTTTTAAACTTTGTTTCTAAGACAACTTCTTATTAAATCAATATCAAGTTTATAACTAAATATTGATTACCTATCCTATTACAATTTATGGGTTTAAAACTAAATATTAACTATTCTAGCAGATTATAATTCCTAAAAATAATTTACTTTAATAAATTCGATATCGTCGAATTATAGTTCCAATTCCTAATAGTGTTATTTAGTTCTAATCATATTCCAAACATCGAAATGATGTCATCGTTTTCTGAAACGATTCTTCCATTTCTCTTTCTAAACTTATTCTTATATTTCTTTGGGCAAACATCATTACTTATTATTTTAGAATAAGTGGATTTCAAAGCACACTGTCTTCATTCCCTAGGGAGTAGTGCTATATATAAAAATCACGCTTAAGCTTGGTTAACAATGTTAATTTATCGTTATAGTTCGAAAACTTGCAATACGCTACAATAACCCCTTTATAACTAATCTTCATATCTCTTTCCATTACAAACTGATATCATTCTTCGATAATAGTGAAGTCGTTCAAGTTGGGGTATTTTATTTACCTCTTAGACCTTGATCGACAACGTTCTTATCTTAGAATAGATATAAGTTCATAACTCTAACCCTTATTACCTATAATATTCATTAACCCGTATTTCTTGCTTAATTTGAATATGGTTTTACGATGCCATATCCTTATTCTGAAATTGGTTGTTTACAACTATTTATATTAAAAATTAACTCTTCACTTTGCCTTCATTATACAATTATATTTATAACTTCTTTTACCAAAATCCATTTACATTCTTTGTCTTCTCACACTTTACTTTTATTTGAATCATTGTTCTTAATGCATGTACATCTCATTAATTACCAACTCAATAACATCTTAAATGAGATCTATTTAAGAAACAATTTTTTAATTAAATAATATTTTACTTCATCATTGCTGAAGTAAAACAGTTTACTTCATCTAAGATAACTAATTATATTAGTTCAATAAACCTTCATTAATTAATAATAGTTAATAAGAAATCTTATTAATTTTGATCGATTTATTGCTAAGCTATTTTAATTAGATGAATATAAGGCCAATTAATATAATAATCAATTTCTAATACAACTATTGATTTAATCAACTTCAAACCATCAGTTAATTCGTTAACTGATTTTAGTTACATATCTTCATCAGATTAATATAATTAATCCAATAATATTCTTTAACTGATTGTCTTAAAATAATTATCCAATATTTACTCACAGGATAATTATAGCTTTATAAACTTATTTAAATGTCAAACAATCGTTTATATTTACTTTATAAAAACTAGCTATAGAATGTTTTAATAGAACTTCTATTATAATTTTAACTTCGCTTTAATTATAAAAATATAATTTTTATAATTTAACTTCATTGATTCATCCGGCGACAATTCAATGTCTTAACAAAAAGATGATTTTACGGTCATCTGCTGCCACTTTCTTAATCGATATCGTCTATTGATTAAATCAAAATAAACGTTGAATTTCCATTCAATATCAATATCCTTATGGGGTTTCAATGTCAGTTGGGTTCAAACAGTGCATATAGATATAATATAAAACAACAGTACATATAAATATTGAGGAATCCGGTTGGATTCCTCTAACCGGTTTCCTGCATCCACAAATGTCAGTTAACACAATTAACACCAATTCCATACTAGGGAATATTATGATCGATGGAATTAGTATCCAATCAATGATGTGTACATACGCAACGATATATATATATATATATATATATATATATATATATATTTCAACCAATTTAATTGTAACCTACCTAAACGACCATCACACAGTATTCAACCAATATTAAAATATAGTTGTAATATTTTAAAATAGAGCAGAGTTAGTGAATTTACTCATCTTTGCGCATTAACTATTAAATAACCATTTGCATCAATCGATTCAAACGAGCGTTTGCTTTTATCAAGTAATTCCAATAGCTCCGTTCTCCGTGAAATCATCTCCACCGATCTTATCATTATGGTTCGAATGGGTTTAGTTGCATTCCTTTCATAAATCTCATTTCTCTTCACAGATTTCCTCATTTCAGTTGTACGAAGTACCCTGCTACCATATAAAATATTTCTTCTCGTTTGTTCCTTCTCCCGCGCATGATCATGCCTTCCTCTCTGTACAAAATGTTTACACCATGTACTTTCACACCCCTTCACGTTTTTCAACCCCATGACATCACAATACACAAATTACTCCCCAGCATGTAAAACTTGCGCCTGCCCCTACATTGTTCCATACGTCCATCCTTATTTTGACACAAAGTCCACCCAAACCTTATAAAAAGCGAAACAGCAAACCGCCATTTGTCTCCCTTCTGTTTTAAAATGGCCGCACCTCTTGTAAATAAACCCTCCCCCTTAACTTCTCTATTCTTCACAGTTTTGTCCAAACGAGCACTCCAACTGTAATGTACGGGCCACGAAAATGCATGGCAAAACGCTCAAGTAAAATCTCTACTTCAATTTTGCATCACACACGTTCACTATGGTAGCCCCTCCCATTCCATTAACATAACCAGTTCAAACATTAAGCCACTCCATTTTTTCCTACTTCACGCACTAGCTCCTGTAAGTGCATCAACATGTACACACATACACTCCTTATTTTCATGCAAACCCCTTCCTCAATTTCCATAGCCTCCTGCCCCTTTTGCAAATTCCATTTCCGCCCTCTTCTTTTGATTGTTGCTCACATCCCACACTTCACACAAACTCTTTTCAACTTACATGTTATGCATGTTTTTCTTCCATCTGAACATGCTAATCCTTTTCATTTACACCATCCCCCATGTGAAATACAAACCCCATACATCTTACCTTCACACACTTCAGAAACCGCACGCTCCTGTCCACAAGGTGTAACCAGCCCTAGCACTCTCTAACTCCTCCTTTTTTCTTCCCTACAACAACCATGATACTCACGCCCTTTTCGACAGTTCCCCATGCTGTCATTTAATCCACGGTTCTCCCCCCAAATACTGTAACTTCACATTCTACTTTGCTAACTAATCCCATTCCAGAAAACCCGCATCAATATGAAATCCACGCACCTATTTCTCCATCTTTTTAAAACCAGCTTCACCACTTTAGAAACGTTTTCACCATAGGCTCTAGAATTGTTAAATCCAAAACCACCTCACCCATGTTTCTTCAGACTCCATCTCTTATGCTACTCGAGGCTCCCCTTTACTTATATGGAAAGAAAAGGAGAATGAAGAAGGAAAATGGTTGCTATGTCCATTTCGTTTTTAATTTGTTTTCATGCGTTTTGTTAATAAGATGATTTTAAAAGAAATGAAGAGAAGCTATCCATTTCCAACGAAAAAGGTGCAGTTCGTGTATTTATAGAATTATAAGCCTTCATGGCCAAGTAACAGGTTTGTAGATTATACAGAGTAGGGCTGCATGGAGGGATGGGTTTGTACGAAACTTTGAACGCAAGGAATGTATGTATGGTGCTAAGGTGTCTTTGATTTGATTATACACGCTTAGTCTATGGTAGGTTGTCTTTTGAACAAACTGTAGGAAGAAAGGCGTTCATAGGGGAATGAATTGTTATTTACCCAAATTGGGTGTTCCCATGTGCCGGATCAATCTTAACCACTGATTTACACAAAATCTAATGGTTTTGAGTCGATTGTGGGACCCGTTCATTATATTATTAATAATATGTGTGGTTGATGTGTGGTTGTTATTTGTCGGGCACATGGGAACACCCGAGTTGGGTACAGAAGAATTGACCCTGTTCATAGGAGCATGCCCTTTGAGATCATAGCTTGCATTTAGTCTGTATAATTTCCTTGCGTGCCAAGGCAAAGGAAATTATATATATATTTTTCTTATATTATTCCTCTCCATTAAGTTTTGGAAACGTGGAAGATAAATGAATCGGGTTTCATAGCCCAATCTATCCAGTTCTTCTAGGGTTCGATGGTTTTAAACGGTACAATCCTCTTTATTTGATATACTTTGAATTAAGCATTGAGATTCACTTGTATATTTGTGGTTTAAAATTTAAGTGTACCGTGATATGTAAGATTTCGTTCCTATTTGAGCCGCTACAAACAGAAATGAAAATAGAGTCGTGTCCAGCGAGGTGCCACGATCCCAAAAATATAATAATATCGGTAGGTTAACTCATATTGTGAAACCCCAAAATATTGATATAGGGTGCAAAATACTCCAAATAAAAAGTTGCTTATTTTATAAAATTACAGTAAAATTCTAAAAATTAAATTATAACTACATCTCAAAAGAATCTTGTCCAAATTCGAATCCGATATTTAAACATATTTAAATAACCGTTATAGCTTATAATCGACTCCACGGCGATTTTCTGGAAATTTGATTGGAACATAACTTCCCACTTAAAATACAAAATCTTGATTTTTCACTTCTATTAGAAAAATACAGATTCCAACGTTTCTTGTTTGGAAAAAATCCAACTAATAACAGGTCTTGTACACTCAGTTGAAGTTCAGAATGTTAAATTACGAACTGCCGCGATATTATGGGCTCGATTATATTTAATATATATTTTAATACGTTCAACTTCATTTTAATTAATATATTCATTATTATAATTCAATTCTAAACTGAATTAAATCTGTTAAATTATCCAATTCACATTATACTGCAATTTATCCATTTCCGACTGTTTCGGAAATTAAATATATCGATCCACAATTTTATATTTATTGAATAATCAAAATTATTTAATTCGAATCATTTAAAATTACCAAACAAATATAATAAATTAATTAATTATTATATTTCTAAAATTCTGGGATGTTATAGTAGCCCCTTGCAACCATTACCAATCCACATCCATGATGCCTTAATTTCTCAACAGTTAGATAAGTCATCAAACCAACGCTTCAGATCTTAACCCTACGCTCTTTCACATCATCTAAATCTTTACCAATCCACGTCCCTAATGTCTTAATTTCTAAACCATTAGATGCGTCATCAAACCAGCGCTTCAGATCTTAACCCTACGCTCATTCTCACCATCTAAATCTTGTTTATTCGGATCTCCTGAATCTCCCGCTTTCCCTATTTCTCCAGACTCGAAAAAATTTCTGCTCAGATCTTCTCAACCTGGTCGCTGGCGATGATTTGATTTCCATCTTTTTTATTGCTTTTGGTAATATCTTTCCCACTTTCCATTTTTTTTGGTTTTTAAAGAGTTTGTTCGTCTAATGTCAATGTCAAATTAGGGATTTTGTGTCACTTTTTGATTCCATTCCTATGAATTTTCATTAGTGTGCTATGTTATCGGATCCATGGTTTTGGACTTTGAGATTGCTCCCGCATTGCACATTTTCATGGGTTATTTTAAGAAATTATTCTATTTGGTTAGAGACATTTATTTATTGAAATATGCATTTCAAAATTTTACTAGTCTTGGCTATTATTTCTATTTTTCAGTCATCTCATAAGAATAATTTGGAAGAAATCAACTATATTCTTACCTAATATAATTTGGTTTTGTGGTTAGAGACATAAATTTATCCAACTTGCGTATACTCTGCAAATTGAAGCATGAATTTTTAAGCATTCATGCACTTAGCTTTTCTATCTTTTTTTTTTGCTTTAGTATTATTGGCTTCAAGCCCCAAAGCTTTAGCCTTATCACCAGACATTACTTCAGTTTATTCCTCTTAACCCTTAGCACATTACTTCAGCCAGTTGTCTCAGTTTGTGGTCTCGATCCTACCTTAGTTCCACTTAAGTCTGGCTTCAGGCATCATTGCCTTACAATTTGTCTTTAGCCATCAATCCTCTTCGTTTTTCATTTCCTTTCAATTTATTTAAAGCAACTTCAACCTAGGTTCAGCCAACACGCTTCACTGCCGTTTAGTTTACTACACCAATGGTTAATGACAATGAATGACCACGACGACACAATTATGAATCGATATTTCAATAGAATCATTTGTTACACTGATGAATAAACCAACAAATTAAAAAAAAAAATCTTTGAATAACAAAATGTTAATATGCCTTCCTAATTTACACATATAAGTATCTATTTTTTGTGTTGTTTGGCTATGTTCCTTTTAAATCTTGCTTTAGGGTTGGTTATATCCTTAAACTTCCTTTTAACATTGTTGCATTTAGCTATGTATTATGCCACTTTTCTATATTCCATAAAACTAAAGTAAATGTGAATTGGAAAATAGAAAGTTGATATTTTTGTTCTCTTCAATTCTTAATTAAAGGGTTTTCAAATACCAGGTCTTCTTATGACATCCAGCTAAAGTAGAAAAAACATTTTTTTAGTGGTAAAATTGAATTGTTTTTTGTCGGTTAAATGCATAATTGGATAATAGAAAATTGGTATTTTTGTTTGTTAAGATCTGGAAGGTTTTTAGTTGATTCACGATTGCCTTGGTAACCTTCAGTGTGAAGAAAGCTGGTGGTAGTTGCATTCTCACATGACCGAGTTTGAAATGTGATTAATACCGCCATTGTTGACACCTAAAATTTAAGTTGGTTGTTTTGTTTTTCGTTTAATTTTTCTTTTTGATAAGTAGTGTTGTTTAGCTAACAAACGAAGAAATAAGTAAAATTATTGTCAATTTAGCTAGAAAATTGATTGTTAACGGATAAATAGTTTCACATTGTTTTAGATGCACCATTTTACTAACACATTGTTTTCGGCTAAGGGTGCCCTATAAGTTACATTATTTCATTGCAAGTTAAAAAACTGATTTTTTTAATACAAATGTGAATTTATGTATGCTAACAATAAATTGGAAATATGGAATATACATGCATGCAATTGATGGTAGAAGTGACGGTAGCAGCAACAGGCTCATCGGTTGATGGTAGGAGTGACGGCAACTGTAACATCCCAGAATTCTAACTATGTTTGATATGGATTTTTATTTATAATTTTGGATTTCTGAATATAAATTGATTTTATTAGGTTTAAATATGAATTTTAACTTTGTATAAATATTTTGTTTTATTTATTATGATTTTTATAAGAAAACTTATTTTGAAAATTATAATTATTAGATTTATGTTTAAGTAATAATATTTTTCTAATTTTGATGATATTAATTTGTTAAGGATTTTTGTAAAGGATAATTTAATTTAGGAAAGATTTTTTTTTTTTATATCTTATTTTGTTAATTTATAATTGCATTTATAAAATTTTATAAGGATTTGGTAGGCATTATTCTAAACCATTTGTTACCATAAACTTTGGTAAATTTGATAAATCATATATAGATAAATACTTTTGAATTATTTTATAAGTCTTTAGTGGTAAGGTGTTACATTTATTTGGCTACATTTATAAGCGTTACTAAATTAAATACATTAATTTAATGCATAGGAATGAAGTGTCCTATTACATGGCATCATGCATTAAGTGTTTCCTATGATGAAGACAAGTGGCCATGTATGTGTCTATGTGCATGAAGAGGTTTGCTTATTGAATTCCATGTGTCCATGAGGAAATTTACCATTTTACCCTTGAAATTACCCTATATAAGGAGAGCTAAACCCATTATATTGCTCACATCAATCCATAGTTCAAATGTGTATCTCACGTTCATTTTCTTCTTCACATTTTCAGTTCCTGTAAATGAGAATTTACATTTTCCTCCATTCAAAAATCCATACCTCTCAAACCATTGATCTTTGACTTGAATGATCCATGCAGAAATTGTTCGTATCATCGTTTGTGATTTTTAGAAACTAACGGATCGAAATTTCGTTGAGATTCGGGAGAGAAATCTCATATTTTCAAAGAATGGAAGAAACATGTTTGAAACTTCAGAAAATAATATCTCACAATCCATGATGAATCGTGCAACGCCATCGGCGCCATTGCGATCAGCAAGGAATGTATTATTTTTAGTACGAAAACGAGGCGAATCCGTATCGATAGTTGTGATGGTCGGAAACTAGGTTTGGAAATCGTCGGTGATGGAAGCGACGATGGGTAAAACGATGAATGGATTTGTGACGAGGACAGAGAAAGCTTCGAAGTGGTTTATTTTGGTGAAGATCGAAGCCAAGAAGGGGGGTGCGACATATGGGGCTCACGCGGGATTTCTCGCTCCAGGTCTCGGCAAATGGGGATCGCATTTCGGAGGAAGAGACCGGAGGTTGGGTGACATGGTGCAGTCGAACGAGATGGCGAGGAGAAACATGCGGGTGCGTTTAGATTTGAGTTCGGTGGACAATTCGATGTGTGCATGTGCACGTTCCAGCGTGCACAATGGGTTCCAGGAGATGGACGCGTGAAAGAAGAAGGAAGGGAGAAGAAGAAGTGGAGTGGGCCGGTGTTGAATCTTGAAAGTGTGGGCTTTGGGCCTTCTCTACTTGGGTATGTTTATTTTCGTTTTAATTAAGTTTAGATTTGTTCAAACTTTAAACCACTCTAATTCACTCGTTTTAAATCGGATTTGCTCGCCGTCAGAGGCGTTAGAACCGTATCTGAAAATAGAACCCAACGATATATAGTTTTGATAATTTTGGCTAAGTACGGATTTATATAAAATGGAATATCCTTATAAAAAGAAAAGGGAAAGGAAAAAAAATAATAAGAAGAAGAAAAAAAAAATGAATGAACATTTATATTAATTTAATTTTGATATAAAATCAGCAGAAGATTACTAGCTGCTGATGAGAACGAATTGGAAACTGTACGAGGAGCGGTGGCAATGTTCATTCGCATGTTCGTCCTGGTAGTGAAGTTGTATGGAGCCTTTTCGGTGAGAACTTCTAATTCAAATTTATTTATTTAAATTAGTTAATTATAATTAGCTGAGTTAATTATAATCTGTTGATGATGATTGTGTGATGGATGTTATTATGTGAATGGGTGTGCATGTAGTTAGATAATACACTGAACACTGAAAAGCGTTATCGACAGTAACGCTTGTGCACAACTGAATTGGTTGTTGTTGATGATAACGATAATTCATTATCATCGTATATATATATATATATGGTTGAATTTATTCTGTTGTATGATGCACACACAATACCATGATTATGGGATTATACAGGTGATCGATTTTGTTTCCCTTCCATATAAACGAAGTTGATTTTCTAATATTAAATATTATCATGTTCAATTTATTTCAAAAATGAGATTTTTGAAAATCTGATTATGGCTTTATATGTTTTGAAAACATAATATGATAATATATATATATAGACACCAGAACGTTTTAGGATGACAGAGAGGATGGTGTCTAGGCTTGGGTTTGGAAATCCAGTTTCCTGCTCTCCCTGGCTATCCCTAACTGGTCCGACAACGGGATGGTAAATTTGAAATCAAATTTGAAATATATGTTGAAACTGTTTCAAATGATTTGGGAATATAAGTTTAAATGATTTATATTTAAATCATTATATGGGTTGAATAGAACGCACTATGATGCGACAATTCGTAAATATCGATCTCAAGTTTAACATGATTATTTGAAAATTTATTCGTCTTGAAATAAGAAACCGTTGAATTACAAATGATAACAGTTTGGAATAATAAAGGGAATTTCAAAATTTCAACGGCTGATTTCAAGCATAACAAATTTGGAAAGATCGATATGTTTGCAGTCAACAATCATAACACGAGTTATCAAAATTTGAGAAATATATGACAATTCCTATTTATAAATTTCAAAGACGAATAGAAATTTGAATATTTGGATTTCGTATAAATTTTCAAATCTAATTGATTTAAATGGATATTTTAACAGCAGTACCTTTGGGTAACATTTCCAACTATTGTTTTGGCTTTGAAATTTATAAGCGTGAACTATTGTTTGGTTACAAAAATGATTTCGAAGATTATCAAAGTATTGGAATATTTATATGGTATAAAAAAAAATGAGTTTTCCAAATTTTTAAATTTGGATCTGGTTGGAAATAAATTTCCAGATATTTGATATTAGTTCGGTAGATGAAAACTCTTATTATCTGAGGAATTTAAAAGGGTAAATTACCGTTATTCCGCTTATAATATGAGTTGGATATGGAAATTTATATCGAATATAAGTTGACGATATTTCTATCCAGATCGAATGTCGAAGAATTGAATAGATCTTTTAATTAAGATATGGGTTTTCCACCTGATTGAAATAAGTTAGATAGAAATAATTTTTGATATTTGGTATAATATTTCATGGTGTAAATGAATACTATCTGGGGAATTTGGAAGATATTATTATATCGTTATTCCACTTGTAGTATTCGTTGATTATGAGAATTTATATCGAATATAGGTGGATAAAATTTCTGTGTAATTTATGATTCAATGACGATTGATTTGGGTTCTGTCGTGAATCGTATCTTCAATAATACCATTCTTGAAACCCAATGAGATTGAGTTGTGGAAATTCGTATCGTAATTGGAATTTAGTCAAAATCTTCGATCCAAGGGAATTAAAAGTAAGAAATTGAAGCGAAGGTATACTCTTTGATTTCAAAGAAGAATTTAAGATGATAACGAGATGTACGAAATTATAGAAATTCAAATATGTAGTTGTAAATGAATTGATAACTATGTGGAAGGAGATTTGAATTGAAAAGCCTGTGTGAACCATAGCTACTGTTTAAAGTACGCTTATTACTTGGAAAGACCGGGATCGAGCATATGTTCGAAAACCATTCCAAGTAATAATATGACGTTATGAAGCAATTCAGGAATTGGTAAACGACGAATGAAGACCGGGAATATTTGAATTTGTTTAGATTGATTGTTGATTGATGTCTCGGTTAGGTAGGCCACCGACACGAGGTATGAGTTACATGAGACCTGAACATATTTAAGTATTTTCGGGTTGTTCCGTTCAGACCCAGAATGGTCTTGTATGGATGGTGTGTCTGACATTGAAATTAACTGCATAGCACTGATTTCCGTTAATGAATATCGGATTTGTGGCAATAATATTATCCTCGTCTCTAAGTCATATGAACTTAGAAGGTATGCATTGATTGAAATCAGTGATATGTCGTGAATTGTCAATGTGGCATACCCAAGTTATGAGACGAGCTAGTAACGATCAAAGAACGGCTTATCGAAGCATCGCTTTGCGTATGATATGACATCAACAAACCTCACACCCCGGATTGATGAGAAACTGGCGGTTAGGTTTTATACTTATATATGAATTAATGATGAAGCTGTGCAGCAGTGGGAAACCACTTATGAACTTGGGGAAGTTGGGTATGTTCGGGGGGGCGTGTCTGGTCGAAAACCGTTGATCTGCCCTGACGATGTGTATTCGGTGTCCACGTATGGTCGAAAAAGCCGTTGAGGCACTTCGTTTTGTATCCCTGATTGATCTTTCGTGCCAGGAATCATCAAGTTGGAAATCCAAATTTCTTATGCGAGCCATACGATTTTGATTGTATATATATATGGCAACATATATTATGGGGTATATGCTGTCTAGGATTAATACATTTACTTTTGAAATGTTTTCCACACTATATATATATATTATGGTATTGAAGAGAATTTTACGTATGAAAGCATATTTGGTTGTCATAAGATAAAACTTGCCCATCTGGTGTGCGCTTGCATTGTGTGATGTGGGACGAGCTTATGATAACTTCATTTTCAAAAGACATTGCGCATTTATATGCACGGGTATCCACCTGGAGTAAATCCGTTCCGCGTTAGCGGCGTGATCCGGTGAAGTTCCCAACTTTAAGAATGAACCTAACTGTTTTTGAGTTCTCACACCAGTCCCACGACTGACCTGGAGTTTATTGTTCCCTCACCTAAACTCTGGGTGCCCATGATTTTTGCACGGGCAGCCAGTAGTTTAGTTTTTGCAGTTATAGATCGTTGGAGCAGGATTTAGAGCGCTTCTAGAGTTGGGGTCCACGGTAGAGTTGAAGCTTCCGCTGTGTTAAATCTTCCGATGGGAGTAAAGTTATTTTCTTTCTTCCGCTGTATACGTTATGTTGTAACTCTGATATTCATGTAACTCTGATGTAATATTGGTTTATTCAATGAAAAGTTCTGTTATTTTTGTTCAACGTATGTATGTACCCATAACAATTCGTCTTTCTGAACGGTTTAAGTTGGTTTAATCACCGGCGAAGAATCGGGCAAAAAGGCGGGTCGTTACAGTTGGTATCAGAGCTTTGGTTATACAAAGCTATAGGGTACGTACATATTTGGACAAAAGAATAGGACTCCTCAGAGTTATATTATCTCATTAGAGATAGGGTTAGAAATACCCTAGAATGAGATTTTGGAATATTATGACGAGAGAGCGTATTTTTGAAACCTATATAAGGTATTTTTGAACAAGTAAATCATTTTGAAACGATGATTATTTGAAATATATTTTGAAATATAATTGGAAATAAGGATTTCGAGTGTTTTATTCGACGTCACGATTGGACTATCGAGTATGTAAGAGTTTTAAATATACGTCTGATCAACGTATATGCGAAGCCAATATATACTAGATAGATATAGAGTCACACTCTAGTCGCCCGGGGATGATCTGATGATGATTGCAACATCATCAGTACTCATTTTCGAGTTTCGAAAGTGGGATGACTATATAACTCCATTTAAGACGTCGAGGGATACTTGAACTGTTTCGATATACTGAAACTATTAAGAGGGAATTTAATATGTTATAAGTACAAATCAAACTATTTTAATAATCAGAAGGATTTTGAGGCAAATCCACTTAAAGATTAGGAAGCGAATGTTGGGAAATAAGATAATACATTAAGAAATTATGTCAAAAATAGCACCTATACTTCAAGTCATAACAAATGTTAGAATATGATCTAATAAGTTGTAATCAGAAAAAGATATTATATTTCTCAAAGAATGTTAATATGTTAATGTAAGCAATAGATTTGGATAAATCCTTAACATGAATTATAAATGAGAATATCCAAGATTATCTTAGCTATCAGAACCCCTCAAGGAATCTGAAGATGCTTTAGACTTAAGTTAAGAATTTGTTTAAAGAGATGATTTTTACTTAAGTTAGGAATGAGTTTAAAGGGTTAATTTAAATCGTAACAAACATCGAAGTAGGAAATTTGGATCTTTGAAATATTAAATTTGAAGAAGTGAGTCCCGAAATTATTAAAATTAATATTTGAATCTACCACTAGCTTGCACATAATCAGAGTGCGCAGAGGAAGCGCGATGGTATTTTAAATAAAACTGTTTGAAGGGATTTCCCGGCCAGTTGAGTAAGAAAAAAAAAACTTTCTGAACAAGATTTGATATTCAACAGGAATGAAAAGAGTTATATATATTTATGAATTTTAAAGTGGATTTAGAAAAGGTGTTATTTTATTTGGTGAATATGACAACCAAAATATGAATATCAAATGAGTATAAATTTGACTTATAAATGAGTTAATATGAGATTTGAAACAATTGGAATAAAAATTTGAAATAGAATGAGTATTTCGAAAATATAATTCTTTCTCTTGTCGCTGGGTTTTGCTCGACCCATTGTCATATTTTGGTTATCACCCCGAAGTGTCGTGCTTGAAATTTTATTGTTCAACTTTATTTCTGAATTCTTCCTTTTGCCCTGCTCTGATAAAGCCATGGACAAATGAATCAATTTGGACTTGAAACCAGGTTTGAGCTACCTCTTAAATTGAACTTGAATTTGTATTGAGAGCAATAGATTTTTTCTTTTCTAATACTGAATCTAGCCAAGATGGTATTTTGCAGGATAACTGAATAATTAGGGAAAGGTTTATTTGAGAATTTAGATTTGAATTCTAATTTAAGCATTTGGACTCAGAATTGGTAAGAAAATCATGGGTTCCGTAAGAGTAAGTTTGAAAGATAATTTCCAAAATATAAAATTTTCTTTGAGTCGTAAACCTCTAAGTACTGGACCGTATCTATCCTAGTTCCCCCTTAATGGTTGATAGCAACTCTGAGTCTAACACAGAGAATTCGATTTTAAGCAAGACCGGTGACGACCCTTGTAATCACTGAATCATAGAAGTTTCCTTAGAATTTACCATTAGTGAGAATTAGATAGAGTGCCCTGAGAATGATATGATCCTTTGTTCTGACCATTTCATTTCTGATATGTCGAGGGAGAAATTCGAATTTAAAATTTGTGAAGGAGTTTTAAATTTATTCGACTTCCTTTTCGAGGACGAAAAGTTTCTAAGGGGGGGTGAATGTAACATCCCAGAATTCTAACTATGTTTGATATGGATTTTTATTTATAATTTTGGATTTCTGAATATAAATTGATTTTATTAGGTTTAAATATGAATTTTAACTTTGTATAAATATTTTGTTTTATTTATTATGATTTTTATAAGAAAACTTATTTTGAAAATTATAATTATTAGATTTATGTTTAAGTAATAATATTTTTCTAATTTTGATGATATTAATTTGTTAAGGATTTTTGTAAAGGATAATTTAATTTAGGAAAGATTTTTTTTTTTATATCTTATTTTGTTAATTTATAATTGCATTTATAAAATTTTATAAGGATTTGGTAGGCATTATTCTAAACCATTTGTTACCATAAACTTTGGTAAATTTGATAAATCATATATAGATAAATACTTTTGAATTATTTTATAAGTCTTTAGTGGTAAGGTGTTACATTTATTTGGCTACATTTATAAGCGTTACTAAATTAAATACATTAATTTAATGCATAGGAATGAAGTGTCCTATTACATGGCATCATGCATGAAGTGTTTCCTATGATGAAGACAAGTGGCCATGTATGTGTCTATGTGCATGAAGAGGTTTGCTTATTGAATTCCATGTGTCCATGAGGAAATTTACCATTTTACCCTTGAAATTACCCTATATAAGGAGAGCTAAACCCATTATATTGCTCACATCAATCCATAGTTCAAATGTGTATCTCACGTTCATTTTCTTCTTCACATTTTCAGTTCCTGTAAATGAGAATTTACATTTTCCTCCATTCAAAAATCCATACCTCTCAAACCATTGATCTTTGACTTGAATGATCCATGCAGAAATTGTTCGTATCATCGTTTGTGATTTTTAGAAACTAACGGATCGAAATTTCGTTGAGATTCGGGAGAGAAATCTCATATTTTCAAAGAATGGAAGAAACATGTTTGAAACTTCAGAAAATAATATCTCACAATCCATGATGAATCGTGCAACGCCATCGGCGCCATTGCGATCAGCAAGGAATGTATTATTTTTAGTACGAAAACGAGGCGAATCCGTATCGATAGTTGTGATGGTCGGAAACTAGGTTTGGAAATCGTCGGTGATGGAAGCGACGATGGGTAAAACGATGAATGGATTTGTGACGAGGACAGAGAAAGCTTCGAAGTGGTTTATTTTGGTGAAGATCGAAGCCAAGAAGGGGGGTGCGACATATGGGGCTCACGCGGGATTTCTCGCTCCAGGTCTCGGCAAATGGGGATCGCATTTCGGAGGAAGAGACCGGAGGTTGGGTGACATGGTGCAGTCGAACGAGATGGCGAGGAGAAACATGCGGGTGCGTTTAGATTTGAGTTCGGTGGACAATTCGATGTGTGCATGTGCACGTTCCAGCGTGCACAATGGGTTCCAGGAGATGGACGCGTGAAAGAAGAAGGAAGGGAGAAGAAGAAGTGGAGTGGGACGGTGTTGAATCTTGAAAGTGTGGGCTTTGGGCCTTCTCTACTTGGGTATGTTTATTTTCGTTTTAATTAAGTTTAGATTTGTTCAAACTTTAAACCACTCTAATTCACTCGTTTTAAATCGGATTTGCTCGCCGTCAGAGGCGTTAGAACCGTATCTGAAAATAGAACCCAACGATATATAGTTTTGATAATTTTGGCTAAGTACGGATTTATATAAAATGGAATATCCTTATAAAAAGAAAAGGGAAAGGAAAAAAAATAATAAGAAGAAGAAAAAAAAAATGAATGAACATTTATATTAATTTAATTTTGATATAAAATCAGCAGAAGATTACTAGCTGCTGATGAGAACGAATTGGAAACTGTACGAGGAGCGGTGGCAATGTTCATTCGCATGTTCGTCCTGGTAGTGAAGTTGTATGGAGCCTTTTCGGTGAGAACTTCTAATTCAAATTTATTTATTTAAATTAGTTAATTATAATTAGCTGAGTTAATTATAATCTGTTGATGATGATTGTGTGATGGATGTTATTATGTGAATGGGTGTGCATGTAGTTAGATAATACACTGAACACTGAAAAGCGTTATCGACAGTAACGCTTGTGCACAACTGAATTGGTTGTTGTTGATGATAACGATAATTCATTATCATCGTATATATATATATGGTTGAATTTATTCTGTTGTATGATGCACACACAATACCATGATTATGGGATTATACAGGTGATCGATTTTGTTTCCCTTCCATATAAACGAAGTTGATTTTCTAATATTAAATATTATCATGTTCAATTTATTTCAAAAATGAGATTTTTGAAAATCTGATTATGGCTTTATATGTTTTGAAAACATAATATGATAATATATATATATAGACACCAGAACGTTTTAGGATGACAGAGAGGATGGTGTCTAGGCTTGGGTTTGGAAATCCAGTTTCCTGCTCTCCCTGGCTATCCCTAACTGGTCCGACAACGGGATGGTAAATTTGAAATCAAATTTGAAATATATGTTGAAACTGTTTCAAATGATTTGGGAATATAAGTTTAAATGATTTATATTTAAATCATTATATGGGTTGAATAGAACGCACTATGATGCGACAATTCGTAAATATCGATCTCAAGTTTAACATGATTATTTGAAAATTTATTCGTCTTGAAATAAGAAACCGTTGAATTACAAATGATAACAGTTTGGAATAATAAAGGGAATTTCAAAATTTCAACGGCTGATTTCAAGCATAACAAATTTGGAAAGATCGATATGTTTGCAGTCAACAATCATAACACGAGTTATCAAAATTTGAGAAATATATGACAATTCCTATTTATAAATTTCAAAGACGAATAGAAATTTGAATATTTGGATTTCGTATAAATTTTCAAATCTAATTGATTTAAATGGATATTTTAACAGCAGTACCTTTGGGTAACATTTCCAACTATTGTTTTGGCTTTGAAATTTATAAGCGTGAACTATTGTTTGGTTACAAAAATGATTTCGAAGATTATTAAAGTATTGGAATATTTATATGGTATAAAAAAAATGAGTTTTCCAAATTTTTAAATTTGGATCTGGTTGGAAATAAATTTCCAGATATTTGATATTAGTTCGGTAGATGAAAACTCTTATTATCTGAGGAATTTAAAAGGGTAAATTACCGTTATTCCGCTTATAATATGAGTTGGATATGGAAATTTATATCGAATATAAGTTGACGATATTTCTATCCAGATCGAATGTCGAAGAATTGAATAGATCTTTTAATTAAGATATGGGTTTTCCACCTGATTGAAATAAGTTAGATAGAAATAATTTTTGATATTTGGTATAATATTTCATGGTGTAAATGAATACTATCTGGGGAATTTGGAAGATATTATTATATCGTTATTCCACTTGTAGTATTCGTTGATTATGAGAATTTATATCGAATATAGGTGGATAAAATTTCTGTGTAATTTATGATTCAATGACGATTGATTTGGGTTCTGTCGTGAATCGTATCTTCAATAATACCATTCTTGAAACCCAATGAGATTGAGTTGTGGAAATTCGTATCGTAATTGGAATTTAGTCAAAATCTTCGATCCAAGGGAATTAAAAGTAAGAAATTGAAGCGAAGGTATACTCTTTGATTTCAAAGAAGAATTTAAGATGATAACGAGATGTACGAAATTATAGAAATTCAAATATGTAGTTGTAAATGAATTGATAACTATGTGGAAGGAGATTTGAATTGAAAAGCCTGTGTGAACCATAGCTACTGTTTAAAGTACGCTTATTACTTGGAAAGACCGGGATCGAGCATATGTTCGAAAACCATTCCAAGTAATAATATGACGTTATGAAGCAATTCAGGAATTGGTAAACGACGAATGAAGACCGGGAATATTTGAATTTGTTTAGATTGATTGTTGATTGATGTCTCGGTTAGGTAGGCCACCGACACGAGGTATGAGTTACATGAGACCTGAACATATTTAAGTATTTTCGGGTTGTTCCGTTCAGACCCAGAATGGTCTTGTATGGATGGTGTGTCTGACATTGAAATTAACTGCATAGCACTGATTTCCGTTAATGAATATCGGATTTGTGGCAATAATATTATCCTCGTCTCTAAGTCATATGAACTTAGAAGGTATGCATTGATTGAAATCAGTGATATGTCGTGAATTGTCAATGTGGCATACCCAAGTTATGAGACGAGCTAGTAACGATCAAAGAACGGCTTATCGAAGCATCGCTTTGCGTATGATATGACATCAACAAACCTCACACCCCGGATTGATGAGAAACTGGCGGTTAGGTTTTATACTTATATATGAATTAATGATGAAGCTGTGCAGCAGTGGGAAACCACTTATGAACTTGGGGAAGTTGGGTATGTTCGGGGGGCCGTGTCTGGTCGAAAACCGTTGATCTGCCCTGACGATGTGTATTCGGTGTCCACGTATGGTCGAAAAAGCCGTTGAGGCACTTCGTTTTGTATCCCTGATTGATCTTTCGTGCCAGGAATCATCAAGTTGGAAATCCAAATTTCTTATGCGAGCCATACGATTTTGATTGTATATATATATGGCAACATATATTATGGGGTATATGCTGTCTAGGATTAATACATTTACTTTTGAAATGTTTTCCACACTATATATATATATTATGGTATTGAAGAGAATTTTACGTATGAAAGCATATTTGGTTGTCATAAGATAAAACTTGCCCATCTGGTGTGCGCTTGCATTGTGTGATGTGGGACGAGCTTATGATAACTTCATTTTCAAAAGACATTGCGCATTTATATGCACGGGTATCCACCTGGAGTAAATCCGTTCCGCGTTAGCGGCGTGATCCGGTGAAGTTCCCAACTTTAAGAATGAACCTAACTGTTTTTGAGTTCTCACACCAGTCCCACGACTGACCTGGAGTTTATTGTTCCCTCACCTAAACTCTGGGTGCCCATGATTTTTGCACGGGCAGCCAGTAGTTTAGTTTTTGCAGTTATAGATCGTTGGAGCAGGATTTAGAGCGCTTCTAGAGTTGGGGTCCACGGTAGAGTTGAAGCTTCCGCTGTGTTAAATCTTCCGATGGGAGTAAAGTTATTTTCTTTCTTCCGCTGTATACGTTATGTTGTAACTCTGATATTCATGTAACTCTGATGTAATATTGGTTTATTCAATGAAAAGTTCTGTTATTTTTGTTCAACGTATGTATGTACCCATAACAATTCGTCTTTCTGAACGGTTTAAGTTGGTTTAATCACCGGCGAAGAATCGGGCAAAAAGGCGGGTCGTTACAGCAACATGCATGAAAACACCAAAAAAGGGGACTGATCTCTAATTCGGCAAAGGCAGGTTCAACCTCCGCCCTCCACATTTCTGCTGATAGATTTAATACCTATAACAGTTATTTTCACTTATATGAACCCATTATCGCATAAAAATACATGAACAACATAAAATAATGAGCTTTTATTTGAGCGATTGATGCAATGTGAACAACGTAAAAATATATGAACCCATTGTCCTTTTTTTAATGCATATGAGAAAAGAACACCATGCATATCTGGGTCCATTTGGAAGACCATTGCACTATATATTTATGATCCACAGAAGTATTTAATTAGTTATATGAATAAATATTCACAGGGGAAATGAAAAGATTGCGTGCTACGTGACAATCAGAGGTAAAAGGCAATGCAGCTCTTGGAGAGTGGTTTGAAAGTAAAGGAGTATTAATTGGTTCGGAGGATTTTTGTGATATTGGTTGCTTTGGCTTTGGTATTCAAAAAAACATTGATCTTGGAATCAAGTATGACTACTTATCTTTTTATATACCCAGTAATAACCTTTTGGAATAAAGTTCGGAATTATATTAGAACCATAGCAAGGTGTGTTGAATGTTTCCTGATACTTTTCACATGAAAAGGTTGTTAGTATACTCTGCATAGTCACAAACTTGTGATCCGCACTTTTATGTGTTTAATTCTTTCTTTACACATGGTTCATAGCTTTCTAGTAAACTATTTTTGAGTTTTTCCTTTTTGCATATATAATTTTGACCACAAAAGTGCCTACTAATATTTTGTTTAACTTTGCTGCAAACAAAAATCACATTTGTGTTTTTTCCCTTTCAAATTATTATGAAAATAAAATAAGCTTTTGATTTATACTAAACTATTTCCTGTGTTTTATTTTTGAGTGCTTTCATGAATGTAATGACAGTTCCAACCCTTTTATTTAATAGTTTTTTGGTCAATCCTGTTTTCTTATGTTAGCAAATAATTTCGCACAACTATTATCACTTGCAGTTTATGTTTTTGCGGGTCATGTTAAAAATAAATTTAGCATCTTGCATTTTTTTCTAGCTATATAAAGGTATAATCGGCTTTTCTGTGTGCAAATATGGTTGCGATGACAATTTCTCTTATGCCGTAGTAGGCAGCTTATAAGCATAACTTTAGTAAGAAAAAACAATTGCCTTATGAAACCTTTCCAGTTTTCATATACTACTGATTGATTTACTTACATTATAATTTTATTTATAAAATATTAGACAAAAATGCCCCTCCTTAAGACAATAAAAAATGATATTAAAGAATCACAAATCTATAGTATATTCAATATTAATTTATTTCATTTAAGTAACTAAACTACCTATACATCATTGGTTGAATTAAAATTTGAATTCCTTTTAGGTATCAAAATATTTTTACACCTTTTATGTTGTATTTATGCTATGCATGGGCAATTTTAACATTTTTCACTTCAAATTAGATTTTAAAAGTATTGCGGAAGTCAATATGAATCGTGGAGTACCGAATTATTCTTCATCTTTTACTTGTATTAAATCAAGTTGAAATTTAAACATAAGTGAATTTGAGAACCTTATTTTGAGTGGTGCATGAGAGAGAAAGTTACTAAAACGACAAGAGGATCTTTATTTCGAATTATGGGTAGTTTGTAACGAGTGTGGTTGTAATTAGTGTGGTATATAGTAAGAAATCATGATGTGTTTTATTTTAGTAAATTCTTTGGTGTATGTGTAGCAATTCATGGTGTATGAATAGAATTTGCTCTTAGTAAAAAAATGAATATTCACAGTAGGCAAAGGTGCAAAGGAGTTGTTAATTTTGACATCCATGTGCAGAGCCAAGCATGATTGTTTCTCGTTAGAATTAAGAACCTTTCAAGTTTAAATTGTACAGTGTGACCACTTCAATCTTTCACGTAGATCACATGTTTGGATACAATATTCATGAATCTATAGAAGATATTTTGTTCCTTTGATTAATTTATCGGCTTTCCTAACTATGGATAATTATTCGAACTTTTTCCATATTAATTCATAGAAGCATCCTTGGTTTGAAGGCCTAGACTGGGATAAACTATATAACATGGAAGCTCTCTTTACAGTAGAGATCAAAGATGAGTTGGATGCTCAAAATTTATTTACTGATAAAATCCTGAATTTCTCATGACTTCGTCGTCGTCATCTTCTTAAGCTGGTTGGGTATGTATGTTAGACTTATTTTGGTGTAAATATGGCATTATGTGGTTTTAGTATGGTTATGGATGATATGCGTTTGTATTTGGGATAATGTTAGCACCAACCGAATAGTTTGGTTCACATTTCAGCTTGGTGTGTTAATTGATGAAGGATTATGGATGTTCCGGTTTTTTGTATGTGATTATGAATGTTCTTTTTAGTTCTAAATTAATATTGTTGGCTAATTTATCTTTGTTTCTCTTAATATATTATTTCAGTGTTCATAGTTGAATGATGTTAGTTCGATATATATAAATGTATATATATGCAGATCAGAAGGGGAATAACGGTGGATTACCAACAAAAAAGGGAGGTTGAGTTTACCCCAATTTAATATCCATCGCTAATCCTTTGCTGAATTTTAAGGGTTTTCCGACAAAATACTGAAACAATTTTTTTGCCCAAACTTCTTGTCGCTAATCCCTTGGCAATTAGTAAGGGTTTATCTGCTCCTTTTGTAAATAATATTTTATTATAAATTATTTATTAGTCGGTAAATAATCGGTATATAAATTAAAATTAAATTAATAAATAAAATTTTATGTTTATTATATAATTGGTAAAATGATGGAAAAATGTCGGAAAACTCATACTAAATTCCGTCGCAAAAATCTGACATAATTACCGTCATGATTTTTACCGACCACAGGGCTATGCAGGAAATCCATTGCTAAGGCCAAAATAGCGACGGATTAGAAGTGGATATTGCCGATGCTATATGCAGTTTTTCTTGTAGTGTTGATACATTTATTTTCAAAAATGATTTCCACACTATGCACTAGTAATAATAAAGGAGAAATTTCGTGTATCAAGCATGTTTCGTTACTATATGGTAAAACTCTATCCTCCGGTTTGCATTTGCACTGTGTGATGGGACTTGAGTCTTATAATAACTTCATTTTTCAAAAAGCATTACGATTTTTTATGACATGTAATCATGTGAAGGAAACCCATTTCGTGTTATATGGCGTGGTCCCGTGATTTACCAAACTTTAAAATAAATAACTATTTTGGTTCCCATACCAGTACCATGACTGACCTAGAGTTTATTGTTTCCCACCTAAACCCTGGGTGCCCATATTTTCCATACGGGCACCTAGTAGTTTTGTTTTTGTAGATATTTTTGAAAGCATGATCCTGGATTATGACTAAAGCAATACTCTGGATTATTTGGGAGTATTCCACTGAATGAATTTATGTTTCCGTTGTATTATAATTTACTATCCTCTGATATTTTTCCACTATGAATAAATTATGTTGTAAAATAGACAACTATTACAATGGGCCTGGAATGACCATTATAGTAGCGTTCTGTTACAATGGGTAGTCATTGCCCGTTGTAAAAGGGCGTTGTATAGGACATCTACTACAACGATCCAGGAGTGACAGTTGTAATAGCATTTTATTACAATGGGCAGTTACTGCCCATTGTAAAAAGGAAGTTGTAATAGGGTACTTTTATTGTAGTGATTTTATAGATATTTTTTATGATTATGAAAATATATAAATTGATTTGATAACAATTTAATAAGTAAATGTTGGAATCTAAATATAACTGAAGTTAAATATTTAAATTTGAGTAAATTTGAAAGTATAGATCTAATTGGTATGAAATCATTAAGACGTGATTTAAAGATAAATAAAAGATGAATTGGGAGAATCAGATATAAGTAATAAAATTGAAACCCCAACTTGAATGTTGGTTTTAAAGGAATTGGATGGAATTGATTTAAGTAATAAAAATGAAACCTAACTTGAATATTATTTTGAAATGAATTGGAATAAAAAATATATGGTTTAAGGTTGAAATTGATTTAAATTGTAGTTTAGAAATCTGAATTGATAATAAGTTAAACCTCGAAAAGATGGATGGTTCGGAACGGAGTATTATTTAAAACAAGATTATTTTAAACCATTATTATTTTATATTAAAATATTCTGGACTATGTTATATAACTAATTACTTTATAACTATTCATACTTGGTTTATCTATTATACATTTTATAACTATTTTAAAATTTTACTATTTTATTTAAATTTTAATTATGAAATATTTTATAATTATTTTTAAATCAAGGTGTTTTATGTTAATATAATATTTTTAAATTCAAATATTTTACATTTTATTTACAATTTTAAAAGAAAGTCCATTTCCAATTTGAGTTGTTAAGTTTGAATGCTAAGTTTGTAAACATAAAATCTGAAATTTTGAAATTAGCAATTAATGAATTGATTTGAAATTGATTTTGACTTCGAAATATTTGAACTTAATAATTTGAATATAAATTAATACTGTTTTTACTTGATTTAGGATAATTTGAATATGACTTTAAGTACAAATGACCACTTTGTGAAATAAGCGCTTGGTTGTTAAAGAGACTTGGATCGGATATTGTTATACTATCTGCCAATACCGGAAACCACTTTAGCAACAGTGCATGTGGGGAAGAATTTAGAATGAAGTAGGTTTGTTTGGTGGACGCTACTAGAATGAAGTAAGATAATGATGATGGATAGCCTTACCTTCAGGTCATAATTGAAATGAATAAAACATGAGCAATACCATGATTAATTGAGATAGCACCTCTTATCGAACACTCTTCTTCGATACCATGTATATTATTTTGTGATTTGATTGGGTGCCCTTTGATTTTGAGAGTGTTGTTTGAGGTGGGTGGTAGTTGTGGCTATGCATTACCATCGTTCGGGGAGTGCAACTGATATAATCCTACCTTGGGTATTACCTTAAGTGTCCTGTCATATTATCCTGGTCGATCCCCTACCATTTTTATTTGTGTCGTAGCTATGGAGTGACCTCTGATGCCACTTGTTTACTGTGGGGTTTACGGTATTGTATATACTACAACATTATAAACGAGGTAATGATGGTAATCCCACATACGCTATTTTCAATAGTATATTTACCATAAATACTATTATAATAGCATAGTATATTATATGGTATATAGTTTAACGAATCCTCAGAGGATGGAAACCCAAATATCTTTTAAGTTCCTTGTGCATTTCATTGAATATTTCACTTGAGTTGATTTATTTTCATAAGAATAGTTCTGATTCGATTGTTTTGTTTTACTCTATGCTTGGGTCAGACTAAGTATTACGACATTGAGATATCACTTTTAGAGCTTGAGACTTGTTGAAGACCCCATGTCTATTTATTTATTTCAATTCCTTTTCTACTTGTAAATCCAATGTATTTAGATCTTCGTTGTATTTGATTCTATAGTTATGTTATTATGTATAAATTTTAAAATTTTGTATCTAGTAGGCTCATGTACTATTATTGTATTTTATTTATTCCTCTGCGAGATATTCGGCTTTTCTGTCTGTGATTCTGTTATGATTTATACATAACACCATAGCAATAACAATTTGCTGTTTCAAATGATTTATACATAACACGTGGTATCCTAGCCAAATTTAATCAAAAACCTTAGCTTATGGTGTTAAACTCATTAGTGATAGCGTAGTGATACCCTAGAATGAGTAAATCAGTCACACAATCATTCTTGAAAGAAAGCATATTTTTGAAAAGTATAAATAGTTTTAAATGTTTTTAAAAAGATTATTGTAACACAAATTTGGTTTTGAAATTTATTCTTTTCTAAAAGTTCTTTTTTAATCTAGCTTCCTTGATAGGTTTTTCTTCAATTAGGATTTTTCGAATCAAAATCTCGATACTCGTTTTACATCCAACCTTGGAATTATAATGGATTGTTTCCAAAATCCTCTAATTTATTTTGATTAGAGACTCTATCCTTTGTAGATACCTGTTGGTTCGGTTTTTTTGCTGTTCAACTTCTAATTCAAGTTTAAGACTTATTTTGACCTAACTAACTAAATAGTGTAAGAGATTTAAACTATAATTCATATTAAGAATTAATGGAAAATATAAATATGTTGATAATTAGGGTAATAATCACTTAGTTTATTAATTGGAATAATAAAGCATTTTAGTATTATGTGAATATAAAGGCTTTGCATTTAGCAATTTGTAAGGTGATTAATCTGTGAATAAAAAGGAGTTTGTTGAATTCGTAAATTTATATATGAAATAATCTTGTAATAATAACTTTTTTATATGCATAGTATTAGTTGCATTCCATAAACTTGGTTTCTTAACATTATTAACTCTAACAAGTATGTGTCATTAGGTTGAAATCAAGTTAATAGAACGAGAATATCAATCTGATTTTAAGAATGTTTACGAAATGACAAAATTTGCTTTATGTGAATATATATAAATTTTTATGAAGGAATGGTGATTTTGAAATATATAATATAAGTTAAACTTATAAGGATTAAATGAACTATATGTATGATTTTATGTGAATTTTGATTTAGGAAATATTGTAAAGCTAACGAAAATAATTCTTGTTAGTTTAGTTTAAGTTTAATCATTTAGAAAAATGTTGACTTAGGAAGGTTGAATAAAATTGAACTTGTCCATATTAAAGCTAAAATAACAATAAAAATGTTTTTTTTTTTAAATTTGGTATAGCTTTTATTAAGGCTATTTTAGCCCAAGTAAGCCCAATAATGCAAATGATTACAACCGCAATATCTCTACAGTTATAATACACTTAGGTTTAAATAATCGACATCACATCACATTAATTAATCAAAAACCATTCATCTCCTTCCTCCGATGCCACTCACAGAAGAAATTATGGCGGCTCTTGGATTCGAGTATCAGTACTTCTTCCCTACATCGCATATTGATCTGCTCCACCACTATCAGGTCGTTGTACTGCCGCAGATCCAGTAAGGCTCCTTCCCCTTGTCAATTTGATAATATAAAAATCAATCTCAGTTAGTTTACTTATCTCCTCCACTGATTTCTTTTTTTATTGAAATTGTCTGCAATTGCGCTCTTTTTACACTCGCCACATCGCAGCTACAACCGCAATGCCGCGTATTACACCTACTGTGTTTTTGCTGCTCCAGCCTCCCCTCAGGTATATATCTTCAATTTTCCTCTCTCTGTTTGGGTTTTGTGTGAAGTAGTCAGGGCATACATGTTTGAGGATGCAACTCGAGTATTCACATTGGAAAAATAGATGTTCATGACTCTCAGTAACGTTATCACATAGATTACATCTTGTTTCGTGAATAATCCCCCATCTAGACAATCTATCTTTCATTGGAAGTCTTCCTTTAATTGCCTTGTAGGCAAAGAACGCCATTTTGGGAGGCATCACTTTATCCCAAATGATGTTACACCATTCAACTACATTTTGATGTTGTCAAGTCAGATTCCAAGACGATTTGATACTGAATTCTTTAGTACCATCCCACTTCCATACATCATGATCTCACCAAAATATAGGAGCATAAATTCAATTTTCCTCTTTAAGTCGTTTGAACAGGGGACACTGTCACAATTCCATTGTTCATTAACAACAATTTCATTCACAGAGGTTGTGGGACAACCATGTGCAGAGTATGTATCCCAACCGAGATGATCAATCAAAGATTTGTGTTCAATCCATGGATCTCGCCAAAGATCTGTATTTGAACCATCCGCAAATTCTCTCTCTATATTTTTAGCAAGTTTGTCTCTTATTTTCAAAATCGCCTTCCAAGTCGATGAAGCATTAGTGTCAATGGCCATTGTTCAAAAATTATCTTTTATGTTTCTATTTCTCATCCATCTCGCCCACATCCCGTCTCCATTAATAATTTTCCATGCTTTCTTTAGAGTAAAAGCATCTCTCATGTCTCGCAAAATTTTCAAACCAACCCCTCCTTCAGATTTCGGCTTACACAGTTCACTGTATTTAATTTTGTGCATACCTCCCTTCCAAATAAAATCAGCGCAAACCCTCTCTATCTTCCCAATAGATGCATCAGGTAATTGGAATGTTTGAAGCCAAAAGTTAACTTTTGCTTGAATGACAGTGTGCACAAGTTCAATTCTGCCAGCTGCAGAAAGAAGACGTGAACTCCAGCCCTGTAATCTATCACGAATACTAGTGACTAGGGACGCACATTCTCTATCTGTTATTTTATTCGAAGATAAGGGAACTCCAAGGTATTTAACTGGTAGACTTCCTTCTTTCACATTAAGAGTGTTCAAAATAACCTCTTTGATTCGACAATATTTGTTAAAGTAACATTTTGTCTTCAACTCATTCATTTTCAAACCCACATATTTTTTAATTTGTGAAATATCTCCTTAATTTTCTGGGCAGTTGTGTCTTTTGCTTTAATACATATAATCAAGTCATCTGCATACAACAAGTGACTAATGTGCGGTTGAAAATTGTGAATAGGCTGTATGACTTTCTCAAAATGTGAAATCTCCATCTGTAAAGTAAAATATTCCATTGCTATAGCAAACAAGTATGGAGAAAGAGGATCGCCTTGTCTAATACCCCTGTTACTAGTTATGAAACCCTTCGGGACCCCATTGATCAGAATAGAAAAGGTTGGTGAATTAATACATTCTGCAACATATGAATTTTGTTGGGAACCCCATTGCAGTTAGCATATGAATAATGAAGCTTCGGTTGATTTTGTCGTATGCTTTGTGGAGGTCAACTTTTAAACAGAATTTATCAGCTACTATTTTATTAAAATTTCTTATCAATTCATGTGCTAGCAGAGAGTTCTCTGATATGCTCTGCCCTTTAATGAAATCACTTTGACACTCCGCAATCATGTTCGGTAACACTTTTTTCATTCTGTTGCATAAGATTTCGCTTAGAATTTTGTACAGGACGTTGAAACATGCAATCGGTCTATAATCTGCAATAGATACAGGTTTATTAGTTTTTGGAATAAAACAAAGAAAAGTGTTGTGATTAATTTCTTTCAAGATTTTTCCAGAGTGAAAAGATTCATTTAAAGCTAACACTAGTTTCTGTTTTAGGTCACTCCAGTGAGTCTTGAGAAGCAGGAGCCTAACCCGTCAGGCTCGGGGGAGGAGTCCACATGGATGGATATAATAGCCTCATGAATTTTAGTCTCGGTGAATCGTCTGCACAGCATGCGGTTACCCCTGGCGTTGATGATTTTCTTGTGTGTATTTGGGGTAAGACACTTTCATTCTGACCATTATAAAGTTCATTGAAGTATCAATAGCTTCACTTTCAAATTTTGCATAATCCATTAGTCGTTTGCCTTCCTGATCAAAAACCTCATGGTTATAGTTCACATTTCTTATGCATGACATTTTAGTGTAAAAGTATTTTGTACATTCGTCTCCATCGGATAACCATTTCTCCTTTGCCTTCTGTTTAAGTTCAACAGATTTAGTCTTTAGCAGTTCTTTTAATCTGATTTGGTTTTCTTGATGACATCGCCAAGTATCATTTGAAGCATCTCCCCCATCCATCTTTTTTAAAAGCTCAGCAAGCAGATTTTCAACTTGAATTATTTGGTCCTCTTCCTTTGGTCTAACTTTATTCTAAGCCTTTAATCTGATTTTAGTGTTTTCAAGGAAAGAAACTAGGTTAAACATATAGCTTTCATTAAAGTTAAGTTCCTCAGAAAGAAAATTATCAGTGTAACCGTAAATAGATGGCCAATTATTAGCAAATCTGAAAGGCTTCCCTTTTGGGTTGTCATTCCTGTTTATCAAATTAATATGAATTGGACAGTTATCACTTGTTGATGCTGGCAGCACATTGATTTTCATGTCTGTAAATTTATTGATGTAGATAGAGTTGACAAGAACTCTATCAAGTCTACTAGATATTTTCCTGCATTCACCACTTCGCCATGTGTATTGCAGGCCGCCATGCGTTGGTTCCACCAATCTCGAGGAGACTATACAGGTAACAATAAAAATGTTGGGTTTGGAAAATAATATTGATGTAAATTTGATTTAATGAAATTGAATTTGACATAAACTGGATTTGTAGATTGATTAGAACCTAGTTACTATTCTTAATAATAATAAAATTAAAACCAAATTAAGATGGAACGTAGATGTAAACTTCAATATGGATATAAGAATGAATTTGTATATTAAACAAAATGTTACTTAAGGCTAACATATGTTAATACAATATATGTGTCTGAAATATGTTTTGAAACACTTAGGATTTACATTTGCAAAACTTAAGTTGATCATATTTAAGATAGAAGTTAAATTTAAAAAAATAATTGAGCAGTTGTTGACGTGGGGAATTGTTGCATTATTCAGCACACGACAACACCCAATGTGTATGAGCAATACAAACACACTAATCCAGAGATACAATAAAGTAAATGCGAGAGACACAACTTTTAATAGTGGTTCAGCACTAATGCCTATGTCCACTTCATAGTAATCATTCATCGTATATCTGGTGATTACAAAGTTATCCAAGTTTAGGTAATATTCGAATACAAAGAGTTACAATAGGACAACAAAATATATGCTAGTCCCAAACTTTGACCAAAATAGCCTTCTTCTTCGTTGAGTGGGTTGACTTGGTCAACTATGTCCAAATTTCTCTTTAATGTCCAAGAGGTCCAAAACAGCCTAAAAGTAGTGTAATTATCCTTATGAATATCCAAATGTTGATGGAAAACATGTATGCCACCTTTTAATTGTCCATGCCATGTCTAATGGCCATGAAGAAAGAGATGGCAGCCATTAATGAGGGTTTTGGAGCTCTAGAAGTCCAAGAATTCAAGGGAAAAGAAATCCACATGAAGGCCAAGCCTTGTAGTACTGGGTTTGTAGTGGAGTAGGTAGGAAATGGGGCCCGCACAACTGAATTTCGGATCCCCTGGGAGCAGTAATAGAAATTTTGGATCCCTCCCGTGTGTTTAGGAAAATTTCGTACCCCCTGAGGGATATGAAAATTGCACCCGTGGGATACACAATTTCGTGTCCCGGACGATACGACATTTGCATCCCAGGGTACAAAAGACGCACCCATGGGATACGAATTATGCACCTCTAGGATACAAAATTTCGTATCTCGAGAGATACGAAATTCGTATCCCAGGGGATACGAGAAAGAAGGTGAAAAGGAGCCAAGAATTCTGTTTGGAAGGAGCCGAGTTAAAGGGATACAAAATATGTGTTTTGAAGGATACGAAATCTTTGAGTGAGTAAGATTCGAAACTCCCAAAACACGAGATATGAAATTCTGTATGTGTTCACGGAAACGGGCATAATTTTCAAACCGTAAGTTCGTTTTGGTCAAACAAAAGTTGTACCTAAAGCTAATTCAGAGGGCTACAAAAGTTACCATGCTCAACACCGTAATTGATGTTTTTAGGCCCAAAAAAAGTCATTTAAAGGGGTTTCTGGCCCTTTTTTTGTTTGCGACGCGACTTCGATCAAATTGCTTTGTGTTTTCTGACGACGCTCTCAGTGCTTGAACGCGTTGCTAACCAAATACTTGACGTGTGACAGCTTTGCGTGCCAATAGTGGGGAAAATACAATTTTCTCTAATTGAAATTTATAATAAATAAATGACTTGATATATATTATTTATAATTTATATATTTGGAAATATTGTATCGATTCTGTTTTAAGGGAAAGGGTTTTGAGTAATTCCTTTGACGCTAAAATTGGATTATCAAGTATGTTAAGGTTTTGGACATATACCTAACTAATGTATGTGCTAAATTCCAAAAATACTAGATAGATGTAAAACCCTATTCTAATCACTTAAAAATTATTCGGATGATGACTGTAGTTCTTTAGGTTTCGAAAGTGAGATAGATATATAGCGATAGTCGAGACGTCGAGTAAATACTTAAGACCATTCTAAAATACATTGGAAAATGTTTAAATCAAAAGTTTTGATATTTTATTTTAATCATTTGTCTATATATAAGCAAAGTAAGTGTTTAAAGTGCATAACTTGTGTAACGACCCATATTTTCGTACTCTTTGAGTCGACTAATAACACCACACGTCTAACCCAAATAGCACAAAAATACGAATCATTATTAGAAAGAAGTTAGAGGATGAGAAATAGAAAGAAAGAAATATTAGAATAGAAGAAAACGAAGATCATAAACTCACAGCGGAATGAATAAACTATATTAGATAATGTAAACTTTGAAATACAAATCAGTAACTTTATATACATACCATTATCAGAGCACAACGGTTATCCCTGGAACAGTTATAAACACCTTTTTCCAGATACAACAAAGTACACAGCGGAAAATATGATAGTCTATAGCTAACTGGTGAAGCCTCCTGCTTCGAGCTCCTACAAGTGAATATGAAAAATCCCGACTAGCCGTGCTGCCTGGACGATTTTTGTCAATCCCCTAAGGCTTGGGGTTTGAATTAACAGAACAGCCCTTGCATTTTACTCCGTCTTCATGATCTCTTCAACAAAAGTTGATTCGTAACGCTTATGCCAATACGGAGTGGTTTCAGATATTAAATATGATCCCGGTCTTTCCATATTGACAATGGAGTTATAAAATAAATCAAAACTTTGATAGTCGGTGATTTAACTATCAAAGAAATATCCATACAATCAACTGCCCTATTTCCAATTGGAAATCCTACTGAGCAAACATCAAACAACACTGGGCCCCTTTATTTGAATCCCTTATTATATTATCATTTCAAATTCCTATTTCCTTTATTCGAGAAAATATTTCTTATTCCAGTTAGAAAACATTTATATTAACGAATCCTTATTTCTAAATTCAGAAATATACTTTATTAATATCGGGAGATATTTTCATATTCCATCCCTTAATTCCTCCTTGACCAATTCATTTCATTTTCTATTTGGGAAAAATATTTCAAAATCCTTTAAATGAACGCGATGTTATAAAACATCGCTATTATAACTCAAACCATAAATCATTTGTTAACTAATGATATCACTAACCAATCCTTACCACCGAACCATAACCATTTCTCCGTCAATCATGACGTCAGTCGAGTTGGGATATAATTACCTCTCAGTCCTTAACTGAACGACATTCTTAACTTTGAAATAGTCAAAGCTCACAACTTTAACCAAAACATCACTTTCACACTCTTGGATTCGATCTAAGAACACACTTCCTTTACAGAAAAATATTGATTATAGCGGTAGCGTTATAATCGCTGTTTCCAAATATTTAGTTTACAAAACATTGCTTTTTTAACAACAGCGTTACAATCGCTGTCTAGAATTATAGAACATTTATTTTAACAATAGCGTTAAGATCGCATTATAACGGCAGCGTTAAAAATTGCTATTTAGAATTTACAAATCATTTACTGTAACAGTAGCATTATAATCGCTGTATAAATTTACAAAACATTTATTATAGCAGAATCATTATAATTGCTGTTTTCAAATATTTGGTATATAAAAGTATAACTTGTACTTATTAATTTCAATTAATAAGTAATTAATTAAATAATTAAATTTGATTCAAAACGGAAAGTAAAATATCTACTTCCCCAAATTCGATATAATCGAATTCCAATAAACAACTTCCATTCGAATACTCTAAATTCGCTCTTTATTCTGAACTTCAGAATTTATTTACCATTTCAGGTAAATTCAAGTTTCAAATTCACTATTTAATTTACCCTTTCAAATCATTACCAAATTCTTTTACAACCATTCCAGTTAACAAAACATTATCATACTTTATTTCACATTCCCATTTTTTTTTGGAATAAAACTCATCGTTTTCATTTTAAACGATTTTCCATTTTCCTCTTTCATCCAAGTTTTCAATTTTGATTGATATTTCAAATCTAAATTTCCTCCAAAGATATTTCATTTGCAAAATATTCCATCTAAACTATCATTCACTTTATTCATAAATATACTTCCTTTTTTATTATAGTCAAATCTGTTTGATCTTATACTTTATATAACATTTCAAATCCAATTTCCATTTATAATGTCTATTTAGCATTTTTTATAGAAAATCTCATTCTATATATTTTATTCCTATATAAATCTCTTTCACCATTTCCTTTGTAACCGATAAGTTCAAACCAACTAAAGTTAATGGTTTCAAATTTCATTTCCATCTTTCCCAACAAATTCAGACTTTGAATTTATATTTCAAGTCCATCCAATGATAAACATTTTACTAAATTCAAATGTCGTTTATAATAAACTTCTTGTTCTAACCACTTGAAACAAATCCCTTTTTTTCTCTTCTTTCAAGTCCATTCGGAATTCTATTTATATTTTGGAAATAATTTTCCCCTTTAAAAACTCAAGTTCTTCTTTTACTTTTTTTAAAAAAAAATATTTTTGATATCTAAAATAATCAAATTTCTAGGGCCAATGGTATCCAACACAACATAATTTATCACAGTAAACAATAATATAAATGTTAAGGAACCCAATTGGGTACCTCCAACCTGTTTCCCTGCATTCACATATGTTAATCAGCATCAATAATATTATTTCACATCAATATGAAATATCAGAACTAATCATCGATCAACCTATTTTATCAACCATTTCAACCAAGCAACCATTTCACAATATAAAATAAATTTAAAATTCGTTTATATAAAAATATAAACGAAGCAGAGTTAGTGAGTTTACTCACTTTGTTTCGCAGTTGATGATTCTGTTCTATTTTGTTTACAATCAAACCAGTGTTTGTTTTTATCACGAAATGTCCGTAACTCGGTTCCCGGTGAAATCAGTTTCACAAGGTGGATTTCATCGTTCCGGTTTCAACGGACCCGGTTGTGTCCAATTATGTTCATGAATGGATGAGATATGATTTTTTTTCAATGTTTAACTTAAATTAAAATAATATAATTCTAGTAATCACACAATTAACTTTAATTACCATATTTTGCCATGTTGATCACGATTGGACCCTTTCTTCCCCGACATCACTCCCTACAATTGAGACCGCAAGCTACAGTATCTCTTCACCCATTTTCGCATCCTTCCCAAGTCCTCCATTCAAAACCACCCTTCATCACATTCACTAAAATGAAAGACTTACAAGTGTGGTCTCCCTCAACAGTCCTCACGTTAGCCTCTTGTGCGAACCAATTCACACCGGACATTTCACAAACCCTTCCCAGTATTCTTTTATCGCATTTTTTTCTTCACGAGTTCATTACTGTGAGTACCCATCAACTTCTACCTCCACTAATTTCGTTCCAAACTCTCTCCGTCGAACATTATTTTTTTCCAAGCTCGTTGCTCCTAACACCCACACAACTTAACCATTACACCCACATCAGACTCTCCCCCTCCCCTATCCATCACCTTCGAATCCTTTCTCGTTCACCTAGGCTCTCGAATTTCCTCAAAACCCTTACATAGTTAGAGCCGTCGCTGTCATATGATAATGTCACTGGAACATCAGCGCCTCCGAGTAAAGATACAGCTCGCCAAACTGAAGCAAAATCCTTTAGACCCCATTGCCAAACATAACTCAAGGAGGAGATCGAAGCAAATTTCGCTTGGAAAGTTTCTGGCCGTGTATTTTGTTTAAGAGAGTGATTTTCGATCGAAGCTGGCTTCAAAGCAAAGGACGACAGATGATTTCTTTCTATATGCGTTTATAACTTAACGACAGGTAGGGATTTTTAATTGGTTTATGGAGTTTCGGATCTCCTGTTTTGCTTTAGATCTGAAAATCATCAAATGAGAAGGAGAGGCACAATATTTAAAAAGAAGTAATTACTTGATGGGCACGGAGCTATAGTTGCTTGGGAGGCACAGGAATAAAACAGCGTAATGAGCACGATATTCATGGCTTGGTACTCATGGTAAGTAATAGCTGCAACCTTTAGGAAATAGTAGGCTTGTACTTTAATTAAATTTTTTCCTTTTCTTCGTCGGTGCGTGTCTTGTTTGTGACGAGTACCACAAGAGGAGAAAAAGTGTGTGTAGTGTATTAACTTGGAGCAGTGCGTGTGTATCCGCATTTTTGTTTGAGCGCATGGCATACATGTAGAAAACAAGTTGGAAACAATTTATTGGTAGCCGCCATGAAGTACTTAAGTAACCGTTTTTATTAAATCAAACTGTTGTTCAACCAGTACATATAAGTTTCTAGGTGCTACACAAGATTTTATCCTTTAAGGACTAATATTGACAAAAATAAAAATACGGTCGTGTCCAGCGAGGTGCCACGGTCCCAAAAATATAATAATATCGGTAGTTTGACTTATATTATGAAACTCCAAAATATTGATATAGGGTGCAAAATACTTCAAATAAAAAGTTGCATATTTAATTAATTAAAAATTACAGTAAAATTCTAAAAATTAAATTAACACTACGCCTCAAAAGAACCTTTCCCAAATTTGAATTCAGTATGCTGTTATTTCAAATAAACTGTTACGGTCGATGAACGATTCTATAACGACTATTTCTAAATTTGATTTGGATATAACTTTTTATTCCTGCTGTGAAATCTGGATTTTTCACATTCGTTGGAAAGATATTTTCAAACAGATTCAAATATTTCTTGTTTCGCTAAAATCCGATTTATTTTGAATCCTGTACATTCATTTGAAATTTGAAATCGAATTTTCAAACTACCGCGCCATTTTGAACTCGTTTTAAATTATATTATAAATTATACGTTTAAATATCATTTTATTAAATAAATTCCTATATATAATTCAAATAAAATATTTAAACCAAAATAAATTTTCAGAATTCAACGGCTGAAAATCCGGGTCGTTACATTTCTTCCCCCTTAAAATAATTTCGTCCTCAAAATTGCTAAGGTAGGAAAAAATGCTACATACCCTATTAACTAGGTCCAAAAATCCTTTTTGTTCACTTCTTAATTTCAGTTTAACTAGACCAAATTATTTCAATTAAAATATTAATTTATTCTTACTAACGAAAATTTTCAAAAATTTTGAAAATTTTCTAACACTTTAAATTCTAAAAAAATTCGGCAGCATCTCCTCTACACGGCTCAACCGGTACAACCCCAACTCGCCTCTCTAGGCCTTCTCCATTCCAAAAGAAAATCAAAAAGCCAAGCGGCTAGCCTCATAGGCTCACAAAACCATCAAAACCAAGTAATATTGTAAACATGTACCTTTTTGTCGGGCATAATTCTATCTCTTGCATTAGTTTCCATTTGATGCCTGCTCAACATACCCATTCTAATTGATTTCCAAAACAAATAAACTCTTTGTTTCCCAATTTTCTAATCAACTTCCTGATCAGTTCTTTTCCATTCTATCAATTCAAACTGAGTTCTGTTTTCAAAAATCAACCCCTTTATCCTGCTTGAGTTCAATTCCATCACAGTTTAATTCCAAACAACAACATCCAATATATATTCAACTTGTTTATACATAGGTCGAATTCATATTAGTATTTCGAATCCCAACATTTCTCTTTATTTAATTTCATTCTGGCTTAACTCTAATCCAGTCCAGTTTCATTTGATTTATTTCTGTCATTCCAATTTATTCAACTTATACAAGCTAAATTTTAGTTTCAAAATTTAAATTCCTAGGTTTTATTTCAAATTTGTTTGAAGTCATATACATTTATATACATATATTTACAATCAACTCAATTCAAAACATTTGAATTTCTAAATCATCATGCCTTTTCAAACAAATTTTTCATTGCCAAATTACTATGGTAGCAATCCATCACTCAGAAACTCGAAAATGAATACCGATAGTGTCGCGACCCATTATCAGTACTATTTTCTCGCCCCTGAAGTGATTTCAGTGCATAATCACTTTTAAAATCCCTTCAAAATCATCCTTAGTCAAAAATTCCTTTAAAATAATGCTATATTCATTTATAATATTTGAGAAAATATTTTCTAAACATCCGGAATTTAAATTCCAATTCTAGTTTGAACTTAATCTTGGTTTATCTCATTTGTATACATTGTCCGTATACAAATTAATAACCATTTCAATTATTTATAATCCCATTTGATTGTAATAACAATCAACACATCTATATGGTATAATATTTTAGAAATTATACCTTTTATATGAAAATAATTTTTTGGGCAAATTATACCATTTACCCACTTTAAAAAAATACTATGTCGAATTGCTTTGTTCGAGAGTTTAGAAACACCTATCGATGCAGTTGTACATCCTGCATCAACCAGAATTTATAAACCACTCAACAAACCAATCAACACAATATAAAACAAGTTGTATATCAAATCTACAAGTACGCTCTCATATATATACATTTAAACTCAATCTAGGGTATTACTAACCCCACCTCTATTGAGTCACGCCACAGAGCCAAGGTTATCACTCAACCTTCAGCTCTGATACCAAGTGTAATGACCCATATTTCCGTACTCTTTGAGTCGACTAATAACACCACACGTCTAACCCAAATAGCACAAAAATACGAATCATTATTAGAAAGAAGTTAGAGGATGAGAAATAGAAAGAAAGAAATATTAGAATAGAAGAAAACAAAGATCATAAACTCATAGCGGAACGAATAAAATATATTAGATAATGCAAACTTTGAAATACAAATCAGTAAATTTATATATATACCATTATCAGAGCACAACGGTTATCCCTGGAACAGTTATAAACACCTGTTTCCAGATACAACATAGTACACAGTGGAAAATATGATAGTCTATAGCTAACTGGTGAAGCCTCCTGCTTCGAGCTCCTCCAAGTGAATCTGAAAAATCCCGACTACTTGACTGCCCGTACAAATTTGGGCACCCAAGAGTTTAGGGAAAACAAACAAAATAAACTCTGGGTCAGTCATGGGACTGCTGTGAGTAAACTCCAACCAATGGTTTAACTTTTAAAAATCCTTTCAAAAGAAATGATAATCGTAAGACCGATCCACACATAAACACGGATGGCTTTTACCTTACGATAACCCAAAACATTTTTATATCAAAATCTGGTAATATTATAATAGTGTCTAAATCAAATAAATAGAATCAAGCAGAACGCTTGCATCTCACGCTCCATATATAATATAAAATCAAAAACCGCAGGGCGCTTATTGAAGATTGGGTTTCCAACATGACAAGGTTTGGGACCACCTGCCGATAGTGTATCTCTAGAGGCGAGTACACTGGGTTCAACAAGAACGTCTTGCAACCTGGCCCTTACATGACCGACCACTCATTTCGCTTAAGTGTATCGAATGTGTATCACCAACGGTTGGGATCAGCAATCGTTTCCCAAAAGGGACAGCATCGATAGATTAATGAAGCAAATGGAATTCTCTAGATAGGTGATTATACAACCTAATGGGTGTGACCCACATAGCCATGCTACCTGCTCGATTTTTGTCAATCCCAAGTTGTGAGGCTTGAGGTTTGAATTAACAGAACAACCCTTGCATTTTACTCCGTCTTCACAATCTCTTCAACAAAAGTTGATTCGTAAGGCTTATGCCAATACGGAGTGGTTTAAGATATTAAATCTGATCCCGGTCTTTCCATATTGACAACGGAGGTATAAAATAAATCAAAACTTTGATAGTCGGTGATTTAACTATCAAAGAAATATCCATACAATCAACGGTCCTATTTCCAATTGGAAATCCTACCGAGCAAACATCAAACAACACTGGGCCCCTTTATTTGAATCCCTTATTATGTTATCATTTCAAATTCCTATTTCCTTTATTCAAGAAAATATTTCTTATTCCAGTTAGAAAACATCTATATTAACGAATCCTTATTTCTATATTCAGAAATATACCTTATTAATATCGGGAGATATTTTCATATTCCATCCCTTAATTCCTCCTTGACCAATTCATTTCATTTTCTATTTGGGAAAAATATTTCAAAATCCTTTAAATGAACGCAATGTTATAAAACATCGCTATTATAACTCAAACCATAAATCATTCGTTAACTAATGGTATCACTAACCAATCCTTACCACCGAACCTTAACCATTTCTCCGTCAATCATGATGCCAGTCAAGTTGGGGTATAATTACCTCTCATACCTTAACTGAACGACATTCTTAACTTCGAAATAGTAAAAGCTCACAACTTTAACCCAAACATCACTTTCACGACTCTCGGATCCGATCTACGAACACACTTCCTTTACAAAAAAATATTGATTATAACGGTAGCGTTATAATCGCTGTTTCCAAATATTTAGTTTACAAAACATTGCTTTTTTTACAACAGCTTTACAATCGCTGTCTAGAATTATAGAACATTTATTTTAACAATAGAGTTAAGATCGCATTATAACGGCAGCGTTAAAAATTGCTGTTTAGAATTTACAAAACATTTATTATAACAGTAGCATTATAATCGTTGTATAAATTTACAAAACATTTATTATAGCAGAATCATTATAATCGCTGTTTTCAAATATTTGGTATATAAAAATATAACTTGTACTTATTAATTTCAATTAATAAGTAATTAATTTAAATTTAATTCAAAACGGGAAGTAAAATATCTACTTCCCCAAATTCGATATAATCGAATTCCAATAAACAACTTCCATTCGAATACTCTAAATTCGCTTTTTATTCTGAACTTCAGAATTTATTTACCATTTCAGGTAAATTCAAGTTTCAAATTCACTATTTAATTTACCCTTTCAAATCATTACCAAATTCTTTTAGAACCATTCCAGTTAACAAAACATTATCATACTTTATTTCACATTCCCCCTTTTTTTGGAATAAAACTCATCGTTTTCATTTTAAACGATTATCCACTTTCCTCTTTCATCCAAGTTTTCAATTTTGATTGATATTTCAAATTTAAATTTCCTCCAAAGATATTTCATTTGCAAAATATTCCATCTAAACTATCATTCACTTTATTCATAAATAAACATCCTTTTTTATTATAGTCAAATATGTTTGATCTTATACTTTATATAACATTTCAAATCCAATTTCCATTTATAATGTCTATTTAGCATTTTTTTTATAGAAAATCTCATTCTATATATTCTATTCCTATATAAATCTCTTTCACCATTTCCTTTGTAATCGATAAGTTCAAACCAACTAAAGTTAATGGTTTCAAATTTCATTTCCATCTTTCCCAACAAATTCAGACTTTGAATTTATATTTCAAGTCAATCAAATGATAAACATTTTACTAAATTCAAAATGTCGTTTTTAATAAACTTCTTGTTCTATCCATTTGAAACAAATCCCTTTTTTTCTCTTCTTTCAAGTCCATTCGAAATTCTATTTATATTTTGGAAATAAATTTCCCCTTTAAAAACTCAAGTTCTCCTTTTACTTCTTTTTTTTAAAAAAATTCGATATCTTAAATAATCAAATTTCTAGGGCCAATGGTATCCAACACAACATAATTTATCACTGTAAACAATAATAGAAATGTTAAGGAACCCAATTGGGTCCCTCCAACCTGTTTCCCAGCATCCACAGATGTTAATCAGCATCAATAATATTATTTCACATCAATATGAAATATGAGAACTAATCATCGATCAACCTATTTTATCAACCATTTCAACCAACAACCAATTCGCAATATAAAATAAATTTAAAATTCGTTTAAATAAAAATATAAATGAAACAGAGTTAGTGAGTTTACTCACTTTGTTTCGCAGTTGATGATTCTGTTCTATTTCGTTTACAATCAAACCAATGTTTGTTTTTATCACGAAATGTCCGTAACTCGGTTCCTGGTGAAATCAGTTTCACAAGGTAGATTTCGTCGTTCCGGTTTCAACGGACCTGGTTGTGTCCAATTCTGTTCATGAATGGATGAGATATGATTTTTTTTCAATGTTTAACTTAAATTAAAATAATATGATTCTAGTAATCACACAATTAACTTTAATTACCCTATTTTGCCACGTTGATCACGATTGGACCCTTTCTTCCCCGACATCACTCCCTACAATTGAGACCGCAAGCTCCAGTATTTCTTCACCCATTTTCGCATCCTTCCCAAGTCCTCCATTCAAAACCACCCTTCATCACATTCACTAAAAAGAAAGACTTATAAGTGTGGTCTCCCTCAACAGTCCTCACGTTAGCCTCCTGTGCGAACCAATTCACACCGGACATTCCCAGTATTCTTTTATCCCATTTTTTTCTTTACGAGTTCATTACTGTGAGTACCCATCAATTTCTACCTCCACTAATTTCGTTCCAAACTCTCTCCTCCGAACAACATTTTTTTCCAAGATCGTTGCTCCTAACACCCACACAACTTAACCATTACACCCACATCAGACTCTCCCCCTCCCCTAACCATCACCTTTGAATCCTTTCTCGTTCACATAGGCTCTCGAATTTCCTCAAAACCCTTACACAGTTAGAGCCGCCGCCGTCATATGATAATGTTATCGGAACATCAGCGCCTCCGGGTAAAGATAGAGCTCGCCAAACTGAAGCAAAATCCTTTAGACCCCATTGCCAAACATAACTCAAGGAGGTGATCGAAGCAAAATTCGCTTGGAAAGTTTCTAGCCGTGTATTTTGTTTAAGAGAGTGATTTTCGATCAAAGTTGGCTTCAAAGCAAAGGACGACAGATGATTTCTTTCTATATGGGTTTATAACTTATCGGAAGGTAGGGATTTTTAATTGGTTTATGGGGTTTCGGATCTCCTGTTTTGCTTTGGATCTGAAAATCGTCAAATGAGCAGGAGAGGCAAAGTATATAAAAAGAAGTAATTACTTGATGGGCACGGAGCTGCAGTTGCTTGGGAGGCACGGGAATGAAACAGCGTAACGAGCACGGTATTCATGGCTTGGTACTCACGGTAAGTAATAGCTGCAGCCTTTAGGAAATAGTAGTCTTGTACTTTAATTAATTTTTTTCCTTTTCTTCGTCGGTGCGTGTCTTGTTTGTGATGAATACCACAAGAGGAGAAAAAGTGTGTGTAGTGTATTAACTTGGAGCAGTGCATGTGTATCCGCATTTTTGTTTGATCGCATGGCATACATGTTGAAAACAAGTTGGAAACAATTTATTGGTAGCCGCCATGAAGAACTTAAGTAACCGTTTTTATTAAATCAAACTGTTGTTCAACCAGTACAAATAAGTTTCTAGGTGCTACACAAGATTTTATCCTTTAAGGACTAATATTGACAAAAATAAAAATACGGTCGTGTCCAGCGAGGTGCCACGGTCCCAAAAATATAATAATATTGGTAGTTTGACTTATATTATGAAACTCCAAAATATTGATATAGGGTGCAAAATACTCCAAATAAAAAGTTGCATATTTAATTAATTAAAAATTACAGTAAAATTCTAAAAATTAAATTAACACTACGCCTCAAAAGAACCTTTCCCAAATTCGAATCCAGTACGGAACTATTTGATATTATTTTTTCTACCTTGTTCCGTTTCGGGGACGAAAAGGTCGGAGTGGAGGAGATTGTAACAAACTGGATTTTTAAAGAAAAATTTATTTATGGATCATTTGAAATTATGATTTTTAAATTTAAAATTAAATTTATTTTGAGTTACATGAAATCAACGAATGTGATTTCTAGATTCAAATACAATTAGATAACAAAATTAATGGTTGTAAGTCTAGATTTTATGTGTTGAACAAATTAAATTTAAATTATTATTTGAATATGAATTCATGCTTAAAATTTAAATTTAGATAATTATATTGTAATATTATGTAATTTTATTTCCAAATCTATTGAAATAGAAATTTATCTAGAAAGTTAATTTTAATAAAAATTGGTCAAAATTTGAAATTGTGCTGAAAATTTAAATGTTCTAAAAATTTGAAATTATATTTTTTTTTATTAATCCACACTGAATTCTGAGTGTCTAGCAATTTTTGTTTTGTCGAAATCCATTTTCATTTGCTCAAAATTCGCAATTTACACTACAAAATTGCGCAAAGTGACGTTGCTTGTGTGTTCAGATTTGAATTCCTTCTCTGGTCTAGCATCTTGGGAAAGTTACGTTTCCAAATACATAGGTGTTAATTGTTCGCTTAGAATTTTTACGACCTTCGGATGAGTTTACAACATGCACTTTCTCTTTAAGATTCTCATTTTCTTTCTTTACCGATAATTTCTTAGTCACTTTGCCTTCCTTTGTAGATCTATTTCTTCTCCTCTGCAAACTAAAATCTTAACAAAAAATGATTTTTCCTTCACGAATCAAATCAAAAAAATTGTCCTTTCCACAAAAAATTAGTAATTCAGATATATATATTATCAAATTCAAATTGAAATCTCTTCTCTGCTTTTGTTTCAATTTCAAAAGCAAGATTAGGAAATTTCCAAACCCTAGAACTCAAAATCTCTTTTGTTGTCACCATCCCTTGGTCTCCCACTCTTCCACCGCCGCCTAGGTCCTCCACCTCTAACCTGACCACACCTAGCCGATATTCCTTTACCTCCAACAAGCGGGCATTACCTGAAAACCTTAGCTATGACCACCTTTCCCCTTGAAACCAAAGGCTTTTGATTTTTCCTTTTACCCTGAAATTTTGACTTGTATTGCAGAGACATAACTTCCTGTTTGAAAATCCGAATACACTTTTTATTTTATTCAAATTTGGAAGACTTGAATTATCAACAACTTTCATGTTGAACACTTTTTCAGATTTTGAAATCTGCGGTATTGAAATCATGGATTTTTCAAACATATTTTCATGAGAAGATTTCTGATTCAAAAATTTTGCTGTTACTGTTTCAATCGTATCTTCTTAAAATATTATAAAATAATAGTTTTTATTTTTCTTAATTAAGGGAAAAAATTTGCAACTTCTTTTCTACTTACGACTTTTTCAAATTCTAAGGTTAATTGATTCAAAATTTTAATTCAAAATGGCCAAAAAAATTGTTTTGTATTTGTGATTTTTGGTAAAAATCTAAATTGATCTTCCCTATCAAAAATTCCTCTACTTTCTTCTTTTAAATTTCTTGGTGTATTAGTTTGTGAATTTATTTATAACATGGTGTTAAAGAGCGCATAGTTGTGCTAGTAGTTGGAGTTGTGCATCTTGCTTTCTGTATCCGTGTCCGTTCGTTTGTCGTCTCCGTTCAGTACCACGAATTGTGAGTTTATCTCACACTTGACTAACATACTTGTGAATGTAAATTTAGCATATTTGAAATGTTATGAAATATCTAGGATTGCTTATAGTAAACAATATTATGTGATATTTATATTGAGCACACATGACACACCCTTATGACAAGCGACATATGACATAGAATATGCACAAGTGACATGTGTTGTTATATGTATATGTTTTGACTAGTTACGTTCGTTTATATTATCGTTTGAATTATTCTCACATTGCAAGTTCCCTATTGGTTAAAATAATACATAACCGAACCACTATATAGTTTTAGAAAATGAACTGAATCGATTTGGGATGCGGGTTGAATAATATATACCTGGGATTTGAATTTTAACACTGATTGAAATGATACATATCCGTATAACTTGACCGAGGTAGAAAGTTATATACGAACACCGCTGGTCTATTTTGAAAAGTAGTTTTTTAAATTATAGATATATATAGATTTAATAAAGCCATTTTATAATATTTTTAATTATAATATATTTTTTCAAATTTAAATAATTTTATAAATAATATAATAAATCTTTTATTTTAATTTAATATTATTTAAAGTTTCAAATTTACTACAAATATAGATTTTTTAATAATACAAATATTGATTTTCTTAATACTTTAAAATTAAGATAGGTTTAAAAGAGAAGTTAGAAATGTAATTGCAATTTAATATGTTAAAATGACTTAATTGAAATGGAATTTATCAAATTAAGTTAAATCGATTTAAGATGTGATTTAGAAAATAATGAAATGAATTTTATACAAATTTGTTATGATTATGAAACTTAATAAATAAATCTGATAACAATTTAATAAGTAAATGCTGGAATCTAAATACAACTACAGTTAAATATTTAGAATTGAGTATATTTGAAAATATAGATATAACTGGTATGAAATCATTAAGACATGATTTAAAGGTAAATCTGAAATGAATTGGCAAAATTGGATTTAAGTAGTAAAATTGAAACTCCAACTTAAATACTGGTCTGAAATGAATTGGAAGGAATTGATTTAAGTAATAAAACCAAAACCTAACTTGAAAATTATTTTGAAATGAACTGGAATTAAGAATATACGGTCTAAGGTTGAAATTGATTTAAACTGAAAATTTGAAATTTGAATTGATAATAAGTTGAACTTTGGAAAGAAAGATATGTGGTTCGGATTGGACTATTATTTAAAACTAGATTATTTTAAACTAGTATTATTTTATATTAAACTATTCTAGACTACTTTGTTTAAATATTAATATTTAATTTAACTATTATACGTTTTATAAATATTTTAAATTTTAACTATTCTATTAAATTTTAATTATTAACTATTTTATAATTATTTTTAAATCAAGATATTTTATATTAACTTAATTACTTTTAAATTTAACTATTTCATATTCTATTTACTATTTTAAAAGAAAGTCTATTTCTAACTCGATCTGTTAAGTTTGAATGCTAATATGAAGATTCTGGATAACGATACTTGAGATATCGAAATTTGACATTAAAATGAAATTTTTTTAACGAACTAGTTTGTAAATATGAAACTAAATTTTGAACTTAATCAAATAATGAATTGATTTGAAATACGATTATGACATCGAAAAATTTGAACTTAACTATTTTAATATAAATCAATATAGTTGTTACTTGATTTATGATAATTTCAATATGATTTTAAGCATAAATGACCACGATACGAAATAAGTGTCTGGTTGTTCAAAAAACCGGGGTTGGATATTGTCTTATCTTTGCCAATACCGCGAATTACTTTAATGATTGTGCACGTGATGGAGAATTCTAATGAAGTAGGTTGGTTTGGTGGACGCTACTAGAATGAAGTAAGAGAACGATGAGGGATAGCCTTGACCTTCGAACCATCATTGAAATGACTAAAATAGGAGCTATACCATGATTAATTGAGGTAGCATGTAACGACCCGCATTCTACGCATCCTAGGATCGTAGAATATTTATTTTATCTATATACGAAGTCATATGGTCGTGTAACTTTGGGAAATGACTATTGGGGTCATTTCCCACATTCACGATTTTTGCCGAATTTTAAATGACCGTTTTGCCCTTGGAAAACCTTGTTTCGCCTATAACTTTTGATTGGTAAGGAGCTTTGACCTGAAACCACTTCCATTAAATTCAGATGATGGTTTACCTTTCCGTAGAGTGGACACATTAATCAAACGGACTTACCGTTTGGGAGATATTGCTGAAATAAGGATTGGAAGGTGAAAAACAATATAATTGGGCTTAACCGGGTGACTAGCAGCTAAGCCCATAACTCATTTCAGAATAAGGGTTATGAGACGGCTGAAAGGAGTTAGAGAATGATTCCTTTTCATTTTTATGGCCGCCACAAACCTTCTTCTAGCCCTAGTAATGGCTTCCATCTCTCAAATCACCCTTTAATCACTTTCTAACCACATATTAATCAGACCTACATCAAATCAAGGTGGATTAGCATCAAAATTGAAATAGAGCTGCTGCACTACATAAGAATCTGTGCCAAATCGGTGTAAGTTTCAGATCTTTGAATCAATTGTGGCTAAGGTGAGTGATTTACATTTTTATACACTAATTATGGTTAATTAGGGGTGACTAGTGATAATTAGCGAAATTATGCATCTAAAAATTCTGGAAAAATATGTGAAAATTCTAAAATCATATTTTATGTCACTAGTACGAATTTGGGTTAATTTGGATTAAGTTTTCTAATCTTATAGTTAGATATGGTTAAGGGGAAAATCACATGATTAAGGGAAAAATCATAGTTTTGGGCATGTTTGATGTAAATTAACATATGAAATTATTGTTTTGGTTGATTCTACATTTTACTACTGTGGTTTGGTATCTTTGTGACTTCATAGGAAAGTTAGAATGGTTGAAAACGCCGTCGTTTGGTGAAATTAGCTTATTGGAAAAACTGCATGATTTCGGTTCTTGAAGGGGGTATGCCTCACGAACCACCCAGGAGGACTTCGGTTCCTGAAGGGGGTATGCCTCACGAACCGCCCCTAGATGATGGTCATGAACCTCTCCAAGAAGATAGTCACGAACTACCCAAGATGATGGTCACGAATCGCTCCAGGATGATGAACCACGAACCGGGAGAGGACGGGGGACCACGAACCGGGGGAGAGATGACGGGGGACCAAGAACGCCTATGAAGGGGGACCACGAGCCGCCCAGGGAAGAGCACAACCTGACCTCGATGATGATCGCGAACCGAGACTTGATGGTGACTCCGAACCGAGCTAGATTTGAATGTTTACCACGCGACGACGATTGTGAACTCTTCTGAAGATCAACTCCAATCTAACCGAAAACCCGAGATGTAAAGGAAGTCCGAATTTGAAGTTATTACTCAGGATCCAGACGGGAACCAACGAGTTAACTTCTAGAATTGGACTTTGCTGCGGGACGTGTGCAAAGGGGTTATCGATAACTATAATTTTGGTTCACCATTGAGAGAGGGGGCGTGTAGACGAACCAGATCCAAAGAAGTGTGGACTGGTTGGCCCTCAACCCAGAGTCAGGGATGTGTGGACTGGGTAGGGTTATAGACTATAGACCTGGGAAGTTTGGTCATTGCAATAGTTGTACAGAGTGGGATTCCATCATATCCCCAATAGATTTGGTGATCAAAGCAGTGGATAATCGTATGCTTTATACACTGAGCGAGAGATGTAAGGATGATTGCTATGTTTGATGTTTGTTATCACTATATCATGCACACTCCCATTTTTACACTATATGTTAGTGTTACCTTAGAGTATTGTACATCTTGTTGTGCTAACTCTTTGGTTGCAGGTCTAGGTCAAGTATGATTAATTAAACTTGTTATTGCTCTATTCAGTGTTATCGATTTGCTATGGTCCATACCAGACTCTTGTCTAACTCAGAGTTTTATGTCTCTTCTTATTACTTTGGGTGCTCCTTAAACGAGCAGACTAGAGACATGTTAGGTGGTTATGCATGAGTAGCTGTCCGGAGACAAGCAGGAGGCTTCCACGTACGCTATATATATTCTCCCTGTGTTGTTTTTGGCCACTGCTTTAGCATTAGCAGTGTACCTCTTTTATTTCCTTTTTAGAGACAGTATTTTGAAGTTGTAACAATGGTTTTTATCATAAGCTGTGTTTTAGATTCCGCTACTCTGATGGTTATGATTTAGTTTCAGCTTATGCACTGTCTCGCCTGTTATATGTCAAGTTATGTTATTATTATAGTTTATTCCATGCGCTGTGAGATATACTACAAGTTCTTGATGATTCATAGTTTCAAATTCCTCTCTTTTGACGACCGTCCCATGCTAATTGGACACTGGTACAACGCATTTCGAGGAAAATGTCTGATGGCGCGGGGCGGCTGTCACACTTGGTATCAGAGCCTAGGTTGCGTAGTTTGACCTAGAGGAAGACATTAGGGGGAGATAGTACATGTAGATTTGATCGTGTATTTGTGATATTTTGGTTTTCAAAAACTATATATACTTTTAGTATATCTAAGGATGAAGTCGCACTGCACTGGCACCACTAAGGAGATGGTTAATCATTTTCTCTTTACAGATTGTACGATGAGCCGAAATATGAGGAGTACAATAAGGGACGCTGCACCGGGAGTTGAAGGGGGAGCGGGTTCAGGGACCAAGTATGGGAATGTCCCTGATATAAGGACGATGTTTACTATCTTCATGTGAGAGATGCTTAGGGATGCTCAGGGAGCAGTCCCCAATGCTGCTAACGGTGGTGGTGCAGTAGTGCAGGTGCCTAGGGCCGACTTCGCCAAGTTTAGCAAGGATTATACTAGTCTTAGCGAGAAGTCGTTCCACGGAACGGAATCGGCTAAGGAGGTTCAGGATTGGCATGATATTTGAGCGCAATCTAGAGGATTTGGGGATCAATGATGTAATGAAGAGAAAGTTAGCATCGCGCCAGCTTCAAGGACGGGTTATGGATTGGTGGAATGCCATTAAAGCGGCTACTCCCGAGGATCAAATTACTTGGAATCAGTTTAAGACTCACTTCAGTGATAAGTTTATTCCAGCCGCTCAGAAATTATAATTATTTACGAAGTTTTAGGAGCTTAAGAAGAATGGTAGAGCAGTCTCGGAGTATGTTGCTGAATTCGATACCTTATCGAAATATGGATTATCCCTTATCGATACTGCCGAAAAGAAGAACGAGAAGTTCATAACTAGCTTGGATGGGTACTTAGAGGAAAGACTTATAAACCATATCGATGAGACCTTCGAATCTATTATGGAAAAGGCCTAGAGATCAAAGAGCCTTTACCCTAAGTCAAAGATCGAGGTTTCTATTACATCTGTAGGGGAGCCAAAACCGCAGGCGAGCATGGAAGGCAAAAAGAATTCCCAAAATAAGAGAAATCAGAACCAAACCAAGGATGGTTAGAAAAAGAAGAATAAGAAATTGAGTGCTATAGCTGTGGCAAGAGTGGCCACAATGCCAAAGATTGTAGAGCAAAGCCAGGGAAAAAGAAGTGCTTTAACTGTGATCAAGTGGTACATTTCAAGAATAAATGTTCACAACCTCCTAAGTAAAAGCAGATTGTGAAAGCATATGTTATCAACATTGTTCCTTCTTCATCGAATGCCCCAACTATGGCGTAGAAGGGAAAGGGTATCATTATTCAAGGTATGCTTTCTATTTATGATGTTCCTGTTCGAGTATTGTTTGATATCGGAGATTCCCATTCCTTCGTATCTAGTGACCTGGTAGATAGGCTAGGATTGGAATTCGAGATTATCGATAGACCTTTAGTTGTGACGAACCCGATCGATGGTTCTACTAGCCTTAGTTTGATTTGCCGAAATTTGGTCTTATCGAGTCATGGATGTATGTTTGCTTGTGATTGCTTTGTTTTGGGCTTTACTAGGTTTGGCGTTATTTTGGGAGTCGACTGGATCCAAAGGTATGGGGTGGTGGTAGATTGTGAGGGGCCTTCAGTGACCATTAGAGCGGATGATGGGTTGAGGGTGGTATTGGGTTGCCTACCTAGTGATGGGGTGATGGCTAGTTTTCTAAATTCCCTCGACATCCCGCATGATGAGTTATCAGATGTGCTTATTACTGGCGAGTATCCGGACATCTTCGGGGAGGTGACCGGACTTCCACTACACCGAGAGATTGAGTTTTGGATTGATTTAATGAAAGATGCCAGACCCATAGTGATGCCACTTCGTCGTATGGCACCAAGGAAGCAGCGAGAGCTCGAGGTGCAAGTAGGCGATCTTTTGCAAAAGGGATTTATACGAAGAAGTGTTTCCGAGTGGGGAGCACCAGTTGTATTTGCTACTAAGGCCGATGGTTCCCTCCGCTTATGTGTGGACTACCGTGAGTTGAACAAGCTGACTAGGAAGAATAAGTATCCTCTTCCACGGATAGATGATTTGTTTGATCAATTAAATGGAGCAAGAGTGTTTTACCGAGTTGGATCTCGCGACAGGATTTCATCAGCTCCAAGTAGCAGCTGAAAGTATACCTAAAATGGAATTTCAGACACCGTCTGGATTCTATGAGTGGTTGGTCATGCCATTCGGATTGACTAATGTACCTGCATATTTCACGGATAGGGTTTTCAGAGATCAGTTAAATAAGTTTGTTCTTGTGTTCATGGACGATATCCTAGTTTACTCAAGGACAGAGGAAGAACAAAAGTGACAGTGATGGAGGTATTAAGGAAACACCAATTGAAAGTGAAATTTTCTAAATGCCACTTCTGGAGGAGGGAAGTGAGATTCTTGGGCTATGTTGTTTCAGAGAATGGCATTGTCGTGTTTCCTATGAAGGTGGCTACAGTGCAAGATTGGTTTCTGCCTAAGAATGCAACGGACGTAAGAAGTTTCTTGGGTTTAGCGGGATATTATCGTAAGTTTATCCAAGACATCTCCAAGATAGCAGCACCGTTAACTCAGTTGACCAAAAATAATAAAGCTTTTGTTTGGGACAGAAGGTGTGAGAATGCATTTAAGAGTCTAAAGTAGAAGTTAACGTGTGCATCAGTGTTAGTTATTCCTAAGGGGAACGAAAAGATGATGGTATACACAGATGTCTGTGGTACCGGACTAGGTGTTGTACTGATGCAAGGAGGTAGGGTTGTAGCTTATGCAAGTCGGGAACTGAAACCACATGAGAAAAGGTATCCTACCCATGATTCAGAATTGGCAGCGATCGTGTTCGCGTTGAAGATGTGGAGACACTATCTCTTGGGAGAAAGATTTGAATTGTTTACCAATCATAAGTCTATAAAGTATCCTTTCCCTCAAAAGGATTTAAATCTTCGTCAGCAGAGATGGGTAGAGTTCTTGGCTTCATATGATTTCAATATCGCATACATACCCAGTAAGGGCAATGCGGTAGCTGATGCATTGAGTAGGAGACATGCTAGTTTAGGGGCTATGTTTCTGGAATCACTACGCCATATATGCTAATTAGGCTATGTTTTTAGCTGTATCTAAAGCATTAAGGCACGTACCGTATCAAAAAATGGCGTGCTAAATTTTTAGATACGGCTCAAAACCGTATCCCAATGTGATAACATACGGCTATTGCCCATATCTAAAGCATACGTAGGTACGACTATAAACCGTATCTTATACGTATGTGTGTGTATATATATAAGCAGAAACTGCAGCATATATTATTTGTAACACAAAGCATATATAACACAGGATATACACTAATTCACAATTGTAACAGTAAACGAAACAATTGTATGAAATATTTTATTACATTACAATATATAATGATACATGCTATTTGATTATATTACAATAAATAGATACACGCTGTTTCATTACATTAAAGAAGATACATAATGTTACATTACAATAAAGAAGGTAAACTTCAGCGATCAACCACTCTCCGCTTTTTAACTTCAGCGGTCGACCACTTTGATCCTACAAGATGAACATCCTCCAAAACAGACAAAATATCATAAACCAGCCAAGTAACATTGCATTCTATCAGGAACACAGCCATACTACTGCACAAAAGCATAACATCATGCACCCTCAGAAAACAATACTAAGGTAATCTCAAACCAAACAAGAAACACTTGCAAAACCAAACTTGTTAGCTTCATCCAAAAGCCAGCAATTAAAATTCAAAGCAGAGAAAACCGACAACTAAATCCATGCTTGTTAGCTTCATCCAAATGACGGAGGCTGCTGCACGCACATGTTATAATAGTCGGCTTCTATATTTGCCATGGGTTGACTAACAAAAACGATTGGTTACATGTGCATAAAGCAACTTGGTTCAAGGCAACAAGTCATAAATGGAAAAGCAATTTTTTGCCTTTACTCACACGCAATGTGACACACATGACACACCAAACAAATTAAGTAAATCTTAACCTATAAATGCCATTTTATTTTCATTCATGCATCCATCACCGACGTTTCTACTCAATCACACAAATTTCCCAATATCAATTACCAAATACATGCAGCTCAGTCAACAAAATTAGTATGCTTTAGTTCTCAAATCATACCACATGATTTATTTTGGCATAAGCCAGAAATGGCACATGCACTTTAGATCAGCAAGGATCAGTGTACATGGTGCAATAATACACACAAATGAGCAGGGCAGCATAATTAAAAGTTTCTGAATTCAAAGTAGACAAATACAACACAAGTAAATGATAACAAATACACTGCCACACTATAAAACTGGGGATAATACCCAATTTAAACACAATAGCAGCATGAATTCTAGGTAGACATGCACATGCAACTATCTATCATTCATATTTTTGAACTAAGGCATGGAAATCCAAATTAAACCCAATTTAAACCCAATTAGAATTCAAATTAAACCCAATTCATATTTAAATTTAACCGTGATCTAGTACTCACCTCCAATGGTGACGAGAAGGATGGACAGTGGTGGACTGAGGCTTAGCCAATCAGCTGAAGGCAGCGCGAGCTAACAATAACTCATGGACTGCGGTGGATGACTTATTGACAAAGGAAGTCGGTCGAGTACCAAAACCCTAATTTGGGTATTCGGTGGTCGCCATTGCAAAATAAAAATAGGGATAATTCAGCCAAAGGTATTGATGTGGCAAAACTCGATTGTGCGAGAATGGAGGTATGGAGGAAAAAATTTGATACGCATTTCATACGGTCCAAAGCCGTATCAAATGAACTGATATGGGGCTTCGTCGATGGACGGTCAGATTAAGGGTGTTTGGGGTGGTGCGGATCGCAAAATGTAGTTTGATACGGATTTGACCACTATCAAATTTGATACGGCTTATAGCCGAATTGTATATCCACATCCCTTTGTGCCAAATTCGCTGATATGGTGTAGTGAATGGAAGCAACTGGAGTATACCGCGGGATATGATTTCAGACCTAAGTGTGAATTAGATCCAGAGATGTTGGCAAGTTTGATGACCAGACCGACTTTGATTGAGCGGATTGGTTCCAGTCAAAGGGATGGTCCTAACCTATTGGAAATCATCTCCAAGGTAGAGATGGGTATCGACGGTGAGGAAATGAACAAGTATGGACATGATAAAGAAGGATGGCTCGAAGGAATGGGAGACTAGTTGTACCCAACGTTAATGGATTGATAGATGAAGTGCTTAGAGGGTGTCATCACTCGAAACTGACTACATCCCAATGGTAACAAGATGTATCGAGACATGAAACAGACATATTATTGGGAAGGGATGAAGAGAGACGTTGGAAAGTTTATATCTAAGTGCATGAATTACCACTTAGTTAAAGCCGAGCAAAAGAAGCCTAGTGGTTTGTTACAACTGTTGGAAATTCCCAAATGAAAATGGGAACAAGTCTCGATGGATTTCGTCGATGGTTTACAGAGGACTAGATCGGGTCATGATAGCATTTGGGTGATTGTGGATCGACTGACCAAAAGTGCAAGGTTTATACTGATTAAGTCGAATAGAACGACAGCTAAGCTAGTGGAACTACATATGAAGTGGGTAGTGAGATTTCATGGGGTACCTAAAGATGTTGTCAGTGACCGAGATCCTTTATTTACTAGTGGGTTTTGGAAGAGCTTATAAGAGGTTTTAGGGTCAGAATTACATCTCCGTACCGCGTACCATCCTCAAACCGATGGTCAAAAGGAGAGGGTGAATCGTGTTTTAGAGGATCTTTTGAGAGCTTGTATACTAGATGTTGGGGGGGTCATCCCATGACCATTTGCATCTAATTAAGTTCGCATATAATAATAGTTATCAGGCCAGTATTGGTATGGCCCTGTTTGAAGCTTTGTACGGAAGACTGTGCAACTCGCCATCATGTTGGTTGGAAACCGGTGAGAAATTTGTGCTTGAGCCAGATGTAATGAGAGAAACTTCAGATAAAATCAAGGTTATTCAACAATGAATGAAGGCTGCCCAAGATAGGCAGAAGAGATATGCTGATAAAAGGAAAAGAGATTTGAAATTCTCCATTGGTAACTTGGTATTCATCAAGATTTCTCCGTTAAAGAGTGTGGTTCAGTTTGGTAGAAGGGGCGAATTAGTGCCATGGTTTGTCAGTCCATTTCCAGTTCGCGAACAAGTTGGGAATTTAGCGTATAGAGTCGGATTACCTGACAAGATGGCAGGAGTGCACAACGTATTTCATGTTTCTCAGTTAAGAAAGTTCGTTCACAATTCTGATACGACTATTTCACCAGATTAGTTGGATGATATCGAGGTAGAACCTGAGGCAGTTGGAAACCGCAGACCAATTCGTATTGTCGGGCACGATACGAAGCAACTTTGAAGGAAGACGGTGAGACTGGTTAAGGTCCAGTGGGGTGATCAAGAGAATGACTGTACTTTGGAAACTGAGGAGAGCATAAGGAAGTAGTATCCAGAACTCTTTGCCTGGTAACATCTTAATCGCGATATAGTTAGTCCCTTGTTAGTAAACTGCATGCTAGGATAGGCTTATTATGTTTATTATGTATGTTTGATTGTTTGTAAATGGCTGATAGGAATGAGGGTCACCATTGTATGTTTTCTTGGTTAAGGAATTTCAGGGGCGAAATTTCTTAAGGGGAGAGAGTGTAATGACCCACATTCTATGCATCGGAGGATCGTAGCATATTTATTTTATCTACATATGAACTCATATGGTCGTGTTACTTTGGGAAACGACTATTGGGGTCATTTCCCACACTCATGATTTTTGCCGAAATTTAAATGACCGTTTTGCCCATGGCGAATTTTGTTTCGTCTATAACTTTTGATTGGTAAGGGGTTTTGACATAAACAACTTCCATTGGATTCAGATGATAGTTTACATTTCTGTAGAGTGGTCACATTAATCAAACAGACTTACCGTTTGGGAGATATGGCTGAAATAAGGTTTGGAAGGTGAAAAACCACATAATTGGGCTTAACCGGGTAATTAGCAGCTAGGCCCATAGCTCATTTCGGGATTAGGGTTATGGGAGGGCTGGAAGCAGTTAGAGAATGATTATTTTTCATTTTTCATGCCGCCACAAACCTTCCTCTAACCCTAATAATGGCTTCCATCTCTCAAATCACCCTTTAATCACTTTTTAACCACATATTAATCAAACCTACATCAAATCAAGGCGGATTAGCATCAAAATTGAAACAGAGGTATTGCACTACATGGGAATCTGTGCCAAATCAGTATAAATTTTAGATCTAACATTAAATTGTGGCTAAGGTGAGTGAATTACATGTTTATACACTAATTATGACTAACTAGGGTGATTAGTGATAATTAGCGAAATTATACATCTAAGAATTCTGGAAAAATAGTGAAAATTCTAAAATCATATTTTATGTCACTGAATTTGGGCTAATTTGGATTAAGTTTGCTAATCCTATAGTTAGATATGGTTAAGGGGAAAATCATATGGTTAAGGGGAAAACCATAGCTTTGGGCATGTTTGATGTAAATTAACAAATGAAATTATTGTTTTGGCTAATTCTACATGTTACTGCTGTTGTTTAGTAAGTTTTGTGACTTCATAGGAAAGTTAGAATGGTTGAAAGTGCCGTCATTTGGCGAAATTAGCTTGTTCGAAAAACTGCAGGATTTTGGTTCCTGAAGGGGTTATGCCTCACGAACCAACCTGGAGGACTTCGGTTCCTGAAGGGGATGTGCCTCACGAACCACCCCATGATGATGGTCGCGAACCGCTCCAAGATGATGGTCACGAACCGCCCCAAGATGATGGTCACGAACCACTCTAGGATGATGGACCACGAACCGGGGGGCGAACGGGGGACCACGAACCGGGGGGGAGGGGCGAACGGGAGAACGCGAACCGGGGGGGACGCGGACGGGGAACCACGAACCGCCTATGAAGAGGGATCACGAACTGCCTAGGAAAGACCACGACTCAACCTCGATGATGACCGCGAACCGAGACTTGATGGTGACTCCGAACCTAGCTGGATTTGAATGTTTACCATGCGATGACGACCGTGAACTCTTCTGAAGATCAACTCCAATCTAACCAAAACACGAGATGGAAAGGAAGTCCAAATCTGAAGTTATTACTCAGGATCCAGATGGGATCCAACGAGTTAACTTCTAGAATTGGACTTTGCTATAGGACATGTGCAAAGGGGTTATCGATATCTATAACTTTGGTTCACCATTGAGAGAGGGGCGTGTGGACGAACCAGAGCCATGGAAGTGTGGACTGGTTGGCCCTCAACCTAGAGCCAGGGATGTGTGGACTAGGTAGGGTTATTGGCTAAAGACCAGGGAAGTATTGTCATAGCAAGAGTTTTACGGAGTGGGACTCCGTCATGGCCCCAATAGATTTGGTGATCAAAGCGGTGGAGAATCGTATGCTTTACGCACTGAGTGAGAGATGTGAGGATGATTGCTATGTTTGATGTTTGATGTTCGCTATCACTATGACATGCATACTCCCATTTTTACACTATATGTTAGTGTTACCTTAGAGTATTGTACATCTTGTTTTGCTAACTCTTTTGTTGTAGGTCTAGGTCAGGTATGATTACTTATACTTGTTATTGCTCTATTCAGTGGTACAGATTTGCTATCGCCCATACCAGACTCTTGTCTGACTCAGAGTTTTATGTCTCTTCTTATTACTCTGGGTGTGTAACAACCCGGATTTTCAGAACCAATTTAAACTTTTTATTTTAGCTATTTTAATGGATTTTGGATATTTAAAATGATTTATTTTAAATAATAATGACTAAAAATTTATCTAAATTGAAGTTAGAACGAATAAATTTATTTTAATTATAAAATGAGCCTGAAATAGCGCGGCAATCTGAAAATTCGATTTCTAATTTCAATTTAATATAAATAATTAATTTTATATCAGAATTGGACGAACCAGAAATATTAGAATCCGTTTAATTATGTGTTTGCAGTAGAATGTAAAAATCTAGATTTCATAACGAGAATTGAAAGTTATGTCCAGATTAAAATTCAGAATAGTCGCTATGGAATTCATATATATTTTAATATATTATATAGCCCATAAAAATAGCCATTTTGCAAACGACCTCCGTTTTCGATGAAACCACTTATGTTGGATCCCGAATGTTAAATTATTGCTAGATTCCAATTTTCATAGTTTTTTGAATTAATATGTGGGCATGGAATAGTTTTATTAGGACCGTATCGTCAAAACATAGCTAGATTTATTTTTCTGTAATTTTTGGAGTCATTAAGTGGCCCCGGAAAATTAAAATGTACATTCAAATTCGATATACATTGATTTATATTTTAATTTTGATAAAAATTGATTCAAACAGTCGAATTGGCTTACAAAACTATCCCATTGTGTCCGGAATGAGGGTATTTGGTTAGGGGCGACCATCGTTGGGATTCATTTGGAGTTTAGACGAAGTAGAGCCTATTTGTGAATTAAATTAATATTTAATTATAATATATATATAGCCTTGGAAATCTAAAATCCCTAATTCCCTTTGTTTATTTAGAAGGCCGCCGCTCTTATCGTTTGAAGGCCAGAAACTCTCGATCCATTCTTACCCTCAAATACGAAATCCAAGCATCCATATCAAAAACTTCTGAAACAAAAAATAGAGGACAGTAAGATCATCACATTCAACTGCTAAGATCATTTATAACGTTGTAATTTGGATGAATTTCTGTCGTGAAGTTTCCGAGTTCGCCAATGTTTCTAGGGGGCTGGATGGCGTCGAGATGAACAGGGTTTGGGCCGCTGGCCGGCGGCGATTAGGGGAAGGTGGGGTCGGTCGTTGATCGGCAATAGATGGTCGGAAATGGGAGCGACGAGGAGAGAGTGTGGTTGAAGGTGGGTTACAGCTTCGTGTTTCTCGTGGGAATTGAAAGAGAAGATGACGGGTTCTTGGGGTGGTTAAACATTGCAAAGAAGACACAGTGTATATTTTTTTTCTTTTAAACTATGTAATTAGTTTAATTAATATGATAATTAAGTAAAAATCTGAATTTTATATTTTATAAAGCATTGATTTATTTCCTGTTTTGAAAATAAAAATATACATTGTTTCGAAAATAAAAATACCTTTGTTTTAAAAAAATAAAAATACCTTTGTTTAAATTATTTTTAATAAAAATAGATTTGTTTTAAAAATAAAATTAGCATTATTTTTAAATAAAATTAGCATTGTTAAAAATCAGATTTTATAAAAGATATAACATTGGCATAGAAATACAATTTTTATAAATAGCATTATTTTTAAATTATAAATAACATGGTTTTCAAAAAATATAAATAATATGATTTTTAAAAATATATACAGCATTGTAAAGATATGATTTTTCTATATAAATAGCATTGAGATAAAAATATGATTTTTAATATATATATATAGCATAGTAAAAATGTAATTTTTATTTATAAAGATCATTGTTTAAAATGTGAACATAAACCGCGTGAAACAGATTGCGATGGAACCCACTGGAAGCAAAACGGAATCCAAACCATCGTCCTCTAAAGAATGGCGGAGTGGAAACCAAAGGTGAGAACTCCTTCTCACTCAAATTATTTATTGTTAAATATATATTAGGTTGCAGACGGTGCTCAGTAGCACCCGACACCATTTATTGTACAAACCATGATTGTTTATTTGGATTGAATTGACGGTATTATGTGTTGATTGTGATGCTGAAATGTTAAAATATTAAAAATAATTTCATATTATTTTATGGTAGTTGAAATTAAATTATAAATATTCATTTATAATTTTAAACAGTGAAAATTGGTTAATTAGAAAAATAATTCAAATTGAATTAGAACTAATTAAATTTATTAACCAGTGATTATTTTAAATAGACTGTTGTTGTATGAAAACCCCACATGGCTATTGGGATGATATTTGACATACACTATTCCCAATATTTAGTTGTATGTCAATCGATGGATTGACAAGCTGTGATGAGCGTTATTTATTTATTTTAATGCTCACACAGTTGTAAATTTCACTTTGGATGTGAATGGACTGTTTAATGATTATTTATCATTATTGTTGAATATATGCGATGTATGAAATCCATATAACTGAAATTATATGGTAATTGATTGAGTCGCATTCCGATTCAGAAATAAAGAATATTTTGAAATAAGGAATATTTTGAATTAAAGAATATTTTGAATTAAAGAATATTATGAATTAAAGAACATTTTAAAATAAAGAATATTTTAAAATAGAGAACATTTTAAAATAAAGAATATTTTAAAATAGAGAACATTTTAAAATAAAGAATATTTATAAATAACAGATATTTTAAAATAATGAATAATTTAAAATAATGAATATTTTAAAATAATATTTAGTAAAGATTAAAAGTATGATTTTGATGTCCGATTTTGGATGGACACAAAAATATAAATATGTGAAGCCGAGTTATGTAGTAAACACTATTTTAACTCGAACGGGTTTATCGATCAATTTAATTCATTTTATAATGAATATCGAAAAGAAGTGATTTCAAAATCTATTATTTAGAAAATATAATCATTTTAATATGATGAAGATATAGAATATTCAGTTTTGATTTAAAATTAAAAATGAAGTTAAAATCATTTTAAAATGAATTTATAAACGATTTATAAAATACGATTTCAATGGAAATCGACGATGTATATATTATATATATTTACTGGCCTGAATAGAATGCGCCCCGCAGCGACCATTCGCGAATTTCGACCATTAACTTTAAATTGGCATAACAGGAGATCCTACCGTCGGATTCTCCAAAAATCGGAACCATTGGGTTCGTACCGAAAAGAGATTTGCAACGAATATAAGAGATTTGAAATCTAACATTTGGATTTGGAATTATGTCCAAAACAATTTAAGAAAAGGTCGTTATAAATGCAGTTTAGTGGCCACTATTGGAAACCGACTGTAAGGGCCTTAATAAAACTATTAAAAAGATGGAACAATTATGTAAAATCATAATAAATTATTTGAAAAAAATTTGGATGAAAAATTCCAAGTTTGAAAAGATTAAAATATATTTTAATCGAAATGAACTAGTTATTAACTAGAATAATAATCCTATGTTTTTAAATAAATAAATTGGATTTGTAAATGTTTTAACATAACCAGAATTTTCCAAAGTATGAATTGGAATGGAAATTATCTTCTGGATATTTCGATATTGGATTTTGTGATCATACAGATGTTGTTGAGGAATTTGGAAGATATAAATGTCGTTATTCCCAATACGATATTTGTTGATTTCAGAATTTGATGTTGAATATAAGCCGATATAATTTCTATTTAGAGCTTTTTATTTAATGTCAAATTGGATTTTAGGTTTGTTGTGAATGATGTCTTCAATAACACTGTTCTTAAACCCAGTTGAGAAAAGAATAAATCTTTTAATTAAGATTTAGTGAGGTTTTCCAATTAATTAATATTTAATTGGAATTGAATAAAATAATTGGATTTTGGGTTTGTCGTGAATGGTATCTTAAATAACACTGTTCTTAAACCCGATATGAAAAGAATAAATCTTTTAATTAAGATTATTAAGGTTTCTTATTATATTTTGTAATTGGAATAAAATGAAATGTGAATTGAGTTTATTGTGAACTGTATTTTTAACGACATTCGTTCTTTAACTCGATTAACAGTGAAAATATAATTTGGAATTTATAAATCTTTTTATTAAGATTTAATGGGACTTTTCCAAAGTAAAGTTTTCCAATTTAATATATTAAATTGGAATTGAATGGAATTTGATTCGGTAATAATCAAGATGAGCTTCTATAAATGAAAACAGTTACTGTATATGGAATTTAAAAAGCTTTGCCGCTATTCCATTTATATTATTAGTTTGACACGGGAATTTATATTGATTATGTACTGTTATGATTTCCGTGTAGATTCCATTTTAATGGAAGATGATTTTGGGTTTATCGTGAACTGTGTTTTAAATGACACTGGTTCTTTAATCCAGTTAAAGATAAGATTAATTTCTTACATTTGAATAATCATAAAGTAATGATTTTAGTTATTAAAACCAAATTGGAGTTTTTTAATATTTTTTAATTAGATTGAAATGGGAATGAGATAATTAAATTTATCGAATTCTTGAAATGATTGAGAATGGAGTACCACTAGTTTTACTCCAGGCGATAGTTAGATCTTTAATTATATTTGAACGTGAAAAGGTAATTAATTTTACTTAGAACGTAGTGGGTGTTAGATATGGAGTGCTACCAGTTTTACTCCATGGGATGAATAGGTTGGGATTGGAAAATATTAAATGATTATTGCCGTAAGGTTCGATAGTCCCGAGTAGTTAATAAAATCTTTTCAAATTGATATCCAAAGGAAGATTAAAGAATAAACTTAAAAGAATTTATCTTTGATAAAATTAATGTGAAACTTTCCCTAAAAATGTGAATATTGGAATAAATGAATATTATGAACTGGAATGAGGCGTATGATGTGTTTTTATAGCACTTGATTATTGGTTATAAAATACGCGAGTTATTCGGAAAGACCAGGTTTAACCCATTCTGAATAATGAATATGATGACCAAAAGTCGAAGACGAAGACGGTAGTTGAAGACCGGAGTTCTTCACATCGTTTGAATGATTACTTATGTCTTGATTGGGCTGTACACCCAAGACAAGGTAATAAGTGGTGATCGTTCAAACATACTTGGAGATCGACGGATATGTGAGGACCTCTCTCCTGTATTGGACATATGAGACGAGGAATAAGGTGCCTCCGGTTTCGTTCAGACCCATAACGAACTTGCAAATGGATGTGTGTTTGACATTGGATTTCATTCTTTGAGAATTGATTTCTATTAAATATATATTTGTTTGGTGGCGTAGAATTTATTCTCTTGCTTAACACCCTTCTCTGAGGCGTACAATCTTAGAGGTTATATATTGATAGACATCAGTTGCATGGCGTGAATTATCAGTGTCGCATGCTAAGATGCAAATGATCAAGGCTTTTGTTGAAAAGCAGAGTCTTATGGATGATGATCAAAGTACAGCTTTAATTAGCATAGCTTCGGGTATAGCGTTAATTCGCGAGCTTCACACCCCGGTATGAACTAGAAACGGGAGAGGACTGCAGGGGGGACATGTGTTTCTTTCTAGCTAGAAGTGGTGTCATGGTATGGAGCCCAGACATTTTACTTATGTGGATGATGGAATGAGGCGCCACAGATATTGAGTCCCTAGTAGCTCAGATTTTATGCCCCATATGGCAGGGAAACGTATTGTTCAGGAATTACTAATCCACTAGTAAGTGTGGACTGTCCCTGAAGATCCAAGGTGCAGTTACGACTGAGCCTGAGACATGGGCTAGATTGTCTCGAATTCGGTAAGGACGATCCCTTGCCTTGGTTCATGATGGAAGTCCAACTTCCAATACGACATCATGCAGTTTTGATTATAGAACTAGTATGGTGACATGATATATGGTACCCATTCCGTCTATGATTGATACATTTATATTTGAAGTTGTTTTTGTACGCTATACACTTATAATATCAAAATGATTGGTTTTATATGTATCAAGCGCGTTTGGCTATTATAAGGGAAAACTCTATCTTCCGGCTTACGTTACATTGTGTGATGGGTCCTGAGTCTTATAGTAGCTTCATTTTTGCTAAAAGCATTGAATTGTTTTACATTAAACTAAGGTTCATGTAGAGTAAACCCGTTCCGCGTTATACGGCGTGGTTCCATGCTTTTCCCACTTTTAAAATAAGGATTAATAACTATTTTAGGTCTCACACCAGTCCCATTGCCTGGAGTTTATTGTTCTAACCTAAACTCTGGGTGCCCATATTTTCCACACGGGCAGCTAGTAGTTTTGGTTTTGACAGATATTTTTTTTCACTGGATCTTGGATTACAACTGGAGCTATATTCGAAAATCTTTGTATCCGTGTATTTCATTCAGTTGTACTATGTGACGGCCCGCCCCGCACCAGCCTGCATTTCCTCCGAAGGTGCGCTGTACATATGCCCGACTAGCACGGAACGGTCGCCAAAGAAAGGAAAGAAGAGAATGAACTAACAAGGAACCTGTAGAATGTCTCACAGCGCATGAAACAAAATATAATAATAACATAATCTTGAAATAAAACAGGCGAGACAGTGCATAAGCTGAAAACTAAACCAACATAGCAGCGGAAATCCAAATACAGCTTATTACAACTTTCCAAATTACTGTCTCTAAAACAAAAGAAAGTTAAAGGAGAAGATGCACTGCTAATGCCCAAGCAGTGATCTTCAACAACACAGGGAGAATACTGCATATATCATACGTGGAAGCCTCCTGCTCGTCTCCGAATCAGCTACCCGTGCATACACAGCTAAGTTGTCTCTAGTCTGCTCGTGAGAGCACCCAGAGTAATAAGAAGAGACATAAAACTCTGGGTCAGACAAAAAGTCTGGTATGAGCGATAAGCAGTTAAACAGAACAATAACAGGTATACTAAACCATACCTGAACCTGGACCTGCAACCAAAGAGTTAGCACTACATACCGTACAATATTCTAAGGTGCCACTGAACAAATGGTGTAAAGATAACGGGGTGGGGGTGTGCATGTCATAATGATGGAAAACAAATCAACCATAACAACCATCCTCACATCTCTCACTCAGTGCGTAAAGCATACGATGTCCACCACTTTCAATCACTAGACCCATCGAAGTTGTGACGGAGTTCGACTTGTACAACTACTGCTATTACCAAGCTTACCACATGGAGTCATGACCGAATCATTACAAATGACCCCACTTCATTGGTTTATGGCCCCTTTAGTCATACGTAGGCCACTGTGGCCCTGAATCCGTTCACGTACTCCCTACACATAGTGATTCAAAGTTACAGACATCGACAACCCCTTAGCACACGTCTCGCAGCAAAGCCCAACTCATGAAGCCCACTCATTGGTTCCCAACTGGATCCTGAGTACAAACTTCCCCTTTGGACTACCTGTGCATTTAGGGTTATTGGCCTTCTCCGGATCGGTTCTTTACTTCAGTCTATACTTCAAAGTCAGATCGTGATTCGCGTCTCGAGTCCAAGCATCTCGGTTCGGATCGGTCGAGCTACCCCTATCGGATCGGGTCGGGGTCCTCATCCTGTGGCGGTTCGGATCGGTCATCATCACCTCCAGGCGGATCGGGTCGATCATCACCACCTCCAGGCGGATCGGGTCGGGTTCTTCAAGTCCAATCGCCATGCATCGGTTCGGTTCGGAGGTGGCCATGCGGGTCGGGTCGGAGAAGATGCTTCCCAATTTTTCAGATCGTCTCGTGGATACACTGTTTGGAGGGCGGTTCGGTTCGGATGCCCTTCCTCCGATCCGATCCGGATCGGCCAGTTTCCTGCAGCTTCTTCCAGCGATTGTTTACGCCACTCGACGGCGTTTTCGACTAATCTAACACTTCTAGACAATCACAAATCATAGCAACATGTAACATCAACCACAAACATCAAAACAATAACTTGATAGGTTAAAATAGATCGAACATAGCCAAAATCCCATATTTTCCCATAAGCCTGTTTAGGCAAAACTAATGGTATGATTAGCAAAACTTAACCAAATCAAATTAAATTTCTAACAGAGGTCTAAAACATTATTTTTGAATTTATAAATATTTTTCCAGAATTTATTAGTGTATAAATTCGCTAATCTTCACTAATTACCCTTAATTAACTGTAATTAGTGTCAAAACAATGCTAATCACTCACCACAGCCACAAATTAAATTTTTAGAACTGAAACCTCGCTGATTTGGGCGAATACTGATGTCTAACAGCAGCTCTAATACTGATTTGGTGAAGATCTTCTTTGATTTGATGTAGATTAAGCCAAAACTTCATTAGAAAGTGATTAGAAGTTGATTTGGGTGTTGTAGGCCATTGTTAGGGTTTCAAGAACGAAAGTGGCAGTTGTAAAATGAAAATAAGATCGTTCTCTAACTGATTTCAGCGTCCTCATAACCCTAATCCCGAAATTCCCCATCGGGCCTAGCTGTTAATCACCCAGTTAAGCCCAATTAAGCTGTTTTTCACTATCTGAAACTTGTTTCAGCCATATCTCCCAAACGGTAAGTCCGTTTGACTAATGTGACCACGCTAAGGAATTGTAAAACATCAAACAAATCTAATGGAAGTGGATTCTGGTCAAAATTCCTTTCCACTCAAAAGTTATGGCCAAAACAGTACCAACTAGGGGCAAAATGGTCATTTAAAAATCGGGAAAATTCGTGAACATGGGAAATGACCCCAGTAGTCGTCTCCCAAAGTTACATGACCATACGACTTCGTATATGAAAGAAATAAATATTCTACGATCCCGCGATGCGTAGAATGCGGGTTGTTACATTCTCCCCCCTTAAGAAATTTCGTCCCCGAAATTCCTTAACCCAAAACATACAAAAGATCCCGCATGCCTACCAATCATATACAACAATCAACCATGCAAAATAAACAAAGCAAACATATCCTAGCATGCGGAAAAACTAAATCGAAATTGTAATTTTACCAGGCGAAGAGTTCTGGATACGTCTTCCTAATGCTCTCCTCTGTCTCCCAAGTACAGTCATTCTCATTCTCGCCCCATTGAAATTTGACTAGATTCACCGTTTTCCTCCGAAGTTGCTTCGTACCGTTCCCAACAATACGCATAGGCTTGCGGTTCCCAACTGCCTCGGGTTCAACTTTGATATCCAACTGATCTGGTGAAATAGTCACATCTGGGTCGTGCACGAACTTTCTTAACTCGGAAACATGAAATACGTTGTGAACTCCTGCCATCTTCTCTGGTAATTCTACTTTGTACGCCAAATTCCCAATTTGCTCAAGAACTGGGAATGGATAACCAAATCTTGGTGCTAACTTGCCTCTCCTGCCAAATCGTATCACGCTCTTCAACGGAGAAATCTTGACAAACACCAAGTCACCAATGGAGAACTTTAATTCTCTTCTCCTCTTATCAGCATAACTCTTCTGCCTATCTTGGGCAGCCTTCATTCGCTGTTGGATAATCTTAATCTTAGCTGAAGTATCTCTCATCACATCGGGTCTAAGCACAAACTTCTCGCCAGTTTCTACCCAACATGACGGTGAGTTGCACGGTCTTCCGTACAAAGCTTCAAACGGAGCCATACCGATACTGGATTGGTAGCTATTATTATATGAAAACTCTACTAGATGCAAATGGTCATCCCATGATCCACCAAAATCCAATACACAAGCCCTCAAGAGGTCTTCCAATATACAATTCACCCTCTCTGTTTGACCATCGGTTTGAGGATGATACGCGGTACTGAGATGTAATTCTGATCCTAACGCCTCTTGTAAGCTCTTCTAAAATCCACTAGTGAACAACGGATCTCGGTCACTCACAATGCCTTTGGGTATTCCATGAAATCTCAATACCCACTTTACATATAGTTCAGCTAACTTAGCTGCCGTCCTATTCGACTTGACGGGTATAAATCTTGCACTCTTGGTCAATCGGTCCACAATTACCCAAATGCTATCATGGCCCAATCTAGTCCTTGGTAACCCATCAATGAAATCCATTGACACTTATTCCCATTTCCATTCTGAAATTTCTAATGGTTGTAACAACTCACTAGGCTTCTTTTACTCAGCTTTAACTAGCTGGCAGTTCATGCATTTGGATATAAACTTCCCAATGCCTCTTTTCATCTCTTCCCAGTAATAGGTCTGCTTCATGTCTCGGTACATGTTGTTACCACCGGGGTGTATAGTCGGTTTCGAGTGATGACATTCTCTAAGCACTTCATCTCTCAATCCATTGACATTGGGTACAAGTAGTCTTCTATTCTTTCTAAGCCATCCATCTCGATTAAGCCCATACTTGTTCATCTCCTCATCGATACACATCTCTAACTTGGAGATGATTTCCAATAGGTTAGGATCGTCCCTCTGACTAGAGCCGATCCGCTCAGTCAAAGTGGGTCTGATCGTCAAACTTGCTAACATATCTGGATCCAACTCGCACTTTGGTCTGAAATCATACCCAACGATGTACTCCAGTTGCTTCCATTCAAGAAACATAGCCCCTAAACTGGCATGTCTTCTACTCAATGCATCGGCTACCGCATTGCCCTTTCCGGGTGTGTATGCGATATCAAAATCATAGGAAGCCAAGAATTCTAACCATTTTTGCTGTCGGAGATTTAGATCCTTTCGAGAGAAGAGATACTTTAACGATTTATGATCGGTAAACAACTCGAATCTTTCTCCCAAGAGATAATGTCTCCACATCTTCAATGCGAACACGATCGCTGCCAATTCCAAATCATGGGTAGGGTATCTTCTCTCATGCGGTTTGAATTGCCGACTTGCATAAGCTACAACCCTACCTCCTTGCATCAATACAACACCTAGTCCTGTGCCACATGCATCCGTATATACTATCATCTCTTCATTCCCATAGGGTATGACTAACACTGGAGCACATGTCAACTTTTCCTTTAGACTCTTAAATGCATTCTCGCACTTTTCGTACCAGACGAAAGCTTGATTCTTCTTAGTCAACTGAGTTAATGGTGCTGCTATCTTGGAGAAGTCTTGGATAAACTTACGATAATATCCAGCTAATCCCAAGAAACTTCTTATATTCGTTGCATTCTTGGGCGTAGACCAATCTTTTACCGTAGCCACCTTCGTAGGATCCACGACAATACCATTCTCTGAAACAACATGGCCCAAGAATATCACTTCCCTTCTCCAGAAGTGACACTTAGAAAACTTTGCTTTCAATTGGTGTTTTCTCAACACCTCCATCACTATTCTTAAATGTTCCTTGTGTTCTTCCTCTGTCCTCGAATAGACCAAAATATCATCCACGAACACAAGGACAAACTTATTCAACTGATCTCTGAATACTCTATTCATAAGATCCACAAAATATGTTGGGGCATTGGTCAGCCCGAATGACATGACCAACCACTCATAAAATCCAGACGGCGTCCGGAATGCCGTTTCAGCTATACTCTCAGCTTCCACTCTAAGCTGTTGAAAACCTATCGCGTGATCCAACTGAGAGAATACTCCCATGCCACTCGACTGATCAAACAAATCATCTATCCGCGGTAGAGGATACTTGTTCTTCCTCGTCACTTTGTTCAACTCGTGGTAGTCTACACACAAACGAAGGGAACCATCCGCCTTGGTAGCAAACACAACTGGTGCTCCCCATTCAGAAACACTCCTTCAGATAAATCCCTTCTTCAAAAGATCGCTGATTTGCACCTCGAGCTCTCGCTGCTCCCTTGGTGCCATACGACATAGTGGCATCACTATAGGTCTGGCATACTTCACCAAATCAATACGGAACTCAATCTCTCGGTGTGGTGGAAGCCCGACCACTTCCTCGAAGACATTTGGATACTGGCCAACCACGGGCAACCCTGACAACTCACTATGCAGGATGTCGAGGGAATTTAGAAAACTAGCCATTACCCCATCACCGGGTTGACCACCAAACACTACCCTCCGCCCATCATCGGCTCTAGCTGTCACCAAAAAGCCCTCGCAGTCTAGCACCACCCCGTGTCTTTGGAGCCAGTCGACCCCCAAAATAATGCCAAACCCAGAAAAGCCCAAAACAAAGCAATCACAAACAAACATGCATTCATGACTCGATAAGACCACATTACGACAAATCATGCTAAGGTTAGTTGAACCACCAATTGGGTTCGTCACTACTAAAGGTCTATCGACAATCTCGGGCTCCAGTCCCAACCTATCTACCAGGTCACTAGATATGAAAGAACTGGAAGCCCCGGTATCAAACAAAACTCTTACTGGAACATCATAAACAGAAAGCATACCTTGAATGACGACGTTTTTTTCTCTTCTCCACCGCGGTTGGGGCATTCGACGAAGAAGGAATAGCATTAAGGGCATATGCTTTCACCATCTGCTTTTCTTTAGGGGGTTGCAGACACTTGTCCTTATTATGTCCCACTTGGCCACAGTTGAAGCACTTCCTATCCGCTGGCTTGACCAGACAATTACTAGCATAATGGCCCTTCTTACCACAGCTGAAACACTCAACCTCTTTCTTATTCTTTTTCTGGCCATCCTTATTCTGATTCTGCTTCCTCTTATTCTGAGAACTACTCTTGCCTCCACCACTTGCTTGCGGCTTTGGATCCACTTTAGATGTAACCTCAGTCTTCGGCTTAGGGTAAAGACTCTCTTACCTCAATGCTTTCCCCGCAAGCGATTCAAATGTCTCATCGATGTGGTTAATTAGCCTTTCTCCCAAGTACTGATCCAAACCAATTATGAACTTCTCGTTCTTCTTCTCGGCAGTATCAATAAGAGATAACCCATACTTCACAAAGTGTCGAATTCGGCAATATACTCCGAGACAGCTCTGCCATTCTGCTTGAGTTCTAAGAATCTCTTAAACAACACTGAATTCTGGGCAGCTGGAATGAACATCTCGCTAAAGCGAACCTTAACCTGCTCCCAAGTAATCTGATCCTCGGGAGTAGCTGCCTTTATAGCATTCCACCAATTCATTGCCCGTCCTTGCAGCTGACGGGATGCTAGCCTTCTCTTCATCGCATCCTCGATACCCAAATCTTCAAAGATATGTTCGCAACTATCCAACCAATCCTGAACATCCGTAGCCGACTCCGTTCCGTAGAACAGCCTCCTACCAAGACTAGTATAATCCTTATTCAGCTTGGCGAAATCGGCCCTAGGCGCCTGCACTATTGGACCACCACCATTACCACCATTGAGAGCTGCCCTCTACACATCCCTAAGCATCTCTCTCATGAGGTCAGTAAACATCGTCCTCATGTCAGCAACATTCCCATTATTGGCTCCTCTACCGGCACCTCTTACGTATCGGCTCATCGTTCAATCTGTAAAGAGAAAACGATTAACCATCTCCATAGTGGTGCTAGTGCAGTGTGACTTTATCCTTAGCTATACTAATAGTATATATATGTATAGCTTTTGAAAACCAAAATAATTAAAATACGCGCTCTTATATACGTATACTATCTCTCCCTGATGACTTCCCTAGGTTAACTACGCAACCTGGCTCCGATACCAAATGTGACGACCCGCCCCGCACCAGCCTGCATTTCCTCCGAAGGTGCGCTGTACATATGCCCGACTAGCACGGAACGGTCGCCAAAGAAAGGAAAGAAGAGAATGAACTAACAAGGAACCTGTAGAATGTCTCACAGCACATGGAACAAAATATAATAACATAATCTTGACATAAAACAGGCGAGACGGTGCATAAGCTGAAAACTAAACCAACATAGCAGCGGAAATCCAAATACAGCTTATTATAACTTTCCAAATTACTGTCTCTAAAACAAAAGAAAGTTAAAGTAGAAGATGCACTACTAATGCCCAAGTAGTGATCTTCAACAACACAGGGAGAATACTACATATATCGTACGTGGAAGCCTCCTGCTCATCTCCAAATCAGCTACCTGTGCATACCCAGCTAACCTGTCTCTAGTCTGCTCGTGAGAGCACCCAGAGTAATAAGAAGAGACATAAAACTCTGGGTCAGACAAAAAGTCTGGTATGAGCGATAAGCAGCTAAACCGAACAATAACAGGTATACTAAACCATACCTGAACCTGGACCTGCAACCAAAGAGTTAGCACTACATACCGTACAATATTCTAAGGTGCCACTGAACAAATGGTGTAAAGATAATGGGGTGGGAGTGTGCATGTCATAATGATGGCAAACAAATCAACCATAACAACCATCCTCACATCTCTCACTCAGTGCGTAAAGCGTACAATGTCCACCACTGTCGATCACTAGACCCATCGAAGTAGTGACGGAGTTCGACTTGTACAACTACTGCTATTACCAAGCTTACCACATGGAGTCATGACCGAATCTTTACAAATGACCCCACTTCATTGGTCTATGGCCCCTTTAGTCATACCTAGGCCACTGTGGCCCTGAATCCGTTCACGTACTCCCTACACATAGTGAATCAAAGTTACAGACATCGACAACCCCTTAGCACACGTCCCGCAGCAAAGCCCAACTCATGAAGCCCACTCATTGGTTCCCAACTAGATCCTGAGTACAAACTTCCCCTTTGGACTACCTTTGCATCTCGGGTTATTGGTCTTCTCCGGATCGGTTCTTTACTTCAGTCTATACTTCAAAGTCGGATCGTGATTCGCGTCTCGAGTCCAAGCATCTCGGTTCGGATCGGTCGAGCTACCTCCATCGGATCGGGTCGGGGTCCTCATCCTGTGGCGGTTCGGATCGGTCATCATCACCTCCAGGCGGATCGGGTCGGTCATCACCACCTCCAGGCGGATCGAGTCGGGTTCTTCAAGTCCAATCGCCATGCATCGGTTCGGTTCGGAGGTGGCCATGCGGGTCGGGTCGGAGAAGATGCTTCCCAATTTTTCAGATCGTCTCGTGGATACACTGTTTGGAGGCGGTTCGGTTCGGATGCCCTTCCTTCGATCCGATCCGGATCAGCCTGTTTCCTGCAGCTTCTTCCAGCAATTGTTTACGCCACTCGACGGCGTTTTCGACTAATCTAACACCTCTAGACAATCACAAATCATACCATACAGTCATAGCAATATGTAACATCAACCACAAACATCAAAACAATAACTTGATAGGTTAAATAATAGATCGAACATAGCCAAAATCCTATATTTTCCCATAAGCATGTTTAGGCAAAACTAATGGTATGATTAACAAAACTTAACCAAATCAAACTAAATTTCTAACAGAGGTCTAAAACATTATTTTCGAATTTATAAATATTTTTCCAGAATTTATTAGTGTATAAATTCGCTAATCTTCACTAATTACCCTTAATTAACTGTAATTAGTGTCAAAACAATGCTAATCACTCACCTCGGCCACAAATGAAATTTTCAGAACTGAAACCTCGCTGATTTGGGCGAATACTGATGTTTAACAGCAACTCTAATACTGATTTGGTGAAGATCTTCTTTGATTTGATGTAGATTAAGCCAAAACTTGATTAGAAAGTGATTAGAAGTTGATTTGGGTGTTGGAGGCCATTGTTAGGGTTTCAAGAATGAAAGTGGCAGCTGAAAAATGAAAATAAGATCGTTCTCTAACTGAGTTCAGCCTCCTCATAACCCTAATCCCGAAATTCCCCATTGGGCCTAGCTATTAATCACCCGGTTAAGCCCAATTAAGCTGTTTTTTACTATCTGAAACTTGTTTCAGCCATATCTCCCAAACGGTAAGTCCGTTTGGCTAATGTGACCACTCTACGGAATTGTAAACCATCAAACAAATCTAATGGAAGTGGTTTCGAGTCAAAATTCCTTTCCAGTCAAAAGTTATGGCCAAAACAGTTCCAGCTAGGGGCAAAATGGTCATTTAAAAATCAGGAAAAATCATGAACATGGGAAATGACCCCAATAGTCATTTCCCAAAGTTACATGACCATACGACTTAGTATATAAAAGAAATAAATATTCTACGATCCAGCGATGCGTAGAATGCGGGTTGTTACATACTAGTTGATGTATTCTTCGCTACGCATTGTATTATATTTTCCGCTGCTTTGTAATTTATTAAATCTCTGATATTATATTTACAATGTGTAATATTTATTCATACTCTGGTATATTCTTGTACTCTGATGTAAATTGTTGTAATAGCAATGAAATGTTCTTTTATTTATGTTCTGATGCGTCGTATTCTCAACTCAATTCGGGCTTTCTCGCAAGGGGAGTTCAGGTCGTTTCAGTGTGGTATTAGTGCTTTGGTTTACAGAGCTCGAGAACAAGACACATTAGAACCAAATGAAAGAATTCATCAGATATTGGATTAGTAATATCCAATGAGAATTACTTGTTAGAGATGAGATCAGTAGTATCCTAGGACAAGTGTGAAGAGTGTTATTTTTAAATTAAAAATGAAAACGAATTTTGTTTTGAAAATTTAAACCTTATTCTATGTATTTGAATATTTTATTTTAAATTGATTTGGACAATCAAGTATATAAAGACTTTGCATATACGTCTGATCCACATGTATACGAAGTCTCAAATATACTAGGTAGATATAGAATCACACTCTAGTTGCCCAGAGATGATCCTGGTGATTAATGCGTTATCATCAGTATCTATGTTCGAGTTTCAAAAGTGGGATATTTACATATTTCCAATTGACTAGTGTGAGAACCAAAACATAGTTAGATTTATTGTTTGTGATTTGGCTAAAAATATGATTTTTAAGTATATATAGATAGATATATGTTTGAAAAGTTAATCAACTAATTGATGATTGTGTTGTATGATAATTAGTTTGATTAATTAAAATATTGGAACAATAAAACCAACAAGAGAATAAAGGTAAATATTAGCCAAATTGAATCAAATGTTGAACTAAATTGAAAATATATTGGAGTTGCATATATGTACATGCGTATATAATGAGCAGGTCATAACGAGGAAGCTAAGAAGAGGAATAAAGTTGTATGCCCGACAAATAGGTACATGTTTACTGTATTTCTTGGGTTTTGATGATTTTATGAGCCGATTGGCTTTTTCTTTTTCTTTTGGATTGATGAGGGCCCTGTGAGGCAAGTTGCGGTTTTAAAGATCAACCCTTACAAAGGAGGTTATGGCGAAATTTTTCGAAAATTTAGGGTATTAGCCAAATTTTTGAGAAATTATAAAATTCTTAGAAACTGAAAAGTTGAGAAATGAAAGCCAGGATGAAAGTTGAGTTGATTGGTTAAACAACTTTCAACTCCGTTCCTTTTCGAGGACGAAAAGATTTTAAGTGGGGGAGATTGTAACAACCCGGATTTTCAGAACCAATTTAAACTTTTTATTTTAGCTATTTTAATGGATTTTGGATATTTAAAATGATTTATTTTAAATAATAACGACTAAAAATTTATTTGAATCAAAGTTAGAATGAATAAATTTATTTTAAATACAAAATGAGCCTGAAATGGCGTGGCAGTTTGAAAATTCGATTTTTCATTTCAATTTAATATTCAGAATTCATTTTAAATCAGAATTGGACGAAACCAGAAATATTTGAATCCGTTTAATTATATCTTTCTAACGAATGTGCAAAAAATCCAGATTTCATAACGAGAATTTAAAGTTATATCCAGATTAAAACTCAGAATAGTCGCTATGGAATTTATATATATATATTAATATAATATATAGCCCTTAAAAACAGCCATTTTGCAAACGACCTCCTTTTTCGATGAAACCACTTTTGTTGGATCCGGAATGTAAAATTACTGCTAGATTCCAATTTTCATAATTTTGGGAATTAATACGTGAGCGTGGAAAAAGAAAACATGTTTTGTCAATTTCAATTGAATTGGATCGACCAGAAAATGGCCATTTTTCAAATGGTCTCCAAATTCGACGAAATTAGTTTGGTTAGGACCGTATCATCAAAACATAGCTAGATTTATTTTTCTGTAATTTTTGGAGTCAGTATGTGGCCCCAGTAAATTAAAATGTACGTTCAAATTCAATATACATTGATTTATACTTTAATTTTGATAAAAACTAATACAAATAGTCGAATTGGCTTACGAAATATATGCCATTGTGTTCGGAATGAGGGTATTTGGTTAGGGGCAACAGTCGTTGGGCTTCATTTGTAGTTTAGACGAAGTAGAGCCTATTTGTGAATTAAATTAATATTTAATTATAATATATATAGCCTTGGAAATCTAAAAAACCCTAATTCCCTTTGTTCATTCAGAAGGCCGCCGCTACTATCGTTTGAAGGCCAGAAACTCTCGAACCATTTTTCCCCTCAAATACGAAATCCAAGCATCCATATCAAAAACTTCTGAAACAAAAATATAGAGGACAGTAAGACCATCACGTTCAACGGCTAAGATCATTTATAACGTTGTAATTTGGATGAATTTATGTCGTGAAGTTTCCGAGTTCGCTAGTGTTTCTAGGGGGCTGGAGGGCGATGAGATGGACAGGGGTTGGGCCGCTGGCCGGCGGCGCTGAGGGGAAGGTGCGATCGGTCGCTGAGCGGCAACAGATGTTCAGAAATGGGAGCGACGAGGAGAAAGAGTGCTTGAAGGTGGGTTACGGCTTCATGTTTCTCGTGGGAATTGAAAGAGAAGATGACGGTTCCTGGGGGAGTGAAACATTGCAAAGAAGACACAATGTATATTTTTTCTTTTAAACTATGTAATTAGTTTAATTAATATGATAATTAAGTAAAAATCTAAATTTTATATTTTATATGTAAAGCATTGATTTATTTTCAGTTTTGAAATTAAAAATATACATTGTTTTGAAATTAAAACACCTTTGTTTAAAAAAATTAATAAAAATAGATTTGTTTTGAAAATAAAATTAGCATTTTTTTTAAAAATAAAATTATCATTCTTAAAAACCAGATTTTATAAAAGGTATAACATTGGCATAAAAATACAATTTTTATAAGTAGCTTTATCTATAGATTATAAATAATTTGGTTTTCAAAAATATAAATAATATGATATTTAATAATATATACAACATTGTAAAAATTTGATTTTTATATATACATAGCATTGAGATAAAATATGATTTTTACATATATATAGCGTAATAAAATTGTGATTTTTATTTATAAAGATCGTTTTTTAAAAATGTGATTTTTAATATAAACCGCGTGAAATAGATTGCGATGGAACCCACTGGAAGCAAAATGGAATCCAAACCATCGTCCGCTAAAGAATGGCGGAGTGGAAACCAAAGGTGAGAACTCTTTCTCACTCAAATTATTTACAGTTAAATTTATATACTAGGTTGCAGACGGTGCTTAGTTGCACCCGACGCCATTTATTGTACAAAGCATGATTGTTTGTTTGGATTAAATTGACTATATTATGTGGTTATTGTGATCTTGAAATGTTAAAATATTAAAAATAATTTGATATTATTTTATGGTAATTGAAGTTAAATTATAAATTTTCATTTATAATTTTAAACAGTGAAAATTGGTTAATTAGAAAAATGATTCAAATTGAATTAGAACTAGTTAAATTTATTAACCAGTGATTAATTTAAAATAGACTGTTGTTGTATGAAAACTCCACATGGGTATTGGGATGATATTCGACATACACTATTCCCAATATTTAGTTATATGTCAATCGCTGGACTGACAGGCTGTGATGAGCGTTATTTTTTTATTGTAATGCTCGCACACTTGTAAATTTCACTTTGGATGTGAATGGACTGTTTAATGATTATTTAACATTATTGTTGAATACATGCGATGTATGAAATCCATATAACTGAAATTATATGGTAATTGATTGAGTTGCATTCCGATTCAAAAATAAAGAATATTTTGAATTAAAGAATATTCTGAATTAAATAACATTTTAAAATAAAGAATATTTTAAAATAGAGAACATTTTAAAATAAAGAATATTTTAAATAGAGAACATTTTAAAATAAAGAATATTTTAAAATAACGAATATTTTAAAATAATATTCAGTGAAGAATAAAAGTATGATTTTGATGTCCGATTTTGGTTGGACACAAAAATATAAATATGTGAAGCCGAGTTATGTAGTAAACGCTATTTTAACCCGAACCGGTTTATCGATCGATTTTATTCATTTTATAATGAATATAAAAAAAAAGTGATTTCAAAATCTAATATTTTGAAAATATTATCATTTTAATATGATAAAGATATAGAATATTCAATTTTGATTTAAAATTAAAAAAGAACTTAAAATCGTTTTAAAATGAATTTATAAACAGTTTATAAAATACGATTTCAATGGAAATCGACGATATATATATATATATATATATATACATTATATATATTTAATGGCCTGAATAGAACGCGCCGCGCAACGACCGTTCGCGAATTTCAACCATTAACTTTAAATTGACGTAACGGGAGATCCGGCCGTCGGAGTCTCCTAAAACCGGAACTACTGGGTTCGTACTGAAAAGAGCTTTCCAATGAATATAAGAGATTTGAAATCTAACGGTTGGATTTGGAATTATGTCCAAATCAAATTCAGAAAAGGTCGCTGTAAATGCAGTTCAGTGGCCGTTAATGGAAACCAATTGTAAGGGCCTTAATAAAATTATTAAAATTATGAAAAAAATTATCTAAAATCATAATAAATAATTAGGAAAGATTTTGGATGAAAAATTCCATGTCTGAAAAGATTAAAATATATTTTAATCGAAATGAACTAGTTATTAACTAGAATAATAATCCAATGTTTTTAAATAAATAAATTGGATTTGTAAATAGTTTTAACATAACCAGAATTTTCCAAAGTATGAATTGGAATGGAAATTATCTTCGGGATATTTCGATATTGGAATTCGTGATTATACGGATATTGTTGAGGAATTTGAAAGATATGAATATCGTTATTCCCAATACGATATTTGTTGATTTCAGAATTTGATATTGAATATAAGCCATTCAGAGATTTTTATTTAATGTCAAATTGGATTTTGGGTTTGTCGTGAATGGTGTCTTCAATAACACTGTTCTTAAACCCAGTTGAGAAAAGAATAAATCTTTTAATTAAGATTTAGTGAGGTTTTCCGATTAATTAATATTTAATTGTAGTTGAATAAAATAATTGGATTTTGGGTTTGTCGTGAATGGTATCTTAAACAACACTGTTCTTATACCCCGTATGAAAAGAATAAGTCTTTTAATTAAGATTATTAAAGTTTCCAATTATATTTTGTAATTGGAATAAAATGTGAATTGGGTTTACTATGAACTGTATTTTTAACAACATCCGTTCTTTAACCCGATTAACAGTGAAAACATAATTTGGAATTTATAAATCTTTTTATTAAGATTTAATGGGACTTTTCCAAAGTAAAATTTTCCAATTTAATATACTAAATTAGAATTGAATGGAATTCGATTCGATAATAATAGAAATGAGCTTCTGTGAATGAATACCGTTATTATATATGGAATTTAAAAGGCTTTGCCGCTATTCCATTTATATTATTAGTCTGACATGGGAATTTATATCGATTATGTACTGTTATGATTTCCGTGTAGATTCCATTTTGATGGAAGATGATTTTGGGTTTATCGTGAACTGTGTTTTAAATGACATTAGTTCTTTAAGCCGGTTAAAGATAACATTAATTTCTTAAATTTGAATAATCATAAAGTAATGATTTTAGTTATTAAAACCAAATTGGAGTTTTAATAATTTTTAATTAGATTGAAATGGGAATGAGATAATTAAAATTTTCGAATTCTTGAAATGATCGAGAATGGAGTACCACCAGTTTTACTTCAGGCAATAGTTGAATCTTTAATTAGATTTGAACGTGAAAGGGTAATTAATTTTACTCAAAACACAGTGGGTGTAAGATATGGAGTGCTCTCAGTTTTTCTCCATGGGATGAATAGGTTGGGATTGGAAAATAATAAATGATTATTGCGGTAAGGTTCGATAATCCCGATTAGTTAACAAAATCTTTTGAAATTGATATCCAAAGGAGGATTAAAGAATAAATTTAAAAGAATTTGTCTTTGATAAAATTAATGGGAACCTTTCCATAAAAATGTGAGTATTGGAATAAAAGAATATTCTGAATTGGAATGAGCTGTATGATGTGTTTTTATAGCACTTGATTATTGATTATAAAATACGCGAGTTATTCGGAAAGACCAGGTTTAACCCATTCTGAATAATGAATACGACGACCAAAAGTCGAAGATGAAGACGGTGGTTAAAGATCGGAGTTCTTCACATCGTTTGAATGATTATTGATGTCTTGATTGGGTTGTACACCCAAGACAAGGTAATAAGTGGTGATCGTTCAGATGTACTTGGAGATCGACGGATATGCGAGGACCTCTCTCCTGTATTGGACATATGGGACGAGGAATAAGGTGCCTCCGGTTTCATTCAGACCCAGAACGAACTTGTAAATGGATGTGTGTCTGACATTGATTTCATTCTGTGATAATTGATTTCTATTAAATATATATATGTTTGGTGGCAGAGAGTTTATTCTCGTGCTTAACACCCTTCTTTGAGACGTACGAGCTTAGAGGTTATATATTGATAGACATCAATTGCATGGCGTGAATTGTCAATGTGGCATGCTAAGATGCAAATGATCAAGGCGTTTGTTGAAAAGCAGAGTCTTGTGGATGATGATCAAAGCACAAATTTAATTAGCATAGCTTCATGTATTGCGTTAATTCGCTAGCTTCACACCCCGGTATGAACCAGAAACGAGAGAGGACTACAGGGAGAACATGCGTTTCTTTCTAGCTAAGAGTGGTGTCATGGCATGGAGCCCATACATTTTACTTATGTGGATAATGGAATGAGGAGCCTCGGATATTGAGTCCCTAGTGGCCCAGATTTTATTCCCCATAGGACAGGGAAACGTATTGTTCAGGAATTACTAATCCACTAAAGTAGTGTGGACCGACCCTGAAGATCCATAGTGCAATTGCGGCTAACCCTGAGACATGGGATAGATTGTCTCGAATTCGGTATGGACAATCCCTTGCCTTGGTTCATGATGGAAATCCAACTTCCAATATGACATCATGCAGTTTTGATTGTAGAACAAGTATGGCGACATGATATGTGGCACCCATGCCGTCTATGATTGATACATTTATATTTGAAGTTGTTTTTAAACGCTATGCTATTATAATATCAAAATGATTTGTTTTATACGTATCAAGCATGTTTGGCTATTATAAGGGAAAGCTCTATCCTCTGGCTTCGTTGCATTGTGTGATGGGACCTGAGTCTTATAATAGCTTCATTTTTTCAAAAAGCATTGCGTTGTTTTATTTTAAACTAAGATTCATGTGGAGTAAACCCATTCCATGTTATACGGCGTGGCCCCATGATTTCCCCACTTATAAAATATGGATTAATAATTGTTTTAGTTCTCACACCAGTCCTAAGACTGACCTGGAGTTTATTGTTCTAACCTAAACTCTGGGTGCCCATATATTTCACACGGACAGCTAGTAGTTTTGGTTTTTGCAGATATTTTTTTTCACAGGATCCTGGATTACAACTGGAGCTATATTCGGAAAGCTTTGTATCCGTGTATTTCATTCAGTTGTGCTAGTTGATGTATTCTCCGCTACGTATTGTATTATATTTTCCACTGCTTTGTAATTTTTTAAATCTCTGATATTGTATTTACAATGTGTAATATTTATTCATACCATGATATATTCTTGTACTCAGATGTAAATTGTTGTAATGGCAATGAAATGTTTTGTTGTTTGTGTTCTGATGCATCGTGTTCTCAACTCAATCCGGGTTTTCCCGTAAGGGGGAGTTTGGGTCGTTTCAGGGTGCTCCTTAAACGAGTAGACTAGAGATAGGTTAGGTGGTTATGCACGAGTAGCTGTCCGAAGACAAGCTGGAGGCTTCCACGTACTCTATATATATATATATATATATATATATTATCACTATGTTGTTGCTGGCCACTTCTTTAGGCATTAGTAGTGTACCTCTTTTATTTCCTTTTTAGAGACAGTATATTGAAGTTGCAATAATGGTCTGGATCATAGGTTGTGTTTTAGATTCCGCTACTTGATGGTTATGGTTTAGTTTCAGCTTATGCACCGTCTCGTCTGTTTTATATCAAGTTATGTTATTTTTATATTTTATTCCATGTGTTATGAGATATACTACAGGTTCTTGATGATTCATAGTTTCAAATTCCTCTCTTTTGATGACCGTCCCGTGCTAGTTGGACATTGGTGCAACGCATTTCGGGGAAAATGTCTGATGGCGCGGGGCGGCCATCACATAACACGTCTTATTGGATGCACCTCTTCGACGCCATGTATATTACATTGTGATTTGATTGGATACCCTTTGATTTTGGCAGTGTTATTCGCGATGAGCGGTAGTTGCGGCTATGCATTACCACCGGTCCGGGAGTGCAACTGGTAGAATCCTACCATGGGTATTGCCTCGAGTATCTTATCATATTATCCTAATTGATTCCCCTAAAATTTTGATTTGTGTCGTACCTATGGAGTGCCCTCTAATGCCACTAGTTTATGGTGGGTTTAACGTATTTTTTAGACTACGAGATTGTAAATGGTGTAAGGACAATACTGGTAAACCCATTTATGCTACTTTCAATAGTATATTTACCGTAAACACTACTAATAGCATATTGTATTATATGATATCTAGTTTAATGGATCCTTAGAGGATGGAAATCACAAACATCCTTTAAGTTACTTGTGCATTTCACTGAATATTTCACTTGAGTTAATTTACTTCTATAAGAATGTCAGTCCTGACTCGAGTGTCTTTATTTTACATTACTCACACTTGAGACCGAATATTACAGTATTGAGATTCACTTTTCGGAGCTTAAGACTAGTTGAAGACCTCATCTCTAGTTATTTATTTCATAATTCCTTTTTTATTGTAAATCAATGTATTTAGACTACCGATGTATTTGATTATGTAAATTTGTTATTATGTGTAAATTTTAAAATTTTGTATTTAGTAGCTTCATGTGCTAATATTCTATTTTATTTATTTTGCTACTAGATAGTCTGCTTTTCTATGTCTGTGATTATGTAATGATTTATACTTAACCTTATAGTATTAACAATATATTGTATTTGAGTTGGTTTTATTATCGATTTGAAACGCTTGAAAATGCAGTTCGTTACAATCTTCTCCAAACCTAAACAAAGGCAATGCCTACAATGTAAACAGGCAACAACATCAAATATTGTATCACAGAAAATAGTGGATTATCATTACTAAGGACATAAAAAAATTATGTCGGATTATGATTCCATATAATAGCATGCATGTGAACAAATCAAATCAAATGCTAAATATGATACCTTTTATCTTCTTATTTATGTATCTGATATGTTTTTGAACTAATCAAGTTCATGAGTTTAAAATTAAAATAGTAAATCACGAAGAAGAAAAATATATATGGAAATGGCTATAAGGAAGTTATATTGCAATGCAAAGATAGGTATGTCGTAGCTGTAGGATTTTGAAATAGAGACAACATTTGTAATATTAAAGAGCAAGTTTTACTGAATAGGAGTAATTGAAAGAAATCAAATTAGTTGTTTAGCAAAAAATGCGCTCAACAGGAAGCAATAAATACACATTTATTGTGAAAATCTTGTTAAGGCTAAAAAATGGTTTGAAAAACAGTTTGGTGAAAATGGAATGTAGATACAACTTTATAACATACACTGATTATAGTAAATTTATCATAACTGGAATTTAGGTGCCATTTATAGAAGAAAAATATATCTTTTTATAGTTTCTCTTTTACGGTGTAAATAATCTAAACTTATGAATAAAAATATACAAAATAAGAAGAAAAAAACATTATTTTGAAACGAAATCATAGATCATAATTTGAAATACATACCGAGGAATAGAGATTACTGAAATTTGTAACAACGCCGAACAGTTAGTTTAGTGTACCTAATAATCTGTAGCGCAGTTTTTCAGAATGAAATTGAGAATCATAAGATAAAATGTATTTCCGAAAAATCCTTAAAATTGTAACAATGATGAAAAGAATCTCTCCAGTGCAGCTAATAATATGAAAGTAGACTCAATTTGGAATGACTGAAAAAAATGTTACAAATACTACTCTTATTTTATTGAAATATTCAAATGTATAAGACACTAAATTTTTAAAAATAAAGATATCGGATATATGAATTGAAATAATTTTGAATTTATGAAAGTCAAAAGAATGGAGGGTAATCAATTAATAAATATTTAAAATCCTTAAAAAGAGTACATTTAGAGAGTAGATATTTTTATGTTTGAAACCGTGACAGGATTCAAAGAGTTAATTAGTAACAAATTGACATGTCTTTGTTTACTAACAAATAGTTGAGTAGTGCCTAAAGTATACAAGGATGTGTTTAATTTTTGTTCCTATTTATATTTCACCTTTCATTCTTGTTTTGAGTAGATATCAATGTCTATGTTATTTATCATATATATGTTTAAAATGGAAAAAACAAAGGTGACTTAATATGGTCTGCCTAACCTTATATTTTCCACTACCTCTGGAGGTTTCTAATACAAAATTTCTAAGATCAACTTCAAGAAGAAACCATAAGCTAGGTAAAAAAATTATACATAAGGGATAGTTATAGAAATCATATAAAACATATCGCCCACATGTACCCTTACATATAGGCATATTTACAAAAAAATGTAAATGTGTGTGTGTATTTATATAATAAGACGAATAAAGAAGCTAAACTACAACCTTTACTATCTATGAACATGGTTATGTTCCTCTTTAGATGATTATTAATCCATCTAAGCAACTACAATGATAAATATTGATTCATTAGTAGTAATAGTCGAATTTGAACTCGTTGTTGAATCCTGATAACTAGTAAAATATGATAAAATATTAGAGATTTTTCTCATGTCAATCCTAGTATAAAGCTTAAAGATCATTGGTTTTAGTTGTCAATTTTTATACATATGAATATGAGATATATTTACATGCGGATTTCAAATTAGACGTCTAAGGCATATTTACATATGATTTCAAATTAGACATCAACTTTTTTTAGAACAGTACATAATTAATAATAGTGATCAAGCGAAAAATAGTGATGTTGTCCTAAGCGTGAATCATTTAGCCAAATTCAAAATATGACGAAAAGAGAAAAAATATTTGAATATATGGTAGCTAAAATCATGTGTTGCTATCGTTTACATAAATACATATGCGCATACGCTCACTTGACCCGGAACGTAAATCAAGCATAAGAATGAATACGAAACCTTAACTTTTTGAGCTAAATCTTTAGAACAATTTTAGCATTTGCACTAAAATATAACAACGAATTAAGCTTAATGGGTAGAAACATGTGCATACACATTCGTATGACTGAAAATTAAAGCATATATAAAAAGGTATATAGAACTTGAAAATTTTAAACTAATTCTTTAGCACTATTTTTGTGATTGCACCAGAACAACAAAAATTTAATTTACAAAGCTTAAATGGGAAAAATGAAAAAGACTTAATATCTCATGATACCATAATTAAAAGCAAAAAGTTTAGTAAAAAAAATACTTTGCGTATTACAAAATAATACACCCAAACCCTGATGGAAATTCAAGCAGAATCCATTCAGAAAAAGGTTTGAAGAAAAATCCTTTGAAGAATAAAATACTAAATTTTCCAACCAAAACATTCATTTTCATAAGGAATCCAAGAAATCCTCATGACCAACAATAAATCTTTTGTATTGTGGTAAACAATATTCTATAATTATTATAAACCCATGAAAAAAAGAACTTTTCAATCTATTTGGGCGGTATTTCTTCCCAGTCTAGGATATCCTTTCAAGAAAAACTTGCAGACTTGGAATAGATGTATAGTTAAGTTGATTAGTTAAGTTGGTATCTACACATAATGACTAATTGAGCAGGTATCAACTACATTCAATGATTAATTAAGTTGGTATCAACTTCATGTGGAAGTCCAATCTTGTTTAAATGTTGCATTGTTATTTGTTAATATTTTGTGCAATCAATTTCAATAAAAAATTACCAATATAAGCCAAGTCAGTAAAAAAAATAAAGAACCTAGCATTATTTTCCTTAAAATATTATTGTAGAAAACAAAATTATGATACTCGTTCATATTGGTCCAATTTTTCGAAATACAACAATAGAGACTAGTGTGTCTTAATGTACAAAAAAATAATAAAAAATTAAATGATTAATGAAACAAAAATTATCAAAGTAAAGTTATCTTGTGAAAAGGGGGTGCAACTTGGAAATCCAACTCCATGTTCCGTACATAAGCAATAAAGAATAGCCAGCAAATAATCGATTTGTAAATTGTAGCAACAATAATTTAGTAGTAGTGAAAATATCGAAAAATTAGAACAATAAAATCAAACAGTAACAAAATCAAAAATTATAAATAGACATTAAACCTTTGCCATAAATATGGAAGAAACAAGAATAGAGGAATTTGTGTGGTAGTCCCTATCAAAGTGTACAAAGAGAAATTAAATGAGTTTGATAAATTAAGAGGAGATGAAGCGATTAAGGAAGTAGGATTAATGAAGGAAACGTAAGGCAATCGATATTTCCAACCATGTATAGAGGAATTTAACATATATGGATACTTTCTACGAAGGCAGCGGGAGTACTATGTAAAAATTTGGCTATAAACCCTTATAATTTAATGTTTGGAAAGCGATTAAGTATGAGATAAATATTGACTTTGTATTTATTTTCTTATATAATTGTGGTGACCCAATTTTCTACCTATTTAATTGCAACTGTTTTTTTTAGTATTATTATCCCAAGACTGATATAGACATATCAGTATAGTTACCTGATCAACTGTTTACATATATGAAGATATGCAAACATTTATAAGTCCATATAATGCACATATATAGTGGTAAAGGAGACAGTGAAATACTTTTGATTGTGTCTCTTACAAACATCATAATTTAAGTGTACATGTAAAGTGTATTCTAACTAAGGTGATCCATCCTTTGATTTATAAAATCATGAATTGAATCAACTTCAGATTCTTATGCATACACAAATAAACAGGGTTGAAACAGAATATCAATTTAGCGTACATGCATATGGTAAGAATAAACTAAACTGATCCCTAAAGGCAGGTCAAACTGATACCTACTCTTAATTGAACATATATATACATAATTATCAGTTTATACTAGTTGTGAGTATCAGTTTTCCCATACACATGCATAAGCATCATATTTTGTCATGTACATGCATCAGTTTTAAAGGTGACACATACAAGCATCAATTTATGACATATGCGAGTATCATTCTTACTCTATTCATACTTATTAGGCATGATTGAGGCAAAATCCTATTTATGAGCATAAAACAGTGTACATAACATATGTATTACTGTGTTTGTTAACTTGTGAGCAATTATAATTCAATTCTTATTATCATCATGAAACTGTATATTTGTATTAGCATTACACCTCAATAATTCATTCCTAATCAATGCACATTTATAAAGCCATTTTTTTTTGCCCAATATGATGAACTTATCTACTGATATATGCACACCCTAATATCAGTGTTTGTGCTCATTGCATTTTCATCCACTTAACATGTTACTGAAGAGATAAAGCCCCTATTGCACTTGCACCATTACATATTGATTACGTAACATGCAAGCAACATTTCCAGGCTACACAAAACACTTTTAAAAGTTAAACTGAGCATAATCAACCATTCAAACAAGTTCATACATCCCTGATTTACTACATTACATACTACTAAGCGTACCGAATTCTCGCTTAAAATACATAAACTGATAACTGACTCATAAAACATTATTTCAGAAAATCCTAGCAGTTCTGGATAATTCATAAATCATAGAAGCTTCTAAATCTCCTTTGTTAAATCCGGCTAGCACCCGTAAGCATCCTGAAATTAATCACTGGTCTGCCTCATTAATAATGAGACACCCAGTAGATTGCAAGGCAATTAAACCAGGTCAGATAAATCTGGTATGAATATTTACCATTTTATGAAATTACATGATTAAAACATATGTGAGTGCTTAACCTTTACACTTTCTAAGTAAAATACATAACAGTTTTAATCATCATTCAGATATAGACAAGGCATTCAATACAGGAAAACACATCAATTTTAAGTGTTTTCTACTTACATTTATTCCCCCCTTTCATCCAGGATATAAATCCCCTTTTTATTATTTTATTTGGCTATTCCTACTTGCTATTTGAACATCAGTATGCATTGTTTGAGGATCTTCCATCCTATTCCCCAAACATCCAGGCCTTCAGGGTACTATGTACCATGCATATACCTAATCTCCACATCCAGAGATTAAATAGATCAAAAGCATTCTTGGAACATCACCACACATGTGTGTAAATCTCATATGGACATGTTAAATGTGTACATAGCCCCTTTCCCTTTATTATCTTGTATTCATATCATCTTACAGATATAAATACACTTAATAAACTGAACTCATGCACATAATATCACACACACCAACCAATACAATAAAATAGTCAGAATCATCCATTTAAATAACTCTTAGGTGTAAACTCATTCAGTATTTATGTGCACGGATCTTGTTTATCTCACAATAAATACATTATCAAATGAAGTAAAACTCCTCAGGTCTTTGTACCTTATCTTACAGTGCTTTTTACCCTACTACAAATCAAATATACATTGAAACAGTGAGATACTTCACATATGTTTATTAAAAACTCATATACATTTTTAAATAGCTATCTTCTATAGGACTTAATGCTTAACGTATTATAATAAGATGAATATTCACCTTACTAAATCTGGTTAGCTCCTATCCCAAGAAATGTTTGTCCGACCTTACTGCTTAATCCTTGATTACTATATTGGGGTAAATGACCTAACCTAGGCATAATGATCCCTACCCTTTTCATAACAGTCATCCTAGGGTTTCTATATTTGGGAAAACCCAATATTAACCTCCATAGAAATGAGAATCCCTCGGCTATCATGTGGTCCTGCTACTATATTTTGCCCCTCTGAAAGTATCACTTTCTATTTAAATTTCTAAAGGACACTATTCATTTCTATTTCCATGCATCATGTTATATGCATGACCTTTCTTCACGTGGCTATTTATAAGGAAAAACTTAAGTGTGTATATATATTCTCATAACATACCATAATGTGTGCATCTACTTTACTCTGGTTACAGGTTACTTTGTTTTATAAACATATAAAAACTCTTAACCTCCTCTACCAGTCCTTCATGACACATTATATTTCACACACACACACGCATACATACATACATACATACATACATATATATATTAATAACACATTTAATTAACTACTAATGTCTACTAAAAATCTGCGTCTTCACACACTCCTCTCCTAAAAGGAATTGTGTCCCACAATTAGCAACTAATTAATTAAACCTTAGTATTAATTCAAACACAAAAGAAAACTCACCTTTTCTTTGTAAAAAGTTCCTTCAAACAGTGAATAAATTGGGATATTTAGCCTTGATCTTGTCCTCAACTTCCCAGGTATAGTCATTTGTGTCCAAGCTCCATTGAACCTTCACCAATTTTATGCTTTTATTCGTTAATTTCTTCTCCTCTTTTGCAACTATGCCCACAAGTTCCTTCTCATAAACTAGATTTTCCTTTATCTTGACTTGAATTGGAGATTCTAACATGGGTTCTTTGTCATGTACCCACCTTCTCAACTGTTATACATGAAATACATCATGTATTTTTCCCAACTCCTCTGGTAGTTTCAATTTATATGCCAGTGTTCCTATTCTTTGAACAACCTCATATGGCCCAATGTATCTAGGTGTTAATTTGCCTTCCATTCCAAATCTCAATACCTTTTTCATAGGAGATACTTTAAGAAATACATGATCCCCTACATTGTACTCTACTGGCCTCCTTCCTCTACCTGCAAAGGCTTTTTGTCTTTCCTGTGCTCTTCTTATTCTTTGTCTAATTAACTCAATCTTTTCTGAAGTGTCCTTCACTTGATCTGGATCCAGTAAAACTTTTTCTCCTATTTCTAACCAACAAGCTGGTTACATGCAAGGCCTACCATACAGATCTTCAAATGGTGCCATCCCTATTGTAGATTGATAGTTGTTGTTGTATGCGAACTCAGCTAAGCATATGTGATCCTCCCAGCTACCTACAAAGTCAATAACACAAGCCCTTAGCAAATCCTCTAAAATTTTGTTCACAATTTTAGTTTTCCCATTTGTTTGTGGGTGATATGTTGTGCTTAATCATAATTCCACACCCATAGCCTCTTGAAAACTCCCCCAAAACCTAGAGGTAAACAAGGAATCCCTGTCATTAATGATTGTCTTTGGTACTCCATGTAGCCGTACTAATTTCTTTCATGAACAACTTGGCCAGTTTGCTTGCATTCCTATCATATCTCACAGGGATAAAATGTGTTCATTTAATATATCCACTATCACCCATATACTTTCATTGCCTCTTTGTGTCCTTGGAAATCCATCTATAAAATCCATAGAAATACTTTCCCATTTCCATTTAGGTATTTCTAATGGTTGCAACATGTCTGAGGGTTTTTGGTTGTCTGCTTTAACTAGTTGACAAGTTAAACACTTTGCTACATATTTTTCCACTGTAGTTTTCATTCTTAGCCACCAATAAAGTCTTTTTAAATCATGGTACATCTTTGTTAAACCTAGATGGATTGTGTATTTGGTCTTGTGATGTTCATCTAAAATTTCTGCTTTCAACTCTTCAATGTTAGGAACACAAAGCTTTTTATTTTTCCTGAGACATCCATGTTGATATATTTCAAAATTTTCTATTACTTCCTGATTTAATAACTTTTCTTTCTTCTCCTTCAATTGTTTATCTTGATCCTGCATCTCCTTAACTTTATCAATTAAACCTAATTTCGGATAAATTAAACTTACTTTCCCATACTCTATCATGTCACACCGCCTCTCTGTATAATCTTTTTCTTCATATTTCATTTCTGTTTCAATCAGAATTGTTAAATCTTTAAACTCTTCCGTCACTAACCTTGCCAAAGTGTCATGGTATCTACTCAAAGCATCTGCTACTTTGTTTGCCTTGCCAGAGGTATATAAGATGTCTAAATCATAAGCAACAAAGAATTCCATCCATCTATGTTGTCTCATACTAAGATCTTTTTGAGAAAACAAATATTTGAGTGACTTATGTTCAGTGAATAATTCAAACTTTGCTCCTAACAAATAATGTCTCCATATTTTCAAAGCATAAACAATGGCAGCAAGTTCTAAGTCTTATGTTGCATAACGTGTCTCATTGATTTTCAATTGTCTGGATCCATATGCAATCATTTGTCCATATTGCATAAGTACGGCTCCTAGGCCTGATCCACTTTCATCAGTATACACCATGTAACAGCCCGTACCTCCGTTCACACAAGATATTTTCTCCAACTTAGCCACCATATAGGTGTGGGGTTTTGTTCCTCAAAATGCCTCGGCGTTAGTAAGAGACTAGCTCTACTATATAAGTACCCACTTCACACAGGCTTCCACGATGTGGAACTTAGGGGTGTTACATTCTCCCCTCCTACAGAGTCCAACGTCCCCGTTGGCTCATAAACACCTCACCCAGGCATTGTGATCCACATAGGAGCCACAATTCCGGCTGGGTATTGGTCTGATACCACATGTGACAACCACGAGATTCGAACCCCCGACCTCCTGAAAAGCAACACCACGCACTAACCACTGTGCTAAAAGATCTTTGTGTTAGCTTTTCAAGAGGGGTGTTACACACCACCAATCCCTCATTCCCCTCTAGGACCTGCAAGATGGGTGCTTCCACTAATGCCTTTTTCAGTTTCTCAAAAGCCTCTTCACATTTTTCAGTCCAGACATAAGATTGCTATTTTCTGGTTAACTTTGTTAAAGGTATTGCTATTCTTGCAAAATCCTTTATGAACCTCCTATAGTACCCAGCCATCCCATGGAATGATCTGATTTCAGTCACATTCCTTGGCCTTTTCCATGGTTGAACAACCAACACTTTTGCGGGGTCTACAACTATACCTTGAGATGAGATTATGTGGCCTAAAAATTTAACTTCACTTTGCCAAAATGTACACTTTGTAAATTTTGCTTTTAGGTCATGTTCTCTCAGCCTTAACAAAACTGCATGTAGATGACTTTCATGTTCCTTTTCTGATTTGGAATAAACTAATATGTCATCTACAAATACTAACAAGAATTTATCTAGAAAATATCTGAATGTCCTATTCATTAAATCCACAAAATAAGATGGTGCATTTGTCAAACCAAATTGCATAACCAAAAATTCATACAGCCCATACCTTGTATTGAATGCAATATATTTAATACTCTCCTCTTCCACCTTCATTTGATGGAACCCAGAAGCTAAATCCAGTCTTGAAAATACTTTTGCTCCACTGAGTTGATCAAAGAGGCCATCTATCCTTCGTAATGGGTATTTATTCTTGATGGTAACCTTATTTAATTCTCTATAATCAATGCACATCCTCAAAGTACCATCTTGCTTCTTGACAAACACCACTGGAGCTCCCCAGCATGAACTACTTGGCCTAATAAATCCCTTTTTCTTCAACTCCTCTAGCTGAATTTTCAACTCTATCAACTCTTTTGGCCCCATTCTTGTTGGCTTTTTAATGATGGGTGCAACTCCAGGTATCAACCTGATTTGAAATTCAACTGGTCTGGTGTGTGACACACCATTCACCTCTACAAATACATCTGGATATTCATTAACTATGGGGATTTTTCCCAATTCTTGATTTACTTCTTTTCCAGTTAAATTCCAATTTTTCCCTGGACAATTACTTTTCTCCATTTCACATATTACTATTATGTCATTTCCACATTCAGTTTTCAATGCTATTGTGAAATTTTCTAAATTTAAAACTGCTTTAAATTTATTTAGCCAATCAGCCCCTAGTATAATACCTATACCCTCATAATTCAACACATATAGGTCTGATAAAAATATCTGGCCACCTATATTTAATTCTACATCCACACATTTCATCCCTAGCTTACATGAACTTCCTATAGGACTTTGAATAAACAAAGGCCTATTAACCATAACAGGTACAAGTTCCATCTTCCTAACTATTTCATGGGATATAAATGAGTGAGTAGCTCCTGTGCCATAGATTACCATTATGGGTTGAGTTTTAACAAAGAGTACACCTTCCAATTGTCCAGTCCCCACTGTATTAGCTTCTTCTTCTTTCCCTTCTAGTGCTCCAACTTTTGATGCTTTCTTTGTTCCTGGGCAGTTCTTCCTGATATTCCCTTCTTTTCCACAATTGTAGCATAAGACTGCATTATCTGGGCATTTGTCTTCATGTGCCCTTCCTTGCCACATTTAAAACAAAATATTTTCTTCTTAACTTCAGTGGACATTCCTCGTTCATTTTTCTTAATATCAGTGCCCTTTTTGTCATAAGGATGAACTTTATCCTTACCCTTCTTGTTGTTATTGTTCTTGAAATTCCTGAATTTCTCTCTTTCTTTATCATGCTGCTCAAAAGAAAGTGTTAAATCTATCACTTGATCAAAGGTTTTATCCTTATAAGGTAGCATAGCTCGGCTTAATCTAGCATTCAATTCCCTTATGTATCTACCATTTTTAGATACAACATGTCTTTGAATTGATTCCAGGTTATCTCTTGCTCTGGTCTACCTGCTATGATGACTTCCCACCAATCCAAGGTTGCTCCTTTCAATTTTCTGGAAGCTATTTGTCTATTCCTTTGGTCATCCACTTGCATGTCAGCAAAGATTCTTTCCAGAGTCCTCAACCAAGTTTGTACTCCCATAACCCCTTCAGTGCCTTCAAATTCCTTCCCTCCTAGGTTGGAATATGTCTTCAGTAGCTTGGAGAGTTCTTTATGAGGGTTTTCGGGTCTATGTCCTACCCCAATCCTTAAAGCTTGCACAAATTCTTGCATATCTATTGTTGGTGGAGCACTTGTTGATCCCTTGCCCACCATTCTTACATACATTTGATATTGTGTTAGTTTCAGTATCCTTCTAATTATATAGATGGTAATGATCCCATCCATGCCTAATTTATATCATAAAACATACTGTCTATTCTGTTTTATAGCCATGTTTGTTTTAACCTCGCTCTGATACCAAACTGTGGTGACCCAATTTCTACCCATTTAATTGCAACTGTTTTTTTTAGTATTATTATCTCAAGATCCTAAGACTGATATAGACATATCAGTATAGTTACCTGATCTACTGTTTACATATATGAAGATATGCAAACATTTATAAGTCCATATAATGCACATATATAGCAGTAAAGGAGACAGTGAAATACTTGTGATTGTGTCTCTTGCAAACATCATAATTTCAGTGTACATGTGAAGTGTATTCTAATTAAGGTGATCCATCCTTTGATTTATAAAATCATTAATTGAATCAACTTCAGATTCTTGTGCATACACAAATAAACAGGGTTGAAACAGAATATCAAATTAGTGTACATGCGTATGGTAAGAATAAACTAAACTGATCCCTAAAGGCAGGTCAAACTGATCCTTGCTCTTAATTGAACATATATATATAAGTACCAGTTTATACTAGGTGTGAGTATCAGTTTTCCTATACACATGTATAAGCATCATATTTTGTCATGTTCAGGCATCAGTTTTAAAGGTGACACATACAAGCATCAGTTTATGACATATGTGAGTATCAGTCATATTCTATACATACTTATTACGCATGATTGAGCCTATTTAAGAGCATAAAACAGTGTACATAACATATGTATTACTGTGTTTGTTAACTTGGGAGCAATTATAAGTCATTTAATTCTTATTATCATCATGAAACTGTATATTTGTATTAGCATTACACCTCAATAATTCATTCCTAATCAATGCACATTTGTAAAGCCATTTTTTTTTTGCCTAATATGATGAACTTATCTACTGATATATGCACACCCTACTTGTTTGTGCTCATTACATTTTCATCCACTTAACACATTACTGAAGAGATAAAGCCCTTACTGCACTTGCACCATTACATATTGATTACATAACATGCAAGCTACATTTCCAGGCTACACAAAACACTTTTAAAAGTTAAACTGAGCATAATCAACCATTCAAACAAGTTCATACATCCCTGATTTACTACATTACATACTACTAAGCATACTGAATTCTTGCTTAAAGTACATAAACTGATAACTGATTCATAAAACATTATTTCATAAAATCCTAGTAGTTCTAGATAATTCATAAAACATAGAAGCTTCTAAATCTCCTTCATTAAATCCATCAAGCACCCTTAAGTATCCTGAAATCAATCACTGGTCTGCCTCATTAATAACGAGACACCCAGTTGATTGCAAGGCAATCAAACCAGGTCAGATAAATCTGGTATGAATATTCACCATTTTATGAAATAACATGATTAAAACATAAGTGAGTGCTTAACCTTTACACTTTCTAAGTAAAATACATAACAGTTTTCAGCATCATTCAGATATAAACAAGGCATTCAATACAGGAAAACACATCAATCCTTAACTGTTTTCTACTTCCATTTATTTCCCCCTTTCATCCAAGATATAAATTCCCTTTTATTATTTTATTTGGCTATTTTCTGCTTGCTATTTGAACACCAGTATGCATTGTTTGAGGATCTTCCATCCTATTCCCCAAACACCCAGGCCTTCAGGGTACTATGAACCATGCATATACCTAATCTCCACATTCGGAGATTAAACAGATCAAAAGCATTCGTGGAACATCACCACGCCTGTGTGTAAATCTCCTATTGACATGTTAAATGTGTACATAGCCCCTTTCCCTTTATTATCTTGTATTCATATCATTTTACAGATATAAATACACTTAATAAACTGAACTCATGCACATAAAAATCACACACACCAACCAATACAATAAAACAGTCAGAATCATCCATTTAAATAACTCTCAGGTGTAAACTCATTCAGTATTTATGTGCACAGATCTTGTTTATCTCACAATAAATACATTATCAAATGAAGTAAAACTCCTCAGGTCTTTGTACCTTATCTTACAGTGGTTTTTACCCCACTACAAATCAAATATACATTGAAATAGTGAGATAATTCACATATGTTTATTAAAAACTCATATACATTATTAAATAGCTGCCTTCAACAGGACTTAATGCTTAACATATTAAAATAAGATGAATATTCACCTTACTAAATCTGGTTAGCTCCTATCCCAAGAAATGTTTGTCTGGCCTTACTGCTTAATCCTTGATTACTATATTGGGGTAAATGACCTAACCTAGGCATAATGATCCCTACCTTTTTTATAACAGTCATCCTAGGGTTTCTATATTTGGGAAAACCCAATATTAACCTCCATAGAAATGAGAATCCCTCGGCTATCATGTGGTCCTGCTGCTATATTTTACCCCTCTGAAAGTATCACTTTCTATTTAAATTTATAAAGAACACTATTCCTTTCTATTTCCATGCATCATGTTATATGCATGACCTTTCTTCACGTGGCTATTTATAAGGAAAAAACTTAAGTGTGTATATATATTCTCATAGCATAACAAAATGTGTGCATCATCTTTGCTCTGGTTACAGGTTACTTTGTTTTGTAAATATATAAAAACTCTTAACCTCCTCTACCAGTCCTTCATGACACATTATACTTCACACACACATACACACACACACACACACACAGATATATATATATATATATTAATAACACATTTAATTAATTACTGATGTCTACTAAAAATCTGGGTCTTCAAAATAATTGAATATAATACCGTATGTTTACTTTTCTAAACATTTCGCTTCTTTTTTTGTGTGGTTATATTCGCTAAAAATGTTGAAGATTTATTACATCATGTTTATAGTTTCATAAAAATATAAATAAATAGTTTTTATATCGTAGGTTTTTTTGGTTTCTATACACACGTGCATAGAAAACACGTGAAAACAAAAATAATACAGTTACCCATTCAAAATGGTAATCTGATATAATGTGTTGATAACAATAAATGAATCTTGTGGTGCTGGAAGTTAAGAAAATAACACCATACATATAACGTTTAGTTTAAAAAAAAAATGAGATGTGCAACAAAACCAATTGAGCGATGCACATTTTATATTCAATATCTTTGACATTTGATTATTTCACCCATGTATGTTTGTATCAAAAAATAAAACCATGGTTGATGTTCCACTGGAATCTTAATGCTTCAGGATTTAATTAGTTATAAATTATAATTAATGCTTCAGGATTTAATTAGTTATAAATTATAATTAATGCTTCAGGATTTAATTAGTTATAAATTATAATTTTTTTTGGCAAATTAGGACATGAAAGAAAGAAATTTCAGTTAAATCTCAGTTTTAAGGAAATTTATGACATGAAAGAAATTTTAGTTAAAATCCTACAAGCAAATAATTGAAAAAAAAAAGACTATAAATGATGATATGCCTTATAGTTATAAAACACACTAAGTTGGATCAAGTTGCAAATGCATTAAAGATGTTTAACATCTTACCCTATGGGCTTCTTCCAACATGATTTCAATAGGAATTCTAGTTGTCCTTATATGATGATGATATCTGCACATATATATTTAGTAATAAATAAATATCCAAATAACCTACTAAATATACAAATTAGTTATCACTAAGGAAAAATCAAATGGTTCCAGTAGCTTTAGCGGATTAATTAACATTAATGGGACAGTGGAAATTTAAACAAAATTGAATTTCAGTAGGGTTATCGTAAACTAAGTTAGCAAACAAAATGGGAATAACATTTTTTTAAAAAATGATAAAAAAGTAAAGGGGATTGTTAAAGAGAATCCAAATTTGGTTAAGAGATGATAATTTTAAGGGGACTCCAGCTTAAAAAAATTGCTAAGGGGGGGGGGGGGGAGGGAGGGGAAGGAGGGGTCTAGAATATTTTAAAAGAAAAGGAAAACGAGACATGTATGCCCCTGGCTCGTCACTTATGTTAAATTCTAACGTACTAAATTCAGTGCCAAATACAAACACGTGCTTTCAGAAATAAAAAACAATTGAAAAAAAAACATTGACAAAATAAACAACAATATAAAATACACAGCATGTTAGATCAAAATTTTCTTTTTTGCATTTAATTTAAACTGAACATATCAATTTCAATATGAAATTATAATTAATTACCTGATTCGATGCCTTTCGGTCTCCCACGAAACTTCCTTGTGTCTCCATTACTTTAATTATATCCATTTTTTATTTTGACATATAATGTTGAATTGTAAATATTAATTAAGATTTAGATTTCTATGGTTTTTATTAATGAGGATTATTGGGGGTTAATATCGGAATTTTTATTTATATGTTTAAGGGGAGGCTAACTTATTTTGTACTCCCCATAATAATTATATACTAAATTAAAATTGATCTTCCCCTTAACCAAATATGGAGTTCCTTTAACAATCCTCAAAGTAAACTCTAATCGATCCTTTGATGGCTACTTCGTCCAGTCAAATCAGTGCTTAATCAATTAAAAATAAAAATCATCCAAAATGTAATCACCTGAGATCATATAGGAATTGGAACAATGACCAACAAATGGAAGGGGATCCAGAGGAGAGTGATGGAGATAAATTACTATTGAAAAGACATGAAGTTTAGAGATGGTATTTATCTTCAAATCAGAAAATTGGCAGGGACAAAAGGAGAAGGAGAAGAGCGATACAAACATCTTATTTCTTGAAAAATTATTTTGAGAAGTTAAATACCGACAGTGAATAAAGAGAAGATTTTAATGAGGATAAACTGAGATAATACATAGATGGAGTCAAATGCAAAATAACTCTCGAAATTATAATAAAATCGTATTTTATTCTCAAAATTAGAAAAGGTAAGAGAAATGCGGGGACACATACCAAGATTTATATATAATAGAATAAATCAAATTGAAAAGTGGTAAAATTAAAGTTTTCATTGGTTTCTTGAAGTACGAAAAGATGACAAGACAAAGAGACACGATGGTTTGATGTCAACTGCCAGAACTGTTCATACGTTAACAACCAAAAAGGTTCAAAACAAAAGGCCATCGAAGTCGACGTTCACTCCCCATTGGATGCACTTGTTTGCACACGCGCCCGCACAAAGAGCTAAGGGGGTCTTTGGCGCAAGCGAAAGCGGAGAATTTGAACGGAGAATTGTAGTTAGCGGAGAATGCGTTTGACGCGTTAAGCGTAGTATTTAAGCGAAGCATTTAAGCGGACCATTTTATTTTTATTTTGTAATTTAATCAATTATTGGTTAAATAATTTATTATTTGTTTTTAATAAATATCAATAATTTACAAAAATAAATAAATTAAACAAAAAATTGAAAAATTATAAGTTGCTCCAATTCAGTTCAAACCAACTTCATTACGTAGAGCACTTCGATACGATACGTGGGATGTATCATGCATATACCTATTCTCCACATCCAGAGATTAAATAGATCAAAAAGCATTCCTGGAACATCACCACACCTATGTGTAAATCTCCTATTGACATGTTAAATGTGTACATAGCCCCTTTCCCTTTATTATCTTGTATTCATATCATTTTACAGATATAAATACACTTAATAAACTGAACTCGTGCACATAAAAATCATACACACTAACCAATACAATAAAATAGTCAGAATCATCCATTTAAATAACTCTCAAGTGTAAACTCATTCAGTAATTATGTGTACAGATCTTGTTTATCTCACAATAAATACATTATCAAATGAAGTAAAACTCCTCAGGTCTTTGTACCTTATCTTACAGTGGTTTTTACCCCACTACAAATTAAATATACAATGAAATAGTGAGATACTTCATATATGTTTATTAGAAACTCATATACATTATTGAATAGCTGCCTTCAATAGTACTTAATGCTTAACATATTAAAATAAGATGAATATTCACCTTACTAAATCTGGTTAGCTCCTATCCCAAGAAATGTTTATCCGGCCTTACTGCTTATTCCTTGATTACTATATTAGGGTAAATGTCCTAACCTAGGCATAATGATCCCTACCCTTTTTATAACAGTCATCCTAGGGTTTCTATATTTGGGAAAACCCAATAGTAACCTCCATAGAAATGAGAATCCCTTGGCTATCATGTGGTCCTGCTACTATATTTTGCCCTTGTGAAAGTATCGCTTTCTATTTAAATTTATAAAGGACACTGTTCATTTCTATTTCCACGCATCATGTTATATGCATGACCTTTCTTCACGTGGCTATTTCTAAGGAAAAACTTAAGTGTGTATATATATTCTCATAACATAATGTGTGCACCATCTTTCCTCTGGTTACAGGTTACTTTGTTTTATAAACATATAAAAACTCTTAACCTCCTCTACCAGTCCTTCATGACACATTATATTTCACATATATATATATATTATATATATATATATATTAATAACACATTTAATTAATTACTAATGTCTACTAGAAATCTGGGTCTTCTCAATAATTGAATATAATACCATATGTTAACTTTTCTTAACATTTCGCTTCTTTTTTTTGTGTGGTTATATTCGCTAAAAATGTTGAAGATTTATTACATCATGTTTATAGTTTCATAAAAATATTAATAAATAGTTTTTATATCATATGTTTTTTTGGTTTCTATACACACGTGCATAGAAAACACGTGAACACGAAAATAATAGAGTAACCCATTCCAAATGGTAATTTTATATAATGTGTTGATAACAATAAATGAATCTTGTGGTGCTGGAAGTTAAGCAGATAACACCATACATATAGTGTTTAGTAAAAAAATGAGATGTGTAACAAAACCAATTGCGTGATGCACATTTTATATTCAATATCTGTAACATCTACACATTTTATATTCAATATCTTTGACATTCGATTATTTAACCCATGTATGTTTGTATCAAAAAATAAAATCATGGTTGATGTTCCACTGGAATCTTAATGCTTCAGGATTTAATTAGTTATAAATTATAATTTTTTTTTGGCAAATTAAGACATGAAAGAAAAAAAATTCAGTTAAATCTCAGTTTCAAGGAAATTTAGGACATGAAAGAAATTTTAGTTAAAATCCTACAAGCAAATAATTGAAAAAAAAAAAGACTATAAATGATGATATGCCTTGTAGCTATAAAACACACTAAGTTGGATCAAGTTGCAAATGCATTAAAGATGTTTAACATCTTACCCTCAGGGCTTCTCCCAACATGATTTTAATAGGAATTCTAGTTGTCCTTATATGATGATGATATCTGCACATGTATATTTAGTAATAAATAAATATCCAAATTACCTACCAAATATGCAAATTAGTTATAACAGAGGAAAAATCAAATGGTTCCAATAGCTTTAGTGGATTAATTAACATTAATGGGACTGTGGAAATTTAAACAAAATTGAATTTCAGTAAGGTTATCGTAAACTAAGTTGGCAAACAAAATGGGAATAACAATTTTTGAAAAATGATAAAAAGTAAAGGGGATTGTTAAAGAGACTCCAAATTTGGTTAAGGGGAGGATAATTTTAAGGGGACTCCAGCTTAAATTTTTTTGTTAAGGGAGTGTCTAGAATATTTTAAAAGAAAAGGAAAACGAAACCTGAATGCCCCTGGCTCGTCACTTATGTTAAAATCTAACGTACTAAATTCAACGCCAAATACAAACACGTGCTTTCAGAAATAAAAAAACAATGGAAAAAAAAATCATTGACAAAATAAACAACAATATAAAATACACAGCATGTTAGATCAAAATTTTCTTTTTTGCATTTAATTTAAACTGAACATATCAATTCCAATATGAAATTATAATTAATTACCTGATTCAATGCCTTTGGTCTCCCGCGAAACTTTCTTGTCTCCATTACTTTAATTATATCCATTTTTTTATTTTTACGTATAATGTTGAATTGTAAGTATTAATTAAGATTTAGATTTCTATGGTTTTTATTAATGAGGATTATTGGGGGTTAATATCGGAATTTTTATTTATATGTTTAAGGGGAGGCTAACTTATTTTGTACTCCACATAACAATTATATACTAAATTAAAATTGATCATCCCCTTAACCAAATATGGAGTCCCTTTAACAATCCCTAAAGTAAACTCTAATCGATCCTTTGAAGGCTACTTCGTCCAGTCAAATCAGTGCTTAATCAATTAAAAATAAAAATCATCCAAAATGTAATCACCTGAGATCATATATGAATTGGAACAATGACCAACAAATGGAAGGGGATCGAGAGGAGAGTGATGGAGATAAAGTACTATTGAAAAGACATGAAGTTTAGAGATGGTATTTATCTTCAAATCAGAAAATTGGCAACGACAAAAGGAGAAGGAGAAGAGCGATACAAACATCTTATTTCTTGAAAAATTAATTTGAGAAGTTAAATACCGACAGTGAAAAAAGAGAAGATTTTAATGAGGATAAATTGAGATAATACATAGATGGAGTCAAATGCAAAATAATTCTCGAAATTATAATAAAATTGTATTTTATTCTCAAAATTAAAAAAGGTAAGAGAAATGCGGGGACACATACCGAGTTTTATATATAATAGAATAAATCAAATTGAAAAGTGGTAAAATTAAAGTTTTCATTGGTTTCTTGAAGTACGAAAAGATGCCAAGACAAAGAGACACGATGGTTTGATGTCAACTGCCAGAACTGTTCATACGTCAACAACCAAAAAGGTTCAAAACAAAAGGCCATCGAAGTCGACGTTAACTCCCCATTGGATGCACTTGTTTGCACACGCGCCCACGCAAAGAGCTAAGGGTGTGTTTGGCACAAGCGGAAGCGGATAATTTAAGCGAAGAATTGTAGTTAGCGAAGAATGCGTTTGGAGCGTTAAGCGAAGTATTTAAGTGAAGCATTTGAGCGGACCGTTTTATTTTTATTTTATAATTTAATCAATTATAAGTTAATTAATTTATCATTTGTTTTTTATAAATAATAAATATCAATAATTTATAAAAATAAATAAATTAAATAAAAAAATATAAGTTGCTCCAATTCAGTTCAAACCAACTTCATTACGTAGAGCACTTCGATACGATCGCAACGCAAAAGACCGCGTCTTAAACGGATCTCATATGCACAAGTTATCAATTTTTAAAGTTTATACAAACTTAAAATAATTATTAAATAAAATAATTAAGCTTAATGGACCGATTTAACTTAATTAAATGATTAATTAATTTGACGCGTTGGACCCCAACAGACCAATTTTGATCCGTTGGGAAAATGGAGTGTAATACCCCGTTAAATAACGGACGTGTTGGGGACGGGTCAACGCATCCGTTACTTTTCTCTTCCGTTTTGAGCTGATTTTCTTCTTCTTCTTCTTTTTTTTTTTTAGGGGTTGTTGTAAGTAGAACTACATATTCATGCATGGGTAGAAGTAATGTGCTTTTCCATCATTTCAAAATGAGCTAGAAACAAACAATCCCAAGTGTGGCTGTCAATGGAAACCCGAAAAGTCTGAAATCCTTCTGCATCTGTATTTGAAAAGCGGATAAATATCCGATATCCGGAAAAACGGATACGAATACAGATACATAGATATCCGCATCTGAAAATTATCCGTTCGATTTTTTTTAACATTATGCTAAAAAATATGTATTTTAATACAATGAATAACATTTGTTTATTGCTTTACTAAGTCGAAGGTTTATATTATATGCACTAAATGCATAATGGCTACTCAAATCTATTTAATTTCATCGTGTATGTCTATTTTTAACATTTTTGTGATCAACGGAATTGAAAAACAATTATGTTAAATTAAAAAAATAAAATCATTTACATTACTTGATTTATTGATCGTTGGCAGATAGGATAATTATCCGATATCCGTCCATATCCACAGATACAGATATCTTATATCCGAAAATGATTTTGAATACGAAAGTATCTGTTGAAAGCTCTAATCGCAAGGGCTTGCTTATCCTTCCAAAGCAGTTTTGTGCTTATCTGATGCAAGCAAAAGATTTTAAGGGCTTTCAGCTCTAACAGAGAACCACTGTCTTGGGCCACCCCAACATGGACGGAGCTGCTTCGTGCATGTACCCTCTTGAAGTAGCAGCATCTTGTATTATTATCATATGATCTACCAGAAAAGTTCAAAAATTGAAGTACTTGAACTTCAGACCGATTATGGAATAAAAGAAACGGAGCCCCGCTAATTCAGATATTTCCCGCCTTTCCAGTGTTTCTAAAATATGCAGCAACTCAACCGGTTATTCTAGCACACAACTTAATTGTATCCGTAAGGCTACATCAATTTTCAGGCAGAAATTAGTAAAAGTATTCAGGCTTAACCAGGCGAGTTGAACTCGAGCAACTGCAATCATTGATTATTACATACACTGGAAGTACTAGGATCTGAATTTCATTTTATCAGCATATGAGAATTTAAACGCACCGAAACAAAATTGAAATATTACAATTCAATATATCACCTAATCAAACATATAATTGGCCATTGTCAGCAACATGATTTCTACCATATCAAATTGACACAACAATAATGGGCTGCAAATTAACCCTGGCACAGAATCACTAACACATGCAAAGTCCTAAGAATTCACATTCTATGGCTACTTCCTACATTAACACATCACCATACTAATTTCATACTCTGTGAATGCATTACCACCAAACGTAATCAATGAAAACTAGCAAATTACCTTCCATAGCTGCTTATCCCCTTCACCGTGGACTTCTTCAACCGCAACCCTCTTCTCAAACAAAACCATCTCCTTTCTCGCATAGATCCTCACCAACCTACACCCTTCATGCATTTGCCTCTCATAAGAACCACCATCAGTCTCGACCAGTACACATACGGTCACACCTTCGTTTTCGCTAAATGTCAAAATTTCAACTTTCTTCCTTTCGCCGCTGTTTTCTTTACTTTTCACAACCCATACTTCTCCTTTATTCGGAAATATCTTGTAGAAGTTCATTCCCATCCAGCTCAAAACATTGAACACAACAACTCTAAACAATAACGAACTAATCCCAATTTCAAGCACTGGCCTTTTGCTACATGGTCTAAAAGTGCCACAAGACATGATATTTTTGTACTCGTCAACCCATCTGATTTCCTCTTCGAGAATTGGATGCGGGATTAGTTCGGTGACGAATACAGTTGAACCGTTATCGCTTACTCTGATGATTACGCAGTAACGTGGGATGGTCTGAGATGCTTCCTTCGAGAATGCCCAGATCTGGTTGGGTTCGTGAGGCGAGTTAGGATTGTAATCACCGGAAATGGCGGAGGGTTTGTTGCTAATTGAGCATTTGGCGATGTTAGATCGGTGGTGTTTTTGGCAGAAGTTGCTGTTTTCGATACGAGGTTCGTAGCAACGCCAGTTTTTTCCGTCATCTCGCTTGCATCGGTCCTCGTCAGGCAGGATCACTCCGTTGTGACGCTTTCCCATGGTATCGGTATCGTTCTTTATGTTCAAAATATGGACTTTGAGAAGGAAAATCCTTATGGGTCAGGATAGAAGTGAAACGGAAGATGAAAAGAGGAACTAGGGTTTCAAAGGTTAGAAGTGAGAGCACACAGAACAGAAGGATTTTTAGTTGGAAGGTGCACTGAATCGTCAAAAAGAAAGTCGCTGGTCGACAACTTTGAGGCCCCGCTCACAGCCATTTGTTAGCACGTTGCGGTGGCATTGCCGTCCGACGCATTGGACGCTTTAACTTAACTTGCTACGTGTCTTCCACAGTTTGAGAACAGAGTAAAACACCGACGGCTCATTTTACTCCGTTCCTCGAACAGTTCTATTCATCCTTTTTATAACACATCTCTTCTTCTCATCCTTCATTACCTTCTACTTCTTCTTCAACGAAATAATGTTCATCTCCGATTCATTCTCCGATTACGAAGATTTAATTAATACCTACAGGATATCATTGTGTCTCATATGACTCGGATTAATACTTCAGATTTTGATGGCTTAGCTTGAATCAACGACATTTTGAATGGTCATCAACATCGTTGTCAAAATAATTTTCGAATGGAAAGACTTTGCTTCTACTCGTTATGTAAAAAACTACAACATCATGATCTCTCTTCAACGGCAGAAATCTGAAGACAAGGTTTTGCAACGCAAAATATATTAGCAGTATGCTCTTTTGATTTACAATTTACTTATTGTAACAGGCCGCACCTCCGTTCACGCAAGATATTGTCCCGAACTTAGCCGCCGTATAGGTGTGAGGTTTTGTTCCTTAAAAGGCCTCGGGTTAGTAAGAGATGGGCTCCACTATATAAGTACCCACTTCACACAGGCTTTCACGATGCGAGATTTAGGGGTGTTACGTTCTCCCCTCCTACAGAGCCCAACGTCCCCGTTGGCTCACAAACACCTCATCCAAGTGTAGTGGTCCACACAGGAGCCACAATTCTAGTTGGGTATTGGCTCTGATACCACTGTAACAGTCCGCACCTCCGTTCACGCAAGATATTGTCCCCAACTTAGCCACCGTATAGGTGTGGGGTTTTGTTCCTCAAAAGGTCTCGGCGTTAGTAAGAGATGGACTCTACTATATAAGTACCCACTTCACATAGGCTTCCACGATGTAGGACTTAGGGGTGTTACACTTATGTTATGGATGGTTAAGAAGAGACTGCACATGATAGTAGAATTTTTAATTCGGTTACAACATATAAACTCCAACTTTCCTAAACCTTCAGCTGGACAATATTATTTGGTCGATTCGGGCTATCTACTTCAGACCGGATATTTACCACCATATCGAAGTATAAAGTATCATATTCCACATTTTCGTGAAACCGTGAATCAACCAAAATCGGCCAATGAAGTGTTTAATTTCTTCCATTCAAGTTTACAGATGACCGTAGAAAGAACTTTTGGCACTTGCATTTTTTTTTTTGGCATTTTGAACAGTATGCCTACATGTGCATTTCAAACTCAAGTCAAAGTTGTCGTATCAACAATAGTGTTACTCAACTTCATACGCAAATATATTAGTGGTGACCCAAACTTTATGGCTTTTGACGATGATCCTGAACTTATCCCCGTTCAGTACTAGGAGGAATATTATGCTCTGAGAAATACGACGAATAAAGGCACTGAACGGGTACAGCGAAATGGATACCAAGAAATGTCATAATTTTGAGATACTATAAGATATCAACTGGTTGCTCCTGGGCTAAGCTAATTTATATTTGTATCTGTAACTGTATTTGTATCTATAAGAAGCTTTTAGCAAGTCAAATCCTATCTATTTATATCGTATTTTAAAAATACCCCGCCCAAATACACCATTCGCAGCAAAAAACACATTCCTCGTTCACAACAATGCCACACTCGAATGCCTTGTTACCGTTCGTCAATAACGCACCCTGATACAACAAATTTGTTTGAAAAGTAATGCTAGAAAGATCGCGGAATCAAAATCAGGAGGTTACGCGTAGAACATCGACCGGAAGAATTCAAAAGGAAAATCACTCCAATAGAAATAGTCTTTTATAACGGCATATAGCCGCTATTAAACAATACAATAGCAGCCCAAAAAGCGCTATATATCGACATGTTATAAAAAACAGTTGAATAATTATAACATAGAAACTGCCACTATAAAAGGGTATGATTTTATAGTAGCTATACGCCGCTATGATATATAAGGATAGTAGCTCGCCATTGCCGCTATAAAACATATCATTCTTCATGAAAATAACGAATTTCTGTAACACTGTATAGCTGCTATAAAATATTAATTCAATAGCGGGTTAAATCGCGCTATAAACCAACAGAATAGCATTTTTAAATCTTTTTACAGCCTATATATGCCGCCATAAAATATGTAGATATAACACCTATTTGATGATCATCAAATTCAAGGAGCAACATAAAAACGAACTAAATATAATAATCAACAAATGTAACACATATCCATAATAACAAAATAATGCATCAACTAACGAAAAATAAGTTCAGTACATGAGTTAGCAAATTCAATATATATGTTTTCGGTTCCATATTTATGTCAATTTGAGTTAACAAAAGACAACATAATTCATACTTAAAACTACAAGTACCAAATGCATCATTAAGAACTTCAACTGCTCAAGCCTTTCATTATGCATGTCTTCAGTGAATGGTAGAGCTTTCTGAAAATTCAAACCAATATAAATAAATTAATATGTTAATAGTTGTAAGCGTAGACAACACTTTCAATGAAACAAGCAGTTAATTGATGCTTGTAATAAATTGTACATATATTAAATTAAAGAAACATAGTACATAGTAAGCAGATAATTGTTACATACAATAACTAAACACTCAAATTTCTATTCTAACTTCTTTGATTTTAGCATAAATCAAATAAGGTTATTTTTATTCTAATCCACAATATTAGTAAGTTGATCCACCCTATTTTATAGGATCTTTGACTTTTACTAAAATTTAAATTTTAATCAGTACATCCACCAAAAAAAAAAAAAAAACATGCATATCCTCTTCTTCTCAATTTTCTTCTGTGCGTTTTACGTCGTTCTTCTCGGTTCTGAAATCCTAGCATCTAAATCCAAGCTTAAGCATTAAGCGGGGTAATCCAACAAAAAAGTAAGTAGTTTTTTTTTGGGAAGTTGATTAATTATATAGAATTTTTTTTATTATCACCATTATCACATATAATTATACCTAGTTATTTTTTGAAATCGTGAAAAATTGATAGAAATATATCTGAGAAAAGAAGCCGTTTACATCTTGATGAAGGAGACAGTTGTTACAGTGCTTCCTGAATCAAATTAATAAAGATTTATGTTTCTACATGCTTACACAATGTTTTTTTTTATATTTAGGAATTGTTGAAAAGTGTATCTTCCTTTGTGCCCCGGTAGGCATAACTAGATGTGGCATGTTATTTAAGAAGCGGAAGAATGATATTTCAGAAGATACATTACTTGTTTTTGAAAATAATAATTCAAAAGATACGTTGCTTGTTTCAAATGTAGATATCTTTCTTAGTATTTATTCAAAGTTTTATTGAAGAAAATGTCAGACGATAGATTGCTTGTTTCAAAGTGTTATTCAAAAGGCTTGGTTAAGAGTATTATGTTTTATGTATTGCTTTATTTGTGTTGAGTGTTAAAAGTTAGTTTAATGTTGCTTAATTATATGTTCATTTGGATATCAAGAAGCATTTTAATCCCATTATTATTAGAACTTAAAAGGTGCGTATGACTTTTAATCCCATGTTTGCGTAATTCTGGAAATATATATGACTTGTCCATATGACTTTTACATATTTTCCTGAGTAAAAGTAATAGGCTGTAGCTACTTAAATTGCTAAAGTGACTTGTTTATTGTTAGCTACATTTTTGAAGAACCTATTGATGTTTTGCTCCATGATCTGTTTATTTATAGCAATGATTTCTTGTTTGTCCCTCATCACGTCATTTGGATTTTTATGCATACGTATACTAACATGTATGAATGACTAGTATGAGTGGCTGCTCAAGTTAACATATACAGCAAGAGGACTTGATTACCAAATGAAAATCTTATAAATTGACTATAATGTCCCGCATTTTCTGACCATTTATTTGAAATATTTTATTTATTTAAAATATTGATTTGAGTTTAAATAATGGAATTTGACCATTTTAATTTGAATATTTAAATTATATTAATAATATAATAATATTTTATTTTCGGGATATTGGGAAAATGTTGAATTTGCTGTATAATGTGAACGAGCGATTTAAAGTGGTTTAAATATGGTTTATATTGAATTATATAAATATATTATTTATTAAAACGACGCCAGAACATTTAATTTATAATTATATTATAAAACGAGCTGCAGGGGCGCGGTAATTCGTAATTTGGCGCTTTGAAGTTTAAACGGTTGTACAGGGCCCAAAGTAAGTCGAAATTTCATGAAACGAGAAACGTGTGAATCACTCATGAAAGAGAAAAATCAGAATTTCGTGGTATAGATTGCTAGTTATGTCCAATTAAAATTTTAAAATAGTCGCTATGGAAATCGTTATTAAATTATAACGTTTATTTAATAATTTAAATAGGGTTTTTAATATAATTTGCATATCGTTTAGTTCAAGAATGTAAATGTTGAATTTAAGATATATTTTGATCAATTGGAAATGGTCAAATACAAAGAAAACAACAACATATATTCTAATGCAAAGCAAACTGAACAAACCAATTCATGTCGAATTCAAGTACAATAAACATGTCTTATTTCTTCCTGTATGAAAGAGTGGAACGGGAAAAAAGGAAGGAAGAATAAAACCGCAACACAGAAAATGGACAGATAAAGAAACTTACATCAACAGTTGAATTTGGAACAAAAAGATACATACAGAAACTTATACATATATAAAATAAAAGTTGGTACAATGAAGAACAGTACAGAAAAAGCAAAACACACTTATATATAATATTTTCAAACACAAATCCTTACAAAATATTCGGCCATACCCAAACAATGTATACACTGAATCAAACATCAAAATTCAAATCTCGAATAAACAACTCGTACCTAACCCATACATGCACAGTTATGTCTCTTATTAAAACCATATTCACATAATACATGTATAAACAGGTACCACTGAAACAAAGTAACTTTTCACATTAACAAGTCGTACAAACATGTACACACCCAGCTCCTTCCTTATCAAACTCCACATGCTACTGCGAAGCCGAGCCACCAAATCAAAATACTTGCAGACCAACTGTACATGAAATCCAACACAATCTTCACTGTTTATGGCGCAGCCATCACCATCTCCATCAAAGCACCGCTGTCCATCACGAAATTTCAACACTTTCACCATCAGTAAAATCAACCTGAGAAGGAAAGAGGAAACATAGCTATGAATAGCTAGGAAAATATATAGATATACATATAGAGTTGAAATATTTGGAATGAGGAAAATACCACATGTAAACTAGTAAAATGCACAACTCAATCAAACAAAACAGTACACAGACCATTCAAAAGAAAACTAATATATGTACATATTCTGCATCGAATCCACAAAGCCAAATAGCCAAGTAAGCAATACATGTGCATCATCAATTCCCAGGTAAGTGAAACAGGAAAAAAATATACCATCAAATCTTTAGAAAATCTAAACAGCTAAGGAAAACCAGACAATACCTAGCTAACAAATATTGTTACAGCTAAATCCTATGCAAAACAGCTTATACATGTGTTTATATATCCAAGAAATTTTGCACTATATCTAAAGGTAGAACAGAAAATCTCTGATCAAAAACCATCACAAAATCTGTAGCCTTCACTGTTAAACATCACACACAAACCAAGTTCCATCACAAACGGTTCGATCATAGCAGAACCGAAATATCACCTATGATCTAAGCACAGCTAAAGCTAACCTATGATATTACCATTCGAGATTGACAATGATCTTATCTGATCATTTCTAGTATAAATATAGGTCGCGCATCACAATTCATTCCCAGAACAAACCATGAACAAAGTAAAACCGAATTCAACCCACAAAGAAATCAAAACAGGAATTAAATCAATAATAAACTTATCTGTACTATGATGGAGTCCCTGATGTTTTAGTTCGAACCGAAGAGCTAGGGTTGGGTCTTCGGTCTTGTTCTTCGAAGGTCCTTCATGTGTGGCGGAGCGGCTGCAGTAGAAGGCGAAGAAGGGGACTGAAGTGTAGACACGTCGCTAGAGGGAGCAACGATGGTGGAGAGGATGGGTTTCGGCATGGAGGGTTTCCTTCTCTTTCTTTTTGGAGGTGGCGGATTTGTTTTGAGAAATGAGGGGGGGGCGATGGTTAGGTTATAGAAGAGGGGTGCGGAGTTGAACTATTGGGCTGGACCGGTAAAGTAAGGCCCAAATATTAATTAAAAATTTAAGTTTATTTAATTTATAGGTTCATATAACTTAGAATATTGATATCGAGTACAAACGTGGTCAGAATTCAATGAGACAAAAAGCATTGGAACCGTGACGATGAGTACTATGCGATGGAAGGGAACGGAGCAGGGCAGACAGTAGCTGGATTTTTCAATTGAATTAAAAACGCCGTTTAATTTAACTGAAACGAGCTGATTTAACGACAGAATCAAATCAAGGTGAGTTAAACTCACTCAGTTCTCCCCACTTATATTTTATAAGTTGGGTTTTTATTCCTATATGCTATGGTTGCGAATGATTTGACTGGTTGATGATATATATTCACATATCGTTTGAACTGATGAAATTAAACGTCGTTTAATTTCAGTGAAACCCAAATCGTTATTTTTAACGATTGGTTCCAATTGAGGTAAGTTACCTTATTGGTCACGTTTATAAAGTAAACGTGTTTTAATAAATGAATTGCTTTGATTGATTGTTGTGGTTAATATTGAATTATCGTTATAGACTGTCATGGGACCATTATTTATTTGAATTGAATTGTTTGATTAGATGGTTGATTTGGTTATTGAATATTGACCTGAAATTCACTATTTGTTTGGTTTAAACCAATGGGTACTGTTGGTTGAGTAATTGGCAGTACATGGCCTATGTATTAACCGTTTTATAAATATCGAGTTACCATCAGGTAAATCGACGAGATAAAGTTATAAAATTTATTTTATAACTGAAAATAGATTTTTAAATATATTATTTTGAGTTAAAGTTTGTAAAAAGGAAAAATATTTATTATTCATTAATCGAGCTTATAATCGATTTTATAAAGGAAATTTCTGATATTTATCAGATTTATAAGCGAATAAGTAGAAATTAACTTAATGTTATAGATTTGAATAATCTTTTTTGAGAGATAATTAAAATAAATTACTTAAGTTAATTACATTATTAATTAAAGAATTATTTGGAATTGGTTAATGAGGTAATCATGTTTTGGATTGACGAAGTCAACCGTTTAACTGAATTGAGGATAAGATCAGTTGTTTTGAATTAATCTAATGACATGGGTTAACGAATAATGGTTTAATTTTTTTAAAAGAGATTTATTATTTATTCAACAAATAAATAAGTTAATTAATTATACAGTACTTAACGGTGAAGTGAATTATTAATTTAATTTAAGAGATTACTACTTAAATAAGAATCATTTATGAAAGTTAATCGAAGTTGAAATGAAATATGATTACGTAGTGAAAGGAATTCATGAACGGGTTTATATAAAACCCAAGTCTTTTGAAAAAAATGGAAGAAGAAAATTTAAGCAAATGTGACAGCATAAATTAAGGTTTGCTTAATGATTGAATTAAGTAAAAAGGAAAATTGATAATGAAAGGGTTATATTAAATCATGATTTATGAACAAAGTTTGTAAAAAGGAAATTGAAAAGTTAAGTTTTGGGAATGGTTTATACTAAAAGAATAATAGTTGGTTATTATAATCAAGTGATAAATTAAAGGAGATTTCATAACGTGGTTTTACTTAAAATAAGATGAGTCATTTTTCCAATATGGTTAATGAGAAATAAAATAGTAAAGGGGTTTGAAACGATAGTAGAAAAAATATATTTAATATGATTATAGAATATTTTCTTAAATATGAAAGTAAAATAGTTTGAAATAATCTTACATCAAATGAGTTATATTTGAATGATGAAATATTTTAACAGTTTAAGATTAACCATCGTTAATCATTTAAATTAAAGAGGCCATGTAGTGTTGATACTGAACTGGTAAACTCATGTTACTCACACAATTATTTATTTGATAGTTAAATCACCGACTATCAAAGTATGACCCATGCGATTGTTGGTGCGGAAAGACCGGGATCGAATTCATATTCGAAAACCATTCCAACCAGCGAATACGTGAAAGAAGATTATTGAAGATGGAGAAATTGAAGACCGTTGATCTCCATGAGCGAAAGAACTACTGATTGAATTTCTCTGGTTTAGCGGCCGGAGATACTTCGACAGTAATTCTGTCGTGATTTAAATCTATGGATTGCAAGGACTACTCGCTACTGATCTATAGGGTGATTCCTAGGATGCAGTAGGAGGGTGCCTTTGGTTCATTCTGCTCCTGGATGACTTGAATGGACGAATGTTTGACAGAGTATTTCCAAAAGAATTACGTACGTTGATTTCTTCAAACATACTTTAGTTGGTGGCGGAGGGCGACGGTTCTCTTAGCTTAACAACCAGAGTATTTTTGTGGATGTCAATTAGTGATATCTGGTGGATCTGACGATGTGGCATTCAAAGAAATTGGTGGCCATATGTTTTAAGTTAATTCAAACCTCAAGCCTCACAACCGGGAAATGACAAAAATCGGGCAGGCAGCATGGCTATGTGGGTCGCTCCCATTAGGGTGTATAATCATCTATCTAGAGAAAATCCATTTGCTTCTTTAATCTATTTCAATGCTATCATTTTTCAAGAAAACTGCTGATCCCAACCGCTGGTGATATACATTCGATACACTCAAGCGAAATGAGTGGTCGGTCATGTGTGGGCCGGGTTACAAGACGTTTTTGTTGAACCCAGTGTATTCGCCTCTAGAGATACACTAATCGGCAGGTGGTTCCATACCTTGTCCTAGTTGGAATCCAATCTCCATTAAGCGCCTGCGGTTTTGATTATATACTATATATGTGGAGCGTGAGATGAAACTTTCTACTAGATTCTATTTACTTGTATTTAGACACTATTATAATATCATAAAAGATATTGATTTCAAAAATGGGTTGGGTTATCGTAAGGTAAAAGTCGTCCGTATTTATGTGTGGATTCGGTCTTATGATTACTCTTTTCTTTCGAAAAGATTTTGAACTATAAAATCAAGTTGAATGATTCCCCTTAAACTTAGTGTGTTTATCTCACTCTGGTTCACCAGACTGACCCGGTACTTGTAATGCTTGGGTTAGCTCGGGTTTGCAGGTTTAGGACACTACAAAAGGCGTGGTAGAGAAGTCCAGACATATTTAGTGTTATTCCACTGTGTTGTATATAAGGGAAGATTATTATAACTGTCCAAATGTGTTAATGTACTCTGATGATTGTAAGTTTTATTTAAATCTCTCAATGAAGATCTATTTCTATATTATTTTTTGTTCTGCTGCGATGTGAGGCTATGTGTTTGTGTTGGTTCTTCTTCTATTCTATATTTTCTTTCTTTCTTATCTCACCCTCTAATTTCTTTCATTAACAATCCGGTACTTTCGATGTATGGAAGGTCGACATGACATATGATAAAGGTATCTATGTCGATTTTTGGGCTGATAACACAGGGTCGTTATAGTGGTATCAGGGCTATTGGTTTAGTAATAACCTTGGCTCTATGGTGTAACTCGATAGAGATGGGGTTAGCAACACCCTAGATTGAGTTTGGGTGTATATATATGAGAGCGTATTTGTAAATTTTATATACAAATGTTTTGTATTGTGTTGTTGATCGGTTCTAGTGTTGAAAAGCACTAAACTGGTAATGGATACAATATTGTTTTGTAAAAGAGGGTAAATGAAATAATTTTACCCAAAAATATATTTTTGTATAGAAAAGAAATATTTTTATGGAATTATTGAAATGTTGTGTTTTGATTAATTTGAATGCAATTCAAAATTTGGTTAAAAATTTGAATTGGAACTTAACTGGGTTAAGTGAAATCAAATTAAATAATTAATAATGATATTGGAATTAAATTAAGAAATAATGTTGAAATTAAATAAAGTTGATTTGAATTTGGAAATTTAATGAACAATAATTAAATAGAAATCAATTGAATATAAATTGGTTGATATTCAAATATGTTGAATTAAATTAAATAGTAATATTGAATGTGGATTCAGTTGATTTGATTTAATTTGTTGTGCCTGGTTGTTGATTTATTATTGACTGTTTGTTAGATTGGTTGAACATAATTCATCCATGGATTAATAAAAATTAAAATAAACTGAAACCCAGATAAATGAAATGTTATTTAAATATTTCACATATTTGTTACTTATATGATGGATTGAGTTAAGTACATGTGCCAGATGATTATAAGGATTGAGTTTGATTGCGTAGATTGCACGTAAATTGAGTAGTAGACTCAATAGCGCTCGAAAAGGTACGCCTACGCGAAAATATAAATTTTGGGATTTGATTTTTATTTCTCCAACCGTGTGGGTCGATATTATTTGTTCCTGCGATATTGCAGATATCCTCCGTGCAGGGGAGACTCTGCCAAAAAATTTCCAAAATTTAGGGTGTTAGAAATTTTTTGAAGATTTTCGGAAAATTCTTTTACTTAATTAATTTGGTTTTACGACCAATTAGATTTATTTTGGAAATAAAATCAAGTTTTAAATTAAATATTTTTGTAAAGATAATGGGTTGTAGCGTTCTTTTTACCTTAGCAATTTTGAGGACGAAATTATTTTAAGGGGGAAGGAATGTAATGTCCCGCATTTTCTGACCATTTATTTGAAATATTTTATTTATTTAAAATATGGATTTGAGTTTAAATAATGGGATTTGACCATTTTAATTTGAATATTTAAATTATATTAATAATATAATAATATTTTATTTTCGGGATATTGGGAAAATGTTGAATTTGCTATATAATGTGAGGATTTAAAGTGGTTTAAATATGGTTTATATTGAATTATATAAATATATTCGTTATTAAAACGACATCAGAACTTTTAATTTATAATTATATTATAAAACAAGCTGTAGCGGCGCGGTAGTTCGTAATTTGGCGCTTTGAACTTTAAACGTTAACGGCTGTACAGGGCCCATAGTAAGTCGAAATTTCGTGAGACGAGAAACATGTGAATCAGTTTGATTATAATTTTCTCATGAAAGAGAAAAATCAGAATTTTGTGGTATAGATTGCTAGTTATGTCCAATTAAAATTTTAAAATAGTCGCTATGGAAATCGTTATTAAATTATAATGTTTATTTAATAATTTAAATAGGGTTTTTAAAATAATTTGCATATCGTTTAGTTCGAGAATGTAAATGTTGAATTTAGGATATATTTTGATCAGTTGGAAGTGGTCAAATACAAAGAAAACAACAACATATATTATAATGCAAAGCAAAATGAACAAACCAATTCATGTCGAATTCAAGTACAATAAACATGTCTTATTTCTTTCTGTATGAAAGAGTGGAACGGGAAAAAAGGAAGGAAGAATAAAACCGCAACACAGAAAATGAACAGATAAAGAAACTTACATCAACAGTTGAATTTGGAAAAATAATATATACAGAAACTTAAACATATATATAATAAAAGTTGGCATAATGAAGAACAGTACAGAAAAAGCAAAACACCTTTATATATAATATTTTCAAGCACAAATCCTTACAAAACATTCGGCCATACCCAAACAATGTATACACTGAATCAAACATCAAAATTCAAATCTCGAATAAACAACTCGTACCTAACCCATACATGCACAGTTATGTCCCTTATTAAAGCCATATTCATAGAATACATGTATAAAGAGGTACCATTGAAACAAAGTAGCTTTTCACTTTAACAAGTCGTACAAACATGTACACACCCAGCTCCTTCCTTATCAAACTCCACATGCTACTACGAAGCCGAGCCACCAAATCAAAATACTTGCAGACCAACAGTAAATGAAATCCAACACAATCTTCATTGTTTATGGCACAGCCGTCACCGTCTCCATCAAAGCACCGCTATCCATCACGAAATTTCAACACTTTCACCATTAGTAAAATCAACCTGAGAAGGAAAAAGGAAACACAGTTATGAATAGCTAGGAAAATATATAGATATACATATAGAGTTGAAAGATTTGGAATGAGGAAAATACTACATGTAAACAGTAAAATGCACAACTCAATCAAACAAAACAGTACACAGACCATTCAAAAGAAAACTAATATATGTATATATTCTGCATCGAATCCACAAAGAAAAATAGCCAAGTAAGCAATACATGTGCATCATCAATTCCCAGGTAAGTGAAACAGGAAAAAAAATATACCATCAAATCTTTAGAAAATCGAAATAGCCAAGGAAACCCACACAATACCTAGCTAACAAATATAGTTACAGCTAAAACCTATGCAAAACAGCTTATACATGTGTTTATATATCCAAGAAATTCTGCACTATATCTAAAGGTAGAACAGAAAATCTCTGATCAAAATCCGTAGCCTTCACTGTTAAACATCACACACAAACCAAGTTCCATCACAAATGGTTAGATCATAGCAGAACCGAAATATCTAAGCACAACTAAACATAACCTATGATATTACCATTCGAGATTGACAACGATCTTATATGTTCATTTCTAGTATAAATATAGGTCGCGCATCACAATTCTTTCCCAGAACAAACCATGAACAAAGTAAAACCGAATTCAACCCACAAAGAAATCAAAACAGGAATTAAATCAAAAATAAACTTATCTGTACTGCGATGGAGTCCCTGATGTTTTAGTTCGAACTGAAGAGCTAGGGTTGGGTCTTCGGTCTTGTTCTTCGAAGGCTCTTCGTGGGTGGTGGAGTGGTTGCAGTAGAAGGCGAAGAGGGGGGACTGAAGTGTAGACAGATTCGATTTCGCTAGAGGGAGCAACGATGGAGGAGGGGATGGGTTTCGACATGGAGGGTTTTCCTTCTCTTTCTTTTTGGAGGCGGCGGAATTGTTTGGAGAAATGGGAGGAGCGATGGTTAGGGTATAGAAGAGGGGTGCCGACTTGAACTAATGGGCTGGACCAGTAAAGTAAGGCCCAAATATTAATTAAAAATTTAAGTTTATTTAATTTATAGGTTCATATAATTTAGAATAATGATATTGAGCACAAACGTGGTCAGAATTCAATGAAACAAAAAGCATCAGAACCGTGACGACGAGTACTATGCGATGCAAGGGAAACATGCAGGGTAGACAGCAATTGGATTTTTCAGTTAAATTAAAAATGCCGTTTAATTTAACTGAAATGAACTGATTTAACGACAGAATCAAATCAAGGTGAGTTAAACTCACTCAGTTCTCCCCACTTATATTTTATAAGTTGGGTTTTTATTCCTGTATGTTATGGTTGCTAATGATTTGACTGGTTGATGATATATATTCACATATCGTTTGAACTGATGAAATTAAACGTTGTTTAATTTCAGTGAAACCCAAATCGTTATTTTTAATGATTGGTTCCAATTGAGGTAAGTTACCTTATTGGTCACGTTTATAAAGTAAACGTGTTTTAATAAATGAATTGCTTTGATTGATTGTTGTGGTTGATATTGAATTGTCATAATAGGCTGTCATGGGACCATTATTTATTTCAATTGAATTGTTTGATTAGATGGTTAATTTGGTTATGGAATATTGACCTGAAATTCACTATTTGTTTGGTTTAAACCAATGGGTACTATTGGTTGAGTAATTGGCAGTACATGGCCTATGTATTAACCGTTTTATAAATATCGAGTTACTGTCAGGTAAATCGATGAGATAAAGTTATAAAATTTATTTTATAACTGAAAATTGATTTTTAAATCTATTATTTTGAGTTATAGTTTGTATAAAGGAAAAATATTTATTATTTATTAATCTAGCTTATAATTGATTTTATAAAGGAAATTTCTGATATTTGTCAGATTTATAAGTGAATAAGTAGAAATTAACTTAATGATATAGATTTGAATAATCGTTTTTGAGAGATAATTAAAAGAAATTATTTAAGTTAATTACATTATTAATTAAAGAATTATTTGAAATTGGTTAATGAGGTAATCATGTTTTGGATTGACGAAGTCAACCGTTTAACTGAATTGAGGATAAGATCGATTGTTTGGAATTAATCTAATGAGATGGGTTAACGAATAATGGCTTAAATTAAAAAAAAGATTTATTATTTATTTAGAAAATAAATTAGTTAATTAATTATACAGTAGTTAACGGTGAAGTGAGTTATAAATTTAATTTAAGAGATTACTACTTAAATAAGAATCATTTATGAAAGTTAATCGAAGTTGAAATGAAATATGATTACGGGGTGAAAGGAATTCATGAACGGGTTTATATAAAACCCAAGTCTTTTGAACAAAATGGAAGAAGAAAATTTAAGCAAATGTGACAGCATAAATTAAGGTTTGCTTAATGATTGAATTAAGTAAAAAGGAAAATGGATAATGAAAGGGTTTTATTAAATCATGATTTATAAACAAAGTTTAAAAAAAGGAAATTGAAAAGTTAAGTTTTGGGAATGGTTTATAATAAAAGAATAATAGTTGGTTATTATAGTCAAGTGATAAAATAAAGGAGATTTCATAACGTGGTTTTACTTAAAATAAGATGAGTCGTTTTTCCAATATGGTTAATGAGAAATAAAATAGTAAAGGGGTTTGAAACGATAGGTAAAAAAATATTTAATATGATTATAGAATATTTTCTTAAATATGAAAGTAAAATAGTTTGAAATAATCTTACATCAAATTAGTTATATTTGAATGATGAAATATTTTAATAGTTTAAGATTAACCATCGTTAATCATTTAAATTAAAGAGGCCATGTAGTGTTGGTACTGAACTGGTAAACTCATGTTACTCACACAATTATTTATTTGATAGTTAAATCACCGACTATCAAAGTCTGACCCATGCGATTGTTGGTGCGGAAATACCGGGATCGAATTCATATTCGAAAACCATTCCGACCAGCGAATACGTGAAAAAAATTATTGAAGATGGAGAAATTGAAGACCGTTGATCTCCATGAGCGGAAGAACTACTGATTGAATTTCTCTGGTTTAGTGGCTAGAGATACTTCGACAGTAATTCTATCATGATTGAAATCTACGGATTGCAAGGACTACTCGCTACTGACCTATAGGGTGATTCCTAGGATGCAGTAGGAGGGTGCCTTCGGTTCATCCAGTTCCTAGATGACTTGAATGGACGAATGTTTGACAGAGTATTTCCAAAAGAATTATGTACGTTGATTTCTTCAAACATACTTTAGTTGGTGGCGGAGGGCGGAGGGCGACGGTTCTCTTTTCTTAACAACCACAGTATTTTTGTGGATGTCAATTAGTGATATCTGGCGGATCTGACGAGGTGGCATTCAAAGAAATTGGTGGCCAAATGTTTTAAGTTAATTCAAACCTCAAGCCTCACAACCGGGAAATGACAAAAATCGGGCATGCAGCATGGCTATGTGGGTCTCTCCCATTAGGGTGTATAATCACCTATCTAGAGAAAATCCATTTGCTTCTTTAATCTATTTCAATGTTGTCCCTTTTCGGGAAACGGTTGCTGATCCGAACCGTTGGTGATATACATTCGATACACTCAAGCGAAATGAGTGGTCGGTCATGTGTAGGCCAGGTTACAAGACGTTCTTGTTGAACCCAGTGTCTTCGCCTCTAGAGATACACTAATCGGCAGGTGGTTCCATACATTGTCCTAGTTGGAATCCAATCTCCAGTAAGAGCCTGCGGTTTTGATTGTATACTATATATGTGGAGCGTGAGATGAAAGCGTTCTACTAGATTCTATTTACTTGTATTTAGACACTATTATAATATTAGAAAACTTATTGATTTCAAAAATGGGTTGGGTTATCGTAAGGTAAAAGCCATCCGTATTTATGTGTGGATTCGGTCTTATGATTACTCTTTTCTTTCGAAAAGATTTTGAACTGTAAAATCAAGTTGAATGATTCCGCATAAACTTAGTGTGTTTATCTCACTCTGGTTCACCAGACTGACCCGGTATTGTAATGCTCGGGTTAGCCCGGGTTTGCAGGTTCAGGACACTGCGAACGGTGTGCTAGAGAAGTCCAGACATATTTAGTGTTGTTCTGCTGTGTTGCATATAAGGGCAGATTATTATGACAGTCCAGATGTGTTAATGTACTCTGATGATCGTAAGTTTTATTTAACGCTCTCAATAAAGATCTATTTCTATATTATATTTTATTCCGCTGCGATGTGAGACTCTGTGTTTGTGTTGGTTCTTCTTTTTCTTCTTCTATTCTATACTTTCTTTCTTTCTTATCTCACCCTCTAATTTATTTCATTAACAATCCAGTATTTTTGGTGTATGGAAGGTCGACATGACATATGGTAAAGGTATTTATGTCGATTTTCGGGCTGAAAACACTGGGTCGTTACATTGACATGTCGGTATAATTTATATAAGAAACATGTTGCACACAATAGATATATATGTTATCTATGTCAAATTACGATGTAATGTGTATTTTTTTCACACAATTAATCTGGTATGAGATATTGATTTTAGGCTAGTTGGATTATTATTATTAATTTGATATGGGAATTGTGAAATAAGAAGCATAAAATCGATTGTTAGATATATAATCGGCTGAAATCTGTAAGTTAATCCACTCGTGGATTAACTTACAAAATAGTTGTGGATTAACTTATTAAAGTAAAATGGTGGATTAACTTATTAAAACCTGGATTAGAATAAAAATTACCATCAAATAATCTGGTGCACATTCCGCCTTTTTTTTGTAATGAAAAAAATATATCATTAAAACTAAGGATATATAGCAGGAGTTGTCCCAAAGGAACACAGAACTAAATTCAATATTGTTGTTAACTACAGTTCTATTCAGACTGACTTACTTGGACTCAACATGAATATAGACAATATGACTTCAAGCTTCAGTTGATTGGCATTGTTTCGATTTAAGAATATTTTATTCAGTATAAGTTGAGCTTTCCCCTTCAGGAAAGTGACTTTCATAATACTTCATACGCTGTCTTGGCAATGCCTTCTTATGCATCGCTTGTAATGACTTCCCATTTCCAGCATTATATTTTCTGTAAGTCAGTTCAAGTTGCAGGTGTAATTTGTGGCATAATATAACAAAAGGAAAATCAATAAATCATGCATCAAATATAAAATCATAGTTGTAGCAAAAAAGTCAAATTTGTAATGGACGGACTACAAATAAGACTATAATATGTACGTGTAACGGCACGCGCTTCGTGCAAGACCAAGGCACACACTTCGCTCGTGACCACGTTTGTATATGCTTAGTATTGGCTAAAACACGTTTGTAAGTGTTAACACAAATTTTCTTACCAGTGTTTAAATGGTCCACACAATGCACTATTTGGAGAAGCAACATCTAAAATATAGTCATGTTTTGAAATTGCATCCAGTTGATAAAGCATTGATGCATTTGTAATATAAAATAGGAGCACTCTTACCTGAAGAAAGACACATCATAAAGTATGGAAGGCAGCATGTATGTAGTATACGGATTTATATATGAAAACTGAATATGACTGAGTTATCGGGTAGCTTTGATTAATTCAGATCTTAACTGGATGTTCAAAGACTCAACCATTTTTCACACAAAAAACATTAGTGAACTCGAAATTATGACTCTATTATGTATTAAATTTAACTGAATAAAAAAAGATCAAACAACAGTAAAAGCATAAAATATTTTTCAGTTATATTCGAGTACCTATGACTGTTCAGTAGGAGACATCAGCAATAGTATACTTACTTTTATTTTGCTACTTGTCAATTGGGGCAAGCAAGTTGTATTTTAGGCGAACGTGTTGAACTTATCATAAGTAATTTACTAATTTGTCAACCATGTTCATTATATTTGGTACTTTAATTTGTGTAACACTTTTTACTCTAAGATAGTTCTCAACGAAGTTATGAATCATGCATAATTGCACAGTTTATCATACTACGTTCAATATTACAGTGTTAAAATTATAAGATTTCTTTGTACTATCTTATTTAACAATGTACACTATACTTTGTCCACAGTCGGACAAAGCTCCTCGTCTTCATTACGTGATGTATGCATATTGTAACGACCCTCCTTCTCGGTCGATCCAAATCGATCGTTAAACCGACTTAAATCGAACCAAAAAGACGGATACACTAACTTTGGGCGCACAATACATCAGAACAAACAACAATAGTCTTTTATAAACATCATAATAATTTTACATCAGAGTACAGAATATCAGAGTATCGAAAATAATATACAACAAAAAATAAATTTACAATAAATGTAATACAATGCAGTGGAACAAATAAACTAACACAGCTGAAGACTATCAGTGCTCTGGACACAGCTTTAAGCTTCGATCCAGAATCCTACTAAATGAAATAATATGCAGAACCAAAACTACTGACTGCTCATGTGGAAAATATGGGCACCCAGAGTTTAGGTAGAAACAATAAACTCCGAGTCAGTCATGGGACTGGTGTGAGAACTCAAAACAGTTATTAAACTTTACTTTAAAATATGGTAAATCAAGGGACGACGCCGCATGTCATGGAATGGGTTCACCCCCATAAATACCAGTGCATAACAACTAATAATAGTCATATGGATCTACAGTGCATCACACAATATGCAATTTTCCAATCTACCCATTTAGGCTTAAACCCCAAAATTTAGATTTTTCGAAATCCAATTCACTTTACAGAAATTTTTTCTTTGGACTTTATTCCCGATTTCTTATTTCATATCAAAGTAGATTTCACTTTGGGATCACAAACCAAAATCTTTGGAAATATGAATTCCAAAACATCACAATGCATACAAACAAGTATGCAACCAAATATTGGGCTCCCCTTAGGCAAGGCAAAGGGTCCTAACTTACCAACTATATATATATGTATGTATGTATGTATGTATGTATGTATGCACCTCCCACGATGGAGCAGGCTACACTGACGATGCCCCACCCACGCCCTCGGGGAAAATACACCGCCCAAAGCCATTTAAGGCTATGATACCCAAACTTTTAGTCGTCCAGGTTACCAGAATCTTTAGCCACATACTAAATCATTTTTATATCCTGAAGTAGGGAAAATCATTTCACAACATAATAATCATAAGTACCTCCCAAAATATAGTACTTTACATTAGCAATTCACACAGATGATCAGTCACTATTAATCACATAACCTTTGAGCTCGTACGTCTCAAAGAAGGGTGTTAAGCAAGAGAATAAATTCTCAGCCACCAAACAAATACATCATTTCGGTTACGTGATGAACCACAATGTCAAACCATAATACATTTCTAAATCATTTTTAAAACATCGGGTTTAGCCCTCGAAATCCTTTATGTTTTATAAATCATCTATATAAAACATTCCCTATCCAAAATCGGGAATACATTTCTTTTCACTTAAGAAAATATCATTTCAAAATCATTCACTAAATTTGAAATGAACTCAACAACATCGCTACACATCTCATAGTAAAATCATGAAGTGTTTCACAAGATGTTAGCATACAAATATTTCTACTCAACCCAATGTTAAATGTAAAATCATATTTGCTCATAAACTGGTCGAGCACAACCCAAACAATCCATCCATAACAATGAATATCAACAACCATGTATATTTGGTTATAATACATCTCGTTTTTGGGAAATTTAATCACCATATATCGATTTCAAATCTAATTAAAGATTTATTAGAACTCTACTTAGTTTCAATCTAAAAAATCATTACTTAATGAACTTTCTGGAAATTTATCATGTCCTTAATTGGGTCAAAGAACCAATGTTGTATAAAACAAAGTTCACGATAAACCCAAAATTATCTTCCATCAAAATGGAATCTTCACGGAAATCATAACAGTATATAATCGATATAAATTTCCGTATCAAACTAATACTATAAACGGAATAACGACAAGGCCTTTTTAAATTCCATAAATAGTAACGGTCTTCCTTCAGAGAAGCTCATCTCGATTATTGCCAAATCGAATTCCATTCAATTCCAATTTAATATTTTAAGTCGTAAAACTTTACTTCGTAAAATTTCCATTAAATCTTGTAATAAAGATTTATAAATTCCAAATCACATCTTCACCGTTAATTGGGTTAAAGAACTAAAGTTATTTAAAACACAGTTCACAATAAACCAAAAATTCAATTTCAATTCAATTTCAGTTAAATATTAATTAATTAGTGAACTTCTCCAAATCTTAATTAAAAGATTCATTCCTTTCTCAACTGGGTTCAAAAACAGTATTAATGAAGACACCATTCACGACAAACACAAAATCCAATTTGATATTAGATATATGGCTCTAAATAGAAATCATATCGACTTATATTCAATATCAAATTCTGAAATCAACAAATATCGTATTGGGAATAACGATATCTGTACCTTCCAAATTCCTCAACAATATCCTTTTAATAACGGAATCCAATATCGAAATATTGCAAAGATTATTTCCATTTAAATCCTTTCCAATTCATACGTTGGAAAATTTTCGTTATATTAAAACCATTTTCAATCTAATTTATTTATTTCAAAACATTGGATTATTCTTCTAGTTAATAACTAGTTCATTTCGATAAAAATATATTTTTGTCTTTTCAAACTTGGAAGTTTTCATCCAAATTTTTTCCAAATCATTTATTATGATTTTACACAATTTTTCCATATTTTTAATAATTTTAACCTTACAGTCGGTTTCCAATAACGACCATCGAACTACATCAGTATCGACCTTTTTTGAAATTGATTTGTACATAATTTGAAACCCAACCCTTCAAATTTAAATCTATTATATTCATTGAAAATCTCTTTTCGATACGAACCCAGCGGTTCCAGTTTTTGGAGAATCCGACGGTCGGATCTCCCGTTACATCAATTTGAAGTTAATGGTCGAAATTCGCGAACGGTCGATGCGCGGCGCGTTCTATTCAAGCCATATAAATATATATAATATATATCGTCAATTCTCATTTAAAACATATTTTATAAATCTTTTATAAATCCATTTTAAAACGATTTCAACTTCGTTTTCAATTTTAAATCAAAATTGAATATTCCATTACATGACAATTTTATACAGTCCATGTATATGTTAAAAATTATATTTTTAACGAACAAATAATTATTTCATTACATGAAAATTTTATATACCGCATATATAAGCTAAAAATAAAAATTTTAGCCAAACAATATTTATTTCAATACATGACCATTTTATATATCGCATATACATATTAAAATAATGTTTTTAACGAATAAACATTTATTCCATATCATGACCATTTTATCCATTTCTATTTTTATACAACACACACAAACACGCGCGCGCGCACACACACACATATATATTTCACATATCATGTATGTTTTTCACATCGCATAGATATAATTTTATTCACATCGCATATATATATTTTATTCACATCGCATAAATATATTTTATTCACATCGCATATATATATACTATTCACATGGCATATATATATTTTATTTACTCCATTTCACATCACAATCACAACACAATACAATCAATTAAATCGTCCATGGTCTGTGGACGAGGGAAGTGAACTAACAGGCACCATATACAATTTATAATGATTAAACTGATTAAAATCTACACTGGCAATTCTATATATTTTTATACATAAACACAATAACATGATAAAATAATTTTGAGCGAGAAGGAGTTCTCACGTTGGTTTCCACTCCGCCATTCTTTAAGGGATGATATTATTTTTAATAAAATTAAACTAATCGTTTAATTTTATCAAAAACTCCAACTTGCTCCATTTTCGTTTTGGTCAGTTCTGTGTTGTAGAGTTCGTCGTTTGATTCCAACGAACTTCGTTTCGTCCAATTTTGTTTTCATTTGACTAAGTTATAGCAGTTTATACATCATTTACGTAGATTAAATAATTAATTATATAATTAACTTTAATCATTTCTCTTAATTACATTGATTAATAAAATCAAGCCGTCTAATCCATTCCTCTTCGTCGTTCTGGATTTCCCTGAACCAAAGAAAACTCGCTGCCTAGGGTGGAAAACCGTACACCCCATGTCACGCTGGAATTGGATCAGAAATTGGCACCTTGTCAGCCTTCATGCCACGCCCCTCCGTCGTGAACAACATGCAAATCGATGCATAATCGAGCCTCCAATTCAAGTCGAAAACTGGCGACTTCCAAGTGACGTTGAGGCCACCTCCGTCAATCTTGACGATCATCACCGTCCAATCTAAAGCCCTCACCAAGCTACTCGATCTCCTGCTAAGAAATTGGTGAAGCGATTAGAGGATTTGCAGAAAAAAGAGGGAAAAGATCTGATCGAACCATCATTCGTCATGGAGATGGAGGCGCGATTTGTTGACTGCGGAATTGCATTGACTTAGGGTTAGAAATAACTAAGGGTTATATACACACACGCACTCTATTAATTTAATATTATTTTAATTCTTTTATTACCAAATCTTGAAATTTAATTGTTCGAACTCCAAATCAAACCTAATAACAGTCGTCCTTAACCAAATACCCCAATTCTGGATACAATGGGATATGTTTCGTAAGCCAATTCACTGTTTCGACCAGTTTTTGTCAAAATTAAAATATAAATCAATATATATATTGAATTTGAACGTACATTTTAATTTACCAAGGCCATATACTGACTCCAAAAATTACAGAAAAATAAATCTTGCTATGTTATGATGTTACGGTCCTAACAAAACTAATTTCATGAATCCGGAGACCATTTGAAAAATAACCTTTTTTCCAGTAGATTAAATTCAAATTGAAATTACCAAACACATTTAAATTCATTGCGCTCACATATTAATTCCAAAAACTATGAAATTTGAAACCTAACAGTAAGTTGACATTCTAGATCCAACAAAAGTGGTTTTGTCGAAAACGGAGGTCGTTTACAAAATGGCTTTTTTTAAGGGCTATATATATTATTAAAAATATATCTAAATTCCATAACGACTATTTTGAATTGAAACTGGCCATAACTTTCAATTTATATTATCCGTTAGAAAGATATAATTAAACAGATTCAAATGTTTCTGGTTTTACTGAAATCCGACTTATTTTGAATTCTATACATTCAATTGAAATTTAAAATCGAAATTTTAAACTATCGCACTATTTCGAACTCCTTTTATAATTTAAAAAATGTTTTCTAACTTCGACTTTAATAAATTTTTAATCATTATTATTTAAAATAAATCATTTTAAATTTTAAAAATCCATTAAAATAGCTAATAAAATTTTTAAATTGTTTCAGAAATTCCAGGATGTTACAGTCTACCCTACTTAAAAATTTTTCGTCCTCGAAAACGAACGGAGCTGATATTTTTTAACTAACCAACTCACTTTTCATTCTGGCTTCCATTCTTCAACTTTTCAGTTTCTAAATATTTTCTAATTTCTCAAAAATTTGGCAATCACCCTAAATTTTCTAAAAATTTCGCCATAAACTCCTTTGTACAGCCCTATCAGTTAAACCACAATTTGCTTCACAGGGCCCTCATCAATCCAAAAGAAAAGAAAAAAGCCAATCGGCTCATAAAATCATCAAACCCCGGTAAATACAGTAAATATATACCTATTTGTCGGCCATACAATTTTATTCCTCTTCTTAACTTCCACGCTATGACCAGTTCATTATATACACATGTACATATATGCAATTTCAATCAATTTTCAATTCAGTTCAATATTTGATTCGATTTGCGTAAATTTACCATTCATTCTCTTATTGGTTTGGTCATTCCAATATTTTAATTAGTTGGATTAATAATAACATAACACAACCAACAATCAATTAGTTGATTAACTTTTCAAATATATAGCTTTTATATATACAAAAAATCATATTTTCTAATATCAGTTTATATACAAGATCACAAATACGTTAATTATAAACTTGTCGCTCTTAACTCATTCTAGGGTATTTCTAACCCCATCCCTAACGAGTTTCTCATTCTAAGATACTACTGATCTTATCTCTAGTTTTTTATTTTGTTCTTACGAGTTTCACCCCCAAAGATTTGAGTTAACCAATGCTCTGATAGCATATGTAACGACCCTCCTTCTCGGTCGATCCAAATCAATCGTTAAACCAACTTAAATCGAACCAAAAAGACGGAAATGCTAACTTTGGGCGCACAACACATCAGAACAAACAGCAGTATATTTTTATAAACATCATAATAATGTTACATCAGAGTACAGAATATCAGAGTATCGAAAATAATATACAAAAAAAATAAATTTACAATAAATGTAATACAATGCAGTGGAAACAAATAAACTAACACAACTGAAGACTATCAATGCTCTAGACACAACTTTAAGCTTCGATCCAGAATCCTATTAAATGAAATAATATGCAAAACTAAAACTACTGACTGCCCGTGTGGAAAATATGGGCACCCAGAGTTTAGGTAGAAACAATAAACTCCGAGTCAGTCATGGGACCGGTGTGAGAACTCAAAACAGTTATTAAACTTTACTTTAAAATATGGTAAATCATGGGACCACGCCGCATGTCATGGAACGGGGTTCATCTCCATGAATACCAGTGCACAACAGTAACTAATAATAGTCATATGGATCTATAGTGCATCACACAACATGCAATTTTCTAATATACCCATTTCGGCTTAAACCCCAAATTTAGATTTTTCGAAATCCAATTCACTTTATAGAAATTATTCCTTTGGACTTTATTCCCGATTTCTTATTTCAAATCATTTGAAAAACATATCTAGATTTCATATCAAAGTAGATTTCATTTCATGATCTCAAACCGAAATATTTGGAAATATGAATTCCAATACATCACAATGCATACAAACAAGTATGCAATCAAATATCGGGCTCCCCTTAGACAAGGAAAAGGTTCCTACCTTACCAACTCGATATATATATATATATATGTGTGTGTGTGTGTGTGTGTGTGTGTGTGTGCGCGCGTGCGCGCACCTCCCACGATGGAGCAGGCTACACTGACGATGCACCTCTCACGCCCTCGGGGAAAATACACCACCCAAAGCCATTTAAGTCAATAATACTCATACTTTTAGTCGTCCGGTTTACCCGAACCTTTAGCCACATACTAAATCATTTTTATATCATGAAGTAGGGAATATCATTTCACAACATAATAATCACAAGTACTTCCTAAAATATAGTACTTTACATTAGCAATTCACACATATGATCAGTCATTATTAATCACATAACCTTTGAGCTCGTACGTCTCAAAGAAGGGTGATAACCAAGAGAATAAATTCTCCGCCACCAAACAAATAAATCATCAATAGCAACTAATCAGTTACGTGATGAACCACAATGTCAAACCATAATACATTTCTAAATCATTTTAGAAACATAGGGTTTAGCCCCCGAAATCCTTTCTGTTTTATAAAATATCTTTATAAAACATTCCCTGTCCAAAATCCGGAATAGATTTCTTTCCACTTAAGAAAATATTATTTCAAAATCATTCATTAAATTTGAAATGAACTTAACAAAATCTCTACACATACCATAGTAAAATTGTGAAGTGTTTCACAAGATGTTAGCATACAAATATTTTTACCAAACCCAATGCTAAATGTAAAAGCATATTTGCTCGTAAACTGGTTGAGCACAATCCATCCATAACAATGAATATCAACAACAATGTATATTTGGTTATAATACATCTCGTGTTTCGGTAAATTTAATCACCATATATCCATTTCAAATCTAATTAAAGATTTATTAGAACTCTACTTAGTTTCAATCTCAAAAGTCATGACTTAATGATTCTACAACTTTTTGGAAATTTATCCTGTCCTTAAGTGGGTTAAAGAACCAACGTTGTTTAAAACAAAGTTCACGATAAACCCAAAATCATCTTCCATCAAAATGGAATCTTCACGGAAATCATAACAGTTTATAATTGATATAAATTTCCGTATCAAACTAATACTATAAACGGAATAACGATAAGGCCTTTTAAATTCCATAAATAGTAACGGTCTTTCTTCACAGAAGCTCATCTCAGTTATTACCAAATCAAATTCCATTCAATTGTGATATAATATTTTAAATTGGAAAACTTTACTTTGGAAATTTTCCATTAAATCTTATAATAAAGATTTATAAATTCCAAATTATGTCTTCACCGTTAATTGGGTTAAAGAACTAATGTTATTTAAAACACAGTTCACGATAAACCAAAAATCTAATTTCAATTCAATTCCAATTAAATATTAATTAATTGGTAAACTTCTCCAAATCTTAATTAAGAGATTCATTCCTTTCTCAACTGGGTTTAAAAACAGTGTTAATGAAGTCAACATTCACGACAAACCCAAAATCCAATCTAAATAGAAATTATACCGGCTTATATTCAATATCAAATTCTGAAACCAACAAATATCCTATTGGGAATAACGATACCTGTATCTTCCAAATTCCTCAACAATATCCGTATAATAAGGAATCCAATATCGAAATATTCCGAAGATTATTTCCATTTAAATCCTTTCCAATTCATACGTTGGAAAATTTTGGTTATATTAAAACCATTTTCAATCCAATTTATTTATCTAAAAACATTGGATTATTCTTCTAGCTAATAACTAGTTCATTTCGTTAAAAATATATTTTTATCTTTTCAAACTTGGAATTTTTCATCTAAAATCTTTCCAAATCATTTATTATGATTTTACATAATTTTAATAATTTTAATAAGACCCTTACAATCGGTTTCCAATAATGGCCACCGAACTGCATCCATAGTGACCTTTTCTGAAATTGATTTGGACATAATTTGGAATCCAACCGTTCAAATTTAAATCTCTTATATTCTTGGAAAGTCGAACCCAGCAGTTCTAGTTTTCGATACGAACCCAGCGTTCTATTCAAGCCATATAAAAATATTATATATATATATATATATATTATCGATTCCCATTTAAAACATATTTTATATATCGTTTATAAATCCATTTTAAAACGATTTCAACTTTCTTTTCAATTTTAAATCAAAATTGAATATTCCATTACAGTCCATGTTCATGTTAAAAATTATATTTTTAACGAACAACTAATTAATCATTACATGAAAATTTTATATATCGCATATATAAACAAAAAAAAAATTTTAGCCAACCAATATTTATTTCAATACATGACCATTTTATATATCGCATATACATATTAAAACTTATATTTTTAACGAACAAACATTTATTCCATATCATGACCATTTTATCCATTTCTATTTTTATAGAACGCATATATATATTTTTCACATCGCATATATATAATTTTATTCACATCGCATATATATATATATATATAATTCACATCGCATATATATATTTTATTCACATCGCATATATATATATATATATTATTTACTCCATTTCACATCACAATATAATAGTCAATTAAATCATCCATGGTTTGTGGACAATGGCGGTGATCTAACAGACATCGTATACAATTTATAATGATTAAACTGATAAAAATCTACATTGGCAATTCTATATATTTTTGTACATGAATACAATAACATGATAAAATAATTTTGAGTGAGAAGGAGTTCTCACGTTGGTTTCCACTCCGCCATTCTTTAAGGGGTGATTTTATTTTTAATAAAATTAAACTGGTCATTTAATTTTATCAAAAACTCCAACTTGCTCCGCTTTCGTTTTGGTCAGTTCCATGTTGTAGAGTTCTTCGTTGTGATTCCAACAAACTTTGTTTCGTCCAATTCTGTTTTCATTTGACCAAGTTATAGCAGTTTATACATCATTTACATAAATTAAATAATTATTATATAATTAACTTTAATCATTTCTCTTAATTACATTGATTAACAAAATCAAGCCGCCTAATCCGTTCCTCTTCGTCGTTCTAGATTTCCCTGAACCAAAGAAAAGCTCGCTGCCTAGGGTGGAAAACCATACACCCCACACCACGTCGGAATTGGATCGGAGATCGCCACCCGGTCGGCCTTCATGCCACGCCCCTCCGCCGTGAACATCACGCAAATCGATGCATAATCGAGCCCCCCAATTCTAGTCGAGAACTGGTGACTTCTAGGCGCCGCTGAGGCCATCTCCGTCCATCTTGGATGATCATCAACGTCGAATCTAAAGCCCTCACCAAGCTGCTCGATCTCCTAGCTATGACATTGGTGAATCGATTAGAGGATTTGCAGAAAAAAAGAGGGAAAAGGTTTGAATCGAACTGTCGTTCGTTGTTGAGATGGAGGCACGATTTATTGACTGCGGAATTGCATTGACTTAAGGTTAGAAATAGCTAATGGTTATACATACACACCATTAATTTAATATTATTTTAATTCTTTTATTACCAAATCTTGAAATTTAAACGTCCGAAGTCTAAATCAAACCCAACGACTGTCGTCCCTAACCAAATACCCCAATTCTGGACACAATGGGATAAGTTTCATAAGCCAATTTGACTGTTTCGATCAGTTGTTGTCAAAATTAAAATATAAATCAATATATATTGAATTTGAACGTACATTTTAATTTACTACGGCCATATACTGACTCCAAAAATTACAGAAAAATAAATCTATCTATGTTTTGACGATACGGTCCTAACAAAACTAATTTCGTCGAAATTGGAGACTGTTTGAAAAATGGCCTTTTTACAGTCGATTAAATTCAAACTGAATTACCAAACACAATTAAATTCACTGCTCTCACATATTAATTGCAAAAAATATGAAATTTGAGCCTAATAGTAATTTGACATTCTGGATCCAACAAAAGTGGTTTCATCGAAAACGGAGGTCGTTTGCAAAATGGCTATTTTTAAGAGCTATATGTATTATTAAAAATATATATAAATTCCGTAGCGACTATTTCAAATTTTAAACTGGTCATAACTTTCAATAAATATTATGAAATCCAAGTTTTTCACATCCGTTAGAAAGATATAATTAAACAGATTCAAATGTTTCTGGTTTTACTGACATCCGATTTATTTTGGATTCTATACATTAACTTGAAATTTAAAATCAAATTTTCAAACTACCGCTCCATTTCAAACACCTTTTATAATTAAATAAAATATATTTTCTAACTTCAACTTAAATAAATTTTAAGTCGTTATTATTTAAAATAAATCATTATAAATATTAAACATCCATTAAAATAGACAAAATAAAATTTTAAATTGGTTCAGAAATTCTGGGTTGTTACACATATGAATTAGCATACAATTTGATGTAACAAAATAAATCTTTTAATGCTTCATGCCGATCTAAGACGACCTGAACTTCCCCGGTAAGGAAAGCCCGGATACTTCGAGAACAACACACAAAAGAACGCAGACAGAAGAACATTTTATTGTCAATTACAACAATTCCATCAGATTACAAGAATATTACAGAGTATGAATAAATATTACACGCAAAGTATCAGAAATTTAAATTACATTACTGCAGCGGAAAATAATACAAAACACAACTAGAAGAGATATACGGATACAGAGCTTTCCGGATATCAATCCAGCTATAAACCAGATTCCTGTGAATATAAATCTGCAAAACCAAAACTACTAGCTGCCCGTGTCAAAATAAGGGCACCCAGAGTTTAGGTTAAAACAATAAACTCCAGGTCAGTCATGTGACTGGTGTGAGAATTAAAACAGTTATTTAAAGCTTTACTTTAAATCAGATATATCGAGGGACCATGCCGTATAACACGGAACGGATTTCCTCCCAAGGATACCGGTACATATAACAAAACAGCGCAATACTTTTTAGAAAAATGAAGCTATTATAAGACCCAGGTCCCATCACTCAATGCAACACAAGCCAGAGGATAGGGTTTTCCCTTATAATAGCCAAACATGCTTGGTACGTTAAAAACAAATCATTTGATACTATTATAAGTGTATAGTGTCAAAACAATTTCAATCATAAATATCAATCATAGACGGCATGGGTACCATATATCATGTCGCCATACTAGGCTCTACAATCAAAACCGTAAAGTCACGTATTTGAAAATTGGATTTTCATCTGTGAACCGAGGCCAGGATCATCCTTTACCGATTCGAGACAATCTAGCCTGCCATGTCTCAGGACCCAGACTCAGGTGGGCCCTTGGTTCATCAGGATCGGTCCGCCGATGTGGATTAAAATTCCTAAACAATGTGTTTCCCCGCCCTTTGGGGCGTAAATGAGCCCAATGGTTCCATCGGCTCCACATAATCACTGATATATCTGAGGCGCCTCGCAACAGCAACAACCACACATGTGAAAATAATATAAATGTCGGAGCTGGTAGGTCACTGACACCACCCTAGCTAGAAAGAAACACATGCCCTCCCTGATGTCCTCTCCCATTTCTGGTTCATAACCGGGGTGTGAGGCTCGCGAATTAACGCTACACAAAGCTATGCCACACAGATGGTGCTTTGATCATCAACCACAAGACTTTGCTTTTCAACAGAAGCCTCGATCAATTGCCACTTAAGCATGCCACACAGGCAATTCACTCCATGCGATTGATATTCACCAATATATAACCCCTGAGCTCGTACGTCTCAGAGAAGGGCGTTAAGCAAGAGAATAAATTCTCCGCCGCCAAACAGATATATATTTAATAGAAATCAATGACACATAATAAAACCCAATGTCAGACACACAGTCCATTTACAAGTTCGTTCTGGGTCTGAACGAAACCGGAGACACCTTGTACCTCGCATATCCATCGATCTCCAAGTACGTCTGGACGATCACCAACTGATTCCCTCCTCTTGGGTGTACAGCCCAATCAAGATCATCAGTAATCACCCAAACGATGTGAAGACCACCGGTCTTCGACCATCGTCTTCATTCTGACACCACGTCGAATCAGTTATTCAGAATGGGATAAACCTAGTCTTTCTGAATAACTCGTGTATATAATAAACAAGTGTTACACAAACACAACATACGCTTCATTCCACTTCAGAATATTCTTTTATTCAAATATTCTTATACTTTGGGAAAGGTTCCCATTAATTTTATCAAAGATAAATTCTTTAAATTTATTCTTTAAACTTCTTTTGAATATCAATTCAAATTAGTCGGAATTAGCGAACCACACCGAAGTAATCATTTGTTTTATTTCCCAATCCCAACCTATTCATCCCATGAAGTAAAACTGGTCATACTTTATATCTAACACCACGGTGTTATCGGTAAATTCAAATACCATTTCACGTTTAAATCTAATTAAAGATTTAACTATCGCCTAGAGAAAAACTGGTGATACTCCATTCTCGATCACTTCAATCTAATTAAAGATTCATTAAAACTCCACTTGGTTTTAATCTTCCCAATAATCACTATCAATGATTATTTAACTTGGGAAATCATATCCTATCTTTAACTGGGTTAAAGAACCAATGTCATTTAAAACACAGTTCACTATAATCCCAAAATCACATTCTATTCCAATTCAATTATTGAAATTTCTAGTTACTTTTAAAACCCTTTTAAATCCAATTTATTTATTTAAAAATAAATAATTTATTATTCTAGTTCAAAACTAGTTCATTTCGATAAAAATCTATTTTTATCTTTTCAAATTTGAAAATTTTCATCCTAATTCTTCACAAATCATTTCTTATGATTTTACACAAATTATTACTATTTTTAATAATTTTATCAAGGCCCGTATAGTCGATTTCCATCAACGGCCATCGAACTGCACTTACAGCAACCTTTTTCAAATTTGATTTGGACATAATTCCAAATCCAACCGTTAGATTTCTAATTTCTAATATTCATTAGAAAACTCTTTTCGATATGAACCTGACGGTTCCGGCTTTAGGAGAATTCGACGGTCGGATCTCCCGTAATATCCATTCGAAGGCAATGGTCGAAATTAGCGAACTACCGCGGCACAGCGTGTTCTATTCAGGCCATTTAATATATATAATATCTATATATATTATATACATATCGTCGATTTCCTTTTAAAACGTATTTTATAAATCGTTTTAAATTCGTTTTCGAAACGATTTCAACTTCATATTCAATTTCGAATCAAAATTGAATATTCCACATCATCGATATACAAATGATAATATTTTCGAAATGTTATATTTTGAAATCACTTTCTTTCTTATATTCATTATAAAAACGAATAAAATCGATATAAATATCGTTCGCATCAAATGGCGCATATCTAACCAACACGGCTTTATATATTTCAATAACTTCGTTATTATATTCAACAAATGAATATTTTATTCAACACATGAATATATATTTTTATTCAACACATGAATATTTATTTTATTCAACACATGAATTTTTATTCTATTCAACACATGAACATATATTTTATTCAACACATGAATATTTATTATATTCAACACATGAATTTATATTTTTATTCAACACATGAATTCTCAACACATGAATATTCTTTTCTATTCAGCACATGAATATATATTTTTATTCAACACATGAATTTCTTTTCTATTCAACACATGAATTTTAATTTATAATATTCCTTATTTTCCAAATTGGAATGAGGCCCAATCAATTACCATATAACGTTAATTATATGGATTTCCTACAACACATGTATATAATAGCAACGATAAATCATCAACCATAATCCAGAGTGCATTCTACACTGTATAAGCATCAAATATAAATATTCAATGCTTATAACAGCCTGTCAATCAACCGATTGACATACAGCTAATTATTGGGATTAGTGTATGTCCAATCTCATCCCAACACCCGTGTGGGGTTACAAACAATCAAACACAGATTTAATTTGTGCAGTTGAACGATGTGTAAAATTTATCGTCCCAATCAATATCAGTCAAATCGGTGTACATAAACAAATCGTTCGATTTGTAAATGAATATATATTTTATTTCAACACATGAATATATATTTTATTTCAACATATGAATATATATTTTATTTCAACACATGAATATATATTTTCTTTCAACATATGAATATATATTTTATTTCAATACATGAATATATATTTTCTTTCAACACATGAATATATATTTTTATTTCAACACATGAATATATATTTTCTTTCAACACATGAATATATATTTTATTCAACACATGAATATATATTTCACACATCACAATCAACAGTCAAATTTCACAACATAGCAATCAAACAAACAAGTCGTCCATGGTCTGTAGACGACGGGTGTCAGGTGCTGCTAAGCACCGTCTGCATCCTAGTATATATTTCAACTAGAAAACAAATTAAAAGTGAGGAGTTCTCACCTTGGGGTTCCACTCCGCCCTTCCTTACTGTCACTCAGATTCACTGCTATGATTCTAACGCAATTTGTTTCAATGCAATTTATATTAAAAATCACATTTTTCTACCGCTACCATATAGATAAAAATTCTATTTTTCTAACGGTGTTTATATAATAAAGATCATATTTTTATCACGTTAACTTCATGGTAAAAATTATATTTTTATCGCCTCTTTACATATAAAAGATTATATTGTTATATCTTCGCTTTCAACATAAAAATCTTATTTTTATAAGATAAAAGGCCTCACCTTTACATACACAAAAATTCAACCTTTATGTATCTAAAACTGAAATAAAAATCACAACTTCATGGCAAGCAAAATCATACCTTTCATATATTTAAAATCCCTATCTTTTCATATGCCATGTAAATGAAATACTTATTTCAAATTAAAAAATCAAAGCTTTATGTTTTCTAAGAATCGCATCTTTTAAACAATAATAAAAAAAAAATCATGTCTTGCTAAATTAAAAATCATAACTTGCTAACATATTTCATAAGAAAACTGATTTTTTTACCACTTTTAATAATAATTACTTTAAATATATTAAAATAAATAAATATAATTAAAAACTTACAGTAGGTTTCGGAGTGGGGGAGGGCGCTGACGGGCTCAGTGTCGGAGGACGGAGGCTCGATTTCGGGTCAGGGCACGGGGTACGGCGCAGGTGGCGCTAGGGCATCTGTTTTTGGGAGGAGGGAGTCGCGGCTATGAGGTGGGGGTCTGAGCAGGCAGACGATGGGGGGGATCGAGGTGGCGCGGTGTTTAAGGCGAAGGAGGAAGAGGGGTTTCACCCACGGTGGTGGAAGAAGATGGGGGAAAGGGAGGAGAGAGAACATCAGGAGGTGGGGGTGTCAAGGGGAGGGAGGCGCCGGCGTTGGGGGGGGCACGGCGGTGGTGGCTTGGCGGCAGGGGGTCGTCGCGATTTGGTTTTCCTTTTTTTATTACTGAAGAGAGAGGGAGGGGAAGGGAGTTAAAGGAAAATATATATTATTTTATTTATTTTATTCTCCAAAATGTTGACTTTTATTTCCAACACCAATCGAGACCCAACGACTATCGCCCCTAGCTAATTACCATCATTCCGAACACAATGGGATATGTATCGTAAGCTGATTCGATCGTTTCGATCAATTTTCGTCAAAATCAAAATATAAATCTATATATTGAATTTGAACGCACATTTCAATTTACCGGGACCCCATACTAACTTTAAAAATTCCCAATAATATTTTCTAGCTTTGTATGGGCGATATGGTCCTAATAAAACTAATTTCGTCAAATTCTAAGACCGTTAGAAAAATGGTCCTTTTCCAGTCGATGAAAACCAACTAAAACTGGTTAAATGCGTTTTTTTTGCCACGCTCACTTATTGATTCAGAAAATTACGAATTTTTGAATCTAGCCATAATTTGACGTCCCGGATCCAACAAAAGTGGTTTCGTCAAAAACCGAGGTCGTTTGCAAAATTTCCATTTTTAAGGGCCAGAATTCCAAAACGACTATTCTGAATTTTCAACTGGACATAACTTTTTATTCCCGCTATGAAATTTCAATTTTTCGGATTCGTTGGAAAGATTTTCTCAAATAGATTCTAATATTTTTGGTTTCGCTAAAATCCAGTTTATTTTGAATCTTGTACATTCATTTGAAATTTGAAATCGAATTTTCGAATTACCGCGCCATTTTCAATTCCTTTTATATTTAAAATAAATATTTATATTCTAACAACGATCTATATAAATATATACGTTCTAATACTATTCAAAATAAATTTCTTGTCGTTTTTTTTAAAATAATTCATTTTAAATATTCAAAATTCGCTAAAATTGCCAAAATAAAAAAAATTTAAATTGGCTCGGATTTCCGGGTTATTACAATCTCCTCCACTTAAAACTTTTCGTCCCCGAAAAGGAACGAAGCCGAAAGTTGTTTCACAAATTAACTCAACTTCCAGTATTTTAATTATGGCTTAAGTTCTTCAACTTTTTAGTTTCTAAGAACTTTTCAAAATTTTCAAATATTTGGCTAATATCCTAAATTTTCGAAAAATTTCGCCATAACCTCCCCTGCACCGAGAGCTTGGGGATATTTCAAATAGCCTCCCATGGCCCTCACGAATCCAAAAAGAAAAAGAAACAGCCAATCGGCTCATAAAATCATCCAAACCCAAAGAAATAAAATAAACATGTACCTATTTGTCGAGCAAACAATTTTATTCCTCTACTCTAGTCTCCTTGCAATGACCTGTTCAATGTAAGTACATGTATATGCATGCAAATGCGATAAATTTTCAATACAATTCCCTTTTTGGTTCAATTTGGCTAAAGGTTCAACATTCAATTAATCAAAACAGTAATCAATCAACACAACCATCAATCAATTTGTTGATTATCATTTCAAATTCATAAATTTGATATATAGCCAAAAATCACATTTTTGATGCCAAATCACAACAATAAGCCCTATCTAGTTTTGGTTCTCACACCAATCTAATGAAAATATATAGATATCACACTTTCGAAACTCGAACATAAATACTGATGATGTGGCCACATCATCAGAATCATCTTCGGGTGTCTAGAATGTGATTCCATATCTATCCAGTATATTAAAACTTCGAATACCCGTGGATCAGACGTATATGCAAAGTATTTATATATTGGATTGCCCAAATTCAATACAAAAAAATATTCAAATACGTAAAAAACGATTTAAATTTCAAAACAATATTTGTTTTCATTTTCAAAAATATACTCTTCACACTCGTTCTAAGATACTACTGATCCCATCTCAAATGAGTCATTCTTATTGGACATTACTAATCCAATCTCTGATGAATTCTTTCATTTGATTCTAACGTGTCTTGTTCTCGAGCTTTGTAAACCAAAGCTCTGGTACCAACTGAGACGACCCGAACTTCCCGGTAAGGAAAGCCCGGATACTTCAAGAACAACACACAAAAGATCGCACACAGAAGAACATTTCATTGTCAATTACAACAATTCCATCAGATTACAAGAATATTACAAGTATGAATAAATATTACACAGAAAATACCAGAGATTTAAATTACATTACTGCAGCGGAAAATAACACAAAACACAACTAGAAGAGATATACGGATACAGAGCTTTCCGGATATCATTCCAGCTGTAAACCAGGTTCCTGTGAATATAAATCTATAAAACCAAAACTACTAGCTGCCCGTGTCAAAAAAAGAGCACCCAGAGTTTAGGTTAAAACAATAAACTCCAGGTCAGTCATGTGACTGGTGTGAGAACTAAAACAGTTATTTAAAGCTATACTTTAAATCAGATATATCGAGGGACCACGCCGTATAACATGGAACGGGTTTCCTCCCAAGAATACCGGTGCATATAACAAAACAGCGCAATGCTTTTTGGAAAAATGAAGCTATTATAAGACCAAGGTCCCATCACACAATGCAACACAAGCCAGAGGATAGGGTTTTCCCTTATAATAGCAAAACATGCTTGGTACATTAAAAACAAATCATTTGATACTATTATAAGTGTATAGTGTCAAAACAATTTCAATCATAAATATCAATCACAGACGACATGGGTACCATATATCATGTCGCCATACTATGCTCTACAATCAAAATCGCAAAGTCACGTATTTGAAAATTGGATTTCCATCTGTGAACCGAGGCCAGGGATCGTCCTCTACCGATTCGAGACAATCTAGCCTACCATGTCTCAGGACCCAGACTCAGGTGGGCCCTTGGATCGTCAGGGTCGGTCAACCGATATGGATTAAAATGCCTGAACACTGCGTTTCCCTGCCCTTTGGGGCGTAAATGAGCCCATGGCTCCATCGGCTCCACATAGTCACCGATATTTCCGAGGCGCCTCGCAACAGCAACAACCACACATGTTAAAATAATATTAATATCAGGGCTGGTAGGTCACTGACGCCACCGTAGCTAGAAAGAAACGCATGCCCTCCCTGATGACCTCTCCCGTTTTTGGTTCACAACCGAGGTGTGAGGCTCGCGAACCAACGCTACACAAAGTTATGCCACATAGGCGGTGCTTTGATCATCAACCACAAGACTTTGCTTTTCAACAGAAGTCTCGATCAATTGCCATTTAGGCATGCCACACAGACAATTCACTCCATGCGATTGATATCCATCAATATTTAACCCCTGAGCTCGTACGTCTCAGAGAAAGGCGTTAAGCAAGAGAATAAATTCTCCGCCGCCAAACAGATATATATTTAATAGAAATCAATCACACAGAATAAAATCCAATGTCAGACACACAGTCCATTTACAAGTTCGTTCTGGGTCTGAACGAAACCGGAGGCACCTTGTACCTCGCATATCCATCGATCTCCAAGTACGTCTAGACGATCACCAACTGATTCCCTCCTCTTGGGTGTACAACCCAATCATGATCATCAGTAATCACCCAAACGATGTGAAGACCTCCGGTCTTCGACCACCGTCTTCATCATCGACACCACGTCGAATCAGTTATTCAGAATGGGATAAACCGGTCTTTCTGAATAACTCGTGTATATAATAAACAAGTGTTACACAAACACAACATACGCCTCATTCCACTTTAGAATATTCTTTTATTCAAATATTCTTATACTTTGGGAAAGGTTCCCATTAATTTTATCAAAGATAAATTATTTAAATTTATTCTTTAATCTTCTTTTGAATATTAATTCAAATTAGTCGGGATTAGCGAACCACACCGAAGTAATCATTTATTTTATTTCCCAATCCCAACCTATTCATCTCATGAAGTAAAACTGTTCATACTTCGTATCTAACGCCACGGTGTTATCGATAAATTCAATTACCATTTCTCGTTTAAATCTAATTAAAGATTTAACTATTGCCTGGAGCAAAACTGGTGATACCCCATTCTCGATCACTTCAATCTAATTAAAGATTCATTAAAACTCCACTTGGTTTTAATCTTCCCAATAATCACTATCAATGATTATTTAACTTGGGAAATCATATCCTGTCTTTAACTGGATTAAAGAACCAATGTCATTTAAAACACGGTTCACTATAAACCCAAAATCACATTTCATTCCAATTCAATTATTGAAACTTCTGGTTACTTTTAAAACCCTTTCAAATCCAATTTATTTATTTAAAAATAAATAATTATTCTAGTTCAAAACTAATTCATTTCGATAAAAAACTATTTTTATCTTTTCAAATTTGGAAATTTTCATCCCAATTCTTCACAAATCATTTCTTATGATTTTACACAAATTATTACTATTTTTAATAATTTTATCAAGGCCCGTACAGTCGATTTCCATCAACGGCCATCGAACTGCACTTACAGCGACCTTTTCCAAATTTAATTTGGACATAATTCCAAATCCAACCGTTAGATTTCTAATTTCTAATATTCATTAGAAAGCTCTTTTCGATACGAACCCAACGGTTCCGGTTTTAGGAGAATCCGACAGGCGGATCTCCCGTAATATCCATTCGAAGCCAATGGTCGAAATTCGTGAACTGCCGCGACGCGGCGCGTTCTATTCAGGCCATTTAATATGTATAATATATATATTATATATATTTCATCGATTTCCTTTAAAAATTTATTTTATAAATCGTTTTAAATTCGTTTTCGAAACGATTTCAACTTCATATTCAATTTCGAATCAAAATTGAATATTCCACATCATCGATATACAAATGATAATATTTTCAAAACGTTATATTTTGAAATTACTTTCTTTCTTATATTCGTTATAAAAATGAATAAAATCGATATAAATATCGTTCACGTCAAATGGCGCATATCTAACCAACACAGCTTTATATATTTCAATAACTTCGTTATTCTATTCAACAAATGAATATTTTCTTCAACACATGAATATATATTTTTATTCAACACATGAATATTTATTTTATTCAACACATGAATTTTTATTCTATTCAATAAATGAATATATATTCTATTCAACACATGAATATTTATTTTATTCAACACATGAATTTATATTTTTATTCAACACATGAATTTTCTTTCTATTCAACACATGAATATTCTTTTCTATTCAACACATGAATATATATTTTTATTCAACACATGAATTTCTTTTCTATTCAACACATGAATTTTTATTTATAATATTACTTATTTTCCAAATTGGAATGAGACTCAATCAATTACCATATAACGTTAATTATATGGATTCCCTACAACACATGTATATAATAGCAACGATAAATCATCAACCATCGTCCAGAGTGCATTCTACACTGTATAAGCATCAAATATAAATATTCAACGCTTATAACAGCTAGTCAATCAATCGATTGACATACAGCTAATTATTGGGATTAGTGTATGTCCAATCTCATCCTAACACCCGTGTGGGGTTTCAAACAATCAAACACAGATTTAATTTGTGCAGTTGGGCGATGTGTAAAATTTATCGTCCCAATCAATATCAGTCAAATCGGTGTACATAAACAAATTGTTCGATTTGTAAACGAATATATATTTTATTTCAACACATGAATATATATTTTATTTCAACACATGAATATATATTTTATTTCAACACATGAATATATATATATTTTATTTCAACACATGAATATATATTATCTTTCAACACACGAATATATATTTTATTCAACACATGAATATATATTTCACACATCACAATCAACAGTCAAATTTCACAACACAGCAATCAAACAAACAAGCCGTCCATGGTCTGTGGACGACGGGTGTCAGGTGCTGCTAAGCACCGTCTGCATCCTAGTATATATTTCAACTAGAAAACAAATTAAAAGTGAGGAGTTCTCACCTTGGGGTTCCACTCTGCCCTTCCTTATTATCACTCAGATTCACTGCTATGATTCTAACGCAATCTGTTTCAATGCAATTTATATTAGAAATCACAATTTTCTACCGCTACCATATAGATAAAAATTCTATTTTTCTAACGGTGTTTATATAATAAAGTTCATATTTTTATCACGCTAACTTCATGGTAAAAATTATATTTTTATCGCCTCTTTACATATAAAAGATTATATTTTTATATCTTCGCTTTCAACATAAAAATCTTAATTTTATACGATAAAAGGCCTCACCTTTACATACACAAAAATTCAACCTTTATGTATCTAAAACTGAAATAAAAATCACAACTTCATGGCAAGCAAAATCATACCTTTCATATATTTAAAATCCCTATCTTTTCATATACCATATAAATGAAATACTTGTTTCAAATTAAAAATCAAAGCTTTATGTTTTCTAAGAATCACATATTTTAAACAATAATTAAAAAAAAATCATGTCTTGCTAAATTAAAAATCATAACTTGCTAACATATTTTATATGAAAACTGATTTTTTTTCACTTTTAATAATAATTACTTTAAATAAATTAAAATAAATATATATAATTAAAAACTTACAGTAGGTTTCGGAGTGGGGGAGAGCGCTGATGGGCTCGATGTCGGAGGGTGGAGGATCGATTTCGGGTCAGGGCACGGGGTACGGCGCAGGCGGCGCTAGGGCATCAGTTTTTGGGAGGAAGGAGTCGCGGCTACGAGGTGGGGGTTTGGGGAGGCCGACAATGGTTGGGGGGCGGATCGAGGTGGCGCGGTGTTTAAGGCGGAGGAGGAAGAGGGGTTTCACTCACGGTGGTGGAAGAAGAGGGGGGAAAGGAGGAGAGAGAACGTCAGGAGGAGGGGGTGTCGAGGGGAGGGAGGCGCCGACGTTGGGGGGGCCACAGCGGTGGTGGCTTGGCAGCAGGGGGTCATCGCGATTTGGTTTTCCTTTTTTTTAATTTCTTTATTACTGAAGAGAGAGGGAGGGGAAGGGAGTTAAAGGAAAATATATATTATTTTATTTATTTTATTCTCCAAAATGTTGACTTTTATTTCCAACACCAATCGAGACACAACGACTGTCGCCCCTTGCTAATTACCCTCATTTCGAACACAATGGGATATGTATCGTAAGCTGATTCGATCGTTTCGATCAGTTTTCATAAAAATCAAAATATAAATCTATATATTGAATTTGGACGCACATTTCAATTTACCGGGGCCCCATACTAACTTTGAAAATTCCCAAAAAAAAATTCTAACTTCGTATGGGCGATACGGTCCTAACAAAACTAATTTCGTCAAATTCTAAGACCGTTAGAAAAATGGTCATTTTCCAGTCGATGAAAATCAACTAAAATTGGTCAAACACATTTTCTTTTGCCACGCTCACATATTGATTCACAAAATTACCAATTTTGGAATCTAGCCATAATTTGACGTCCCAGATCCAACAAAAGTGGTTTCGTCGAAAACGGAGATCATTTGCAAAATTTCCATTTTTAAGGGCTAGAATTTCATAGCGACTATTCTGAATTTTCAACTGGACATAAATTTTTATTCCCGCGACGAAATTTCAATTTTTCGGATTCTTTGGAAAGATATTTTCAAATAGATTCTAATATTTTTGGTTTCGCTAAAATCCGGTTTATTTTGAATCCTGTACATTCATTTGAAATCTGAAATCGAATTTTCGAACTATCGCGTCATTTTCAATTCCTTTTATATTTAAAATAAATATTTATATTCTAACGACGATCTATATAAATATATACATTCTAATACTATTCAAAATAAATTTTTCGTCGTTTTTGTTTAAAATAATTCATTTTAAATATTCAAAATTCGCTAAAATTGCCAAAATAAATTTTTTTAAAATTGGCTCGGATTTCCGGGTTATTACACGACCAATCCATCTTTACATAGTATTTCTCAAATTATTTAGTGATGTGTGATTTATCCGTTCATTTCATGATGTGAGTTGCTGCAAGGTATACATGATCTTTTATTGACCTTTGAACTTTTTGAAGAACGAAAGTTCATTTTAAATACAAATTGATATGTTGGAAATTTGATGGTTGATCGATTATTTGCAGAGATTTGACTCTGGATATCACATTCACGTGGTTGCTAAAACGAGCTTTCAGGCCATGGGGTTGCATCAGTAATGTTGATGATATCTAATTGCATGTTCTTTAGTTGGTCGATATTCGTTATGTATTTTGTGAAACATCCAACTAATTTTAGTTAAATATGAAACCGAGGTTGGAGAATTATTACACTGTGTTGGTACTGACCAGGACCTATTAATTTTGTGACCTCCAAGTTTCTGTTGTAATTTATTTTGTACAATTTTATGGTAGTTACTGTATTAGATTTAAATGTATGCTCATGTTATTACCTAAACAACGGTCAATGCCCTTCGTGTTTCCAGTTGAAATTTTAATTTTGGTCAATGGAACCCATGTGTTGGTCATGCTGTGCTGCTTAACAGTGCATAAAACTCACTAGTATCTTACAGTTTGTAAGATTTCCACACAAATTCAATAGCTTCATTTCAGATTGAGTGCAACTTGATAGGATTATAAACCAAGTCAACATTGTGTAATAAAATTAATATTTATTTAGCCCAACTTATTGGTAGAAATCACAATATAAGGTTTTTGCGACATAGCATAGTACATAAATATGCCACTGTCACTATGTCAATATAAACATCTTGTTATACAAGCGCACATAAGCATGATGTAGTCGTATTCAAAAAATTATACGCTACTAGTACTACAAGCACATCGATTAATTGGCTAAGCACAAGGTTAGTGAGTAGCATAGTGGAAATTGTTGGATTTATACCATCAGTGAATATTTTTGACATGATATCAGTTACATTAGATGAGCAGCCTAGTTTGAGGGTAATATTTCTAGAGTATGTATACTTGCTTTTATGTGGTGGTAACATCCATGCCAATTTTGACAACAGGTCAATTTTCAGTTTTAAATAAAGTAGTTGGACTATTTTTTTAATTTCATTTCCATTTTAGATCGCTGAAAACAGCTTAAATTTTATAAAATTATTCCTAGCTAACCAAGCAACCAACACTAAAAAAATTCTGACATAAATCATGCCTATTCATAAAATGATATACTCATAGAATCTTAATAAACACCATAGAAATTTCAATAGTAAATCAAAATATTTGGCCTTTTTTACGAAGTATAGTTCGATTTACGAAGAACATAATGTTTCACAGATTGTGTTAGGGAGAAAATACATAATTTGGAAGAATAAAATTAGTCAAATATTGCATACATATTCATAGATATTAAAATAATGCACATCATGTTTTTATCAAGTAAAAAATATTACGGTTGCAAAAACAAACAGCTCCACCATAATAATAATTTTTGTTTGGTTAAACATGTGTTTTTGTAAAAGTTACTTCATTTATATTATAAAAAAAAGCAGAAATACTCTCAAATTTTAAAACCGCTAAAGACCACCAACAAAATTGCATATAAAAATAAATCCAATACCCTTTCGACAATCAGTAGTTGTGGCTCTCTCCTACTAGTTAGCATTAGCCTAGCCCCTATGACCCAGGACACCGTCATTATGCAATAAGGTCATATTGCAACTTGCAAAATGAAAGCTTAATTAGAATACTATATGGTACAATTAATTAGTTGTACATGCAACTAAGGGATAAGTTTTATGAATGAAGAAAGAAAACTTGTAAATGTTGACTTCATTGTCCACGTTTAATATGAAAACAAAAATGTGGAAAATAGAAATCGCTTGGGTAGTGCAAACAAAGAAAAAATTCATGAAAGAATCTTCCTTCTCATTGATGATTGTAGTAAAAATTCATGCAACTTAACCCCTGTAGCAATTTTTGTTTGTTATTCAGTATCCAACATGATGACATTAATTTTGCAGTAAATTTCAGTTTGTTATTCCGTATAACTCCAAGAAATGTTATAGGTAAAAATTATTTTTACTCAAGACAATACCAACCCTATTTATTTTTTTATTTGGCTTCTATTGGGTATGCTTAATCGAGATATTAAGTTTTAAAATTATATACTGAGTATTTTAAACATGTTGAATGTTGATGCCCATTTAACTTGTACACTGAATCACAACCTAATAACATTAGATCACATTTTTCGTTGGCAGCTTGATTGTGCAGAACACCATTTATTTGAACTCATTTTCAGGTTAAAATAAATACATAGGAAACACAGAAAGAGAGAAAACATAGAAAAACATGATGTCAAGAGGAGAGGGAAGTAGAAGAGTAAAGACCTGAAAAGTGCAAACCCAAATGCTTGTACCTCCGAATATAGTTTTCTAAGGTGATCTGTTATGGTAAAGAGCAAACCAGAGAAAAATCGTAGAATATGAATGCGCAAGCAGAGAAAAGTTAGAAAATTCAAATTAAGAAACTTGGTTAGCTACCTCATAACTGCGTATTGTTCCTGATTACGCCCCTTTTAATAAACGTCTTCCAATCATGCCAATTATCTTCAACTTTTAAATGCAAACCTGATTTAGATAATCTAGAATTGTCTTAGATAATCATGCACATCCAGCAATTTGGTACTTTATCATTGGCCACAAATCATAAAGCCGAATTAAACATAATTCAATATTAGATTAAAAAAATTACTCTTAATACTCTAACTCGTATTTTGCATCTACCTTTAACAACATGGAAGGGCTTCTTGAATTATTTTGAAATGTTCTACTACTATGATGCTTGAGTCAAATCAGATTCAAGGTCCATCTATGTTTCACTTCCATTGCCATTCAGTCAAAAAAAACCACCTTTTTCCACCAATTTTTGTATGTTATATAGTTTAGCATACGTCATAAATAAAGTACAGAAAACACAATGATCCACAACAGTAATATACGAACTATTATAGGTCGTGCATGTTATTTTTCACCAACGTTTAGTTTAAGTAGTAATATCTAGCAAGAATTTCAGTTAAAAACCCTTAACACTGGACTGGTCCACAAAATGAATTAATTAAAATTTAACACTTACAATGGCAAGTCTTTTAAACATCAACAATATGGTAGCTGGTAGCATGTTCAGTGTCTCAATGTTGTTTGTAAGGAAGACACACACAATGTTTATTTGCTCGTCCAAGCAGTTAAGTTCCTATTGAGATAAATCAAAAATAAAATGTAACACTTTTTATAAGAGAGGGATACATGACATCTGGGAGCTACGATAGAATATAAAATAAAACAAAACTTGTTCTGTAAGAAGATCAGCTTAAATGTTAGCAGCTGTTAGATTGTATACAAATATAAAGCATACTAATACATCAGTATAAGATGACAATGTTGTAGTTAATCAAACTTAGAGTGGATAGCCTTATTTTATGTGTGGGCCTAAGCGTCTAACGCTTCTCAAATTCAATCAGCTAAACTATACGCTTTGTGGTTGAGTTGAACTAAAAAATTATATTGATTTGAAAATAAATGTCAATTGACATATAGCGTAACTCCTTCGGTATTTTTACATTATAGTTAATTGATATTTTGATGCATCATAAACCACAAAGCATTTCCAAACCAATCAAAAAAATCAAATGAGTTGTATTACATGGCTACATATGTACATACATATATACAAAAACATGTGTGTGTATGGGTGTATGGATGTAACAAGCTCAGTTTGCCATATGACCATTAGTCAATTCAATACAGGGAACAAACTAAATTGAGCAACAAAGAAGTTTTAAATTATCAAATTGGTTATCCATTGAAATTGGTATATGTGTAATTTTACCGGAGACCCTTAATAATATTTCTAAATGTGAAATAACTAAATTTTTAGATGTTTGGTCAGATGTCATGGGCCAAATCTTCTATTCGCATTTAAAATTCAAGTTTCTAGGAAAAATAAAACTGACCAAGAAAACAGAATTTGGATGATCAACTTTTCCCTTAAGCTTAAATTTGTAGATTGTAATCACAACTTTCATAGTTTAAATATTGTAATGGGGTGGTTTTGTTGTTCTAAATGGTATGTAAATGCATCTACATTGTCATTGTAATGATATATATTAAACTAGATAATATAGAGCTCTTCCAGAGAAGATTCTTAAGTGGAACAATAGGCCAAGCTTACATACCCTTTTAGCTTACATACACTTCAAGTTTTAAAAAGTTATGGAAGTGACCTTTTATGACACATGTAGTTCACAGTCAAAGAATGTGTACTGAAACAATAAAATATGTGTCGAAGTAATTAAAAACATTAGAGAGCACTGGTTAAAAATAATACAAGACATACAATTACTTCTTTTGATCTCCTCGTAATAGCTAATGTAGTCGCTGCAGCATAATATATGCACATAAAATAAGTAGTAAAATAGTAGCCAGTAACTAATTTAAAACCAAACAAAAAGATGGCAACATCGATAAACATTATGTTTGGAAATGAAAAAAATGAAGAAAAAAAAAATCATAGTACACCATCATAAGAACTGCTACCTTAGAAAATATAGTGTATGAGTTTCGATAATTATTGGCATATTTGTTTACACAAAATTAAGAAAAATATATAATTATAATTAGCTAATTATTCACAATAAGAAATCGATATTATCCATGCTCGTAAACAAGTTGACATTTAACATATTATGACTATTATATGAATAGTTTTAGTGGAACCCATTCACATTATCAATCTTGTTTCCATACCTTTCAATGATAAGTTTCGATAACCGTTGGTATAATTTTTTCACATAGAATTCAGAAAAATATACAATTATAAATAGTTACTTATTCATTGATAAGAAATCAATATTTTCCATGCTCATAAAATGGAAGAGTAAAATTCTTACTTTTACATATTTGTAAACAAATTTCACAATTTTTGTTTTTAACTACAAACATATAATTTACACTAACAGCCATATCTGATCTATTAACATGGCCTTTGATAAAGATATTTAGCATCAAGAAAAAACTAATTATTGTTAATTTATGTAAACTAACCTGGAAAATAATCATGGCAGAAATAGCTATATTGTTTAGTGGACTATGTTCTGAAGTTGTGAAACAATCATAGTCAAGGAGCCACACAAGTAGGCTATCTACAAGAAAGACAACTAAGTACGACAATTTGATGTACACGGCGATATTAATACAATCAAAAGACAAAGGACAAAACAAATGTTAAAATGCCTACATCTAGAACTAATAATTCCAACTTAAATGCCTACATACTTTAATATGTAATAGAACTACAATGTTACATAACTTGTAAGAAAACTTAAATTTATTTTATAATCAGCAAACACTAATCACAATATGAACATGACATAGGGATGAAGCTACAGTGCCACAAACCCTATGACATGCAAGCTCAGGTAACTACAAGACAGGATATCAACATGCAAACAAATGAGAGTTAATTCAGCTAAATTTGAATGGTGTATAATGATATGGAATAATAACGAATGTGCTGTTTTTGCAAGATTAAGTAAACTGAATACTAAAGACTTTGCATGTAGATGGAACCTTAATGTTGACACACAATGTAGTTTATGCCTTATACATTCAGAAAACAGGGACCCTTTTTTTAACAGTGATGACATAACAGCAAATTCATGACACAATATCTACCATTCAAGGTCCAAACAAATTTCTAGCAACTCATAAGCATTATACCAGACTGAAAAATCCTAATTAAGCAAAGTAATCACAAAATTGAAAATACAAGAGGGAAAAGAAGCGATACTGACAGCATTTGACACTTATATGTCATCAAGTCCATAACAAGGAAGCATAACAGGAGGAAGACATTCACCTGTTAGACTGTGAACCAATCACCCAGTGTGTATGAAGCTCTCCTCAAATTCAACTCGGACAATGAACTATTGAACATAGCATATTTTATATAGCCAGCGAAAAGGAAGAATTTAGATGTGGAGGTCGCAATAAGTCGCAAATCAAAGCCAGAAAGCAGGCAGTAGAATTTCCGAGAGGAACACAGGCGAGGTGGGGTTGAAATAAAGACAAGGATGGGTTCGCCGTGGTCAATCTGGGCGTGGAAGGAGTTAGGCATACCCGACCCTTGCCACAAGCTGCAAAAGCAGCGGCTTAGGGCACCAAAGGCACCATCTCAACCGATTATACACGGAAAAGAAAAAAAATCAATCACGATACGGATCCACAAATCAGCGAAGCATGAAGTTGGGGAAACCTGAAAGCAAATCACAAATCGTAGAACCTACTACAAGATGTAGAAACCGAATCATCAAATTGGAAATTGGAAATCACGATTGTTTTAATAAAGTCAGAGTGTTAGATCTGGTAAGAATCGAACACCGGTGACTACCCTTTGAACGATTCAATTGCACTTCATTTGCCATACAGTTTTTGTTTTCGCTATTTTGGCTGAAGCCAATATTGGATGGATAATGATACTAATTCCATACTACCCTGCGCTACTGATTGATCTCTTGTTTAGCCAAGTTATTCAATTGACAAATTCTATTTAGATCCATGAACTTGCTGAATATACTTAGAAAAAACGATGATAAAACTGTTTCTGCTTTGCAATATTTTTTTTCTTTCAATTTTCAACATATCTCGTAGAAACCCCACGAGATTCTTTAGTCTACCTCGTAGAGGCCCTACAGGATTCTTCACTTTACCTCATAGGGACTCTACGAGGTAAGGTAAAGAATCTCGTAGGAGATCTACGAGGTAGACTATAAAATCTCGTAATGCCCCTATAAGGGAAGGTAAAAATGTCTTTTTTTAAATAATACATGGGTGAACTCAGCAAAATACTGGGTTTACTTTATTTTTTCAGATTTGCTGTGTTTACTCAGCAAATTCTTGGGTTCAAATAAAATTTGCCTATTCAATTTTCAACCTTTTTTATTTGTTGTACCTGCAATCTGTGATGTAAACCTATGTTTATGCTGGCAGATGATATCTAACAATGATTTGCAAAATTATCAGCAGAAACAATGTCTAATGTATTTATATTGTCTATATTAAATGGAAATTTTAGTGATTCTCGTATCATTCATGATACAATTTTTTTAATCCTGATTGTAGTCTTGTTACCTGTAGCCCGTAGAACTCCAAACTCAACCCTAGAAATGGAGAACCTATTACCTGGGTCTCCATTCATTCCAATTATGTTTTGTGTCCACATAATTATTTTTTGATTATTAATTCAGTGAATTAGTTGTTGATCAATGAAAAGCAAACTGAATTCAACAATTATTATTTACAGGGATAATTGCTAACCTAAGAACAACTTACAACTGAAATTTGGAATATTATTAAAAATAAAGTTATTTGCTTTTTTTATCTTGCTATTTATAAATAGTGTAGATTATTTTAATGTCATACATTAGAATTTGTAGAAGGCATTTTTTTCGCTTTTCGCTTTAGGTACCAAAAGTCCAGCACTAGGGTTAGGCGATGTAGAACAGCAAGGGGAGCAAGATCTGGAAAAGGGCAGAGGGAGCTAAACTTAGCCACACAAGCGAAAAGTGAGTGTGAGAGAAAAAAGAAAGGAATGACAAGGAGGGAGTAAAGAAGAAATCGAAAATGGAAAAGGTCGGAGGAAGTTAGATCTGAGAAAAGAAGCGATGTAAAAGGGGAAAGGGGCACCCAATTGCCCAATCAGAGAGATTAGTGTTTCAGATATTGTTTAGTTTACTGAGCAGCAAACTATTCCGGTGGAGGAGATACGAGTTAATTGTTAATTTGGAGGGAAGATGAAAATTTTGGAGCAAAAAGCGTTACATAGCACAATACAGAACAAAATGAGTAAAAAAACAAATGTTTAACCATAAACAATAACACTTTAAAATAACGCGTTATTAAATGGCGTTATAAATAACATATTTTCCTGTAGTGAAAAGATTGAAATGTTATTATATATATATATATATATATATATATATATATATATATATATAATTGAGGATGAATACGCTAAATGCAAGGGACATTATGGAAAATGTTTGAGCATGTGAAGTCTATAAATAGTGAGCTTATTTGTGTTCTATACATCTGAATGAATAAAAATGTCCTCTTTCGTTTATTTCTTATGTTTAGAGTTTGTTTTATAACACGTTATTAGCACGATTTGTTATTTTAAGTTTTATTCTGGCATCAACACTAGTAATTACCTTAATTGATTTTCTATATTTTTTTAATGGAATGTGCGGTTGTTGCTCAAGTTTGATATTTTACATACGAATTTTTGAAAATGACGTACATGCTTAATTCTTCAGTCTTTGTTGCTATCAAGTTATATGTTGGAATGACCAAATTTTAAATACCTATTCTATAGTCTCTTTGCTAGTTCATCCCTTTAATGTAGTTTAGATATTTCCTACAACTTACTTTATCGTCTCTCTATAAATGCAAGCGACTTCACATGTATACATTGAACTCGTTTAATGTTTGCTAATTGTTGAACAAAATAATGAGTTGCTTATCAAAAATCATTTCTCAAGAACAACTAGCTTAGTTGCATTACTAGAAGTTAATGCTAATTTTGCCCACTTCGGAAGAGGACGTGGCAGAGGTAGAGGTCGTGGACGTGGATACAACCCCAGCACAGGTGGTTATAGTGGTTTTGGAGGAAACAAAACTAGCAATTTTAAAAAGCAGTAAACAATGAGCATGAAAATAATAATAATTCAACTATAGAAGATAAAAAGCATTATGAGAAAGTTTGTTATAGATGCGAGAGCTCTAGTCATTGGTCACGTACTTGCAGATCATCAAAGAAAACAGTGAAAAAGTATCATAAATCGAAGAACATCGAGACAAACAATACTGGGGGATTGTCAGATAATATTAACTTGAAGTTAGACGAGTTCTTCGAAGTATATGATGGAAATTTATTCAGCAATGTAAATTTAAATATAATATTCAAAGATATGACCGAACCAACCAATTAGTAGCCTGAAGCCTATCATGTGGTTTTTATGTTGTTTCATTTACTTTCAGCATGTATTAGTGTGAAACTTTTGTTTATCTATTTTTCTTTTAGTTTATCCTTATAGACTTGAAGAAATAATATGTAATGTTGGACTCTGATAAACAGCATTTATTTACATTTATAAGTTATTTCAATGACTGATTAATTGTATTGTCTTTAATTCTTAAGGTATGAAACATTAGTGTTTAAATAATGATATATGTCTATTTGATAGTGCAACTACTCATACGATTTTGAAAAATCTGAAGTTTTTCTCTGTATTATCTGAAAATATTTCAGCTAAAGTTTCAACTATAGTTGGTTCAGCTTATATAATTGAAGGGTTCCGAAGAGCCCATCAAATGGTACATATACATTCATTCAAAATGCACTATATTCAAGCAATTCTAAAACAAATCTACTTATCTCTAAAGATATAAGAATGAATGACTATCATATTGAAACTACGAATGAAAACAACAAAGAATATCTTTGTGTTATTTCTAAAATTGGTATAATTTCAATTTAATTATACTTTATAAAAATTGATATAGTTGAATCACATTTTATAAACATGAGCCAGAAGCTCACGAATACAAATAAATCGATTCTTTGGCATGATCGTTTAGGACATTCTGCATCAACTATGATGCGTAAAATAGCTACAAACTCAAATGGGCATGACTTATCAAATCAGTTGAATTTACCAAGTGATTACATGTGTACCTCATGTGCACAAGGAAAATTAATTACTTGACCTTCATACACTAAAATTACTTCTGAATCTCCATCATTTTTGCAAAGAATTCAAGGTAATATATGTGGTCCAATTCATCCCGCTTGTGGACCATTTACATACTTTATGCCATTAATTGCTGCATCAACTCGTTGGTCACATGTATGTTTGCTTTCTACTAGAAACATGGCATTCGCCAAGTTACTTGCTCAAATAATTAAATTAAGAGCACACTTCCGCGATCATCAAATCAATACGACTAGATAATGCAGGAGAATTCACTTATCAAGTATTTGATGATTATTATTTATCAATGGAAATTGAAGTTGAACATCCAGTAGCTCATGTTCGCACTCAAAATGGTCTGGAAAAATCATTAATTAAGCATTTGCAACTCATTACAAGACTATTGCTTACGCAATCAAAGTTTCCTGCTACAGCTTGGGGACATGTAATTTTGCATGCTTCCAAATTGATTAAAATTAGACCAACGACTTATCAACAATTTTCACCATCACAACTTTCAACTCGATCTCAACCAAATATTTCACATAAACGAAAGTTTGGTTGTGCTGTGTATGTACTCATTAGTACCCCCACTTCGTACTAAAATGGGTCCTCAATGAAGGTTGGGAATTTATGTGGGATTTGACTCATCTTCCATAATTCGTTATCTTGAACCTCTTACAGGTGATGTCTTTACTACAAGATTTGCATATTGCAAATTTGATGAGTCAAATTTCCCGCCGTTAGGGGGAGAAAAGACCGTTCCAGTAAAAAGACGTGAAATTTCATGGAATAATCCAACTATGTTTCATTTGGATCCACTTACCTAATAATGCCAAAACGAGGCACAATTTTTTTTGCATATTCAGAATATTGCAAATCAAACGCAAAAGCATTTAATGATGCTGCAAAAATAACTAAATCTCACATTCCAGTGGCAAATGCACCAGTTAGAATTGAAATCCCCGAAGGACCAATAGCAGCAAATGAATCTAAACCTAGATAACAACGTGGAAGACCTATAGGTTCAAAAGACTTGGCGCCTAGAAAAAGAAAGTCTAATGAAAACTCATCAATTAACAAACCTCTTGAAGAGGTTAAAAATGATCCAAAGGATAACTAAAAAGAAAATTCCAATTCTCCTAAAATTAACGAAGGAACTATTATTCCGGAAGAAATAATAGAAGCTTCCAAAAATAAAACGGTACCTAATAATAATATGATCTCAATATTCTATACAAATTATGGAGAAACGTGGGGTCAAAGAAAAATAATAATTAATGATGTATTCTCATTTACATTAACTACTAAAATAACAGAAAGTCATGGCTATAATAAGAATAACGATAATGAACCAACTAGCATAAATTAATGTCAAAAAAGACATGATTAACCAAAGTGGAAAGATGCTATTCAGGTTGAGCTAGATTCACTCCAAAAACATGGTGTATTTGGACCAATAGGAAAAACCCCAGAAAATGTCAAACCAATAGGTTATAAATGTGTATTCATTAGAAAACGAAATAATAAAAATGAAGCTATGAGATATAAGGCACGACTTGTTGCACAAGGTTTCCTGCAGAGACCAGGTTTTGACTTCAAAGAAGCATACTCTCTTATTATGAATGTCATAAAATTTTGATATTTAATAAGCCTTGTAGTTTCTGAGAAGCTTGATATAAGATTGACTGATGTTGTGACAGCTTATCTATATGGTGAATTGGATACCAATATTTACATAAAAACCCCAGATGGATTTAAATTGTCTGGAGAAAAATTAAAGTTAATGTACTCATTAAAACTAAAACAATCAGTATACGGGTTGAAACAATCCAGAAGAATGTGATATAACCGTCTTAGTGAATATTTGGTAAAACCTGGGTATAAAAACAATCTCATTTGCCCATGTGTATTTATAAAGAAACCAGTAAAGGGATTTTCTATTTTAGCAGTATATGTTAATGATATAAATTTGATTGGAACTCCAGAAGAGATTAATGAAACAACAAATTACCTGAAACAGGAATTTGAAACGAAAGATCATGGAAAAACTAAATATTGTCATGGTCTACAGATTGAGTTATGAAAAAATAGGATACAATTCATCAATCAAATTACATTGAGAAAATCCTGAAGCATTTTTAAATGGATAAAACATATCCACCTAGTACACTAGATATTAAAAAGGACACTTACGACCAAAAGAAGATGATGAAAATGTACTCGGTCCAGAAGTACCATATCTCAGTGTAATTGGTGCATTGTTGTATTTATCCTAATGCACAAGATCAGATATTACATTTTCAATTAATTTTTTTAGCAAGATACGGTTTTGCGCTAACTAAAAGACATTCGAATGAAATAAAATATATCATGAGATGTCTTCGTGGAACCACTGATTTAGGCTTGTTTTATTCTAACGTATGTAATAATCCGATTCTAGTTGGTTATGCTGATGCATGTTATCTTTCTGATCCACATAAAGCAAGATCATAAACTGGATATGTGTTTGCTAACAGCAACGCAACTATTTCATGGCAATCTACAAGCAAACATTGGCAACAACATCATCCAATCATTATGAAATAATAGCACTACATGAAATAAGTCGAAAATGTATTTGACTAAGATCATTAATTGAACATATTCGAAGTACATGTCAATTTGCCTTAACCACAGAAGTATCAACTATTATTTATGAAGACGATGCAGCGTGGGTAGCTCAAATTCAAGCGGGTTATATCAAGGGCGATAGGACAAAGCACATTTCTCCTAAATTCTTCTTCATGCATGAACTACAAAAAGACAATAAGATGGAAGTGAAGAAAATTCACTCTCAAAAAAATCCAGCAGATTTATTCATGAAGGCACTTCCAAAATCAATATTTCATAAGATGATTTATAAAATTGGTATGTGTTGTTTGCATCACCAAACTATTTGAATAATGCACTATGAATCTAAAATTATGCCATAATGTACTCTTTTCCATCACTAATATTTTTCCCATTGGTTTTTGTTATTAAGGTTTTTAATAAGGCATTATCTTGATCCAAAAGTATCAATTCTTATAGTAACATTGTAAGCATGTAATTTAAAGATGAAATAAAAATTGTACTCTTTTCCTTGTTTATGATTTTTTCCATGGGTTTTTCATAAAAATGTTTTTAATGAGGCAATTAATCTTATCGTCTCGCATACGCATATTCAAGGGAGAGTGTTGTAATATATATATATATATATATATTATTCAGGATGATTATACTAAATGCAAGGGACATTATTGTAAATATTTGGACATGTGAAGTCCATAAATAGAGAGTTCATCAGTGTATTCTGTACATCTGAATGAATAAAAAAGCCCTCTTTCCTTTATTTCTTCTATTCTAAATTTGTTTTAAAACATGAAGCACTTTTTTCCTTTGTCGATCTCCATAACTAAATCGTGTCTTAGATATTTGCCAATATTTCAAGTAAAATGAAATAAAAATTTATATGAATATCATCTCTTAATCAATTTTGAGAAAATTCCATTTTTGATAATTGTACATCATTAAAGTAATTTAATAGGCATTTCACTGCTTGAAATAGTGTTAAAGATTGTTTTGGAGGAATGATATGAATGTTGTACGCCAAAATGTCATTGTTTCACCTGGTGTGTGTTAACCCTAATCGAAGTAGAATTATCATTGCTAGAATTAATGTTAAAATGTTGTTTTGGAGAAAGGGGTGAGATTCATGAGAATGCCATATGCCAAAACGATTAACAAAGACTGACCGACCGACTTCGTATTGACCATCATGGCGCCTGATCAGAATACAAAAGGTTAGTAGCAGGCTAAGGCTAGTAGCGTCTAATTGCACGCAAAAATGAAGATTATTCTGGATCGACTTGTTATTCATTTTCTCTTGCATATATCTGGGCTAGGCCTAGCCCATATTTCATAAAAGATTGCAGCTGTACAATAATGTGCGGCTATATATATTAGCCATCTATGTCTCAGAAAACACAACGTTACATTCTTTCTTACATGAAATAAAATTGTCTTTTACAAATTCTATTTTGGTATCAGAGCTTAAGATCCTAACAGCATTTGCAAGATCCTCCACCACCATATTAGATCTCACCTTCACACGCAAGAAAGGTTGGCATTTCCTTCTCTCCTCTGTTTTTTGTATCATCATCGGAGAGGAAACCAATTCTCGTGTGCAGATCTTGCCCTTACAGCCATTCTTATTTCCCACTACTGCCTCGCTAAGTAGTGGAATCAGAGTATTTTCATCACCTTCCACCACTAGTTGCAGTTTCATCCACCTGATCGTCAGTGATCATCATTTGAGTTCAGTTTCTAGTTGCAGATATCACTTTACCCAATAAGTTTGCCGTCCAAGAATCACTCAAACGTGATTCTGGTTGCAGAACCATTGAACACAGTGAAATTGCCGTCCAGGAAACACGAGTGCTAAACTCGTATACTTCAAGAAACTACCACCACCTGATTTGCATTGGTGCAGTGCCTTTTCTTTTACCATCATTTTGTTCCAGCTATGGCAGGAGACAATCAGAGTTCTAACTCAGCCGTTGCAGGCAATGTATCCTCAGGGATTTCCACACCAGCACCAACCTTCAACCTTGTAAAACCAAAAAGCCATGTTATTAGTATTCCTCTCGATGAAGACAACTATATGTTATGCAGATACCAAGTAGAAACCGCATTAAGAGGGTATAGATTACAAGAATACATACTTGGTACTAAATCTATTCCACTTGCCACAATTCAAGACAAAGATGGAAATCTTGTGATCAATCAAGATTATGTAATGCATCAAAAACAGGACAGTCTATTAGCATCTTGGCTAATTTCTTCTATAAGTGCAAATCTCCTATCACAAATCATTGGAAAGACAACATCATATGAAATATGGAAAGCAATAGAACAGATTTTCAACTCGCAATCTGCAGCGGGAATTATGCACTACTGAAGCCAATTGCATAGTATACGTAAAGAAAACATGTCCATGTGTGAATATCTCACCAAGATAAAGACACTTTGTGATCAACTGGCTGCGACAGGGCACAATATATCAGAAAGTGAGCATGTGTTGTATATTACAGGGGGTTTGGATGAGGAATATGAATCAATTGTCACGTTTATTGCATCACAAAAGGCAGTTCCAGATCTTGAATACGTTTATTCGACACTATTAGCCCACGAGGGCAAAACTGAACAAAGAAGAATATCACAACCAGAATTTTCAGTAAACTATGCTACTGTGCCAAGAAACAAAACACAACAGAAAGGAAATTCTGGTCAGAAGGATAATCAACCACAAAGGGGAACTACAAATCAAAGAGGAAGAGGCAGAGGTAGAGGGTGGAGCAGCAATAGGCCTAAATGTCAAATTTGCAAAAAATTTGGACATGTTGCAAATAAATGTTATTTTAGGTTTAACACTGATTACAACACTGGCCAGCAAAATCAAAACAACCAAAGGGGTCCTAATGTGAATTTGGCACAAGTTAATCCCACAAGAAACAGTTCAGAAGGATCAAGATTTTAATGACCCAGCAATGATGATAATAGCAGAAATGATGATTCAAGTTTGGATGAATGGTACCCAGATAGTGGTGCCACAAATCACGTGACCAACAATTTACAAAACCTAAACCTGGGCAATAAAAACTACACAGGTATGCATACTGTTTGTATGGGAAATGGTGAGACGACAAGTATATCTCATGTTGGCTGTGGTACATTAGAGGTAAGAGGCAACTCTATCTCAATAATTTACTTAGAGTACCCAGTATTAGGAAAAATTTAATTAGCGTATCACAATTTGCTAATGACAATAAAGTATACTTTGAGTTTCACCCAAAGTACTGTCTAATTAGAGATATTCTAAATAAGGACATTTTATTATAGGGTAATTTGGACAGGGGGTTATACAAGTTCAGCAATGTGAAATCTAGCTACAGACCTAACACTGAAAAATGCAGTGATAACATTGAAATTGACCATGTAAACAGTAATGCTATGTTTGAATGTTGGCACAATAGATTAGGACATCCAAATTTGAAAATTGTAAAACAAGTGTTGAATGAAAATGAGATTAATTCTGAATGAATACCTGATTCATATATATGCACACACTGTCAAATTGGTAAGAGTCACAAATTGCCATTCAGTGACTCTAATATTTACGTTGCACCCCTTGAATAAATAGCAGCAGATCTATGAGGACCAGCACCCATGCATTCAGACCAGGGACACAGGTATTACCTCTCATTTGTTGACGCTTTTACTAGATACACATGGATTTTCTTTCTCAAAAATAAGTCAGAAGCTTGTAAGATAACCATACAGTTCATTACATATATAGAAAAACAAACAAACTGCATGGTCAAAATTTTACAAACTGGGGGTCTGAATTTAAACCCTTAAAGACTTATTTTGAAAGCAGAGGCATTCAACATAGGACTACTTGTCCGTATACCTCTGAGCAGAATGGCTTAGTCGAGAGAAAACATAGACACATTGTGGAGACGGGGTTAACATTGATGTCACAAGCATCACTGCCCTTAAAGTTTTGGACAGAGGCATTTGCGACATCGGTGTACCTGATAAACAGATTACCCACAACCATTCTTAAAAATGTCCCTATGAAATGTTATTCAAGACTAAGCCAAACTACAAAGAGTTATGGACATTTGGGTGCTTGTGTTTTCCACATCTTAGACCTTATAATAAGCATAAATTAAGCCTAAGGTTCACACCATGCACATTTTTGGGTTATGCAAATAATCAAAAAGGTTTCAAGTGTCTGGATGGTAGTGGCAGGCTTTATATTTCTAGGCATGTGAAATTTAATGAGACTGTGTTTCCTTTTGCAGACAACAACATCAAAACAACTAAAAAAATAATTGCTACAGTGAAATTAAGTCTATCACCACCAGATCTAGCTGAGTGGAATTTCAGAAAACCTGATCAGGAGGACAACATAGATGGTGAGTGTACTGTACCAAGCACCAGATCAACTTTTAGTTCATCAAATTCTCTGAATAATTTGTGTCAGGATGATGTTGCTACTCAAGGAAATACAGACATTGAAGAGAGTCATAATGATGTGGATACTACTCTGAGTGGCAGTCGAGGTAATAGTCACAGTAGTGAAAACACAAACGATGGCAACACAGACAGTTCAAGTGATCAAGCACAACAGCAAATTGGAGAAAACAAGCATCACATGTTGACTAGAGCTAAATGTGGGATATTTAAACAAAAGTTATACGTTGTCAACTTAGATGAGAGAGAGCCTATCAATTTTAAGGAAGCTATCAGCAATGAAAATTGGAAAATGGCCATGAGAGATGAATACAATGCATTACCGAAAAATAAATCATGGAGTCTGGTTGAAGCACTAAAGCACAAAAACATCATTGGATGCAAATGGACTTACAAACTGAAGAGAAAGCTTGATGGAAGTATAGAAAAATACAAAGCCAGACTCGTTGCGAAAGGATATTCACAAGAATTTGGCTTTTATTTTACAGAGACATTCTCTCCAGTTGTGAAGCCTACTACAATCAGGATTATGATGACCATAGCTTTACGTAATCACTGGAATATAAAACAATTGGATGTTCACAATGCATTTCTAAATGCAGACCTACATGAAGAAGTTTTTATGATGCAACCAGAAGGTTATGAGACTAGAAAGAATAGGAATCTTGTATGTAAATTACATAAAACTACCTATGGCCTTAAACAAGCATCTAAAGTTTGGTATGAGAACCTCAAGGACACATTTGCAAATTTGGGATTTACTATGGCTAAGTCAGACAATTCCTTACACATCAGAAAAAGGGGTGAGAGCATGATATACATATTAGTATATGTCAATGACATACTAATAACTGGGAATGATGACAGAGAAATCAGTAACATCATAAAGTATATTAGCAATTCATTTTCTATAAAGGATCTAGGAAATATAAACTATTTCTTAGGTATTCAAGTCATACAAAAATCCAAGGATGAAATTTTACTATCCCAAAAAAAGTATATATTATAAATCTTAACTTGTACTGGAATGGACAAGGCCAATTCTCTACCAACACCCATGACCACAAACTTAAGACTATCAAAGCATAAGGGTGAGGCAATTGAAGATGCAAGATTCTATCGAAGTATAGTCAGGGCATTGCAATATGTTACTGTTACAAGACCGGAAATTTGTTACAACGTGAACAAGGTATCACAATTTATGCAAAACCCCCTCAATGAACACTGGTGTGCAGTTAAGAGGATACTTCGTTATCTAAAGGGCACTTTAAATTATGGATTAAAATTAAAAGGTTGTAAAGAGATTAACCTGCAAGCGAACAGTGACGCCGATTGGGCTTCAGATCCTGATGATCGACGATCGACATCAGGGTATTGCATATATATGGGCTCAAATCCGATCTCCTGGTGCTCAAAAAAGCAAGCAACGATTTCACGTTCCAGTACTGAAGCCGAGTACAGATCCGTTGCGAGTACAACAGCTGAAATCATGTGGATTAACTCGTTGACTAAAGAGCTAGGATTCCAATCGAAGAAGAAGCCCACAATCTGGTGTGATAATATGGCACAGTGTCTCTTTCTGCCAATCCCGTACAGCATGCACGCACAAGACATATAGAGATCGATCTATACTTTGTGCGCGAACAAATTATCGCTGGACAATTGGAAGTCAATCACGTTCCAACATACTTTCAAAAAGCAGACGTCTTGACAAAAGCTCTCTCTGCTAAGAACTTCTTGAGAATCCGAGAGGATTTATGTGTCGTTGATGATGGCGGTGTAAAGGAAGAGAGTGGGAAACCCTAGCTACAATTGAGAAATCACGTAAGAAGATTTATGTATCGTTGAAGGTGGCGGCGTAAAGGAAGAGTGTGGGAAACCCTAGCGGCAATTGAGGGAGGCAAATGAAGATTATTCTGGATCCACTTGTTATTCATTTTCTCTTGTATATATCTGGGTTGGGCCTAGCCCATATTTCATAAAAGAATGCAACTGTACAATAATGTGCGGCTATATATATTAGCCATCTATGTCTCAGAAAACACAACATTACATTCTTTCTTACATGAAATAAAATTGTCTTTTGCGAATTCTGTTTCGCAAGTCAATATAACATAAATAAAAGGCAACCAAATATGGGAAGAGTAAGATATAAATTAATGTGTCTCCCATGTCCATGTTTTTAGCTTCTTCTAACAAACACTTTATTTCCTTTGTACTCTAGTCTGGACCAGGATCCATCTAAAACCGACCATGATCTAGCATTAGCAGGACTTGTGATTGAGCTGTACATATAGGTTGATATGATTTTTATAGTAAAAATGGAAGCATCTATATATCATCACTTTCGTTCTATATTGTTCAACCAAATGCCAAGACGACAAAATCAAAGACACCTTGTGAAATATCGAGACAATGCTTATCGTTTTCTAATTAAAAAAATTATCATTGAAATATGATATATCAGAAGGTAATTTTGAAACTCATTGTGTCGAGATGAAGTTAATGGAGTCATAAATGAATAATTAATGATGAATATTTTCTTTGTGTTGGCTACACACATAGCAATAGCAATGTGTTTTGTCGTTTATATTCTTCCTGTCATGTTGGAAATAATAATGTTTATCCTTTCTCTTATCAAAAGCCACAAATGGAATTAATTTTACGGTAGCTGAAGCTTTGGTGTCTCAGAGTTGATGGAAGAGTAAATTCAAAGATAATAGAAAAAGTTATATTAGATACCGGTGATGAATCATCCTTTACCATGGAGCCCCTAAATGATGTGGTCTTATGACTCTTATGACGGAGAAGACAAGAAGTCACTTTCCTTTTATGAAAAGGGTTGCATGAGGGAGGGGGGGGGGGAGAATAAGACCAATTGTGGCTCCGTCAAAGGTTATAGAACAAACCCCATAAAAAAATGTTAAAATCCACGATGATTTTTTTTTCTGAATTAGTTTCAAATAGTTTCTAGAAAGTGAAGGCAAATAAAGAGACATTGATCTAAATGCTGAGTTTGAGGTTTTTGGAGCAAGCAATAAGTCCATGCCAAAAGCTAAAAACGTCATCGTGTGGTAGCTATCCTGCAACGATATAATAAAATCACTATTGTTTTGTTATTAATCCTTTATCCCCACATTGTGTCATTTTTTCAATAATCATACCCCAAACCTACTTGGAGAGTATTTCTTGATTGAAGAATTTATTTTATACAGATGACTCCTGGTCGTCTTGCATTTTGGACCTACAAACATTTTCCTTAGCTATAAGATCAGTGTTAGGTTGAACATGAGTTTTTCCATCCTATAAGAATTCCTCTTGATGTTGTCAAATGTAAAATGCTTCCTACAAAAAGAAATAATGATATATTGAAAAACTTCTTATATTCAAAATTGTTAATTATCCATTAATAACCCAATTAGGAAGCTTGAAAATGGACATTTAAAGGATAAAGGGTGGGACCAATTTGACATTACTACAAAAGTGGGCATATTCGACACTAGCTAGTTTTATGTGGCTGTATATCAAAAGAGCGTTTCCGTAGGCCATTTTTTTCAAATAGGCTAGAGTGACGTGACATCTGCGGTCGTTGTATTAGCCCTCTAAGGCAACACTTTTGCCCATCTACTGTCACGGAAAGAAAGTGCTACATTATAACCCAGCTGCAACAATATATGCAAGTAATGCAACAACATACAGCGTTGCCTTAAGCTGAAGCTGAAGCCTGACGTCCAGTCAGGGTAGTGGGGACCACATGAACTTTCCACGTCAGTTGTCAACGTGTCACATGCCACGTCAGCTGCTCAGGTATCACATGCCACGTGGCACCACATAAGCTTTGCGCCCCACGTGTCGTACCATAGTAGAATTAATATTGTCCTTAATGCAACACCATACCACTATATAATGCAACGCCATAACACCATCTAATGCAACACTACAACACCATCTAATGCAACACCACAACAATGTAATGCAACACCAAAAAAATCAACTGCAACACCAGAAAAAAATCATGTCGTACCATAGTACAATTAATAATATTGTACTTAATGCAACACCATACCACCATCTAACGCAACACTGCAACACTACGACACCATCTAATGCAACACCACAACAATGTAATGCAACACCAGAAAAAATCAACTGCAACACCAAAAAAAATCAACTGCAACTGTAATACAACCCGGTAATTAAAAAATTCTGCAGTATATATATACAACGCAAAACATTGTACCACATTCATACATATATACCAAAATATACATATAATAAATCCACCCAAAACATTCATCACCACAATCAGACCAACTAATTATACATACCAACTCACAAGTGTCATCACCAACCCATACCACAACTGCCACCACCAACACAAACCATAAGTGTCATCACCAAAACAAACCACAAGTGTCATTACGAACACATACCACAAGTGTCATCACCAAAACATAACACAAGTGCCATCACGAACATATACCACAAGTGCAATAATTCAAAAGTACAATTCGAATATATCAAAAGTGCTAACACATACCATCCAAGTACTACATTCAGTTGTCGGAGTTGCAGGAGTACCAATATCATCTTCATCACTTGTTGTGGTGACACAAAAGTCTCCGACGTCTAAATTAAGATCTGGATTAGCTTCACCTAGCTTTTTTAACTCTCATGACATGTTCTCTTTCACTTTTCTATTCACACTTTCTTCCAAATCCACCTCAAGCTCTTGCTCTTGCACATAACTGTTTGAAGAATCAGGAGTTGTAGGAGACTTTTCAACCATTTTACCTCGCCTTCCTACAAGCCAGTTCCTTATGTGGCTCTTCCCACCAGAGACGAGTGCATCTGCCTCAGCAATGTTTCCTGCATCCACTATTTCTTGAAACTTAGCCTACAAAATGAAAACCAGGCAAGCATGTAGCTAGTAGGAATGAATTCATTAATAGAATTGGTTTACTTTCAAACTAACTATGTGTTCGATTTAATAAGCAGCTCCAACAAACGTGTAATGTGCCAATTATACGGACACAAGTACTGATTCATAATTTTGGTCTTGGGTCAAATACTTTATATGAACTACTTGATAAAATTTATTAACAGAAGCGGTCGTCTTTAAAACATATAAAATAATATATAGAAGTTTCAGCTGCAATGTGGTCATCTTTCAAACTAACTATTAAATTGCTATTTCAGCATCAAATGTACTTACGTACTTGGCCTTTAGTTCAACTGTATCAGTCTTGTATGTTCTTCCTGGTTCTCGTTTATATGTTTTCAAGTACACCAAGGCAGCAGATGGGGTTGCCTTTTCCGGGTCCTTCTTTCTCTGTCAAGTATTAGAATTATCAAAAATTAAACAGAATTTTTAACATTCAGAGTTAATAATTTACAAATCTATTTGCTGCCTATGAACATTGTGACAATGATACAAAATATAATTCAATGATATAACGAATTAAAATTATCATGTGGCCAACTCAAATCAGTCACAAAAAAATTAACTTAATTTCAAAAAAATACAAACTATCTGTTCTTTGGCTACTACATGAGTTTTGGGACCCATGGTATGTGTCTCACTTAATGAGTTGCGATGCGTAGAATTAGTCTCAGCTAGGGCCTGGAAATCCAAAATAAAATAAAAAATAGCACTAAACAAGGAAATCATTAATTTATTTTATTACTTTTTCCCATTTGTTGCATGATCATTTAATTAGCATTATACAAATTTGTTTTCTTTTGCAGTCACATTAAAGCCGTACTTGAACTGCTTCATCCTCCCAGTATTCCAAGAGCATTTTAAAATCCTCCAACGGAATTGTGCTGGACATATTCGCAAGCCTTTCTTCACCAGTTGAATATTTTTTATAATACCTAGCTTTTACGCGAGACTTGTATTGCCTCTAAGAGTCATTAAGTGTGTTCAAGACCCACTTGTGTCCTTCTTTCGGAATGGCATACCTAGCCTACAATATATCAAATACAAAATTCAGGAAAAAAATTAATTAATTAAAACCAAACATTTAGGAAGTCAGCTGAACTGTGGTTTAGGGTGATAGATTTTACCAGAGCATATTCCAACATTTACCGCTTTAATTGATCAGGAACAACATGCCAATTGATGTAAGTAAGAGACACATTATTCTTTGCTATTGTCCCAAGAAAATTTCTTAACTTCGTAATATTAACAGAAACTGGCTGACCATCCTCATTCAACAAAATGAATACTTTATCATTGCGGGTTCTATCATGCACCTCAGTCGTTTTTGACTTCCCTTTAGGTTTTTTTGGACCTTGTACTTTATATACCAGGTTCAAAAAATGAATAGAAAATTAATGTATGACATTACAGAAACATAATATGCATGCAAAACTTAAAATAAACACACTCAACAGTGTCGTGCATAGATAAAAAAACATTGTACTTGTACCTGCTTCATCTTCCTGTGCAATCCATTCCTGCTCTAGTCGATCAGTTAGGTTTTCCATTATTGGAGGTGCTTCAACATTCTTCTTTTGACATTTTCGCATTGGTAAATAAGCAGCAATTGAACCAGTAGCTTCACATGAATTGGTTGATTGTTTGAACATTTTGTTACATGTAGGTTTTAAAACTGATGGATGAGACGTTGTAGGTTTTAAAACTCTTGAATAAGACAGTGTAGGTTTCATAAATTTCTTTAATGTTTCTGCAAATTTCTCCCGGTTAGTGAGTTTCTTTGGAGTGGGGGTGTGTGTCATCACTTCTTTGTTGGAGCCAGCTTTCTTTGGAGGGGGTGCGGGTGATCGCTTCCTTCTCAATTTCAGTTGCTGAATTGGTTCGCGAACAAGTTCTCGGTCCAGGTAAATTATCCTTTGACTTAACAACTTTGATTCTCTACAATTAAGTTGAAGTTCAAGATATTTTACATTCATAAAGGCAAAGAAAATAAGTAGTAAACAAATAACTTTTTTATACCTCTGAATCCGACGAATCATCACTGACATCTTCACCATCATTTTCAAGGATGTATTCATCACGTCCATCAATATCTTTATCTTTTTCTTTCCTATTTCGTGCGGCAGCCTTTTGCAAACTATAACCAACGAAGGCACCCCATGTAATCTATGAACTGCATCATTTTCTTGCATTCGTGTGATTAACTCTTGTTCATACTTTGTCAAAACTGATGGTTGTGAGAACTGCAAGTAGATTAGCATTATTACTCACCATCGATGATAAATTTAAGCCAGTTAACCAAATAGAGTCGACATATAAACAGTTCTTGCTATTATGAAGGAATGCAGGCACAAAGAACCAATAGTTACTTGAATTAGCTGCAGCCTTCATAGTCGGAAATAGGACATCGACACATTAATAGAAAACATTAAAATACAGTTCTTGCTTTTACATGACAAATTTTAATAAAAAATAGTTTGAAATACAAGATTTCATCCTGATTAATAAATCCGAAATGAAAACTGAAAAATACCTGAGCATCAGCTTCATTCTCTCGGGTATCATCATTATTCTCTGTTTCATTTTCTACATTTAATTTCCTCCTGGTTCCTTTGTCCATCATAGTAACATCTTCTTCATTATTCATATCAGGTCTAGCGGTAGTTTCTTCTGACCCACTTGAGTTGGATTGTTTTTCATCATTTTGCGTTGCTGCTGAAGTCTATGTGCAGTAATATACTTGCTCTTTGCAAACGGTTTCTTAGCAGAACCTATAACAATAAAACTAATAACGATGGCGTCCTTCATATTTCTTTACACACACACAGAAATATATATATATATATATGTATGTATGTATGTATGTATGTATATATATGTGTATATATACACATATAGGAATGGATCTATATTACATATACATAATATACCTTGAATTATGTTTTTCCTTGGTCGTATGATTACATGTTGCTGAAGTTGAATCAACGGCTCACTGTCTTTGTCAACGGTGCCGTCAATGTAATAAACCACTTCTTCTGCCTTATTGCAGCCCTGTACATATTCATTTACATCCTTATCATTCAATATCAGCTGCCAGCCACTTCTCTTTCCTTTGCTGACATAGACTTCTCCTATTTCAGTGTAATGGAGGCAATCTTTAACAAAGTCCATAAGCACACTGTAAGAAAAGCGGTCTACATCATATTTTATTACTAAGAAGAATTCTCCACCCACGTAACAAATCCTTCGAAACTCTCCGCCATGGTGCAGCTGGGCATTTATAAGTTCATCCATCCTGTACAAAATGAATACATTAGAACAAGGTACATGTATGTTAAAGTGGACAAAAAACAAAAATTAACATTTTGGACTATAACAAATTTAGATGACAGTAAAGAAAGACATTAAATCATAAAACATGTGAGTAGTGTAGATTGCATTATGAGAAAAGAGTGCCAAATACATTCATCAAAGATAATAATTTACTTCTAAAACAAAAAGTGCTAAATACATCATAAATTAGACAACATATTAGACCAAAATAAAGCAATAAGAAAGTGAAATTTTATTGTCCTAACGAGATAGAACAAAATCATGAACTTCTGCTTCTAGTTCTGTTTCTAGTTGTATTATGGGAACATCATCCCTAATCGAACCCCCATCAACAACTTATGGTTCTTGTTCACTACCTATTCCAATATCATGTGAATGCGGATTGCTCATGTCTTCTTCCATTGCATTCTGATTTTCAGTATCACACAAATTTCTTGGCAATTTTTTAATAGTAATGACTATTCTTTTCAACTACATCTTCCACATAAAATACTTGCTGCACTTGCGAAGATAGGACATAAGGATCGGTTTTATGGCATTTACTAAAATTTACTCGAGTAAGACCATATGAATCTTTTTCCTCTTGGTACCAGCAACATTTAAAAAGGACTAGTGTGAAAGCTCCCCAATAATCAAGCTCAAAATTTTCTTTGATTGATCCATCGTAATTGACATCACCCACTATTAGGTTTTGGTCTTTCGAACTTGCAAAGCTGGTGGTATTGGCAGTAAAAAATACACCACTATTTTGTGTGGTACATCGAGAATCTCTAATTTTGTATGGAATTTATATCCATTTACTATATAATCGGTAAACTACCTAGCTACTCGATAAGGACGTAATGCGAAAATCTCTTAATCTTTTGAAATACTGTCCTTTTTTATAACCTCTTCTTTAGCCAATTCCAAAACTCTTCGAAATATTCTCGTTCCCTCTAGTATCTTCTTGGATTTGCAAGACCATCCAGAAAAGTTCGATGAACTCTAAATAATAATTAAGGTAAAAAAACTATGAAATGCATATATTAATTTGTAGTTAAGGAAAATGATATAGGAATTCAAGAATTTACTCGATCAAACTCTCAATTTCTTTATTACCGGAATCGAACAAAATATATCAATGCATTGCCTTCCAACTGCATCTTTCAAACTGAACATCTTTCCATCTTTATTCTTCTTCGTTCCAATATGATATTCCAAATCTGTTGGACATCTTCCAAAATCAATCGACATGCTTTTTGTTCCTCTATCAACGCTTAAAATCTTGAACAGAAGGTCACACACTCTTCTGACAAGTAATCTTCTGCAATTGAACCTTCCGGTCTGTTTCTATTTCGCACATAAGATTTCAATTTTCCTAGATATCGCTCAATTGGATACATGAAAATAAGATGTTCACGCCCTCCATATTTGATTTCTCTGCATAAACGAATCGGCAAGTGTACCATTATATCGAAAAAAGCCTGTGGAAAAATCATTTCAAAATAACAAAATATGTTGACAATTTTTTTTGCAGCCTCTTAATATCATCCACTTCGATAACCTTGCTCCATAGTCCTCTAAGGAATGCATTAAATCTAATCATTGATAATGCAACCTTGGGTTTTGACGCTTTCTTCATGGCAAACGTAGGAAATAGTAGAGTGTGAAATGAGCATCATGGATCTTATATCCCACAACCATTCTCTCTTTTATGTGCACGTACCGATTAACATTTGAGGCACAACCATAGAGCAGTTTGGCTCTTCAATACAGAGGAAAAGATTTGTTTTTCCTTATTTGTCATATCAAATATTGCATCTTTAATTTCAACATGTTTTCCATCACCACATTCAACATGATGAAGGCCCTTCCTTATGCCCAATTCTTGTAAATCCAAACGAGCGTTTAGGTGATCCTTCGACATGCGACCTATATTAAGTAAAGTACTAAATATTTTGCCACATTTTTCTTCTCTATGTGCATGGCATCCTTGTTATGTCGAAGGGGATTATGACACCAGTATGGTAAGTCAAACAGTATTGACTTTTTTTTAAAAGGGCCATCACTTCTACCCAGTTTTTTGGTCTTATCCCCAAATTGATTTTTGAACCCCTGCAGTAGCTCTTCTATATCTGTTCGTGATGATATTTCTGGAATGCTCCTTATCCCAGTTTGTCCATTAAGTCTCCTCTTATCCTGCCTCCGCTTATGTGTCGGATTAAGAAACTTTCTATAGTGCATATAACACATTTTTTTGCTATGCTTCAAATAATTTGAAGAAGTTTCATAATAGCATACTGGAAACGCTAGTTTCCCCTTCGTGCTCCAACCTGACAACATGGCATATTCCATAAAATCACTAACGGTCTATAAGACGCTTGCACATAAATTAAAATTGCCATCAGTCAAGGAATGATAAGCTTCGATGCCAACATTCCATAAGGCTTTCAATTCCATAATTAAGGGCTACATATATACGTCAATACTGTTCTTGGAGAATCTGGACCAGATATTAATGTTGAAAGAATTAAATTCTCTTGTTTCATACATAACCAACGCGGAAGATTTTAGTTTACCAACACAATTGGCCACTATAACTTGAATTCATTGAACGATATAGATTAAATCCATCAGATGCTAGACCCAATCTAACATTACGATTTTCTAATGAAAAATCAGGATAGCAAGCATCCATCGTCTTCCATACCATACCATCAACCGAAATCTTAGTTTTCCATCTTTTTTCCGTTCCACCAGGTGCCATCTCATAAGTTTGAAAAATTCTTTGCACACAAACATCCCTTGTAACATTGGTCTTAGTGGAAAGTATCTCATAACATTTGCCGACACTTTAGGAATCGTCTTTGGTGGATCATTATTATCAACATGTCTTCTTTTTCTTTTACAGCCCACCTCGGAAAATCACAAATGTCACAAGCCTCTTTATCTATATTCTTCGCCCAATATAACATGCAATGGTTTGGGTAGGTATGTATTTTATTGTAATCAAGACCTAAATTCTTAATGACATTCTTTGCAGCGTAGGAAGACAAAGGCAGCTGGGCATCAAGAAAGGCTTCTTTTATAAGCTATAGTAATTCCCCAAATGCAGACTCGTTAATTCCATAAGTACACTTTAAATGATAAAGCATGATCAAGAAACTTAATCGAGAAAATTTAGTGTAGCCAGGATATAACAGTTTTTTTTTCTTTTTTAACATGTCGATAAAATTTCTCAGTCTTTGGATTTGATTCTACTTCAAAGTCCCCGTGATGTTGATCAAATTTGTAACCCACATATTTGAACATCATATCTAAATTATCCTTAAAATCCATCCCTGTTGCAAAATCCATATGGTCATCAACACCTATTAATTTTGCCTGTAAAACCTTACAAATCCACCAGGTATGTACTGGAGAAGGTCCATTAATAATATGATGATCGTATATGACATTTTCACAATGCCAATTACGTTCTATACATTTTTTTGCAGGGGCACTTCATCTCATCACCCACTTTATAAATGTGAAATGCATTTCTTAGAAAAGCTTGTACACCTATTACATATACTGCACTTGATCTCAGAAGTCCTATCCATATGTTGAAAGTGCGTGTACGTACTAATAGTACATACGAATCGTGTAATACGGTATATAACAGACAAGTATGAGATAATAACGAATCACAGATATAACAACGGAAAATGCAGTAAAATAGAAAAATCATACCAGGGATTTTTATACTGGTTCGGAGCACCATCCTACGTCCAGTCCCAGACTTCTATCTGGATTTTCACTAACAACAACCTCACTTCACCCGGAGGAATAGGTATACAACATTCGAGCAGATGAACGAGATTTCATGCCTCTAATACAACGAGGACTTCAACACCTACCTCTTACCACACTAGGACTTCAACAGAGATGAATATAATTGATGTTGACGATATGCGTTCTCAATAACACGATTTTGTCACTTGTAGTGAAAACTTCCTATAATCTTATCCTCAAATAGAATATTTGTGTAAATGAAGATTTGGAAGTGGATATCGTATTGAGTCAAAAGAATATTATATAAATTCTAGGATTCAAACGATATATTGAAGAATATGAGAACTTTAGCACTTATAGAGTAAGAAATTGAGATCAAGAGAATATAGATTAAATCAATAGAATTTTGGTGATTTGGAATGATGATTTCATGATGCTTATATAAGGAATAAATAGTTGTAACCATTTGTGAAGATTTACAAACAATGGTCATAATCATCGGTGAAGAGAAAGAGAAGCAACTCTAGAAGAAATGGAAGTGTCTATACGAAAGGTTTCTTCTGTTTAAAAACGGTCGACAGGTTAAAAAGAACCGGTAAACAGGAATTTGAATATATATACATTATGTGTATATGTGTGCACGTTTATTGTGCAAACTGGGTAAAAACGGTCGACTGGTCCATTTCTGGGCGGTCGACCGATTATGCCCAGTTTGCACAATCAATGTGCATATACATATTTGTGTATATATATATTGATTATTTGAGGATAGATGTTAACATGAATAACACTTCTAAATAGTCAACTTCTAAAGTAAAATACCATATGTAGATCTTCCTCTCTTGAAATCAATGAATATCTTCTTTTTGTCGATCATGGCTATTCTTTTTTTTGTCAGAAATCAAAACTCCGTAAAATTCTTGACTCAACATTCTCCCCATTTTTGATCGATGACAACCTACTTCTGAATCTACCCCTTTATATCTATATATTTTCCGGCATATATACTATTAGCGCAATTTTCTCCCCCTTTGTCATCAACAAAAAGGAGTTGTTAAATAAAAGTAAATGATACTAGAGATAATTATAAGCAACATGAACTACTACCATATAACAAGAGTCATCAAGAGTCACAACATAAGATCATACACACAAGTCTAGTACGAATTAAACTATAGCACTATTTAGATACACGTGTCGGATAATGTCTTAAAGCAAAATAAAGTTCTAAGCACGTAGAAAGAGATAAAGAGATAAACTTAGAAATCTTATTCCGACTGCGTCTCATCTCCCTCTTCTTCTTCTTCTTCTTCTTGTTCTTTTTCTTCAGCAAGATGACTTTTCCCGCGTCCACGCCCATGACTAGTTCCCGAGCTTGCACGCTCTTCCGAAGATGTCCAATTAAAAGAAGGAGAAGCTGGACGTGTGCCGGGGCCTTGAGCTTGTATAGATGAGGATGATGCACCGCCTGATATTGCTTCCCACAAAGATCCGAAGAAAGAATTAAGTTTGTTAAAATGTTTATCCATTTTTGTATCCATATGCTTAAGTCGTGCTTCAAAGATGAATTGATTGTGAGCAGTAGTTTCAAGCGAGTCCTTTGTAGAGGAGGAAGATCGTAGCAGTTTAACTTCCTAAGGTTTTGGGCGAGATGGTTGTGATGAAGTTCCTTCATGTCCTTGTTCTTTCCATTGTTCGAAAGGCATAATATTGAAATATGGATCGGGAAGATTCATCCTTTTAATCGATGCTTTATTAATGCATTCAGGCTTTGAAACAGTCGATTCAGGAGGTTTGATGCCACAATCAAGTAATAGACGGATGATGTATTCATTGTAAAGTAGATGCGGTCTAGAACTCTCATTAACTTGCAATATCTCGTCAAATATCATATCTATCCAGTTGATGCAAACATCTCTGTAGATTGCATATAAAGCTTTGAAATTTTCTTTGTAGACGGCATCAAAATTTCTTATTCTCGGAAAAAGGGAGTGCATAAGGGTGTGATGAAGAACTCTCGTAGTAGGTCGTAAACCAATGGATTTTATACTATCCTTATCATCTTCAATGAATTGATGACTAATACGATTACGGGCGTGAATATTACAAAAATTACTTGAGATTTTTTCACCTATGAAGGAAGAACTAAGAACCTTTTCCATTCTTTCACATGAGATAAAGACTTGTTTGCCACATACGACGGACCAAAGGCATTGAGTGGGATTATCGGGCTTGTATTTCTCTAGATTTAGGTTAGCACAGAATAACTTGATCATAAGATGGTTAATTTCCACATTGTTTTGATCAAAGTCAATTAGGTTTCAATACCGGCTCTCTTTGCTAAGGGAAGAATAAGATAACTAGAGAAATCTGAGAATGTAAGAAATGAACCCGGATGAATTGTAAAATCCTTCATCTCATTCCACCTCTTGAGTGCAACTGGATCCACAAGCCATTTTTTGACAGAGAGATTGATTGGTTGTGTTTCGGAGGAAGAAGCTTGCTTTAATTTCTTTTGTGGAGGAGCCATTAGGATGAGATTGGAAGAAGAATTGAGTTTTAGGGTTATGAAGGGTTTTAGGAGTTGAAAACGTATGAAGAAAAAGTGAGAGGATGGGGTGTTAAAATTTGACCATATATATTTAAAAATAGAAAAAGGCGTAACCGGTCGACCGCCCAATATTCATCGGTCGACCGTTTTCAACCAGAAGACAAAACGGTCGACTGGTGGATTCTGGTTGGTCGACGGGTTTGTTTGGGAGTAGTTTTTATGATTTCTTCGTTCTATTTCTGATGTTGAACGGTCGTTCAGTTGGTCTTGGAACGAGTTCCCATACATCATTGCGCTCGAACTGATTTAGTTCTCCCTGCATGGCAATGATCCAGTAATCATCAGTAGCAGCCTCTGTTGGATTCTTAGGTTCGATGTTTGAAAGAAACTCGACATGACACATTTGATTAAGTTGACTCCTTATTCTGACTTGTGATGTTACTTCTCCGATTATATTTTGAGTATGATGATCTCTTAATATTCTCGGTGGAGATTGCATCCTTGGTGGGGATTGTATTATTGGTGGAGATTGTAACTCACATGGTTGAGGAATATTTTCAACAACTATTTCCGAGACAGAATCATTTGTGATGATAGGATTATTAGTGACTATTGTTTCGTCATCATCTGATATATTTTGAGGATGCTTATAGAATTCATCAAAAGAGACATGAAGTGATTCTTCAATAGTTTTGGTTCGTTTATTAAATATACGATAGGCCTTGCTTCGTTCTGAATAACCGACAAATATTCCTTCGTTGGCCTTTGGATCGAATTTACCGAGATGGTATTTCGTATTTAAGATAAAACACTTAGAACCAAATACTTTGAAATATGAGATGTTTGGATTTCTTTGGTTAAATAATTCATATAACGTATTCTTGGTGAGAGGTCGAATGGATACACGATTCAAAACATAACAGGCAGCTGCAACGACTTCTACCCAGAAATGTTTCGGTAAAGTGGTTCCATTTAATAATGTTCTTGCACATTCTTGTAAGGTTTGATTTTTCCTTTCTACAACTCCGTTTTTTTGTGGAGTTCTAGGAAACAAAAAATTATGATATATACCTTTCTTTGTGCAAAAATGTTCAAATTCATTATTTTTGAGCTCTCTGCCATGATCACTTCTTATATTTTTAACTTTAAGCCCTTTTGATTTCTGAATTTTCTTGACAAAAGATTTGAAATGATCGAAAGTGTCACTTTTGTTTTTCAAGAAAATTATCCAAGTGTAACGAGAGTAATCATCAACAATTACAAACACATATCGACTGTGGTTTATTGACTGAACCTGACTTGGTCCGAATAAATCCATATGCTGTAGCTCAAGTGGTTGTAATGTTGATATGACTTTCTTGGATTTAAAAGAAGATTTAGTCAAATTTCCTAATTGACATGCATCACAAATGTTGTCAACCTTAAAGCTCATTTTGGGTAGTCCTCTAACTAGATCGTTTTTGGCTAGCTTGTCAATAGTTCTGATTTATGTGACAGAAGTGTTTGTGCCATAACCATGGATCATTATCATTGGCTACAAGACACATGTCTGAATTATGATTAATATTCATATTCAGAATATATATATATATTTCTGTCTCTATATCCTTCGAAAACTAAATTATGGTCTTTATCTAAGATACTACACTTATTATCTGGAAAAGAGATTGTAAAACCCTTGTCGCATAACTGACTAATACTAAGTAAGTTGTGTTTCAAATTTCTAACTAGCATGACATTTGTAATAAGAGGTAAGTTAGATGTACCGCAATTTCTCACATCGGCTTTGCCGATGATATAGCCTTTTGAATTATCTCCAAAAGTGACGGAGCCACCATCCGAGTATGTAATATTTGTTAATAAGCTCTTGTCTCCAGTCATGTGCTTCGAGCAACCACTGTCCAATATCCACTTTCCTCTTTTCTTAAGTGAGCCCTGCAAAAAATAAAATTAAGTCCGTGGTACCTACTTTTAGTGGGGTCCTAGGAGTTAGGTCTTAGGATTCTAAACCCTTACGGGTCCGGTATCCCTTTTATATATATAATTAGAATTGAAATGCACGGAATTCATGAAATGCTGAATATATTTGTTACTAATCAAACTGTTATTTGTTTTCGGAACCCATATCTTGATAGTTTTGACATTTTTCTTTTGAAAATCCACAACTGATTTTGGCTTGGAATATAATAAACTAAGATTTTTTTTTAGCTTTATTTTTTACTACATCTTTTTTCTTGAGATTTTTCTTGGTTTCTTGTTTCTTATATCCCAAACCTTGTTTGTTTAAAGCAGATTATGAACTTTCAATGATCTTTGTCAAATTTTCTCGACCTTTGTTGAAGTTAGAAACATTTTGAGTAATATTATATAACTTAGTTTGTAAACTAGCTTTTTCTAGATCAAGAATTTTGACTTTTGCCTTTAGCTCATGATTTTCAGTAGTAAGAACATCGTTTTTTCTCTTTTTGAGTTTCAATTTCTGGACTCAAGAGAGATAATTGAGAGTTAATATTAGATGATGATTCTTGAAGTTTTTCATGTTCTTCTTCTAATATTTTCTTTTCGTCTTTTAACATATCTCGTTCAAGCTCTTCTTTACTCAAATCAGCTCTGGCTTCTTTGAGTTGACGTTTCATATCTTATATTTGATTATCAATTCAGCATTAATATCGAGTACTGCATCAGATGTAGGAATTTGTACCTCATTTCTGCTGCCACGAAACAAACATTTGCTTTTTCATCCTCCGTATCACTTTCACTTTCTGATGAAGACGATTCTGAATCATCCTATGTTACTGAGAATGCTCGTTTCTTTGATTTGTCCTTCTTGTATTTGAATTTGTCATTTTCTGACTTCTTCTTTTCTGGACAATCCTTATGCATGTGCCCCTTTTTGTGGCAGTTGAAACATTCTACAGTGCGGATGATGATGGTCTATCTGATCCAGTCTTCTTTTTGCTATAACGACTAGCTTTTTGTTGCTTTAGGTATTGTTTGAAACCTTTAGCAATGAATGCCAGATCTTCATCATCAGACTCTGATTCATCTTCATCTTTTTCAGCATGGAATGCTACATTTTTCTTTTCTTATTTCTGTTCCTTTCTAGCCTGCAAATTAGCTTCGTAAGACATTAGATTTCCTATCAATTCATCTGGCTTCATGACGGAAAGATCATTAGCTTCTTCAATTTCTAATACTTTTCCTTCCCATTCACTAGTCAGAGAATGTAGGACTGTCGAAACAACATCAAAATCTGAATATTTTTGTCCTAAACCAATTAGTGCATGGTGAATAGTTTGAAACCTTGAATATATATCATTGATTGTCTCATTCGGCTTCATTTTGAAATTTTGAAACTGAACTTTTTAGCATGGCTATTTTGGCTTGTTTAACCTTGTTAATACCTTCATGAGTGGTTTTTAGCATTTGCCAAATTTGATATGCAGTGGTACAGATACTAACACAGTTATATTCATTTTGGTCTAATGCACAAAACAACATGTTTATTTCCTTTGCATTTACGGTTGCTGCCGTTTTCTCAGCCAGTATCAACTCAGAATAATCAGTTGTTGGATTCACTATTTCCTTTTGGGTAGCATTCCAGGCATTATAGCTATTTGATTGCATAAAGAATGCCATATGTGTTGAACAATAGCTATAGTTGAGACCATTAAAGAATGGGGGTCTTTGTGTTGATTGACCTTCTATGTAATTGGTAGTGCTGGTGCTTGCGTTATTTGCCATATTTCTAGAATATATCAAATAATTGTGTTATGGTTATATGATGACCGTGCTCTGATACCAAATGAAAGTGCTTGTACGTGCGAATAGTACACACGGATCGTGTAATATAGTATATAAAAGACAAGTATGAGATAATAACGAATCACAGATATAACAACAGAAAATGCAGTAAAATACAAAAATCACACCAAGGATTTTTACACTGGTTCGGAGCACCGTCCTATGTCCAGTCCCAGACTTCAATCTGAATTTTCAGTAACAACAACCTCATTTCACCCGGAGGAAAAGGTATACAACACCTGAGCAAATGAACGGGATTTCACGCCTCTTATACAACGAGGACTTCAACACTTGCCTCTTACAACACCGAGGACTTCAACAGAGATGAATATAATTGATGTTGACGATATGTTTTCTCAATAACACGATTTTGTCACTTGTAGTACGAACTTCCTATAATTGTATTCACAAATAGAATATTTGTGTAAATGAAGATTTTGAAGTGGATATCTTATTGAATCAAAAGAATATTATATAAATTCTAGGATTCAAACGATATATTGAAGAATATGAGCACTTTAGCACTTAGAGAGTAAGAAATTGAGATCAAGAGAATAAAGATTAAATCAATAGAATTTTGGTGATTTGGAATGATGATTTCATGATGTTTATATAAGGAATAAACAGTTGTAACCATTTGTCAAGAGTTACAAACAATGGTCATGATCGTCGGTGAAGAGAAAGAGAAGCAACTCTTGAAGAAATGGAAGTGTCTATACGAAAGGTTGCTTCTGTTTAAAAACGGTCGACAGCTTAAAAAGAACCGGTAGACATGAATTTGAATATATATACATTATGTGTATATGTGTGCACGTTTATTGTGCAAACTAGGTAAAAACGGTCGACTGGTCCATTTCTGGGAGGTCGACCGGTTATGCCCAGTTTGCACAATCAATGTGCGTATACATATTTGTGTATATATATATTGATTATTTGAGGATAGATTTTAACATGAATAACACTTATAAATAATCAACTTCTAAAGTAAAATACCATATGTAGATCTTCCTCTCTTGGAATTAATGAATATCTTCTTTTTATCGATCGTGGCTATTCCTTTTTTGTCAGAAATCAAAACTCCGTAAAATTCTTGACTCAACATATGTAATACTCACTATCCATTACCACAATCTAACCATGACCTAGTAAAATAAAATTTGATACCACTAACAGTTTCAAGACAAGAACAGGGGCTACCCTGTAAGGTTTGAGTAAATTAGAAATAAAAACAAAACAAGTTAATAATTTACAAATATACATAATCAGTGTAGTGAAATCAGTGTGTGGCCAAATCAACAATTGTTTTGATATGAATTATCACTAAATATTGGAACTGAATTATCAGGAGAATCCATAAAACAAGCAACTAAGGATACTGAACACAAATTCGTAACAATACATGGATACACCAAAACAAAATAGTATAGATACAAAGAGTATACAGGTGATACAAAGATGATACAGTTGTACCTAATACAAAGAACGATGCAATAATTTAATTTTGTCTTCTAATGTTTAGCCCTTGAAGTTGGTCGTTAAGTCTACTAATGTCAGTTCGAAAACCATTAACTCGATTTTGCAGCATTGTATGTTGATGTTGTAATTCATTTGCGTACTCAGTGGCTCGACTTGGAAACTGATGGTCAATCCACTGCCAAAAGGTACACCCATGGGATAAACACGACATCTAAAATAACGACGACCAATGTTGAATCCAATCGAAATAGCAACTTCTACAGCGGCATACCCACACTCACATATTATGATTGGTGAGTCAACTTGCTGTTCGTTAACCACTTGGTTATTTTGATGCTGATGACGCAAGACAACACAACTATGTCATCGCATTGCCCTTTCTTCACGTCGTTCTTCTTCTCTCCTTTTTCTTCGGAGTTCTTTTTTCTCTAGTTCATACTCATGCAAATCATCATAGTGCCTTTCTTGCATCTCTATATAAAAATCAATAAGAGTTTCTGGTGATGATGGGTTTGACAGTTGTAGATCACCCATGCCCAGGGTTTCTTCATAGTCATATGATGTAGGAAGAGGAATAGGCATTATTTAACTACAAATAGACATAGACATTTAAACATTTAAATTGGATTTCTTTTGTCCTCTAATTTTTTTTCCACTTTTCGAATTAGGCATTATTTAACAATACATCAATGGTTTGGCAAACATAAAAATACAGAAATTGCCCAATTTCAACACATGCAAATATATAAATACAACACTTCAAGTATAAAAATCCCGAAATATTCAAATAAAAAACCCCAAACTTATAAACATTCAAATAAAAATGAGCAACAAAACCCAAATTTAAGGCAATCGGTATACCCAAATCACACAAAGACGTTGAATGTAAATCAAAGTAAGTTATAGATGAAATCGCCTAAATAAAACCGAAATATGAAGCCTTAACTACCTGTAATTGTCCTAAATGAAGAAAATCGGAGGTGTAAAGTTTGTAAAATAGGAGCAATCAGAGGTATAGTTCGTAGTCGGAGGTAGAGTAGCAATCGGAGGTGTTTGTGGACGGATTTTGTGGAGAGAGAAGAGTGCAGATGGAAGAATACGGGAGAAATTTGTTTTGGGGGGAAGTATTTTGTGAATGAGGAAAACAGTCGCGCCAAATTTCACATAACTGAATCAGGGATCGAATTGAACCGCTGGATTTATCAACATCTATGATTATTTATTTGTTTAAACTGATAACATAGATCGCTAACGTGGATTATATTTACGTAAAGCTACGCTTTGAACTGGTGTTGCAAGTCACAGCACAACAATTCCAACCTAAACAGTGCATTCATGTCTAATGCAACATCATATATATATATATATATATATATATATATATATATATATATTATTGCAGAAGATCAAAGAAAGCATATCTTTCGCTACACTTTTCGTGCGATGCACCCAAATTAGTGTCAAATATGCCCACTTTTTTAGTAGTGTGATAAACACTAATCTGTCAGCATTCGAGAGAGAACTATCTTTTCAAGTTGTCAGTCTAGAAATGAATGAGTCAATCAAGATGTATCGATCATCATGTTGTAAAGTGATTGGTCTTTAGGTGATCCAAGGTAGTTCAAGGAAAGAAGTCAATGTTACAATCAAGAGAAAATGCAATTTTTGGCTTAATCTTAGTGTTGGCTCACACCACAACAACAATGATTTCCATAAAACTAAAGGAACCCTAAAGTCAAGTTTGAAATATTAATTATCTTAACTTCAATCCTTTCGGACGCATGCTAAAATTTAAAGCATTTTGTGAATAAGTAGCATTTTTAGGAGAAAAAATTATGGTATACATATTTGTATAAAAAGTTTGTTACAACTCCCCTCGTTGATTGCCATGTGTACTATATGACAAAACATGTTTATACACTCCCTTGTATGAAATTTTTTGGGTATGTTGTACACATGGCAAGCGCCAATTTGTATCAAATGACTAATACAAATGTATGTATTCAAAGTCTTCTCTTTTTGAAGTAGAGGTAGGTATTTTCTTAATTAAATTGTTAAACATCAAATCATTTTTCTTTTTCATCAATTTTTTGAAAGATGCCCAAGTCATTCCTGAGGAAATAAGAATAGCACCAAATTTCGAAACTTAATACCCATATCTTAAAACTTAATACATGGATATTTCTTTATAAAAACATTTTAAATTACCCCTTAAAATTATTCTTGGTAATCTATTTTTTTTTCCTTTTTTGAAGCTAAAATTTGCACTTAATCTAAGGTAAACATTACTAAAGATGAACTTTTTCGTTTGTAAAGGCGCAAGTATATCCAATTTTGATTTGTGGATATAACTAGTTCAAGTGCAAATTTTTGCAATTTAGCTAATAGAAAAGATAGAGTTAATATTTGAAACCTGATTTTTTTTAGAAAGAACAATTTGTTTTTAGAATATGTATGGGCATTTCACTAAACCTCCCATTAGATTTATGTTTGTCAATCTCCAAAAATTAACCCTAATTGATAGATTCTTTCAAATCAGTAGCAAAAAACTGTTAAAAATGACAATAATAAAGGTTCAACTTAGAGTTCATTTTGATTTATAGTGTCCTCTATTTCACATATTTTTTTTAAATCAAATAAGGAACATATATTTTGAAATTCGAAGAAATTAGAGTTTTGGTAATGGGGAAAAAATCATGGTTTGGAAGCTAAATAAAAATAGCGGAAATTGAAAATAACACTATCAAAAATCTGGATAAAACAGTGGTGATTGTAAAGTGTGTGAATGGGAAAACAAGGGACGCGATAAACATTTCTCCCATTGCGCCTACTTCTCTTTTTCCATGCAAATTTTCTCATATCCTATTTCAATACTCTCATATTCTAGTCCATCAATGTAACACCCCATGTCCATTAATGTCACTCACTAAAGGAATGTGTTAACTTTCATGGAGTATTATAAGAGTATAGAACATAATATCACAAGACAGATATATAAAATGGTACTTAAGAAAATTCAAAATTTATTCATTGAAGCGGAACAACAAAACATGTTTGGTTACAACATCAAAACCACATACTAGAGCCAAGTACACAAATATCCATCTTAAAAAAAATTATTATCAGAGTACATAAAAGTAAAACCATAATCCCACTCCAAATAGCCATAATGGAAAAGAGATAAAGCTGAGCATTACTTTCAACACTTCCAAGTACTTCAAGAAGAAAGGAATCCAAGTCAAGCTTCACTAATCCCACACTAAGGACCTTAGGGGGGGGGCAAGAAAGAAAAGAGGCAAAACAAAAAGGGGTCAGACATAAGTTTAGTGAGTTTAACAATATAATCAGTAAAGTAACAGGATAAGAACATAAACTGGATATAAGAGATGACCGTAACATAAGCAGATATGACAAGGTAAATAAGGTAAGTAAGGTAGAACATCGACTGCGCTTCTAACCACTACAAGATATGCTCTGCGCCATACCAACATACTAGTTACATACTAAAAGATGATCCCTTTCAACTAATCATAATAATGGTAGCTTCGTGTACCCCTATCTACTCTTGTAGGTGCCCCACTTGCTCCTACCACCACTAGTTGTACCCGCTATCCTTTCCATTCGATCGGCTCCCTAACCTCGTAGATACCTGTGTTGGTCCCACAATAGGGTGTATCACTCCCTAAGGTGGCAACCCCGATACTACTGAAATGCACAATTTATACCTACATGATGCAATAGTGTCTTACCTACCATCCCGGACCCATGCACGCACATGACTCCATTGGACTTGCACTGACATCGCTAACTCTTTATTGACCTCTTACAATCAACCCCAGTAAGCGTGTCCTTGTCCTTGACCTAGTTCGAGCTAATATAGATACTAAAATGGGTTACTGGTTGAAAAGGGTCCACTCACTTGACACAAGCTTCCCTCCTAAGCTTGGTCCCCACTAGGAATTCCCACTTAACCCCTCTTTATCCCCATGTCTAATCACATGTCTCATCTTGGTTAAGTGCTTTTATTATGTTTCACAAGCTACCCATGTTACCCACTTAACCCTTTATCATCCCCATGTCTAATCACATGTCTTATCTTGGTTAAGTGTTCATTAATTCATTATAACCATAATCTTTCAAGACCTCCCATATTAGATTACCTTTTTGCGGTTGCTGGATTTGCCAGGCGGTTCCGGCAGGCTTATATCGCAATCCGAATCTAACCTCGTGTCTTTGCATTATTACGCATTTGATTTCTGCCATTGACCTCTCACATTAGACTGTCATTTTCGGTTGCTGGATATTTCAGGCGGTTCCGGGCAGACTACTACCGCAAACCAAGTCTGACCTCATGTCTTAGGCATTCATTATCTCTTCTCTTCTACAAACCCAAATTCAAGTTCTGACTTATTACATATATTCCAATTGCCCATAATTTCCAATTCAAGTTACGTTTATAATTCCAATCCAAGTCATGCCTATAATTTCATGTATATAAATTGGACCAATTTATGCCCCATATAAATTACATGATTACAAATCAATTAATGCCCAATTACATATTATTTAATATTTCCCCAAACTTTTCCCACAACATTCCCACGTCATTCATACGTATGATTCAACGTAATATAATTAGGCTCGAAGTTAGCCTAACCTCATAAATAAAAAGGAAAAGAAGAGAAGGGAAGAGAACCATGACATCAAAACTGGCATAAAAATAGGCATATGAAATATGAACTGGCATAGAACAATAAAATAGATCCAATAGGCATGTGGAATATGAACCGTCATAGAACAATAAAATAGATCTAATAAGCATATGGAATATGAACTGGCATAGAACAATAAAATAGATCCAATAGGCATATGATAACATAAATTTGGGTATGAATCTAAAAGATAAGAATTTACAAAACTTGATATGATTCATCTTACAGGGCATGTTCATAAAATCCTATTTACAATCTTATCACAATCACTTTTAATTTAATTATATGTGAAAGTATCATAAACTCACAATGACAGAATTCTTAGAAGAGAGAACTAATCATTGTTGTAGCAATTCTGATCTTGAATAATCTTCTAATCTGATTGTTGAGTAAGAACTATCTCTAAATCTCTACTTTGATTTTGGTTGGAGAAGAAATGTTAGGTTAATTTAGATTAGAGCAGCATGGAAGCGCCATGAATTAGTTTAATGAAATTAGGGTTAGGTTTAGGTGCTTATTTATAGGTGTATAGGGTGAACTAGGACCTTTAGATTAGATTAGGAGCCATCAGAACCATACAAAATAGAAAAACACGTCATTTGGAAGCTGTCCAGAAATTTCTGTCCAAATCTGAAAAGCGGTCAACACCCCGTAGGGATGTCGACACCAGTATCGACACCCCCCTCAATGGGGTTTGACACCCCTAGGTAGGATTTTTTCTACTCTCTCTTTTTCTGGGTTTTGAATTTCAAATTATTTATTTTAATTCTGCTTATCTTTTAAATCTTCCGAGCCTCGTAACTTTTTCATACAATGTCCGATTTACGCTAAATCGGAGTCTATCCCAAGCATAATTCCGAGACAATCGCAATGGCGCAACTTATTTTACTTAATCCTTCTTATAAAAATTAAGTGTTCTTAAATTTGTTAATTTTAATGTTTTAAAGTTATGGGGTGTTACATTTTCCTCTTCTTAAAGGATTTCGTCTCCGAAATCTCCAAGTTAAGAAGAATGTATATCCAAAATCCATCTACTCAACCATCAATCACAGGCATCCATTGTCCTTAAAAGATTTCTAATGCTTTTCATGAACATATGCATAGTGTGTGTATATATCCTTACCCTAATGCAAAATCAGGCGGTCTACTGATTCAGTCGACCTCCTTAATGCAATCATGATAGTGCTATGTGTCCATTATGTATGCAAAAGAATCCTATTGATACATATTATTTCTACATGTGTGCACAATCATTCATCCAAATGCAACATCCATATGATAACACATCCAATTTCCATCCATAAAATAAAAGTATGCACATGCATCCATATGCAATATAAGAGTGACTGAGCCGATCTTAGTGCCCAAAGTGTGTGTATATGCATCCACGAGGAATTACTTGCAAACACTTGCATCCACTTGCAACCATCAATCATAACATGTCTCAAACACATGTTTACATCCATTGGCTTCTACCTAAGGATCAAAGATATAATCGAGAGGATGTACTAAACAACAGAAACATATATGAACAAAGGTGGTAGGAAAGGAGAAGTTAAGAACATATCCTCAAAAAGGAAAGAATACTATGCACGTATCTTGTCTCCCATCTCCCAAATCGCATCTCCTTGATCATCTCCTCGTTGAACTTTAACCAACTTGACCTCTCGGTTGCGTAGCTTTTTGGCCTCCGATTCAAGAATGCATATAGGAGCATGTCTAACCGCTGCCTCTCGCTCTACTTCCACCTTCCTAAGCATGTCCGGTTCTACTACTTTCGTGGTATCATGCAAACACTTCCGCAAATGCGACACATAAAAAAAGAACGTCATGAACTCCACTAAGTCTCTCCGGCAACTTTAATCTATAGGCCATCTGTCCAATCCTTTCTGTTATGGGAAAGGGCCCTACAAATCTTAGTGCCAATTTCCCCTACATATCCAAAACGAACTACATTCCTCAATGGTTACACTTTGATAAAAAGCATGTCTCCAACATCGAACTCAAGATCGGTTCGTCTTTTATCATTGTAAGACTTTTGCCGGTCTTGTGCCATCTTCATGCGTTTTCGAATCAAGTCTATCTTCACCAAAGTTTCCCTAACCATCTTGGACCCAAGCAAAATCTTATCCGTAGATTCCGACCAACAAGTTGGTGGTCGGCACGGTCGTCCATAAAAACACTCAAAAGGTGCTATGCCAATACTAGCTTAATAACTGTTGTTATAAGCGAACTTCACAAATGGAAGGTGCTCTCTTATGTCCCTCTAAGGTTTAGGATACATAACCTCAAATAATCTTCAATGATTCTATTCACCCTTTCTGTCTGTTCATCCGTCTGAGGGTGATAAGCGATGCTCAAACATAACTGTGTACCTATCGCCTCTTGCATATCACCCTTTCCTCTTGCATCAAAAACTGCTCCAAGCCCAGGCCCGCAAGCATCGGTATATACAGTGAACAATTTGCTCCCATCTGGCAAAGTCAAAACTGGGGTTTGATATCTTCGCAGAGTCCTTAATGAACTTCCTATAATAGTCCGCCTAACCAAGAAAGCTTCTGTTGTATTCCTAGGAATCTTCCAATCTTGGATTGCTACACCTTCGCGGGCTCCACTGCTATCCCTTCCTTAGAACCTCAGTTCCTTCCTCCAAAAATGACATTTGGAGAACTTTGAGTTGATGTGCTCAAAGGGTCTCTAAGACTTCCCTAAGATGTAGCGCATGTTCTTTCTCGCTTCTAGAGAATATCAAGATATCATCCACAAAGACTACCACGAGCTTGTTTAGAAACTCCCTAAACACCCTACTCATCAAGTCTTACAAAATAGGTGGGTGCATTCATCAAACCAAAAGGCATGACGAGTCACTCAAAGAAACTGTCTGGAGTTCAAAATGCAGTCTTATCTATACTATCCTCAGCTACCCTCAACTGATGAAAACCTGTAGCTAAGTCCAACTGCAAGAAAACCGAAGCACCAACCAAATGATCGAACAAATCACCTATTCTTGGAAATGGGTGCCTATCCTTCTTCGTGAGCTAATTCAGCTCCTTATAGTCCACGCACAATCTAAGCGAACCATCAACCTTCGTAGTGAAAACAACCGGAGCACCCCATTCCGAAATACTTCTTCTTATGAACCGTTTCTCAAGCAGCTCCCCTACATGTTTACTGAGTTCCTTCTTCTCTCTCGGAGCCATGTGGTGCACTAGCAATGCAACTGGCTTTGCATTATCTACTAAGTATACACAGAAGTCTATCTCGCACCTCGAGGTAAACCCCGAACCTCATTAAAGACGTCATCATACTCACGGACTACTCGAACAGATTGCAAATCATCGATGGATGCGTCAAGTGATTCTAGGTAGCTAAGTGTCACCGAACCCCTAGGGTCACATGAAATATCAAGGGTCTTTCCACAACGAGTCAATAGTCTAACTACCCTCCATTCACAGCCTAAGATGGCACCATACTTGGCTAGCCAATCCATCCCTAGAATCAGACCATAGCCCATGAAACCAAATACGTAGGCATTGCATTCAAACCCAATGTCCAAGATAGACACTCTCAAATCTCGACAAATCATAGATAATTGAGCTGAGCCACCATTAGGATTTGAGACTACAATAGGATCCATGACTAGTATTTAGGTGCAAAGTTTTAACTAAAGAAGCTGATATAAACAAATGTGAAGCGCCCGAATCAAACAAGGTTCTAACAGGATAATCAAAAAGGAAAATCAAACTTTCAACAAAAACTTTTCTACCTTTATCGGGTATGCCAGCCATGAGAGCACGCATCTGCCCTCCAGAAGATCCTGTACTTTGTCCTTGCCCTTGACTCTTTAGACAATCCCTGATAAGATGTCCCGTCTCTCCGCAATGATAACAACAGGTCTTCTTCTTCCTATGGTCTTTGGCTATATATGACTCACCATTCCTCAGTAATGACACTTCCTCTTTTCTTGGGGTCTATAATTCTTTCCACCCTTCTTAGGTTCCACTTCCTTATTCTGTGATCCTTCAACTCTGACCTCCTTTTTTTCTCCTTTATCTTCTTTGTGCGTCAAGGCTATATCCATGAGTTTCTCATCCTTGTGAAACATGTTAACAAGTCTCTCTTAAACCGACTCCATCGTGCGGAAAACGCTACAAGGCTGGAAAGAAAATTAGCTGCAGGTGAAACTATTGCAGCTATAGATGGAAGTTAGGCACTTCTTTGCCCTTCGATAGGCGTCGTAGTCTCATCATGCCTACGGAACCATGCCGCGATGAGGTTGCCTCCTAGAAAGCCAGGAGCCTCAGAGACTCTGAAAAGAAGGAAACAAGGATTCAAACAGAAAAATCAAAAGATAGTGCATATGGCTTTGGGGAATATGTCTTTCAAAACAAACCTTTCTTTTGAAAATGCTTCTTTTAAAACCTTTTTAAAACCAGTTTTCAAAATCTTTTATTTGATCCGGTAACCTTCAGCTCTAATACAACGTGTAATATCCCACGTCCATTAATGTCACTCACTAAGGGAATGCATTAACTTTCATGGAGTATTATAAGAGTATAGAACATAATATCACAAAACAGATATATAAAATGGTACTTAAGAAAATTCAAAATTTACTCATTGCAGTGGAAAAGCAAAACATGTTTGGTTACAACATCAAAACCACATACTAGAGGCAAGTACACAAATATCCATCTTGAACAAAATTATTATCAGAGTACATAAAAGTAAAACCATAATCCCACTCCAAATAGCTATAATTGAAAAGAGATAAAGCTGAGCATAACTTTCAACAATTCCAAGTACTACAAAAAGAAAGGAATCCAAGTCAAGCTTCACTAATCCCACCCTAAGGACCTGGAGAGGGGGGAAGAAAGAAAAGAGGCGAAACAAAAAGGGGTCAAACATAAGTCTGGTGACTTAAACAATATAATCAGTAAAGTAATAGGATAAAAACAAAAACTGGATATGAGAGATGACTGTAACATAAGCAGATATGATAAGGTAAACAAGGTAAGTAAGGTAGAACATCGACTGCGCTTCTAACCACTACAAGATATGCTTTGCACCGTACCAACATACTAGTTACATACTAAAAGATGATCTCTTTCTACAAATCATAATAATGGTAGCTTCGTGTACCCTATCTACTCTTGTAGGTGCCACACTTCCTCCTACCACCACTAGTTGTACCCATTACCCTTCCCATTCGATCGGCTCCCTAACCTCATAGATACCTGTGCTGGTCCTACAATAGGATGTATCACTCCCTAAGGTGGCAACCCCGATACTACTGAAATGCACAGCTTATACCTACACGATGCAACAGTGTCTTACCAACCAGCCCGGACCTACGCACGCACATGACTCCGTTGGACTTGCACAGCCATCGCTAACTCTTTATTGACCTCTTACAATCAACCCCAGTAAGCGTGTCCTTGTCCTCGACCTAGTTCGAGCCAATATAGATACTAAAATGGGTTACTGGTTGAAAAGAGTCCACTCACTTGATACAAGCTTCCCTCCTAAGCTTGGTCCCCAGTAGGAATTCCCATTTAACCCCTCTTTATCCCCATGTCTGATCACATGTCTCATCTTGGTTAAGTGCTTTTATTATGTTTCACAAGCTACCCATGTTACCCACTTAACCCTTTATCATTCTCATGTCTAATCACATGTCTTATCTTGGTTAAGTGTTCATTAATTCATTATAATCGTAATCTTGTAAGACCTCCCACATTAGATTACCGTTTTGCGGTTGCTGGATTTTCCAGGTGGTTCCGGGCAGGCTTATACCGCAATCCGAATCTAACCTCGTGTCTTTGCATTATTACGCATTTAATTTCTGCAATTGACCTCTGACATTATACTGCCATTTGCGGTTGTTGGATATACCGGGCGGTTCCGGGCAGACTTCTACCGCAAACCAAGTCTAACCTCGTGTCTTAGGCATTCATTATCTCTTCTCTTCTACAAACCCAAATTCAAGTTCTAACTTATTACATATATTCCAATTGCACATAATTTCCAATTCAAGTTACATTTATAATTCTAATCCAAGTCATGCCTATAATTCCATGTATATAAATTGTACCAATTTATGCCCCAAATCAATTACATGATTACAAATCAATTTATGCCCAATTACATATTATTCAATAGTTCCATAAACTTTTCCCACAACGTTCCCACGTCATTCGTACGTATGATTCAACGTAATATAATTAGGCTCGAAGTTAGCCTAATCTCAAAAATAAAAAGGAAAAGAAGAGAAGGGAAGAGAACCATGACATCAAAACTGGCATAAATATAGGCATATGAAATATGAACTGGCATGGAACAATAAAATAGATCCAATAGGCATGTGGAATATGAACCGGCATAGAACAATAAAATAGATCCAACAGGCATATGGAATATGAACTGGCATAGAACAATAAAATAGATCCAATAGGCATATGATAACAGAAATTTGGGTATGAATCTGAAAGATAAGAATTTACAAAACTTGATATGATTCATCTTACAGGCATGTTCATAAAATACAATTTACAATCTTATCACAATCACTTTTTATTTAATTATATGCGAAAGTAACATAGACTCACAGTGATAGGATTCTTAGAAGAGAGTACTACTACCAAACATGTCATTTCCATTAGTTGTTTGCCCCTTATTGCTTCGGTTCAACAACTGATGCAAATGCAGACGATGCAACAGATCAAAAATTGTTGCATTGGTTATACAACCGATGCAAATAATGACATCATGGATCGGCTGCTATTGAAATCCACTGCAAAAGGATCGCATTTTGCATCATTGATTAGCAACAACCGATGCAAAGATGTTGATTGGTTTCAAAAAAGTTTTTATTGCATCGATAATAGCCGATGCAAAAAACTCTTACAAATCCAAAAAATAATCCTATATATATTACATATCTATACATGCATGCGTGTAATATATATATATATATATATATATATGCCAAGTTATATAAACAATGCGAAGGATACAATGGAAAAGCCAAAAAAGATCAAGTTTCAATTTATCAAAAATGATCAATTTGTCAATACAACACTTCAATTATTTTGACATAGGTTTGAACTTCACATTCAAAAAAGTAAATACATGTGTTTCAAGCAATTCTTGTACCAGTCAGTTACATAGGATAACAACCAAAAGTTTTGACAACAGTTTTGAGACAGCAGCTAACATGTTTAGTTACACTGTGTTAGAGTAGAGAAAACTTAAAGGACAGTAGCAGCAGCAATTGATCCCTTTCGGCATTCATTCAACATGTATATGGCATTCATTCAGCATGTCTACGTAAAACTGGTTTTTGCTGATGTCACTCCCATAGTCATTGAAACACTGCAATCCATAAAAAGAAAAAGAAAATTAATAAAACATATTACTTCTCACATAAAAATCAACGGTTATCTTGTTAGAAAATTTTGAACTGCTAATGTATCATAGAACCAAACCAATCAGCTATCATGAATGACAATCTCTGTATACATACGGGTTTTCTGATGTACTTTTTTAGTTGAAACCAATTTTGTCTATTTTAGTTCATTATTTTACAAAATGATTGGTCCAAGATTAAAAAAAAAAAATGAAAACTCAATTTCCACCAGCTGAATGATACATGAATCTGCATGGGAATGAATATGTCCACACAAACATGTATCCTTTGCTAATTTCCACCTCATGACTTTATACAAAATGATAGTTTCTTTATATACGTGTTTTTAGATCTTTCAAATTTAGGTTGGTTTTTATAGATAAAGATGATTAAAATTAAAGCACAATTGATAACTAAGATGTGTAAATAGTAAATGACAAAAAAAAACATAGAATAGGTTTCCTCTACATCTAAATTCAACAATATTGAGTTTATTTCCTTGAATGGTTTCAAAACTCCTCTCAAATTTGGGATGTATTTTTTATAGAGAAGGTGGATGCGTGGAACTTAAGCATTCTCATAACTGTTGAATACCAGCAAATTTTTTGACTGGTATATATTTATATCTAATAATATGAAATCTAAACTATGTCTAGCTCAGTTGAGCTATGAACACTTATCAACGCTCACTACTACAAAACAGGTCAGTTGCACCGGTTATTTAACCCCCTATTGCATCGGTTCAGCAACCGATGCATATGCAGCCGATGCAATAAGTTAAAAACAATTGCATCGGTTCTAGAACTGATGCAACAAATGTACTTTTTCACTGGTTTTTAGTAATAATCGATGTAAAAAGAAGTTTTTTTGACTCAAATCTAATCACTATGTTGCACCGGTTGCCCATAATAACCGATGCAAAAAATATATTTTTTGCTCTGGTTATCACTATCGATTGATGCAATGTAAAAGGCACTGATTTTGAATTTTGACCCATCCTTTATTATGCATCGATTGTTTTTACCATCGATGCAAAAATATCTTTCTAGGGTTTTAAATGTTGGTAATCGATGCAAAAGGACTTCTCATAACAAACAATCATTGTATGCAATATTATAATCATTTAAAATAAAATCAAATTAATCGCAAATGATGGTTAAATAAGATTATATACATATATATATCGTAGTATCCATAATCCATACAAGAAAGTGATTCATAAACTCATTTTAATACAATAATTCAAACATCCAATACGTACAATTATTAAGAAGTAGTATAGCCTAAACTATGAAGTACCCTAATAAAGCAACACTTTCAGTATCATTCTTCATTTCGATCCAGAAACAAGAACCTGAATTTAAATAAAAGATATAATATCAATAAATAAAAATGTAAAAATCTGCCAAAGCTATGTAGGACAGTTTGCAGTCTTACCAATAAATAAAGAATAAAGCTTAGACAGAGCCTGAGAGCTTAGATGGAACTTTTAACAACCTGGTTTACCAAACAAATGAAAAATATAGTTGGAACTTGCTAAACAAATAAAACACATCTGAAAAAAAGATTTTATTTCGATGTTTTTTCTTTTTACCTGTCCTGAGATATTCTGGGGTGTGAAAGCAATTCACATTGATGTACATGCCATGATAATAGAAATGCAATTCCATACCATTTAACAGTGGTCACAAATGGTTCTTCAAACCGCTATGTATTTTCAAATGCCAATTACATTAACAGGCATCTGCGTTTTTCAATTCTGCACTTTCAAATTGTTCAGACCTGCTAATAAACCAACGCAGATGAGTGTCCATTTGCATTGAAATTCATACTGCCATTTTTATAATTAGTTAATACACTACACTGATGGAACGACAGGTAAAAAGGACATGACTGTTTAGACTAGTATTGCAAGCATATGTAATATTCATTAACTGACTTTCTAAGTGAGAAAATTGAGATATCACAAATAAGGAAAAAAATAGTGATCAATCAAACCAAACAATGCATTGTAAGATTTATAATACTGGCTTTAACATACAGAATGTTTCATAATACATCACATCTTATATCGAAATGTTTGAGGAATTTTGAGACATATTGAAGCCTGAGCATAGTTGGCACCTTGGCAGGCACAAAGGATGAAGAAAAATTAAATTAGTTTTTTTTGCTGGAATGTGAATTGGCATTTGAAAATACTGCTGCCAGACTTCCAAATTACCCCAATACTGCTAGTATCGTTTATTTTGCAGATTATACAAGTACGACTAAAAGATAACCAAATCAACTTACAATGAAAGAGATCCTTGGCCAACATTTCATGAGGCACGAATTCAGCAACAAGAAGTGTCATATTTCCTTCACGGTAGCATCTAACAGATTCGCCAAATCTTTCACTCCTTAAATTCCCTACTGCTCTTGCTCCCTCCTACATTCAAGAGAAGCCAGATTTAAGGGAGACAATCAAACTCAAACTCATTATCTAATTCAGACAGAGATTTTAAACCATTTAACAAAAGAATAACAAAGAAGGTTTGATTATCCTTTTAGCAGTAAATTTTCCAAACACAACAGAAAAATCAGAGATTTGAACAAAATTAAACTTTGAGCTTTTATAATCTACCGGCCCACTTGAACCATCAAATAAAGCAACACTATCCAAGAAACATAATTGCTTTCTGAGTGCAACCCCATAATAGTAACAGAGTTCTCTTTAACGGCATGCCTTTACCATGACAAACTAAAAGTAGAGGGCAACATCTATGGCACATGCATATTTTTCTTTCATTACGGACAATAATGCATATGATTATTATATCCCTTTAAGTTTATACCATGTATCTTTCACAATGTTCTGGTTAATATCAAAACCGCTGTTAGCCCACTTTGTGAACTGGGCAACACAAAGTCGAGATGTGAAACGTTGAAGAACTTAGAAAGCATTATACCGAATCGGATCGGAGAGATGTAGCGGATCGGATCGGAGAGATGTTGCTGTTCGGATCAGAGATCTACCTACTATTCGGGTCGAAGAGCTATCACCAGTCGGATCGGAGAGTTATCATCAATCAGATCGGCGAGCTATTATCAAGTTGGGACGGAGCAGAGCGAAATGGATAAGAACTTAGTTTCAGCTTAATTCGGGTCGGATCGGATACCCCGATCCGAACCCCTTGTGCATGCTCCTCCGATCCGAACCCATATTCCACATCACTTTCCCCCATGATCGCCTGATTATTCGGAGCGGTTATGACCAGTTCCTACCCACGATGACCACTACTCTGATGCGCTGTCAGCACTAGAATCCATCCGAACCCGAGGACGATGGGATGGAAGACACGTGGCTCCGATACGGATCAGGTTCTGATCAAATTTTCACCTATAAATACCTTGCCTGGAGACAATTAAAAGGATCTTTTTTTTGGCACTTTGAGAGTTCAACCACTTTCATAAACCGAATTCCAGCACTCCCGGATAATCCAAATCGTCTTTTAACATTTGTTTTGAGACAATTGAGTGAATGTATGTGAGTTGTGAGTGAAATTGAGTGAACATCTCATTGTAATTGCAACTATATCATCAAGAATAGTGATTGACAAGTGGACGTAGGCTTTCCAACGCCGAACCACTATAAATTCTGTGTCTTCGTTTTTCTTTTGATCTTATTTTAGTCTGATTTTATTCAATTTGGGTGTTAGAACCACTTTTTGGTCTAACATTTTGGTGCTTTCACTGAGAAACATCTGAATTCTCTGTTTTTCGGGATTATCGTTCTACTTTTTGGACCGTTGAGTTCAAAGAAGTTAATCCTCAAGTTTCGACGCTCTTGAATATTTGTTGATTGATTGTTGAAGAACTATGGCCAAAGGAAAAGGCAAGGATGTTCAAACTAGTCGAGGGAACGGAGTTGGTGAAGATCAGCAAAATGCGGTTGTGACAAGGTCTCGTGGGCAGAGCTCGGCAGTGGAACGAACTGATACAGGAAATCCGAACCGCACTCGAGGGGAGAGCTCCGATCCGATCCGGGTAGGAGAATCTGAAGCAGTGCACTCCCCCAACCTGAACCGACCCGAGCAACTCGCACTACACCGACCCGACTTGGCTTCCCAGCTCCGACCCGAACAGGTCTCCCAGCTCCGACCCGACCTGATTGCAAATCTCCGAACCGACCCGACACATGGTGATGTTGGAACCTCTACTCGAGCCCCCACAAATGCTCCGACTCCAGCCACCAGGGTCAATGATCAGGTCAATCCATCCTCGCCTATTACTCAAAGAGATTTCTCGCGCCTACTTGACATGCTTGAGAGTAATAGGGATGCTATGAAAATCCACGAGCGCACCAATCTCATGATGCAAGAAAACATGAGACTCATGAGCAGGGAAATTAGCGAACTCCGTAGACAGAGAACCCCATCCCCGGTTCGCCACACACCAATGGATAAGTCTTCTTCTTCTGAGGAAGAACGACCCCGTGAAAGAAGGCCGCTCGAACGACCTCAGAATTTGGAGCAGCTGACGTTCGGATCTTTGGGGTCCCGCGAGGATGCTACACGAGTACTAGGACCCAATGATCCAAGCTTGAGAGAGCCTATGTTGTTACCGATGCAGGGATCCCATGTATTGCCTAGAGACCCTAACCTTACCAATCCCACTCAGGGGCAGATGCTCCAGCCCCTTCCTCCCGAGATCGACCGGGAGCGTAGGGAACGAAGTAGAGCAAAAGCAGCTCAAAGAAGAAGGGCGTCCCCTGAGCAAGAGCCCAGAGGAAATCCAAACATCAGAAGAAGGGCATCTCCTGAACAAGAGCCCAGAAGGAACCCGAATACCAGGGCTAGGGAGCCTGAACGACCCCTGACTAATGCTGACGTATGGGCAATGGTGCGCCAGATTATGTCCGAAAGCCGGAACTACACTAATGAAGATTATGGCATTGAGCGAAGCCATACTCCTTTCACTGATGACATCCTCAACTTTCAATTTCCCCGACGTTTTAACCTGCCACAGATGGACAAGTACAATGGGAGAACCGATCCGGGACAGCATTTGATGCGATACTCATGGCTCATGAATGCTGCTGCTGCCCCTGACGCAGTTAAGTGTAAAGCATTCCCGATCTATTTAGAAGATGTGGCGCTGCTATGGTTTACCCGACTTCCCCCCCATTCGATATCGAATTATAGGGAATTGAGCGAACGTTTTATGAATCAATTCCGACTCCATACCCGAAAGTCTAAAAGCGTTATTGAATTATTAAGAATTAAGCAGGCGTCGGGAGAGTCTTTGAGGTCATATCTCGACCGTTTCAACTTAGCTGTGACTGAAGTTAGTGACCCGCACGAGCCCACCATCTTGATGGCTTTGATGGAAGGAGTCGATCCTGACTCTGAGTTTGGAGATTACCTTTCTGGGAAGCCACCTCCCACGAGAGAGTTATTCTATGAAAAGGCCGATATTCAGTTAAGACGAGAGGAGGCCAGGGAAAACCGAAAGAGAAAGTCTGGAGCGGCTTCAAAAGAGAATGTTCAGAGTAATGTCGCCGTGAAGCAGTCTGGAGAAAGTTCCGGAAAAGTTGAGGCGAATGTGGGAAACAAGAGTGGAAACGACAATAATGGAAACGGGGGCAACAACAACAACCGTAACGCGAATGGTAACAGAAGAAATAGAAATAGGGGAAGTGATCCTAACAAAAGACCCCGGTTCCAGACTTATGAGAATTATACACCGTTGAATGACACTCTGGAGAACATTTACTTGGATACATACAATGTTTTGCAATATAAAAGACCGCCACCTCGCGACTCAACGGAGAAAGAAATGGCAACTGGAAAGTTTTGTTTGTTTCATGGAACTCATGGGAATTCAACCAATGAATGTCGATATTTGAGAGACGTGATTTAGAAGCTGCTGTGCGAAGGGAAATTGGATGAATATAAGGTTGCCCCGAGAGACAGGGGCAAGGAGAACAGGCTCCAAAACAGATCCAATCTGCTCCCAAGCCTACATCGCAGCAGAAAGGCAAGGGAATTGTTATCAACTCCATAGTGGGTGGACCCCACCCAGCGATCCACAGTTTTAGAGCAATGGATCAATATGTAAATGCAGCTAAGCACGTAGATGTGGATGAATGTGAAGATTTGGAAGATATCGCCCCGATAAAGCAACAAAAGACAATGTTTGACGACGTGGTATTCCGTAGCAGAGATAATACCGGGATCCAGTCACCTACCGACGATCCGTTGGTCATTACCACCACCATTGGGCCGGCATTGGTTCATAAGGTGTTAGTGGACAATGGAAGTTCTGTTAATATTTTATTTAAAAAGTCATTCGATCAGATGAAGCTTGAATCTGAAGATTTGAAGCCATGCAAAGGTTGGATCCGAGGCTTCAACGGAGCATCGACAGCTCCAATGGGGTACATAGAATTGCCCGTAACCTTGGGGCAAGGAGAATGCCGAAGAGTACGAATGCTTCAGTTCGTAGTATTGGACGTAGATTCGCCTTATAATGCATTTTTGGGAAGGTCTGCCCTTGCTGAGTTCAGGGCTTGCATCGCCCCTTGGTGTTTATTGCTTAAGTTCCCAACTGAAGCCGGAACCGGAGTAGTGAGAGGAGATCAAGTCTCCGGACGGGCCTGCTATGTTGCCGAATTAAAGATGTTGATGAAGGGACTTAACATCGAGAGTAAAGATGCCTCGCCTCCTCTAAAGGAGGGCTCGGCGTAGCAATTAGAGGGATCGACCCCGAAGGAGTTGCCCAAAGGAACGCTTGAAGATCTGGATCCCAGAAAAGACGAGGAACCAGAGACTAGAAATGCAACTCCTAATGAAGCGACAGTGGACATTCCCATTGATGAAGCTGATCCGACAAGAGTTTTGAAGATTGGATCCCAGTTGGATCCACGTCGGGCCAAAGTACTAACTGACTTCCTGAAGGCAAACTTGGACGTGTTTGCCTGGACCCACGCCGACATGTGTGGGATATCGCCATCCGTCATAAGTCATTCACTAAATGTAAACCCGAAACACCCGCCTGTAAAGCAAAAGAGACGTATGTTGGGCCCAGAGAGGTCGGCCGCTCTGAAGGAAGAAGTGGAGAAGCTGAAAACAGAACGGATTTATTAAAGATTCGACATATCCCGACTGGATATCGAATCCTGTCTTAGTAAAGAAGCGAATGGAAAGTGGCGGACTTAGATTGATTTTTCAGATTTGAACAAAGCTTGCCCGAAAGATAGTTTCCCACTTCCCAGGATTGACCAGCTTGTAGATTCGACAACGGGACACGAACTTCTTTCTTTCATGGACGCATATTCCGGATACAACCAAATTCCTATGCACGTGCCAGATCAAGAACACATGAGCTTCATTACAAATTTGGGGTTATACTGTTACGTGGTCATGCCGTTCGGATTGAAAAACGCTGGAGCCACTTATCAACGCTTGGTGAACAGGATGTTTTATAATCAAATAGGGAAGACTATGGAAGTTTATGTGGATGATATGCTTGTCAAATCGAAACAGTCCTCCAGCCATACGTAGGACTTGGCAGAAATGTTCGGTATCCTGCGAAAGTATCGGATGAAGTTGAATCCTTTGAAATGTTCATTTGGAGTGGCATCGGGAAAGTTTCTAGGCTTCATTGTGAGCTCCCGAGGGATTGAAATCAATCCCAGCCAAATAGCAGCGATAAGAAACATTGAAGAACCGAGGAGGATTAAAGATGTCCAAAGTCTTGTGGGGAAAGTAGCGCGTTGAGTAGGTTCATCTCCAAAGCCACGGACAAATGCGTCCCATTTTTTGATTTGATTAAAAGGGGAAAGAAGAACTTCGAGTGGACTCCGGACTGTGTTGAGGCCTTTCGAAATTTATTGGAATTGCTAGAAAAACCGCCGATTTTGTCAAAGCCAGTGGATCACGAAGAGTTATTTGTTTACTTGGCAGTTTCGGCTCACGCTGTTAGCACAGCCTTGGTTCGAGAAGAAGACAAAGTGCAAAGGCCAGTATATTATGTAAGCAAGAAATTGGCAGCGGCAGAACGCAACTACCCAAAGATTGAGAAGCTCACTTACAGCCTCCTAATCGCCTCCCGAAAACTTCGTCACTATTTCCAAGCTCACCCAATAACCATATACACTGACCAACCTCTAAGGCAGGTGTTGCAGAGACCCGAAGCATCGGGACGATTGATCAAATGGAATATTGAATTAAGTCAGTTTGATTTGAATTTTCAGCCGCGGAGGTCGATCAGGGGGTAGGCTCTGGCTGACTTTATAGCAGAGTTCACAATCCCAGAGGAGGAAATAATCGATGACAAAGTGGTCAAGTCCGAAGATGAGTTAAAATTAGATCCATGGAAGCTATACACTGAAGGAGCCAAGAATGACCGAAGGTTCGGAGCTGGAATCGTCTTAGTCACTCCTGAAGGACGGTCGTTATATTACGCTCTACGATTAGAATTTTCGGCAACTAACAATGATTCTGAATATGAAGCCCTGATTGCCGGTTTGAAGCTTGCTAAAGATCTCGGAATAAAAACGTTGGACATATTCTGCGACTCCAAAATTGTTGTTTGCCAAGTGCGAAAGGAATTTGTGGCTCGGGGACCTCGACTCATCGCCTACCTCGGGAAAGTGGAAAAGCTGTTGAGCAACCTGGAGCGGTACAACATAACGCATATCCCAAGAGCCGAAAACCAGAAGGCAGACAAGCTGGCAAAGCTAGCTAGTTCCGACAACCCGGAAGAAACTGAAATAATTCCAATTGAAACGTTGGAATCACCAAGCTTTGAGTCGATGGAAATTGAGTTTACTTTCGAAGCGGAACCAGAGAAGGAGTCGTGGATGACCCCAATTAAGAAATTCCTTAAGAATGAGACACTCCCATCAAAGAAGAGTGAGAGACGGGCTATAGTTCACAAGGCTACCAGATACATTCTTCAAGATGATACTCTTTATAGACAAGGATTTTCTATGCCCCTGTTACGATGTATAGCACACGACGACATCAAACGTGTATTAAGAGAAGTACACGAAGGTGAGTGTGGAGATCATACAGGAGGACAGACTTTAGCAAAAAAGATATTGCGATATGGATACTTCTGGCCTACAATTAATAAAGATGCGGCTGATTATTCACGACGCTGCGATAAGTGCCAGAGATTTGCCAAAATCCCCAGAGCACCGTCAACCCAACTCAAATCGACGGTGAATCCTTGGCCTTTTGCCATGTGGGGAATTGATATCATCGGAGTTCTACCAATTGCTAAAGGAGGAGCGAAATATGTAATAGTCGTTGTGGACTATTTTACGAAGTGGGTGGAAGCTGAGTCCCTAACTAAGATCACGACGAGAAAGGTGATAAGTTTTGTGGTTAGAAATATTATATGCCGATTCGGGATCCCAAGGACCATTATAACTGATAACGGAACCCAGTTCGATGGTGCTGATTCAGAAATTTCTGCCAGAAATATAAGATCAATAAAAAGTACACTGCGGTTGCCTATCCGCAGTCGAACGGGCAAGTAGAAGCAATAAACAAAGTTATAAAATCCATCCTCAAGAAACGGTTAGAGCGCGCAAAGGCAAAATGGGTTGACGAATTGCCCTTAGCTTTGTGGGCATATCGATCGAACAACATTTAAGACAGTTATTGGTCATACCCCTTTCTCTCTCTCTTTTGGTTCAGAAGCAGTAATCCCAGTAGAGCTTGAGATTCCCTCCCACCGGGTGACGTATTATGACCCGATGACGAATCGGGCACTCTTACTCGAGTCTCTTGATGAAATCGAAGAAAAAAGGGATGAAGCAGATTTGCGCGCGGCAAGACATCGACGTCAGATGGCACGCTATTACGACAAAAAAGTTCGCCTTAGGACTTTTGAACCAGGAGATTTGGTGCTAAAGAGAGTCTTTCCATCCCTTCCTCACCTCGGTCCAAAGTGGGAAGGACCCTTTGTCATCCAACGGAAACTTGAAACAGGAACCTTCAAGTTAACGACCGTAGATGGCGAAGAGGTACCTAGGGCATGGAATGCCCAACACTTGATGCGATATTTGGATTAGAAATGTTGTACTCTTTGCTATTTTTCTTATGAACTCTGTAAAAAGGCACGACTTGCCTTAGAAAAGTCTGATGAAATGAATAAAGAGCTATAAAGTGGATGTAGGCTACGACTTAGCCGAACCACTATAAAAATATTGTGTGTCATTTACTTTCATGCATTATATATATACCTTCATCTACTATTCTGTTGCGATTATGGAATATAAGATGATTTAAAACCTGAAAGGTTGAAAACAGTTTATACGCAAGAAAAAGCACAACGACTGTTTGTGTGATAAGACATAAAAGAATGGGAAGACGACATTCTTAACTCTAACTCTCGAGAATTGAGAGAGAGAGTATAAAGGACGGGAAGACGATGTCCTCTGAGGCGTGAAGGTGCACCCAGACAAGAGACCGCCTCAGTAAGAACTCTAACTTGAGTATAAGACATGAGAGTATAAAAAGTGCCAGAAAAAACAACAGGCATTGACGGCACAGAGAATGCAATCCCGTCGAAAAATCGGGGACATTCAGACTACTTGATTAATTCTTGAATAGTTTTTTGAGATTGACTGGGGGCATATATGTATACACATATTTCCCCACCATAACTTCATTACACAACTATAGTAAGACATGCATTCTTACATAAGTGCAAAACTAATGACTAACAGACATTGCAGAAAATGAATTATTTTTTATTTACAAATGAATGAATTTGTACAGGAAAACAGGCAAAAAGAAGGTGCAAGGGCCACCCTTACAGCAACAATTATTGGTCAATCAAACGCTAAAATAACGCAAGACACTTCATCATTTGGACTTTGAAGAGGGCTTGGACTTCTTAGCAGCCTTCTCCGCATCTCTCGCCTCTTTCTCGGCCTCCGTCAGGATGCGCTTTGACTTTTTCTTCCCTGAAGCTGAGGTGCTGGAATCAGTCGACTTCTTCCCGGAAGGCGGAGCGCTGGAATCAAGAGAAGACTTTTTAGCAAGTTCCTCTGTAATGGATCTAGTCGAAAGCTTAACAACTAACCTTGATCCCGCATCCACTACTGCGAGGGGCTTAAGGCTTTCAGGGTCTAAGTCTTCAGATTTAAGCTGCATGCGTTTATCTTGGTCAGTTTTCAGTGCAGCTAAGGTAACATCATCAGCGCTTTTCGACTCCCCGACTATCGCTACCTCCGGATCTTCCTCATGTCCCCCATCGCCGCGATCGCCCTTTAAGGCATCTATCATTTCGTCATCACGAGGAGTGTCAGCCTTAGGCGGTTCGCTTCCTTCTCCCAAATCTATGGGAGCATCCTTGTCTTTCCCCCCTTTTGCCTTCTCCGTAGGCTCCGCCCCAGAGGCGGTTCCCTGGGACACATCTGTCTTTCCGGACGGCTCAATACCTACAGAGTGAGAAGCAACAGTTATCAACTCAGGAGAAAATAATGGGTTTTTCGTCGATTGCTCAATCACGTGGCGAAAGGTAGAGATAGCGTTGATGAATTGAGGTGAAAATGTAGAGATACCTTCCGAAGACTTCTCGGCTGGAGTAACTGCTGTCTCCGGTGCCGTTTCGGGAATAGGGGATAAAAGAGTTGTTCGAGGGATCCCCGGGTTTTCAGGATCATATCCCTCTACTTCAGAAGTTGCGGGGGCAGTAGAAGAGGAACCAGCCTCGGGAATGTTCTTTTGCTTAGTCCTCCGCCTCTCTTCGTCCATAGCAGCAGCAATGAGGCGGCGCCCTTCAGCTAGGCGTTCTGGCTCATCATCTCTTAAATATTTCTCCATCAGCTTGTCCTCGTCAATGGAATCAACCTTGAGCTCCTCTTTCTCCCACTCAACGATTTGACTCCATACTTGGACTAGAGTAGATGGATAATCTTCAATCCAAGAAATGTTTCAGCGGCGGATGATGTGCGCAAAGAATTCAATCATTAATTCGCCGAAACTCTGAACCTCTCCCTCAACCTCCAACAGTTGTTTGCGGGGCTTCTTCAGCGGATTTGATAGCACACTCGACGTTACCCTCCGCTAGGGCAGCCCTGTTCTCCGCCTCCATTAGTTTAGAAGCCAAGTCAGCATTTTTCTTTTCTAGTTCAGCATTCCTCCTTGCTAACTCGGCATTTTTCCGTTCAAGGTCAGCGTAAGCAAGGCGCGTTTTAGCAGCATCTGACTTAGCATCTTCGGCTTGCTTTTTTAACTCAGAACGCTCTTGAGTATGGGATTCAAGCAAATCATGGTAACGTTTTTGCATATCTTCAAATTGTTGTTTGAAGCTAGTAGCATCCCGTTGAGCAACAACAAGCTGGGCCTGTGTATCCTCCAAATCTTTTCCTAGATTCTTTAAGGCCTTTGCATCGTCTTCAGCGGTTTTTTGCATCGAATCAGCATTCGTGATTAAAGTACGGATAATTCTGGAAAGGTTGCGTGAATATTTGAACATTTCAGAATACTGTTTCTCAACCGCATCTATCTTTGCTTTGGCCTCATCTGCCCACCTTGAAGAAATAAGCTCAAGAGCAGGTAAAAAAGTCAAGTTTTCGAAATAATGTTCGGGAAATTGCTCCTCCAGATACGCCTGCTTAACTGCAGTTTCAGCATCTAGTGGTGGAGGGGCGGGGATCGTCAGCTTAGTATCCCTGTGCGTGGAGGATTCAATGGCCTCTTTATCCGTTCTAGACCGTGTAGCAGGGACCTTACGCTTGCTTCGTGACTCAGTATCTTTTGGCGGACTCCTCTCCCTGCTGCGCTTTTCTTGAGAGGAGGTTGAGTCTTTTGGTTGCGGCCTGTCCTCTTCCCGACGACCTTGGTAACCTTTATATCGTTCTGGATCTGTCCGGACAGGAGAGCGAGAACGCGAGGTTCGCGAACGATAAGAATCATAGGGTCTTCTGTCCTCCCTACCGCGATCTTCACGGCGATCATGCCCAGTATCATAGGGCAGATTTGACATGCTACGACGAAGTTTCCTGATATCATAGTAAGATCGGGACATCGTGCCTGCACAACAAAACAAATGAAATTCAGAATCAATATTTTCACAAAGAGAAAGATGCATTGAGTTGTAATGTTATTCTGTAAAGTGTGTCCTAAGTGGTGTTTTTCCCCCAACCAACCCGAGTCTGAAGCTAGACTAGTACGGGCGGGCTCTTTGGCCTTAGCAGGAGTGGTCTCTTCGGAAGAAGTGAAAACTAAAGGATTCTTCTTAAAATCCTCTGAAGTATAATTGGTCTCAGGTAAGGGGAGATCCCCCAAACCCTGAAACAGTGGGTCATCAGTACTAGGGACATCTCCCTCAGAAGCATCGATCAGTGACTCTTTGGAAGACGTTGACTTTTCTGGAGAAATGGCATCCTCGGGAACAGTATACCCTTCGCGATGCTTTTCCGCCATGTTAGCCAATTCATCATCTTGGGTAGAAGAAGGAGAGGGTGAAGCTTGAAGAGGCACTGTAGGAGCTCTCGAACTTTCACCCGTTTCGGGGATTACATCCACTGGGAGAATATATACATATGGAGTCGTCCCATGACCAATGCTACGGGTAACAGATAGCAACCCATGAAAATGAAGATATTCGTCCTTAAGGACTTCGTCAATAGTTAAAAACTTCTGATCGCCATTAAGGAGCTGATGCATCCGGCCAAAGAATACTTGGTCTGATATTTGTTTTGGGTTATCGACTGCAAACAAAAAGAAAAACAAGTTAAGGCGATGGCTTAAATGTATAGAGTCGAGATTTAGAAAACCAGTGTTTTACTTGATTTCGTCCACCTTCTAGCACACCCTGGTTGTCGCTTCACATAAAACCATTCCAGCCTGGAATCCCCAGCTTTACTACTGAATGGCGCTGGAATTATTTTCCTCTTAGGCACAGACTCAAAGTAACAGAAAGAAGGAGTCTCTCGAGTCCGATGCTTGAAGTTATAGAAGAAATAAACGTCATCGAAAGTGAGCTCTATGCCTAAGATCTCACGGTACGCTACATATAAGGTGTACATGTATGCATAAGAATTAGGGTGCAGCTGCATGGGGGCAATCCGCATTTGTCTTAGAAAATCGACGATGAAAGGAGAAAATGGAGGGATAGCACCGACCATGCACATCAACCGAGTAATTGCCATATACCCTTCCGGAGGGTTGTGGGGACGGTCAGTTCTCGAAGGCACCAGGGTGTCCCTTTTTAGTATCCCGTATTCTAGACAAATTCGGATAAGTCTGTCGTTGTCGATCGTCCATTCAACAGAATCTTGGGGTGATTCCAATATGACGGCAGATTCAAATTCATCAGGAGCTCGGTCATCGCCAATCCCTCCTTCCTCTTCACAACCTAGGGAAACTCCACCCTCCGAAGACACATTGTCGCTTTCGCGAGTTCCAACCTCGTAGTCTGAGCTCTCATCATTCCATTCTGGATCCGAGGGAGAAAATATGTCCTCAAGAGTAATTTTGTTGGATGTCTCCGGGGCCTCCTTCTGCCCGGCTAGTCTAGAAGAGCGTCTGGGTCTCATGGTCACAAAACTATTGATGAAGCAATAGCACAAGTTAGAGTAAATTAGCCCGTATCTCCCCGTGCAAGTGTGCAAACTAAAGTGTGAACAGTGCATGCAGAAAGTGTAAAGTTAATGTTCAAAAGTGCGACGCAAAATTTTGGCAAAGTAATAAGGATCAAGGCAGTTCTTGACGTCCAGTTATGTTCGCAAGGCACTATCCTAACTGTCAATTAAGTTGAAGATTATGCCAAGAGTTGATTGGGCCAGTTAAACAAGTTTTTATGCCTTAAGATGGGCTGCCCTTCGGTTCGGTTCGGGCGCATTCATTGGGTTCGGATCGGGGGCGTAGCCCTGCCTTGGGGTCGGATAAACATTGAAGCTCAGGAATCAAAATCAGATCGGCTCGGAAGTAGATTCCCCGAACGGTTCGGGTTGGATCACGCAGTCATGCCTTTCCTCCTTTATCTTACACTCCGACCCGATCCGGTTAGGTGAGCTCCATTCCCCACTTCTTTAACTACTTGACCCGACCTGATCCGACCTTTTGGATTTCTTTTCTTTTTCCCTTTCTCCACTTTCCATACTCCATCGCCCGAACCGATTCCCTGTGATCTTCTTCTTCTTCCTCTTCTTTAGTCTTAGACCCGATATCATATCCAACGCCCTAGTCACGACCAAACAAACTACGACTTCCTCTTCCAACGCCTCGAAGCAGCAGCGAAGCCACCAACGACAATAACGAAGGAAGAGGATGCTGTAGCGTGGGAATCACATTCAGATCGGTCGAATTGACCATGAATTTCGATTAAAACCTATTATCATAAGGTCGGTCAGGGATTTAGACCTACCAAGGTGGATAAGCTGGAGATCGCACGAGAATGGTAAAGAGTTTCTTTCTCTCTTTTGAATCCTGGAGTTTTCGAGCAGAACTTGTAAAACGATAAAGTAAAAAGAAAGTGGGAGGAAGATGAAGGCTGAGTTTATATAGAAGAACAGGGTGACTATTCGTCTCCCCGTTCGGACCGGCTCGAAGGCCCAGTAGTGTAGCCTGGCCCACTAGTCCAATGTGCAATAGAAGAAGAAGGGGATCCGTTCGGGTCGGAATCCGAACCGAACAGGATGTCATATCTCAGCTTGGCATATGAATTAAATTAAAATTTAAAGAAGAGGATGAAAGCACAAGGAAAGTCAAAGGAAAGATTACCTAGCAGGCAATATGCAATGATAATCAAAGCATGCTCCGTTTCCAAAAGGAGCATCCTTTGAGGGGGCAAAATGTTAGCCCACTTTGTGAACTGGGCAACACAAAGTCGAGATGTGAAACGTTGAAGAACTTAGAAAGCATTATACCGGATCGGATCGGAGAGATGTAGTGGATCGAATCGGAGAGATGTTGCTGTTCGGATCGGAGATCTACCTACTATTCGGGTCGACGAGCTATCACCAGTCGGATCGGAGAGTTATCATCAATCAGATCGGCGAGCTATTATCAGGTTGGGACGGAGCAGAGCGAAATGGATAAGAACTTAGTTTCAGCTTAATTCGGGTCGGATCGGATACCCCGATCCGAACCCCTTGTGCATGCTCCTCCGATCCGAACCCATATTCCACATCACTTTCCCCCATGATCGCCTGATTATTCGGAGCGGTTATGACCAGTTCCTACCAACGATGACCACTACTCTGATGCGCTGTCAGCACTAGAATCCATCCGAACCCGAGGACGATGGGATGGAAGACACGTGGCTCCGATCCGGATCGGGTTCTGACCAAATTTTCACCTATAAATACCTTGCCTTGAGACAATTAAAAGGATCTTTTTTTTGGCACTTTGAGAGTTCAACCACTTACATAAACCGAATTCCAGCACTCCCGGATAATCCAAATCGTCTTTTAACATTTGTTTTGAGATAATTGAGTGAATGTATGTGAGTTGTGAGTGAAATTGAGTGAACATCTCATTGTAATTGCAACTATATCATCAAGAATAGTGATTGACAAGTGGACGTAGGCTTTCCAACGCCGAACCACTATAAATTCTGTGTCTCCGTTTTTCTTTTGATCTTATTTTAGTCTGATTTTATTCAATTTGGGTGTTAGAACCACTTTTTGGTCTAACAACCGCATATTTTTTTTTTTGAATACTAATAGCATGAACGTTTGTGTACATGTTTAAAATAAATAAATCTTATATTATCTAATGGACAAGTAAAGATAATTAGGACCATAGAGTCAGAACATAACTAAATGTTGGCTGCTGCATTTTAGACTTTCAAGTAAAGAAGGAACAAAACTGAAAATAAAAATAAAATGAAGAGCAACGTTCAAGAAAAATGTCAAGACCTTTACTCAACTGCAAGCTATTCTGTAGTGGTCCAAAAATGCAACCACCATTATTAATATTGTATCATGCTTGTGTTTCACCACGTTGCTTATAAACTAATTAAATTGTAATGATATGTTAATTAATTCATGCATAATAATAATAATGATAATAATCAAAGTATGAAGAAGGGATTAGACATGTTAGTCGGTATCGTATAGACCCACACATGAAGAAGTGGAAAACACGTGAAATTTGCATGAGGAGCCAAGCCAAGAAACTCATGAGAGATAGGAAGCTAAACAGGCATGCAAGCAATATAATAAATTAGCTAATTCGTAAATTAGAACCAAACACATTTTAATTGCCATACACATGTCCTATTTTTTTAAATTGTCGACGATGATCGTTCTTTTTCATTTAAGTGGAAAGCTATATATTACATACATGCTCCATATTATTCTATACTGCACATATAAATTATTCTATACTACAAAACCGACTGCATAATCACTCATAAGTAGGATCCATACTATAATATTATGAGATATTATGTTGTGTCATACCTGCATCAATTAATTTAGCTTTAGCAGAAAGTGATGATTCCTTCAATTAGCTTAGCTTAAATGAAGACGCCCCCAAAATTTGTAGGACCTCCTTCAATAAGCATCTGAACAACTTCATTCACACAGGGATGATTTGCAACTGAGGTAGAAGGGCACCTAAGTGCAATTTTCAGTTCTTGTATCATTTCTTCTTTAAATGAACTCCATTGTAATCTCTTGTCTAGAATTTCAGATGCACATTATTCAGATGCCATCTTTGTTGAAACTTGAAACCCAATTAGTGATGTCTTTGTTTTCCCCAAATTCAAGTTCATTTGGCTTCTTTCCCGTGATCAGTTACATTAATACTACTCCAAAGGTGTATACATCACATTTTGTGCTAGCTTTTGAGGAGTAAGCATATTCAGGGGATAAATAACTGTAGGTTCCAGCAATAATTGTAGTAGAAGACTCCACATCTCCTCCAGCTTGCAGCACTTTGGCAATGCCAAAATCAGCTACTTTTGGCTCAAACTCGGCATCAAGAAGTATATTAGATATCTTGATATCTCTTTGCCTAAATTCGATAAGATAAAATCGAAGTTCCATCACTTTCAATTGCGTAAACACAGCTTTATGGATGAAATTCTATGCTGCAGTGTAGCAATCCTTGTTCTGATTGTTAAATTATTAGTATTTAGGGAATTGGACGTACTGCTAAGAAATATGATCAGCGGAATATTTAGAGAATGACAAGAAATTAAAAGAACGGAAAGCTATTACTATTTGACTTACACATGTCATATTAATAGGAAACTTAGCTGCTTTGTAGTATTCCATAATAGGGTGCATAAATAACCAGTCCCGACCCAAAATGCTCTAAGGTTTCATCTTAGTAACTTGCATGTTAAATTCTCCATCTACATGCACTCATGCAAGTTACATTTTTAAAAAAGTTGTGAATCTTCATGGACATCAATTACCAAATATTTTTAAAGAAAAATAAAAATATTTTCATATTAAATACCTCACATACTTGGATAATGGATATGTCTTCCTTGTTGAAACATATCTAAAAGGCCAAGTAGTTCGAGAAGCTGCTTCTTTTCTCAACCTTGAAAATGATATTCATGTTCAAGTAGCTGCAAGAAACCAAAAGAAACCAATAATTAATATTACATATTTGCAGTATTGTGTATGTGGTTCACCAAAAGATCTGGGTCAAATAATCTAGTGCAATTTTTTTTTTAAGTACTACCAAAATGACTGCATCAGATTATTTGGTAATCCGGATTATTTAGTAATCTTGTGCATTATTGGTAGGCACTTGCAATAGTGTGCAAATTCCGGATCTAGTGCACATATTTGCAGTATTATGCCTAGTGAATATTGTGCACATATTTGTAGTATTGTGCCTAGTGAATAATCTGGTGCACTTTTGGTAATCCAGTCATGCCTATAAGTGCCTAGTGAACAAGTGCATGTTATTTGATAATCCAGATCCAAACCAACAGATGATCCATATTTTATTAGTAGTAAACAAGTGCATAATACAAATACCACCTCTTGTATTCGAACTGCACAAAATCTAGACAATCCAACATCATGCTAATTAAAAGAAGAACAGTGGAGATGGAAAAATAAAGACACCAGATGTAAATTGTTCTATAATTACAATGCAAGGCATCAGATTGCAAACTCCAATCAATCATTCGCTTGAAACAATAAATTATTAGTAAAATTTCATAATTTCAGCTAATAGCACGTATCTGTGCCTGTGTGTGCTTATCCCATATAGAACCTATTTTTGTATCATGTACTCAGGTCAGATCTTCTAAGTATCCATTATGCATCCGCGAGACAACAATGTTATTAGTTTTCTTCCATTAAAAAATCACTATGTTGGCAACGTGGAACAATTAATTGTAACATATCGAATGAACTACTAGCTCAACCATGTTAAAAGCAACTACACTCATTTCAAATTGACAATTGCAGCTAACAACTAAATTGTCAATTTACAAAATTAAAATCATACAACACCTAAACAATTCAACAAATGATGTGATTAAAATTCTAGTTAATTTATTAATGAATTTGGTAAAGCAAATCAATCTAATAATAAAAATGGGTCTCATATTGTAATATTGTAGGTAAAAAGGGTACTGGTAAACATATATATTTCCAAATTTTATCATAAGTAAATGCTACTAAGAAGCATGCATGCACTTGTAAATGATGCATTTTCACCTGTTTTATTCAATGTCCATAGCACCTAAAGCAATAAGAGAAGCACCAAAATCCGCAGTCTAATCCATCAGCCTAAACGCCAACATTCCTTCATCAGACATGTTGTCTGCATTGTTTTTAATGGCCAAGCTTCCTTCATCAGAATCAATGAGTCATTGCACAGTGTTTCTGCCTTGAAAATTTCCACAACGTTTAAATCTAACTGCATCTCCTCCCACTCAGCTCAACGTATTTTGTTAAAGTTTTCAAAAAACTCACCAAGCACTCCTATCTTCGAGTCTCTGTCCTTCCATAGATTGTTTAGTAACAACATGAACTAGCAGTAGTGTTGTACTCTCGACCTTGGATCCGGAAGTAGCAAGTCATGCCTAAAAATATATTCAAATATGTTGTAGCCAAGAATTTGATATGCTAAATTATGACAATATGGACGTCCTAACCAGGATGTTAGATAAAGTAGCATGTAGCAAGAAATTGGAGCATAGCCCATATGCAATCCCTCTTCCATTATATGATCTTTTATGCCTTACAAAGCCCGCTGCAAAGTCCAGAAGTAAATAGTATTTTAGAGAAGTTAAGAATAATCACAAATCTGGAAGTCAATAAACGTAAGCCAAGTACTGTAATAGCTGATCATTCTGAGCAAGAAAAAGAAGGTATTTTAGCTAGATCCAGGCATGTTTAGTTCTACTTATGTAAGTTTTCCCCTTTCCACTAATAGAATCGATGTCGCACAATGAGAATATTAACAAGCTAATTCTACTTTCTTTTTATTTCACATAGACAGACTCACTATCCTATCCTCTATAGCCATTAATTTGACCATATGTTGGCCATTGCATTTTGTTTGCCTAATTAATAACATTCTTAATGTGCTTGACGTGGCTTCTAATCATTACTTTTTGCATGGGTCCTCGTTCAAAAGTAAGAAGAAAGGTGGATGTGGCCTTACTAATCCTGCTGCTTCGAATAAGGTAGTTGTCTCAAAGTATTTGGATTAAATTTTCATTAATAAATTGGTTGTTCAAATTGACCAACTGTGAAATCACTATAGTAAAAACAATAACTTATAGGATCAAACAACGAACCCGAACTGTATAATTCCCAAATATCTGCCAGTACAGTACACATTAGTATAATTCAATCCTTTGCAGACAAATATCACTTAAACAATTTATTTATTTTCCTTTGTGCAGGAAATGGTATATGTATATAAATATGAATCAAATGAATGGTGATCATTTGGTCAGGTAATGGAGATGTCAATAAAAAAAATGCAAGTATCAATTTTTTTACCACACTGTATAATTTAATGACAGTGCTATATATATATATCAATGTATTTAAAAAAAGCCCTAACAACACATTTAAGGTAATTTCTCATGTAATAATAGTCGCATCAAGAAATTGAAAGAATAAATATAGTGCAGAAAATCAGAAAATACAGCCTGCCTACATATTTTATAACCCTTTATGTACATTATCTGAAGATTTCAAAAATAGTTTTGAACCCCATGTTGAACCCAGTAAGCAATATATCAACACTAAAATTAATTATCGTTCATAGCTTCTACAAGTCTTACACATTTCAACAAACAACTTATTTGCAATTAAAACCAAAGCAACTTTCGCATATGCTTCTCCCATCTCTAGCTAAAAATATTTCAAAATAATTAACATTTATGTAACAGAATTAAAATTGTTTACCTAAATAAACCTGCAATTGTTTCATTTTCTACTGGTCCGCCCCATCCATGCTGGTTTTACCACCGAACCACACCAGCTAATCTATCTGCGAACACCAAAAGAAACGAAGGCAGCGATCTCAGTTGGAAGATCAGAGCCTCTTCTGCGTATCCATCCATTGCTCTGTCAAATGCGTATACCTGTTAGCTCGCCACACACGTAAATCCATGCCATTCACCCAAGTTGAAGAAGCTTTGGTTTCTCCCTTCGAAAGTAGCCGTCATGGACCAAGTCGATCATCACGAATCAACAAAGTACACAGCGAGGTTCGCGTTGTTGTAGGCGATGGCAAACCATTTTAGTAGATGCGTAGATTATAGATCGACAATGTAATTTTGGTTGCTTGATTCTGACTTTTTTATTTGATTTGAAAATTGGATGAGTGGATAACTACCGTGTTTTCACCCAATCCTGAAAAGTGAGAAAATGCATGATGTAAAAGGAAGCACTGATTTTTATCGAAATGTTAAGAGGGAAAGTAAAGCGGAAATGAAAACTTAGCGGGATACGTTAACATATAACTTTGGATGCATTAGCGGAAAGAAATACTGGTTTTGATTTTGGACGCGTCAAAAATCAAAATGGGGTATGCTAACTCGTTTTTCTGCTAATTATTTAAAATTAATTATTCAATATCCTAAATATCACTTCATAAGTGATAAAATTAATTATTAATTATTAGTCTTAACTAGTGTATAGTTATGATTATTTACCAATAATTATTAATTAATTTAATAAGTATTAAATGTAATTATTAATTAATAATTACTTGTTTAAATACTACCTAATTACTCCATAGCATTTATTAAAAACTAATAATTAATTATTAATTATTTAATGATGTTAATGAATAATAATTTTTAATTGTTGAATAATATTTAGTAGGTATTATATATTGAAAACTAATTATTAAATATTAAGTATTTTTGTAACTATTATTTACTTTAAGTTTATTAGCTATTATTTACTAATTTGTAGTTTATTAGCTATAATCAATTATTTTACTTCTACTTTATAAACTATTATTTATTTCTAGTTTATTAAATAAATTTACTAGTTTACTTCTAGTTTATTGATTATTACTAATTACTTTTTGTTATTTATTAGTAATCATTAATTTTAACAAATTGCAAACAATTGCATATGCATGCTATTGTTTGTAATTATCAATATGTGCCTTTGCTCTGGTTAAAAAAATTTACATTTGCTTCGGTTCCTAAGAAACTGATGCAAATAATATTATTTTCTTTGGTGCATTTGCATTGGTTCTTAAACAACGATGCAAATAATATTATTTGCTATGATGCATTTGCATCGGTTCCTAAAAACCGATGCTAATAACATTATTTGCATCAGTGTATTTGCATAGTCTCCTAGAAATTGATGCAAAAATTGTAATTTGCATCAGTTGTAAAGACAACTGATGCAAATAATGCTATTTGCTTTGATCTATTTGCATCGATTGCTCAAAGACTGATGCAAATAACAGTATTTGCATCGGTTGCAAGGATAACTGATGCAATTGAGGCGATGCAACAAGCATGTTTTGTACTAGTGGGAAAAATCCCGCCCAGGGGTGTCAACCCCCATGGGGGGTGTCGACCCCTTTACAGATCCAAACGGAAATTTCTTCACAGCTTCCATATGATGCGTTTTTCTGTCTTGTATGGTTTTGACGGCTCCTAATCTAATCTAATGGTCCTAGTTCACCCTATAAACCTATAAATAAGCACCTAAACCTAACCCTAATTTCATTACCTAATTCATGGCTCCTCAATGTTGCTCTAATCTAAATTAACCTAGCCATTCTTCTCCAACCAAAATCGAAGTAGAGATTTAGAGATAGTTGTTCTTCAACAATCAAATTAGAAGATTATTCAAGATCAGAATTGCTACAACAACGATTCACTAGTACAAAATATGGCTGTTGCATCGCTTCATTTGCTTCGGTTGTTGTCACAACCGATGCAAATAATGCTATTTGCAGTGGTTCATTAGTAACAGAAGCAAATGCACCGAAGCAAATACTGTTATCTGCATCAATTGTACTTACAACTGATGCAAATAGTGTTGTTTGCACCGGTTTTTAGCAACCGATGCAAATGCATAGAAACAAATGATATAATTTACATCGGTTCCTAGGTGCCGATGCAAATGCACTAAAGAAAATAGTTTTATTTACATTGGTTGTCCTTACAAATGAAGCAAATAGTGATATTTGCATCAGTTCCTTACGAACTAATGCAATTGCACTGAAGCATATAGTGTTATTTTCATCGGTTTCTCAAGAATCGAAGCAACTCAAAATTATTTTAATCGGAGAAAATGTGCATATCAGTAGTCACAAAATATACCTTAAATATATCATTATTTATAACTTATTATGATTAATAATTATTAATAAACCATTCATAATTACCAATTATCATAAATAATCAATAATCATTTTCTGAATTTAATAATTTGTTATAATCAGCTATTAATAATTAATATATTATATTTAATACTTATTAATTACATTTAATAATTAATATTAAATGAATATTATAGAATAATTAATTACCAATATTTAACATTTCTTATTTAAGTGAAAATAATGACTAATAGTAATTTAACATTTAATAATTATTTATTACTTTAGTAAAACAATTCAATGTTGCTTCAGTGCAGTTGCTTCTGTTCTTATGGAACTGATGCTAATACATTTTTTGCTTCGGCGTATTTGCTTCAGTTTCTAAGCAACCGATGCAAATAACACAATTTGCTTCGGTTTTTGGTACAACGGAAGCAATTATACTATTTGCTTCGGTTATTGGCATAATCGAAGCAAGTAATACCATTTGCTTCTGTTGTTAACAGAATAGAAGAAAATGATGCTAGTTGCTTCTGTTATAAGAACAACCGTAGCAAATGAGGCGAAGCAACACACCTGTTTTGTAGTAGTGATACTTGATGCACAAAACAGTATGATTAGCAATCCTGAATTCATTCACCATCAAAAACAAGACAACTTACTATCTTCTTGGCTACTATCCTCAATCAGTGCCAACCTGTTATCACATGTCGTAGGGTGCAACTCATCTTATGAAATACGGTCAACCATACAACAAATTTTCAATTCTCAATCTGCAGCAAGAATTATGCACCACAGAAGAGAATTTCAGAATGCAAGGAAAGGAGATATGAGTATGCGTGAATATATTTCTAAAGTGAAGACTCTATGTGATAAATTCAAAGCCGTGGGTCATATCATTTCAGACAGTGAGCAAATTCTGACATTGAAAAACGACCTTGATGAAGAATATGAGTCTCTAGTCACCTACATAGCCACACAGCCTATTTTACCAGATATACAAACAGTGTATTCAACTTTGTTGGCTTACGAAGGCAGAGTGGATCAAAGTAAAGCTATTCAGAATGAATTCATCATAAATTTAGCATCAAATTCAAGAAATTTCAACCGACCAAGAAATGTACCTGGTTATGGCAGAGGCAACCAGCAAGGGCCAAGAGGCAATCCCAGTCAAAGAGACAGGGGAAGAGGCAGGTCAAATAACACAAACAAAAACAGAGTAAAGTGTCAGATATGTGACAAACCAGGACACACAGCAAACAGGTGTTATTTTAGATTTAACACTGATGTTAACAATGTTCAACAAGGCCAAGGTGGTCAGAGAGGCATAAATGCTAATATGGCACAAGCTAATTACCAAGGGAGAACAAATTCAGAGGGTTCTACATCTCAAGCCACTAGTAGTGATGACAGCATCAAAAATGATGACATAAACACAAAAGACTGGTTTCCAGACTCAGGGGCAACCAATTACCTAACCAATAACCTTCAGAATTTGAATCTTGGTAACAAGAGCTATTCAGGTACACAAGTTATACATACTTGCAATGAAAACTATGAATATATCTCATATTGGGGCAAGATATAACAAGGAAAAAGAAATCTGTTTCTTAATGACATACCTAGGGTTCCCATAGTTAAGAAAAATCTGATTAGTGTGTCCCAATTCACTAATGATAATAAGGTATATTTTGAGTTTTACCCCCAATATTGCTTAATTAGAGACTTGCTAAGCAAGGACATATTATTACAGGGTAGACTGAATAATGGTCTATACAGATTCAACAACATGCAATCAAGATTGGGTAAAGAAGACAACACATGGTGTTGCAATGCCAACATACAAATTAGCAGTACTAATGAAAATAGTTGTGACAATTCTGATAATGACAAATGTGCCCAAAATGATCTAAATACATGGCATTGTAAATTTGGACATCCTAGTTATGACATTGTAATGCAAATATTGAAAAGCAATAATATTCCTTTTAAAACCTCACATGTTCCAAATATTTGTACACATTGTCAACTGGGCAATAGCCATAAACTGCCTTTTGGTAAATCTAAAACTGTTTACTCTAAGCCTCTTGAGTTAGTTACTGCAGACCTATGGGGTCCTGCACCATCATGCTCAAGACAAGGACACAGTTACTATCTATCAATTGTTGATGCTTATACCAACTATACCTGGATTTTCTTTCTCAAAGCCAAGTCAGACACATACAATGCAATGCTGCAGTTTACAAATTTTATTGAAAAACAGATAAACTGCAGCATCAAAACTGTGCAAACTAATGGGGGCAGTGAGTTTTTACCTCTCAAACATGTTTTCAGTCAAAGAGGCATCACTCACAGAACCACTTGCCCCTACACATCAGAACATGGTGGCATTGTAGAAAGAAAACACAGACATATTGTTGAAACAGGACTAACATTGCTATCTATGTCCTATTTACCCCTAAAGTACTGGAATGAGGCATTTAACACAAGTGTCTATTTAATAAACAGGATGCCAACTAAAGTTTTACAACACCAATGTCCTCATGAGATTCTGTTTGGGAAGAAACCAGATTACAGATTCATGAGAACATTTGGGTGCTTGTGTATCCCATGCCTCAGACCATACAACAATCACAAACTCTCCTTAAGATCAAGCCCTTGTATCTTTTTAGGTTATGTTGAAAACCAGAAAGGATACAAGTGCTTAGATGAAAAAGGAAAGGTTTTTATACCAAGACATGTTGCTTTTAATGAATATGTGTTTCCCTTTGCAGAAAAGAAAAGCAAAACTAAAGCAAGTAATGATCAGTCTAGAACCACTATGGGACCAATTCCTACATTAACAGAAAGCATCATGCAACATGAGAACAATGGGACACCCCGGATGACAATAGCTACACCAACTGTCTCTAGCACTAGATCTGGGTACAACACAAGTGAGCACTTAAGTGATGATGACAACCTACATCAGAATTATGACAGTGACAATAACAATAACAGCCAGGACCAAGGTGGTGAGGATGACACACCAGACACAGAGAGTGATGAGAACAATGTTCCAAAACAACCATCAGGACACCATATGATTACAAGAGCCAAAAGTGGCATCTTCAAACCTAAGGTCTATAATGCAATTGCAAAGAATGCAGACCCCATTGAACCATTCACATATGAAGAAGCAGTCAAACATGAATCCTGGTGCACGGCTATGAATGAGGAATATGAAGCATTGATAGGAAACAAGACATGGGATCTAGTCATTGCACCAAAAGGTCAAAATGTTGTGGGGGTGTAAATGGACCTATAAATTAAAGAGAGATGCAGAAGGGAACATAAGCAAACACAAAGCTAGGTTAGTTGTAAGGGGTTTTTCCCAACAATATGGGTTTGATTTCAATGAGACTTTCTCCCCTGTGGTTAAGCCCACAACCATCAGGATAGTTCTAACAATAGCTATTCAGAATGGATGGAATATAAAACAGTTAGAAGTGTGCAATGCATTTCTGAATGGGACCTACATGAAAGGGTCTACATGCAACAACCTAAGGGTTTTGTGTGCAAAGGCGAGGAGAATCATGTCTGTCAACTAAACAAGGCCATTTATGGTCTGAAGCAAGCTTCAAGAGCTTGGTATGTCAAGCTAAAAAACACATTTGCAGACATGGGTTACACAGCCACAAAATCAGACAATTCCCTATACGTCAGAATTCACAATCAAGGATATGTGTACATACTTGTCTATGTTGATGACATCCTCATAACAGGAAGTGACAATATGGAAATCAACAGAATCATATCACACTTGAACAAAGTCTTTACTATTAAGGACATGGGATAGGTGGACTATTTCCTAGGTATTCAAGTTCAAAGAAGGTCAAAGTCAGAAATTTTCTTATCATAAAGAAAATACATATGTGAAATACTCAGAAGAGCTAACATGGACAAAGCCAAACCCATTTCTACTCCCATGACAAGTAATTTAAGATTATCTAAATACATTGGAGATGCTATAGACAACAACAAACAATATCGAAGCGTAGTTGGAGCATTACACTATCTAACTATCACGAGACCTGAAATTTGTTTCAGTGTGAATAAAGTTTGTCAATTTATGGCTAATCCTCTAAGTGAACATTGGAAAGCGGTTAAGAGAATTTTACGCTATTTACGAGGAACTGTGGACTATGGAATAACAATCAAAGCTGGAAAAACCATGAATCTAAACTCTTACAGTGATGCAGATTGGGCCAACAACCCAGATGACCGGAGATCCACTTCTGGCTACTGTTTTTTCATGGGATCGAATCCAGTGTCATGGTGTACAAAGAAGCAGCCGACGGTTTCCAGATCAAGCACCGAAGCGGAATACAGAGCGATTGCGTCGGCCACAGCTGAAATTAGTTGGGTTGAAACCCTAATCAAAGAATTAGGGCTTTCATCTACGAGGAAGCCAGTATCTGGTGTGATAACAAAAGCACCATTGTCTTATCCAATAACCCTGTCCAACACTCAAGAATGAAACATGTAGAAATCGACCTTCACTTTATCAGTGCGAACGGAAGCTGGGAAACTTGCAATCAATCATGTGCCGGCCTTCTATCAGGTAGTAGATATCCTAACAAAAGCATTATCGAAGAACAATTTTGAGAGATTGAGATATGAGTTGAAGGTTGTTGGTGGTGGCGTAGAGCTGAAGACATAGAAACCCTAGATCGGTTTGAGGGGGAGTGTTAAAACATATGGACTATTATAATACAAATAGATCAGTTAGTCATATAGTTTCATGGGCTACTTTGTATTTTCTCTCTGAGCTTATGTACAACCCATTTACCTATCTCCGCTATGTATATAAATAGCGTGACCATTGTATCAATTATGTATTCTGTTATTCAATACAAAAGTTTATCTGTTTCAGTATATTACAAATACAGAAAACTTACATTCTGTCATCAAGGTAGTTTGCTGCATTCAAAATAACAGCAACACTGAATATGAGACAAAGCTTCAACCAAAATGACTTCATTTTGTTCTCAAAAACAAGTGTCATTATGCTGGTGCTAAAAGTGTCTGAAGTGATTTTTTTAGAGCGACATTAAATTGGTGCTATAAGTTTGTCTCAAGTGTTTTTTTTTTCAAGAGTGGCATTAAACCGGTGCTAAAAGTTTATTTTGTTTTGTTGTCCAGATATATTGCACTATGTTAATTGTGTCCAACAATCAGAGAGCAGCATGTTTGAAGAAACCGATGAGAAACTACATTCCTCTCAGTTGTAGTTTGTACTTGTGTTAAGACCAGATTATTAATGGTATTACTAAATTATTTTGTTTTCTGTTATGTTGTTGCTCTTAAGTGTATATTATAATACTATCAATAAAATTGTTACATTCAATTGTCCAATTTATATCGTTATACATTCGATTATATAATTGCAAAAGATAATTATTTGTAATATATATATATATATCTCAATTGCTTGTTTAAAAATTATACTGCTTTGAAAGTAGTATATTTTATTGTTAAATGCAGTTTTCTGCTTCTGATGTAATCACAATAGAAGCAACAAATTAGGTCCCGTTACTTCTTTTTGCTTCGACGGCTAGGAACAGAAGCAAAAAAGGACGTTTTTGTTGCTTCTGTTGTGTACCAGAAGCAACAAATTTGGATCTATTTGCGTCTTCTTCATTTGCTTTTGATATTGAACAGAAGCAACATGGGGTAAGAAACCGAAGCAAAAAATGTTTTTTTTGCTTCTGTTCCTAAGTCGAAACAACAACTTTTTGTTTAGTGCTTCGACCGCAGTTGCTTCTGTTGTTGAACAAAAGCAACAGGGGTTAGACAACAGAAGCAACAAACCAATTTTGTAGTAGTGATAATTAATAACTATTATAAATAATTAACAAAGATTATTTTATATTAAAATTTAATGTAGTTAATTATTAATAATTTGTAAAATGTAAATAATATAAACTGATTACATTTAATATTGAACCAAAAATAATCAATATTTAATAATTAATGTTTAATGTTTTACATTTACTAATTAACAACTAATATTTATTATTTATTAATTAATAATTGCTATTAAATAATTAATTTTTGAAAATTTTGTAAAAGTTAAGACTGATACTTAATAGTAATAATAGGCAAAACTTAATAAATATAAATATTTATTAATATAATTATTAATAATCAGTAAATTACGGTTAATATTCATTAATTACATTTAATAATTAATAAATTTTTAACAATTAACGTTTTAGTTTTAATATATAATCAATAGGTAATACTTAATAATTAAGATGTAATGCATAGTAATTAAATTCTAATTGTTATTAATTAATAGTAGCTGCGATGATATATTGACAACATCCACTTGTCCAAATACAATAATTTGAGATAGGACAGTTCCTTGGGCCTTGGATGCAAGCACCAAAGCCTATACAGTCCTCAAAGAATACCCACCCGCTTCGCAGATCAATCTATACGTGCTTCTATCATTTAGGTTTTCACACTTTTCATTCCACCGCCTCCTTTCTTATTCTTCGCTTTTTTTTATTCTCCATTTCGCAGATCAATCTCGTAAAGTCGATCTGTAGGAGCCGAGATCTGAAGCTATCATCCCCTCCCTCCTCTCTAGAAAGATGCAAAGTCTGACCAGACTAATAATCTTTCTGTAACAACCCGGATTCCGACAGACCGAATTTTTCAAATTCTATCTATCGAAACCCGAGTTGGGTGCTCTGGTATCATGCAAAAAAAGACAAAGATAAAGAAACAAGTCAGAATTCGTAAAGCATCTCACAGCGGAAGGAAATAAAGTATAATATTCAAATATTGCGTTACCTTATTAACAATACTGCTAAACCAGTATCCAAAGTTATACCATCTCTGTCACGAACATAACCTGGAAGTATGTAATGAGGAGGGGGTCAGAACATAAGTTCTGTGTGAGTGGACTTAGAATAAACTTCTGTATAATCCTACATATGCCGTTCAGTTATATTTTCTTGGTTATTAGGTTATTAGGTTATTAACAATGTTAGCTTTCAAAGCTTACAAACAGGTCGCACCCATCTACTCCATAATAGATTAACCTAATATAGTGTATATGTAGCTACCCCCAAACTGAGGTACACCCCGTGATACCTCACTCACACTCTCCTCCGTATCGCCATAGTAATATGCGCAGTCCCTCATCCTATGCCATAGTAACGTACAACTCTACATCCGCATAGAACCACTATCGCTGTGCTATGTAAGCGTACTGACTGCTATCCTCGAACTATTCGATCGAGTTTGGTTCCATCATCGAATAATGCCCTCTAGTCTACGATACACCACCTAGAGCAGACATGGTTGTACCTAGACTTTCCCACGTACGTATCATCAATCGTACTCGATGTCTATTGCATATGTTCTCTATATGTGCGCCCGAGTCCCGTGGCAGGGCTAATCAAGAAACATGGAACTCGGTCGGGAGCTTTCAAATATCTGCCGATTGTAGATGCTAAGGTCCGCTTTTACAGTGGCTATGGTCCCACTAGACCCCTCCCTCAACAAATGAAGACTACGAGAGCTAAGAGACAAGCCCCTAAGAAAACAATCTAGACATCCATGCGGCGTCTCCCCTCAACCACCGTCCCACGATAGTGAATGGTTAATGGTATCTTGGGTCTAGCTCTAGTCTTCTCGCATCCTACTGGTTGTGGTGACAGGCACTCGACGACCTACTATCCTTGTTGGTCTTGACCCTCCACCTCCATTGAGGCAGCCGCCGAATCACCTTTTCCGTCACCTCGTACAACATTCTGACTGTCAAGTTATTCTTGTAGTCAAGGCCCACCCCACTTAGTAGTTACGCGTAGACCCAACCTCTGCGGGCACAGCCTGAAACATCTGCCACCACATAGAGGACTACTAGGAGCACCTTTAACGTCTCAGGAAGCCGCGTGCTTCCCCTTCCAGTCCATTGGAGCCGCTAAAATAATGAACGTGCGCTCTCCTCGTGCCCTATGACACCGCGATGATCTACATTTGTAACGACACCGCGAAATCCGGTAGGCTTTGCAACCATCCCTTCATCCTCCAGTACAACAGGTAAAATCCACCGTGGCTTACAGTGGTTCCCCAGACACCTTGTTTTACGGCGACCCTTTCGGGATCCTCCGGCCCCAGCCTACCAACCCTAAATAGGGACATGTGGGGGTAAGAGTCTCCCGTTCGCCACCAAACCGCGAAGCGAGAAACCCCCATCATGCTGCATCCCATACGAGATATTTTGTAGAGGTTGAGAATTTTTAATTTTTAATTTTTAAATAATTAGATAATTTAATTATTTATCTCGATTGTTTGCATCATCGTATGTACGCAAATATATTAGATCTGCGACGTGATAAGATTATTGATGTTGTTTTGTATGATTTGTCTTGTTTTGTTTTTGATCTGTGGTTGTGTATATGGATCTGTATAGATCCAATGATTATCATCATGTTGTATAAAAATTGGATTAAACTGAATTTTAAATCCAATTAAAAAAAATCATCTTGCTTGAGAATCGGATGAAATTAGAAATTTTAAATCCATTCAAAATGTCATATTTGTTGTGATTCTTTTATTGACATTATATTGTCAAAAATTATCATTTGGGTACAGTTGTTGAATTAAAATAATTTGTTCCTTCAAAACAGATTATTAGGTTATCATGTTTATTTTATGACATTAAATTGTAGGTCCAAATCACATGTTTATTTATATTTTATGCGTAAATAAAAAGGCACATGTGTTAATCATAGTTTTATTTACATTTTATCTGTAAGTAAAAGAGCATATTTTGTAAAGACATTTTTATTTACAATGTACGTGTAAATAAAAATACAAAATTGGAAAAGTCATTTCTATTTACATTTTATGTGTAAATAAAAAAGCAAATTGGATAAAGACATTTTCATTTACATTTTAATTGTAAATAAAAGGGCATATTTAGAATTTACATCTTTATTTGCATTTTAATTTTAATAAAAAGGGGATATTTGAAAATCACATTTTTGTTTACATTTCACATGTAAATAAAAATCCATTTCATAAGAATCACTTTTTAATGTCATGTTTATGCATATGAAATGGGAAAGTAGAAAAACAACACATTTTGTAAAGGCCCGCAAATCCGTACTATCTGAGTTGACTAATAACACCACACGTCCAACCCAAATTGCACAGAAATACGAATCATTATTATGAAGAAGTTAGAGGATGAGAAATAGAAAGAAAGAAATATTAGAATAGAAGAAAACGAAGATCACAAACTCACAATGAAACGAATAAAAAATATTATATAACATAACTTTTGAAATACAAATCAGTAACTTTATATACATACCATCATCAGAGCACAACAGTTATTCCTGGAACAGTTATAAACAATTGTTTCCAGATACAAACATGGTTCACAGCGGAATATATGATAGTCTATAGCTAACTGGTGAAGCCTCCTGCTTCCAGCTCTTCCAAGTGAATCTGAAAAATCTCGACTACTTGACTACCCATACAAATTTGGGCACCCAAGAGTTTAGGGAAAACAAACAAAATAAACTCTGGGTCAGTCATGGGACTGGTGTGACTAAATTCCAACAATTTGTTTAACTTTCAAAATTCTTTCGAAAAGAAATATAATAGTAAGACCAGCCCACACATAAACATGGACGGTTTTTACGTTACTATAACCCAAAACACTTTAATACAAAATCCAGTGATATTATAATAGTGTCTAAATCAAATAAATAGAATCTAGCGGAACGCTTGCATCTCACGCTCCACATACATAGTATAAAATCAAAAACCGCAGGGCGGTTATAGGAGATTGGATTTCCAACATGACAAGGTATGGAACCACCTTCCGATAGTGTATCTCCAGAGAGGAATACACTGGGTTCAACAAGAACATCTTGCAACCCAGCCCACACATGACCGACCACTCATTTCGCTTGAGTGTATCGAATGTATATCACCAACGGCTGGGATCAACAACCGTTTCCCGAATGGGACAACATCGAATAGAATAAGGAATTAAATGAATCTCTAGATAGGTGATTATACACCCTAATGGGAGCGACCCACATAGCCATGCTGCCTGCCCGATTTTTGTCATTTCCCGGTTGTTGAGGCCTGAGGCTACGATTACTTTCCATTCATTGATAGCAAAATCACTTTGAATGCCACATTGTCAGATCCGTTAATCACTAATTAACTTGCACAAATATTATGGATATTATGCTAAGGGAATAAATCCGTTGCAACCATATATATTTATACAGACCAACTCATGCGATCATTGGAAATACTTTGTCAGACATTCATCCATTTGCGTTCGTTCTGGGATTGAACGAAATCGAAGGCATAATTTCTATTAATAGAAAAACCCCTTGCACTTTACACCATCTCCGATTACCTTCATATGATCTGATTCGCAACGCTACTGCCGATACAGAGTGGTTCACGGATAATAATCCAACCGGCCTCTTCATATTGACAACGATATTGGCAAACACTTCGATAGTCGTTTATTTAACTATCGAAGAAAAATAAACAAAACATCCATTCATCCATAACATCAATCAAATCACTAGGCCTGTTAATTAATATTTCATTAATTAAATCACCCTTTCCATTTCCTTATCAATATTTGTTAAACAAATATTTTCAATTATCATCTCGGTCTCTTCCATTCTTTGGAAAACATTTCTATATCTCGCCTTCTTTTTATTTTCTACACTTAGAAAATATATTCTATTTGAATTTGAAAACAATTTCAATCACTTATCACTTTCCTTACTATTTTAATTATACTCAGGAAATATTTACTTTTATATTTCTAGAATTCCACTACTGGGTTAAAACGAATGCTGTGTAAAACATCGTTACAACCACACAAAATAATTTATTCCACCAACTATTATTTAAAAAATTCTCTTCGAGGCTGGATCCTGCTATTTATCAATTAAAAATGAAATCAATCAAGTTGGGGTAAAATTACTTGTCAGACCTTGACTGAAAACATCCTCAACTTCAAAACGGCATAACCACTTACCTCGAATAAACACACTATAAAACCCAATTATTCATTTTTTTAATTATGTATACAGTTCGCTTTCTATTTCTAATTTATAGATTTCCCCTTTTTGTGTACAATATTCTATTTTTAATTTCGTTTCCTTATTGAATTCTATATATATCGATACATTTATTTCTAACTATCAAAATTTCTTAAAAATTTTATAACTCCTTAAATTCCCGGAAAAATTCACCATAACCTCCGTTGTACCGGGAGCATAGGGATACTTCAAATAGCCTCCCATGGCCCTCACCAATCCAAAAGAAAAAGAAAAAGCCAAGCGGCTTGCCGATACGACGCATAAAACCTCATATATGTATTTAAACATGTACCTTTTTGTCGGGCACATAAATTAAAATCTTCGTATACTTCATCCCATACTTGTCTAACACATGCTCACCTGTTTCCAATTCAGTTCAACTCAATCCAGTCGTTTGAATTCAGTTTCGCTCATTTATTCCTTAGTTAGCTATTTTTCCTATTTCACTTCTTTGTTTGAACATAACATGTTCAAATAAAATATTTAACTTGCTCAAAACCAAATTGAATTTCAATTTTAATTCTAGTTTCCTTTACGATTTCGAATATAAATTTTCAAATCGAATTCACTTATTCAAAGCCCAATATCAGTTCAAAATCTCGTTAACTAATTACTATTCAAATTAGTTAACTCTATTCAATAATCAAAAATCTGATTTTTGTTTCAAAAACCATTTCACTTACTTCACTGGAGTTCATATTTATATTATATCTCCAGTGTGGATTTTTCTAATGGCAAATTCGAATTTTTATTTCTTTAAAATCCTTTTATTTATTTAAATAAACCGTTATGGTTTTTATAATGGTTCTGGCGCTGTTTTTCTGAAAATTTGATTTTGATATAACTCAAAATCTATTCGACGAAATCCATATTTTTCTCCTCTATTAGAAAACTATTATCAAATGGGCCCTGACGTTTCTTGTTTCAAAGAACTCCGACTTCAATTGAGTTTTATATACTCAATTGAAGTTTGAATCTCCAATTTACGAACTACAGCGCTGCGGCGAGTTCGTTTTAATTATACTTATAAATATAAACGTTTAAACTTCGTCTATAATAAATTCAACTCCATTCTGATATATTTTAAATATATATCAAATCCAATTTTCCAATTCAACATAATATTTTCGATCTTCTAAAATTGTCGATTTTCCCTAGCTTAGAAATAAATTTATTATACTTCGTTCTTTCATATTCAAATTCTATTTCAAATTGAATTTCCTATATTCAAATTCTACTTTTAATCTTCATTTGAATTTCAATTTATTTTCAAACTTCATTTGGATTTCTATATTCAAATCTATTTTCAAACTCCATTTGAATTTCTATATTCAAATCTATTTCAATTCTATTTGAATTTTATATTCAAATTCCATTTTACTCTATTTAAATTCTATATTCAAATTCCCTTTCAAATCTCTTATACAAATTCCATTTCAATTCTCTATTTCGATTTCTATTTTGAAATCCTAATTCCATTTTGAAATTCTATTTCAATTTCTATTTTGAAATTCTAATTCTAATTCTTATTTCAAATTCATATTTGAATTTAAACATTTAAATTGTCAATGATAAGTTTCCACCTTTCTTTATAACATCATTTAATTTACTTGTTTATATTTTTAAACAAGTCTTGGTTTCAAATTCATTTTTGAAATTTAATTCTATTTTGGAAAAATAAATTTTCCCTTTTCTAAATTCACACCTGTGTTTATATTTTCCCGAATTATCCAAATGATAATTCTTTCCATTTCCTTTATAAACTTCGTTTATAAAAGAACTACTTGTTTTTGTTATTTAAAAACAAGTTAATATTTCTATTCTATTCGAATTTCAAATTATATTTTAGAAAAATAGAATTTCCCTTTAAATCTCAAATATCCTTTTCACGATATTTTTAAATATCAACATTTAGCCTCAGTGATATTTAAACACCAAACAACCAATTAATTTACTTTAGGTATTCTAACACATCATATATGACAGTATATGTGCAGACAAATAAAAAAACAGATAATATATTTTTGAGGAATCCAGTTGGATTCCTCCAACCTGTTTTTCCTGCATCAACAGACGTTAGTCAAAATAAATAATACCCATCTTGCTTCGAGGCAGGACATCGCGGTATAAAAGGGGATCCACTTATATACGTGGGCGTAGGGTCATCCGCTAATGATACTGCGGGCATCGGCTAATGATACTACGGGAATCAATCCAATCACCAAACCAATATATATATATATATATATATATATATATATATATATATATATATATGATAGTCAACCCTAAATAACTAATATATTTAAATCAACCAGAAAGCATTCAAACAAGCATCAAACAATTATTTTTAACGAATAAAAATAATTCTAAATAAAAGGTGAGTTAGATTTACTCACCGTGGTTTTATTTGCAGATCCGATGCAAATTTTAACTTAAATCGAATAATATTCAATTTAAGTTAAAATTCCATAGTTGAGTCCAACGGTCTTCAAAAATTTCTAAACGGGTCCCATTGCATAGCTTAAGCCCATACGCACTCAACGAACTTGTCGACATTCGAATATGATTTTATTGAATTTAGAAATTCATTTTACAAGCAACCAAAATATTTGAATGTAATTTAAAATTCAATTATTAATTTAAGATAACTACTTATTTTAAATTACCTCTTACTCTCTGGTTATCCATGTTGATTCATTTTTCCCAGGTAAAAGAAAAACACGACTTCATCCACATCCAACACGGCTGTTTAAATCGTCCCCAGATAACAAATAAGAACTGCTACGGTCATCACTACTCTGTGCCGATTCTGGTCAATCGGGAGTCACCCAACTACCCTTGTTCGACGCCCCAAATTGTGATGACCGCCGACTCCTCCCTCTCAAAAACCCAACTCGATGTTGATGTCGATCTGCTCTTGCTGTCATTACCTCGACATCGCACCATTCTAACCATCCTCTGTCAAAACCTGGACATCATCTATGAACCCTAACTGTGACCGCGAGTTCGATAGGTGTCTAACCCCACGCGATTTCCAACATCACACCACCTCCTGTATGAAACGCCGAAAATTCCCTTCCCTGAATCGACAGAGTGGAGTCCTGGTAGTCGAGTCTCGCGATGATTTTGCCTTGAATGAATTTGTATTCGATTTAAAGGGGGCAACGACTTCCATTTTAATTGTTTTAGAGGAGTTCTGCTTGGATTTTAAAGAGGGCAACTTGGTTTTAATTTCCTTGTATCGACCATTTATATTTTGCCTGAAGTGATTTCGAAGAGAGAATGAATTTGGGAGGGGTTTATCGCGATTAAATAGGAGAAGGAGGGGTACAGAATGTATAGGATATTAAATGGTTGTCTAGTAAAGTACAAGCAAATTTAATACCGATTTGATTTAAAGGGATTTTTATCCGTTTTATATAGATATCGATTTGATTTTGATCCCATCCACTGATCAAATAAATCGGGGTTCACAATTAAAAATCGTGAACCGCTATTTTAATGTACCGACATTTCAATATTATAATGTTGTTCTAAACTGAACAGAATATATTCTGAAATTAAATTTAAACATGTATATATATAATAACCAAAATAATATAATTTAAATTCAAACAAACAAATTCTTCGATAATAAATTATTATTATAGATTCTATTTAAATTGAATTTATATAAATCATCTAAATTGTTTTCAATTCAGTTTAAAATCTCAAATTGAATTATTTTTCATATTACGATAATTTAATATATTCGATATTAATTTGATAACTCAATATAAAAATCGATTTAAAATATCAACTCAATATTTAAAACTATATTAAATATTTCAATTAAATCTGTCACAAATGTGGGTCGTTACATTCTTCCCCCCTTAAAGTAATTTCGTCCTCAAAATTGCTAAGGTAGGAAAAATGGTACAAATGCATTACTTTTCAAAATCTCACTTATTTTGAAACTCAGCTCCTCATATTTCAACAAATTTAATTCCACCAAAACTTTTGGTCTTCCTTATTTTAATTCGAATGATCTATGATCAATCCATTTATATCCAATCTATATTCTATTAAACCTATTCAAATTGATTCTAGTCAATTGATTCACTTCAACCCATTTAACTAGCTTAAGTAAAATTCCAATTCCAGGATCCAAATCCCAGGGTTTTCGTTTCAAATCCTTTTGAAATCACTTACACATGTATATATATTTATAATCTTTTCAAATTCAAAATATTTGAATTTTCCAACTAAACTTGATTTCTTTCAAACAAATTCCCATCAAAACTCGAAAATGAACACTGATGAAGCTGCAGTCCTCATCAAAATTATTTTCCGGCCACTGAAGTGAGTTCAGTGCTTAAACAATTTCAAAACATATTCAAAATCCTTTTAAAACAAAGCTATATTGTTCTAATATACTTCCAAAAATATTTCAAACTTCCCAGGATTTAAATTTCAAATTCTGGTTTGAATTCAATTTTAATTCTTCTCATTTGTATATATTTTATTCTTATACAAATTCTGTTTGGTTATAAATAACCATTTCAATTTTTATAATCTAATTTGATTATAATATTAACATTCAACACATCCATATATTATAATAATTTCAGAAAATTATTCTTTTTCTATCAAAAATAGAATTTTTGGGTAAAATTATTTCATTTACCCATTAAAACAATATCGTGTCGAATTCTCTGTTCATGTGTTTATAAATTCTTATCAACGTCGTGGCGTCCCACGATTTGATTAGAATTCACAAACCACTCAACAGACTAGCCAACACCATATAAAACAGTTTTTATGTCAAATAACAAATACGCTCTCTTGTATGTATACACTCAACTCATTCTAGGGTATTACTGACCCTATCTCTAATGAGCACATGAAACACAAGCCTAGGTATTCGCTCAACCTAAGCTCTGATACAAACTGTAACGACCCGCAAATCCGTACTATCTGAGTTGACTAATAACACCACACGTCCAAACCAAATTGCACAGAAATACGAATCATTATTAGAAAGAAGTTAGAGGATGAGAAATAGAAAGAAAGAAAAATTAGAATAGAAGAAAACGAAGATCACAAACTCAAAGCAGAACGAATAAAATATATTATGTAACATAACTTTTGAAATACAAATCAGTAACTTTATATACATACCATCATCAGAGCACAACAGTTATTCCTGGAACAGTTATAAACACCTGTTTCAAAATACAAACATGGTTCACAGCATAATATATGATAGTCTATAACTAACTGGTGAAGCCTCCTGCTTCCAACTCTTCCAAGTGAATCTGAAAAATCCCGACTACATGACTACCCGTACAAATTTGGGCACCCAAGAGTTTAGGGAAAACAAACAAAATAAACTCTGGGTCAGTTATGGGACTGGTGTGAGTAAGCTCCAACCATTTGTTTAACTTTCAAAATTCTTTCGAAAGGAAAGATAATAGTAAGACCAGCCCACACATAAACATGGACGGTTTTTACCTTACGATAATCCAAAACACTTTAATACAAAATCCAGTGATATTATAATAGTGTCTACATCAAATAAATAGAATCTAGCGGAACGCTTGCATCATACGCTCCACATACATAGTATAAAATCAAAAACCGCAGGGCGCTTATTGGAGATTGGATTTCCAACATGACAAGGTATGGAACCACCTTCCGATAGTGTATCTCTAGAGAGGAATACACTGGGCTCAACAAGAACATTTTGCAACCCAGCTCATACATGACCGACCACTCATTTTGCTTGAGTGTATCGAATGTATATCACCAACGGTTGGGATCAGCAACCGTTTCCCGAATGGGACAACATCGAATAGAATAAGGAATTAAATGAATCTCTAGATAGGTGATTATACACCCTAATGGGAGCGACCCACATAGCCATGCTGCCTGCCCAATTTTGGTCATTTCCCGATTGTTGAGGCCTGAGGCTACGATTACTTTCCATTCATTGATAGCACAATCACTTTGAATGCCACATTGTCAGATCCGTTAATCACTAATTGACTTGCACAAATATTCTGGATATTATGCTAAGGGAATAAATCCGTTGCAACCATATATGTTTATACAGACCAACTCATGCGATCATTGGAAATACTTTGTCAGACATTCATCAATTTGTGTTTGTTCTGGGATTGAACGAAACCGAAGGCACAATTTCTATTAATAGAAAAAGCCCTTGCACTTTACACCATCTTCGATTACCTTCGTATGATCTGATTCGCAACGCTACTGCCGATACAGAGTGGTTCACGGATAATAATCCAACGCGTCTCTCCATATTGACAACGATATTGGCAAACACTTCGATAGTCGGTTATTTAACTATCGAAGAAAAATAAACAAAACATCCATTCATCCATAACATCAATCAAATCACTGGGCCTATTAATTAATATTTCATTAATTAAATCACCCTTTCTATTTCCTTATCAATATTTGTTAAACAAATATTTTCAATTATCATCTCAGTCTCTTCCATTCTTTGGAAAGCATTTCTATATCTCGCCTTCTTTTTATTTTTTACACTTAGAAAATATATTCTACTTGTATTTGAAAACAATTTCAATCACTTATCACTTTCCCTACTATTTTAATTATACTCAGGAAATATTTACTTTTGTATTTCTAGAATTCCACTACTGGGTTAAAACTAATGCTGTGTAAAACATCGCTACAACCACCCAAAATAATTTATTCAACCAACTATTATTCAAACACTTCTCTTCGAGGCTGGATCCTGCTATTTATCAATTAAAAATGAAATCAATCAAGTTGGGGTAAAATTACCTCTCAGACCTTGACTGAAAACATCCTCAACTTCAAAACGGCAAAATCACTTACCTCGAATAAACACACTATAAAACCCAATTATTCATTTTTTTTAAATATGTATACGGTTCGCTTTCTATTTCTAATTTATAGATTTCCCCTTTTTGTTTACAATATTCTATTTTTAATTTCGTTTCCTTATTGAATTCTATATGTATCGATACATTTATTTCTAACTATCAAAATTTCTTAAAAATTTTCTAACTCCTTAAATTCCAGGAAAAATTCGCCATAACCTCCCCTGTACGGGGAGCATCAGGATATTTCAAATAGCCTCCCATGGCCCTCACCAATCCAAAAGAAAAAGAAAAAGCCAAGCGGGTTGCCAATACGGCGCATAAAACCTCATATATGAATTTAAACATGTACCTTTTTGTCGGGCACATAAATTAAAATCTTCATATACTTCATCCCATACCTGTCTAACACATGCTCACCTGTTTCCAATTCAATTCAACTCAATCCAATCGTTTGAATTCAGTTTCGCTCATTTATTCTTTAATTAACAATTTTTCCTATTTCACTTCTTTGTTTGAACATAACATGTTCAAATAAAATATTTAACTTGCTCATAACCAAATTGAATTTCAATTTTAATTCTAGTTTCCTTTACGATTTTGAATATAAATTTTCAAATCGAATTCACTTATTCAAAGCCCAATATCAATTCAAAATCTCATTAACTAATTACTATTCAAATTAGTTAACTCTATTCAATAATCAAAAATCCGATTTCTGTTTCAAAAACCATTTAACTTACTTCACTGGAGTTCATATTTATATTATATCTCCAGTGTGGATTTTTCTAATGGCAAATTCGGAATTTTATTTCTTTAAAATCCTTTTATTTATTTAAATAAACCGTTATGGTTTTATAATGGTTCTGGCGCTGTTTTTCTGAAAATTTGATTTTTATATAACTCAAAATCTATTCGACGAAATCCAGACTTTTCTCCTCTATTAGAAAACTATTACCAAATGGGTCCTGACGTTTCTTCTTTCAAAGAATTCCGACTTCAATTGAGTTCTATATACTCAATTGAAGTTTGAATCGCCAATTTACAAACCGCAGCGCTGGGGCGAGTTCGTTTTAATTATATTTATAAATATAAACGTTTAAACTTCATCTATAATAAATTCAACTCCATTCTGATATATTTTAAATATATATCAAATCCAATTTTCCAATTCAACATAATATTTTCGATCTTCTAAAATTGTCGATTTTCCCTAGCTCAGAAATAAATTTATTTATACTTCGATCTTCTATATTCAAATTCTATTTCAAATTGAATTTCCTATATTCAAATTCTATTTTTAATCTTCATTTGAATTTCAATTTATTTTCAAACTTCATTTGGATTTGTATATTCAAATCTATTTTCAAACTCCATTTGAATTTCTATATTTAAATCTATTTCAATTCTATTTGAATTTTATATTCAAAGTACATTTAACTCTATTTAAATTCTATATTCAAATTCCCTTTCAAATCTCTTATTCAAATTCCATTTCAATTCTCTATTTCAATTTCTATTTTGAAATCCTAATTCCATTTTGAAATTCTATTTCAATTTCTATTTTGAAATTCTAATTCAAGTTCTCATTTCAAATTCATATTTGAATTTAAACATTTAAATTATCAATGATAAGTTTCCACCTTTCTTTATAACATCATTTAATTTACTTGTTTATATTTTTAAACAAGTCTTGGTTTCAAATTCATTTTTGAAATTTAATTCTATTTTGGAAAAATAATTTTTCCCTTTTCTAAATTCACACCTATGTTTATATTTTCTCGAATTATCCGAATGATAATTCTTTCCATTTCCTTTATAAACTCCGTTTATAAAAGAACTACTTGTTTTTGTTATTTAAAAACAAGTTAATATTTCTATTCTATTCGAATTTCAAATTTTATTTTAGAAAAATAGAATTTCCCTTTAAATCTCAAATATCCTTTTCACGATATTTTTAAATATCAACATTTAGCCCCAGTGATATTTAAACACCAAACAACCAATTAATTTACTTCAGGTATTCTAACACATCATATATGACATTATATATTCAAACAAATAAACAAACAGATAATATATTTTTGAGGAATCCAGTTTGATTCCTCCAACCTGTTTTTCCTGCATCCACAGACGTTAGTCAACATAAATAATACCCGTCCTGCTTCGAGGCAGGATATCGCGGTATAAAAGGGGATCCACTTATTTACGTGGGCGTAGGGTCATCTGCTAATGATACTACAGGCATCCGCTAACGATACTGCAGGAATCATACCAATCACCAAACCAATATATATATATATATAATAGTCAACCCTAAATAAATAATATATTTAAATCAACCAGAAAGCATACAAATAAGCATCAAATAATTATTTTTAACGAATAAAAATAATTCTAAATAAAAGGTGAGTGAGATTTACTCACCGTGGTTTTATTTGCAGATCCGATGCAAATTTTAACTTAAATTGAATAATATTCAATTTAAGTTAAAATTCCATAGTTGAGTCCAACGGTCTTCAAAAATTTCTAAACGGGTCCCATTGTGTAGCTTAAGCCTATATGCACTCAAAGAACTTGTCAACATTCGAATCTGATTTTACTGAATTTAGAAATTCATTTTACAAGCAACCAAAATATGTGAATGTAATTTAAAATTCAATTATTAATTTAAGATAACTACTTATTTTAAATTACCTCTTACTCTCTGGTTATCCATGTTGAATTATTTTTCCTAGGTAAAAGAAAAACACGACTTCATCCAGATCCAACACGGCTGTTTAAATCGTTCCCAGATGACAAATAAGAACTGCTATGGTCATCACTTCTCTGCGCTGATTCTGGTCAATCGGAAGTCACCCAACTACCCTTGTTCGACGCCCCAAATTGTGATGATCACCGACTCCTCCCTCTCAAAAACCTAAACTCAATGTTGACGTCGATCTGCTCTTGCTGTCGTGACCTCGACATCGCACCCTTCCAACCATACTCAGTCAAAACCTGGACATCATCTATGAACCCTAACTGTGACCGCGAGTTCGATAGGTGCCTAACCCCACGTGATTTCCAACATCGCACCACATCCTGTATGAAACGCCGAAGACTCCCTTCCCTGAATCGACAGAGCGTAGTCCTGATAGTCGAGTCTCGCGATGATTTTGCCTTGAATGAATTTGTATTCGATTTAAAGGGGGCAACGGCTTCCATTTTAATTGTTTTAGAGGAGTTCTGCTTGGATTTTAAAGAAGGCAACTTGGTTTTAATTTCCTTGTATCGGCCATTTATATTTTGCCTGAAGTGATTTCGAAGAGAGAATGAATTTAGGAGGGGTTTATCGCGATTAAATAGAAGAAGGAGGGGGATAAAACGTATAGGATATTAAATGGTTGTCTAGTAAAGTATAAGCAAATTTAATACCGATTTGATTTAAAGGGATTTTTATCCTTTTTAAATAGATATCGATTTGATTTTGATCCTATCCACTGATCAAATATATCGGGGTTCATAATTAAAAATCATGAACCGCTATTTTAATGTACCAACATTTCAATATTATAATGTTGTTCTGAACTGAACAGAATATATTCTGAAATTAAATTTAAACGTGTATACATATATATATAATAACCAAAATAATATAATTTAAATTCAAACAAACAAATTCTTCGATAATAAATTATTATTATCGATTCTATTTAAATTAAATTTCTATAAATCATCTAATTTTTTTTCAATTCAGTTTAAAATCTCGAATTGAATTATTTTTCATATTACGATAATTTAATATATTCGATATTAATTTGATAACTCAATATAAAAATCGATTTAAAATATCAACTCAATATTTAAAACTGTATTAAATATTTTAATTAAATTTATCGCAAATCTGGGTCGTTACAAATTTATTTTATGAAATAGAAAGGTATGTAAAACAAAATATTTATTTTGTTAAATAGAACGATATGCCATAACAAAATGTTAATTTTGTTCAATAGAAAATTGTTAAAGTAAAAGAAAATTAACATTTTAGATATAAAATGTTGAGATTGGTTAAAATAACAATTTAGTTATAAAATGTTAGGTAGACAAAATATAACATTTTATATATTTTGTTGTATTAGAATTGACGACAAACAAAGTTATCTTTTATTTGTTTTTAATGAAATGTTAAGAAAGATTTAACATAAAGCACACTTTTTATGTTAAAATGAAATGTTAAGGAAGATTTAACATAAATTATCTTTTTATGTTAAAATAAAATGTTAGGGAAGATTTAACATAAAGTATTCTTTTTATGTTAAAATAAAATGTTAGGGAAGATTTAACATAAAGTATTCTTTTTATGTTAAAATAAAATGTTAAGAAAGATTTAACATAAAGTATTCTTTTTATGTTAAAATAAAATGTTAAGAAAGATTTAACATAAAGTATTCTTTTTATGTTAATATGAATGGTTAAAAATATTTACCTATAAAATATGCTTTTATATGATATTAGAAAACATAGAAAAATGTTAAAAAATAAAATGTTCTTTTGTTTGATATTAGAATACATAGAAAATAACATTATTTACACCGTAATGAGAATAAGATTTCAAGTGAAGTTACATTTCTCATGTAATTGAATAAAAGTGAAATTACATTTTTATGTAATTAAAAAGATAAGATTTTGTCATTGAAATTAAAATTACATATTTATGTAATTAAAAGATTAGAAGTTGATGCTGCAAAATTATTTATATTTTAATATAATAAGAAGAAATAGAATTTACATGGTAATCTTAATTACATCTTTAATGTAATAAAAAGGAAATATTTTGACATTGTAAGAAGAAAAGTTTACATTTTTAAGAAAAGTTACATTTTTAATGTAAATAAGAAAAAGAAGAAAAGTTTACATTTTTAAGAGAAGTTTACATTTTTAATAAAAAAAAAGAAAAAAAAGTTACACTTTTAATGTAATTAGATTAAAAAGAAAATTTACATTTTTATGTATTAGATTTAGAAGAAAATTTACATTTTTATTGTATTAAGATTTAAGGAGAAAAATTACATTTTCATGTAATTAAGATTAAAGGATTAATTGATATTTTCATGTAAATAGTACTTAAAGAAGAAAATTACATTTTCATGTAATTATATTTTAAGTAAGTGAAATTTACATTTTAATGTAAATAGACTTTCATTAAAAGAATTTAGAAGTTAAATTTACATTTTTACGTAAATAGATTTTCATTAAAAGATTTAAGAAGAAAATTACATTTTTATGTAACTGGATTTTCATTGAAAAAGATAAGGATATGAATTTACATTTTTATGTAAATATGTTTTCAATGAAAGTTATAACGATGGAAATTTACATTTTAATGAATTTGATTTCATTAAAAGATTAAAGATATGGAATTTACATTTTCATGTGAAAAGATTAAAACACAAGATTATCATTTTGCTTGTAAAGGAAAGATTGACACAAAATTATCATTTTTGTTTTGCATTGAAAGATATAAACAAAATTATTATTTTTGCTTGGCATTAAAAAAATAACAAAGTTGTTATTTTTGTTACATTGAAATTATACAAACAAAAATATATTCCTTTTTGTAGAATTGAAGTTGACACCAAAAATATTGCATTTTTGTCAGAAATTGAAATGACAAAAATAATCATTTTTGTTAAATTATAAATGACACACAAAAATATTCATGTTTGGTGTAATGGAAATGAAAGACAAAAATACCTATTTTTGTTGTAATTGTAATGATACATGAAATATACCATTTTGTGTAGTTTGAAAGATGATTGAAAAATATACCTTTTTGTATATAGGATGTGAATGCAAGTCGAAGTAAAGATCAACATTCTTATGTGCCATGATATTATATTTAGATAATAATTCTTGTCGTTAGCAAAATACAGTAGAATAAAATACATTTCACTATGTATTATAAAAATGTAAATAGGTTACGGAAATATAACGTTCTTTACTTGTTGTGTTAATCACGATAATGAAATGGACGAAGGAATTATAATTATATATAGAGAGAGAGATATTAAAAGTAAACGAATCGAGCGTGGTAGTTCACGTTTTGGAATTGTACTTTTAATTGATTATACCGAAATATCCGACCGTTGGATTTTCCCAAAACTGAAACCGTTAGGTTCACCTTGGGAAGATCTTTCCAACGATATGAATTGTGTTAAAATCCAACGGTTAGATTTAGAAGAATGTGTAAATCAAATTTGGGTGAAAACAGCGCCAAGGTCGCCTATTGACTTGAAGCGTCGTTAAATGGAATTTAATTATTTTTATAAAAATAAAGATTGATCGTTATAAATTAATATTAATGATATGAAATGATTTTTAATTATATACATATGCGAGGATCATTTGAAAAGTCCGAGTTCAATCTCATTTCAAATGATTATACGTCGATCTAAGTCGAAGAGTTAAAGACGGTGATTGAAGACCGGCGATCTTCACATCGAATGGACGACGACTACTAATGCCCGTGATTGGAGTAGCTACCTTGAAGGGGCTACAGTGGTGGCCGTCCGGACGTATATGTTGATTGCACGGATATGCGGGTACCTCCTTCTCGTACTAGACATACGGGACGAGGGTATCTCCAGTTTCGTTCATACCTAGAACGGGCTTATAAATGGAATGTGTGTCCGACATTGTAATCATTTATATTTTGTATTTATTGATTTTCTGCCGAATGTATGAATGATTGGTGGCGGAGAATTTATTCTCTTGCTTAACACCCTTTTGTATATTTTGGAAAAGGATTAAAAGTATGATATTGATTGACAGTGTGACATACCAAGATGCAGTGATCAAGGTTTCTTGTTGAAAAGCAGAACCTTATGGTGACGATCAAAGCACAACTTGAATAAGCATAGCTTTGTGTATTACATAGCTTCACGAGCCTCACACCTCGGTTGGAGTATAAATTGGGAGAAGGGAACGCAGGGAGAGCAGCATGTTTCTTTCTAGCTAGAAGTGGTGTTTGTGTTTTACACGGCCCGGCATTTTACTTATGTGGATGATGGAATGAGGCGCCTCAGATGTTTGGTCCTATAGGATTGGGAAACGTGTGTTCAGGAATAACTAATCCACAAACCGCAAGCGTGGACCGGCTCTGCAGCATTCCAAGGGTTCTCTGCAGGGAATCCTGAGACATTAGCTAGAGTGTCTCGAATCGGTAAGGAGCTCCTCCCTAGCCTTGACTCATGATGGAAACCCAATTTCCAATACGACCTCATGCGGTTTTGATTGTAGAATTAGTATGGCGACATAGTAGGATGGGGTACTATGTCGTCTATGATTGATACATTATGATTGAAATGTTTTTATAAAAAACCTATACACCCAAATATTAAACCCGTTCTATCGTATCAAGCATCTTTTGACCATTATAAGGTAAAACCCTATCCTCCGGTTTGCGTTGCATTGTATGATGGGACTTGGGTCTTATAATGGTTTCAATTTTCTAAAAAGCATTGCATTGTTTAACGATTTACTTTATTTTTATGCACTGGCAATCCAATGGAGTAAACCCGTTCAGTGTTAGCGGCGTGGTCCTGAGATTAGTCTTATTATTAAGTTTGTTAAGTAAGATTTCTCATACCAGTCCCATGACCGACCTGTAGTTTGTTTCACTTTCAAACTCAGGTACCCTCTTTTCCACACGTGCAGTCGAGTAGCTTTTTTGCAGATATTTATCTTTTGAGCAGGATTCTGGATTGAAGCTTAAAGCTGTATCCAGAGTATTGATAGACTTCCGCTGTATCTATTTTATTGTTTCCGCTGCAATGTATTAAAATATTGTAATTTGTCTACTGCTGTAATTTTATTCATTGTACTCCGATATTCTGTACTCTGATGTAACATTATTATGATGTTTATAAAAGTCTGCTATTGTTTTTCTAATGTGTTGTATACCCAAAGTTAACGTATTCGGGTTTTGAACGGTCTTGGTCAATTTTGCGATCGATTAGGTTCGGGCAAAATCCGGGCTATTACAACCTCATTGGGTTATTCATCCTTCAACGTACGGACTGCTTCAAGCGTCCTAGTTTTTATATGTCGTTAGGCCCTAAGTCTAACCATTTATTTCGTGCTTGTTCCACCTCGCCAACTTTCTCATTTAGCTTGGTTATTCACACTAGCTTCCTTTTTTCCGTATTTACCAAGTTACCCTTACTTATTAATCCAATTTATACTTAGCCCACTTAAGTCCATTAAAAATCCCACAACATGTCGTACTTAATTCATAGTTAAGTATGCCTTATCCCACATATATACTGGTTAGGAGAATAATCCCCTAAACACCAGCCCTGAAGACCGAAATCAACATCAGACTGGCATCCAGAGAATTACTCAACCCAACCAACATATATGGTTCTAATTTATTTCTTTTCCATTCATATAACTTATATCACTTTAAATTTAACATTTCTTCTTCCCAAACCACTTAATTTAAGTATATCCTTACGTATAAGTTATCTCATCTTCCTTATCGTTTCCTATAACTTATCTTGTCCCATAAGTTATATAATTTCCACCTACTATTCTTTCTTGCCTTATTCAAGTTTATTCAAAATAGGCTATTTATCATTCCCTGTTTCTAGACATTAATTTTAGATTTGACTTAACCCTTCTGTTTACTTAACCCGTTACTTAAACTTTACCCAATTCAATTAACTTATGATACCGTCGCGGGTCCCATTTGGTTAAGCATATCTAAATTTTGTTTCACATGTCACCCATGTCCCACTTAACCCCCTTTATTATATTTTCCATATATTACACATGTCTTACTACAGTTAAGTCTACCTTAGTCATGTTTTACATGTCATTTATATCACCCACATAACCCTCTAACCATACCCATGTCACCCACATGTCTTATTATGGTTAGTATTTCTTAATTTATTTGTTATGCCATAACGATTTATGACCTCTCACATTAGACGTTTGTTCATGGAGGCTGGATTTGCCGGGCGGTTCCGGGCATACTTATACCACGACGCGCCTAACCTCGTGTCATAAACCGTTACGCCTCTAGTTGTTACCGTTGACCTCTCACATTAGACGTCCGCTTGTGGTTGTCGGATTTGCTAGGCGGTTCCGTGCAGTCTTACACCACAAATAGCCTAACCTCGTGTCATAGGCGTTCATTAATAATCGTTTTTCACCCAAACCCCAAATTCATGTCATGTGCTCCAAAATTTAACTTTATTACAATTCATGTCTATTCTAGGTGTCATAGGCCAATTATAAATTTACAGTCATGTTCATTCTAGATATGTCAATTACCAATTCACAAGCATGTTCACCCTCAAGTTATGCCACTATTGTCAATTTCATGTTATGTGTCGAGTTCCATAATTACTAAAAAAACATGGTTTGTCCAACATATTCCATTTTTAATTATGTTTCTAGGATTTTAACGGCATATCCAATTTTTAAGTCTCAAATTCAAGCTTTACCCAAAACCCCCAATTTATGTTTATGCTTATAATCTCGTTAATAGGCTATACCTATTATTCCAATTCAATTTATAATTTTAACCCTCAATCCCATAATATTTAGATTTGAAATAAATCACCTTTTTCCAATCCTGTCCCGCATTCAACAATTCCAGTTAAATTTACATAATTTCATGTCAACATCATATATCAGAATTCATGATTATGCGCTATTCACGCTTCCAAATCATATCCAAAGATTCATTATGGACTACACCCCAAAATTACCGATTACAACTATATCACAATGATTCCCCAATATTTGCAATGATAATTGTTATGCCACAAAATCCAAATTACGGATTATGTTCCTCGATTACATAAAATAGAGTATTCCCAATATTCCCTTTATTCCAACCGTACGTATGTATAATAGGATTGTCGTCTAGGTTCTAGATAACCTAGATCCAAAATTTAAAAAGGGAAAGGGGAATAAAAGAACAATTATTATAACATGAATCTTGAATTAAATTAATAACTGGGGAATGATGAACGATAATAATACTATTATGCAACAAATTTATTATAATTCCACTCACAGTGTTTTTGCGCTCCAATTCGTAGATCTTTAATTTTCTTCTTCAATTCATGAATTTGATTTAACTTTGATTGATTTCATGCCCAATTTATAGATCTGATCTTCCTTTGATTTCCTTTCACGACGTAGGTTGCGGATCTGAATCCCTTCTCTTTTCTTGCGCGGTATTTTAGATTTGAATCTCTCTTTTGTTTTATTTGCGGTAGTTGAAATCCTAAATCTCATTCATTTTAATTTAGGAATAGATTTATAAAGAGAGAAAATGGATCTAGGATTTGGTAGAGAAGAAGAATTGTTTAGATCCATTGAGGAGGAAGAAGAAGAAGAAAATCCTCTCAAGATTGAGGCAGCATATAGTTACAATGACTTGGTGTGGAGAGAAAGAAAGGCCTAGGAGGTGTTTAAATAGGTTTAGAGTCAAAGAACGATATCTAGAAACAAGTCCGGATTCATAAAAATGAATCTGCAGCTAAAAGGAGGCTTTCCCGACCAAAACAGGTCGACCTCCCTAAGGGGTAGGTCGACACTATGGTCAACCGCCCCCTTGGGAGGTCGACCTTATGGTCGACCTGCTTTTTTTTCCTGAGCTGGTTGACTTTCTGAATTTTCGTTGAATCTTCTGAACGTCATAACTCCTTCATACAGAGTCCAATTTTCGAAAACTTGGACTCTATTCCATGTAGAATTCCGAGACGAACGCAATGGTGATGTCTGTTTTACTTAATTCCTGATATTTAAATTAAGTATCCTTATTTTATTATCTTCTCCATTAAACACACTATTATTGAATCAATCATTCTTTCTCTTTCATGCATTAATTAATTTCCTTTGTACATTACCATTATTAACCTATCTATGCATATATATACATATATTTATGTATATTAAAAAATGTGGGGTGTTACATTCTCCCACCCTTAAGGAATTTCGTCCCCGAAATTCGATAAGAGCAAAATAGATAATCCCTCGCAACATCCAATTAGTGTTCATCCAATAGTTGCAACATTGTGCACATGTGCAAAGTGAGATACATCATAGTAAATCATGTATGCCTAATTTGGATCCACCTGTATGTATGCAGACTTTCAAAACTCTTTCTAAACATGATGCTCACATCCTAAATATACTTGCAATTTTATATGAATGCAATATTTTTGAAAAATCAAAACATTTTTCATCCTAATTTTCCTACACTTTTACATAGTAAGAGCATAGTTCATCTAATTTTCGCATCCGAAACCCTACCAACCATCATTAAATTCGAAATTTACAAAAATATATTTTTCCAAATTCGATTTCTTATGTTATGAAAATGGAAAAACTCACATCCTCCATTTTTCTTTCCTAATTGTACTTGGATTTTTATATGACTATTTTATGAAGATTTCCTATTTTCCTATCCAAGCACAACCACATAAGAAAATTTCTTCTCTTTTTCCACTTATCTTGGAAAATTTTCATATTTATTCATCTTTTTCTTAAGGTTTTCATTTTCTTTTCCCGTCACATTTTGTTGCTTGATTGATTTAGTTGTTTTCTTGTTAGTTAGGCTAGTTTCTTTCTTAGCTTATTTGACTTAATTAAATTACTTAAGTTTATTATTTACAAATAAGCCTTTTCGTTTTCACCTCAAACAACATCCTGCACAGCTACTACTATGGGCCAAGAATCTTAGGACTTATGTCACGAGTCCACTCAACAGGATCTATACACTTGCTTGCCCTTCACTACCTAGTAGTCACCACTAGTCCATGCTGTGTATTACTAGATTATACTTCTCTTTCAAGCAACAATCCTTTTTCTTTTTCTCAAGCAACAAACCTTGGTTTCTCAATGCTTATGCATTCTACGGGAAATTTTCCGTTAGTTCAATATTATCTAATCCCTGACTGTAAATCGGCAAGAGAGTAACTCCTTATGTATCAACCCCGAAGACCGAAATCAACATTAGATTGACACTCAGAGAATAACTCAACTCAACCAATCTCTAGTTGGTTCCAATTATTTAGTTCATAGATTTAACTTTCTCTCATTCTATTCTAGGCACTAATCCTTACCTACTCCATTTTTTTTAAAACATGGTTTGGCCTCCTTTCTTTTCATTACATTTTTCTTTCAAAAATTAAAAGTGTTAAAAATTTATTTTCTTTTCTCAAAATCTTGCTTTTGCCAAACCATGAAAACACGTTACAAAGTAAAATTGCAAAATATTTTTTCCCAAATCACAAAACTGGAGTAGACAAGGACAACTAATGGGTTACACTGGTCCTACCTACAATGTTAACTTCGGCTGCTAAGGTGTAAATATCTATTCTATTCTTACACTCTACCGCTTATTTGGTTCACCCAACAGAAATTTCTTTTTAAAACAATAATCAAAATTTATTGTTAACAGAATAGAGATTTCAAAACTTCTTTTCAGTCCTTTCATATATGAAAATTAGCAAGCTATACATGCTCTATAATATGCACCTTTTCATGAGAGAATTCTTTTAAAACAAGAAATCATTATTTTGCACAATATACCCCACTTTACTTTAAAACCCATCATGCACTAAAAACATCAAAATACTTTTAAGATCAAAACTTGGAAAAATACCACAAACTCTTTTACAGATTCAAGTTCTTAAAAGCTTACCATTAGGTTAGACTCAAAGCAGGTCTTCAACTCACTAGGATTTCCTAGGAACTTTCGCGAATTCAACTCTCTCGACTATATATACTCCTAATCCATATTTCATTTTTCAACCTTTTCTAGTTTTCTAAGGTTACACTTCTAAACCCACTACTCTGAAATACTAACATTTCAGTTTCCATCTGATGGGATATTTTCTTTCCCTAACATCAAGTCATATTATACACTTTCCAACCAATCCTCTTAGGGGTCTCAAAATTACTATGTTCACTCCCTTAGTGTACAAACTAGATATCCCAACTCTTTCCATGTCTAGTGAGCAACTATATGGATCTAGGTTTTTATATATAATATATTTATATTTTTGAAAATACAAATACGTTCACTAATTATCTCCCTAAGATCACTAAACCGAAGCTCTGATATCAGATGTAACAAACCGGATTCCGATAGACCGAATTTTTCAAATTCTATCTATCGAAACCTGAGTTGGATGCTCTGGTATCTTGCAGAAAAGACAGAGATAAAGAAACATGTCAGAATTCGTAAATCATCTCACAGCGGTAGGAAATGAAGTATAATATTCAAATATTGCTTTACCTTATTAACAATACTGCTAAACCGGTATCCAAAGCTATACCATCTCTGTCACGAACGTAACCTGGAAGTATGTAATGAGGAGGGGGTCAGAACATAAGTTCTGTGTGAGTGGACTTAAAATAAACTTCTGTATAATCCTACATATACTGTTTAGTTATATTTTCTTGGTTATTAGGTTAATAACAATGATAGCTTTCAAAGCTTACACACAGGTCGCACTCATTCACTCCCTAGTAGATTAACCTAATATAGTGTATATGTAGCTACCCCAAACTGAGGTACACCCCGTGATACCTCACTCACACGGTCTCCTCCGTATCGCCATAGTAATATGCGCAGTCCCTCATCCTATGCCATAGTAACGTACAACGCTACATCCGCATAGAACCACTATCGCTGTGCTACGTAAGCGTACTGACTGCTATCCTCGAACTATTCGATCGAGTTTGGTTCCATCATCGAATAATGCCCTCTAGTCTATGATACACCACCTAGAGAAGATATGGTTGTACCTAGACATTCCCACGTACGTATCATCAATCATACTCGATGTCTATTGCACATGTTCTCTATATGTGCGCCCGAGTCCCGTGGTAGGGCTAATCAAGAAACACGGAACTTGGTCAGGAGCTTTCAGATATCTGCCGAATGCAGATGCTAAGTTCCACTTTTACAGTGGCTATGGTCCCACTAGACCCCTCCCTCAACTAATGAAGACTACGAGAGCTAAGTGACAAGCCCCTAAGAAAATAATCTAGACATCCATGCGGCGTCTCCCCTCAACCACCGTCCCACGATAGTGAATGGTTAATGGTATCTTGGGTCTAGCTCTAGTCTTCTCGCATCCTACTGGCTGTGGTGACAGGCACTCGATGACCTACTATCATTGTTGGTCCTGACCCTCCACCTCCATTGAGGCAGCCGTCGAATCACCTTTTCCGTCACCTCGTACAGCATTCTGACTGTCAAGTTATTCTTGTAATCAAGGCCCACCCACCTAGTAGTTACGCGCAGACCCAAGCTCTGCGGGCACAGTCTGAAACATATGCCACCACACAGAGGACTACTAGGAGCACCTTTAACATATCAGGAAGCCGCGTGCTTCCCCTTCCAGTCCGTTGGAGCCGCCAAAATAACAAACGTGCGCTCTCCTTGTGCCTTATGACACCGTGATAATCTACCTCGTTGGGTTATTCATCCTACAATGTACAGACTGCTTCAAGTGCCTTAGTTTTTATATGTCATTAGGTCCTAAGTCTAACCATTTATTTCGTGCTTGTGCCACCTCGTCAACTTTCTCATTTAGCTTGGTTATTCACACTAGCTTCCTTTTTTCCATATTTACCAAGTTACCCTTACTTATTAATCAAATTTATACTTAGCCCACTTAAGTCCATTAAAAATCCCACAACATGTTATACTAAATTCATTAGTTAAGTATGACTTATCCCACATATATACTGATTAGGAGAATAATCCCCTAAACACCAGCCCTGAAGACCGAAATCAACATTAGACTGGCATCCATAGAATTACTCAACCCAACCAACATATATGGTTCTAATTTATTTCTTTTCCATTCATATAACTTATATCACTTTAAATTTAACATTTCTTCTTCCCACACCACTTAGTTTAAGTATTTCCTTACGTATAAGTTATCTCACCTTCCTTATCGTTTCCTATAACTTATCTTGTCCCATAAGTTATATAATTTCCACCTACTATTCTTTCTTTCCATATTCAAGTTTATTCAAAATATGTTATTTATCATTCCCCATTTCTAGTCATTAATTTTAGATTTGACTTAACCCTTTCATTTACTTAACCCGTTACTTAAACTTTACCCTATCCAATTAACTTATGATACCGTCACGGGTCCCATTTGGTTAAGCATATCTAAATTTTGTTTCACATGTCACCCGTGTCCCACTTAACCCCTTTTATTATATTTTCCATATCTTACACATGTCTTACTACGGTTAAGTCTACCTTAGTCATGTTTTACATGTCATTTATATCACACACTTTACCCTCTAACCTTACCCATGTCACCCACATGTCTTATTATGGTTAGTATTTCTTAATTTATTTGTTATGCCATAACGTTGTATGACCTCTCACATTAGACGTCTGTTCGTGGATGCTGGATTTGCCGGGCGGTTCCGGGCAGACTTATAACACGACGCGCCTAACCTCGTGTCATAAACCGTTATGCCTCTAGTTCTTGCCGTTGACCTCTCATGTTAGACGTCCGCTTATGGTTGCTGGATTGGCCGGGCGGTTCTGGGCAGTCTTACACCACAAACACGCCTAACTCGTGTCAAAGGCGTTCATTAATAGTCGTTTTTCACCCAAACCCCAAATTCATGTCATGTGTTCCAAAATTTAACTTAATTACAATTCATGTTTATTCTAGATGTCATATGCCAATTATAAATTTACAGGCATGTTCATGTTCATTCTAGATATCAAATGTCAATTACCAGTTCACAAGCATGTTCACGCTCAAGTTATGCCACTATTATCAATTTCATGTTATGCGTCGAGTTCCATAATTACTAAAAAAAAAACATGGTTTGTCCAACATATTCCATTTTTAATTATGTTTCTAGGATTTTAACGGCATATCCAACTTTTAAGTCTCAAATTCAAGCTTTACCCAAAACCCCAATTTATGTTTATGCTTATAATCCCGTTAATAGGCTATACCTATTATTCCAATTCAATTTATAATTTAAACCCTCAATCCCATAACATTTAGATTTGAAATAAATCACCTTTTTCCCAATCATATCCCGCATTCAACAATTCCAATTAAATTTACATAATTTCATGTGAACATCATATATCAGAATTCATGATTATGCGCTATTCACGCTCCCAAATCATATCCAAAGATTCATTATGGACTACACCCCAAAATTACCGATTACAACTATATCACAATGATTCCCCAATATTTGCAATGATAATTGTTATGCCACAAAATCCAAATTACGGATTATGTTCCTCGATTACATAAAATAGAGTATTCCCAATATTCCCTTTATTCCAACCGTACGTATGTATAATAGGATTGTCGTCTAGGTTCGAGATAACCTAGATCCAAAATTTAAAAAGGGAAAGGGGAATAAAAGAACAATTATTATAACATGAATCTTGAATTAAATTAATAACTGGGGAATGATGAACGATAATAATACTATTATGCAACAAATTTATTATAATTCCACTCACAGTGTTTTTGCGCTCCAATTCGTAGATCTTTAATTTTCTTCTTCAATTCATGAATTTGAATTTACTTTGATTGATTTCATGCCCCAATTTACAGATCTGATCTTCCTTTGATTTCCTTTCACAACGTAGGTTGCGGATCTGAATCCCTTCTCTTTTCTTGCGCGGTATTTTAGATCTGAATCTCTCTTTTGTTTTATTTGCGGTAGTTGAAATCCTAAATCTCATTCATTTTAATTTAGGAATAGATTTATGAAGAGAGAAAATGGATCTAGAATTTGGTAGAGAAGAAGAATTGTTTAGATCCATTGAGGAAGAAGAAGAAGAGAATCCTCTCAAGATTGAGGCAGCATATAGTTACAATGACTTGGTGTAGAGAGAAAGCAAGGCCTAGGGGGTGTTTAAATAGGTTTAGAGTCAAAGAACGATGTCTAGAAACAAGTTCAGATTCATAAAAATGAATCTGCAGCTAAAAGGAGGCTTTCGCGACCAAAACAGGTCGACCTGGACCAAATTGGTCGACCATCCTAAGGCGTAGGTCGACACTATGGTCGACCTGTTTTTTTTTTTCGTTTTTTCTGAGCTGGTTGATTTTCTGAATTTTCGTTGAATCTTCTGAACGTCATAACTCCTTCATACAAAGTCCGATTTTCGAAAACTTGGAATCTATTCCATGCAGAATTCCGAGACGAACGCAATATTGATGTCCTTTTACTTAATTCCTGATATTTAAATTAAGTATCCTTATTTTGTTATCTTCTCCAATACACACACTGTTATTGAATCAGTCTTTCTTTCTCTTTCATGCATTAATTAATTTCCATTGTACATCACCATTATTAACCTATCTATGCATATATATATACATATATTTACGTATATTAAATAAATGCGGGGTGTTACACTTTCTATCCTTAACATGGATCTTAACTCTTCTCTATGGGGAAATGCTCACTTTTATGACAGTTCCGTTATTTTCATGCTCACATCTCATATCTCGATCCAATTCATAAGTAATAAGTCAAACTATCAATGATTTAACAGTCTAACTCTTTTTCCTTTCTAACGATTCGGGTTTCAAGTTTAACCGACTCAGTTGCTCGTTTCAGGCTATTTCAGACCAAGTGAAGGTTGCGGTTTTGGCTAATGTGTGGCAAGGACTTCTAGTCGGGTCAACACAAAGTCAAATTTTGCGTTCGAAACTATGAAGTTTTATAGCGATATGTATATGAGAAGGGCTTTTCAAATGTCGGTTTTGTCAATAAGACCGGATGTGGTTTTGTTTTTAGGAGATCGGTTTGATGGAGGAGCTGAATTGAATGATCAAGAGTAAGGCATAACTCTACTTTTATATTGCAAATATTCAATCTATGATCATATGAATTTTGATATTGTTGGTTAATAAGACGTTTGTGTATTGTATTTTTTGCGGCTATAACAAAATTGCTTTTTTGACATAGCTGAAAATTAGCGACCAAAATGGATTGACCTGCAACTTATAAATAGTCAAAACATCTTACAAGATGTTTATTTGTATTTTCATACTTAGCAACACCAACTAGGCAGAAAAAGCATGACCTCGTGCTACAAGCATTACTGCGATACACTTGTGGGGGAAGGGAAAAAAATTGTATTTGTGAAGAACATGTGATATTCATATTTTAAAATCCCAAGTATATTTCATGTGATATTTTATTAAGTTATATTAATTGTTTTGAAGCTAGAGTTTCACCATTGCATTTTTCATGCTACTATAATAATATTAAGTTTATTTTACTGTACCTGTTGTTTTAACCAATTTCTCATGTACTGCTTTTTTTAAACCTTTCATATACCATTTTATATCTCATGCTGAAGTGCGGTATTCTGAACAGGTCCTTGAATTTTGCCATACAATTTAGTAAAAGGCACAACTTTTCAATAGTTGATATCTCTTGTACCATACAATTTAATAGAAGGCGCTACTGTTCAAAGTTTGATGCATATTTTGCAATGATATTCACACTCATGGAACGAACGTTGTATGTACATACTGCCAAATAAATTTATTTTATTTTTAGTTTTACCCATGTAACAAACATTGTTTGTTTGTCTTGTTGCCTGCAAAAAAGTAGCTGCATTGTGAATTGGTGTCACTAACTTGTTGCACATTTACAACAGTAAATACGTGATAAAATAATAACTCATTCTTTTTTATTTGTTTTATGTTGCAGGTGCATTTGGTTTTTGAACATGCACCAAGCTTGAGTAAGCGAGTCGTCGATGTATATGAGAGTGCTCCTTATTTGTACAGAGTAATCAATTACATTCTGATTGTTCTTAAATTCTAAGTATCTTAAATGTGTTACTTTAGCAATAAATATATTTGCAACATGATTTCCTTTTAAAAAATTGGTCAAATTTGTTTTTAATTGCATTTGCGTTCGTCTTATGTTTATATTCACAGCATTAAGCTCATAATTGTTTAATTTGCATTTGTGGAACATATGATGCTCTTGACTTTCAAATGCTTATACCCTGAATTTATTTTTCTATTTTCAGCAAATAACAATGTGATGTGTGTTGTGTATTGGCTGAATTTGATACTGCAGTTAGTCTTATTTCACTTTGTTATACTATTTAGTTTTATTTCGTTGTGTAACATTGGCATTTACCTAGAATTCAATATTATATGTAGATATAATATTGATATTTAGTTTAATTTCAATGTTTTATATTGATATTGCAGTCGGTTTAATGATATTGCTGTAACAACCCGTATTTTTAAAACATGTTAAAGTCATAAATCAAGGCAGAATTAAATTTTATAATAAGAATCAGGGGAAACGGGTTGCGCCATTGCATTCGTCTCGGAATTCTGCATGAAGTCGAGTCCGAGTTTTCGAAAATCGAAGTCCGTATGACCAAGATATGACCCTCCGAAGTTTTAGGAATTTAAATAAAATAAAACAGCTCAAAATAAAGCCAGAAATTCGAAATTCAAACCCAAAGAAGGCTGGCGGGAAAATTCCCGCCCATATACCTAGGTCTACTGGGGAGTCGACCCCCCCCAACCAGGTCGATTGGGGAGTCAACCCCCCATGACCAGGTCGACTGGGGAGTCGCCCTGGGGGTCGACCTGCCTCCCGAACCTATTTCCTGAGCCAGATGCATTCTGATGTATTTAGACTTGTTTCGTGACCAGATTCGTCTGCCTAACCCTATATAAGCAACCCCCTAGCCTCATTCTCTCCACACCATTTCATTCTGTCCTTATGCTACTTCTAAGATAATCAAAATAATAAGATAAAAAGAAAGAAAAAGGACTGCTTCTTCTCCATCAAGACTACGCTTAGAGATTTGCAAATTGGGGGATTTCAATTAGAACACGATCAATCAAATAGAGATTCAACAATCAAATTCTTCTTTCTAATTCTCGATCCACGCACAATAAGTTCTAGTTACTTTGAGATCTAAACTTGTTAATTGTAATTTGGACATGAGATAAAGTGAAATTTGACTTAAGCATGATAATCGATTCATATCTATTCTTGTTCTTCTTGGATCTTGACATTTGGAATATTGCTCTGAAATCAGTTTGGGCCTATTCGCATTTATAAATCAAACGTTATCATGTCTATGACATTGAAACCAGTGTTAATGGCCAAGGACTATGACTGAGAACATAAGACTATGCCTATGCCTATGATTGAGAACATAAGACCATTGCCTATGACTATGACAAGGACAATTGTGGCTAATCACCTATGACTCGTGACTATGAATTACTGCCTATGATTATGAACATAAGACTATGACCACGACTTTGAAACTATTACAGTTAATTGCCTATGACTATTAGGGTAGTTGCCTAGAACTCTTTTGGATAATTATCCATGACTATTGTATAACTATTGTGGTTAATTGACTATTATAGTTGAGTGCTCATAACATTATAGTTGAAAACCATGTTGAACACCGAATTGGCATTTAATTGGATCCCATACTTAGGGTGTGACTTGCTTAATTTATTCGTTATTATGTACACCAAAAACCATTGACCCATTATCCTTGTATTTGGCTTGCTTGTGCATGCCTATTCTTGTATGTCAAGTTTTTATCAGTACTATCGCCTTATTTTGCTAGATTTGAAAACCCTGTTAGTTTCTATATGCCAGTGATGTTGTAACCGATTATCTCAAGTTATATCATGCCAGTCTTGTAATCTCTTTTATCGCTTTATGCTTGTCCCTTCTGCCTATTATAGTTTTGATGTTATTCCCTTTATCTCTAGATTTAGATTTGCTTGTAATTTAGATCGATTAACGTTTACATGCGATGGGAATACGATTTGGGTAGATTAGGCAAAACATGAACTGGTTATAAACATGAATCATGAACTTGATAATAGGCATAAGTTGAAACATGAAGCTTGGCACGAACTTGACATGAAACTTGAACATGGTCATGACACTAGAATGAACTTGAAAATGGCCAACTCGAGGTTGGGTTGAGTTTGCAGTGTAAATCTGCCCGGAACCGCCCGGTAAATCCAGTTACTGCAAACAAAAGGATCCAATGTGGGTAGTTGGTCATATCGCGCTTGAAACCCGAGATTAGACTGAGTTGTGGTGTAAATCTGCCCGGAACCGCCCGACATATCCAGTGACCACAACAACAGGTCTGATGTGAGAGGTTAGGGTGCATTAATGAATTAATACCACATGATAGGGTTAAGTCATGAACATGAAAGACAACACTTAACCAACTTGAAATATGATTGGTAGGGTTAGGTCATGAACTTGAATGACAACACCTAACCAACTTAACACGTGAATGGTAGGGCTAAGTCACGAACTTAAATGACAACACTTACCCAACTTGATATGATAGACTGATGGGGTTAAGTCTCGAATTTAAATGACAACACTTAACCTACTAGATGGAAACCCTAGTTACGCGGTCCATTTCAGCAATAACCCACTAGATGTATCATGGTACCCTGGAACTAGGCAGGGTGGGGCACGATTACTGGGCTGATTGTAAGCGACCAGAACGACGGCTGTGTGGGTGCACCAGTGTAGGTTCAGGCGGGCTATGGTCGTGCACGTGGTCCGGAGTTGAAAAAGCAGGCATTGGGCATCAGTAGGTTTATCTGTGCGTGCTTAATTCGTGTCGGTGGTTGGCACCATAGGTCTTGATACACCCTATGGTGGACCTAGCACAGGTGACTACATTCGTGATAGGGCCGTATGACACAGAAACACAACGAGCTAGAACTTGCAGGGAGCCGATCGATTAGTGGATCGTTCCGTTGGACCTAGTAATGGGTCATTCACGATTTTGGACCAAGGGATCATTTCATGATTAATACTTGACATGGGTTGGGCTACTAGTACAGTTGGTGCAGCGAACCTTGAACATGCGATGCTATACTTGACCTATACTTGATTCATCATGTTATCTTAGTCTATCTTATCCATTTTGACATCATACTTATGTTTACTTTCAGTTTATACATGTCATGTAACCTTTACCTGCTTTTATGCTGAAAGTCACTTGGACGTACCAGTCTTTATGACTGACCCGTTTCCTTTCGCCTCTTTTTCTTTTGTTTCTTCCCCCAGGTTCTCAGGGAGGAAACTCTAGCTCTTAGCTTGGATTTAGCTTGCTTTTTGTCAGCTCATGTATGGTTTGGTCTTGAGCTATGCTATGGCTGCACGTCTGCTATTTTTGGGGAATAATTTACTTTTGTTATTTTTAAGTTTATGTTTCTTTATTTAGAACTTGATGTAATGGAATAATGGCAACTTATACTTTGGATATATGAGGTTTTGACTCTTTTCTTGAAATTAATAAGATTTGGTTTTTAATTTCTACCGTTGCTTTATTTATGTTATGTCTTGTGATATCTCTCTGTGTATGTTTACCTAGATAATGCTCCACCAAAACTAGTGCATTCCCTTTGTGAGTGACCCTAGCGGAGGTGGGGTGTTACATTTGGTATTAGATCAGAAGGTTACCAGACTTGGAAAAAGCTTTTAAAAACCTTCTGAAACTATTTTCAAACCCGTTTATAAAAAAGCATTTTTCAAGAAAAGTTTATTTTGAAAAGGCTATTCCCCAAAAGACATTAGCACTTTCCTTTATTTCCTCGTTTGAATCTCTATCTTTTCGTTTTTCAATATGTCTGGGAATCTTAACTTTCCAGAGGGCGTGCCAATACCTGGCTGGTTCAGGAGGTACTTAGAGGCTACGGCCAACGATGCAGGCCCAGCAGATATTCCTCCTCCAGCTGCAACGATTCCTCCTCCTCCTCCTCCTCTTCGTGGAAATGCTTTCGCAAAGACGTGTAGAGACATCAAGGCTATGGGTGGAAAGGACTTCTATGGGACTGAATCCTTTGTGGAAGCGAGGAACTGGCTGAAGGAGACCGAAGATTTGTTCGTCATCTTCGAAGTTGACAATAGGCAAAAGATACAGCTAGCAGTGTGGTTGCTTAAAGATGAAGCTTCGTATTGGTGGGAGATTACCTATGTTGACAGGCCAGTGGAAACTTGGGAAGACTTCCGGATGAGATTTGAGAAGAAATTTCTCTCCCATGCTGAAAGAAGCCTGCAGATGGAGAAGTTCCTAACTCTTAAGCAAGGAAGCATGACAATCAGGGAGTACATCAATCAGTTTAATCAGCTGGCCAAATTTGGGCTGGATTTAGTGAACACCCAACACAAGAAGGCTCTTCGCTTCGTCAGAGGTTTGAATGAGCCACTACACAGCCTTGCTATGACTCGTGTACCCATGGGGGTGACCTTTGAGAGCTTTGTGGATATGGCCCTACTTCATGAAGAAGACGAGAATGGCAAGAAGGAGGTCAAGGCGAATGATTCTCAAAACAAGAAGAAAGACTCTGAGAAAGGAGGCAAGAACAACAACAACAATAATGACAACAAGACACGTGAGAAAAGAAAGTGCAACTTCTGTGGTATTGAGGGGCATATAGTCCAGGATTGTAGAAAGAAGAAGATGAAGATGGGAGCATGCTTTCAGTGTGGTGAAACTGGACATATCAGCAAGAACTGCCCTAAGAAGCAAGGGCAAGCCCCGCAAGCAGGACCTTCTGGGGGTACATCTTTAACTTCTCCTCCTTGATGCTTTGTTTTATCTTGCTTATCTTCTCAATCCCATCTTGAGAACCTTTGGTAAAACCATATGGATGGAAACATGTATTTGAAACATGTTATGGTTGATGTTTGCAAATGGTTGCAAGTGGTCGCAAGTGGTTGCTCGTGGTTGCATAACACACATTAGGCACTAGATCGGCTCAGACACGTTTTCATATTGCATATGCATGAGTGTTTATACTTGTTTATGGATGAAATTGAATGTGTTATCATGTGGATATTGCATATGGATGGATGTTTGTGCACACATATAATATTTATGTGACTAGGACTATTTGCATACATGTTGGATTCATGACACTAAACATATTTTGCATTAAGAAGATCAAACATGCCTGATCATTTGCATTAGATAAGGAACATATACACACACTTTCTGCATATGTTCATATAGGATTAGAAATCTTTTAAGGACAATGATTGCTTGTGAATGATGGTTGAGTAGACGGATGATTGGATGGTAGGATATATTCTTCCTAACTTAGAGATTTCGGGGACGAAATCCTTTAAGGAGGGGAGAATGTAACAACCCGTATTTTTATAACATGTTAATGTCATAAATCAAGGCAGAATTAAATTTTATAATAAGAATCAGGGGAAACAGGTTACGCCAATGCGTTCGTCTCGGAATTCTGCATGAAATCGAGTCCGAGTTTTCGAAAATCGAAGTCCGTATGACCAAAATATGACCCTCCGAAGTTTTAGGAATTTAAATAAAATAACACAGCTCAAAAATAAAGCCAGAAATTCGAAATTCAAACCCAGAGAAGGCTGACGGGAAAATTCCCGCCCATATACCCAGGCCTACTGGGAGTCGACCCCCCTCCCCCAACCAGGTCGATTGGGGAGTCAACCCCCCCATGACCAGGTCGACTGGGGAGTCGCCCTGGGGGTCGACCTGCCTCCCGAACCTATTTCCTGAGCCAGATGCATTCTGATGTATTTAGACTTGTTTCGTGACCAGATTCGTCTGCCTAACCCTATATAAGCAACCCCCTAGCCTCATTCTCTCCACACCATTTCATTCTGTCCTTATGCTGCTTCTAAGATAATCAAAATAATAAGATAAAAAGAAAGAAAAAGGACTACTTCTTCTCCATCAAGACTACGCTTAGAGATTTGCAAATTGGGGGATTTCAATTAGAACACGATCAATCAAATAGAGATTCAACAATCAAATTCTTCTTTCTAATTCTCGATCCACGCACAATAAGTTCTAGTTACTTTGAGATCTAAACTTGTTAAGTGTAATTTGGACATGAGATAAAGTGAAATTTGACTTAAGCATGATAATCGATTCATATCTATTCTTGTTCGTCCTGGATCTTGACATTTGGAATATTGCTCTGAAATCAGTTTGGGCCTATTCGCATTTATAAATCAAACGTTATCATGTCTATGACATTGAAACCATTGTTAATGGCCAAGGACTATGACTGAGAACATAAGACTATGCCTATTCCTATGACTGAGAACATAAGACCATTGCCTATGACTATGACAAGGACAATTGTGGCTAATCACCTATGACTCGTGACTATGAATTACTGCCTATGATTATGAACATAAGACTATGACCACGAATTTGAAACTATTACAGTTAATTGCCTATGACTATTAGGGTAGTTGCCTAGAACTATTTTGGATAATTATCCATGACTATTGTATAACTATTGTGGTTAATTGACTATTATAGTTGAGTGCTCATAACATTATAGTTGAAAACCATGTTGAACACCGAATTGGCATTTAATTGGATCCCAAACCTAGGGTGTGACTTGCTTAGTTTATTCGTTATTATGTACACCAAAAACCATTGACCCATTATCCTTGTATTTGGCTTGCTTGTGCATGCCTATTCTTGAATGTCAAGTTTTTATCAGGACTATCGCCTTATTTTGCTAGATTTGAAAACCCTGTTAGTTTCTATATGCCAGTGATGTTGTAACCGATTATCTCAAGTTATATCATGCCAGTCTTGTAATCTCTTTTATCGCTTTATGCTTGTCCCTTCTGCCTATCATAGTTTTGATGTTATTCCCTTTATCTCTAGATTTAGATTTGCTTGTAATTTAGATCGATTAACGTTTACATGCGATGGGAATACGATTTGGGTAGATTAGGCAAAACATGAACTGGTTATAAACATGAATCATGAACTTGATAATAGGCATAAGTTGAAACATGAAGCTTGGCACGAACTTGACATGAAACTTGAACATGGTCATGACACTAGAATGAACTTGAAAATGGCTAACTCGAGGTTGGGTTGAGTTTGCAGTGTAAATCTGCCCGAAACCGCCCGGTAAATCCAGTTACTGCAAACAATAGGATCCAATGTGGGTAGTTGGTCATATCGCGCTTAAAACCCGAGATCAGACTGAGTTGTGGTGTAAATCTGCCCGGAACCGCCCGGCATATCCAGTGACCACAACAACAGGTCTGATGTGAGAGGTTAGGGTGCATTAATGAATTAATACCACATGATAGGGTTAAGTCATGAACATGAAAGACAACACTTAACCAACTGGGGAGTCGACCCCCCATGACCAGGTCGACTGGGGAGTCGACCTGGGGGTCGACCTGCCTCCCGAACCTATTTCCTGAGCCAGATGCATTCTGATGTATTTAGACTTGTTTCGTGACCAGATTCGTTTGCCTAACCCTATATAAGCAACCCCCTAGCCTCATTCTCTCCACACCATTTCATTCTATCCTTATGCTGCTTCTAAGATAATCAAAATAATAAGATAAAAAGTAATAAAAAAGACTGCTTCTTCTCCATCAAGACTACGCATAAAGATTTGCAAATTGGGGGATTTCAATTAGAACACGATCAATCAAATAGAGATTCAACAATCAAATTCTGCTTTCTAATTCTCGATCCACGCACAGTAAGTTCTAGTTACTTTGAGATCTAAACTTGTTAATTGTAATTTGGACATGAGATAAAGCGAAATTTGACTTAAGTATGATAATCGATTCATATCTATTCTTGTTCTTCTTGGATCTTGACATTTGGAATATTTCTTTGAAATCAGTTTGGGCCTATTCGCATTTATAAATCAAACGTTATCATGTCTATGACATTAAAACCATTGTTAATGGCCAAGGACTATGACTGAGAACATAAGACTATGCCTATGACTGAGAACATAAGACCATTGCCTATGACTATGACAAGGACAATTGTGGCTAATCACCTATGACTCGTGACTATGAATTACTGCCTATGATTATGAACATAAGACTATGACCATGACTTTGAAACTATTATAGTTAATTGCCTATGACTATTAGGGTAGTTGCCTAGAACTCTTTTGGATAATTATCCATGACTATTGTATAACTATTGTGGTTAACTGACTATTATAGTTGATTGCTCATAACACGATAGTTGAAAACCATGTTGAACACCGAATTGGCATTTAGTTGGATCCCATACCTAGGGCGTGACTTGCTTAGTTTATTCATTATTATGTACACCAAAAACCATTGACCCATTAATTTCTATAAGCCAGTGATGTTGTAACCGATTATCTCAAGTTATATCATGCCAGTCTTGTAATCTCTTTTATCGCTTTATGCTTGTCCCTTCTTCCTATCATAGTTTTGATGTTATTCCCTTTATCTCTAGATTTAGAATTGCTTGTAATTTAGACCGATTAACGTTTACATGCGATGGGAATACGATTTGGGTAGATTAGGCAAAACATGAACTAGTTATAAACATGAATCATGAACTTGATAATAGGCATAAGTTGAAACATGAAGCTTGGCACGAACTTGACATGAAACTTGAACATGGTCATGACACTAGAATGTACTTGAAAATGGCCAATTTGAGGTTGGGTTAAGTTTGCAGTGTAACTCTGCCCGGAACCGCCCGACAAATCCAGTTACTGCAAACAATAGGATCCAATGTGGGTAGTTGTTCATATCGTGCTTGAAACCCGAGGTCAGACTAAGTTGTGGTGTAAATCTGCCCGGAACCGCCCGACATATCCAGTGACCACAACAACAGGTCTGATGTGAGTGGTTAGGGTGCATTAATGAATTAATGCCACATGATAGGGTTAAGTCATGAACATGAAAGACAACACTTAACCAACTTGAAATATGATTGGCAGGGTTAGGTCATGAACTTGAACAGCAACACCTAACCAACTTAACACGTGAATGGTAGGGCTAAGTCACGAACTTAAATGACAACACTTAGCCAACTTGATATGCTAGACTGATGGGGTTAAGTCTCGAATTTAAATGACAACACTTAACCTACTAGACGGAAACCCTAGTTATGCGGTCCATTTCAGCAGTAACCCGCTAGATGTATCATGGTACCCTGGAACTAGGCAGGGTGGGGCACGATTACTGGGATGATTGTAAGTGACCAGAACGACGGCTGTGTGGGTGCGCCAGTGTAGATTCAGGCGGACTATGGTCGTGCACGTGGTCCGGAGTTGAAAAAGAAGGCATAGGGCATCAGTAGGTTTATCTGTGCATGCTTGATTCGTGTCGGTGGTTGGCACCATAGGTCTTGATACACCCTATGGTGGACCTAGCACAGGTGACTACATTCGTGATAGTGTCGTATGACACAGAAACACAACGAGCTAGAACTTGTAGAGAGCCGATCGATTAGTGGATCGTTCCGTTGGACCTAGTAATGGGTCATTCACGATTTTGGGCCAAGGGATCATTTCATGATTAATACTTGACATGGGTTGGGCTACTAGTACAGTTGGTGCAGCGAACCTTGAACATGCGATGCTATCTTGACCTATACTTGATTCATCATGTTATCTTAGTCTATCTTATCCATCTTGACATCATACCTATGTTTACTTTCAGTTTATAAATGTCATGTTACCTTTACCTGTTTTTATGCTGAAAGTCACTTGGACTTACCAGTCTTTATGACTGACCCGTTTCCTTTCGCCTCTTTTTCTTTCGTTTCTTCCCCCAGGTTCTCAGGGAGGAAACTCTAGCTCTTAGCTTGGATTTAGCTTGCTTTCTGTCAGCTCATGTACGGTTTGGTCTTGAGCTATGCTATGGCTGCACGTCTGTTATTTTTGGGGAATAATTTACTTTTGTTATTTTTAAGTTTATGCTTCTTTATTTAGAACTTGATGTAATGGAATAATGGCAACTTGTACTTTGGATATATGAGGTTTTGACTCTTTTCTTGAAAGTAATAAGATTTGGTTTTTAATTTCTACCGCTGCTTTATTTATGTTCTGTCTTGTGATATCTCTCTGTGTATGTTTACCTAGATAATGCTCCACCAAAACTAGTGCATTCCCTTTGTGAGTGACCCTAGTGGAGGTGGGGTGTTACAATTGCTGTGCTTTCTATTCTGACTTTAAATGCAGTTTGATGCTGTTTTAGATTTTAAATAAAACCTAAAGCAATATTTTTTTTGCTTCAGCCACTTTTTTGCTTCAGGTGTTTGGAGCAACTAAAGCAAAATATTAGCCATTTGCTTCCTCCGTAGAATGGAAGCAACATGCATAGACCCATTGCGTTGTCTGCATTTGCTTCGGTTATTGAACTGAAGCAACAGGGGGTCAATAACCGAAGCAAAATAATATTATTTGCTTCAGTTGTTTGTCTAAAGCAACAAATTTTGGTCTATTGCATCTGCTGTAGTTGCGTCGGTTCCAGAACAGAAGCAACGGTATATTATTATGAGTGACCACCTAAATTTTTTCTTATTCTTTACTTAATTCTAGGGAAAAAAAATTGTATTCTTAGATCTGTATACATGTTATTTTTCTTTAACTCCTCCATATTCAAATGCAAATTCATATTTTTTTGATGCAAAGGCTAGGAAACCCAACAGGAAAAGGTTTAACAAATTCTTCTTATCCTAATTTCGAACCTATAAAAATTCCTCTGAATGCAATAACATTCTTCAAATAGAGTGCACTTAACAACCATATCCGATTATGGATGGTGGTATAGTAGATGTACGCCTTTTGAACAACTATGTAATTTGATATATAAAACATATATATATATATATATACACACATACATACGTACATACATATATATACATGCATATATATATATATATATATACGCATAACTGGTACGCTCTATTTCAAAACCAATCATACACCTTATTTACATACCTCAACAAAACCTTGTAATTCCTACTGGGTACTTTACAAGGGAAAAGATCACATACAAACTCCATATATTAACAACATATAAAAATGTAAAATAAAAAGCAAATATAGAACAAATACAAATTACAGACCAAAATCATATTTATCACTTCTCTCTCCACTACGTTTTTTTTCCTATCAACCTGAATCATGGAGATCGATCCCCTCATTGTGCAAAAGCTCCACATTTCTGGCCGTTCGTTTGGATTTACTCCCATTATCTTGCACCAAGTACTTTACTTCTTTGATAATACATTATAATTTAGCCAAACAGTTGAGTCTTTTTCCTTTAAATAGACGAGAAATTCTTTCCTTCTATTAACCAGACTTTTGGTCTAGCCACCAAAAACAGTCCAAGCCCACATGAATCGGCCCACTGGGTGTTTCAGTAGCCCAGAAGCATTACCAAAACCTTCAAGACTTAAGATCAGATGAAGTCGTACAAGAATTCGCCCCAGCTCGACCAAGCTGCTCAAATACAACCAAACACTCGGTATCGACACTCAACATCAGGAAAAATTCGTGTCTCGAAGTCCCTCAACAACTCCATAGAACGCTAAGTTCAAAACCATATCCCCAATGTAACTCCCGAGATCGATATTTCCCTTATTACCAATTTTGTATCCAGCTTCCTCCTCTTTTTTGTTATATGGTCGTTTCCCCAAACTTTTCGTATCCTGCTTGCCTTCTCTTTTCGTATCCCAAATCAACCGACTTCCTATGTACGAAACGAAACCCACCAACCTTTCTGGACAAGAAATCATAAAGTGGGTAGGAGACAAACTACAGAGGCAACGAAGTGGAAAACTTCAACATAAAAACTAAGTTCCCGTATCAGTACCAATCACGAGATGGGTACTGAACCCGAGGTACAAAATATTGACGTGGATAGACAACGACCTCACCTACTCCCACCTGCCTCACTCCTTCCAGCTCGTCTATAAATACCCTCAACCTTGTAGCGTGTAAAGGGTTAGCTTCAAGCTCATCGGGAAGAAGAAGAGCTTCCTAGAACCTCCTAAGCATACTCCATCACTCTGAGAAAAAGAAGCTTCACCTTAAACATTTGGACTTTTATGGGCTACATAGGCATTTCGAAAATAGGGAACTTACCTCCAATTTGGATGAACTAGAACCTTATTTCCACCATTGTCATTTTATCGACATGGAACTATTGTTCCCACAATTTTGATAAGAGAGAGCTAAAAACTTTCAAAAATCCTGGTTTGGTTGAGAATATTTCATAATAAAACTAATTTAGAGATTTATTTCACAACCATCTCTATTCCTACCATATTTCTATCATTCATTATGGTTTTATATACTGAGGTTTTTTTATACATTAAGTGTTACTCTAACCTCATTTAAAAAACCTAGATATGGTCATGCATGGTTGAAGAATGCTTATAATTTAAGTTGCAACTGACCTCATTTAAAAGTCCTTATTGTTATGCATGGTTAATGTGCTCTTAAAATAAATAAAAAAGAATAAATTGTGTATATATGAAATCCTCCTCGTTATGTAAAAACCGATTTATCGATCCATTTTCTGATCTGTGAAATGTGTTTCTATGTTAGGAAACAGTATAATTTTTTGCTTGATAGCTTTAGGATTTTGGGTATTTGATTTTTTTTCTCTTAATTTGAATTTATAACCATAGTCCAAATCCATCGTTATTTTGAGCTTAATTTTTCATATTTGTACATTTAAAGATTTATAACTCTCCATTTTATAAAACCCATCGTAAACCCATCATTCTAGAATGTGAAATTTGCTTCAAGTTTGAAGAATATTATGATTTTAGTTTGATTATATGAGGTTTATGACATACATTCTCTCTCTTGATATGAATTTATATTTCTAGTTTATATTCATCACTATATCGATTTTGATTATCCTTTTGATGATAACAAAAGGGGGAGGATGGTTCAGATTTTCATTGAAGAGTGAATAATTCAAGAATATTTTTAACGTTTAAAATTCAATTACTATTCTTAAACTCACTCATATGCACATATTTAGGGGGAGTTCAGTTGTTGGAGGAGCATACAAATAGAAGGAGTACTATATTTCATGTTCAAACACATTTATCACATTCAAAATATTTGTGTATGTTTGTCATCATCAAAAGAGGGAGATTGTTGAATATAACAATATGATCTTTGTTTGATGATAACAAACACACATACATATACATATATATATATATATTATATAAATGTATTTGTACTATTCTATATTTCATCTCATGCAGAAATAATTATTTATTTTGAATAAAATACCATTGCATAGAATTTAATATTCAAATAGTGTTTTTATTCAAATAAATATAATATTTCAATATTTGAATAGTACAAACTTTTAACTCCACTATTGTACATTTCACTATGATATAATACATTCATTTCACATTCATTCCTGACTACAACACTTAGATTTCACTCATATACATTCATACACTCATATGCATACACTAACACACACTTTGTCTTCGGACTGCTATAGATCCTATCTAGTCACCTATATACCTGTCATAGAAAAACGTACAGTAAAATGGAACAAAAATAGATTTTCATCCTTGTAAATATAAATTTATTTTAAATTTTATTTGCCTTAGAAATTTTGTTTATTTCTCATCATATTTCTAGACTTGGTCTGATATACATACATTTATTTGAGCCTAGACAGCTTGCGATATTCACAGTGATTCATTGTAAATACCATAAGTAGATTGAATACTAGTGCTCACATTTGAGCCTCAACACAGATATAGCAGTCTGCTGATCAAGACTAGCCACGACTCACATTTGTGGCCTGCTGATCTTGACCAGCCACGACACATCGTATAGTGGTCTGCTGATTTAAATAGAGAAATATTTTTGCACTTGTATCCAGTTATTTTTCACGGGATAGGTACAAAAATCAAGCATGTGCAAAACTCAAGCATGCATAATGGCACAACTGAAATTGAGCATATACAGATACAATAACAAATTTTGCATATGTCACTTAAATATATACATATGTATGCAAGTGTGTATATATATATATATTTGTACTTAAGAAAGCACGGTGACAATGGCCAAGTCAACAAAAATGAAGCACAATGGCATCACAATTCAACTTTCAAGTGCAGCATAAGGATCAGGTTAAGTTAAAACATGTAAATACACATGGCAGTGTGCACAAGAGTGCCAACTGCACACAACAAACATTCCAGGCTCAAGCACGATGAAGCACAAGAACATGAATACACAAGTGGATGGTGCAAGAATATCTCAGGAACAAGAAGTGCATCAAGGAGCACATATATAGCAGTTCACAAAATGATCAGTAACAATAAAGGCGATCAAAGTCACAAATACAATGTGCAACAAAGGTGAAACTTGCATGCAAGTACATGCAAGATTTTAAGTGCAACTTTTGGGCACATGCAAGTAACTCAATTTCCATGGCTAGATGAAACTGCACCAAGGCTAAAAAGACAATTTTCAAGTGAAATGGTGCAACTGGACAAAATAACATGGTAGAGGAGCAATACAAATGTCAAGTTAATGGAACAGTGAAACAGCAAGAAAAGACATAAGGGTAACAAATACATTATCAAGGTAAGTATAACTTAAGTTTTTCCTAAATGTACAAGGTTTTCACATGCATACAATAGTTCATGATTCAGCAAGCCAGAGAAGAGAAATTCAACCATCCAATGCAATTACAAGTCGAATGGTTCAAAACAGTAGCAAAGTACATTGTGCCAAGTAACCTAGAAGACATATGGAAGTACACTTCAGGCACAACTAAAACAAGTGCAGCTGTAAATTATTATTTTGTGCAAAACATAACATGTGCAACAGTTTATAATGCAAAGGCAAGACTGGAATGTGAAACAAGTCACACACAAGAATGCATAAAGCTACAACAGCCTCAAAAACTGGACAACATTCGGCCGAGAACTCAAGTGCATGGATAGCGCATGAACAAGGTGGAAAAAGCAAGCAAGAAGCAAGAAGGAAATGGAGACTCAGACATATCAGTATGCACAAGTGTTTGCACAAATGTATAGCAAGAAAGCCATATTTGCCAAACTCAAACACATGCTTTTCAAATTAGAAAAATCAGTAAACCGAGTGCAACTATAGTAAAGAGTATGTCAAAAGCACAAGCAGCTTGGGTTAAAGAAGGTAAAAACTCAAGTGAAACAAAGCACCACAACATTACTGTATACATGTAGGTGAATACTATGAGACATGCACATGGACACAACAATGTCAAGAACAAAATGTACAAGAAAATGCAACAGTGGTGAAACAACCATTGGACATAGCATAAAAGCTCATGATTGCAACATAAAACAATATGCAAGCATCTCTTCCTATTAGTAATGGTCAAAGTAAAAAGGGAAGAAGCCTAGAACCTGTTGTATATGCATGGGGCATTATAAATGCATTGACTGAAATACAACATTGATTTTTCTCATGAATAAAGGAAGAAATATTCTTCCTTAATATTAGTTGTGTTTTCAAAGTCAAAACCAAAGAAGGAAATCTCTCAAAATTGCATAGAACATTTTTAGCAAGAATTATTTTTCATTAATCACGGCCGTGAATTATTTTCCAAATATACAAAGAGAAAAGATTAGCACAAATGCTAACTTCGGAAAGAATTCAACTCTGGAAAATCACGCAAAGAATTATCAAATGTGTTCAAAGTTATTTTGGGCAAGAATGGATTTCTGGTTTCAACACCTTCCAAAATTGCAAGAGCATTTTTTGAACAGAGAAAATCATCTGGGAATTCATAGCAAATTAAGACCAAATCAATGCAGTGAAATCTGAGGAATCAAAGGGTTTAAACCCTATAAATAACACCATTTTTCATCAATAGCAGTCGTTTAAAAATCATAAGTAATACAATTAAGAGAATTAGACCAGAGTAACTCACATTTTTTATTCATATTTTTCCGTCAACTATGAAGGATAAATCATTGACAAGTTAGCAAAAATTTGAAGCCATCAGAAAATACATTTCCAAATTTCAGGAGTCTTGATTTAGGGCCAGGCATAAATCTCTACAATTGTTTCTCTCGGTCATCATTGAAGCAAAGAGAGGAAGCCGACCTTTTTTAAGTGTCAAAGAAAATATTAGAAGAGGCCGACTTTTCAATTTTCTTATGTGTTTATTTGGGGATTTAGAGTTTTGTCCTTTTCATTTGTTTTTAAATTGTTTTTCTTGTGTAATCAAACAATAGGTTTCTAGTTTTTGTAAACTAGGTTTTTAGCTACAAGGCTTTGTAGTTTGGAAAATCTGATCTCAGGGTTTGAGATCAGTACAAGGTTTTGAGCATAGGATTAAAAAAATAGCAAGGGGTCGCAAGTGTACAAGTGTTATATGCGGGATATTATTTTAACACTTAGTAAGAAACTTTGGGGAGTGCATCAGTATGAAGGGGTTTGCCTAAGCTGGGTAAATTCTGTATTGTTTATTTTCTGCTTTTATTTATTCTGATGTGATATGTGCTGTGATAATATTTGTATTCCATAAAACTTCAATAAACTCTATTCACCACCATCTAGGGTTAACTTAGATCCTATCTTCCCTACATCAAAGGCAAGAGTTAGGGGATGATTGATCGAACTCGACCTGTGTTAGATTGTTGGCGTCGGGCTTAGAATAAGCAGGTGAACAATCGAATCGCATTCCCCAAAACTTTATACTCTCCTGGCCAAACATTGGAAAGAGTAGATTGACAGACGTTGAGGGTTTGATTGGTACCAGAATATGGGTACCTGCATCATTCATATATAAATTGACTCAAGTTAGTCATGTTAATAAGTCATAAAGCATGCACAGACAAGATGCATGATTGAAAATTTGATTTATAGAAGAAAGAAATATAATTCTAAGTGAGGGTAGGATCACATATTCTTTGCGGATCCATTTTGACTTGTCCTATCTCTGCCAGGAAAGGATTGCTGCAGGTCTAGTCAATGAAGGAAGCTCTTTCATATTATTGTGAAGCAGCCGTCCTAAGATTATTAGACCTTGATCGAGGTCTTGAAACGACAATGGCGGTTTGGAGAGCTTTGTGAGTAAATGATGAAATTGCATCTTTTTGGAATTACTTCCTTTCCCTCACATCAAATGCACAAGAGGGGCATCATCAAGTCGGATTAGGACCGTTAATGGTAGCATCTCAGCTTATTGGTGCTAAGATAATAATTGGCGGCAGAATAATAGATCTATGCTTATGGAAGGTTTACACTTTCCCTGTTGGAAAGTAGCATACAACAGATAGGAAGATAGTCAAGTCTCCTCCTTCCATAAGTATGCTTTTGGTTCTGCATCAAGAATAAGAGTTGATGTATAGGTAATCAATCAGTTTCCAAGCTTAAGTGTTTCAGGTTTTTGACTTGCCATTTTTTGGACATGGCCAAAGTAGTTAGTCATACTCTGGACACAAGCATGGTCATGGAAGGTTATGATGTATCATCTTCGAATTAGATGGTGAAGTCACGAGCAGTTCACACTTGGATTTCTAGGTTTCCCCTATGTTTGGAGGATGAGTTAATTGATAGAAGGTCTAGAAAGGGAGTCGAATAGTGAATTTTCACATTCTAATAACAGAACGTTGATCGTCAGAAGTCTTATTCATACACATCTTCCATTAGATTGTTGGTTGATCACTTCTTTTAAAGCATTATTCGGTGCAGTGAACTTAGCAATGAGATTTGCCAATGATTACCCTGGGATGACCTTCCAAGGAAAATAGGTAATGTCGAATTATTCCGATTCGATGTTCCATTTGGATAGTATTCCAGACGCCTCAACTCATTGTTGGAACCATTATAACAGTTGGTCAGTTCAAACTTTGATTGGGTAAGCCTGAATACTGTAGCATGGCTTGCTAGGCTTTGAGTGATGTCCATATGTTTTGCCATAATAGAAGTACGAAGTGGAGAGCAGATGGCTGAGTCACATTCTCTTTGACCTCGAGCTCTCATCTCTAGGATGAGGTTGCGTGCTGTCTGATGAGCAGTCGAGTTGTTGTCATCTTGATGAGGATCCATAGGCCTGATCATGGCCTATGGAGGTTTAATCGATACATGATTTTAGTCACCTAAGTATATCGTTTTAACACTTATCAGGTGGAAACCGATCGTCATTGGTTTAGTTGATAGAAAACGGTCAATGCAAACATCATATAGATTTCCCACGTAGTGAGTCGCCAGATATATGTTCTTCTTCACGTCATATGAGTGAAGTGTAGCTGTGGAATGTTGGGATCCTCCGTCGCTTTCCAGTATCCCATCATTGAAAGTTATCACCACTAAGGTCATCCGAGTTGTCTTCGGAATAGGGTCCGGACTGCTCCACATCAATGTCATTTGATATTTTTTTCGTTTAGATGGGTTTACGTTCTGTAAACCAGGTGGTCGCTACTCTTTTGAGGATATCATTCGTTGCTTTGCAAAAATTTATGCATCATTTCTACATCTGTAAAGGAGTTGCTTGGAATTGGTTCTCCCTACCTATGTTTTCATGGTTAGCATGTGGAATCTACATAGGAACTTCACACACCGAACAATGTCATTGAATGGGTTATAGCTTTGGGAAGAATTCCAATCCTTGCCATTATTATTTTCTAAGACCGATGCATTTTTCTTAGGTCAGTGTCCAGGGGCTCATAAGTGGCCAGTGGATGAATCTCTAGATCGGCTTATGCCTCGGTTGGTATTACCGAGTGAAATTCACATGGTATGTCCTTTGTCTTTGCTAAGTAGGATAGGTCGAGCCGGGATATACCGAGCTGGAACATACTAAGTCGGAGTTTGAGTGGAGTATATGTTATGGCCAAGATGTCATATCAAAAGCAAGAATTTCGTCATTTCGGGTCGCCCTTGCCGAGCTCGATCTCGAAGCAACAAGTTGAGTTGCTTACTTTTAGCATGGTTGCTCTAAGGCTTAGAGGGTGTTGTGGCGCGTTTACAAACCATTACTATTGGAAATGGTGAAATTGAGGATTTTTCCTCCAAACTTGGTGATCCAAACAATGGTTAAAAGAATCCTAACTTTGAGTATTCGTTTTTCTCAGTGGAAGCACCAAAATGATAATGCTAAAAGATGGCATCAACACCCATAAGTCGGGTTTAGAGCACGAAGTATGAGAAAACAACTGAAAAACAAGAAAAAGCAAAACAACATTTTATAGTGGTTTGGCGTTAACGAGCATACATCCACTTCATAATTGACTTATAATGTAAGAAAAGTGAAGTTATAACGGTGGAGATTGTAAAATTTCGAATATATGTTATTTTGATGATAACTGCGAATTACAATGACTGAAATACTTCAAAATTCGAGATTTAGGTATTTGCAACAAACGTTAAGCCATGGAGATGAAATCGGTGCCAAAAGTCCTCTTCTTAGAGCTCTAGAAGGCTATTTATAGTGTTGGGTTGCTCCCGGGTCGGCCATCACACGTGGCACCAGTTCGAATCAGTAGGAGGTAGTGGACCGTGACTTTAGGTCATGGGGGATGTCTCATATGGTTTAATACATGACACGTGCTTCTTGATCTGAAGCTTTACGAGTTGAAGGACCAAGTTCTTAGGCAAGATAATAGATCTTACGGTATTGCAGTATCTGGGTCGGCATACTCCGGCTTGGTATACCGAGCTGGTTAAGCCGATCTGAAAGTATCTTTGGAGTATTATGAGTCTGTAGGAGATACTTCGATCCAGGTTGATATGTTCTTAGGTCGGTTTGCCAGCCCAAAATAATGCCGAGTCGGGCTCTTGGAATTCATCAATTTTAAGCTTTTGGGCGTCAACTTCAGCGAACCGAAGCATATTGATCCAGGCTCCCTCAAGTATGTTGTTGGGTCAAACCTAGATTATGCCGAAGCAGGAGTAGCTTCCGCTAGTGGTTGTCTTGTTTGTCTTGTGAGCCTCCAAATTTTCTATGCTTGATTCAAGAGAATGTCTTAACTCCACTTGGCCAAGTCTTGAGGTGTTCTATTGCTTAGCCGAGCTGAACTTGTTCAAGAAAATATTACCCAAGTCTTGAGGTGTTCTATTGCTTCATCTGAGGATGTCAAGGCTTTTCCAAATCCATTCTCGAGTCCTTAGAGTTTAGTTTGGTGTAAGAGTGTGGTATTTTGGTGTTTGCTTTGGTTCCCTGAGTTTGGTTGAACTTTACGTTGTGTGTCGCCTTAGAGTTTAGTTGGGTGTAATAGTGTGGTATTTTGGTGTTTGCTTTTTCATTTGTTGTATCTTTATGGTTATCCATATCTGGCATTGAAGATATTATGGATTGAGCCAGTAGAAGTTTTCGTTCTGTTTGTTTTTGCGACGAAGCCGAGTTTCTTCATAATCTGCATCCATGCTTCCTTTCTCTGCAACAAGCTTTCCTTGGTCTGGTATTCTACACCTCGGTGCTACAGGTTTGGAGCTTTTTGCTTGCTGGGAAACTAAGCCATTCATCTATATGCATCTCCTTTCTATCCTCTGCCCGTTGCTTTCACTGTGCATCCTTGGTCTGTTCGATGACCAGTTGAGCTTCTACTGGCTTGGCGATATCTATCCTGTATGGCCTTTGTCTTGCCCTATTTTTCAGTTCAGGCTAGTAGATTATAAAGGATTAAATCACTTCTACAAAAGTGGGAATATTCGACACTATTTTTATATGGTCGTAGATCAAAAAAGCATTGCCGTAGGTCATTTTTCAAATAGATAACACCAGGGGCGCATGACATCCGTGAATGTTGCATTAGCCATCTAAGGCAACACTTTTGCTCATCTACGGCCACGGAAAGAAAGTGTTGCGTTATAATCCTATTGCAACAGTATATGCATGTAATGCAATAACATACAGTGTTGCCTTAAGTAGAAGTCAAAGTCTGGCTTCCAGGTCATGGTAGTGGGGTCCATATGGACTTTTCGCGTCAGCTTCCAACGTGTCACATGCCACATCAGCTGCACATATGTCACATGCCACATCAGCTATCCACGTGGCACCACGTAAGTTGTGGGCCGCACGTGTCATACCATTGTGGAATTGATAATATTACACTTAATGCAACACCGCAGCACAATCTAATGCAACACCACAACAATCTAATGCGACACCATAACACCATCTATTGCAACACCACAACACTGTAATACAACACCAGAAAACATCAACTGCAATGGTAAAAAAATCAAATGCAACACCAAAACAAAATCAACTGCAGCTGTAATACAACCCTGTAATCACAAATTCTGCAGTACATATATTCAATCCAAAACATTATACCACATTCATACATATATACCAAAATATTCATACAATAAATCCTCCTAAAACATTCATCACCACAGTCAGACCAACCAATTATATATACCAACTCACAGGTGTCATCACCAACACATACCACAAGTGTCATCACCAAAACATACCACAAGTGCCATCACGAACACATACCACAAGTGCCATAATTTAGAAAGCAATTCGAATATATCACAAGTGCTATCACATATCATCTAAATATTTCAATCAATTGTCGGGGTTGCAGGAGTACCAATGTCATCTTCATCACTTGTTGTGGTAACACAAAAGTATCCGACATCTAAATTAAGATCTAGATTGGCTTCACCTAACTTTTTTAACACCCATGACACGTTCTCTTTCACTTTTCTTTTCACCTTTTCTTCCAAATCTGCCTTGAGCTTTTGCCTTATTTTTTTGGTCAGCTCTTGCACATAACTGTCCGAAGAACCAGGAGTTGTTGGAGACTTTTCAGCCCTTTTACCTCGCCTTCCTACAAACCAGTTCCGTATATGGCTCTTCCCACCAAAAACAAGTGCATCTGCCTCAGCAATGTTTCCTACATCCACCATTGCTTGAATCTTTGCCTACAAAATAAAAACCAGGCAAGCATATATATATATATATATATATATATATATATATATAAACACGCAGTTGGCAGGAATGAATTTATTAACAGAACTGGTTTTCTTTCAAACTAACTATGCGTTCGATTTAATAAGAAGCTCCAACAAACGTACAATGTGCCAATTATACTAACACAAGTATTGCTATTTCAGTATCTAATGTACTAACGTATTTGGCTTTCAGTTCATCCGTGTTAGTCTTGTAAGTTCTCCCCGGTTCTCATTTATGTGTTTCCAAATAAACCAAGGCAGCAGATGGGGTGGCTTTTTCTGGGTCCTTCTTTCTCTGTCAAGTATTAGGATTACCAAAAAATTAAATAGAATTTTTAACATTCAATGCTAAGAATTTACAGATCTAGCTACTACCTATGAACATTGTGACAATGATATAAAATATAGTACAATGATATAACAAATTAGAATTATCATATGGCCAATTCAACTCAATCACAAAAAAAGTTATCTTAAGTTCAAAAAACACATACTATATGTTCTTTGGCTACTGCATGAGTTTTGGGACCCATGTTATGTGTCTCATTTAATGAATTACGATGCGCAGAATTAGTATCAGCTAGGGCCTGGAAATCCAAAAAAAAAGCACTAAACAAGGATAATGCGAACTATTAAAGAAAAGACTAGCACTAAACAAGATAATCTGAACTACTAAACATTATACAAATGTGAATATCATTAATTTATTTTATTTATTTTTTCCATCTATTGCATGATTATTAAGTTAGCAGTAAACAAGAAAATGTGAATATCATTAAATTATTTTATTTATTTTTTCCATCCGTTGCGTGATTATTTAATTAGCATTATACAAATTAGCTTTCTTTTGTGGCCACATTAAAGTCGTACCTGAACTGTTTCGTCCCCCCAGTATTCCAAGAGCATTTTAAAATCCTCCAACGGAATTGTACTGGGCCTATTTGCAAGCCTTTCCTCATCAATTAAATATTTTTGTAATACCTTACTTTGATGCGAGACTTGTACTGCCTTCAAGAGTCATTAAGCGTATTCAAGACCCACTTGTGTCCTTCTTTCAGAATGACATACCTAGCCTACAATATATCAATCACAAAATTGAGGAAACAAACTAATTAATTAAAACCAAACATTTAGGAAGTCAGTTGAACTATATATGGTTTAGGGTGATAGATTGTACCAAAGCATATTCCAACATTTGTCGCTTTAATTGATCAGAAATAACATGACAATTGATGTAAGTAAGAGACACATGATCCTTTGCTACTGTCCCAAGAAAATTTCTTAACTCCGTAATATTATCAAATATTGGCTGACCATCCTCACTCAACTCAATGACTACTTTATCATCAGAGGTTCTAGCATGCACCTTGGTCATCTTTGACATCCCTCTATATTTTTTTGACCTTGTACTTTATCTACCAGGTTCAAAAAAATGAATTGAAAATTAATGTATGGCATTACAAAAACATAATATGCATGCAAAACTTGAAATAGATATACTCAACAGTGCAGTGCAGTGCACAGATAAAGAAACATTGTACCTATACCTACATCATCTTCCTGTGGAATCCATTCCTGCTCTAATCGATTAGTAAGATTTTCCATTGTTGGAGGCACTTCAACATTCTGCTTTTGATGTTTCCGCATCGCTAAATAAGCAGCAACTGTATCAGCAACTTCACATGAACTGGTTTATTGTTTGAACTTTTTGCTACATATAGGTTTTAAAACGGATGGACGGGACATTGTAGGTTTTAGAACTCCTGAAAAAGACGGTGTAGGTTTGTCCAATTTCGTTAATGTTTCTGCAAATTTCTCCCAGTTACTGAGTTACTTTGGACTGGGAGTGTGTGTCATGATCAACTCCTTATTGGAGCCAGCTTTCTTTGGAGGGTGGGGTGCGGGTCATCGTTTCCTTCTCAATTTCAATGGTTGCATTGGTTCGCGAACGAGTTCTTCGTCCAGGTAAAGGATCCTTTGACTGAACAATTTTGATTCTCTACAATTAAGTTGAAGTTCAAGATTTTTTACGTTCATAAAGGCAAAGGCAATAAGTAATAAACAAATAACTTTTTTATACCTCCGAATCCGATGAATCATCAATGACGTCTTCACTAGCATTTTCTGAGATGTATTCATCAAGTCCAGCAACATCTTTACCTTTATCATTCCTATTTCATTCGGCAGCCTCTTGTATACAACTAAACAATGAAGGCACCCCAAGTGATCTACTAACTGCATCATTTTCTTGTATTCGCACGATTCACTCTTGTTTATACTTCGTCAAAATTGATGGTTGTGAGAACTACAAGTAGATTAGCATTATTACTCACCATCGATGATAAATTTAAGCTAGTTAACCAAATAGAGTCGATGTATAAACAGTTCTTGCTATTTTGACAGAATGCATGCACAAAGAACAAATAGTTACTTGAATTAGCTGCAGCCTTTATGGTCGGAATAGGACATTGACACAATAATAGAAAACATTAAAATCCAGTTCTTGCTTTTACGTGCAGAATATTAATAAAAAGTAGTTTAAAATACAAGATTTCATCCGGATTAATAAAACTAAAATGAAAACTGAAGAATACATGAACATCAGCTTCATTCTCTCGGGTATCAACATCATTATCTGTTTCCTTTTCTACATTTAATTTCCTCCTGGTTCCATTGTCCGTCATAGTAACATCTTTTTCATCATTATTCATATCAGGCTCCGGTGATAGTTTTTTCTGACCTACTGGAGTTGGGTTGTTTTTCATCATTTTTGTGTTTCTGCTGAAGTCTATGTGCAGTAATATACTTGCGCTTTGCAACTGGCTACTTAACAGAACCTGTAATAACAAAAATAATAACGATGGCCTCCTTCATACTTCTTTACACACACACACACATAGAGATATATATATAAGAATGGATTTATATTACATATACATACATACCTTGAATTATGTTTTTCCTGGGCTATACGATTACATGTGGCGGCAGTTGAATCGACGGTTTATTGTCTTTGTCAACGGTTTTGCCGATGTAAAAAACCACTTCTTATTGCTTATTGCAACCCTGTACGTATTCGTTTACGTCCTTGTCATTCAATATAAGCTGCCAGCCACACCTCGTTCCTTTTTTGATATAGACTCCTCCTATTTCAGTGTAATAGAGACAATTTTAAAAAAAGTCCATAAGCACAATGTAAGAAAAGCGGTCTACATCATATTTTGTTACTACGAAGGATTCTCCATCGAACATGTCCTACGAAACTATCTGCCATGTTGCATTCGGATATTCATAAGTTCATCCATCCTGTACAAAATGAATACATTAGAACAAGGTACATGTATGTTAAAGTGGACAAAAAACAACAACTATAACATTTTGGTCTATAAACAATTTAGATGACAGTAAAGAGGATTTTTTGTCCTAACAAGACGGAACAGATTAGGCCAAATACATTTATCAAAGATTATAATTTACAGCTAAAACAAAAAATGCCAAATACATCATAAATTAGACAACAGATTAGACTAAATTAAAGCAATAAGAAAGAGGAACTTTTTTGTCCTAATGAGATGGAACATGATTAGGAACATTTACTTCTAGTTCTGTTTCTAGTTGTATTACGGGGACATCATCCCTAATCCAACCCCCATCAACAACTTCTGGTTCTATTTCACCACTTATGCCCGTATCATGTGAATGCGTATTGCTCATGTCTTCTTCCATTGCATTTTGATTTTCAGTATCACACCAATCTCTCGGCAATTTTTAATAACGTAATGACTATTCTTTTCAACTGCACCTTCCACATAAAATACTTGTTGCACTTGCAAAGACAGGAAATAAAGATTTTTTTATGGCACTTGCTAAGATTTACTCGAGTAAGACCATATGAATCTTTTTCCTCTTGATACCAACAACACTTAAAAAGGACCACTACGAAAGCTCCCCAATAATCAAGCTAAAAAATTACTTCGATTGATCTGTAGTAATTGACATCACCCACTATTGGGTTTTTGTCTTTCGAACTTGCAAAGCTGGTGGTTTTAGCAGTAAAAAATACATCATTATTTTGTGTAGTACATTAAGGATCTCTAAATTTTGTATGGAATCAATATCCATTTACTATATAACCGGTAAAATTCCTATTTACTCGATTAGGATCTAATGCAAACACCTCTAAATCTATTGAAATATTGTCCTTTTACAGAACTTCTTCTTTAAGCCAATTCCAAAACACTTCGAAATGTCTCGTTCCCTCTTGTATCTTCTTGGATTTGCAAGGCTATCAACAATAGCTCGATGAACCCTAAATAATAATTAAGGTCAAAAAACTGTGAAATGCAGATATTAATTTATAGTTAAGGAAAATGATATAGGAACTTAAGTACTTACTCGATCAAACTCTCAATTTCATTATTACTGGAATTGAACAGAATATAGCAATGTGTTGTCTTCTAGTCTGCATCTTTCAAATTAAAAATCTTTCCATCTTTATTCTACTTTGTTCCAATATGATATTCTAAATCTGTTGGACATCTTCCAAAATCAATCGACATGTTTTATATTCCTCCATCAACGTTTAAAATTCTTGAACAGAAGGTCATACACTCTTCTATAAAGTAACCTTCTACAATCCAACCTTCCGGTTTGTATCTATTTCGCACATAAGATTTCAACTTTCCTAGATATCGCTCAATTGGATACATGCATCTAAGATGTTCAGGCCCGCCCTATTCGATTTCTCTACATAAATGAATAGGCAAGTGTACCATTATATCGAAAAAAGCCTATGGAAAAATCATTTCAAAATGACAAAGTATCTCGATAATTTCTTTTTGCAGCCTCTTGATATCATCCACTTTGATAACCTTGCTCCATAGTCCTCCAAGGAATGCACTAAATTTGATCATTGATAACGCAACCTCGTGTTTTGACGCTTTTTGCGCGGCAAATCATAATAAATAGTGGAGTATGAAATGAGCATCATGGCTCTTATATCCCACAACCATTCTCTCTTTTATGTGCACGTACCGACTAACATTCGAGGCACAACCGTGGGGCAGTTTGGCATTCTTCAATACAGAGCAAAAGATTTCATTTTCCTTATTTGTCATATCATATATTGCAACTCTAATTTCAGAATTCTTTCCATCACCACATTCAACAGGATGGAGGGCCTTTCTTATGCCTGATTCCTGTAAATCCTAACGAGCGTTTATGTGATCCTTCGACATGTGACCTGTGTTAAGGAAAGTACCTAATATTTGTCGCATATGTTCTTCTCTATGTGCATGGCATCCAGGTTATGTCGAAGGGGATTATGACACCAATATGGTAAGTCAAACAGTATTGACCTTTTTTTAAAAGGGTCATCGCTTTTACCCGGTTTCTTCGTCTTATCCCCAAACTGATTTTTGAACCCCCGCAATAACTCTTTAGTATATGTTCCTGATAATATTTCTGGAATGCTCCCCATTTCAGTTTCGCCAATAAGTCTCCTCTTATCTATCCTACACTTATATGTCGGATTAAGAAACTTTCTATGGTGTATATAACACTTTTTTTTCTATGCTTCAAATAATTTGAAGAAGTTTCATAATGGCATACTGGACACGCTAGTTTCCCCTTCGTGCTCCAACCTGACAACATGGCATATCCCAGAAAATCACTAATGGTCCATAAGACGCTTGCATGTAAATTAAAATTCCCATCAGTCAAGGAATCATAAATTTCGACGCCAACATTCCATAATGCTTTTAATTTCACAATTAAAGGTTTCATATATACATCAATACTGTTCTTTGGAATATCTGGACCATATATTAATGTTGAAAGAATCAAATTCTCTTGTTTCTTACATAACCAAGGCGTAAGATTGTAGTTTACCAACACAATTGGCCATGTACTATAACTTGAATTCGTTGAACGATATGGATTAAATCCATCATATGCTAGAGCCAATTTAACATTACGATTTTCTGATGAAAAGTCAGAATAGCGAGCATCCATCATCTTCCATGCCACACCATCAGCCGGATGTCTTAGTTTTCCATCTTCTTTTTATTCCACTTGGTGCCATCTCATAAGTCTAGAAAATTCTTTGCACATAAACATCATTTGTAATCTTGGTCTTAGAGGAAAGTACCTCATAACATTTGTCGGCACTTTGGGAATCGACTTTGGTGGATCATTATTATCAACGATGTCTTCTTTTTCCTTTACTGCCCACCTTGAAAAACCACAAATGTCACAAGCCTCTTTATCTTTATTCTCTGCCCAATATAACATGCAATGGTTTGGGCAGGCATGTATTTTATGGTAATTAAGACCTAAATCCTTAATGGCATTCTTTGCAGCGTAGGAAGACAAAGGCAGCTGGGCATCAGGAAAGGCTTCTTTTATAATCTATAGTAATTCCCCAAATGCAGACTCGTTAATTCCATAAGCAAACTTTAAATGATAAAGCCTGATCAAGAAACTTAGTCAAGAAAATTTAGTGCAGCCAGGATATAATAGTTTTTTCCTTCTTTAACATGTTGATAAAATTTCTCAGTCTTTGGATTTGGTTCTACTTCAAAGTCCCCGGGATGTTGATCAAATTTGTAACCCACACATTTGAACATCACATCTAAATTATCCTCAAAATCCATCTCCGTTGCAAAATCCATATGGTCATCAACACCTATTAATTTTGTCTGTGAAATTTTACAAATCCACCCGATATGTAATGGAAATGGGCCATTAAAAATAACATGATCGTATATGATATTTTCACAATACCTATTACGTTCTGTACATTTTTTGCAGGGGCACTTTATCTCATCACCTGCTTTATAAATGGGAAATGCATTTCTTAGACAAGCTGTTACCCCTCTTACATATTCTGCACTTGATCTCGAAAGCCTATCCATATGTAATACTTAGTATCCATTGCCACAATCTAGCCACGACCCAGTAAGACTAAATTTGATACCACTAACAGTTTCAAGACACGAACAAGGGCTACCCTGTAAGGTTTGATTAAATTAGAAATAAAAACAAAACAAATTAATAATTTATAAATATACATAATCAGTGTGATGATACAAAGACGATTGTTTTGATTTGAATTATCACTAACTTTTGGAGCGGGGTTATCAGGAGAATACATAAAACAAGCAACTAAAGATACTGAACACAAATTCATAACATTAAACGACTACACCAAAACAAAACAGTACAGATACAAAGAGTATACAGGTGATACAAAGACGATACAGTTGTACCTAATACAAAGAACGATGCAATAATTTAAATTTATCTTCTAATGTTTAGCCCTTGAAGTTGGTTATTAAGTCTACTAACGTCAGTTCGAAAACCAATAACTTGATTTTGCAGCGTTGTAAGTTGATGTTGTAATTCATTTGCGTACTCGATGGCTCGACTTGGAAACTGTTGGTCAATCCACTACCAAAAGGTACACCCTGTGGGATAAACACGACATCTATAATAACGACGACCAGTGTTGAATCCAATCGAAATAACATATTCTACAGCGGCATATCCACAATCACACATTACGATTGGTGTGTCAACTTGTTGTTCGTTAACTACTCGGTTATTTTGATGCTGACGAAACAAGGCAACACGACTATGCTGTCGCATCGCCCTTTTTTCACGTCGTTCTTCTTCTCGACATTATCTTCGGAGTTCTTCTTGCTCTAGTTCATACTTATGCAAATTATCGTAGTGTCTTTGTTGTATCTCAATATAAAAATCAATAGGAGTTTCTGGTAATGATGGGTTTGACAGTCGTAGATCACTCATGCCCAGGGTATCTTCGTAGTCACACGATGCAGGAAAAGAAATAGACATTATTTAACTAGAAACAGAAATAGACATTTAAACATTTAAATTTGATTTCTTTTGTCCTCTAAATTTGGTTTCAACCTTTTGTAATAGACATTATTTACCAATACAATAATGGTTTGGCAAAAATAAAAATACAGAACTTGCACAATTTCAACACATGCAAACATACAAATAAAACACTTCAAGTATAAAAAAACCCTAATTTAAGGCAATCAGTATACCCATATCACTCAGAAACGTTGAATGTAGACCAAAATAAGTTAGAGATGAAATCATCTAAATAAAACCGAAATGATGAATCCCTAACTATCGGTAGTTGTTCTAAATAATCCAATTCAGATGAAACGAACCAAGGCAGTGGGCTAACCTCCCACTGTGGCTTACACTGGTGCCTCAGAACTGCTTTTACGGCCAGCCTCGCGACTCGACCAACCCACATTGTCGGGAGATGTAGGGGTAAGAGTCTCCCATTCGCCACCTAACGCGAAGCGAGAACCCCCTATCATCCGTATCAATTAAGCAACCAGCTCTGATACCAACTGAAACGACCCACAAATCCGTACTATCTGAGTTGACTAATAACACCACACGTCTAACCCAAATTGCACGGAAGTACGAATCATTATTAGAAAGAAGTTAGAGGATGAGAAATAGAAAGAAAGAAATGTTAGAATAGAAGAAAACAAAGAAAACAGATCTCACAGCGGAACGAATAAAATATATTATATAACATAACTTTTTGAAATACAAATCAGTAACTTTATATACATACCATCATCAGAGCACAACAGTTATTCCTGGAACAGTTATAACACCTATTTCCAGATACAACATAGTACACAACGGAAATATGATATTTTATAGCCAATTGTGAAGCCTTCTGCTTCCAGCTCTTCCAAGTGAATCTGTAAAATCCCGACTACTTGACTGCCTGTACAATTTTGGGCACCCAAAAGTTTAGGGAAAATAAACAAAATAAACTCTGGGTCAGTCATGGGACAGGTGTGAGTAAACTCTGACCATTTGTTTAACTTTCAAAATCCTTTCGAAAGAAAGGATAATAGTAAGACCAGGCCACACATAAACATGGACAGTTTTTACCTTACTATAATCCAAAAACACTTTGATACAAAAATCCAGTGATATTAAAATAGTGTGTAAATCAAATAAATAGAATCTAGCGGAATGCTTGCATCTCACGCTCCATATACATAGTATAAAATCAAAAACCTCAGGGTGCTTATTGGAGATTGGATTTCCAACATGACAAGGTATGGAACCACCTTCCGATAGTGTATATCTAGAGAGGAATACACTGGGTTCAACAAGAACATATTGCAACCCGGTCCACACATGACCGACCACTCATTTCGCTTGAGTGTATCGAATGTATATCACCAACGGTTGGGATCAGCAACCATTTCCCGAATGGGACAACATCGAATAGAATAAGGAATTAAATGAATCTCTAGATAGGTGATAATACACCCTAATGGGAGCGACCCACATAGCCATGTTGCCTGCCCGATTTTTGTCATTTCCCGGTTGTTGAGGCCTGAGGCTACGATTACTTTCTATTCATTGATAGCACAATCACTTTGAATGCCACATTGTCAGATCCGTTAATCACTAATTGATTTGCACAAGTATTCTGGATGTTATGCTAAGGGAATAAATCCGTTGCCACCATATATATTTGTACAGATCAACATATTCGATCATTGGAAATACTTTGTCAGACATCTGTCCACTATACGTTAGTTCTGGGATTGAACGAAACCGAAGGCACAATGTCTATTAATAGAAAAAGTCCTTGCACTTCACTCCGTCTTCGATTATCTTCACATAATCTGATTCGCAACGCTACTGCCAATACATAGTGGTTCTTGGATAACAATCCAACTGGTCTCTCTATATTGACAACGATATTGGCAACACTTCGATAGTTGGTTATTTAACTATCGAAGAAAAATAAACAAACATTCCATTCATCCATAACATCGATCAATCACTGGGCCTGTTAATTCATATTTCATTAATTAATTCACTTTTCTATTTCTCTATTAATATTTATTAACCAAATAATTTCGATAATCATCTTGGCCTCTTACGCTATTTGGAAAACATTTCCATATATCGCCTTCTATTATTTTCTATAGTTAGAAAATATATTCTATTTGTAACTGGAAACAATTTCAATCACTTATCTCTTTCTTGACTACTTTAACTATACTCAGGAATATTTACTGTTATATTTCCAAAATTCCATCACTTGGATTAAAACGAATGCTGTGTAAAACATCGTTACAACAACCCAAAATATTTTATTCAACTAACTATTATTCAAACACATCTCTTCGAGACTGGATCTTGCTATTTATCAATTAAAAATGAAATCAATCAAGTTGGGGTAAAATTACCTCTCGGACCTTGACTGAAAACATTATTAACTTCAAAACAGACAAAACAACTTACCTCGAATAATCAACACTATAAAAACCAATTATTCATTTTTAAACGTATATACGATTCTCTTTCTATTACCAGCCTATCAATTTCCTTTTTGTTTATAGCATTCTATTCTTAAGTTCGTTTCCCTATCGAATTCAATATATATATTGATATATTGATTTCTAACTATCAAAATTTCTTAAAAATATTCTAACTCCTTAAATTTTCGGAAAATTTCGCTATAACCTCCTTTGTATCGGGAGCATCGGGATATTTCAAATAGCCTCCCATGGCCCTTATCAATCCAAAAGAAAAAGAAAAAGAAAAAGCTAAGCGGTTTGCCGATACGTCGCATAAAATCTCGTATATGAATTTAAACATGTACCTTTTTATCGGGCACTTGAATTATAACTCTTCATATACTTCATATCAAGCCTGCTTAACACATATCCAAATATTCCTATTTGGTTTCAACTCAGTCCATTCGTCTTAACCCAATTCGCTAATTTATTTTCTAATTAGCTACTATGCCTGTATCATTTCTTATTTGAACATATCACATTCAAATATAATTTAATCTACTTATGAACCCAATCTAATTCCATTTTAACTCGAGTTACATATTCAGTTTCGAATATTAATTTCCAAATCTCTTTCATTTATTCAATGCCCCATTTCGATTCAAATCTCGATTTAAAATTTTCCTTTAAACTAGTTAAACCTATTGAATAACTAAAAATTTGATTTTTGTTTCAAAAATCATTCCACTTACTTCACTTGAGTTCATATTTATTTTATATCTCCAGTCTAGATTTTTCTAATGGCAATTCGGATTTAATTTTCTTAAAATCCTTTTATTTCTATAAATAAACCGTTATGGTTTTTAAACGATTAGGGTGTTGTTTTTCTGAAAAATTGGTTTTGAAATAACTCAAAATATATACGACGAAATTTAGGTTTTTCTCTTCCATTAGAAAACTATTATCTAACTGGTCCTGACAGTTCTTGTTTCAAAGAATTCCAATTTAATTTGACTTCTATATGCTCAATTGAAGTTCGAATCGCCAATTTACGAACTGCAGCGCTGCGACGAGTTCGTTTTAATTATATTTCTATATATAAACTTTTAAACTTTGCTTAAACTAAATTCAACTCTATTCTGATATATTTTAATATATATCAAATCCATTTTTCCAATTCAACATAATATTTCCGATCTTCTATATTCAAATTTCATTTCAATTCTATTTGAATTTCCTATATTTAAACTCCATTTGAATTCTATTTTCAAATTTTATAGTTAAACTTCATTTGAATCCTATTTTCAAATTCTATAGTTAAACTTCATTTAAATCCTATTTTCAAATTCTCTATAGTTAAACTTCATTTGAATCCTATTTTCAAATTCTCTATTTGACTTTTCTTTATTCAAATCGATTTGAATTCCTTTGAATTCAAATTCTATTTCAATTCCTTTTAATTCAAATTCTATTTCAATGACTTTGGATTCAAATTCTATTTCAATTCCTTTGAATTCAAATCCTATTTTAATGCCTTTGAATTCAAATTCTATTTCAGTTCCTTTGAATTCAAATTCTATTTCAATTCCTTTGAATTCAAATATTCAAATTATCTCTTGATAATTTATTCATTGTATTTATAAACACTATTTTATAAATTTCCTTGTTTTATTTAAACAAGCCTATTTCAAAATCTATTTAAAACCAAAATCTTATTTTGGAAATTCTCTTTGCATTTTCTATATTCAAATTCCACTGAATTTCTCATATTCAAATTCTATTTGAATAACTCATATTCAAATTCTATTTGAATTCCTCATTTGAAATTTAAATTCTATTTTAGAAAAAAAAATAGAATTTGCTTTTTAAATCTGCGAAATTCCATTTCATGATATTTTTAAATATCAACACTTAGGCCTAGTGATATTTAAACACCAAACAACCAATTATTTATTTCAGGTTTTCTAATACATCATGCAAGATAACATATATGAAACAAATCAAACAACAGATAATATATTTTTGAGGAATCCTATGGGATTCCTCCAACCTGTTTTCTTGCATCCGCAGACATTAGTCACATAGTAATGCCTATCCTGCTTTGAGGCAGGATATCGCGGTATGAAGGTCATCCACTAATATATTTGTGGGCGCATAGGGAAATCATCCGCTATGAAACTGCGGGCATCCGCTAATGAGACTGCGGGAATCAATCCAATCATCAACCCAATATATATATAGTAGTCAACCCTAAATAACTAATATATTTAATTCAACCAGAAAGCATTCAAACAAGCATTTTTAACAAATAAAAATAATTCAAAATAAAAGGTGAGTGAGATTTACTCATCGTGATTTTTAATTTGCTGCATATCTCGATTTAGGTTAAATTCTAGCCAATTTTGATTACTCCGAGGATCTCAAAATGAATCCATCGTAAAGCCCAAATCCATATGAGTCCAATACGATTTATGGTGTTCGAACAAATCTAAAATGAATATGGTATCACATTTTATTTTCATGAATTAAACTATACTAATTTATTAACTAAAATTATTTAATTTTATTACCTTAATGCACCTCCACCAATTATCCAGTTCATCGTTCCTCAGAGCACCCTCATTGATTTAATCACCCACTTCACTATTTATTTCAATTAAACGCAGACCATCCTCCTATCATAAATTGATCGAACACCAACTCCCTATTTCAACGCAGATCTAAACCCTCCCCTTTACTTCACTACCCTAATTCACAAGCTACAGGTTATCGTACAACACAGCAAGGGTCTGAATCCCTAATTGAAAACTCAAAACAAACCTCGACAAATCCTCCACAATTCATGTTCGAACTCTACCTTTTCATCATTGACCACTTCCCAACTTCTCAAAATCGTCGATGGCCTAAAATAGCATGCTGTCGCGATGTGCCAGTGGCAACGAGGTGCCTCCAGCCACGTTCTGCCAAAGCGACTTGCCACTAGGACTAATACGTCTCCACTCCTGACTTCTATCTTCCCAAACATCGACATAGAAGCTCCGCCTCAACTTGCGATGACCCAGTTCGATGGATTTGAACATCAATCGCACTTAAACTGGCGATTGCTCCAGTGTGAATTGAGTCTGGTTCGAGCTTCCAGTAGCTCAAACTCACAATCGCGAACCCAATTTCCACTCTCTTTTCTTTCAATGATTCCATTTGAGTTGTGAACGATGAAAAGGAAACGAGAGGAAAAGGAAAAATAGACAAAGAAGGGGGAGGAGTTGCGAATTTATAAAAAAGTAAGGGGACATGGCCAGCCAAGTACAAAAAAAATCTTTTAAGGAATTTAAAAGGATTTCAATTTCAATTTTAAATATAACTTAATTTAATTTGATTTTGGTTCGATATAAAGAGATCTTTTATACTTTTTAAACAGATATCAATTTGATTCTCGATTTGATTTCGATCTTATCCATTATAAATATCTCGGGGTTCACAGTTAGAAATCGTTAACCGCTATTTTAGCGTACCGATCGTCATTCCAATGTTATAGCGTTATATGAACTCAACAGAATATTTTCTAGAATTTTATTTCGAATGTATATATATAAAATAACCATATTAAATCAATATAATATACTTTAAATTCAAAAATAAATAAATTCTCTGAAAGTAAAATATTTTTATTATCATGTATATTCAAATACAATTAATACTGATCATCTGAATTGTTTTGATTTAAATCGTATCAATAAAATACCATTTATATTATAAATTCAATATTTAAACCCATACTAAATATTTAAAATAAATCGACCAAAAATCTGGGTCGTTGCATTCTTCCCCCCTTAAAATAATTTCGTCCTCGAAATTGCTAAGGTAGGAAAAATGGTAAAAATCCATTGCTTTTCAAAATCTCACTTATGTTGAAACTCAACTCCTCATATTTCAACAAATTTAATTCCACCAAAACTTTTGGTTTTCACACATTTGATCTAAATGATTTACACCCAATTCAAATTCTATTCAATCTTATTCAATATGAATTTCATTAATTTATTTACCTTGGTCCATTTAACTTGCTTAAGTTAAATTTAAACTTCAGAATTCAAATTCCTGGGTTTTCCTTTCGAATCCTTCTGAAGTTACATAAATATATACATATATATTTATTTTCATTTCAAATTAAAAACATTTGAATTTTCAAACCACTTGTTTTCTTTCAAAACAAATTTCCATCAAAACTTTTCTAAGGTAGCAATCCATCACTTAGAAACTCGAAATTGAATAATGATGATGCTGCAGTCATCATCAGAATTGTTTTCCAGCAACTGAAGTGAGTTTAGTGCTTAAATAATTTCAAAACCCATTCAAATGATTTTTATTCCCCTTTAAAACAATATCGTGTTCAATCTTCTGTTCAAGTATTTACAAACTCTTATCGACGTCGTGGCATTCCACGATTCGACCCGAATTCATAAACCACTTAACAGACTAGCCAACACAGTATAAAATAATTTTTATATCAATTAACAAATACGCTCTCTCGTATATATACACTCAACTCATTATAGGGTACTACTGACCCTATCTCTAATGAGCACAATCCCACCAAAGCCTAGGTATTCGCTCAACCTAAGCTCTGATACCAATTGAAACGACCCAAGGTAGTGGGCTAACCTCCCACTGTGGCTTACACTGGTACCTCAGAACTGCTTTTACGGCCAGCCTTGCGACTCGACCAACTCACATTATCGGGAGATGTAGGGGTAAGAGTCTCTCATTCGCCACCTAACGCGAAGCGAGAACCCCTTATCATCTGTACTAATTAAGCAACCATCCCTGATACCAACTGAAACGACCCGCAAATCCGTACTATCAGAGTTGACTAATAACACCACACGTCCAACCCAAATTGCACAGAAATACGAATCATTATTAGAAAGAAGTTAGAGGATGAGAAATAGAAAGAAAGAAATGTTAGAATAGAAGACAACAAAGAAAACAGATCTCACAGCGGAACGAATAAAATATATTATATCATAACTTTTTGGAATACAAATCAGTAACTTTATGTACATACCATCATTATAGCACAAAAATTATTCCTGGAACAGTTATAACACCTATTTCCAAATACAACATAGTACACAGCGGAAATATGATATTTTATAGCTAACTGGTGAAGCCTTCTGCTTCCAGCTCTTCAAAGTGAATCTGTAAAATCCCGACTACTTGACTGCCCGTACAATTTTGGGCACCCAAGAGTTTAGGGAAAATAAACAAAATAAACTCTGGGCCAGTCATGGGACTGGTGTGAGTAAACTCTGACCATTTGTTTAACTTTCAAAATCCTTTCGAAAGAAAGGATAATAGTAAGACCAGCCCACACATAAACATGGACGGTTTTTACCTTACTATAATCCAAAAACACTTTGATACAAAAATCCAGTGATATTATAATAGTGTCTAAATAAAATAAATAGAATCTAACGGAACGCTTGCATCTCAAGCTCCACATACATAGTATAAAATCAAAAACCGCAGGGCGCTTATTGGAGATTGGATTTCCAACATGACAAGGTATGGAACCACCTTCCGATAGTGTATCTCTAGAGAGGAATACACTGGGTTCAACAAGAACATCTTGCAACACGGCCCACACATGGCCGACCACTCATTTCGCTTGAGTGTATCGAATGTATATCACCAACGGTTGGGATCAACAACCGTTTCCCAAATGGGACAACATCGAATAGAATAAGGAATTAAATGAATCTCTAAATAGGTGATAATACACCCTAATGGGAGCGACCCACATAGCCATGCTGCCTGCCCAATTTTTGTCATTTCCTGGTTGTTGAGGCTTGAAGCTACGATTACTTTCTATTCATTGATAGCACAATCACTTTGAATGCCACATTGTCAGATCCGTTAATCACTAATTGATTTGCGCAAATATTCTGGATGTTATGCTAAGGGAATAAATCCGTTGCCACCATATATATTTGTACAGATCAACATATTCGATCATTGGAAATACTTTGTCAGACATCCGTCCATTATACGTTAGTTCTGGGATTGAACGAAACCGAAGGCACAGTTTCTATTAATAGAAAAAGTCCTTGCACTTCACTCCGTCTTCAGTTATCTTCACATAATCTGATTCGCAACGCTACTGCCAATACAGAGTGGCTCTCGAATAATAATCCAACCGGTCTCCCTATATTGACAATGATATTGGCAACACTTCAATAGTCGGTTATTTAACTATCGAAGAAAAACAAACAAACATTCCATTCATCCATAACATCAATCAACCACTGGGCCTGTTAATTCATATTTCATTAGTTAATTCACTTCTCTATTTCTCTATTAATATTTGTTAACCAAATAATTTCGATAATCATCTTGGCCTCTTACGCTATTTGGAAAACATTTCCATATATCGCCTTCTATTATTTTCTATAGTTAGAAAATATATTCTATTTGTAATTGGAAACAATTTCAATCACTTATCTCTTTCTCGACTACTTTAATTATACTCAGGAATATTTACTGTTATATTTCCAAAATTCCATCACTTGGATTAAAACGAATGCTGTGTAAAACATCGTTACAACAACCCAAAATATTTTATTCAACTAACTATTATTCAAATACTTCTCTTCGAAACTGGATCTTTCTATTTATCAATTAAAAATGAAATCAATCAAGTTGGGGTAAAATTACGTCTCAGACCTTGACTGAAAACATTATTAACTTCAAAATAGACAAAACCACTTACCTCGAATAATCAACATTATAAAAACCAATTATTCATTTTTAAACATATATATGTTTGTCTTTCTATTACCAGCCTATCAATTTCCTTTTTGTTTATAACATTCTATTCTTAAATTCGTTTCCTTATCGAATTCAATATATATTGATATATTGATTTCTAACTATCAAAATTTCTTAAAAATATTATAACTCCTTAAATTTCCGGAAAATTTCGCCATAACCTCCTTTGTACCGGGAGCATCAGGATATTTCAAATAGCCTCCCATGGCCCTCATCAATCCAAAAGAAAAAGAAAAAGCCAAGCGGCTTGCCGATACGGCGCATAAAATCTCATATATGAATTTAAACATGTACCTTTTTGTCGGGCACTTAAATTATAACTCTTCATATACTTCATATCAAACCTGCTTAACACATATCCAAATATTCCTATTTGGTTTCAACTCAATCCATTCGTCTTAACCCAATTCGCTAATTTATTTTCTAATTAGCAACTATGCCTATTTCATTTCTTATTTGAACATATCACATTCAAATATAATTTAGTCTACTCATGAACCCAATCTAATTCCATTTCAACTCGAGTTACATATTCGATTTCGAATATTAATTTTCAAATTTCTTTCATTTATTCAACGCCCCATTTCGATTCAAATCTCGATTTGACTTTTTTCTTCAAACTAGTTAAACCTATTGAATAATTAAAAATCTGATTTTTGTTTCAAAAACCATTCCACTTACTTCACTTGAGTTCATATTTATTTTATATCTCCAGTCTGGATTTTTCTAATGGCAATTCGGATTTAATTTTCTTAAAATCCTTTTATTTCTATAAATAAACCATTATGGTTTTTAAACGATTATGGCGCTGTTTTTCTGAAAAATTGATTTTGACATAACTCAAAATATATACGACGAAATTCAGATTTTTCTCTTCCATTAGAAAACTATTATCTAACTGGTCCTGACGGTTCTTGTTTCAAAGAATTCCGACTTAATTTGACTTCTATATACTCAATTGAAGTTCGAATCGCCAATTTACGAACTTCAGCGCTGCGGCGAATTCGTTTTAATTATATTTCTATATATAAACTTTTAAACTTCGCTTAAACTAAATTCAACTCTATTCTGATATATTTTAATATATATCAAATCCATTTTTCCAATTCAACATAATATTTCCAATCTTCTATATTCAAATTTCATTTCAATTCTATTTGAATTTCCTATATTTAAACTCCATTTGAATTCTATTTTCAAATTTTATAGTTGATCTTCATTTGAATCCTATTTTCAAATTCTATAGTTAAACTTCATTTGAATCCTATTTTCAAATTCTCTATAATTAAACTTCATTTGAATCCTATTTTCAAATTCTCTTTTTGACTTTTCTTTATTCAAATCCATTTGAATTCCTTTAAATTCAAATTCTATTTCAATTCCTTTTAATTCAAATTCTATTTCAATGCCTTTGGATTCAAATTCTATTTCAATTCCTTTGAATTCAAATCCTATTTCAATGCCTTTGAATTCAAATTCTATTTCAATTCCTTTGAATTCAAATCCTATTTCAATTCCTTTGAATTCAAGTATTTAAATTATCTCTTGATAATTTATTCATTATATTTATAAACACTATTTTATAAAGTTCCTTGTTTTACTTAAACAAGCCTATTTCGGAATTTATTTAAAACCAAAATCTTATTTTGGAAATTCTCTTTGCATTTTCTATATTCAAATTCCATTGAATTTCTCATATTCAAAATTCTATTTGAATTTCTCATATTCAGATTCTATTTGAATTCCTCATTTGAAATTTCAAATTCTATTTTAGAAAAAAAATAGAATTTCCTTTTAAGTCTGTGAAATTCCTTTTCATGATATTTTTAAATATCAACACTTAGGCCCAGTGATATTTAAACACCAAACAACCAATTATTTATTTCAGGTTTTCTAACACATCATGTAAAATAACATATATAAAACCAAAAAAACAACATATAATATATTTTTGAGGAATCCTGTTGGATTCCTCCAACCTGTTTTCCTGCATCCACAGACGTTAGTCACATAGTAGTACCCATCCTGCTTCAAGGCAGGATATCGCGACATGAAGGTCATCCACTAATATATTTGTGGGGCGCATAGGGAAATCATCCGCTATGAAACTGCGGGCATCCGCTAATGAGACTGCGGGAATCAATCCAATCATCAACCCAATATATATATATATAGTAGTCAACCCTAAATAACTATTATATTTAATTCAACAAGAAAGCATTCAAACAAGAATCAAACAATTATTTTTAACGAATAAAAATAATTCAAAATAAAAGGTGAATGAGATTTACTCACCGTGAATTTTAATTTGCTGCATATCTCGATTTAGATTAAATTCTAGCCAATTCTGATTACTCCGAGGGTCTCAAAATGAATCCATCGTAAAGCCCAAATCCATATGAGTCCAATATGATTTATGGTGTTCGAACAAATCTAAAATGAATAGGGTATCGTATTTTATTTTCTCGAATTAAACTATACTAATTTATTAACTAAAATAATTTAATTTTATTACCTTAATGCTCGCTCCACCATTTATCCAGTTCATCGTTCCTCATAGCAACGTCATTGATTTAATCACCCACTTCACTATTTGTTTCAATTAAACGTAGACCATCCTCCTATCATAAATTGATCGAACACCAACTCCCTATTTCAACGTAGATCTGAACCCTCCCCTTTACTTCACTGCCCTAATTCACAAGCTACAGGTTATCGTACCACACAGCAAGGGTCTGAATCCCTAAGTGAAAACTCAAAACAAACCTCGACAAATCCTCCACAATACACGTTCGAACTCTGCCTTTTCATCATTGACCACTTCCCAACTTCTCAAAATCGTCGATGGCCTAAAATAGCATGCTATCGCGATGTGCAAGTGGCAAGAGGTGCCTCCAGCCATGTTCTGCCAAAGCGACTTGCCACTAGGACTAATACGACTCCACTCCTGACTTCTATCTTCCCAAACATCGACAAAGAAGATCCGCCTCAACTTGCGATGACCCAGTTCGATGGATCTGAACATCAATCGCACTTAAACTAGCGACTACTCCAGTGTGAATCGAGTCTGGTTCGAGCTTCCAGTAGCTCAAACTAACAATCGCGAACCCGATTTCAACTCTTTTTTTTCCGGTGATTCCATTTGAGTTATGAACGATGAAAAGGAAATGAGAAGAAAAGGAAAAATAGACAGAGAAGGTGGAGGAGTCGCGAATTTATAGAAAAGTAAGGGGACATGGTCGGCCAAGTACAGAACAAATCTTTTAAGGAATTTAAAAGGATTTCGATTTCGATTTTAAATATAATCTAATTTAATTTGATTTTGATTCGATATAAAAAGATCTTTTATACTTTTTAAACAGATATCGATTTGATTATCGATTTGATTTGGATCTTATCCATTATAAATATCTCGGGGTTCGCAGTTAAAAATCGTGAACCAATATTTTAGCGTACCGACCGTCGTTCCAATGTTATAGCGTTATACTGAACTCAACAGAATATTTTCTGAATTTTATTTCGAATGTATATATATAATAACCATATTAAATCGATATAATATACTTTAAAATTCAAAAACAAATAAAATCTCTGAAAGTAAAATATTTTTATTATCATGTGTATTCAAATACAATTAATACTTATCATCTAAATTGTTTTGATTTAAATCGTATTTCGATTATTTAATCGATAACCCAATAAAATACCATTTATATTATAAATTCAATATTTAAATCCATACTAAATATTTAAAATAAATCGACCAAAAATCTGGGTCATTACATCAGAGGTTTAAAGTTTGTAAAATAAGGTTAATCAGAGGTTCATAGTTTGTAATGGAGGTGGAGTAGCAATCGGAGGTCTTCGTGGACGGATTTTGTGGAGAGAGAAATGTACAGAAGGAAGAGTAGGGGAGAAATTTGTTATGGGGGAAGTATTTCGTGAACAGGGAAAAGACCGCGCCAAATTTTCACTAAACTGAAGCAGGAATACGTTTGAACCGTTGAATTAATCAACATCTACGGTTATTTATTTGTTTAAACTGATAACGCGGATCACTGATCCAGCATGTATTTATATAAAGCAACACTTTGAACTGGTGTTGCATGTCGCAGCACAAGAATTCCAACCGCAACACTGCATTCACATCTAATGCAACAACATATGAATGTTGCTGCAAAGTATCAAAGAAACCATAGCTTTCGCCACACTTTTCATGCAATGCGCACAAATTAATGTCGAATATGCCCACTTTTGTAGTAGTAAATCGAGCTGTTACTAGATACTGTAGTTTGCTGCAGCACTTAGTTGCTTCAATTCTCTATTGTTCCTTCAATCTCTGCATAAGCCATTTTGTAGCAGTATCTGGATCTAGTAATAGCCAAGAGCAAAGAAGTACAAAATTAAGCTATGATCACTATGCCATAGATGGCCTATCACAAGGAAAACCTATGTTGTTGCTAGCTACAATGTTGTCATTGTTGTGCTGTTTTTTGTCTATTGCAACACACGTTTCAATGTGTTAGCATAAATATCAAATTGTGTTGTAGTAGCTATAGATGTATTCAAATAAAAAAGAATTAAAAATAAATGACACCTCAGCGATCCACACCTTTAGTGAACACGAAATCTCAACCATTCAATCAATACCCTTATCCGCACCTCACCCATTTCTAATTCCCGCAGTAATTTTCCTTTTCCCGCTTAATTTCATTTCGTTAACGCCCCAAATTATTTTTCAATCAATTTTACAATCAGAAATCGAATTAAAACCAAAATCTCGCAAATCGATAAATTTATCGTTGGGGTGGTGCTCGATTTTGGATTTTTCAACCAATTTCTGTTCTTGATAGACGGAAAAGAGCAGATCGCTTCAGGATTAGTACAAACGGGGGTTCAGTGCAATTGATTTTCAGTTTTCACAATTTCTTCGGTAGATCACTTCAGGAAAAAGACGGTTTTTTGTGTAATCGTACTTAATTTATCACATCCAAAAGCTGAATCTCTTCTCAAACCAATCCAAATAAAGTTTGGATCTACAATCGACCCCATCATTAATTACCGATGGGTAAGAATTTTTGGTTTACAATTATACGATTTGGGGACTTCTTTGTTGGATGGCTTATATATGTTTAAGTATCTATCTTTTTGGGTTTCACTTATTTCAATAACAAGCACTGTATTTCGTGACAAATCATTTGTTGCCAGACTGAAGTTTCAATTGGGAAAGTTTTTGTTAAACTTTTCTATGATGGTTCCCAAGGAGTAGTGAACAATATTAGAAAGGATACCTTATGGATTTCCTTATAATTGCGATTATGGGTAAATAAAAATTACGATACTGAATGCATGGTTTTGAATAGCAGTTTCGTATCCTGGCTAAGGCTGAGTGCTATATTACAGTAAAAATGAGGGGTATCACTACGATATTACAGATTTAAGGTTGGATTGGATGCAATTAGCAGTTTAGATGTTTGCTTCATAAACTCTGTATGTATTTACTACAGCAACAAGACTTGAACTTTGACATATAGATATTCGTTATTGTTATATACATCGAAGCAATTGTTTATGCCTTGAGAGTAATATTATAGTGTTCTGTTAAGGTTTTCTAACGTTCAAGGATTCTCACAGAAACCCACCTAATTTGTTGAACATAGAATATATACCATAGTCGCCTCAATTATTGATTTGTGAATCATCCATGACAACCCACTTATACATTTCACGTAAGATAAAATAATTGATTTTGCAAAGGGTATAACAAAACTAGATGTTAAAATTGATTGAAGTGTGTAACTATCTTAGTACATTTACAAAGAGTCCAGGACATAAATGTGAGAAAAGGAACCATACCAGGAAGTTAATTCTAAAGTACAAAATGTAAATGCCAATCCATTTTAGGTATTATCAACCGACCAGGATGAAAACTGTACCACTGATGTGATGAATGCATACTTAAATACATCAGAGCAAGTTAATATAGGTGGTGAAGATTCTACTACACATATGAATCATCTTAATGAGGCAGTAGACAAAAACAAAGTGGTTAATAATGAGGTACAAGATAAGGATGTTGAAACGTTGGTAGGTAATCTCTTTGATGAAACTGAAGTGAATATTGATATTGCTCATAATTCTGATATAGCTTCGACTGTTTCTGCTGGCATGATGACATCTATGAATATTTCTTCGACCACTGTTTCCACTTTAAATACTATGTCATACTCATCTTCATTCAGTTTTGCTACACCATCATCTGCTTGTTCCTCTATGAGCAAGTCATCCACTGTTTCAGCCTCTTCACCTTCAAATTTCTCTCCTTACACTAACTTGAAGCCTCATTCTTCAATCCAGTTACCTTCCCCTATTGTATCTGGATCTGATTTGGCATTCCCCTTAGTTAATACTGCTTTGGCAAACATCTCTTCTGCTGTACCAACTAGTTCACTTCCATCATCTAATACTCAGAACAACAAATTGAAAAGGAAATTTTGGGCAGATTCCGATCTTGATGAAGGTATTGACTACAGATCTGAAGATGTGCAACCACTTAGTAATAAACTGAAATCCACAAATAGGCATATAAGACATAATCCAAAACCCTTGTATGATCCGTTTCTTACTTGAGAGCTACCGCTGTTTCATTTCTACAGTGATCTTACCACGAACTTCAGTGAGCATTCTCACTTGTCTGCAACTGTTTTTAGTTCCTTTTCTTTTGGCTTACATGTTGGTATGGTCTGTTCCATTGGTTTCTGCACCGATCAGTGGATTATGATGGTATTCAATGGGTTATGAGTGTGTTTGTTAATTTGGCTATGGGATGCTCTTTTATTGCAGCTACTCTTGAGCTGTTTCGGGTGTGCTTGGTTATGCAGTTACTGCCATGGTGCTTCAGTAAACGGTCTTATATGTAGACATTAAGGTGGATTTGGTCATATTCTCTTGCTAGTGATACAATTTTCCTGCTGAGAGATAAAATAATAAGTTGTTTGCACGATTGAAATTATAGTGACGATCAGTTTTGAGTTTTTTTTCCAGATTTTCAATGGTGTAGTTGATTTTGTTTTTTCTCATTACTGCTTTGTTTTGAGATGGAATGTGTTGTATAGTTTTCCGACTGAATTTTCCGCAACTCAGTTTTCCAACTGAGTTTGCAGTCCGTCTTACATATAACTGTGTTTTGTTTTGTTTTCATTACTATTAAATAAATTTTGTTGTGGTAGATCAATTCAAGGCGATCAATGATGAAGTAATGCCGAAATATCAGAGGCCATTCATGATTGAACTAGAGAAGTTGCGGTTGCGAGCGAATCATCAGAAGGGAAAAAATAAAATAAAGGTAATAGTTTATATAATTATTTTCATGTATTTTTTCTTGTTTACGGTTGTATGCACGAGTCTGTATATGAGTGAATTGAGTGACAATGTAGTGAGGAATGTATGTAAATATGAATGATTGTGTAATATACAAGTGAATGTACAATAGTGGAGTCAAAAAATTTGTACCATTTGAAATGTTGAAATAAAATATTTATTTGAATAAAATTGTGTGTTATAATAATATTTATTATAGTATTATGAAATCTTTGATTAGTAGCAGTTGAGGTGTGATTACTTTTAGCAGTTGTAAAACAAAATTTAACAACTGCTAGAAGCAGTTCTAAAAAATGTTGACTTTATTACAATTGCCAGCTGTACTAGACATATTACAACTGTTTTTAGCAGTTGCGAAAGGGCATTTTTTTTATTGTATTGGTACCAGTGGCAATATCTGCACCGATATTACCATAGAGTTCCAAAGGCGTTGCCTTTGACTCTAAGGCAACGCGGCAATAGGCAGCCCCAAAAAAATATTGGCACAAATCAATTTTTGCCTATAACAACACTTTTTGGCACATACTGCGTCACTTCTCTGGGGTTGCCGTAGGCCATCTATGACGTAGTGGATATTCGCTAATTGGACTGCTATGCAGCCTTATCTTATGTTAGTGACTGCAATGTGTAGTTTATAGTATTGTAATTTTATTGCCTTTCTCTATATCTGTAACTCATCTCACCCTGCGCGGTGATAGATTTATGTTTTAGATCTTAGTTAGTTAAGGCAATCATGTCTGTAGCAGATAGGCTCATGCTTGTAGCATTTAGGGGTGAGCATTATTCGGGTAAACCAAATAAACCAACCAAACCAATTTATTTTGGTCGGTTTGGTTCGGTATTGAAATTAAATAGGTTTGTAATCGGCTTGAAAAAATATTGAGATCGGTTATTGGTTAAACCAAATTAACCGAATTTTTACTATATTTTCAAAATTATCAGTATTATAATAAATATTTTAGGTTTGTTTAGTTATTTAAGTATATATTAATCATCACCTATGTGTCAAATCAATATTAAAAAGAATTAAAAAAATACCGTAATTATATATTTATAATTTGTTTTAAATTATAATGAATATTTCAAACACAAAGTGTAAAACATTTTTAGTTCGGTTTAATCGGATAATCAACCGAACCAACCAAACTTAATTTAGTTAGTTTGATTTGATTTTCAGTTTTATTGGTTTTAGTTTGATTTGACCCGAACCACCCCTCATTCTCCTCCATCTAACCCGAAACCACCCCTCTAAACCTCCAAAAACCAAATTTTTCGAGCAATTTCAAGCTACATAAAATGTATTTTTTATACCGTTGTGTTTATTTTTCAATTTTCTATAACATATGTTTTTTTCGAATTTTTCTGAATTTTTTTGGTTATGCAGATGGCTTCCTCTTCCACCTCGCAGCCATTTGTAAATTGGACAGACGACCAGGAGTCCGCTTTCATAGATATTTGCATTGAGTTTCTAACCAAGCGCGATACAGGCGTCAGCCACTTCTACTCAACAGTCGCGACAGCAATGAGCGACCGTTATAATATGAAGTTCACAGAAAGCCAGATCAAAAATAAGTGGGACAACTTGAAGTGCTCTTTTCGCGATTAGGACAGACTGCTAAGAACTCCTGGCGGTGTATAGAATGTAGAGTTCGATTATCTGGACGGTCCTGATGATTTTTGGAGTACCGGCGGTGGCAGACCATACAGACGATTCATAAAGAACTCGTCGTTGAAGTTCCGACGGCAGGACATTATGTTTGAGGGTTGTTTGCGCAAAGATACCTGTGCGTATCCGATTCCTGAGGTTGCGCCTCCTACTGCACCTGCACCTCCACCTCCACCAGTGCCTGTGCCAGCTGCTTCTTTCTCCCCTGCCGAAGCGGATTACTATACTAGTTGGATGGCTTCGGGCGATCCCTTTCTGGTCAGCCCTTTAGGCGCAAACAGGTAGAGCGTGCCAGCTCGTTTATGACCGACCATGTGAGACAGCTTGCTGCTCGTTGCTTGGAGCTTGTTCAGGGACCGGGTACGCGTGTGCAGCTTTGGGAGATTCTGACGATTTTCCGCAATGATGCGCGGAATGTGGATATTTTTCAGGAGCTTACCAATAAGGGCATACATGGATTTATTTTAGCAAAGTTGAGCTTATTACCTCATCGTCGTTTATTTTAGATTTTCATGTACTAATTTTAATTTCAGTCTTGTTGTGTTCTTTATGTTTGTATTTTTGATCATGTACTGAAAATGTAGTCGTTTTGTTTTATGCAATTAGTATTTAATTAATTCAGAACAATTAATTTAACAATTAAATACCACACTCAAATACCCCGTTCGTAGCTAAAAACACATTCCCCGCTCGCTACAGTACCACGCTCACATTCCCCACTCAAATGCCCCTCTCAAATACCCCGTTCACGTTCGTTAAGAACGCACCCATAATATGCTTTGTACTACCTAAAACTTATAAATAAAGAACCAATTTCTCCAAAAATTAAATAAAAATTTATCTTGCAAGCTAAGTGAACTAGCCACAAAAAAAACCAAGTGAACTAGCTAAAAAAAACATTCCTACTATCGTAAATTAGTAAACCTCTCAAGACACATTAATGACTTCCACTAGTACTCTAAACCCCTGTCCTTTCTCCTCCAGTTTCCTCCCTCCTCATGAAAAGGAGTTCCTCCTGATATTGATCAAGATGGGTTTCAAACTGTTCGAAATCAGAAAAGATTTCAAACAGTAAAAATTCAGAATTCTGCATGGAATTCCAGATCTAAAGTGAACATTCCTAATGAAAAGAAAAGAAGAAGGAAAAGGTTGTCCCCTCTGTTCAAAAATCAGGAAATGTCCAGCCAAAACCCTCTTAATCGACCGGGCATAATGTTAGTTAGAGATTCAATATGGGTTCTTCTCATACTTATGCGGACCTTGTTAAGAATGATAGAATGCAATCTTCCTCATTTGATCTAAATTATATTGCCTCAATTAAATTGGGTGATAAGAAAATCATTGTAATTAAAGAAGCAGTAGGGAAAAGAACAGAAGAAAATGGAGTAATTCAGTTTTTGTCTACATTATTGGTCCAAGACCCCTATTATCACCATTTTAAGGCATTTGTTAAAACGTGGAATTCTATAGGTAAATCTGACATATATATTCAGGATTAATGAGTTTTTTATCATCATATTTTCCAGCCCTAATGACTTCAGCAAAGTTATTAATGGTGGCCTGTATTTTATCAATAGGAAGCTTATTATTTTAAAGAAATGGTCCAAAAAGAAGAATTTTGACTGAGATCTTTTATCTGTTTTCCCAATTTGGATCAGATTGTCTGAGCTAAATCTGAAACTCTAGGATAGGGAAGCCTTTACTGCGATTGCTAACGTGGAATCCCTCAAAAACTAGATGTGCCAACCGCTACCAAATCCAGGCTTAGTTATGCCAGGATCCTTGTAGAAATTTGGGTGGATTCAGAATTATTATAAGAAGTTATTATTAGCATGTACGATGGAGAAAGTATAACTCAAAAAATTGATTACGAATGATTCCACGTAGATGTATGAAATACATATGTTTTGGGCACTCAACTGAAGCTTGTCAAACAAAACAAGCCTAGAAAGAAAAATAGTTCAAAAACAAATATCAACTGAAAACTTCTTTGAAAACATCCTAAGTTTGGTTAAAAATGTGTTTTGGGTTTTTAGTTTTCAAAATTAATTACAAAACTTAAAAGGTGTAGAAGGAGGAATGGTAGAATGAAAGCAAGATGGAGGGGACCGCAGAGGGGATGTAGCAATCATGAAATGAGGATTTGGTCTCCATATTTCTCTCATTTCTCAAAACATGAAAAATGGATAAAAGTTGTTTTTTATTCTGTGTGTTAACTTTGTTTTCTAAAATTGTTGTTTTCCATGATTTACATGCGTTTTGCACATTTTTGTACGGGCGAAAACCCAAAACTTAAAATGGTAAACCAAACACTACCTTAATTTCGTTCGAAAAGCAGGTACACTACAAAAGGCAGCTTAAATAGCGACGGGGTGGGGCAACGGTTAGCGACGGCTAAAAAAGCGGTCGTCGCTTGCCGTCGCAAACCGTTGCTCGATTTGTAGAATAATAACTGCCGAACCATCCTCTTCCTCATTATATTTTTTTCCCCAAAATCAGTCCTAAACCCTACCCGTCGCCATTTCTTGCTGCTCCGATTCCAAGCCTCCAATTTCACTTCCAAGGTATTGATTTCATTCTTCTATGTCTTCTAACTCTAGTTTATGCTTAATTAGGGTTAATTAGAGGCTTTGGTTGCTAATTTATATGAGTTTGCAAAATTGAATGTTTATGGATATGAAATTGGTTGTCTTGAGGGATGTTTATGATAACGGTTGTGTTGTGAGTTGATTTGGGGATAAGTGTAATTGATTAGGAGGGTAAAATCGATGAATATTACATATGTAATTGATTTAGGAAGTTGAAAACAATGATTATCACGTGTTTAATTAGACATACGATGATTGTGTTGTATGTAGAATGTGTGGTATGATGATTTGAAAATGAATGGAATTAATGTAATTGTTTAATGGTAGTAAATTGATTATTATTCAAATGGTGCAACGATGTCCCTAGCCTACATGCATGCACTGTTATGTCCCCATCGGATGCAAGAATGGTCGGTCCAAAAGAATGCACTTGCAATTGAAAAAAAATTGTTTTGTTACTATAATATTTAGTAATCAAATGTTGATTAAAAATGTTAATTCAAAATAATTCTTAATTTAGGTTTAGATCGGTAAGAATCTTGTTAAATGTGATGAAAAACATATTACTCAACTCTTTGAATTTTTTATGAATTGAAATAATTAACTTGAAAGCTTAGTTTATCTTTCAAAAATTTAAACTAACTAAAATTAATTTTATAATTTATACATTAAACAAAAATGAATCAAAACTTACTAAAACTAATTGTCATGTTACTTTACAAATTGAAATTAAGAAAACTTATTATGTAGACGCCATATAGTCAAGGCGCGCACATAGGCGCAAAAAGGCGTAAGGCGCAAGTACGGGTCTTTTTTGAAGTTTAAGGCGCATCTTTTACTGAAGCGCAAAAAAAGCGCAAAAAGGTCCAAAGCGCAAAAGGCGTGCTTTTTCATTTGATGTGTGTGTTTCTTGTTTTAAACTTAAGTTGAATGTGTTTTGACAAATTATGTGAACCCCTTAGATAAATTTGGCCCCGTCCGACAAGTGTTGTATATGATCGTTATATGGATATTCGTTTTTCCATAAAACGGAAATCTATATTCATCTGATACAATATTCGTTGGATTTGTCCTTGTATTGGACAAGTTACAAATATATTAACGTAACCATATTTTATAAATCATTTCAGTTTAAACTATTAACAAAATTTCGATGGCACTTCCTTTTTGTTCCCTGTGTACACGCATTTGTGTATGATACAGGGACCAATGGGAAGTGCTGCCGAAATTTTGTTGAACCGTTTAACCTGAAAGGATTTATAAAATATGCTTACGTTATTATATTTGTAATGGGAAGTAGGTAGACCTGCCGTCAAAGTAGAAAGAAATAAACAAAAAAAACTGAAAACATGAAGTAGTTGTAAATGAAATTGTACAAGATTTCAATTAATACAAAGTGTTTGATCGAATTTTCTAACATTTTTGTTGCAAATCAGGAAAATATTCGATTATTTTCGTGATCGTAGTTGGATGTATCAACCGCGTACCGGTAAGAAAGGGTCGATAAAGGAACATTTTTTAACGGTGTCCAAGAATTTATTAGATTCGCTAAATCTAATAATCGGAGTAACCTAGACATTCGATGTCCGTGTAGTAAGTGCAAACATTTGAGGCATTGGAAGCCAGATGTAGTAGAAGTACATTTGTATAAATTTGGTTTTGTGTCGAATTATTACTTATGGGATCGTCATGGAGAGCTTGTTCAACCTACGTCTAACCCTGTAGTGGTAGAGGACGATAGTACAATGATGAACGATAATACAACGACCAATCTGATAGAAAATATGGTGCAAGATGCAGCACGATCAATGTTTCCCACCATTGATCAAGGCGGCGATGAGAATGAAAATGCTGAAGAACCAACGGAGGAAGCAAAAAAAAATTATGATTTATTGAATTCTGCTAAGAGGCCGTTGTGGGAAGGGTGTACAAGCGGAACCGAATTATCTGTAACCACTGAATTCATCACTATGAAATCAAAATTCAATCTTACAGAAGCTGCATTTACAGCAGTTGTACAAACTGCAAAACGTCATATGCCGCCTAATAATTTGATGTGCGATAGTCATTATAAAGTGAAAAAACTTATGTCTGCTTTTGGACTACCGTATCAGAAGATAGATACATGTGTTAAAGGTTGCATGTTGTATTGGAAAGAAGACGCTTATCTTAGAAAATGCAAATTTTGCAACGAAGATAGATACAAACCATGGAAAAAGAAAGGAAAAGAAGTTCCATATAAAAGAATGCATTATCTACTGGTAACTCCCAGACTTCAACGACTGTATGCATCTTCTGCTACAGCATGTCATATGCGATGGCATAGCGTGAGAACAGCAGAAGAAGGAACTTTGATACATCCGTCTGATGGTGAAGCATGGAAACACTTTGATAGGACTTATCCTGAATTTGCTGCAGAGAGCCGTAATGTTAGGCTCGGTTTATGTACGGATGGATTTTCGCCGTTTTCTCAATTTGGTAGTAAATATTCATCATGGCCTATCATTGTTACTCCATATAACTTACCTCCATGGATGTGTATGAAAAATCCATATATGTTTTTAACGGTTGTCGTCCCTGGTCCCGATGATCCGACACAAGGAATTGATGTTTATCTGCAACCGTTGATTGAAGAGTTGAAAACACTGTGGAATGAAGGGGTCGAAACATACGATATTTCGAGAAAAAGGAATTTTCGTATGTTTGCTTCTGTATTATGGACTATTAGTGATTTTCCTGCGTATGGAATGCTTTCAGGTTGGAGCACTTCCGGGCGTCTGGCTTGTCCTCATTGTATGGATGAGTCACGAGCATTTTCATTAAAGTATGGGAAAAAAATATTTTGGTTTGATTGTCATCGATGCTTTCTACATCCTAATCATAAATTTAGAACGGATAAAAAGAACTTCAAAGCTAACAGAGTAGAGAATATGCTACCGCCTAAAGTTTGGACAAGTGAAGAGATTTATGAAATTGTAAGTGAGTACCCAAAGATACACGAAAATGGTAAGCAGGTTGAAATTCCAGGTAAATCGGACATTCATAATTGGTGCAAACAAAGTATATTTTGGGAGTTACCTTACTGGAAAAATCTAAAACTTCGGCATAATATTGATGTCATGCATAATGAAAAAAACGTTTTTGATAACGTTTTTAATACAGTTTTGAATATAAAGGGGAAAACTAAGGACGACGTGAATTCACGACGTGATATATTACACTTCTGTAAACGGCCGGAACTTCACTTGTATGCCGAGAATAAAAAACCCAAAGCATGCTATGAGCTAGACAACAAGCAAGTAAAACTTGTGCTAAAGTGGGTGGAAGGATTACGATGTCCTGATGGGCTTTCTTCTAACCTCCGTAGATGTGCAGAGGTTGTTCTGAAGAGTGCTGGGTAAGTTTCTAATTTATTTCAGTTTAAATTAGTTAAAAATATATGCTTTATCTATGTAAACATGTACGCAGCACCGGGTTTGAAATCGAGCCAGCGGAATTCATTTTAAAAGTGTCGAAGCAGTCGTATACGAGTAGGATGTCTGGGACTTGGCCTCATTGGGATAGTATCCCACTCCACATCAAGAACGTCATTCTAGCCGATGTGCTAGTAAGTATTTATTTATTTTATTATTAGAAATTCATATATACTATAAATAATTCAAAATAAATTTAATTTGCAGGCGGCTGTCCGTGTAGAGGAGCGGGACAAGCAGGTTTTTTTGACACACTGGAATATCAAAATGCGAAAGAATTACCGAGAAATAATTTCCAGGGGGAAGACATCAGGGAAGAAGCCTAAATGGATGGCTGACGATGTTTGGGCTGGATTTCTAGCATATTGGGATACTGAAGCATCGAAAGTAAGATATAATGAAAATAATCACATTTATGTTGATTGCATTCTTTTATTTAATAATGTATCAAATTTAATAGGAAGTAGCACAAAGGAATAAAGAAAATAGAGCTAAGAATCCTGGTTTACATCGCGGTGGCTCAAAATCATTCCAGCAGCATAGGAGAGAATTGGTATAAATTTGAAATAGTTTTTAGCATATGTTGACGTAAAAATTGAGTGCATATCATTCATTTTTATTTTTAGTAATTTTATTACTGTATATATAATCAGATGGCAAAGTATAGAAGGGAGCCTACGATGGCAGAGGTTTTCAGGCATACTCATGCGGTGGAGCATACTGATGACGAAGGGAACGTGACATATGATTGGGCGGATGACAAGGCTGCGGGAGTAATGGTAAATATACTTATTAATAATTAAAATATTTCATATTCGTTCATATCACATTATATTATTAAATTATATGACATTTGTATTGAAATTGTATTGGTATTGTAGGAGAGATATGATGCAGAGTCAGCTAGAGTGACGCAGTCCAGTGGACGAGATGAGCTTACGGTTGCAGAGTGCGATCGTATTTGGTATGCTATTATTAAGCCGCCTACTCGTAATAGGCGATACGGCTTCGGCAATCAGGAGGTACCTTTTTTAATTTAAGTTTACATTTAAAATGTATTCAATTAACATGCATTCTTTTACCTTCTTTTTATATTAACATGTTAAATTGACATTATAAATATAGAAGCTTCAAATTGACATGTGTATTGATCTTCAAAGTCCATGTATATATTACAAGTCCATTTATAAATGTGAAATTGAACTATTTCGCAGGCTATTGATTTTCAGCGAGGATATAGGAAGTCCGTGGAGCAGGAGACTATAGCTCAGTTGAAGGAGCAACTGGAAGAGATGAACGATTGGAGAAGAAGCCAGCTGGCTCAGGAGATAGACGAGCGCATTGCACGCTATTATGACGAGCATGGATCGATGCCAGACGAGGACGAGGACGATGGCGGGGATGCTACAAGCGAAGAAGAAGAAGACGACGAGTAGTTTGTTTGTTCTTGTGCTTGGGTATGTATATACACTTACTTTTATATTTGCTTTATGTATGTACGATGATATTTGATGAAGGTAGTGTGTAGTTTGATGTATTTTGATGTTTTGTGATGATGGGACGATGATATACGGTGATGATATTGTTTTTTGGATGTATGACGATGGTATGTTATGGTATTGTGATGAATTTAGTAATGTTTTGGATATATTGATGGATTTGGAATGATATTGATGGATTTGGAATGATATTGATGGATTGGTAGTGGATTGGGTTTGATGTGGAGGCTTGTTGGAAAGGTATGGCTGTATAGTGCAGAAAAAATGCTCCAGATTTGCGACGGCTAGTAACGGGTAGCAACGGAATTTTGGTCATTACTTTGCGATGGCTTGTGACGAAAAGCGTCGGCTAACAACACAGAAGAGCGACGGCGTTTTGGACAAAAATAGCCATGGCTTTTGCAACGGCTTGCAACGGCTTCGCGGCAAAAAAAACCACCTGACTTCTGATGATGCCACGTGGCAAGTATCCGTTGCAAGCCGTTGCTAATTGAGTGACGGAGCCGTCGCTTTTTCCGTCACTTTTTCCTCTCGCGACGACATTTATAGCGACGGCTTGCGACGGCCGCCAACGCCTATTTGCCGTCGCTATTCACTGTTCCTTTTGTAGTGGTAGAAAACCCAGAGGTCTTTTTTTTAAAATCAATCAAAGGTATCTCTGATCATAACAAGATAATGGAAAATCTTGTAATTGATTTATCAAAGATCAGAGTGTAGCGTTTGAAAGCCAGGTTACAGAAACCTCTATCAACATACAATTTTCCGAAAATACTCAAAATTTGGTCGCCAAAAATTCATCAGAAAAATGTGCAAATTCAAGAATTGCAGAAAACAATGAAGTAAGTGCCAAAGAACAAACTGTTTCATCTTAAGAAAATGTTGTTTTTTCCTTTGAAAACAATCAACAGAAAAACACGTTTCTTCTGTTGAAATTTCGAAAAATCTAGGCATCGAAAACAATAAAAAAAAACATATGAAATGCAAATCTGTGTAGAGGATATTAATGTACAGGTCATGGCACAATCTCATCTGCAAGAAGAGCCAAGATTTATTACAGATTCATATAACATATCAAATGAAACGAATACTATATCTCCTGAAGAAGTGGATCTGGCCAAGCTAGGATGCGAAACATCCAGTAATGATGATCCTGAAAAGCTTATGGAAAAAGGTGCCCGTTTGCTTTCTTCTTCTCATCTGAACACAATAAAAAAGCAAAAATGCAAAAGGAAGAGCATGCAAAACGATTTGGATTACAATTCAGAAGGTACTAATAAAAGCTTCGAGGATAGATACATTATCAAGAACCCAATTTGGGAAGATCATCACGAAGTTCATGACAAAACTGCTCCCAAAAGAAAAGGGACGAAGAAAACAAAGAATGTAGAAGCAGACAGTTCCAAATCTTCAGTGGAACAGGATTGAGTATCCTTTATCTACTACTATATATTATAATTGTTAACACCGTTAATATAACGCAGTCCCAAGGTCAAGCAAGCCAGCTCGAACACCACGGGTCGAACACTGGACGGACGAGCACAAGATGGTCGAGCGTCACCAAAAGAGCCTGGTTCGTTCATAAGCGTACTCCACATAGTCAGCACCATTATATCGCATGAACCAATGTTAATGTAATGTGCCATGCACCAGCTATTTGTTTGTAAAGCAAAAAGGCGGCAGCTAATTCAAATAGTGGGACAATCTCTAGCTGTGGACATGTGGAAGCACAGGGAGCATTCATGAAGAATGATGGAATTAACGTGGCATGCATGTCATGTTAAATAACACATACATGTTAATATGAGTGGTTAGACGCATATGAATTAAGTGCGTGCTAGTGAAAAGGAGCAAAAATAATACATGCAGCACAAACGGTGGAAGGTCCTTCATAATAGTATTCGAACACAAGACCACCTGCATGTTGTGTGATTATAATACCATTTGGACGTTAGCCTACTGGTCAAGAACGTTACATGAGTCAGATCCATGTAGACACGTGGAGACATATTATACATACCGACAGCTGATACTTGGGTTGGTCTTCAAAGAATGCGGTGGTAGGAACTGTAAATAATGCGAGTCGATCATAAAAATTTGGGTCGAACATCACTGTTCAACTCGATCATACATAGTAGAGTCGAGCAGCAACATTCTTAGTCTAGCTGGGTCGAGCATTGTAAGCATGTTGGGTCGAGCACAACACTTAGTTTGGACGTATATGCGTGGGCACATAAGGTCTTTCTAAATGCATAAGACCCATTGAAATAATATGAAACGCAGGCAAACTCACGTGGTCAGTCACTATAAGGGGCAAAAGAACAAAGTGGCACAGTTGTAATAATGGGACTCGCGCAAACATATATCGAACGTATTTTGGGTCGGTCAGTCAATGAAATAACTTGGGTCGTTCACTCCTTTTGGGGCGAACAAGGTCAGTGGCAAAGTCGTAATATTTAGGTTGGGCATGATAGCTGTACACAGTTGGCTCCAGCTGTCCAATGGCAGTTTCGTAAATATGTGTACGCTCGACCCATACCATGTACTACCTAATTACAGAATTGCCATTTGGTCCAAACTTCTCCTATAAATACCTCATTTCACCACATTTTAAGGAACCGGTCTAAGTCACCCTGAAGGGCCTGCCATTTCGGCTTTTCTCCATTCTAAAGCTTCTTAAGCTCCATTAATGGTTTTCTAAGCTCACTCCTTCTTCCTCCAAAATCAAGTGAATCTCATCTTCTCCAAACACCATTAATTTTCACTCTAATTCAATTCAAGTGATCTCCACTACAAGAAAAGGAGTTGTCTACAATTGCAACTCACGGTGTTTTGGTCTCCATGCTCTAGAAATCAAGCAGGAGTAGATTGGTTTTGTCTTAAAACGCTGGGATAAATTAAGCGGGAATGAATTTTCACTTCCCTCCATTATTACTAAAATCGGTCACGAATCCATAATATTTCCCAAAATTTTAAATTCTCAGTTACAAATTTTCCATCCAATTTTCGTCATCCGCCTGGTCTCCGTCTCACTTCGAATATCCGGTCACTTCGCACTGTTGCTCTTGGTCTCTTGGTTGTCATAACGGAAGGCAATCGGTCCCAGTGGAGGAATTTTTATTCCAGTGGAGGTTGGACCCATATATCCCGTCCAGTCTTCGTCGTCCTTAAGTCGCTGTAAGCGTCGCCTTGATTATTTTATCTTTTTCGTTGATTAGCCAATGTTCGGTTTTTTCTAACATCTGGTATGCCTGCTGAAAATGTTGAATGTGTTATTAGCAGTTTATAAGTTGTTGTGTCTCATTTAGTATCACTATTTTATTTAAATAGTTATGCTAATTTTCTTGTACACAACAATAGACTATTACTTCAAATTTTAGAAATTTGCTTGCTTATGTAGTAGACGATGATGAATAAAAATTAGGTGAATCTGCACAGGTAACTACATAATTCTCAACATAAATATAGTCTGAAAATCAGATCCTATATTTTGACGAAAGCTAAAAGATAAATTTTTTCAAAGAACTAGTAGTGAGTATTAGCAAGGAGCTCGGAAGTTTGTGCATACCGCTATGAAAAATTCTAGAAATATAGAAAAAATTCTATGTCCTTGCTTAGATTGTCTAAATCATAGTCATCAATATGAGAAGGTGGTAGTTAAGCATCTGATTATAAAAGGAATGGATCGTGTATATAAGACAAGTAGGTAGTATTGTCACAGTGAGCACATAATGTGATAGCCCGTAACTTCCCCGGTAAGGAAAGCCCGGATTACCTTGAGAACACGACAAAATGGAACGTAAACAGAAGAACATTTCATTGTTAATTACAACAATTCCATCGGGAATACAAGAATATACAGAGTATGAATAAATGTTACATTCGATAAATATCAGAGATTACAATAAATTACATAGCAGCGGAAAAATACACAAAACACAACTAGAAGTAATACACGGATACAGAGCTTTCCGAGCATCGTTCCAGTTGTAAATCAGGATCCTGTGAATATAAATCTGCAAAACCAAAACTACTAGCTGCCCGTGTAGAAAATAAGGGCACCCAGAGTTTAGGTTAAAACAATAAACTCCAGGTCAGTCATGGGACTAGTGTGAGAACTAAAACAGTTATTAATCTTTATTTTAAAGTTCAGTAAATCAAGGGACCACGTCGTACGACACGGAACGGGTTTCCTCCCAAGAATACCAGTGCATAAAACAAACAGCATAATGCTAAATAAAGAAAAATGAAGCTGTTATAAGACCCATGTCCCATCACACAATGCAACGCCAGCCGGAGGATAGGATTTTAACCTTATAACAGCCAAAGCATGCTTGATACGTTAAAAACACATTATTTGATACTATTATAGGTGTATAGTTTCAAAACAATTTCAATCATAAATATCAATCCTTGGCGACATGAATGACCCATACTACTATGTCGCCATACTAGGTTCTACAAATAAAACCGCAATATCACGTATTGGAAATTGGATTTCCGTCATGAGTCGAGGCAAGGGGCAAGCTCCTCTCCGATTCGATACACTCTAGCAAATGCCTCAGGACCCCACTATGATCCTTTGGAACCTCCAAGGTCGGTCCTCTCTTACTTTTGAGGATTAGTTACTCCAGAACACACGTTTCCCGTTCCTTACAGACCTATATCTGAGGCGCCTCGCATTCCAACAACCACATATGTGAAAAGTATATAAATGTCAGGGCTGGTAGGTCACTGACACCACCATAGCTAGAAAGAAACGTCGTGCACTCCTTGGGTCCTTCTCCCGTTTTTGACTCATACCGGGGTGTGAGGCTCGCGAATCCACGTTATACACAAAGCTGCGTCACACAGGCCGTGCTTTGATCATCAACCACTAGACTTTGCTTTTCAACAGAAGCCTTGATCATTTGCCACTTACGCGTGCCACACAGGCAATTCACTCCATGCGACTGATGTCCATCGATATACAACCTTTGAGCTCGTATGTCTCAGAGAAGGGTGTTAAGCAAGAGAATAAATTCTCCGCCGCCAAACAGATGTATATTTAATAGAGATCAATCAACACAGAATAAAATCCAATGTCAGACACACAATCCATTTACAAGTTCGTTCTGGGTCTGAACGAAACCGGAGGCACTTTCCTCGCATATCCATCGATGTCCAAGTACGTCTGGACGATCACCAACGTTTCCCTCATCTTGGATGTACAACCCAATCGAGATCATCAGTAATCACCCAAACGATGTGAAGACTTCCGGTCTTCAACCACCGTCTTCATCTTAGACATCTCGTCGAATCGGTTATTCAGAATGGGTATAAACACGGCCTTTCTGAATAACCCACGTATATGATAAATAAACGTTACACAAACACAACAAACGCCTCATTCCAATTCAGAATATTCTTTTATTCACAAAATCACATTCTTAGGGAAAGGTTCCCATTAATTTTATCAAAGATAAATTCTTCTAAATTTATTCTTTAATCTTCCTTTGGATATCATTTCAAACCATTTTATGGTTTTCCAAACTAGTCGGGATTAGCGAACCACACCGAAGTAATTATTTATTTTATTTCCCAATCCCAACCTATTCATCCCATGGAGCAAAACTGGTAATACTCCATATCTAACACCACGGTGTTATCGGTAAAGTTAATTACCATTTCACGTTCAAATCTAATTAACTATCGCTTTGGAGCAAAACTGGTGATACTCCATTCTCGACCCCTTTTCAGATTTGATAATTTAAATTATCAATTCGCTTTTCAATTTAATTAAAGATTCATTAAAACTCCACTTAGTTTTAATCTTCTCAAAAATCAGTAACCTGTCTTTAACTGGGTTAAAGAACCAATGTCACCTAAAACACGATCCACGATAAACCCAAATCACATTTGATATTAAATACAAGGCTCTGAATAGAAAATATACTGGCTTATATTCGATATTAAATTCTGAAACCAACAAATATCGTATTGGAAATAACGATATAAATATATCTTTCAAATTTCCACCACCATATCTGTATAATCACAAAATCCAACATCGAAATATTCCGAAGACAATTTCGATTCAAATCCATTCCAATTCACGTATTGGAAATCCTGATTATTTTAAAACCCACTTTCAAATTCAATTTATTTATTTCAAAAATAAATTGATTTTAATTCTAGTTCAAACTAGTTCATTTCGATAAAAATCTATTTTTATCTTTTCAAACGTGGAATTTTTCACCCCAGTCCTTTCTAATTCACATATTATGATTTCACACAAATTATTAATATTTTTAATAATTTTATCAAGGCCCGTACAGTCGATTTCCATCAACGGCCATCGAACTGCACTTACAGCGACCTTTTCCAAATTTGATTTGGACATAATTCCAAATCCAACCGTTAGATTTTAAACTTCTAATATTCATTGGAAAGCTCTTTTCGATACGAATCCAACGGTTCCGGTTTTGGGAGAATCCGACGGTTGGCTCTCATGTAACGTCAATTCGAAGTCAATGGTCGAAATTCACGAACTACCACGGCGCGGCGCGTTCTATTCAGGCCATTATATAATATATATATATATATATTTTTTTCGTCGATTTCCTTTTAAAATGTATTTTATAAATCGTTTTAAATTCGTTTTCAAAACCATTTCAACTCTATATTCAATTTCAAATCAAAATTGAATATTTCATATCATTACTATATAAACGATAATATTTTCAAAATGTTATATTTTGAAATCACTTCTTTTCCATATTCACTATAAAAACGAGTATAATCGATATAAATATCGTTCATGTCAAAATGGGGCAACTCTAATCAACACGGCTTTATATATTTCAATAAATTCGTTGTTATATTCAACAAATGAATCTATATTTCTTTCAACACATGACCAATCTCAACACATGAGTACTGTCCACATGACTATTTTGTTATGTAATATATTTTATAAAATTATGGTATCTATCGTTTGATTTTTAATCAGACTCCACCATGAAGTAGTTTCTAATCTTAAATATGATAAAGATGTAAATTTTATTGTTAACATATTTTACTCAACAAATGAATAGTTTCAACACGTGGATATCGTCAACACATGACTATTTTTATATTCAACACATGAATTTTCTTTTATAATATTCATTATTTTCCTGATTGGAATGAGGCCCAATCAATTACCATATAACGTTAATTATATGGATTCCATACAACACATGTATATAATAGCAATGATAACCAATCAACCATCATCCAAAGTGCACCACACAACTGCATAAGCATCAAATATAAATAATTAACGCTTACACAGCCTGTCGACCAATCGGTCGACATACAATTAAATAATTGGGATTAGTGTACCCAAATATCATCCCAATACCCGTATGGGGTTTCAAATCAACAAACACTGAATATTATTTGTGCAGTTGGGCGATATGTAAAATTTATCATCCCAATCAATATCAGTCAAATCAGTGTATATAAACAAATCGGCCGATTTGTTTATAAATATTCATTTATTCACATTCACGTTAAAAATTATATTCTCAACGATAATTAATTTATTTCAACACATTAATCTATATTATCGATTTCACATCAACATCACAAACAAATTTCACAACACATCAAACAAGCATATAAGCCGTTCATGGTCTGTGGACGACAGGTGTCGCGTGCTGCTAAGCACCGTCTGCATCCTAGTATATATATTTATAACTAGAAAAAGGAATTTAAAGTGAGAAGTTCTCACCAAAGCTATCCCAACTCCATGACACTTCTAATGTGGAAATCTTCGTCGTTCTCGCCTTTTGTCACTTTCGTTGCCCGTATTCACTACATATATAAAAACCACATTTTTATACTGTTGTCTTCAAAATAAAATTCACATTTTTATTTGTTAACTTTCAATTTAAAAATCATATTTTTCCTTAACCATTCTAATGATCAAAATCGTATTTTTACTTTGCTACATATATTTTTACTTTGCTACATATATTTTATGTTGCTACTTATATAAAAATCAAATTTTTACGATCGCTATATATATATATATATATATATATATATATATATATATATAAATCTAATCTTTATCATCATTTAAAAACCAAATCTTTACTTTCATAAACATCATACCTTTCTGAACATATAATGATCCAATTTTTACATATAATGATCCAATTTTTACAACGCCTTTCATATAATAAAAATCCCATTTTTATTATGATGTACTTCATATAAAAATTAACTCTTGATTTCAAATTAAAAATCAAATCTTTTTAAATTTAAAGTTCATACCTTTTTATCTTTAAAGTTCCAACCTTTTTATCATATTACTAAGACTGAAATTAAAGATCAAAACACAAAAAGAAACTCACTTCTTTTTATTTTAATTTTAAAAATATAAACTTTCTTATATTAAAAGTATAAACTTTCAGTTAAAAATCATATCTTTACTTGGTATTCAAACAAATAAATATCACTTCTTTACTTTCTTCGTTTACATTAAAAACTGAAAATAAATCTAAGTTGAATTCATATTAAAATCTTTTCTTTTCGACTATAAAAATCCTTTCTTTTAAACTATAAAAACTTAAACTGAAATAAAAATAATAAATAAAACTTACTGTTAAAACTTTCTGGAAATCGTCGAACTCACGTTCGACTTCAATACACCATCGCCCGAGCCAATCAGGGGGGGGGAGGGGAGGGGGCTTGGTGCTCGCTGTCAGGCGGGTGGAGGCGCCAGGGTGTCGGAGTTTGGCTGAGGGGGCGTGAGATGTTGGTGGCGGCGGAGCTTCGGTTTGGATGGTGCGCGGGTTCTAATCGAGGGCTGGAGAGGGAAATTTGGCAGAGGGGGAAGAGCTGGGGAGAGATGGTCGGAGGGAGGGGGGTCACGGCGGTCGATGTTAGGGGGCGGAAGGGTTGGGCGATGGGGGTTCTAGGGTTGGGTTTTTTTTTTATTTTTTTATTTTTCTGCGTTGACTGATATTAATGGTAGAGGAAGGAGAAAGTAAAGGGGGTGAGGGCTTAAAGTATATATATAATATATTTAATTAATTATTTTTAAATTTTAAAGTCCAAAAAGTAACTTTTATTTTCGACCTCGAAATCGAACCCACCGCCTGTCGTCCATAGCTAATTACCCCCATTCCGAACACAATGGGATATGTATCGTAAGCTTTTTGACCGTTCCGATCAGTTTTCGTCAAAATCGACATATAACTCTATATATTGAATTTGAACACACATTTCAATTTACTAGGGCCACATACTAACTAGAAAAATTCCCGAAAACTATTTTCTAGCTTCGTATTGACGATACGGTCCTAACAAACTAGTTTCGTCGAATTCTGAGACCGTTTGAAAAATGATCATTTTCCAGTCGATTAAAATCAACTGAAACTGGTCAAACGCGTTTTCCTTTGCCATGCTCACATATTGATTGAGAAAATTACGAAGTTTGAAACCTAGCAATAATTTGACATCACAGATCCAACAAAAGTGGTTTAGCCAAAATCCGAGGTCTTTTGCAAAATGGCTATTTTTAAGGGCCTGAATTCCATAGCGACTATTCAGGATTTTCAACTGGACATAACTTTTGATCCCCCTATGAAATTTCGATTTCCCGGATTCGTTGGAAAGATATTCTCAATTAGATTCATATATTTTTGGTTTCGCTAAAATCCGGTTTGTTTTGCACCCGGAACATTCAATTGAAATTTGATATCGAATTATCGAACTACCGCGCCATTTTCAATTCCTTATATAATTAAAATAAAATTTTATATTCTAACGACGACGTATATAAATATATACGTTCTATTTTCATTCAAAATAATTTTCTCGTCGATATTATTTAAAATAATTCATTTTAAATATTCAAAATTCATTAAAATTGCCAAAGTAAATTTTTTTAAACCGGCTCGCATTTTCCGGGTTGTTACAATCTCCCCCACTTAAAACTTTTCGTCCTCGAAAAGGAACGAAGCCGAAAGTTGTTTAACTAATCAACTCAACTTCCATTCTTTTTTTACGGCTTAAGTTATTCAACTTTTCAGTTTTTAAGAACTTTTCAAATTTTTCAAAAATTTGGCTAACACCCTAAATTTCCGAAAAATTTCGCCATAACCTCCCCTGCACCGGGAGCACCGGGAAAATCCCGAAATTGCCATACAGGCCCTCTGATCTCAAAAAGAAAAAGAAAAAGCCAAGCGGCCAGCCAATCGGCTCATAAAATCATCATCACTCAAACAAAACAGTAAATTATGGTAAACATGTACCTATTTGTCGGGCAAACAAATTTTATTCTTCTGCTCTAGCCTCCTTGTTATGACCTGTTCAAAGTACATGTATATGCAAGCAAATGCGACTAATTTCAAACAATTCAATATTCGGTTCAATTAGGCTAAATGGTTCAAAATTATCAAACAAATAAACAAACAACACAACCAGCAATCAATTAGTGGATTAACGTTTCAAATTCATAATTTTGATATATATACAGAAAATCATGTTTTTGATGCTAAATCACAACAATAAACCTATCTAGTTTTGGTTCTCACACCAGTCTATGGAATTATATAGAAATCACACCTTCGAAACACGAACATAAAGATTGATGATGCCATGGTCATTATCAACATCATCTCCGGGCGACTAGAGTGTGATTCTATATCTATCCAGTATATTAAAACTTCGAATATACGTTCATGACGCGTATACGCGAAATCTTTATATATTGGATTGTCCAAATTCAAAATAAATAAATATTCAAATACGTATAAAACGATTTAAATTTCAAAAAAAAAATTGTTTTCATTTGAAAAATATACTCTTCACACTCGTTCTAGGATACTACTTATCCTATCTCTAACGAATCATTCTAATTGGATATTACTAATCCAATATCTGATGAATTCTTTCGTTCGGTTCTAATGTGTCTTGTTCTCGAGCTCTATAAACCAAAGCTCTGATACCACTGTGATAGCCCGTAACTTCCTCGGTAAGGAAAGCCCGGATTACCTTGAGAACACGACAAAATGGAACGCAAACAGAAGAACATTTCATTGTTAGTTACAACAATTCCATCAGAATACAAGAATAAACAGAGGATAAATAAATATTACATTTGATAAATATCAGAGATTACAATAAATTACATAGCAGCGGAAAAATACACAAAACACAACTAGAAGTAATACACGGATACAGAGCTTTCCGAGCATCGTTCCAGTTGTAAATCAGGATCCTGTGAATATAAATCTGCAAAACCAAAACTACTAGCTGCCTGTGTAGAAAATAAGCGCACCCAGAGTTTAGGTTAAAACAACAAACACCAGGTCAGTCATGGGACTGGTGTGAGAACTAAAACAGTTATTAATCTTTATTTTAAAGTTCGGTAAATCAAGGGACCACGCCGTATGACACGGAACAGGATTCCTCCCAAGAATACCAGTGCATAAAACAAACAGTGCAATGCTAAATAAAGAAAAATGAAGTTGTTATAAGACCCAGGTCCCATCACATAATGCAACGCAAGCCGGAGGATAGGGTTTTTACCTTATAATAGCCAAAGCATGCTTGATACATTAAAAACACATTATTTGATACTATTATAGGTGTATAGTTTCAAAACAATTTCAATCATAAATATCAATCCTAGGCAGCATGAATGACCCATACCACTATGTCGCCATAGTACGTTCTACAAATAAAACCGCAATATCACGTATTGGAAATTGGATTTCCGTCATGAGTCGAGGCAAGGGGCAAGCTCCTCTCCGATTCGAGACACTCTAGCAAATGCCTCAGGACCCCACTATGATCCTTTGGAACCTCCAAGGCCGGTCCTCTCTTACTTTTGAGAATTAGTTATTCCTGAACACACGTTTCCCGGTCCTTACAGACCTATATCCGAGGCGCCTCGCATTCCAACAACCACACAGGTGAAAAGTATGTAAATGTCAGGGCTGGTAGGTCACTGACACCACCATAGCTAGAAAGAAACGTCGTGCACTCCTTGGGTCCTTCTCCCGTTTTTGACTCATACCGGGGTGTGAGGCTCGCGAATCCACATTATTCACAAAGCTGCGCCACACAGGCCGTGCTTTGATCATAAACCACAAGACTTTGCTTTTCAACAGAAGCCTTGATCATTTGCCACTTACGCATTCCACACAGGCAATTCACTCCATGCGACTGATATCCATCGATATACAACCTCTGAGCTTGTGCATCTCAGAGAAGGGCATTAAGCAAGAGAATATATTCTCCGCCGCCAAACAGATGTATATTTAATAGAGATCAATCAACACAGAATTGTAATGGCGCGTTTTGTAAGGTATAATAATTAAGTTATTTAATTTTTTAAATAACGAATATATTAAATAAACGATAGTTGAACGTATAAATTATAATAATAATTATAATCGAGCCCGTAACGACGCGACAGTTCGTTATTTGGCGAGTTGAACTTCAACTGAATATACAAGATTCGTTATAAGTCGGATTTCTGTGAAACAAGAAACGTTTGAATCTGTTAAGCTATATTTTTCTAATGGAAGAGAAAAATGAAGATTTCTTCATGTAGATTTTGATGTACATACAAATCAAATTTCAGAAAAGTCGCTGTGGAATTCCTTTATAATTTGCGACGCTTTATTTACGTCATAAAAGGGTTTTTCAATATAACTAGATATCAGGCGTGAATTTAGACAAGGTTCTTCTGGGAAATAGTGATAATTTAATTTTTAGAATTTTATGGTAATTTTTAATTAATTAAATAAGCAAATTTTTATTTGGAGTATTTGGCACCCTGTATCGACATTTCGGGGTTTCAAAATATGAGTCCATCTACCGGTATTATTATATTTTTGGGATCATGGGACATTTCTCGTCTCACTGGTATATTCATGTCTGTTCATAACGGCTCGTATGTGGACAGAATTATATAAAATAGGGTACATAAAATGTTACAACTAAATAAAGGAACCTAACTTTTTTGTGATTAAAACAAAAGCCACGTTCGTTCTTTTCGACCACCATTCTTTTGTGATATCCGAACAAGTAACGTGGCCCTTAAAGGACCAACTAGATCCAACTAAAAAGTTTATAAATATAACAACATTCTCGCCTCCACCCATTTTAGTTTCAGCAAGTATTAAAAACTCTTTTCAAACTTTTCCTCAGATTGAATGTACCACCACGGGGTAATATTAGAGTGGAGTTGTAGTTCCATGGAGTGCAAGGGAGGGAGAGATGCGTGAGGAGTGTTGGACTTAGCATGAAGCGTGGAAGGGTGACAAACATACACGGAAATGAAGGGTTGGTGACTAGGGTCGCGAGCTACTGGTGGCATGCATGTTGTGTACGTTTGAAATGGTGGAGTGGGATTAAGGATAGCAGCTCGTATACACTGGTGAGGAGTTTGCATGTGGGTGAAACAAAGGAGGAGCGGTTCACGTTTGAGGTTTGCTTTCCAGGAATGGCGTGGGACTAGAGAAGTAATCAGGAGTATATGATTTGAAAGTTGACGGTTTGTTTAAATATAAAGAAAATGCTGTGAAGTCTGAACTGCTGCGGTGTAAAGGGAGTTTAGACCTTCGAGACACGCTGGAGTTAAGGGTGCACACGGTTTGGGTTCCAGCGGTTTATCAGAGAAGAGCTGTTCGGTGGTAGGGGTTGTGCGTGGAATCGATGGAAGATTTGAGGTGCGGTTTGGGATTAAAGTTCAGTCATGGTGAGTGTTGTCTGAAGCAGGAATGAACGGAGTGTTTGGGTGAAATGGATGGAGCATGCGTCGGTTTGTTCTGAGTGGAAGAAGGGAAAAACACGGGTATGGGCTTTATTAAAAGGAAGATGGGCCAAGGGTGTTTGCAAAAGGGTAAAGGCCCGTAAAATAATTATAATTTAATGTTTAAATTAGTTCAAACTTTAAAACTGTATATCTATCTCATACAATATCAGATTGACGAACCGTAAGTTGCGCTGGGATCGTATGGACGGGAGCAATACAATGAAGCTGACTAGGAGTGAATCCGAGCTCATTACAATTTATGGCAAAATAAATTGTCCATCGCAATCAAATAACGCAAACCGTTATTTGACGGTTAATGCGCCAATGTGAGTAAAACTCACCAACTCTATACAGTTCTATTTTTACAACGTGTTCTTAGAACTGTTAATTATCTGTTGTTTGACTGTGTGTTGACTGCTTGATTGAACTGCTAGTCAGTTAGTGGAAATTATATATATGTATATATATATTTATAAACCGTAAATTATTTATATGTGATTCTGTTTATCAGAATATTATACTGGTGTTGTTTAACATTTGTGGATGCAGGGAAACAGGTTGGAGGAATCCAACAGGATTCCTCAATAGTATTTTACTGTGATTTTTATATTGTGATATATAATGTGAAGCATATAATCTGTATGACTATGTGTGGTGGGACGATATTTATCGTTGTTATATGGTGTGTTAAATACCCTGAGAAATACCAGAATGTAGGAGAGGGGTTTTCAAAGTATATTTTGAAAATAGTTTATTTATATAAAATCAAGGGATTTTATATATATATATATATATATATATATATATATATAAGAAAAAGGATTCTGAATATAAAGGAATATAGTTGGTAAAAACAAATATAAAAGAATTATATTTGTAAATCAAATACAAGGGAATATATATGTTAATCGGATATAAGGGGATATATTTGTTAATCAAAATATAAAGGAATTATGTTCGTTAAAAGAAATATAAAGGATATTTATTTAGAGATTAAATAAATAGAATTTAACTAAAGGAGATATTTATTTGTTAAATAAATAGGAGTTAACCAAGTGAATTGGTCGAGTTAATCGAAGTGAATTAGTTAAGTTAAACTACGTGGTTAATCGAAGTGAATTAGTTAAGTTAACTAAGTGGTTAATCGAAGTGAATTAGTTGAGTTAAACTAAGTGAATCGGTTAGAGTTAATCAACGTGAATTAGCTAAGTTAAACTAAGTGGATTTGTTCAGTTAATCAAGACGAGTTAACCAGTTAGGTTAAACCAGTTAGAGTTGACCAGTTAGAGTTGATCAGTTAGGTTAAACCAGTAGAGTTAACCAGTTGAGTTGACCAGTTAGAGTGGACCAGTTAGAGTTGACCAGTTAGAGTTGACCAGTTAGAGTTGATCAGTTAGAGTTATCCAAGTAGAGTTAATCGAGTAGAGTTGTCGAATATCACTTATCCGAAGTAGAGTTATCGAATATGGTGTATTCGAGAGAAGAGAAAGCGAATATAGTTTATTCGAGTGGAGAAATCAAATGTGATTCATTTGAGAAGAGTTATCGAATATAGTTTATTTGAGTGGAGAAATCAAATGTGATTCATTTGAGAAGAGTTATCGAATATAGTTTATTTGAGTGGAGAAATCAAATGTGATTCATTTGAGAGGAGTTACCGAATATTATTTATTCGAAGAGTAGTTATCGAATATTGGTTATTCGAAGTTAGTTAATCCAAAGGAGCTATTCAAAGTTAGTTAATCCAAAGGAGTTATTCAAAGTTAGTTAATCCAAAGGAGTTATTCGAAGTTAGTTAATCCAAAGGAGTTATTCGAAGTTAGTTAATCCAAAGGAGTTAGTCGAAGAGTTAATCGAATATAGTTATTCGAAAGAAGGTGTTAATCGAATATAGTTATTCGAGTAAAGTTAAAAGAGTTAATCGAATTTAGTTATTCGAAATGAGTTATTCGAATTATATATTTGAATAGAGTTAAACACATTAGAGTGATTCGAATTACTTATTCAAATAGAGTTAAACACGTAAGAGTCAATTGAATATTAGTTATTCAATTTTAGTTAATCGAATTTAGTTATTCGAGAAGAGTTAAATCGAATTTAGTTATTCGAAAGGAGTTAATCAATTTGAGTTAAGTTAATCGATTTGAATTAAGTTGAATCGAAATGGAGTAAATCGATTAGAATTAAGTTAATCGAGTTAGAGTAAATCGAATATTGGTTATTCGAAGGTAAGTTATTCGAATTAGTTATTCGAAGGAGTTAATCAAATGAGTCGATCCAACGGAGTTAGTCGAATATTAGTTATTCGAATAGAGTTAAAGGAGTTATCGATTTTAATTTGATCGAAAGGAGTTATCGATTAGTAAATCGAAAGGAGATTTTCGAATATGGCATATTCAAAAGAAAGAGATCGAATATTGTTTATTCGAAAGAGAGAGATTTCGAATATAAGTTATTCGAAGGGAGATAATCGAATATAGGTTATTCGAAGAGGAGTTAATCGAATAGAGATTACTCGAAAGAGAGTACTACGTCGAATTCAATTATATCGAATTCGGGAAAGTACTATTTACTTTCCAGGGGTTAAATCAAGATTTAGTTATTGATTTAGAAATTAGGTGTCTGTTAAATTATTCGAGTTAGGAGATAAAGTTATAATTTAGGTTAGATATTGCAGAAGTAGGAATTATAACGTTATAGTTATAATCAAACACTGTCATATAAGAAGTGGATTCGTAACCTGAATCCGAGAATTTGCGTAAACAGATGATTGGAAAAAGTGAGTGACGAACTTCATCTATTTCACAGTAAAGGACGTTGTTCAATTAAGGTCTGAGAGGTAACTATACCCCAACTTGATTGACTTCAGAATTGACAAAGGAATAGTTGTGGTTCGATCTTAAAGGTTGATTAGGAATAAAGCTAAGGAATAAGCGATAAATGGATTAAGCGAAACGATGTTTTATACAACGTTCATTGGAAATCCGTAAATGAGTTTTGGAAACGTTTTCCAAATATATTCAGATATGTTTTCTAAACATAGAAAATGAAATGTTTTCACGATAAGAATTTAAGAAATAGAGTTAAGTAAATTCAGAAACTGACTGGAGAGGGTAAGTTGAACGGTTTTTTAAGTGACGATCTGATGTTGGTTTCGACCTTCCGGATTGATACTTAGAGAATTGTTCTCATACTAGTTACAGTTAGGGACTGATAGTTGTGAAATAATAGTGATGTGAAAAATAAGCTATGGAAATGTTTTCCAATGATTAGTAACATATATTTTCTAAATATATGAAATAAGGAAATATGAACATATGATGATTGATCGATCGAATTTCCATTTGGAAATAAGATCGTTGTTTGTACACCGACATGTTTTCATTTGATAGTTAGATCACAGACTATCAAAGTTTTTACCATTTTAACGTTGTTAATATGGAGAGACCGGTTGGATTATTATCCAAAGAACCACTCTGTATTGGCATAAGCGTTGCGAGCAATATCTGCCAAAGATAAATTGAAGACGGAGTAAAGTGCAAGGGCTGTTGTATAAGTCTTAGATAATAGTGACTAAGATGGATATACTGAATAGTGCCTTCGGTTTGTCCAGTCCCAGGACAACGTATATGGAAGAAGGTCTGACAGAGTATATCCAGTGGATCGCGTAAGTTGATCTGTTCAAACGTATTCACGTTTGGTGGCAGAGGAATTCGTTTCTCTTAGCTATATACCCGTGTTATTTTTGGATAAGTCAATTTGTGATTTGGCGGGTATGACGATGTGGCATTCAAAGTGAATGGTGATCAGATGTTCTGAAGATAGACGTAGCTTCTAGCCTCACACCAGGAAGTAACAAAAGTTGGGCTAGGCAGCATGGCTAGTTGGGTCATCCCCAAGCAGGGTGTATTGTCACCGATCTAGGGAATATCCATATTTATACTTCTTTTTGATTCTGTATCTTCGGATGACGGTTTGATGGCCTACAACCGTGGTGGCAATATATTCGCGACACTCAAGCTAAATGAGTGAGTGGTCATGTGTGGCCGGGTTGCAAGACGTTCTTGTTGAACCCTGAGTGTATCACCTCTAGAGTACACTATTCAGAAGGTGCTCCCATAACTTGTCTGTTGGAATCCATTCTCCGATAAGCGCCCTACGGTTTATGATTTTATACTATGTATGTAGAACGTGAGATGCAAGCGTTTCTGCTAGATTGATACCTATTTGTACTTAGACATTATTATAATATCACAATGATATTGCTTGTCAAAGTTGTTCAGATACTCATAAGGGAAAAACTCGTTCCGTATTCACGGCGTGGTCTTATGAGATATCCTATACCTGTTTTAAACTATTTTACTCATACCAGTCCCATGACTGACCCGGAGTTTACTTTGTTGTTTTCCCTAAACTCTTGGGTGCCTAAATTTGTACGGGCAGTCAAGTAGTCGGGATTTACAGATATACTTGGAGAGCTTGGAGCAGGAGGCTGCAAGATTTTATAGCTATAGTTATTTCCGCTGTGTTGTAAGTGTTGTACTCTGATAAGTGCTATTGTATATATATAACTGTTTACTTCAAAGCTATGTTATATATTATATGTTATTCGTTCCGCTGTGAGATTCGTGTTACTCTGATGATTATGATGTTCTTCTTCTTCTTCTATTCTATTAGTTCTATCTTTTCTTTCTCACCTTCTAAATTCTTTCACTAACGTCGCGGAATTTCCGACTCTCGAGGAGTCGGAAATTTCCAGCCGTTACAGTTGGTATCAGAGCTTAAGTTAAGTGATTACCTTGGCTCTGTGGCATAACTCGATAGAGATGGGATTAGTAATATCCTAGACTGAGTTTGAGTGTATATATATGAGCGCGTAATTGTTATTCAATATAAAATGGTTTTATATTGTGGAGACTCATTGGTTGAGTGGCTTATGAATTCTGGTCGATCAGTTGATCCACTGTATCGATAAGGGTTACTAAACACTCGAATACGATGAACCGTCATGGTATGTTTTGAAAGAGGGTAAATGAAATAATTTTTCCCAAAATTTATTTGTTTATAGAAGAAATATATATCTTGAAATTATTATAGTATATTGATTGTGTTGGTTGTTATTATAATCGAATACGATTATAAAAGGGTGAAATGGTTATAAATGACCAATCAGAATTCATATGAATGTAATATATGAACTAGTTTGAATTAAATATGAATTTAAATCAGATTTGGAATTAAAATAAGGAAATTTTAAGTTCCTGGGAGATTTTGAAAATGTTTTTCAAATTGAAAATGATATAGTATTGAACTCACTTCGATAGCTGGAAAATAGATTTTGATGATGAATCTAGACATCATCAGTGTTCATTTTCGAGTTCTAAGTGACGGATTACTACCAAAGGTTTTGTTTTTGAATTGTTTTGAGAAAACAAGTTGTTTAGAAATTCAAAGGTTTTGAATTGGCATTATGATTTCAAATTGATTTGAAAGAAACCCAGGAACTTAAGTTCTGGAATTAAAATTTAACTAATGAAGTTAAATAAAATGAGATGGTAAAAAAATAAATTGAAATTTAACTTGAACCGAGTTAAATAAAATTGAATTGGGATTAGAGATAATCTAGAATGGAACCAAATTGATAAGTCAATAATTTGGAATTTGATATTAGGGTTCGAATGAAATTCGATTTGGATTTGAGGATATGAACTGATTGGAGATCAATTGGAATGGATAACATTGGTATATGTTGAAGTGGTAGCAGATGAAAGGGATAGAGTTAAATGCCCGACAAAAAGGTACAAGTTTATATCATATATGAGTTTGGATTTTATGAGCCGAATTGGCAAGCCGCTTGGCTATTTTGATTTCCTTTTTGATTGGAGGAGGCCTAGAGGGGCGAGTTGTGGTTTGACGTATTGAGCCGTACAAAGGAGGTTATGGCGAAATTTCTCGAAAATTTAAGGTGTTAGAAAATTTTCAGAATTTTTGAAAATTTTAGTTGGTCGGAAACGAATAAATAAATTAATTAAAATTAAATGGGTCCAGTCGAAACTGAAATTTAGAGGTAAACAAAAAGGGATTTTTAAATCTAGTTAGTAGAGTTAGTAGCATTTTTCTAACTTAGCAATTTCGAGGACGAAATTATTTTAAGGGGGAAAGTCTGTAATGGCGCGTTTTGTAAGGTATAATAATTAAGTTATTTAATTTTTTAAATAACGAATATATTAAATAAACGATAGTTGAACGTATAACTTATAATAATAATTATAATCGAGCCCGTAACGACGCGGCAGTTCGTTATTTGGCGAGTTGAACTTCAACTGAATATACAAGATTCGTTATAAGTCGGATTTCTGTGAAACAAGAAACGTTTGAATATGTTAAGCTATATTTTTCTAATGGAAGAGAAAAATGAAGATTTCGTCGTGTAGATTTTGATGTACATACAAATCAAATTTCAGAAAAGTCGCTGTGGAATTCCTTTATAATTTGCGACGCTTTATTTACGTCATAAAAGGGTTTTTCAATATAACTAGATATCAGGCGTGAATTTAGACAAGGTTCTTTTGGGAAATAGTGATAATTTAATTTTATAATTTTATGGTAATTTTTAATTAATTAAATAAGCAACTTTTTATTTGGAGTATTTGGCACCCTGTATCGACATTTCGGGGTTTCAAAATATGAGTCCATCTACCGGTATTATTATATTTTTGGGATCATGGGACATTTCTCGTCTCACTGGTATATTCATGTCTGTTCATAACGGCTCGTATGTGGACAGAATTATATAAAATAGGGTACATAAAATGTTACAACTAAATAAAGGAACCTAACTTTTTTGTGATTAAAACAAAAGCCACGTTCGTTCTTTTCGACCACCATTCTTCTGTGATATCCGAACAAGTAACGTGGCCCTTAAAGGACCAACTAGATCCAACTAAAAAGTTTATAAATATAACAACATTCTCGCCTCCACCCATTTTAGTTTCAGCAAGTATTAAAAACTATTTTCAAACTTTTCCTCAGATTGAATGTACCACTGCGGGGTAATATTAGAGTGGAGTTGTAGTTCCATGGAGTGCAAGGGAAGGAGAGATGCGTGAGGAGTGTTGGACTTAGCATGAAGCGTGGAAGGGTGACAAACATACACGGAAATGAAGGGTTGGTGACTAGGGCCGCGAGCTACTGGTGGCATGCATGTTGTGTACGTTTGAAATGGTGGAGTGGGATTAAGGATAGCAGCTCGTATACACTGGTGAGGAGTTTGCATGTGGGTGAAACAAAGGAGGAGCGGTTCACGTTTGAGGTTTGCTTTCCAGGAATGGCGTGGGACTAGAGAAGTAATCAGGAGTATATGATTTGAAAGTTGACGGTTTGTTTAAATATAAAGAAAATGCTGTGAAGTCTGAACTGCTGCGGTGTAAAGGGAGTTTAGACCTTCGAGACACGCTGGAGTTAAGGGTGCACACGGTTTGGGTTCCAGCGGTTTATCAGAGAAGAGCAGTTCGGTGGTAGGGGTTGTGCGTGGAATCGATGGAAGATTTGAGGCGCGGTTTGGGATTAAAGTTCGGTCAGGGTGAGTGTTGTCTGAAGCAGGAAGGAACGGAGTGTTTGGGTGAAATGGATGGAGCATGCGTTGGTTTGTTCTGAGTGGAAGAAGGGAAAAACACGGGTATGGGCTTTATTAAAAGGAAGATGGGCCAAGGGTGTTTGCAAAAGGGTAAAGGCCCGTAAAATAATTATAATTTAATGTTTAAATTAGTTCAAACTTTAAAACTGTATATCTATCTCATACGATATCAGATTGACGAACCGTAAGTTGCGTTGGGATCGTATGGACGGGAGCAATACAATGAAGCTGACTAGGAGTGAATCCGAGCTCATTACAATTTATGGCAAAATAAATTGTCCATCGCAATCAAATAACGCAAACCGTTATTTGACGGTTAACGCGCCAATGTGAGTAAAACTCACCAACTCTATACAGTTCTATTTTTACAACGTGTTCTTAGAACTGTTAATTATCTGTTGTTTGACTGTGTGTTGACTGTTTGATTGAACTGCTAGTCAGTTAGTGGAAATTATATATATATGTATATATATATTTATAAACCGTAAATTATTTATATGTGATTCTGTTTATCAGAATATTATACTGTTGTTGTTTAACATCTGTGGATGCTGGGAAACAGGTTGGAGGAATCCAACAGGATTCCTCAACAGTATTTTACTGTGATTTTTATATTGTGATATATAATGTGAAGCATATAATCTGTATGACTATGTGTGGTGGGACGATATTTATCGTTGTTATATGGTGTGTTAAATACCCTGAGAAATACCAGAATGTAGGAGAGGGGTTTTCAAAGTATATTTTGAAAATAGTTTATTTATATAAAATCAAGGGAATTTATATATATATATGTATATATATATATATATATATATGAAAAAGGATTCTGAATATAAAGGAATATAGTTGGTAAAAACAAATATAAAAGAATTATATTTGTAAATCAAATACAAGGGAATATATATGTTAATCGAATATAAGGGGATATATTTGTTAATCAAAATATAAAGGAATTATGTTCGTTAAAAGAAATATAAAGGATATTTATTTAGAGATTAAATAAATAGAATTTAACTAAAGGAGATATTTATTTGTTAAATAAATAGGAGTTAACCAAGTGAATTGGTCGAGTTAATCGAAGTGAATTAGTTAAGTTAAACTACGTGGTTAATCGAAGTGAATTAGTTAAGTTAACTAAGTGGTTAATCGAAGTGAATTAGTTGAGTTAAACTAAGTGAATCGGTTAGAGTTAATCAACGTGAATTAGCTAAGTTAAACTAAGTGGATTTGTTCAGTTAATCAAGACGAGTTAACCAGTTAGGTTAAACCAGTTAGAGTTGACCAGTTAGAGTTGATCAGTTAGGTTAAACTAGTAGAGTTAACCAGTTGAGTTGACCAGTTAGAGTGGACCAGTTAGAGTTGACCAGTTAGAGTTGACCAGTTAGAGTTGATCAGTTAGAGTTATCCAAGTAGAGTTGTCGAATATCACTTATCCGAAGTAGAGTTATCGAATATGGTGTATTCGAGAGAAGAGAAAGCGAATATAGTTTATTCGAGTGGAGAAATCAAATGTGATTCATTTGAGAAGAGTTATCGAATATAGTTTATTTGAGTGGAGAAATCAAATGTGATTCATTTGAGAAGAGTTATCGAATATAGTTTATTTGAGTGGAGAAATCAAATGTGATTCATTTGAGAGGAGTTACCGAATATTATTTATTCGAAGAGTAGTTATCGAATATTGGTTATTCGAAGTTAGTTAATCCAAAGGAGCTATTCAAAGTTAGTTAATCCAAAGGAGTTATTCAAAGTTAGTTAATCCAAAGGAGTTATTCGAAGTTAGTTAATCCAAAGGAGTTATTCGAAGTTAGTTAATCCAAAGGAGTTAGTCGAAGAGTTAATCGAATATAGTTATTCGAAAGAAGGTGTTAATCGAATATAGTTATTCGAGTAAAGTTAAAAGAGTTAATCGAATTTAGTTATTCGAAATGAGTTATTCGAATTATATATTTGAATAGAGTTAAAAACATTAGAGTGATTCGAATTACTTATTCAAATAGAGTTAAACACGTAAGAGTTAATTGAATATTAGTTATTCAATTTTAGTTAATCGAATTTAGTTATTCGAGAAGAGTTAAATCGAATTTAGTTATTCGAAAGGAGTTAATCAATTTGAGTTAAGTTAATCGATTTGAATTAAGTTGAATCGAAATGGAGTAAATCGATTAGAATTAAGTTAATCGAGTTAGAGTAAATCGAATATTGGTTATTCGAAGGTAAGTTATTCGAATTAGTTATTCGAAGGAGTTAATCAAATGAGTCGATCCAACGGAGTTAGTCGAATATTAGTTATTCGAATAGAGTTAAAGGAGTTATCGATTTTAATTTGATCGAAAGGAGTTATCGATTAGTAAATCGAAAGGAGATTTTCGAATATGGCATATTCAAAAGAAAGAGATCGAATATTGTTTATTCGAAAGAGAGAGATTTCGAATATAAGTTATTCGAAGGGAGATAATCGAATATAGGTTATTCGAAGAGGAGTTAATCGAATAGAGATTACTCGAAAGAGAGTAATACGTCGAATTCAATTATATCGAATTCGGGAAAGTACTATTTACTTTCCAGGGGTTAAATCAAGATTTAGTTATTGATTTAGAAATTAGGTGTCTGTTAAATTATTCGAGTTAGGAGATAAAGTTATAATTTAGGTTAGATATTGCAGAAGTAGGAATTATAACGTTATAGTTATAATCAAACACTGTCATATAAGAAGTGGATTCGTAACCTGAATCCGAGAATTTGCGTAAACAGATGATTGGAAAAAGTGAGTGACGAACTTCATCTATTTCACAGTAAAGGACGTTGTTCAATTAAGGTCTGAGAGGTAACTATACCCCAACTTGATTGACTTCAGAATTGACAAAGGAATAGTTGTGGTTCGATCTTAAAGGTTGATTAGGAATAAAGCTAAGGAATAAGTGATAAATGGATTAAGCGAAACGATGTTTTATACAACGTTCATTGGAAATCCGTAAATGAGTTTTGGAAACGTTTTCCAAATATATTCAGATATGTTTTCTAAACATAGAAAATGAAATGTTTTCACGATAAGAATTTAAGAAATAGAGTTAAGTAAATTCAGAAACTGACTGGAGAGGGTAAGTTGAACGGTTTTCTAAGTGACGATCTGATGTTGGTTTCGACCTTCCGGATTGATACTTAGAGAATTGTTCTCATACTAGTTACAGTTAGGGACTGATAGTTGCGAAATAATAGTGATGTGAAAATAAGCTATGGAAATGTTTTCCAATGATTAATAACATATATTTTCTAAATATATGAAATAAGGAAATATGAACATATGATGATTGATCGATCGAATTTCCATTTGGAAATAAGATCGTTGTTTGTACACCGACATGTTTTCATTTGATAGTTAGATCACAGACTATCAAAGTTTTTACCATTTTAACGTTGTTAATATGGAGAGACCGGTTGGATTATTATCCAAAGAACCACTCTGTATTGGCATAAGCGTTGCGAGCAATATCTGCTAAAGATAAATTGAAGACGGAGTAAAGTGCAAGGGCTGTTGTATAAGTCTTAGATAATAGTGACTAAGATGGATATACTGAATAGTGCCTTCGGTTTGTCCAGTCCCCGGACAATGTATATGGAAGAAGGTCTGACAGAGTATATCCAGTGGATCGCGTAAGTTGATCTGTTCAAACGTATTCACGTTTGGTGGCGGAGGAATTCGTTTCTCTTAGCTATATACCCGTGTTATTTTTGGATAAGTCAATTTGTGATTTGGCGGGTATGACGATGTGGCATTCAAAGTGAATGGTGATCAGATGTTCTGAAGATAGACGTAGCTTCTAGCCTCACACCAGGAAGTAACAAAAGTTGGGCTAGGCAGCATGGCTAGTTGGGTCATCCCCAAGCAGGGTGTATTGTCACCGATCTAGGGAATATCCATATTTATACTTCTTTTTTATTCTGTATCTTCGGATGACGGTTTGATGGCCTACAACCGTGGTGGCAATATATTCGCGACACTCAAGCTAAATGAGTGAGCGGTCATGTGTGGCCGGGTTGCAAGACGTTCTTGTTGAACCCTGAGTGTATCACCTCTAGAGTACACTATTCAGAAGGTGCTCCCATACCTTGACTGTTGGAATCCATTCTCCGATAAGCGCCCTGCGGTTTCTGATTTTATACTATGTATGTAGAACGTGAGATGCAAGCGTTTCTGCTAGATTGATACCTATTTGTACTTAGACATTATTATAATATCACAATGATATTGCTTGTCAAAGTTGTTCAGATACTCATAAGGGAAAAACCCGTTCCGTATTCACGGCGTGGTCTTATGAGATATCCTATACCTATTTTAAACTATTTTACTCATACCAGTCCCATGACTGACCCGGAGTTTACTTTGTTGTTTTCCCTAAACTCTTGGGTGCCTAAATTTGTACGGGAAGTCAAGTAGTCGGGATTTACAGATATACTTGGAGAGCTTGGAGCAGGAGGCTGCAAGATTTTATAGCTATAGTTATTTCCGCTGTGTTGTAAGTGTTGTACTCTGATAAGTGCTATTGTATATATATAACTGTTTACTTCAAAGCTATGTTATATATTATATGTTATTCGTTCCGCTGTGAGATTCGTGTTACTCTGATGATTCTGATGTTCTTCTTCTTCTTCTATTCTATTAGTTCTATCTTTACTTTCTCACCTTCTAAATTCTTTCACTAACGTCGTGGAATTTCCGACTCTCGAGGAGTCGGAAATTTCCAGCCGTTACAAGAATAAAATCCAATGTCAGACACACAATCCATTTACAAGTTCGTTCTGGGTCTGAACGAAACCGGAGGCACTTTCCTTGCATATCCATCGATCTCCAAGTACGTCTGGACGATCAATAACGTTTCCCTCATCTTGGATGTACAGCCCAATCGAGATCATCAGTAATCACCCAAACGATGTGAAGACTTCCGGTCTTCAACCACCGTCTTCATCTTCGACATTTCGTCGAATCGGTTATTCAGAATGGGTATAAACCCGACCTTTCTGAATAACCCACGTATATGATAAACAAACGTTACACAAACACAACAAATGCCTCATTCCAATTCAGAATATTATTTTATTCACAAAATCACATTCTTAGGGAAAGGTTCCCATTAATTTTATCAAAGATAAATTCTTCTAAATTTGTTCTTTAATCTTCCTTTGGATATCATTTCAAACCATTTTATGGTTTTCCAAACTAGTCGGGATTAGCGAACCACATCGAAGTAATTATTTTTTTTATTTCCCAATCCCAACCTATTCATCCCATGGAGCAAAACTGGTAATACTCCATATCTAACACCACGGTGTTATCGGTAAAGTTAATTACCATTTCACGTTCAAATCTAATTAACTATCGCTTTGGAGCAAAACTGGTGATACTCCATTCTCGATCCCTTTTCAGATTTGATAATTTAAATTATCAATTCGCTTTTCAATTTAATTAAAGATTCATTAAAACTCCACTTAGTTTTAATCTTCTCAAAAATCAATAACCTGTCTTTAACTTGGTTAAAGAAACAATGTCACCTAAAACACGATCCACGATAAACCCAAATCACATTTGATATTAAATACAAGGCTCTGAATAGAAAATATACCGGCTTATATTCGATATCAAATTCTGAAACCAACAAATAACGTATTGGAAATAACGATATAAATATATCTTTCAAATTTCCACCACCATATATGTATAATCACAAAATCCAACTTCGAAATATTCCGAAGACAATTTCGATTCAAATCCATTCCAATTCACGTATTGGAAATCCTGATTATTTTTAAAACCATTTTCAAATTCAATTTATTTATTTCAAAAATAAATTGATTTTAATTCTAGTTCAAACTAGTTCATTTCGATAAAAATCTATTTTTATCTTTTCAAATGTGGAAATTTTCACCCCAGTCCTTTCTAATTCACATATTAATTTTACAAAAATTATTAATGTTTTTAATAATTTTATCAAGGCCCGTACAGTCGATTTCCATCAACGGCCATCGAACTGCACTTACATCGACCTTTTCCAAATTTGATTTGGACATAATTCCAAATCCAACTTTTAGATTTCAAATTTCTAATATTCATTGGAAAGCTCTTTTTGATACAAACCCAACGGTTCTGGTTTTGGGAGAATCCGACGGTTGGATCTTCCGTAACGTCAATTCGAAGTCAATGATCGAAATTCACGAACTGCCGCGGCGCGGCTCGTTCTATTCAGGCCATTATATATAATATATATATATATATTTATATATATATATTATATATTTTGTTGATTTCCTTTTAAAACGTATTTTATAAATCGTTTTAAATTCGTTTTCCATACCATTTCAGCTCTATATTCAATTTCAAATCAAAATTGAATATTTCATATCATTACTATATAAATGATAATATTTTCAAAACATTATATTTTGAAATCACTTCATTTCCATATTCACTATAAAAACGAATATAATCGATATAAATATTGTTCACGTCAAAATGGCGCAACTCTAATCAACACGGCTTTATATATTTCAATAAATTCGTTATTCTATTCAACAAATGAATCTATATTTCTTTCAACACATGACTAATCTCAACACATGAGTACTATCCACATGACTATTTTTGTTATGTAATATATTTTATAAAATTATGGTATCTATCATTTGATTTTTAATCAGACTCCACCGTGAAGTAGTTTCTAATCTTAAATATGATAAAGATGTAAATTTTATTATTAAAATATTTTACTCAACACATGAATAGTTTCAACACATGGATATCGTCAACACATGACTATTTTTATATTCAACACATGAATTTTCTTTTATAATATTCATTATTTTCCCGATTGGAATGAGGCCCAATCAACTACCATATAACATTAATTATATGGATTCCATACAACACATGTATATAATAGCAACGATACCCAATCAACCATCATCCAAAGTGCACCACACAACTGCACAAGCATCAAATATAAATAATTAACGCTTACACAGCCTGTCGACCAATCGGTCGACATACAATTAAATAATTGGGATTAGTGTACCCAAATATCATCCCAACACCCGTGTGGGGTTTCAAATCAACAAACACTAAATATTATTTGTGCAGTTGGGCGATGTGTAAAATTTATCATCCCAATCAATATCAGTCAAATCAGTGTATATAAACAAATCGGTCGATTGGTTTATAAATATTCATTTGTTCACATTCACGTTAAAAATTATATTTTCAACGATAATTAATTTATTTCAACACATTAATCTATATTATCGATTTCACATCAACATCACAAACAAATTTCACAACACATCAAACAAGCATACAAGCCGTCCATGGTCTGTGGACGACGGGTGTCGGGTGCTGCTAAGCACCGTCTGCATCCTAGTATATATATTTATAACTAGAAAAATGAATTTAAAGTGAGAAGTTCTCACCAAAGCTATCCCAACTCCACGACACTTCTAATGTGGAAATCTTCGTTGTTCTCGCCTTTTGTCACTTTCGTTGCCCGTATTCACTACATATATAAAAACCACATTTTTATACTGCTGTCTTTAAAATAAAAATCACATTTTTATTTGTTAACTTTCAATTTAAAAATCATATTTTTCCTTAACCATTCTAATGATCAAAATCGTATTTTTAATTTGCTACATATATGATGAAAATTCTATTTTTACATTGCTACTATATACATAAAAATTCTATTTTTACATTGATGCTATATAGATAAAAATTCTATTTTTACATTGCCACTATATACATAAAAACTCTATTTTTACATTGATGCTATATAGATAAAAATTCTATTTTTACATCGATGTTCATATAATAAAGATTATATTTTTATCATGCTTTTCTCTATATAAAGATTATATTTTATGTTGCTACTTATATAAAAATCAAATTTTTACGATCGCTATACATATATATATATATATATATATATATAAATCTAATCTTTATCATCATTTAAAAACCAAATCTTTACTTTCATAAACATCATACCTTTCTGAACATATAATGTTCCAATTTTTACATATAATGATCCAATTTTTACAACGCCTTTCATATAATAAAAATCCCATTTTTATTATGATGTACTTCATATAAAAATTAACTCTTGATTTCAAATTAAAAATCAAATCTTTTTAAATTTAAAGTTCATACCTTTTTATCTTTAAAGTTCCAACCTTTTTATCATATTACTAAGACTGAAATTAAAGATCAAAACACAAAAAGAAACTCACTTCTTTTTATTTTAATTTTAAAAATATAAACTTTCTTATATTAAAAGTATAAACTTTCAGTTAAAAATCATATCTTTACTTGGTATTCAAACAAATAAATATCACTTCTTTACTTTCTTCGTTTACATTAAAAACTGAAAATAAATCTAAGTTGAATTCATATTAAAATCTTTTCTTTTCGACTATAAAAATCCTTTCGTTTAAACTATAAAAACTTAAACTGAAATAAAAATAATAAATAAAACTTACTGTTAAAACTTTCCGGAAATCGTCGAACTCACATTCGACTTCAATACATCATCGCGCGAGCCAATCAAGGGGGGAGGGGGGCCTTGGTGCTCGCTGTCAGGCGGGTGGAGGCGCCAGGGCGTCGGAGTTTGGCTGAGGGGGCGTGAGATGTGACGGAGGGGGAAGAGCTGGGGAGAGATGGCCGGAGGGAGGGAGTAACGGCGGTCGATGTCAGGGGGCGGAAGGGTTGGGCGACGGTGGTTCTAGGGTTGGGTTTTTTTTTTTGCGTTGGTTGATATTAACGGTAGAGGAAGGAGAAAGTAAAGGGGGTGAGGGCTTAAAGTATATATAATATATTTAATTAATTATTTTTAAATTTTAAAGTCCAAAAAGTAACTTTTACTTTCGACCTCGAAATCGAACCCACCGCCTATCGTCCATAGCTAGTTACCCCCATTCCGAACACAATGGGATATGTATCGTAAGCTGATTCGACCGTTCCGATCAGTTTTCGTCAAAATCGACATATAACTCTATATATTGAATTTGAACGCACATTTCAATTTACTGAGGCCACATACTAACTAGAAAATTTCCCAAAAAATATTTTCTAGCTTCGTATTGATGATGCGGTCCTAACAAAACTAGTTTCGTCGAATTCTGAGACCGTTTGAAAAATGGCCATTTTCCAGTCGATTAAAATCAACTGAAACTGGTCAAACGCGTTTTCCTTCGCCACGCTCACATATTGATTCAGAAAATTACGAAATTTGAAACCTAGCAATAATTTGACATCACGGATCCAACAAAAGCGGTTTCATCGAAATCCGAGGTCGTTTGCAAAATGGCTATTTTTAAGGGCTTGAATTCCATAGCGACTATTCAGGATTTTAAACTGGACATAACTTTTGATCCCCGCTATGAAATTTCAATTTCCCGGATTCGTTGGAAAGATATTCTCAATTAGATTCATATATTTTTGGTTTCGCTAAAATCCGGTTTGTTTTGCACCCGGAACATTTAATTGAAATTTGAAATCGAATTATCGAACTACCGCGCCATTTTCAATTCCTTATATAATTAAAATAATTTTTTATATTCTAACGACGACGTATATAAATATATACGTTCTATTTTCATTCAAAATAATTTTCTCGTCGATATTATTAAAAATAATTCATTTTAAATATTCAAAATTCATTAAAATTGCCAAAGTAAAAATTTTAAACTGGCTCGCATTTTCCGGGTTGTTACACATAAATATAAGCACAGATGTTAAGTTCGATGACATATATGATTTATTTGATGCTGTCGATTATGAAAATGAAGATTTCATCAATTATACTTTTTCGATAATGATAAAGATGAAGATAGCGCACAAAAACGAGAGGATGATTTATTAAGGAACATGGAAAAAGCAAAAGCCCTGTTGTATCCTGATTGTATCAATCAAATAAAATTATCTTCCATCCTTGCCTTGTATAATCTTAAATGTGAGACTGGTTTGTCTGATACCGGCTTTGATAAACTTCTAAATGTGCAACAATTATTGTTTCCAAAAAATAATGTACTTCCGAAAACATTATATAAGGTAAAAAAGTTTCTCAAAATATTCGATATGGATTTCAAAAAAATTCATGCTTGTCGAAATGATTGTTGCCTTTTTAGAAGAGAGTACAAAGATTTGGAAAGTTGTCCTAAATGTGATGTATCAAGATGGAAGAAGAATGAACGTACCAAATAAATTATGCATGACATTCCAATTAAAGTTTTGATATATTTTCCAATCATTCCTAAATTTAGAAGAATGTTTAGATCTCAAAATACGGCAGAAGATTTAAGATGGAATTTTAGTAAAAAAAAGCAACATGGGAAAATGCTCCATCATGTGGATTCAATAACATGGAATGTAGTAGATTAGAAAAGGGAATCGTTTACAGTTGATCCACGCAATATAAGACTTGGTCTTGCTACCGATGGTGTTAATTCTTTTAGGACAACGAGTTCCAAATATAGTTGTTGGCCTGTGATGCTTGTGACATACAACCTCTCGCCAATGTTATGCATGAAAAAAGAAAATATCATCTTAACATTGTTGATTCCTAGTCTAAAGCAACCAGGAAATGATATTGACGTATATTTGGAGCCATTAATTGAAGACTTGCAACATTTGTGGAGTAATGGAGTTCAAACTTATGATGCTTTTAGTAGATCGCTTTTTAACATGAGAGCCATTTTACTATGGACGATAAATGACTTTCCAGTGTATGGAAATTTTGCTGGATGTTGCGTGAAAGGTAAAAATGGTTGTCCATTATGCGGTAACAATACTCACCATCAATGGTTGAAACATAGTCGAAAGAGCGGTCATATGGGTTATAGGAGATTTTTACCCCCTTTAGATTCATTGAGAAATCAAAAAACCTGGTTTGATAATACTGTACCAAATGGTCGTAGACCTAGAGTTTTGATTGGAAGAAACATCTTTGCTATTTTGAAAAACTTCCCGAATAATTTTGGGAAAGAAATTAAGTATGTAAATAATAATAGCAAGAATGGGAAGGGTATGAAGAAAATAATTAAGCAGGAAAGTAGGAAGAGAAAAAATACTGATAAAAAAAATAGAGGTGAAGACGGTGATCTTGTGAATATAGAGCTATCAAGGTGGAAAAAACGATCAATCTTCTTTGATTACCATATTGGGGGTTATTTTTTTATTTTTCATTGATCAATAATACAGTTTTTTAGTAATGAAATTTAACATTGTTGATTTTTGTAGGAACTGCCAATGCGTCATAATTTAGACTTAATGCATGTAGAAAAATTGTTAGTGAAAGCGTAATAAGCACGGTGCTACATGATAACATATCGAAAGATGGAATTAATTGCATAAACTATTTAGAAGAGTGGGAATTCGACGTGGCCTTTATGCACAATCTCGTGAAAAAAACATATCTTCCACCTGCTCCATATGCATTGTCTAAATCTGAAGAATTTTTTTTTTTTTTGCAAAAAACTATATGATTTAAGGGACTTGATGGTTATTGCTCAAATTTAAAGAGCTCTATATCGTTGGAGGATGGTAAAATCAGTGGTTTGAAGTCACATGACCATCATGTCCTAATTCAATAGTTGTTGCCGGTTGCAATAAGAGGATTCTTACCGAAGAAGCTAAGGAAAGAAATAATTCGTTTATGTTTGTTCTTCCATAAATTGTGCCAACGAGTTCTTAATAGAGAAAAACTACAACATCTTGATGATGAGATTATTCTAATTTTAGATATTTCCACCTTCGTTCTTTGATATAATGATACACTTGACGATTCATCTTGGAAAAGAAGCCAGATTATGTGGACCGGTCCATTTTTGTTGGATGTACCCATTTGAAAGATACATGAAGACACTAAAACATTATGTAAGAAACACTGCACGGCCTGAGGGGTGTATTGCAGAATCCTATCTTGCAAAGGAATGCATGAATTATTTTAGTGAACTCTTAAAGAAATCAGGAAAAATAGAAGAGAAGGAAGTCCGAAATGAAGATTATGGAAATGATGTCATACTTGAAGGACGACCAACTTCAGCTTGCAAAATAATTACACTGTCCGAGAATGAGAAACAAGCTACTCATTTGGTTGTGCTAATAAATATAGTTATAGTGGAACCATTTTTAGAGTAAGTGACTAGTGCATTTTGTTCTATTGTTCAATTATTTTTATAATGCAATTTATCTGTTTCTTTTCATTATACAATAGTTTGCATCTTCGGTAGTTACAACACTCAAACAAGCACATAGAAAAAATGCGACCTTACTTTGGAAAACCCACACAAATAACTTTGCCGACTGGATTAAGAAGAAGGTGAGTTGAATTTTAAAATATATTCTCATTAATTTTGAATATATTATTATTGAGATTTAACATAAATAATATTTTCATTTACAGATACCTTATAATGCGAACGATCATGACACAATGTTAAAATGGATCGCCTATGGTCCAAGGAGTAGTGCATTGTCTTGTACAGGTTATATCATCAATGGAGAATGTTTTCACACAAAATATATTGAGAGGAAAACTCAAAATAGTGGAGTCGCTTATGATGCAACCACCATTTGTAGGGCTAGCATAAAAGATATTTCCCAAGTGGTTGACGTGATTACTTATTATGGGATGTTGACCGATATATTTTTGTTAGACTATCATGCCTTTTATGTTCCCGTCTTTAAGTGTCATTGGACAAATATAGTAAATGGTGCGAAGGTAGAAGATGGATTTACCCTTGTCAATTTACAACAAAATCAAGTTTCATTTTCAAGAGATCCGTATATCCTTGCATCTCAAGCAAAACAAATTTTCTATTCAAGAGAAGATGATGATTCTAATTGGTATGTTGTGATGAGGGCACGGTCAAGAACTTTTCAGGAAATAGATGCAGATGGCTCATTTGAGGAATTTAGCATGGATACTGGAAATTTTGAAGAAACCGATATGGAGATTGATGATTCTGTCGAGGATCTTAGTTATGTTAGGGCAGATTGCGAAGGAATACTTGAGTAGTATATTACTAGCTATGTTAGGGAATGCTATGTTAGGGAATGCTATGTTAGGGAAGATTGCGCTTTGTAACTATAACTTCATTATAAAATCCAACACTTTATTATATTTTTCCTATTTGCATTCCTGCTAGATTGGTGCAAACTGACAATGATAAATTATTTAGGCTAACTCATTTTTTTCTGTAGTTATAACTGTACTTCTATGTTTTAAAGTCTCCTAAACTTTTGTTATTTCCTGTGAAAAGAAATGTTGTTTTCCTGTAAATGACATATTGAGGTGTAGCATATTCAGGATGGACTTAGCGCACAAGTGTTTGGATTGTATAGTTCTGCTATATATTTATGTTTTTCCTCATGTTTTAGTAATAGGAAATGAGGCCAATAACGCAGCAACAAAAAAAAAAGCAAAGGAGCCAAAAATATTGCATAAGCCTAATAAACGAAAGAAGCATACTGAAGACAACAACGTTCAAAGCGTGGGAAATCCACAAGTAGTAGTAGATAATCGAGCACAAGCAGTAGAAAATAATCCATAAGTAGTAGAAGATAATCGAGCACAAGCATTAGAAAATAATGCACAAGGAGTAGAAGATAATCCTAGTGCATTTGAGAACCAAACAATGCAAAGTGAACAATACGTGGAAGCCGATGGACCAACTGAAAATGCAAATGCCAGTCGAGCAAAGAAAAGAAAGAGTAGAGGTCCTACGAAAATGAAGAGACTTCCTTCAAACTTGACAAATCGTGTTGAATTTAATGAAAATGTTTAACCAATAGGTCAAGGATCAATCCATTTATCGTCTTTTTTAGGACCACTTGTACGAGAGCATGTTCTAGTCACACACTACAACAAAATGACTATATTACAACAGTGGAAAACTGTTGTTATATACATTTTACAATGGTGGGCTAACCGTCATGTATTAAGAAGTTGTAATAAACTAAAATATTTTACAAATTTTTTGCACCGTTGCAACACCGTTGTAATATGTATATTTTACAACTTTTCCCCACCATTGTAATAAACTTTGTTACAACAATTATGCACCGTTGTGATATGTAACACCCCGTATGTTGAATAACTTGTTATAATATAAAACAGGGCAGAATGAAAACTTGAATCAGGGGAAACGGGCTATGCCATTGCGTTCGTCTCGGAAAAATACGCGAAATAGAGTCCGAGTTTTCGAAAATCGGAGTTCGTATGACCCAGTTAAGGCCCGAAGAAGTTTTCAGAAATTCAAAATAGATTTAAAAACAGAAATTTCACATTTCAGAAGAGGCGGGAAAAATTCCCGCCAGGCAGAGGGAGTCGACCCTAGGGTCGACATGGGTGTCGACCCCCTCCCTAGGGGTCGACCCAGGGGTCGACACAGGGGTCGACCCCCCCTGTCGTTCTGTGTGACCTGGGTGCACCATTTTGGCTTTTGGGCTGTGCTGGTGGCTAGTGACGAAATCTGACGGCTCTAATCTGATTTAGGGTTAATCTAATGGCCTAAAACACTTAACTACTCTATAAATACACCCTAAGACTACCCTAATTCATACTAAAAATAGATACAACGTCGTCATGCCGTCAAAATGCAACTTGAAGGAGCCTCCATCAAATTAAAGAGGAAGATAGCTTCTCAAATCAACTCTAGCAACTTAATTTTCTTCTTAGGAGTGCTAATCAACAAGTTGTGAGTTTCTATAGCCTTAATGACCAATTGTTGAAATTATTATGATAGGATATAATGAGGTTATGGCTATGAATGTGGATCAATGCAAGTTATGTTATCATATGCTATGTGTTCATGATGTTATGCAAGTTATGCAAGTCATATGCTATGTGATCGTGATGTTATGCAAATTATGCAAGTCATATGCTATGTGTTCATGATGTTATGCAAGTTATGCAAGTTATATGCTATGTGTTCATGATGTTATGCAAGTCATATGCTATGTGATCATGATGTTATGCAAGTTATGCAAGTCATATGCTATGTGATCATGATGTTATGCAAGTTATGCATGTTATTTGCTATGTGATCATGATGTTATGCAAGTTATGCAAGTTTTAGGCTATGTGTTCATGATGCTAGTTATGCAAATCGCTATGATAAACATTGATCCATTATGACACCATGTTATGCAAGTTTGGTGTTTGATTATATGCAAGTTCATATATGATATGTTATGCAAGTTTGGTGTTTGATTATATGCAAGTTCATATATGATATGTTATGCAAGTTTGGTGTTTGATTATATTCAAGTTCATATATGACATGTTATGCAAGTTTGGTGTTTGATTATATGCAAGTAACATGTGCAAGTTTACACCTTTGTATGATATGCATACATATGCAAGTTAACCCCTTTGAATGTCATACATACATATGCAAGTTTACCCCTTTATATGACATAAGTAACTTATGCAAGTTAACCTCTTTATGACATATGTGATTCATGCAAGTTTGGGTTGATTATTTATGCTAGTTGGGTTTGATGCTATATGCATGTTGACACCTTTAAAACCCATGTTGATGATAATGTTATGCAAGTTGAACCCATTGTATGTGTGACGAATCTTCCCTTTTAAGTATGTCATGTTAGCGAATTACGTGGGGAACGATGGGGTTAATATTCATGTTAATGAAATGGTGTGAAGTTGGTATGATTATGCATACCATAAAGTGGATGGACATAATTGAGTCAATTATGTACATCGTTAAATTTGTAATTAATTAGGGATAATTAATACAAATTATGGGGGGGATTAATTAGGTGTAATTAATCGACTAAGACACGAGGTTGGACACTTTTGTAGCATAAGACTGCCCGGAACCGACCGGCAAATCCAGCGGCTACAAATGATAGGCCCAATGTGAGAGGTCTTAGGCACAAACTGAATACGTGACAAGTGTAAAGACACGAGGCTCAATCACTTCATATTGCATATTGCATATAATTGTGTGTAGGTAGCTATATTAATGGATGTATAATGGTTGTATTATTAGATGGATGATGCATTTTGGTGAATGATTGTGCACTCATGTAGAAATAGTATGTGTCGATAGAGTTCTTTCGCATACATATTGGATGCAAGGCACTATCATGGTTTGCATTAAGGAGGTCAACTGAATCAGTAGACCGCCTGATTTTGCATTAGACAGGGAACATATACACACACTCTTTGCAGATGTTCATACAGCATTAGAAATTTTAAGGACAATGGATGCCAGTGTTTGATGGTTTGAGTAGATGGTTGTTTGGATGGTAGGATACGTTCTTCTTGACTTAGAGATTTCGGGGACGAAATCCTTTAAGTAGGGGAGAATGTAACACCCCGTATGTTGAATAACTTGTTATAATATAAAACAGGACATAATTAAATTTTAAAATTTGAATCAGGGGAAACGGGCTATGCCATTGCGTTCGTCTCGGAAAAATACGCGAAATAGAGTCCGAGTTTTCGAAAATCGGAGTCCGTATGACCCAGTTAAGGCTCGAAGAAGTTTTCAGAAATTCAAAACAGATTTAAAAACAGAAATTTCACATTTCAGAAGAGGCGGGAAAAATTCCCGCCAGGCAGAGGGAGTCGACCCTAGGGTCGACATGGGTGTCGACCCCCTCCCTAGGGGTCGACCCAGGGGTCGACACAGGGGTCGACCCCCCTGTCGGTCTGTGTGACCTGGGTGCACCATTTTGGCTTTTGGGCTGTGCTGGTGGCTAGTGACGAAATCTGACGGCTCTAATCTGATTTAGGGTTAATCTAATGGCCTAAAACACTTAACTACTCTATAAATACACCCTAAGACTACCCTAATTCATACTAAAAATAGATACAACATCATCATGCCGTCAAAATGCAACTTGAAGGAGCCTCCATCAAATTAAAGAGGAAGATAGCTTCTCAAATCAACTTCTAATCAACTCTAGCAACTTAATCTTCTTCTTAGGAGTGCTAATCAACAAGTTGTGAGTTTCTATAGCCTTAATGACCAATTGTTGAAATGATTATGATAGGATATAATGAGGTTATGGCTATGAATGTGGATCAATGCAAGTTATGTTATCATATGCTATGTGTTCATGATGTTATGCAAGTTATGCAAGTCATATGCTATGTGTTCATGATGTTGTGCAAGTTATGCAAGTCATATGCTATGTGATCATGATGTTATGCAAGTTATGCAAGTCATATGCTATGTGATCATGATGTTATGCAAGTTAAGCAAGTTATTTTCTATGTGATCATGATGTTATGCAAGTTATGCAAGTTTTAGGCTATGTGTTCATGATGCTAGTTATGAAAATCGCTATGATAAACATTGATCCATTATGACACCATGTTATGCAAGTTTGGTGTTTGATTATATGCAAGTTCATATATGATATGTTATGCAAGTTTGGTGTTTGATTATATGCAAGTTCATATATGATATGTTATGCAAGTTTGGTGTTTGATTATATGCAAGTTCATATATGACATGTTATGCAAGTTTGGTGTTTGATTATATGCAAGTAACATGTGCAAGTTTACACCTTTGTATGATATGCATACATATGCAAGTTAACCCCTTTGAATGTCATACATACATATGCAAGTTTACCCCTTTGTATGACATAAGTAACTTATGCAAGTTAACCTCTTTATGACATATGTGATTCATGCAAGTTTGGGTTGATTATTTATGCTAGTTGGGTTTGATGCTATATGCATGTTGACACCTTTAAAACCCATGTTGATTCTAATGTTATGCAAGTTGAACCCATTGTATGTGTGATGAATCTTCCCTTTTAAGTATGGCATGTTAGCGAATTACGTGGGGAACGATGGGGTTAATATTCATGTTAATGAAATGGTGTGAAGTTGGTATGATTATGCATACCATAAAGTGGATGGACATAATTGAGTCAATTATGTACATCGTTAAATTTGTAATTAATTAGGGATAATTAATACAAATTATGGGGGGAAGATTAATTAGGTGTAATTAATCGACTAAGACACGAGGTTGGACCCTTTTGTAGCATAAGACTGCCCGGAACCGACCGGCAAATCCAGCGGCCACAAATGATAGGCCCAATGTGAGAGGTCTTAGGCACAAACTGAATACGTGACAAGTGTAAAGACACGAGGTTAGACTCGGTTATGGCGTTAGGCTGCCCGGACCCGACCGGCAAATCCAGCTGCCATAAAAGATAGTCTAATGTGAGAAGTCTTTACAACGGTTACGTTCTTAATCAATTAAGAGACACTTAACCAGATAAGCATGTAGTGGAGCATGAGGGGTTAAGTGGGTGCCTTGGGTGGCATGTGGAAATCAAGTGAGTGCCTTGGGTGGCATGTGGAAATCTAGTGGGTTGCCTTGGGTGGCAATAGAAAATACGATTAGAATACTTAACCAAGTGGAAACATGTAATTAATCATGATTAAAGGGTTAAGTGGGATGCACTAGATAAAGGGACAAGCTTAGGTGGGTAGCTTGTGGGGGCCCATTTCAACCAGTAACCCATATGTATCTTATTGGGCTCGACCCATGTCGAGGACAGGACACGCGTACTGGGCTTGACTATAAGAGGCCAAAACGGGTTAGCGGTGGCAACGCAAGTCCAACGGGTTTCATATGCGTGTGTGGACCCGGGCTGGTAGGTAAGACGTTGTTGCATCGTGTAGGTATAAGCCGTGCACCATTGGTTGTATCGGGTTGCCACTTTGGGGAGTGATACAGCCCACTGTGGGGCCAGCACGGGTATCTACGGTAGGGAGCCGATCGCTTGGGAGTAGTGGGTACACCTAGTGGAGATAGGGGCAGACGGCACCTATGTAGTCAGCTAGGGGTACATGAAACTACTGGGTAAATTTTCTAAGTCCTTGGGAGGGATCAACCTTTAAGTAGGAATGACTGGTGTGGTGCAGTTAGTAATTACCCTTGGGTGGGTAGATGCGTCTTTACCGTTATCTTAGTTCATCCTATGTCTAGTTGGCTACTTAGTGTAGTCATTTATCCCCAGTCATCACCGTACCAAGTTTATATCATACCTTACTTACTTTAATGATTGTGTTGTTAAAGTTATAGGGCTCACTCAGACTTATGTCTGACCCCGTTGTTTTTATCTTTTTCCCCCTCAGGTCCTCAGGTTGGGCCTAGCACTAGTGGGCTTTGATCAGATTTCTTTATCTATCTTTTGGAGCTTGGACCGTGATGTAAAGCCCAGCTTATCTTTTCTATTATGGCTATTAGTTTATGTAGTGGGATTATGTACTTATGTTTTATCAGGATGGATATTTGGTACTTGACTCTTTTTATGGTGTTGTAACTAAACATGTTTACCTTCTGCTGCAATGAAATGATGTTTTAGATTTTTCAAGTATTATTTATATCTGTCTTGATGTAATTTTTCTGTTCTATATTCACTTAAAATGCTCCACCTAAGTTAAGGCATTCCCTTAGTGAGTGACCTTAGCGGGTGTGGGGCGTTACATGATATATTTTATTACAACTTTTATTTTACAGTTGTAATATATCCACAAATTATATGCATAAGAATCTATATATATTATATACGTGCAGCAATATATAGATAAAAAAAAAGATGTAAGTTTAAAGGCATCACGATCCATTCATTGATAAAAATCACAATTTTATATCCATAAAACAAATTATAAATCATATATCATATAAAAATGTATAAAATTACAACTATCCTCCTCATTCGCCTCTAAAAGCCTTTAACCTAATTACAAAGCTCATTTGTCTATGAAATCTACAAAGCTCATTTTTCTTTGAAATGTAACTGGCCTCCACCTAATGCTATCCTCATATCTTCTATTCACATCAGGAATTGCCTCTAAAATCTACAAAGTTCATTTGCCTTTGAAACCTATGAAACCTACAAAGCTGAATTATACATAAAATAAATATCTTGGTATATTTATTCAACAAGAATCAAGACAAAAAAAATTGTTTGAAAGAATATTGGGCAAATGTGGTCGTGAGAGAAAATATGAACATTAAATCTTTAATGTTTTTTTTTTAAAAAAAATAGACATAAAAACAAGTTACCTGTAACATTAGTGATCACTTTTGTAATCTTCGAGCTACAAGTGCTTTTAATTTATTTCCAGAAGCCAGTGAAGCAGGTTCCTCATAAGTTGCTTCATTAAATCAAAAATAAAATGAATAAATATGAATTGAAACAACACACATTTAGTTTAAAATGTTCATACAAATCGACTATCCGAGAAAATTACATTTATTTTCTCCTTTACAGATGTGAAGACAGTTGGTCTTTTTTCAAAACAATTAGCTGCTCGTGCTGTATGATTGGATAAATAAAACCCGAAATGCATGGCTTACGAAATTACACAAACAAGTGTTAACGTCTAAAGGAACATAACCAAACGTAACGAACTAATCATATACAAAACCTTCGAAAATTAAATACGAAAACATATTGGCTACCTGTAAAGCCAAATAACTCTCTTCAGTTTCCTCATTTTTTTAAGTGAGAATCCTACAAATTACATATCAAATTGAGAAAAAAGTAAGACCACACATTAACCAAGTCGACCCTGATAAAATATATGACAAAAAGACTACCTGATAACAAGAACAAACATGATCTTCATGAATCATTGTCAGGCCCCAGTGTTACTTAAGGACAAGTAGAGACCATACAAAGCAAACTAAATATATTTAGAGCACAAATATGTGTGCAGACATTTCTATGGAAGAAGCGGTCTAGCAAATGATATATAGCGTAACCCCTATGTGACACAAGATCAGATTAAATTCTCTGACTCTGAAAAGGCACTAGAAGTTTTTCGAGAAAATACGAAGTGTGAGCTACATCAGAACATCGCTGAAAAAACTTGTACTGATCCTATAGAACAAAAGATGCCTCAAGATATTCCAGAAAACGCAAGATGGAGAGTCTCCACACAAACTGTGTTTTAGATCCAAACAACACCAAAATAAAGCACCCAGCATGGAAGAGGACGAAGCAAACCTTCATGAGCTGGATGATCCAAGATGAGTCACGGCGTTTGATTTTAGGTTTACTTTCTGGATCCAAACTTATCCCTAAACCTTAATTCGAATTTAGTATGAAATCATTGATTTTGTTTAGAAAAGGAAGAACCGGGTGATGGAGAAAGAATGAGTGTAGACGGCGTGGACATTTCAGAAGATGAGACAATTTTGGTTTACGCTAATTAGGAATAAAAACAGTGTTGAGAAATTAAAGGGCCTACGAGCCAAAAGAAATTAATTTTGGTGCCAAAATTTTGCAGTGGCGGCAAAATGAATTTTTACTCATGCGTGAAAGCCCTGATTCCCCTTTCTTTGTTATTTGCGATCTATTCAACAAGCTAAGAGTGGAGTCCACTCTTTTTCCCTATATAAAAGAACGGGCCAAATGATGTTTTAACGTCAGACCATCAACTACCAACGTTATATTGATGATCACTCGATTGTTGTTTCTAGTTAAAATTTAATTGAAAATAGTTATAAGAAAGTAGTAATAATTGATATATAAATGTTTGCAATGGCGAAAATTAATTAGTTGTTATAGATTCTTATTACAACTGCTAAAATGAACAGTAGATAAAAACATGTTTATTACAACTGGAAGAAAAACACATTTGTTAAAAATATATTCACTTATTAAGTACTGAATAGTAATTATTTGGTATTAAAAATTAAATAGATTTGTTTGTTATTTTGTGTAAAATGGATATTAACACTGTTTTTGTTATTATTATTGACTAACTATTTTCTTTTGAATTATTGCTTATTATATATTAATTAAAAATTAAATATTTCATCCTATTTATCATTTACTATTTATTAATTAATACTATTAATTATTAATCTTTTACTGGCTGTTGTTAATTAGTAATTATTAAAGTTAATTAATAAATACCAAATATCACATCTATTACAACTGACTAAAAAGAGCAGTTGTAATAGGCATCTATTACAACTTGCAGTATAGTTAATTTTGTGTTAAATGAGTTTGTAAAGTGAAATTCAAGGGAGATCTAATGGCTGAGATTTTGTATATTTAATTTTATGCTAAAATTTTGTGTCTATTTAGACTTTCCCTTATTTGTTATTTATCAATCATTAATTAAATATTTAATATTTATTTATTGATTATTAATTGTTGGATTGTTAATTATTTATTAGTAATAGAAATTATTTCATAATAATAATTAACTATTAAAAATAAATAACTACTTATTAATTATTAATTATTTAATAATAATTAATAAATATTATTGATTCCTAAGTGTATTATTAAATATTAATATAATTAGTTATAAATAATTAACTATTAAAAATAAATAACTACTTATTAATTATTTATTATTTAATAATAATTAATAAATATTATTGATTCCTAAGTATATTATTAATTATTATTTAATATTAATATAATTAGTTATTAAATATATAATAAACATGCAGCTAGTAACAGGAATCTATTACAGCAAACAAAATGAAAAGTTGTTAAAAATATGTTTATTACAACTTTAGGAATTGATAGTTGTAAAAAAATCATTTATTACAACTGTGCTTTTCTGACTGTTGTAAAATTAAAGTTGTAATATGGTGTTTTTGTTGTAGTGACACTTAGTAATTGGAGACACCTTGACCCTGGTCTGAAAGTCATTTTTTGGGATTGCATTCAGGTATATTTTGTATTTTTTATTTAGTTGTGTCTATTTAACTCATTGTTTTATGCCAAATAAAAAATCCAGACGTCTGGATTTAATATCAGACGTCTGGATACCTATTCAGGTATAATATTATAGGCCCAGAAAAATAAAAGACGTCCGGATAAAATTCCCAGACGTCTGAGTACTTCTTTAGGCTTAATATTTTAGGCTGAGAAAAAAATCTAGACGTCTGTATTCTTCTGCATATATAATTCTCTAGCCCGAGAAATCTATCAGACGTCTGGCTAAACTAATCAGACAGCTGAATATTTATTCAGGTATATTACTTTAGACCCAAAAAATTTAGACGTCTGGATAAAATATCAGACATCTGAATTCTTTTATAGAATTTTTTTTTTAGACAGAGAACATATCAGACGTCTGGATAAAATATCTAGACGTCTAAAAACATCTTCAATCATTTTAGTTTAGGCCGGTTAAAAATCCAGACGCTTGGATAAAATTTCAGGCATTTGATTGACATTCAGATTGCTTTCTTTTTCTAATCTCAGGCGTCTGGAAAAATATCCAGACATCTGACAAACCTGTTTCACCTGTGCATGTCTTCCTTGTTAGCTATAACCATATATAATTAAAGTTCCATATCCACAGTATTTTCCATGCACAATAACATACCCGAATTACATAACAATAACATACCCATATATCAGAATGAACATAGCAACAACGTGTCCGAATTGCATATCGGACATAATATATTCAAGCTGATGGTCTTAACTTAATTTTTGGTTAAGAATTTACTCGGTGATCCACTAGGTGGATGCATTTTAGCTCACGGACCTATTCGGGATTTCATGCTTATTAACTTTATTCAAATGACAAATGCTGCTTCACTTAACGTAATGAAAATTGCAACTCCTTTCAGTTCAGCAATTTATTTTGAAGCAACCTTTACTATATTTGAAGCAAACTGTGTAGTGCAAGATATATACATTTGTGTTGTTGTACATGGGAAATGTTTTCATGGTGTTATATGTTTTTCCATTACAGCAAAAGAAAAAGAGATAACCTCAGGAAAACACTTCCCTATAGCAGCAGAAATGTATGTTACCTACTACACAGTTTGTTTCAAAGATAGTAAAAGTTGCTTCAAAATAAATTACTAAATTGCAAGTAGTTGCAAATTTCATTACGTTAAGTGAAGCAACATTAGTCTCTTGAATAAAGCTATTAACGCATGAAAGCCCGAATAGGTTCGTGAGCTAAAATACACAACCTAGTGGATCACGGAGTAAATTCTTCATCTTGGTCATGCTTCGTCTGCTTCATAGTCTATAAACAGTTAAGATACATGCATTAGTACACCACTCAATCAAAAAATTCACAACTAAATATGGATAACTTGAACTTTAATCACAAGTTTAATTTTAAACATACACATACAAACTTTATACAACACAGTTAGGCAAACTTACTAGTAGGAGGCGGTTGACAATAAGAGGATGCCATTGAAGTTAATTTCAGAGGAAAATTTTGACCATTGGCCATTGAAGTTAATTTAGGAGGCAACTGAAGTTTATACTCAAATGGGGCCTAAACCAGCAATTTATATCCATTATAAGTTCTCAAAAAAGGGCTAAACATAAATTTTCCTTTTTTTAGTTACAGGCTAGATTTATGTTGAATGAGGAATGGCAAAAGGTCCCCATATTTTGGCAAATGGGGTGTATTTTTAGGTGTTCAAAATGCACGTTAGTTAATAAATTGGTCAAAGAAAAGTCCAAGGAGGAAAGACTTCAAATGAAACCGGATAATATCAAAACTATGACGGAGTGGAATGATTTTATCAACTTGAAAACTAGTCCAAAATTTAAGGTATATTATGTATAAATGGTCATCTTCGTATATGTGAATCAACTAGTCAGTATATTTTAATTTTTTATTTCAGCAACAAAGTGAAACATTCAATGCCATCAAATGCAGACAGATGCCACATACATGCAGCAGTAAAGGAATGACACGCTTAGCTGCTGATTTGGTCAGAAATAATTTTAATGTTGTGATCTTGTCATGCCATTTATAGAGTTGTGATAAATTATTTTATTCCAATTTTTATTACCATAGAAAAACAAGAGTCCATATCCCTCTTATGTCGGTCGATATGATGTTTGGATTAAATCTCACACTCGAAAAAAATGGTGAGCCGACGAGCTCGGTTGTTGAAGAAACTATTGTATGTGATTTAATTTTAAATTGACATATTACAAATGATTTTAGAATGTGATAATATTGAAAGTTACAATGTATGTTATCATTTATAAGAGAAGATTAAAAAGTTTAACGTTGAATCACAAGCTACCACGATAACTTCTATGAGAGAAGATGCTCTTTTAACAGTGCTGGGAAACGATAGACCAGGACGATTAAGAGGAATGGGAAGAGGTATGACCCACACTAAGTTTGTTTTGTCAAAAGTTAATCAAAAACAAACAATGCAACTACAAAACAGAGTTGCGGATTTGGAGAAGATAGTTCAAATGCTAGTATCACAAAACCAGGTATTTCTAAAACAAATGACAATAAGTTATAATTTATACGTAGCAATTAGTTATTTACATTCTGTGAGTTTAGAATCGTAGTAAATCATTGAATAAACTCTTTGTTGAGTAATGACAACATAAATAATTCATAATAAAATTTAAGTTGTCATATAAACCCAAAAATAAAACAAAGATTGAGTACATGCAGTAGTTTCATACTTCACTTTTCGCAAAACCAAAAGATGAATCCAAAGATAGAATAAATTCACGCTTGACACTGCTGCATATACAGGCTTGACACTGCTACATGTACACATGATTTCTATGTTGTGGTATGCTCAAAAGGTGAATTAATGAATCATGGCTATATGCCAAAACACCATGTTCATAAAGGATGACTCAATATATGTATATACATGTATCTCCTCATCTAGAACTTATAAAAATGAGTTGCATGTACATGTCGTTCCTTATCAGAAATGAGCTGGCTCTTTCATCCCTATCTAAAACTTATTAGTAGAGTTACTTCTTGTCTTCACCATACTTCAAAATATTATGATAGACCTCACTCATAGTAACTTAAAGACACAACCTTCTACATGTATATCAATTTGTCCAATATATTGCTATGTTCGTTATGATATTCAATGCTTCTACAGACATTATTTTAGGCCGAGGAAATATCCAGACGTCCGGATAAAATATCCAGACGCCTGAATGATTCTTCAGGCATAATATTTTAGGTCGAGATGTAATCCAGGCGTCTGATGGCTACTTCATTTACAATTTTTTTAGGCCGAGAGAAATTTCTGACGTCTGGATAAAATTTCCAAACGTATGAATACTTCTTCAGGAATAATATTTTAGACAAAGATAAAATCCAGACGTCTAGGTAAAATATTAAACGTTTGTTTATCATTCAGATGGTTTTCTGGTTCTGATATCAGACGTTTGGCAATATATCCGACGTCTGACACATCAAAATCAGCTGTGCATGTCGCAAAATCATTACATTCCGATATCCGTCTGTATCCGAAAATTAAGAGGGCATGTGTGACGGCCCGCCCCGCACCAACCGACATTTACTCTAAAGGTGCGTTGTATACATGTCCAGTTAGCATGGGACGGTCGTCAGAAGGAAAAGAAGAAGACGAAGAATCAACAAGGAACCTGTAGAATGTCTCATAGCGCATAAAACAAAATATAATAACAACAAACTTGACATAAAATAGGTGAGACAGTGCATAAGCTGAAAACAAACTATCATAGCAGCGGAAAATCCAAATACAGCTTATGTTCCTCATCATCATTATTACAACTTTTCAAACTGTCTCTAAAGGTAAAAGAAAGATAAGGGAGATACACTACTAATGCCCAAGTAGTGACCACCAACGACACAGGGAGAATATCTATATATATATCATACGTGGAAGCCTCCTGCTCGCCTCCGGATCAGCTACTCGTGCATCACCAGCTAACCTGTCTCTAGTCTACTCGTTTAGGAGCACCCAGAGTAATAAGAAGAGACATAAAACTCTGGGTCCGACAAAAGTCTGGTGTGAGCGATAAGCAGCTAAACAGAACAATAACAGGTATATTAAACCAGATCTGAACCTGGACCTGCAACCAAAGAGTTAGCACTACATACTGTACAACACTCTAAGGTGCCACTAACATATGGTGTACAAGCATACGGGGGTGGGGGTGTGCATGTCATAGTGAGGGCAAACAATCAAGCATATCAACCATCCTCACATCTCTCATTCAGTGCGTAAAGCATACGATATCCACCACTTCGATCGCCCAATACTTTGCTATGATCACTCTGCCCCATGAAGTCACAATGGCTTCACTGCACTGATCCGTGGCCACTAATCCTTCGCTATGTCCACTTTGCCCCATGGAGTCGTACACACCCCACTGCACTGGCTCATAGCCTTACTAATCCTTTACTATGTCCACTCTGCCCCATGGAGTCACAACGGCTCCATTGCACTGGCTCATAGTCTTGCTACGATCACTTTGCCCCTCGAGTCATGATGACTCTACTGCACTGATACGTAGCCCATCATTCCTCAATGGTGAATCGAAGTTATGAACGTCGACAACTCCTTAGCACACGTCCCACAGCAAAGCCCAACCGTAAAGTGAACTCATTGGTTCCCAACTGGATCCTGAGCTCTAACTTCCATTTGGACTACCTTTTCATCTCGGGTTATTGGTCATCACCGGATCGGTTCGGATCCTCAGTACTTCTTCTCTGTCGGTTCAGATCGGCCTCCTTCTAAGTGCTCGGGGTCGGTTCGTGGCCTCTAAGTCCCTTCGTAGTACATTGATTTGGTTCGGGTGCTCTCTGGCGGGTCGGGTCGGTGTACCCCTGCTCCATCGGTTTGGATCGGGTTCCTGGTCTTTGATCTGATCGACTTCCCCTTCCTCTTCCGTTCCGATCCCCTCTCTTCCCTTCAGTCGGTCCGATTCCCCCTTCTTTAGCTCGATCCGATCCCAGTTCAACCATTATGGCCTTCCTTTTAGCCATTCTTCCCCTTGCACCAAGCCTCGGTTCGGTTCGGTGATCCCTTGCCCAGTCCACTATCCGATCTGAGCCCATCCCTCCGATCCGATCCGAAAGCCTGAACCATTTTCTGCAACTTTTTCCAGCGAGTGTTTTACGCCATTCGACGGCATTTTCGACCATTCTATCTATTCTAATCAATCACAAAGCATACCACAAAGTCATAGCAACAAATAAAAGTGACCTCAAACACCAAAACATCAATATGATAGGTTAAAATGGATCAAACATAGCCAAAACCCCATATTTTCCCTTAAACATGTTCAAGCATAATTAATGATAGGATTAGCAAAACTTAACCAAATTAACCCAAGTTCATATCAGAGGTCTAAAACATTATTTAAGAATTTATAAATATTTTTCCTGAAATTTATCATGTTTAAATTCACTAATTAACACTAATTACCCTTAATTAACCATAATTAGTGAGAAACTATGCAAATCACTCACCTTAGCCACAAATAAACCCTAGATCTGAAATAAATCTCTATTTGGGCGCGAATACAAATGCAAAACAGTAGCTCTAATCTTGATTCGGTGAAGATCTCCTTTGATTTGATGTTGCTAAGCTTAATCCTTGATTAGAAAGTGATTTGGAGGTAATTTAGAGGTTGGAGGCCATTTTTAGGGTTTCTAAGAGGTAAGTGGAGGCTAGAAAACTGAAATGGAATGAAACCCTAAATCTTTTCAGCCTCCCCATAACCCTAATCCCGAAATGTGTTATGGGCCCATTCACTAATCACCCTATTTGGCCCGGTTAAGTAGTTTTTCACCTTCCAAACCTTATTTCAGCCATTTCTCCCAAACGGTAAGTCCGTTTTCCACATGTGACCACTCTACGGAAAGGTAAACCATCATCCGAAGCAAATGGAAGTGGTTTCAAGTCAAAACTCCTTTCCAATCAAAAGTTATGGCCGAAACAAGATCAGACAGGGGCAAAACGGTCATTTAAAATTCAGCAAAAATCATGAACATGGGAAATGCCCGCAATGGTCGTTTCCTAAAGCAACATGACCATATAACTTCATATAAGAAAGAAATAAATATTCTACGATCCTCCAATGCATAGAATGCGGGTTGTTACATTCTCCCCTCCTTAAGAAATTTCGCCCCCGAAATTCCCTAACTAAAACACACAAAGGGTCCCGCATGCCTATCAACCATAGAACAACAATCAAACATGCAAAACAAGTCTATCCTAGCATGCGGAATAACTAAATTGCAAAGTAAATCTTACTAGGCAAAGAGTTCTGGATACGTCTTCCTAATGCTCTCCTCTGTCTCCCAAGTACAGTCATTCTTGTTCTCGCCCCACTGAACCTTGACTAGCTTCACCGCCTTCCTTCAAAGTTGCTTCGTATCGTGCTCGACAATACGAATCGGCTTGCGGTTCCCAACCGCCTCGGGTTCCACTTCGAAGTCCTCTAACTGATCAGGTGAAATAGTCAAATTTGGGTCGTGCACGAACTTCCTTAGCTGGGAAACATGAAATACGTTGTGAACTCCCACCATCTTCTCGGGTAAGTCAACTCTATATGCCAAATACCCAACTTGTTCGAGAACTAGGAATAGGCCAACAAATCTTGGTGCCAACTTGCCTCTCCTGCCAAATCGTATCACGCTCTTCAATGGAGAAATCTTGACAAACACCAAGTCACCAACGGTGAATATTAAGTGTCTTCTCCTCTTGTCAGCATAACACTTCTGCCTATCCTGGGCAGCCGTCATCCGTTGTTGAATGATCTTAATCTTATCTGAAGTTTCCCTTACCATATCTGGTCCAAGCACAAACTTCTCACCGGTCACTATCCAACATGATGGGGAGTTGCACAGTCTTCCGTACAAAGCTTCATATGGAGCCATACCGATACTGGAATGGTAGCTATTATTATATGCAAACTCTATTAAATGCAAATGGTCATCCCATGATCCACCAAAATCCAATATATAAGCCCTCAAGAGATCTTCCAATATACGATTCACCCTCTCTGTCTGACCATCGGTTTGAGGATGATACGCGGTACTGAGATATAGTTCTGACCCTAGAGCCTCTTGTAAGCTCTTCCAAAACCCACTAGTGAACAACGGGTCTCAGTCACTCACAATGCTTTTAGGTACTCCATGAAATCTCACTACCCACTTCATATACAATTCTGCTAACGTAGCTGCCATTCTGGTCGATTTGACTGGTATAAATCTTGCACTCTTAGTCAATCGATCCACAATTACCCAAATGCTATCATGTCTCGATCTAGTCCTTGGTAAATCATCAATGAAATCCATCGAGACTTGCTCCCATTTCCATTCGGGAATTTCTAATGGTTGCAACAAACCACTAGGCTTCTTTTGCTCGGGTTTAACTAGCTGGCAATTCATGCACTTGGATATAAACTTCCCAACGTTTCTTTTCATCCCTTCCCAGTAGTAAGTCTGTTTCATGTCTCGATACATCTTATCACCACCGGGGTGTATAGTCAGTTTCGAGTGATGACATTCCCTAAGCACTTCATCTTTCAAACCATTCACGTTGGGTACAACTAGTCTTCCATTCTTTCGAAGCCATCCTTCTCGATCAAGCCCATACAAACTCATCTCCTTACCGTCGATATTCAATTCTAACTTGGAGATGATTTCCAATAGATTAGGATCGTCCCTCTGACTAGAACCAATCCGCTCAATCAAGGTGGGTCTGATCGTCAAACTAGCTAATATATCTGGATCCAATTTGCACTTTGGTCTGAAATCATACCCAGCGATATACTCTAGTTGCTTCCATTCAAGAAACATAGCCCCTAAACTGGCATGTCTCCTACTCAAGGCATCAGCTACCGCATTGCCTTTCCCAGATGTTAATGCGATATCAAAATCATACGAAGCCAAGAACTCCAACCATCTCTGCTGTCGGAGATTTAGATTCTTCTGAGAGAAAAGATACTTTAACGATTTATGATTGGTAAACAACTCAAATCTCTCTCCCAAAATATAATGTCTCCACATCTTCAACGCGAACACGATCGTTGCCAGTTCCAAATCATGGGTAGGATACTTTTTCTCATGCGGCTTTAGTTGCCGACTAGCATAAGCTACAACCCTACCTCCTTGCATCGATACAGCACCTAGTCCAGTACCACAAGCATCCGTGTATACCGTCATCTCTTCATTCCCTTTAGGAATGACTAACACTGGCGCATGCGTCAACTTTTCTTTTAGACTCTTGAATGCATTCTCACACACTCCATCCCAGACGAAGGCTTTATTTTTCTTAGTCAACTGAGTCAACGGTGCTGCTATCTTGGAGAAGTCCTGGATAAACTTTCGATAATATCCAGCTAACCCCAAGAAGCTTCTTACGTCTGTTGCATTCTTGGGCGTAGGCCAATCCTGTACCGTGGCCACCTTCGCAGGGTCCACGGCAATACCATTCTCTGAAACAACATGGCCCGAAGAATCTCACTTCCTTCCTCCAGAAGTGACACTTATAAAATTTCGCTTTCAATTGGTGTTTTCTCAACACCTCCATCACTATCCTCAAATGTCCCTTGTGTTCTTCCTCTGTCCTCGAGTAAACAAGGATGTCGTCTACGAACACAAGAACGAACTTATTCAACTGATCTCTTAATACCCGATTCATAAGATCCACGAAGTATGCTGGTGCATTGGTCAACCCAAATGGCATGACCAACCACTCATAGAATCCAGACGGTGTCCTAAATGCCGTTTTCGGAACACTCTCAGCCGCTACTTGGAGCTGATGAAATCCTGTCGCGAGGTCCAACTGGGAGAACAATCTTGCTCCTTCCAGTTGATCAAACAAATAATCTATCCGCGGTAGAGGATACTTATTCTTCCTCGTCACCTTATTCAACTCGCGATAGTCCACACACAAATGAAGGGAACCATCTGCCTTAGTAGCAAACACAATTGGTGCTCCCCACTCGGAGACACTTCTTCTAATAAACCCCTTCTTCAAAAGATCGCTTACTTGCACCCCGAGCTCTCGCTGCTCCCTTGGTGCCATAAGACGAAGTGGCATCACTATAGGTCTGGCATCTTTCACTAAATCAATACGGAACTCAATCTCTCGGTGTGGTGGTAGCCCGGTCACCTCCTCGAAGACGTCCGGATACTGGCCAACCACGGGTACATCTGACAACTCATCATGCGGGATGTCGAGGGAATTTATAAAACTAGCCATTACCCCATCACTAGGTAGACTACCAAACACTACCCTCCGCCCATCATCCGCCCTAACTGTCACCAAAAAGCCCTTACAGTCTACCACCACCCCGTATCTTTGGAGCCAATCGACCCCCAATATAATGCCATACCCAGTAAAGCCCAAAACAAAGCAATCACAAACAAACATACATCCATGACTCGATAAGACCAAATTTCGGCAAATCATACTAAGGTTAGTAGAACCACCAGTCGGGTTCATCACAACCAACGGTCTATCAACTATCTCGGGTTCCAGTCCCAACCTATCTACCAGGTCACTAGATATGAAGGAACGGGAAGCCCCAGTATCAAACAAAACTCGAACAGGTACATCATGAATAGAAAGCATACCTTGAATAACGACATTCTTTCCTTTCTCCGCCGCAGTTGGGGCATTCGACGAAGAAGGAACAACATTAATAGCATATGCTTTCACAATCTGCTTCTCTTTAAGAGGTTGTAGACATTTATCCTTATGATGTCCCACTTGGCTATAGTTGTAGCACTTCCTATCCGCTGGTTGGCCTGACATTCTTTGGCATAATGGCCCTTCTTACCACAGCTGAAGCACTCAACATCTTTCTTGCTCTTTTTCTGGCCATCCTTAGTTTGGTTCTGCTTCCTCTTGTTCTGAGTGTTATTCTTGCCTCCACCGCCTGCTTGCGGTTTCAGCCCTTCTGCAGATGCAACCTCAGTCTTTGACCAAAGACTCTCTGATCTCAAAGCTTTCCCCACAATCGATTCAAAAGTCTCATCGATGTGGTTGATAAACCTTTCCCCCAAGTATCCATCCAAGCCAGTAATGAACTTCTCATTCTTCTTCTCAAGAGTATCAATAAGGGATAATCCATACGTCGACAAGGTGTCGAACTCAGCAATATAGTCCGAGACTACCCTACCATTCTGCTTAAGCTCCAAGAACTTCCTAAACAATTCCGACTTCTGAGCAGCTGGGATAAACTTGTCGCTAAAGCGAGCCTTAAACTGATCCTAAGTAACCTGATCCTCTGGAGTGGCTGTCTTAATAGCATTCCACCAATTCATCGCTCGCCCTTGCAGCTGACGAGACGCTTGCCTTCTCTTCATCGCATCCTCGATACCCAAGTCGTCGAAGATACGATCACAGCTATCCAACCAACCCTGAACATCCGTGGCCGACTCCGTTCCATGGAACGGCTTCCCACCAAGGTTAGTGTAATCCTTGCACAGCTTGGCAAAATCGACCCTAGGCGCCTGCACTACTGGACCACCACCATTACCGGCATGGGGAGCTGCCCCTTGCACATCCCTAAGCATTTCTCTCATGAGGTTAGTAAACATCGCCCTCATGTCAGCAACATTCCCATTATTGGCTCCTCTACAAGCACCTCTTGCGTATCGGCTCATCGTTCAATCTGTAAAGAGAAAACGATTAACCATCTCCAAAGTGGTGCTAGTGCAGTGCGACTTCATCCTTAGCTATACTAATAGTACATATATATAGCTTTTGAAAGCCAAAGTAATCACAAATACGCACTCTCATATACGTACTATCTCTCCTTAGTGTCTTTTCCTAGGTTAACTATGCAACCTAGAGCTCTGATACCAAATGTGACGGCCTGCCCCGCACCAACCGACATTTACTCCAAAGGTGCGTTGTACACATGTCCAGTTAGCATGGGACGGTCGTCAGAAGGAAAAGAAGAAGACGAAGAATCAACAAGGAACCTGTAGAATGTCTCATAGCGCATAGAACAAAATATAATAACAACATACTTGACAGAAAACAGGTGAGATTGTGCATAAGCTAAAAACAAACTATCATAGCAGCGGAAAATCCAAATACAGCTTATGTTTCACATCATCATTATTACAACTTTTCAAACTGTCTCTAAAGGTAAAAGCAAGATAAGGGAGGTACACTACTAATGCCCAAGTAGTGACCACCAACGACACAGGGAGAATATCTTTATATATATATCATATGTGGAAGCCTCCTGCTCGCCTCCAGATCAGCTACTCGTGCATCACCAGCTAACCTGTCTCTAGTCTGCTCGTTTAGGAGCACCCAGAGTAATAAGAAGAGACATAAAACTCTGGGTCAGACAAAAGTCTGGTGTGAGCGATAAGCAGCTAAACAGAATAATAACAGGTATACTAAACCATACCTGAACCTGGACCTGCAACCAAAGAGTTAGCACTACATACTGTACAACACTCTAAGGTACCACTAACATATGGTGTACAAGCATACGGGGGTGGGGGTGTGCATGTCATAGTGATGGCAAACAATCAAGCATAGCAACCATCCTCACATCTCTCACTCAGTGCGTAAAGCATACGATATCCACCACTTTGATCACCCAATACTTTGCTATGATCACTCTGCCCCATGAAGTCACAATGGCTTTACTGCACTGACCCATAGCCACTAATCCTTCGCTATGTCCACTTTGCCCCATGTAGTCGTACACACCCCACTGCACTGGCTCATAGCCTTACTAATCCTTTACTATGTCCACTCTGCCCCATGGAGTCACATTGACTCCACTGCACTGGCTCATAGTCTTGCTACGATCACTTTTCCCCTCGAGTCATGATGACTCTACTGCACTGATACGTAGCCCATCATTCCTTCTCAATGGTGAATCGAAGTTATGAACGTCGACAACTCCTTAGCACACGTCCCGCAGCAAAGCCCAACCGTGAAGTGAACTCATTGGTTCCCAACTGGATCCTGAGCTCTAACTTCCATTTGGACTACCTTTGCATCTCGGGTTATTGGTCATCACCGGATCGGTTCGGATCCTCAGTACTTCTTCTATGTCGGTTCGGATCGGACTTCTTCCAAGTGCTCCGGGTCGGGTCGTGGCCTCCAAGTCCCTTCGTAGTACATTGATTCGGTTTGGGTGCTCTCTGGCGGGTCGGGTCGGCGTACCCTTACTCCATCGGTTTAGATCGGGTTCCTGGTCTCCGATCCGATCCACTTCCCCGTCCTCTTCCGTTCCGATCCCCTCTCTTCCGTTCCGATCCCCTCTCTTCCCTTCAGTCGATCCGATTCCCCCTTCTTTAGCTCGATCCGATCCCAGTCCAACCATTGTGGCCTTCCTTTTAGCCATACTTCCCCTTGCGCCAAGCCTCGGTTTGGTTCGGTGATCCCTTGCCCAGTCCACTATCCGATCCGAGCCCATCCGTCCGATCCGATCTGAAAGCCTACACCATTTTCTACAACTTTTTCCAGCGAGTGTTTTATGCCATTCGACGACGTTTTTGACCATTCTATCTATTCTAATCAATCACAAAGCATACCACAAAGTCAAAGCAACAAACAGAAGTGACCTCAAACACCAAAACATCAATATGATAGGTTAAAATGGATCAAACATAGCCAAAACCTCATATTTTCCCTTAAACATGTTCAAGCATAATTAATGATAGGATTAGCAAAACTTAACCAAATTAACCCAAGTTCATATCAGAGGTCTAAAACATTATTTAAGAATTTATAAATATTTTCCTAGAATTTTATCTTGTTTAAATTCGTTAATTAACACTAATTACCCTTAATTAACCATAATTAGTGAGAAACTATGCAAATCACTCACCTTAGCCACAAATAAACCCTAGATCTGAAATAAATCTCTATTTGGGCGCGAATAGAAATGAAAACAGCAGCTCTAATCTTGATTCGGTGAAGTTCTCCCTTGATTTGATGTTGCTAAGCTTAATCCTTGATTAGAAAGTGACTTGGAGGTGATTTAGAGGTTGAAGGCCATTTTTAGGGTTTCTAAGAGGTAAGTGGAGGCTAGAAAACTGAAATGGAATGAAACCCTAATTCTTTTCAGCCTCCCCATAACCCTAATCCCGAAATGGGTTATGGGCCCATTCACTAATCACCCTATTTGGCCCGGTTAAGCAGTTTTTCACCTTCCAAACCTTATTTCAGCCATTTCTACCAAACGGTAAGACCGTTTTCCACATGTGACCACTCTACGGAAAGGTAAACCATCATCTGAAGCCAATGGAAGTGGTTTCAGTCAAAATTCCTTTCCAATCAAAAGTTATGGCCGAAACAAGATCAGCTAGGGGCAAAACTGTCATTTAAAAATCGGCAAAAATCATGAACATGGGAAATGATCCCAATGGTCGTTTCCCAAAGCCACATGACCATACGACTTCATATAAGAAAGAAATAAATATTCTACGATCCTCCGATGCGTAGAATGCGGGTTGTTACAGTATGGATATTTGATATCCAAAAATTAAGCGGATTATCCGCTATCCTAAAATAATTCTGGATACGGATACGGATATGGCACTATCATCAAGTTATCACAAGCTAACATACGTCAAAGTCACAATCAAAACACAACCATCAAAGTCACAATCAAAACACATCAAACTAACATCATCTAGTTATCACAAGCATAGCGCACATCAAAGTCACAATCAAAACACAAGAATGTCACAAAATAAAGTTTAATACATAAATATTTTTCCATAAATTGTAAATTAAGTGTCTGCGTCTTTAGGTTTGACTCTCGCTTTTGTTGAGTCGCTATCCCCCTCTTTATCTACCCCTATGTCCACCTTGTCACCAGGTTTCTTTGAATCTTCTTTTTCCTTAGGTTCAATGCTCGCTTCTTTTGGGTCGCCTTCTCCCTCTTTTTCTTCCTCTCTCTCCTCCTTGTCATTGGATATCTTTAGTTCTTATTTTTCTTTAGGTTCGATGATCACTTCTTTTGGGTCGCCTTCCCCCTCTTTTTCCTCCTCTATCTCCTCCTTGACATCAGATTTATTAGGTTTGATGCTCGCTTCTTTTAGGTCGCCCCCCTCTTTTTCTTTCACTTTCTCCGCCTTGTCACCAGATTTATTTTAATCTTCTTTTTCTTCAGAATTATGTACTGAAAAGGTTAAAGATAGTGGAGATGGCGGAGTCCATGGTCGAGTACGTCGTAAAATTTCAGTAAGAGACCATGCTGTTGCACTCATTTTATTTTCAACTGTTGCGAGACGAGACGCTAGTGTAAGTTCCATATTCGCAATATGATTCCCTAAGGCAACTTGATTTTGATACAAAATTAGTTGATTATGAATGACAACTTGGCGAAATGATTCGTTTGGAAGAATTTGTGCCTTGGGACAAGTCATACCTTAAAAAATTCGATATTGAAAAGCTTGTTGGGAGGAAGATTACGGCATATCCTGAATATGCTCCGGAGGATGCTCTAGCGACGAAACTTATTTACCTTGACGTTTATCTCTCCATTCATTCAGAGTGCAAAATGTTAGTGGTTCTTCCGGGAGATGCATCAAGGAGAAGAATTTTTTACGTACTTTCTTAACTGGAGTTTCCTCAAACGTTGATAAATAAGTCGGAACTTCTTTTGCCTTTAATAATCTCATAATAAACAGAGAATATATAATTGTTTGTCGAGACCTACTCCAAAATTCCTTTAGTTTATCAAAGATAAATTGAGCCCAATTAAATTGAATACCACCAAATATAGCATATAAGGGCCCTATGCTCTAGATCAAGTATTTTTTTCATGGCTTCCAAGCCGAGGAAACACTGTATTTATAAGAACTTGGGTAAGAAATCTCGCTTTTGGTCTTAAATATTTAGTAGAAAACCGAGGCATATCGTCTTCCCGAATTTGATGAGTAATGTTATCCCGTAGCTTAAAACGCATATCGGGAATATCATTGATATTTGTCCTGATGTTAGAACATTGCAATATATCTCTTATGTCCTTAGCTGTGAATCTAACAGTAACCCTGCTAACACTTGACCAAATCTAATCTTTTTCTACGTGAGGATTCCAAAAACCTGTACTATCTAAGTTCGCATAGAATAGAAATATGGATAGCTGGTCAATGTGAAAGTGATTAGAAGGGAATGAGACCAGTGTTACAAGACCAGCGTCTTGGCATAAGCTATGTAAATCATACATCAAAAAATCAATGAGACTGTAGACTGGACCAGTATGTAGGATTTTATTCTACATCGATCCATATCTTTCTATTGCCAAGGGTGCTTTGTTCATCCATCTGTCGATTCGTGATTGTGAAACTGGTCGGGGTGTTCCTTCAGTAGTTTGTGGAGGATTTGATGATTCTTTATCTGCCTCTTTCGTTTTGATGAACTTTTTTTAGGACCCATGATTTGGACTGGCTTTGGGATTTTAGGTTTACAGAGGTTTCGATTTGATCGGTGAACTGGAAGAGTGAAGAATAGAAGGTTGCAGTTATTTTTATATAGAAATAACTGACCTTTTGTAAATCAGACCTCTGGTTTGAAAAATAAATGTTTGATTTAGGGTTTTTTCAACCCGAGGAAGTTTTCAGACGTCTGGGAATAGTTTTAGACATTTGTTTTGGATGATTTTTTAACTCGTGTTTAATTTCAGGCGACTGTTAACTTTTCAGATGTCTATTTTTAGTTTTCCTATTTTTTATTTTAACCCTGTCAATTTTCAAACTTCTCGTTTATTGATTCAGACGTCTGGTTTTTATTTTTTTTGTGAGACGTACCCTTAATTAAATTGTTTACATAATTGCATCATGATCACCACCAATTAATAATTACTTGCATAATTGTTTGTCAGGTTAAAGGAAGCAGCAGAGATGAGAGTCCATCTCAAGTGGTGCAAAGGATTTATATTATTGTTGCCATAATAATGGAATTTATTTTGATTTAAGATATAATATAAGAGAGTCAATAACTAAATGTAGAGTAAGTATGACCAACCGAATGTCAGATGTAATTTCTTGGATTGGACCAGGATGGACGAAATAGTAGCTGAAGGAAGCATTCTTTCAAATGACCCTAAAGAGATTTTATACAATATTCCACTTGGACCAAATGCCGTGAAAATATTGATAGAAATCCCGAAGAAATTGGATGCTTATTTATAGAGGTCTACTCCTAGGATGATCTCACAAATTAAAGAAGCTAAGGATGAGAAAGTAGCATGGCCATCTAAAAGAGTTGTACTCCACACTACGATAGTCTCTGAAAATGATGAAAATGTGGTATACTTAATTTTTTATGCACTCATTAGCTCTATGATTTAATATAAGAACCTGATAATATTTTTTTTATCGGAGTAAAACTTCATCAACAAATAAGAAATGCAAGTTGTATGATTGGGATGGAAGCAAAGAATTGGTTGCCGAAGGGTGGTTGTACTCTACTGATCCAAATCATCTTGTGGATAATATTCCACTTGGACAGTCTGCTGTGCTTGTTTTGATTGATGCGCCAAAAAAATCAGTAGCATTCTTATGGAGAGCACCATTTGGTATGACATATGTTGGAGAAGCTATTGGCCGCAAAAAAATGTCGTTCATGAGGATATTAATAGTATGACATCTGTTGATACGCCAAATATAGTATCACATTCAGCGGTAATGTGTAGTTAATGTTTTTAATTTATAAAAACATGCATATACCTTGATACTGTTTTATTATTATAATCACTTCTGTTTTGTAGAAAACATATTTAAACTGTTTCAAATATTGCATGACAGACCACTAGTTTCAAGTCAAACATTAAATAGAAGTTGATTAGTGTTCGTGGAGAAAAAGAAGTTGTTGCTGAAGGACGTGTGTCTTCGATTGACCCAAATGCGATGGTCCATTTTGTTCGTTTGGGAGAAGGTGCCGTTAAAGTTTGGGCTGATATTGTTAAAGTTCCAAATGCACCTTTATGGAGACCAACATCTGAGTTTGAGTTTGTTGAAGATGCAATTGGTTCTACTATAGCTTGGACTTCTGCAAAAGTCGCCGCCGAATCGTCTTCAAGTAAGAATGACTTATACTTCTCTTTACTTATCGTCAGTATGAGTGATGGAAGTAGGAATGACTTATACTTCTCTTTACTTATCGTCAGTATGAATGATGGAAATACTCCTTATTATGATTGTTTCGGTAGAATTTTACTTCAAGTATGATTTCCCTTTTCACCTCTTAAAACTGAATTATTATTTAAATTTATTTTAGGTAGATAAAACTCGAAAAAATAGAAGATACGGTGACCTAAATGTGCTCAAACATTTTGATCTTATACAATTTTTCTTTCTTGCAATTTGGTCGTACTAAGCCATACACATATTTGTTGACATAAGAAATGTTGCGAAGTTTAGGATGCTGGTTGGAAAAAAAAATATGTTGCCTGTGCATGGAACTGAACAATGCCAACAATGTAAAGTAGTTTAAGCACTACGACCGTCAAACAAGCCAACATTAGAAATTTCATATTTATACCGAATCCAACAACAAGATGACTTGATCACACTTGACCTCGTTTTCTTTTCACATTGCGATGTTTAGCCGTACTTTTTAGTTCAGTTGTTAGCAGTTTCTTAATGTCATACATATACAACAAAAGTAGTTATGTATTTTCTTATTGCCAAATCAAGTGTTGATGTTTGATGCATGATGGAAATTCAACTTTGGAGCACACGAGCTTGGACTTTGAACGGTTTATATTTTTCTTTTTTGTCAGTAAGCATCTTTTGTAAAAACAAGTTAGATGGGAACATCGATTACAAAATGTTATGTCCAACCATTGTCTATTTGGCATATGGAATTATTATAACTTATGTGATATAGTTTTATAATTATAATTCTTTTGTTTTTTATGAATTTCGTGATGATTTTGAACTGCATTGTGTAAAAATGATAAATGCTGATAGATGTACCTCAACAACTCTACAGAAACGCTGTGATATATTTTGAAAAAACGTTGTGGCACGCGGGAAAGAACAACATTTGCAGATGATAAAAAAACGCTGTGATATATATGGTAAAACGTTGTGATATGTAGAGAGTAATAACTTTTCTAACCAGAAATAAACGTTGTAATATATGTTGGAAAACGCTGTAATATATGTTGGAAAACGCTGTGATATATGGACGGTCATGACATTTCTGGACTTCATTAAACGCTGTTATATATGTTGAAAATGCTATAATATATGGACGATGACAATGTTTATAACCGTTTTAAAACGCTGTTATATATTCAAAAAAACGTTGTGGTATGAAGACGATAACAACGTTTCTAACCCATATAAAATACTGTTATATATGTGATGAAGAAGGAACCATTTGTGTTAGCTATGCGAACACAACAACACAAAACGCTGTATAAACATAATGACAACACCAACTAAAACGCTGTAGTATGTCCTTTTTCTACGGCGTTTTCAAAGTAAGGTGATATTCCCATGATCTATAACAACATGTCGGTAGATAGCGTTCTTCAAAATGCTGTAAAATTATATAGTAGCGTTTTTTCATTGCTATCAATGAACATATTTGTTGTAGTGCTCCAACCGCCATTTCTCCTCTTTAAAGCTCGAATCTAACACCATTTTCATGATGGAATCAAGGAAAATTATCTAATCACAAGATCTAATTTGTTCCTTCTCGAATTCAAGTGAGATCTAAAGCGGAAAGGGAGTAAAAGTGGAGAATGATTGTAAAGAGTGAACAAGTGTGATAAATGAGATGTATGAGATGATGCTATATGTAATTTTCTCCATGATAATGAAGAACACTTTAAAAGTGGATGTAGATCTATCCTAGATCGAACCACTATAAAAATCCTCGTGTTTTCTACGTTTTTACTTGCATTTGCATTTGTAGCCCCATTTTCATTTTGCATACCGTTTGGTGAAGTGTGATTTCATACCTTTGGTATTTGAACCATTTTTGATTCAAACATTTGGCCCCCGCCGTGGGGCCGCATTCGCACTTCCTTCTATCACACTCTCCCAAGGTTAAAGGCCTTGCATAGAAGATCTAAACTACCTCCTTCTCCGAAATCATGGCTAAATCCAAGAAGACCGCTAGTAAAGCCGCAGTAGAAATCGATAATGTTGCAAATGAAGAAACACCGCTTACCAACCGCTTTGAAATTGATGAAAACTCGAAAAGCGGAGCCGGTGTGATGAAAATGAGTTGAATGCCACTATTGCCAACATGAACCAACGGATGGATGGTTCCACTAAAGCTATGATGGAGAAACTTGACGCCGTCCTTAGTGCTCAACCAAATCCAGCCCCTCAGAAGGTCCATGTTAATCTTGAAGAAAATAGCAAATCACTCGCTTCCGATCATAACCACAACGACAACATGGAAGATGATTATGATTGGATGAGTGACAAAGATGAAGCTAACATCGAAGAATTGAAATCAAAGGCTAAGATTTATTCCAAAGTGTATGCTCGAAAGGTCACTAGTCCCATCACGGGGCACCTCCTCGTCGAGAAGGAAAAGTACCTAAGCTCTCTAATCAAGACCGTTTTCCTAGACGAACATTTGGTAAGGAACTCAGCTTCGCGGAGCGACATAACACTGAAGAATACATCTCGGATATGATAGAGAAAATCATGAAGAGAAATCACGCAGGAAATGGTGATGAAAAAGAATGGGACTTCTCTCCCGATAGGACTCCGTTCACTGAAAGAATCCTTGAAGTAGAGTGTTCAAAGAAGTTCAATCCTCCAACTTTGCCTCCGTACAATGGCCTTGTTGATCCTTACTAGTTCCTATTCAAATACGAGTGGCATATGAGTGCGGCTAAGGCGACTGATGAGATGAGATGCACACATTTTCCTCTCTACTTAGAAGGAGCTGCATCATTATGGTTCACGAAGTTGCCACCTAAATCTATCGATTGGTTCTTTGACCTAACCAAAAAGTTCAAGGAGCAGTTCCGCTTGTATGCTACCAAAGCCAAGGATGCTATAGCGCTCTCGGCAGTGAAACAGAAGCTGGAGGAAACTGTTAAAGCCTTTCTCAGTCGGTTCAATGTTGCCTTGTCTGAAGTGGGGAATCCAAATCCATATATTATTCTGATGGCTTTACTCGACGCTATAGACAAAGCAAGCGAATTTAGGAAATGGATAAAGATAAAGGAACCAGGTATGCTTGACAAGTTCTATAAGAAAGCAGAGGAGTACATGAGAATGGACGATAATCCTGTACCTCTTCAGATCATTATTGGTAACCAACTTCTCGAGGCTCCCAAAAGTGTTGTTGTTCAATGTAACCAACAGAAAGCTCAAGGGCAGAAGCGAGCCAATGACAGGAACGACAACAAGTCAAATAAGAACAACTGTCATCTTGATTCATCGAATCTAACTACTCTGAATGACAATGCTGAGAATATCTACTCTACCGCAAAGGATACAGAGGATTACCCGGAGCCTCGGCCAATGAAAATGAATGACCATCTGACCAAATCTGGGAAGTTCTGCAGGATCCACAATCAGTCAGGCCACAATGCCAATGAGTGTAGGCATCTGAAATCATTGATTGAAGAGCTGATTAGGAAGAACCGTATGCAACAATATGTGAAGAATTCCCAAGATGCAAATCCTTCTGCAACTCCCCAAGGGCAAGGGGCATCAAATGGCCAATCCGGTCCAAGCAACGTATCCCCTGCTCAAACTAATCCAAGGATGATAATCAATTGACGACCATTGATGATGATCTAATATCTGCGGCTCAGAATAAGCGATCACTATCGCCTTTACTTTACTCTTTGCTATGTTCTACTTTCTTGTAAAAAGTCTATAATGATTTACATGCATTATACTGAGCAATAGCTTTACGAACGAAATATTACCTGCTTGTATAAATCCTTGACTTGCAAAAGATACACGAAAATTTGCTAAGGACGATTTTCTTACTGCAGTCTGTTGCATAGGCATTCGTTTCCTCAAGTTTCGACCAAATGAGACAGTCCTAGTAACACCAATTCAAATGTCAAAGTGCCATAACCATCGATATGCATAATGCAAGGATGAAAAGCACTACTTTGAAAAGTGAATAAGGAAAGTCCTAATGAGTCAACCAGAAAAGAGAGAAGCGAACAACTATGGATCTAAAATCCCAAAGGTCTTGCGTGAAACGAAGCGCTAGTGTTCACTATAAGTGAAAAGAAGCGTGGAGTTCGTGGTGCGAAGCGATGCAACTCTCCAAAGGTTCGCTGGAATTTATTGTGCGAAACAAAGCGCAGGAGTTCACTATAAGTGAACGAAGCGTGGGAGTTCGTGGCGCGAAGCGATGCAATCCTCCAAGGTCACGGGAATTTGTTGCGGGAAAATAAGCGTGGGAGTTCACTATAAGTGAAACAAAATGTGGGAGTTCGTGGCACGAAGCGATGCGACCCTCAAAAGGTTCACGGGAATTCGTTGCGCAAAACGAAACGCTGGAGTTCACTATAAGTGAAACTCAGCGTTGGAGTTCGTGGCGCGAAGCGATGCAACCCTCCAAGGTCGCGGGAATTCGTTGCGCGAAACGAAGTGTGGGAATTCATTATAAGTGAAATGAAGCATTGGAATTCCTAACATGAAGCGATTCGACCACATCTAAACCTCGTTGGAATTTGCACTGCGAAATGATGCGACAATCAAAAATCATTTCCATAGAGAAAGTTACTTCTCCATAGGAGAGATCAATAATGCTTAATGAATTCTATCTTGTTGATTCAGTCAATAGGAGAAAACGAACGTTGAATTATAATAGCCTCTCCAAAACACGGAGCATCCAACGGAGTCTCCGACGACAGAAATGATCAACAAAGTAAACAAACATTGAGCAATAAAATTCCTTCCCATGGAGAGAACTAATAAGGACCGCCTAAACACGAGGCATGAATATCAAAGCTTCTCAAAAAAGGAGGCAGAAAAATAAATCACGAATACATATTTCTCAAATGTGAAATATTATATACCATCATATAAGTCACTGAAATTGGAACGTTTGAAATTCACTGTCGACTTTAGTCGATTAGTTGATTTTGAGCGTTAATGCGAATTCAAATGTATTTATGCAGATAATATTCGACGGGTTATGAACCATTGAGTAAAACAGTCCTATACAAGCACTTTATTCGCTTCAGAATAAAATTCGCCATAAATCATTTTTTATGATCAACTAATCCACTGTCGATATGTGCAGTCGATGGTAAGTATTAATCCAAAATCATGCAATCGCTTATTTAGATTACAGAATAGGTAACATCAAGCATACAACCAATAATGTTCATTTCGAAGCCCGCATTTCTTGCAAGAAAAAAATACAAGCTTTGAGGGGCAAATTTTAACACTGTTAATATAAAGCAGCCCCAAGGTCCAACAAGCCAGCTCGAACACCATGGGTCGAACACTGGACGGTCGAGCACAAGATAGTAGAGCGTCACCAAAAGAGCCTGGTTCGTTCACAAACGTACGCCGCGTTGGTCTCGCATGTATAAAACAACAGCATCGATCACCACAAGTATGATCGGTCAAGCACCACGGGTCGAACACCGTGGCTCCAGCATCACGGCTCGAACACCCCATGTCAAGCAACATGTCGCGAGTCGAACACTGGACAGTCGAGCACCGCGAGTCGATCAGTGTGGCTCGAGCACCTTTTCCAGTTCAAGTCGGTCTCAACACAAGCACCTGGTCGGCTACAAATGAGAACAGGTCGGCACTTTGATATTTAAAGTCGCCAGAACCATTATATCGCATGAACCAATGCTAATGTAAAGTGCCATGCACCAGCTATTTGTTTGTAAAGCAAAAAAGCAGCAGCTAATTCAAAAAGTGGGACAGTCTCTAACTGTGGACATATGGAAGCACAGGGAGCATTCATGAAGAATGTTGGAATTAACGTGGCATGCATGTCATGTTAAATAACACATACATGTTAATATGAGTGGTTAGACGCACATGAATTAAGTGCATGCTAGTGAAAAGGAGCAAAAATAATACATGTAGCGCAAAGGATGGGAGGTCCTTCATGATAGTATTCGAATACAAGACTACCTGCATGTTATGTGAATATAATACCATTTGGACGTCAGCCTACTTGTCAAGAACATTACATGAGTCAGATGCATGTAGACACGTGGAGACATATTATACGGACCAGCAGCTGATACTTGGGTCGGTCTTCAAAGAATGCGATGGTAGGAACTGTAAATAATGCGGGTCGATCATACAAATTTGGGTCGAACATCACTGTTCAGCTCTATCATACATAACAGAGTCGAGCAGCAGCATTCTTAGTTTAGTTGGGTCGAGCATTGTAAGCATGTTGGGTCGAGCACAACACTTAGTTTGGATGTATGCGTGGGCAAGTAAGGTCTTTCTAGATGCATCAGACCCACTGAAATTATATGAAACGCAGACAAACTCCTGTGGTCGGTCACTATAAGGCGCAAAAGAATAAAGTGGCACAGTTGTAATAGTGGGACTCGCGCAAACATATATGGAACGTATTTTGGGTTGGTCGGTCAATGAAATAATTCGGGTCATTCACTCCTTTTGGGTCGAACAAGGTTAGTGGCAAAGTCGTAATATTTAGGTCGGGCGTGACAGCTGTACACGGTTGGCTCCATCTGTCCGGTGGAAGTTTCATAAATACATGTACGCTCGACCCATACTATGTACACCCTAATTACAGAATTGCCACTTGGCCTAAACTTCTCCTATAAATACCCTATTTCATCACACTTCAAGAAACCAATCTAAGCCACCCCGAAGGGCTGTCATTTCGGTTTTTCTCCATTCTAAAGCTTCTTAAGCTCTATTAATGGCTTCCTAAGATCACTCCTTCTTCCTTCAACATAAGTGGATATCATCTTCTCCAAACACCATTAATTCTCACTGCAATTTAATCCAAGTGATCTCCAACCACCATTGCTCCTCTTTAAAGCTCGTATCTAACACCATTTTCATGATGGAATCAAGGAAAATTATCTAATCACAAGATCTAATTCGTTCCTTCTCGAATTCAAGTGAGATCTAAAGCAGATTGAGAGTAAAAGTGGAGAATGGTTGTAAAGAGTGAACAAGTGTGATAAATGAGATGTATGAGATGATGCTATATGTAATTTTCTCCATGATAATGAAGAACACTTCAAAAGTGGACGTAGATCTATCCTAGATCAAACCATTATAAAAATCCTCGTGTTTTCTACTTTTTTACTTGCATTTGCATTTGTGGCCCCATTTTCATTTTGCACATCGTTTGATGAAGTGTGATTTCACACCTTCGGTGTTTGAACCATTTTTGATTCAAACAATAATGATGACGATCATTTCATGGAATCCTAGGGGTTTTAAGTCCTTAGAGAGAAAATTGGAATTTTCCGATCTTCTCAACACTTATAAGCCGAGTATTTTTGGGCTTATTGAACATAAACTAAGTGATTTTGTTATTACTAACTTCATACATAGATATTCAAATAACTGGAAAGCAGTAAATAATAATTGTACGGAAAAAATGGTAGAATTTTAGTTATGTGGGATAGTAATATATGGGAATTATCTTAATTTTTCTTAGATATGCAATATATTCACTGTAAATTTCATAACAAAGGTGGTCTCTGCATATTTTTTAGATTTTTTATGCCATTAATATTGAAGGGGATAGAATTACTCTTCGGCATCACCTTGAACTAATCAGCGGCAATATACATAATACATGGGTTATCTTAGGTGACTTTAATACTATTATGCATGTTGATGAGAAAAGAGGGGGAATTCCAATTTCCTTCAAGAAATTGAAATTCTTTTCTATTTTTTGTTTAAATTTGGCCTTTTTGAACCCTTTCTAAAAGGCAATAAATATGCTTGGAAATCAGGGGAATTAAGAAATATTCATTATAAATAAAATAGGATTCTTGTTGACTAGCCTTTATTAACCACATTTCCTAACTTTGAATGTTTCACTCTTCCTCAAGGAACTAGTGATCATGCACCTATCCAACTCATTTTTGTTTATAATATCAAAACTAAAATAAACTTTCAATTTAATAACAAAAATGGTTGGACACCGACAATGATTATAGAAATGTTGTTAAAAACTGTTTTTCTTTTACACAACATGGTACTGATCAGTACAAATTCAAGAAAATGCTAGATATTACTAAGTTCATTCTAAAAAAATGGAACAAGAATGGACATAAATGCAATTTTGATAATTAGTCAGAAGTGTGAGGTTCTTCAAAATGATAATGATTTTGATAACTCAGATAATATTAAAATCAATAATTTTTTCAACATGCAGAAAAAGCTTATCTATGAACTTGAAATTGAAGTTGTTAACAATGGACAGAAAGCTAAATCAGATTGGCTTACTAGTAACGATAATTCTAATACATTTTTTTACTCTAAAATGTCTAGTAGATAACATTTCAATGATATCGGTAAACTAATGAGTACTAAGGGAAATGTCATAAATGATCCTGCACTATTTGAGAAAGAAGCTATTATTTATTTCACAAACTTATACAATTCCGATATTAGTGCTTCTTCTCCTCCTAATATTATTATAAAATTTATTCTTCATCCTAATAGTGAGGAAATTTTACTTGAGGATATTAATATTTCTGAAAGTAAGAGACAAGTTTTTAATGCTAACATAGATGAAAGCCCTAGTCCGGATGGTTTTAGGGCTAAGTTTTATAAAACTCATTGGGAAGATCTTAAATTTCCTCTTTTCGAGGATGTTAAGGAATTTTAACCCTCTGGTAAGATCTTAAAAAAAATTAACCATACTTTTATTTCACTGGTTCCCAAAATAAAAGCTCCTAACAGTCCCAGTGATTATAGACCTATATGTGTTGTAATTTTTGTATAAAGCCATAGTTATTATTCTCTATAATAGAATAACTTTTTTCCTAAATATCTTATTTCTAAATATCAGAGTTCCTTTATCCCTGATAGGTATATTGTTAATAATACATTATTAGCTCACGAGCTGCTCAGGGATTTTAATCACAAAGACAAAAATAAAACTTGTATCAAAATTGATCTTCATAAAGCGTTTGATAAAATTAATAGAAAATTTTATGATTCATATGATGCAACAACTGGGTTTTTGTGATACATTTTGTAACTGGATTAAAGAGTGCATATATAATGTCTAATGCTCTATTTTGATTAATAGGTCACCATGTGGATTCATTGGCAGTAATAAAGGGATTCGATAAGGTGGTCCTCTTTCTCCCTATCTTTTTACTATTTCTATGGACTATTTTTCTTTACAATTGGATAAAGAATCCTTTTTAAAAATACTTCCTATAAATAAATGTTCTCCTTGTATTTCTTATCTCTTATATGCTCATGATCTTCTTATTTTCTTAAAAGCGGATGTTTAACGTTCTGTTATTATCAAAGATATCTTTAATAATCTTAAAATGTATGTTGATTTTGATATCAATATTAGAAAGAGTAAAATCTATTTCAGCAGAGACTTTGTTTATAAAAATGATATTCTTAGCATTCTTAATTTCCAAGAGGGCACTCTTCGAGTCAAATATTTAGGGATTCCCTTAAGTATCGATCATCTTAAAGACCAGGACTGCGCAAGATTATTTGAAATCATTCAAAATAAGATAGAGAACTAGTCTAATAAATATCTCTCTACTACTGATCGCATTGATCTTATTCATACTATTCTTTCTGCCTTTTTTTATACTGGGTATAATCTCACAATATTTCTGTATTAGTTATTGAGAAAATTGAGAACTATATGCCAATTTTATTTGGAATAATGAACATCATTAGGATGTCTTGCATACAATTACTAAAACTAAAAAATTTAGTGGTTTGGATTTGTGAAATTTCAGAGACCTTATGGTGACTTTTAATTATAAACTCTTTTGGAATTTTTTAGAAAAAAGATCTCTTTGACCTAAGTGGATGCATAGCAAATATGTTATTTTTTTGGACAATGAATATTGAATATCATTTTTCTTAATTACACTTGGAAAATCACCCTTAATTGTAGAAATATTGTTATTAAAATTTTAGACATGAGAAGCAAAGATGGTAAATCAACCAATCTATGGTTTGACTCATGGATTAATGGAATTTTTTGATTAATCTCCTTGGGTGGAATAATCTATTGATTTTTTGAAGTTCCATTGCCAAAGTTGATAGTATTATTCTAAATAATAGCTGGCTTACCAATCTTCAACCAGCTGCATCTGTATTCAACTCTGTCATTAGCAAGATAGAAATGATACTAGACTGGTAATGGAAATGAACAACTAAAGGTATATTTTCAATCGGACAAACATGGGAATATTTTAATGGTAAAAATGTGGATGTTGACTGGTATAAGGTTATGTGGAATAATTCAAATTATCCCAAAATGTCATACTATGCTTATTTTGTAATTTTAAGTAAACTTCCCATTGGAGGAAACTGTTATAAGTGGAATATCAATGGAAACACTACTTATTTGGTATGTAAATCTGATTTTGAAACCAATGACCACCTATTTTTTAACTATATTTGACCTAGATTTATATGGTATGCAGTTAAGGATACGATCAATATTAACAATCAAATTTCCTGATAAAACATTATAGAATGCACTCAATAAATTCAAAACAAATTTAGAAACAACAAAGAGGATTTCAGTAAAGCCTGCATTTTTCTTACTTCTACAATTTATAACATTTGGAGAGAATGGTTGTAACAGCCCACATTTTACGTATCGGAGGATCGTAAAATATTTCTATTTTATTCCTTGAGGGTTGGATCATTCTCATATTTTAATATGTTGCTTATGGGGATGCGAGACATGTTCATAATTTTTACCAATTTTGTTTATGACCATTTTACCCCTGTCAATCTTGTACATGGCATAACTTTTGACTCAGGTCGAATCAGGTGATGAGATCTTTGCCATTGGAATGGAAATGATGATTGCCTTTCCGTAGAGTGATTACATTAAATATTTGGCTCAATGGTTTGGGGGAATTGTTGTTTCAAGATTTTTCAATTGGCTATTCAGGTTTTGGGAGCCTAAATAGGCTGATTTGTAGAGGCCCATTAATGGGCTGGTGGAAACTATTAATAGGTGGTGAGAGATATAGGAAATGGTTTATTTTCTCTATTCTCTCATTTGGTAGCCTATGTTCCTCCTTCCTTTAAACCTTTACACCATTAAAATCGAGATCTAATCTTAGAAAATCGAAGATCTACGCCACTGGAGGCTAGATCTACATCATTCTAAGTGGGAATTCATCGGATCAAAGGGTTTGATTCGAGTTACTTACTGTCTGGAATCTTAATGCATTAATTTTTACATGATTCGGAGAATCGGTGAGTGATTTACATCTATCACATAGATTCAATAATGTATATGAATGTTTGATCATGTTTTTCATCAAATTCAAGTGTTTTGCCATAGATCTATACCTTGATACGTCCATTTTCATATGAAACACCCTATAACCTAAGTTAGCATGTTTAAAAAGGTAATTCTTATGTCATTTTACATGTTTATGCAAGTTAGATTCACAATTTAGATCATATATATCATGATTTTTGGTGTATTTGCATAATTTGATGATAATTATCATTTTCATGATGTTAGTGGTTTCATAACATGCTTATGATTGTATTGGATGAGTCGGTTTCTTTGAATTTGTCGTTTGGCGAAGTTTTGGTCGAAATTGGAGTTGGATTGGGGCTGTACAGTGGACCGATTGGTCAGGAAGGATCGGTTATGGAGTGGCTTGGAGAACAAGCCAGGGAAGGACCGATCAGTGTGCTCCAGAAGAGGACCGATTGGTGGGTGCAGACAGATGACCGATCGGTGGGTGCAGTTATAGGACCAATTGGTGGGAGTAGTCAGAAGGAAGGATTATTGTGTGTATGCTTCAGGGGACCGATCGATGTGTGTGTGTGTGTGTGTGTGTGTGTCTAGGGGACCGATCAATGTGTGTGTGTCTAGGGGGCCGATCGGTGTTCTGGGGAAGGTTCGATCAGTCAGTGCTTCAAGGAGATGGGTCGATCGCACAAGGTTATTTTTTAAAAATTATATTTTTCGGGAACGACTTAGATTTGAAGAAAAGAGCTTGAAAAAAAATTCAGGGGGCAATCCCCGAATCCTAGCCGCAGCGCAGTAATGTAATTTGGCCCGGTGAGGGTGTAACTTCAAAGTTAGTTCAAGTAGGAAGGTTCGAAGTGTTGAAAGGTGTTCGTTGATCGGCGTAGAACAACGAATGAGGTGACAACTCAAGGGTCGTGAGTTGGTGGATAATGTTTGCTTGAGAAGGTTGCGTGAGCTATGAAAAGTCATCGGGTTTGATGACTAGAGATGCGAAGGCCAGGGGATTATCGTTGTCGTAAGTTCTAGCAGACTCGAAGGAGTATGATAAGGGCACCTAAAAGACCGATTGTAGGTCGAATACCCTGGGTATCGTTGAAAGGCCTGGTTGTCAAGGTTGCTCAAACATACGTATCGTTGAAAGGCATATGGAGCTTATGCTAGAACTGGGGTTACCATTATCCTTTGGCATATAGCAAGGTTGGCCGTCATACGATTAACGATGGTTTCGAAGAAGGATTGGCGTTGATAGCCATAGTCTGTCATGGTTGATTAGTTGCCTTGTTTGAACCATCTCATGTAAATTGTCAAACATCGAAGGAGATGTTCTTAGGTGCTTGTCTGATATTGATTTAGGCCTCTAGGGCTTGTGCTTGAGGGATGTTGAGTTCGATTAGGATGATTACATAAGATATATAATTTGGATGTCTTGAGTGCTTTGCCATGATTAAATGGGTGTTCTAGCTTCCATGGATGTATGGTTGAAATATTATTGTAAAGGCTATCACTGTCCGATGCGGGGAAGAAGGTTGAGTTTCTTCTTTGGTGTTGTGGGTAGATTAGTATGTTTATCTATCCCTTCTCATATACTTTATTGTTGATGTTTGTTAGCTCATTTATCGCTCATTAAGACTGTTGTTTGACTCAAGGTTTTATGTTTCCCTCTTATTACCTTGGGATGTTCATCCGGTTGTGGATGGGTAGACTAGATGGAAGGTGACAGGTGATTAGTGAGGACGATATTGCAGTTCGAAGGCGAGCTAGAGGCTTATGTACCAGTTTTATTACTATCTACTATTTCTGTTTCAGCTATTTGAGTTACTCTACGAGTGTTGTAATAAGGCTTTATATACAGACTTTGATATTTCCTATGATGTTTAGATAATCTTTCAAGATGTTGTGAAAGTTTCAAAAGTTTGTTATATGACGCTTCACTATTATTACCTGTTATATATTCTCTACTATATTTTATCCTTGGGCTATGAGTTCTACAACATGTATCGATTGTGTTTACCTACTGTGATGATCGTCCACAGTAGTCTGGCACACCTTTCAGCGCATTATTCCTCTTCTTTAGTGCAGGGGTTGTGGGCGGTCGTCACAATGGAATTATACTGCACTCAAGAGTTGAAACTTCATGTTTTCAACACTACAAGAACATTCTTACTGATACTAACATTCTTGTTTTAAATTGCAGTAATAGATCAATACGGACTGGCAACCAATTCAATGACCATATCCATGAGAAAGACAATTATGAAGACAGAGTAAAAGGTTACTTACAAAATCGGAAGAGCACTACTGAGATTTCTACATGTAGGAATAGCAGAAGCTGCAACTACGCAAATGTTTGGCTGGCCAGCAAATCCCCTTCTCATTTTAGAGATCATACATCTAGCTCCCTAGTTTAAAATGTTCTTCCTAATAATATAAATTATACAAATAAATAGTTCTAATTACATTCTAGAAAGTCATATTGATTGGCTCTCTTGATACTTATAGCTTACCTCTTACATTCAGGAGTAAGGACTGCATCAACAGTGTTCCAGATGCTATTGAAAGGGACGAGCATAAAGTTTAAGCTAACATTCAATTTGTAGAGGCTCTTTGACCTGCTCCCTGGCTAAGAGAGTTGATACAATTATCGAAAACAAATCCGGTCAGGGAAATAAACAGGTTAATAACATGTATACCAATTTAACAAGTAATAATATGGACAATAAGGTGGGTTTTCTACCTGACAATTGCAAATCTTTGATCAATCCCCAAGCCAATATTCAAGACAATGGCCACCTTCTTTTACATAAAGCCTTAGTTCAACTTGAGTTAAATAATCAAAGAATCGAAGCTTATCACTATAAGTGCAAACTGGAAAACAAAGTTTATCACTTATTTGGGTAGCACTGTGGTGAATCAAACAGTTCAAGCCACAAAGACATGTTTTCACTTAAGATCTGACTAGATTAAAATATATTAGACCTAATAAAGAGCAAACCTACTCAGATTGGCTCATCTCGACTACAGGAATCTTCATAGCACGAACATGAAGAAAGAAATTAAGTCTTTAGCAGATAGCAAGCAAATTGATGCTTTAAAAAAGTTTATCATGGAAGATTTTGTAAACAACAGAGATAAAAAGGAACAATTTGTAGATCCTGAACTTAGAAAACCTCTGTGAGGTGGTTTTATTTGAAGAAATCCGCTTGAACATGGAGATTGTTTCAAACTGCCATGAATTCATTGCATATCAGGGTTTGAGATTGTGAGTTGTAAAGGTGGGGATATCATTGTTTTATTTTGTAGGCTTTCATGTTGTATACCTGCTTGTTTTATTTCTCATTTCCGGTTTGCACTTGGGCTTTAGACCTGTAAACATTTTTACCAATTTAAGAAAAAAAACTAGCAAAAAATGATAATGTAAAACCAGTAATGGATGTCTACGGATGAACTATTACCAGTGCATTGGGCAATCAATAAACATAAATATCAAAATGATCCTTTCAAATTTTATAGTTAACTTTCACAATTACTGTCTCTTAACTCGTGCAATAAGGAAATGTTTGACACTATTTAAAATTAACTTTAACATTGATGTCGATTAATTCTTCCTTTGTTTATTACAGTAGTTTAGCCTTTCCAGATTGTTATCTTGCCGTAAATATCTAAAAAAAAATTACTTGTGTGTCTTAAATTTAACTTTGTTTCTTTACATCTTTTCTATTTCTACGTGTTATCACAACTTCCCTCTTGGAAGAAGATTTTCTAGTTCTTTTTTCTTCACCATCCAAACGTGAACAAATAACAAATTCTTGTAACATTGTATCCACCTCCAAGTTATAAGTAGCAATCCTTTACAAATCAATCTTGCTCAAGTCCTTCAGAAGCTAACTTATTCTCAGTTTCTTTCATGGAGAGTTCAACTAAATTCTCATATCACTGGTTAAGATCTGATGGGTTATACCAATGGCACCATAATACAACAATTACGAACAATTCAGTCATACAAGCACTTACGTTGACAAGATCAACTAATTTTACATGCCATTATTTCTTCAACCTTTTAAATTGTCATACCACTTATTGCTTCTGCGAAAAATGACAAAGAACCTTATGATTAAATTTGTAGACTATACGAATGTAAATATGCACTTACTAGTATAAAAGATTTACCTGCTTTGTTGAGAGTATTGAAATGACTGTATTATTCGATTTCAGAATTGAGATAATTGTACAAACAAAAATGTTGTTATAGAAGTTGATAAGTAAATGCGAGTGGTGATAAATGAGATTTTCAGTCTTATATTTTACAACCCATACATACATACATATATATATATATATATATATTTAATTGAATAATGCAACTATGTAATATTGTGTGTGTCTATATACACACACACACACAATACTACATAGCTGCATTATTCAATTAAACAATACTTATGATACTTCCCCTCAATCGCGATTAGGGTGTCTGCTGCCCATTTTTCATTGAACTCCGAAAACTGGTTCACTATAAGAAAACATATTTGTAGTTGCATTATATTGTAGCGTTTGAGGATCAAGTGTAAGCCAACGCCGTTGAAAATCAAAACAAATATGTGGGAAGTAAAAATCACGCGGGACACTATGTTTCACCAAACTTCCACTTCTACTAAATTTCTCTTTCCTATCACGATCCATTTTTCTCCTTTATTCCTTATCCTTTTGTCAAGTCCTCTCCTTGTTTGCTTAACCTGGCATCCCATTATCTTTTGGTGGTACTTCTTCCTCTTTTATAGTAAAATGAACAAAAACCTCCACCAAAATCTCCTTTATCCCTCAACTTAACACAACTTTGTTCTTCGCTGAACAACTCCACTTCAAGAATGCTCCGCTCTGTTCACCACTACTACGAGCTCGATTCCATGGGTACGAATGCGAATCAATTCCCTCACGGCCTACGGTGCACACTCGTCCTCCTTTATTGCACGTCTTCCCTTAATTCGATGTATGAGTTTTTTTTCACTTTTCCCTCAAATTTTCATATTTCTATTTAGTAATTTTTTTATTGGAATACTGATTTTCCAACATAAATTTATGGCCAAATTTGTGTTTTAGGAAACCAATTTCTAGGTTCTTCTCACTTTATCTGGTTTGAGTATGCATATATGTGTTTTCTTATTATGTTAATCACTAATGAGATTTCAGGTTAGAGTTCGTTAGAAACCTGAAATCTTGGAAAACCTGAATTCCCAGCCAAAGTTGATTTAAACGAGATCTGCTTTCGATTTTATTTCTTGTTTTTCTTATGAACCTTTTTCAAAATGGAATCCAAGAATAGTGTTGTCGTATTTGACGATTAAAAGTTTGTTATTTTTAACATTGGAATTTATCAAGCATTCACGAAATTGGATGCCTATTAATAATTTGAAGTCGATTAATACATCTTTACTGTCTTTTAAAAAAAGTATAGTTTCCTCTTGGTTATCATGTTAGAAATTTTAATGCTTGGTGATGAAATTATTTGGTTAGACAAAACAAAAGAAGCTATATCATTTTGTCATAATTTAGCCTCCTATAAGCATAGTAGTATTGATGATTTAGAGGTAAATGATGGTGCATGCTTGAGTTAGAAGTATGTTTTATTTATCACAATAGAACAACTATTTTCTCTGTTTTCAAACTTTGTCACCTACAATTTTCTGACACTCAAAGAAATTATAACTGTAATTATATTAAATATGAAATTTGTTTTATAGTGCTTCTTATAATCAACTTGTTACATTGTGTCTGGGTTTTAGTGTATTAGAAGGTGTTTATCAAATTCCAAACTGGTTTTAAAACATCTCAATAATCAAATTCAAGCAATTGGTAATGAAACCATCAGCTTGTTTAGATAATTTATTTACTTGAGAGATTATCAGATTGGGTGGTTATTTGAGTTTATTGATATCGTTCTTCTTTCACTATGGGATCACACAGAGTCCACTACTAACCATTCTTCTTTTATTGCGGGAGACACAATAATTTATATCATTAAAATATATTTATATTTCTGGTTGCGATCTTATAAGTTAATGCATAGATGACTTATGTATAGAGAATTAAGGTACAATTATATAGGCATGAAATAATGCATGGCACAAATGCTACCTGCAAATATGTGTTCTCTTATTTGTTGATGTCTTTGTATTATATTTGTTTATTACATCTGACTAACAACATCATATTGTATTATTTACTTGCACAAATTTGATTAACAATAGCTTTGGCTATAATCTTCATTATTTATTGTCCTTTTATTGATCCTCTAATTTACATATGTGTTCTTTTAACCAAAATTACTCTTATATGTTAAGGGATACAATTTTGATTATATTGTTAACAGAAAAATCATGTGTAATATGATAAGTAAGAGCTATTGCTGTCAATGGCTTATTACACGTTAAAGCAGCAGTGCAAATTCGTAGAGTAGTAGCATTGAAGTGCCTACAAAAATATTAATTTTAAGTTCTTTTTGAGTCATACATGAATACTTATCAAAATGATTATTTTCAAGTTAGGTAAAATATGATTTTATTGTTAATGGTAGTATCATGTTATGTCACTTAAGTCATGATGCCACCTTGTTTGATATCACATTACACCTGCAATAAATTACCTGCGATTCAGCTAATATCTTTTTTGAGTGTTATGATACTCAATAAATTATGTAATTGATAGAATCTTAAGAGATGAAGGAAAAACATGCAAGGATCGCTGCAAAGGAAAATTCACTAAGATATATTGTTGTATACTTTAAGAATCTGTATCAAAGTGATAAAGACAAAAGTGTTGTCCCATAAGTTTTATCCGTGTAATTGTTTTCCTTCAACGTTTGCTTATATATAATATATTTGTAGTATATAAGATAAGATTCATATGCTCAAAGAAGGAAAATTTATCACTCAGAAAGGTAGGCCTATTACAAGTACTAAGGATATCATCTCTGCTTATGCTAAAGTATGTGATTATAAATTGTTTATCATTAAAAAATTAAGATTTGGTCTATAATAAGATATTTTATGCTTGATGTACAACTTCACCTTTCTACCTATTGGGTGTTGACCTAGACTATCACACTCAGGTTTTTGTTGAATCTTAAGCTTTCTTTTGTTAAGTTAGCCATAGATTTTTGATCACTTGTAAGGAATGTTAGTAGATATGTCACTTTTTAATCAGTGATTTCTCGCCTCAAACAGAATATATTGGTATTATAATTGTAAAAAAAATACAAAGTGGAAAATGCAGTGTTATCATACCGATTTTATATCCCATGTTTCTTTTTTTGCAATAGTCTACAGAGTTTCAAATTCCCTAGGTTACCTGAAAAAGCATTACAAATTAATTAGTGAAATTAGCGTAACATAGTTTTAAGAGAAGTTCCACTTGGTTAACATCAAAAAATTACTGGTTAACCCACTAAAAGGCCATACTTTGTAAAACTATAACGACCCGAACTTCCCCGTAAAGGAAAGCACGGATTGAGTTAAGAACACGATAAATCAGAACATAAACAGTTGAACATTTCATTGCTTATTACAACAATTTCATCAGAATACAAGAATATACAGAGTATGAATAAATATTACACAATTACTAAATATCAGAGATTTACAAGTTATAATGCAGCGGAAAATAATACAAAACACAACTGAAAAGAATATACGGATACAGAGCTTTCCGAATATCATTCCAGCTATAAATCAGGATCCTGTGAATATAAATCTGCAAAACCAAAACTACAAGCTGTCCATGTGGAAAATAGGGGCACCCAGAGTTTAGGTTAAAACAATAAACTCCAGGTCAGTCATGTTATTGGTGTGAGAACTATAAACAGTTATTTAAAACTTTACTTCAAATCAGATATATCAAGGAACCCCGCCGTATAACAAGGAACGGGTTTCCTCCCAAGAATACCAGTGCATATAACAAAACAACGCAATGCTTTTTGGAAAAATGAGGATATTATAAGACCCAAGTCCCATCACACAATGCAACACAAGCCAGAGGATCGGGTTTTCCCTTATAATTGCCAAACATGCTTGGTATGTTAAAACAAATCATTTGATACTATTATAAATGTATAGCGTATAAAACAACTTCAAATATAAATATACCAGTCCTAAACGGCATGGGCACCATATATCATGTCGCCAATACTAGGCTCTACATTAAAAACCGCAATTTTCATGTATTGGAAGTTGGATTTCCATCTGTGAACCAAGGCAAGGGATCGTCCTTACCACTTCGAGACGCTCTAGCCCGTTTCTCCGGATCAGAATGCATCGACCCTTGGATCGTCAGGGTTGGTCCACTCGATGTGGATTAAAATTCCTGAACCATGTGTTTCCCCACCCTACAGGGTGTAATCTGGTCTGTATAAAGACCATATCATCCATTGGCCCCATAGTGCCGATATATCCGAGGCGCCTCGCTATCTATCATCCACATAAGTAAAACTTCAGGGCGTGCAAAACCCTGACACCACTCCTAGCTAGAAGGAAACGCATGCACTCCCTAAGGTCCTCTCCCGTTTCTGGTTCACCGGGGTGTGAGGCTTGCGAATTAACGCTACACCAAGCTATGCTATATTAAAGTCGTGCTTTGATCATCAACCACAAGACTCTGCTTTTCAATAGAAGCCTTAATCATTTGCGTCTCGGCATGTCACATAGGCAATTCACACTATGCAACCGATGTATATCAATCACACGGAATGAAACCCAATGTCAGACACACATGCATTTACAAGTTTGTTCTGGTTCTGAAAGAAACCGGAGGCACCTTATTCCTCGTCCCATATGTCCAATATAGGAGAGAGGTCCTCGCATATTAGGACGATCTCCAAGTACGTCTGGATGATCACCACTTCTTACCTTGTCTTGGGTGTACAACCCAATAAAGACATCAGTAATAATCCAAACGATGTGAAGACCTTCGGTCTTCAACCACTGTCTTCATCCTCGACATATCGTCGAATCAGTTATTCAGAATGGGATAAACCCGGTCTTTCTGAATAACTCGCGTATATAATAAACAAGTGCTATAAAAACGCAACATATGCCTCATTGCAATCCGGAATATTCCTTTATTCAAATATTCTTATACTTTGGGAAAGGTTCCCATTAATTTCGTCAAAGATAAAATCTTTAAATTTATTCTTTAATCTTCCTTTAGTTACCATTTCAAACCAAATTATGGTTTATCCAAACTTGTCAGGATCAACGAACCTTACCGAAGTAATCATTTGTTTAATTTTCCAATCCCAATCTACTCATCCCATGAAGTAAAACTGGTAATACTTCATATCTATCACCACGGTGTTATCGGTAAAATTAATCACCATTTCACGTTCAAATCTATTTAAAGATTTAACTATCGCCTGGAGTAAAACTGGTGGTACTCCATTCTCGATCATTTCTCGAATTTGATAATTTTAGTTATCAAATTCACCTTTCAATCTATTTAAAGATTCATTAAAACTCTAATTCAGTTTTAATTTCCAAAAATCATTACTTAATGATTATTCAAAGCTAAGAAATTAATCTTATCTTGAACTGGGTTCAAGAACTAATGTCATTTAAAACACAGCTCATGATAAACCCAAAATCACATTCCATCAACCATGGAATCTTCACGGAATACAGATCAATATATTTAATCGATATGAACTTCCATATCCAACCGATAATATAAATTGAATAACGGCAAAGCCAATTAAATTCCATATATAGCAACAGTCTTCCTCTACAGAAGTTCACTTCGATTATTACCGAATCGAATTCCATTCCAATTTATTTTATTAAACTGGAAAACTTTTCTTTGGAAATTTCCCCTAAATCTTAATTAAAAGATTTATAAATTCCAAATCATATTTCACTGTGAATAGGATTAAATAACAAATGTTATTAAAAACACAGTTCATAATAAACCCAATTCACATTCCATTTCAATTCCAATTAATTGTTAATTAATTAGTAATTCTTCTTTAAATCGTAGTTAAAAGACTTACTCTTTTCACACGGGGTGTCAGAATAGTGTTAATGAAGACACCATTCCATCAACCCCTAACTGTAAATTAGTAAGAGAACAATTCCCTAAGTATTAACCCCGAAGGCCAAAACCAACACCAGATCAATATGCAGGAAACCATTCAACTTAGCTAATCTTCAGTTAGTTTCTAATTTCCTTAACTCCATTGGGTTTAAGAACAGTATTATTAAAGATATCATTCACGACAAACCCAAAATCTCATTCCATTGTTGATCGGGTTCAAGAACAAGTGTTATCTGAAACATCGTTCACGATAAACCCAAAATCCCATTTGATATTAAATACAAGGCTCTGAATAGAAAATATATCAGCTTATATTCAGTATCAAATTTTGAACTCAACAAACATCGTATTGGAATAACGATATATATGTATATATATATCTTCCAAATTCCTCCACAATGTCTGTATAATCACGGAATCCAATATCGAAATATTCCGAAGATAATTTCGATTCAAATCCAATCCAATATATATATTGGAAATTCTGGTTATTTTTAAAACCATTTCAAATCCAATTTATTTATTTAAAAATATTGGATTATAATTCTAGTTCATACTAGTTCATTTCGATAAAAATATATTTTTATCTTTTCAAATATGGAATTTTTCATCCCAATTCTTTCCAAATCATTTATTATGATTTTACACAAATTATTGATATTTTTAACAGTTTTATCAAGGCCCGTACAATCGAATTTCATAAACAGCCATCGAACTGCACTTACAATGACTTTTCCAAATTTGATTTAGGCATAATTCCAAATCCAGCTGTTAGATTTCAAATCTCTTATATTCGTTGGAAATCTCTTTTAGATACAAACCAAATGGTTCCGGTTTTAGGAGAATCCGACGGTCGAATCTCCCGTAATGTCAATTAGAAGTCAATGGTCGAAATTCACGAACTGCCGTGGCGCGGTGTGTTATATTCAAGCCATTATATTATATATATATATATATATAATATTTCGTCAATTTCCGTAACACCCCACTTCCGTTAAGGTCACTTACAAAGGGAAAGCCTTAACTTCGGTGGAACGCTATAAGTAAACAGAACAGAAATTTACAAGATAGATAAAGTAGTACTTGAAAATTTATAACTTTATTACAACAGAAACAGAAATGAGTTTAGTTACATCTTTCAAAACCACAATATCAGAACTCAAGTATATAAATATCGGTCTTGTACAAAAGCCTTCAGAATGCATAGTTTTTAAAATCCATAATCTCCAACATAAACTGCCATGGAAAGATAGAACCAAAGCCAAGCAATACTTCGAACACTTCAAGCAAAGAGAATCTGAATCAAGCTCCTACGTTTCCACCCTGAGAACCTGGGGTGGAAACGGAAAGAAAAGAGGCGAAACAAACTAGGTCATACATAAATCTGGTGAGTCCAGTGACTTTCAGCATATAAACAGATAATAATATCATGACATGTAAATAAAACTGGATTAGAGATAACCGTAACAGGAATAGCAGGTTAACTGAAGAAACGGAATGATATAGGCTAAGCTAAGCTTTTCACTTCTCTGCACTAATACTAGTATAACAGGATTAGGTGTTACCCTAATGTCTAAACTGAAACAGAAATGGAAACTGAATAATCTTTACAAAAACAGAATGTAGTAATGGGCCTTTACCACTCGAACAGACAGAAGGTACAGAAGCAGAATACTAATAATGAGCCTTTACCACCCCAACAGACAGAAGGTACGGAAACAGAATACTAATAATGGGCCTTTACCACCCAACTAATGGGCCTTTACCACCCCGACAGACAGAAGGTACGGAAACTGAATCGGAAACGGAATCAGAGACAGAAACAGAATAATCCCTACGAAAACAGAATGTTAGAATTAGGTGTATACTAGTAATGGGCCCTTACCACCCCAACAGACGGCACCATGCAGAAACAGACAGGTGTTACCATCCAACAAAAACAGACGGTACCAACAGAAACAGACAGAACTAAGTATACCCTAAGTCTTACCCCAAGCGATCGGCTCCATAATACATAAATACCCTGTGTCGGCCCCACAGTACGGTGTATCATTCCCTAAATTGGCAACCTATTGGCATAGATCTATTTACAGATGTCACGGTGTCTTACATCCTCAGAGCAGACCGGATCCATGCACGCACATGACCCGGTTGGAATGCACCATCAACACCCCTCATCATTATCAGAATGAACCCCTTATAATTAGTTCAGTAAGCGTGCCTGGACCCCTACATAGCATGGGGTCAAAGTTTTTGATACCAGAAAGGGTTACTGACTAATATGGGTCCCAAACAACAGATGACACAAGTATTTCCCCTCCTAACCTTGTGTCCCCAGGCTAATAGATTTCAGATTAACTTGTTTACAAGTTTCAGACATACAGAGTTCAGATTTACTAGTTCACAGATCAGACAATCAAGTTAACAAGTTTTCAGACTAACGGATCAGATGTACAGTTTTAACAGACTTACAGATTGTCAAACTTTGTATTGGGCCTACAGATTCACGAAACGGGTTTGTTAAATTCATCAGTCCAGTTGGTTTAACCCTATCCACCCAACATGTTCTTAGACACCACATTTCTCTTAAATTTGCAGTAATTAAATAATAATGCATAGACTTCTCACATTAGGTCGGTAGCTTGTGGCCGCTGGATGTGCCGGGCGGTTCCGGGCAGATTTCTGCCACAAGCCAGACCTAACCTTGTGTCTAAGCATATTTTAGTTATGCCTACGACCTCTCACAATAGACTGACAATTTGCGGTTGCTGGTTAAGTCGGTTAGTTCCGGGAAGGCTTCTACCGTAAGCGGAGTCTAACCTCGTGTCATAGCCAATTTATTCCAATATAGATTATATAGATATCAGACAAATTATGTCCATTTAACAGATTAAACTTCTTTATAGGTTACAGCAGATTAATTAAATTTCCATGTTTTACTCAATCTTATATCGAGCCTATGGATTTTCATACCCAAATTACAATTATTCAGCTTTCAACAGATTAAGCAATTCAATAGATAACAGATCTAGCAGATTAGACGATTCAACAGATTTAGCAGATAACAGATTTAGCAGATTAGGCAATTCAACAGATTTAGCAGATAACAGATTTAGCAAATTAGGCAATTCAACAGATTTAACAGATTAGGCAATTCAACAGATTTAGCAGATTATATATTTCTAAAATTCTATTTACATATCTTGCCTAATCATAAATTAAGCCTAAACTTACATGCCTAAATCATGGTCATAATTCATAATACAACATATGCCCAAATTTTTAGTTAAACTTTGCACAGCAGAGAATATTCTCTAAAAGCCCAAATCATGATATACCATATGAATTATGCCAAATTATAGCCTTTAATGCCAAATATCCAAAAATCTACTTTTAGGCGTATTCACATTGATAGTTATCCTATTATAATATAGGTCTCTATGCCTAAGTCACATATTCCTTTTTCAAGTCATGAATCATTACATAAAATTTACCTAAATGTCTAGATCTTTAAATTATAACATCTCAAAATCAGATCTTAATTTTAAACATGCGTTATGTCCCCCAAGTTTTGTTATCATACAATGATTCCTCTTCTTCCAAATTACAGAGTATACACAGATCTAGATCTAATTTACAACATATGTCCTTTTTCACAAATCAGTCAAAGATCAGTCATGTCCAATTATGCATTGTTTGTCCCAAAATTTATCGTTCGTGTGTTAGTCTCTTATGAGATTTGGTGCAGGCTCGTGGTAGCCTGGCTATAAACTAAAGGGAAGAAAAGAGGGAATAGATACAGAACAGTCACAATAATATTAACAAGATGAATCCACAGAAATGTATGCATAACCTCAGATCCAGATTCACAAAAATGTCAAGATAATTATTAAATTTTATATCTGAAAATAACTGTACTCACAAAAAGGGAACGATTCTTGATTTCCGGGATCTGTATTCTGACACTGAATAGCACTCCTTTGGCGTAGACTATCGACTAGATTAGAAAATATTTGTTCTCTCTATTCAGATTGGAAAAAGCTGCACTAGTTCTAGTTTTGATTCTAGCAGATTAGCGACGTCATTTTTATTTTTAATTAGAATAGAGGCAGAGTATAGGCAGAATGAAATTGTGTGGAGAGAAAGCTGGGTTTGGGGGGTTGTTTAAATAGGTTAGAGCTCACGAATCCGGTCAGAAAGGCATCCAGGTGCAGAAAAACGGATCTGTCTCCAGATCCGGAAAGGGGGGGGGGAGGTCGACCCTAGTGTCGACCTGTTTACCCAGGTCGACCCTAGTGTCGACCCCAGCCCGGGTGTCTGTTTTGAATTTCGAAATCTGAATTTTGAATTTTGGGCTGGTTTTTATTGAAACTTCTGAAGGCCATATCTTCTTCATACGGAGTCTGATTTACGCAAACTTGGACTCTATTCCAAGAAGAATTTCGAGACGAACGCAATGGTGTAACCCGCTTCCCTTAATTGTTCTGTTACAATTTAATTATTCTTTGGTTTGTCATTCTTATGTTCACAGAAAATACGGGGTGTTACATTCTCCCTTCCTTAAAGGATTTCGTCCCCGAAATCTTCAAGTTAAGAAGAATGTGCCCTACCATCCAATCACCCATATACTCAACCATCATCCGCAAGAATCCATTGTCCTTAGAAACTTCTAACGTTGTATGAACATATGCAAAAGTGTGTGTATATGTTCCTCATCTAATGCAAAGATCAGGCGGTCCACTGATTCAGTTGACCTCCTTAATACGAATTATGTCAGTGCCATGAGTCCAACATGTATGTAATTTTCCTATTTGATACATATCATTACTATATGAGTGCACTACCGTTCATTCATATGCAACATCTATGTGCTGAGTCAACCATTTCGGATCCATAAAAAATTTAAAAATGCACACACATCCATATGCAGTATGAGAGTGTTTTTGAGCCGATCTAGTATCTAGTGTGTGTATATGCATCCACGAGCAACCACTAGCAACCACTTGCATCCACTTGCAACCATCAAACATAACATGTCTCAAACACATGTTTACACCCATTAGTTTCTACCTAAAGGTCGAAAATTCGATCGATATGATACAACTGAGTGACAGAAGCAAGTACGATTAAAACAAAAGCTTTGTTCCTATTAGACATCGATTAAGTAAAATAATTCCCTAAGTATCAACCCCGAAGACCGAAATCAACATCCGATTGACACCTAGTGAATTACTCCCGTTAAACAATGCCAGACTGGAAATCTACTTCATGTTTCGAGTAAAAACTCCTATTTTTTTCAGAAATATTCAGATACTTACAGACTACTAGTACAGATCAGATTGTCAAATGATTCTTAGGAAGCTAAGCATGATAAAACCCTACCATATCCCATAAAAACCAGAATGTATGCGTCATAGTCAACTTAACGCCTAACATAGATACCCTCAAACCCTAACCTATCACAAACAGATGAGTCGTAACCCTCATGGGGTTTGAGACTATAGCAGAATCAGAAACAAGACTAGTATTAAAGTGCAGAGTTTCAATTACAGAATCAAAATGCCAGAATCAAAGAGAGTTTTAACTCAATAATCAGATAAGGAAATTAACCCTTCTACAGAAATTTTCCTATCTCTACCCTATCCACCAACTTTGAGGGTATTCGCCTGCCCTCTAGAAGTAAGACCTGTCCTATGCCCTTGCCGTCGTTTCTTCCTAGTGAAGTGTCCCATCTCACCACAGTTAAAGCAGGTGCCCTTCCTCTTTCTGCAATCCTTGTTCAGATGGGTCGAGCTTCCACAAGTAAAGCACTTCTCTCCTTCTTGTCTTCAGACTTCTCATACTTCTTTTGTGTTTCCTTTTTGAGCCCCGCCTTCTTGTTCTGTTGTCCTTCAAGCTTTTCTTCTTTCTTCTCACTTTTGGTTTCCTCTTCATGCATCAATGCCATGTCAACTAATTTTTCGAAGGTAGGCCTCATAGGAATGTGGGACATTGCCAATCCGTGTAGCGGCTCGTTCAAACCTTTAGCAAACCTTAGTGCCTTCTTATGCGGTGTATTTACCAAATCTAAGATGAATCTCGCCAACTGATTAAACTTGTTGACATACTCTCTCATGATAAATTCCCCTGCTTCAATGCAAAGAATCTCTCTACGTATAGGCTCTCTTCCGCTCGTGAGAGAAATTTCATCTCGAACCTATGCCTGAAATCCATCCATGTCTCTATCGGATGCTCTCCATTTGTGACCTCCCACCAAAAAGAAGCTTAGTCCTTAAGCAACCATCATGCCAACTGTATCTTCTGCCTATCATCCACCTCGAAGATAACAAACAAATCCTTAGTTTGTTTGAGCCAGTTCCTTGCCTCCATGAAGGATTCAGTTCCATTAAAGTTCTTCTCACCCATGGCTCGAAAGTCTCTACATATCTTCGGGAAAGTATTCACATGCGGAGGAGGAGGAACCGCTACAGCTGGGGGAGGAGGGACATCTGCTGGGCCCGCATCATTAGCCCTAGATTCTAGGTATCTCCTGAACCAGCCAGGTATCGGTACGCCCTCCGGAAGGTTAAGATCCCTAGACATGCTGAGACGAAAGAAAAGGAAAGATTCAAAACAAAGGATAGAAAGATAGGCATATGGCTTTGGTGATTATGTTTTTCAAAATAAACTCTACTTTTGAAAATACTTCCTTTTTAAACCTTTTTGAAAATAGTTTTCAATTTTTTTTATCAAATCTGGTAACCTTCAGCTCTGATACCAAGTGTAACACCCCACTTCCGTTAAGGTCACTCACAAAAGGAATGCCTTAACTTCGGGTGAACGTTATAAGTAAACAGAATATAAATTTACAAGACAGATAAAGTAGTACTAGAAAAATTTATAACTTTATTACAGCAGAAACAGAAATGAGTTTAGTTACATCTTTCAAAACCACAGTATCGGAATTCAAGTACATAAATATTGGTCTTGTACAAAAGCCTTCAGAATGCATAGTTTTTAAAAGCCATAATCCCCAACAAAAACTGCCATGGAAAGATAGAACCAAAGCCAAGAAATACTTCGAACACTTCAAGCAGAGAGAATCTGAATCAAGCTCCTATGTTTCCACCCTGAGAACCTGAGGGGGGAAACGGAAAGAAAAGAGGCGAAACAAACTAGGTCAGACATAAGTCTGGTGAGTCCAGTGACTTTTAGCATATAAACAGATAATAATATCATGACATGTAAATAAAACTGGATCAGAAATAACCATAAAAGGAATAGCAGGTTAACAGAAGAAACGAAATGATATAGGCTAAGCTAAGCTTTTCACTTCTCTGCACTAATACTAGTATAACAGGATTAGGTGTTACCCTAATGTCTAAACTGAAACAGAATAATCTCTACAGAAACAGAATGCTAGTAATGGGCCTTTACCACCCGAACAGACAGAAGGTACAGAAGTAGATTACTAATAATGGGCCTTTACCACCCCAAAAGACAGAAGGTACGGAAACAAAATACTAATAATGGGCCTATACCACCCAACTGATGGGCCTTTACCACCCCAACAGATAGAAGGTACGAAAACAGAATCGGAAACGGAATCAGAGACGGAAACAGAATAATCCCTACGAAAACAGAATGTTAGAATTAGGTGTACACTAGTAATGGGCCTTTACCACCCCAACAGACGGTACCATGTAGAAACAGACAGGTGTTACCACCCAACAGAAACAGAAAGTACCAACAGAAACAGACAGAACTAAGTGTACCCTAAGTCCTACCCCAAGCGATCGGCTCCCTAATACATAAATACCCTGTGTCGGCCCCATAGTAGGGTGTATCACTCCCGAAAGTGGCAACCTATTGGCACAGACCTATTTACAGATGTCATGGTGTCTTACATCCTCAGAGCAGACCGGATCCATGCACGCACATGACCTGGTTGGAACACACCATCAACACCACTCGCCATTATCAGAATGAACCCCTTATAATTAGTTCAGTAAGCGTGCCCGGACCCCTACATAGCATGGGGTCAAAGTTTTTGATACCAGAAAGGGTTACTGACTAATATGGGTCCCAAACAACAGATGACACAAGTACTTCCCCTCCTAACCTTGTGTCCCCAGGCTAACAGATTTCAGATTAACTTGTTTACAAGTTTCAGACATATAGAGTTCAGATTTACTAGTTCACAGATCAGACAATCAAGTTGACAAGTTTTCAGACTAACGGATCAGATGCACAGTTTTAACAGACTTACAGATTTTCTAACTTCGTATTGAGCCTATAGATTCACGAAACGGGTTTGTTAAATTCACCAGTCCAGTTGGTTTAACCCTATCCACCCAACATGTTTTTAGACACCACATTTCTATTAAATTTTCATTAATTAAATATTAATGCATAGACTTCTCACATTAGGTCGGTAGCTTGTGGCCGCTGGATATGCCAGGCGGTTCCGGGCAGACTTCTGTCACAAGCTAGACCTAACCTCGTGTCTGAGCATATTTTAGTTATGCCTACGACCTCTCACGTTAGACTGACAGTTTGCGGTTGCTGTTTAAGCCGGTTGGTTCCGGGCAGGCTTCTACCGCAAGCGGAGTCTAACCTCGTGTCATAGCCAATTTATTCCAATACAGATTATATAGATATCAGACTAATTATGTCCGTTTAACAGATTAAACTTCTTTACATGTTACAGCAGATTAATCAAATATCCATGTTTTACTCAATCTTAGATCGAGCCTACGGATTTTCATACCCAAATTACAATTATTCAGCTTTCAACAGATTAAGCAATTCAACGGATAACAGATCTAGCAGATTAGACAATTCAACAGATTTAGCAGATAACAGATTTAGCAGATTAGGCAATTCAACAGATTTAGCAGATTAGGCAATTCAACAGATTTAACCGATAACAAATTTAGCAGATAACAGATTTAGCAGATTATATATTTCTGAAATTCTATTTACATATCTTGCCTAATCATAAATTAAGCCTAAACTTACATGCCTAAATCACGGTCATAATTCATTATACAACATATGCCAAAATTTTTAGTTAAACTTTGCACATTACAGAATATTCTCTAAAAGCCCAAATCATGATATACAATATGAATTATGCCAAATTATAGCCTTTAATGCCAAATATCCAAAAATCTGCTTTTAGGCGTATTCACATTGATAGTTATCCTATTATAATATAGGTCTCTACGCCTAAGTCACATATTCCTTTTTCAAGTCATGAATCGTTACATAAAATTTACCCAAAAATCTAGATCTTTAAATTATAACATCTCAAAATCAGATCTTAATTCTAAACATGCGTTATGCCCCCTAAGTTTCAAGTCATATTTTATCATACAATGATTCCTCTTCTTCCAAATTACAGAGTATACACAGATCTAGATCTAATTTACAACATATGTCCCTTTTCTCAAATCAGTCAAAGATCAGTCATGTCCAATTTTGCATTATCAATTATTTGTCCCAAAATTTAGCGTTCATGTGTTAATCTCTTATGAGATTTGGTGCGGGCTCTGGTCGCCTGACTATAAACAAAAAGGAAGAAAAGAGGGAATAGATACAGAATAGTCACAATAATATTAACAAGATAGATCCATAGAAAAGTATGCATAACCTCAGATCCAAATTCACAAAAATATCAAGATAATTATTAAATTTCATATCTGAAAATAATCGTACTCACAAAAAGGAAACGATTCTTGATTTCTGGGATCTGTATTCTGACACTGAATAGCACTCCTTTGGCGTAGACTATTGATTAGATTAGAAAATAGTTGTCCTCTCTATTCAGATTGGAAGAAGATGCACTAGTTCTAGTTTTGATTCTAGCAAGGTAGCGACGCCATTTTTATTTTTAATTAGAATAGGGGCAGAGTATAGGCATAATGAAATTGTGTGGAGAGAAAGCTGGGTTTGGGGGGTGTTTAAATAGGTTAGAGCACACGAATCCGGTCAGAAAGGCGTCAAGGTGCAGAAAAATAGATCTGTCTCCAGATCTGGAAAGGGGGGAGGTCGACCCTAAGGTCGACCCTAGTGTCGACCTGTTTACCCAGGTCGACCCCCAGGTCGACCGTAGTGTCGACCTAGGCCCGAGTGTCTGTTTTGAATTTCGAAATCTGAATTTTGAATTTCGGGCTGGTTTTTATTAAATCTTCTGAAGGCTATATCTTCTTCATACGGAGTCCGATTTACGCAAACTTGGACTCTATTCCAAGCAGAATTTCGAGACGAACGCAATGGCGTAACCTGTTTCCCTTAATTATTCTGTTACAATTTAATTATTCTCTGGTTTGTCATTCTTATGTTCACAGAAAATACGGGGTGTTACAATTTCCATTTAAAACGTATTTTATAAATCGTTTTAAATTCGTTTTCAAAACGATTTCAACTTCATTTAAAATTTCAAATCGAAATTGAATATTCCGTATCATTAATATATAAATGATAATATTTTCGAACATTAGATTTTGAAATCAATTCCTTTTCGATATTCATTATGGAAATGAATAAAACCGATATAAATATCGTTCACGTCAAAAAGGCGTTAATCTAATCAACACGACTATATGTATTTAAATATATTCGTGTCCATCCCAAATCGGACATCAAAATCATATTTTGATTCTTCTATGAATATTATTTTAAAATATTCATTATTTGAAAATATTCATCATTTTAAAATATTCGTTCGTTCTGAATTGGAATCAGACACTGCCAATTACCATATAATGTTATTATATGGATTTCATACAACACATGTATACAACAACAGTGATAAATAATCATCCATCAACCAGAGTGCGTTCTACATTGTATAAGCATTAAATATAAATATTTAATGCTTACCACAACATGTCAACCAATCGATTGACATACAATTAAACAATTGGGATTAATGTACGTCAAATATCATCCCAACACTCATGTGGAGTTTCAACTAACAAATATTGAATATTATTTGTGCAGTTGGGCGATGTGTAAAATATATGAGTGTACATAAACAAATCGTCTGATTTGTAAATGATTAATTAGTTTATTTATATGCGTTAACGATAAAATATTTATTCGGTTCCCTCGCCCAATATTGGCTCGTGGCATACACAAACCAAATCATATCAATTCATTTCACATCCCAAACCAATCCAAACAAATAAATCAACCAAACAAAACAATCAAACAAGTCATCCAAGGTTTGTGGACGATGGGGACTAGTTCATGTATGCAGTTACAAAATAAATAAATGTACAAAGAAAATTATAGTGAGGAGTTCTCACCTTTGGGTTCCACTCCAACGTTTCACTTCTGAATGGCTTGGATTTGCCCGAAATTCAACGCAGTCTTTTCCATGCTGTTCATAGTAAAAATCACATTTTTATTATGATGATTATATATTTAAAAATCTCATCTTTTTATTTTATCCCTACATGTATAAAGATCATATTTTTACAACGTTATATTATATATAAAAATCATATCTTCCTAACGCTACATGTATAAAATTATATTTCTATAATATTGCTACATAAATAAAAATCATATTTTTGTACTGCTACTTCATTATAAAAATTATATTATTATATCACTACTGTACACACAAAAGTCATATTTTTAAACCACTACCTTTAAAATAAAAATCACATTTTTATTTGTTCACTTTCAATATAAAAATCATATTTTTATATTGTTTTTATACATATAAAAATCTCATTCTTTGTTCATATAAAAATCATGTCTTTGTTCATATAAAAAATCATGTCTTTGTTCATGTAAAAAATCATGTCTTCGTAGAAATAAAAGTCGTATCTTTTTAAATATAAAAATCGTATCTTTTCATGAATAAAAATCGTATTTTTAACTAACTAAAAATCATAAAAACTTACATTTTTTTGTCGAAGAAAACCCTAGATTTCCTCCAGCATGTTCTGATTTCCTGGTGAAGGTCAAGCATCCTGATTCTCGCACGACTTGGGGGCTTCGCTGGTTTAATCAAAGAAGGGGGAAAGGGTCTTCGGTGGCCGGGGGAGTGTAGTGATGGCCCAGGGATCTGGAGGGTCGGGGGATGTAACGACCCGTACTTTTACGGATAATAAATAATTTATCTAATTATTTAAATAAAGGTTTGGTAGTTTAAAATGACCAGAATTAAATAATAAGGAATATTTAATATAATAATTGAATAATATTTAAATTCCAGAATAGTCGGAAATAGTAGAATTCACAATACGATGTGAATTGGATCATATATAAGCTATAGTTCAGTTTGGAATTGAATTAGAATAATGAATATATTATTTAAAGAAGTTTGAACGTATAATTATATTATAATTATAATCGAGCTCGAAATGGCGCTGCAATTCATAATTTGGCGATTCGAACTTTAATTGAATATACATAATCCGTTTTAAGCCGGATTTCTATGAAACAAGAAACGTTCGGAGCTAGTGAAGGATATATTTCTAATGGAAGAGAAAAATCAGGATTTCGTCATGTAGATTTTTAATTATGTCCAAATCAAATTTTTGGAAAGTCGATATGGAATTCCTTTATAATTTATAATGATTTATTTATATTATAAATGGATTTTTCAATATAAATTGAATATCGATTCAACCGGGATTTGAATATCGAGTTATAAATCCAATTGGAGCTAAATGATATTCTGTGTGAATATATATGTGTGATAATATATATTTATTTATATTTGATTTAATTGTTTTTAAATATATTTATATACTTAAATGGGTTTATTTAGAGCTTTAAAAATAGCCACTTTTGTAAACGACCTCCGTTTTCGACGAAACTAATTTTGTTGGATCTGCAATGTTAAATTATTGTTAGATTTCAATTTTTGTGATTTTTGAAGTCAATATGTGGCCGTACGGGATTTTAATGTAAAACACAATCAGTATTTTGACAGTTAAAAATACGCTGTGTGAGCAACCGGTGTCGGAATTCGACGAAACAAGTTTCGTTAAGTCCGTAATGTTGAATTGTAGCTGCCTGTCCAATTTCATTGAAAAGGGATTTCGTATGTGACCACAGGAATTTTTAAATGATGAAAGGAGATAACGGTTGGTTATTTACTAATAAAATAATCAATATAAAAACCATTTAAATTTTCCTATAAATATACCTTACCCCTTCTCATCCTAACCTGATTCTTTTTCTGGTCAATAGGGAAACCAAATCCGCCGCTATCCAAAACGTGAAAATGTGAGGGAAAACCATCTCTCAAAAATCATATCAATTCAAAATAATTTCTATAAATCATTATATATACATGTTAAAGTTCCTATGATTTTTCTCTACAATCCAGTGCAAGTTTGGTTTGGGTTCGATGAAGTTTCTGTCGCACAAGGAATTTACAGCGTGCATGATGATAGCTAGGGTTGGTTTTGTAGATCATTGAAACATCGGTTGATGATTTCATGTTCGCTTTTGATATGAGGAGGTTGAATAACATCTATTTGCGAGTTTCTGGAGATTTCCGTGTCAATAAATGTCGTTAGACATGCTGGGCACTACGTGAAGGTGCTATCGACGGTGTTCACTAGGAGGAGCTCGAGTGGCAAAAAACTTGTATAGGGTAAAAGCGATTTCGAATATAAGAATTTAGGGCAATTTAGTTTGAAGTTGTGCTAAGTAGAAAGGGAGGTTGGATCCTTGAGAAAGTCTGTAATGGCTTTTGAAGGTTTACGGTGAAACAGCAAATGTCGAGGAAAGAAGAAAGGATGAGCGACGGCAATGAAGGATAATGAGGTGTTTAGTGGTGTTAAGCAAGAATGAAGTTGGTTTTTGGTTTTCACTGAGGTGAAGGAGAACAGAAATGGATCGTTACTAGAATGAGGAGGCAGTCAGCGGAATTCAATTGAGGAAGAGAACTATACGCGGGTCGGGTATTAACAAGTGTAGATGGGCCGGGAAAAGAATAGGTAAAAGCCAAATGAAATAAATCTAATTTAACTTAATTTGAATTAGTGTATTAATTTGTAGTATTCATAACTTGCTCATAAATTATCAGAATCAGATGAAACAAGATCCGTCGGGATCGTATGGATGAGGTCTACAAAATGGAACTGACTGGGAGTGAATCAAAGCTCGTTACGATTTATTGCAAAATAAATTGTCTGTCTAAATCAAAGACAGTTAATCGTTTTTAATGATAGTTGTCCAATGTGAGTAAAACTCACCAACTCTACCAGTTCCTGTTTTTATAACGTATATTTAGAACTGATAAATGATGATTGATTGCTTTGTATTGACTGATTAGAAGAATATTTCATAGTGAAATGAAATTTATTATAATTATATTGTTAACATCTATAGATGCAGGGAAACAGGTCAGATGAATCCAACTGGATTCCTCATGTAACATCCCGTATTTTCGATAGCCGAATATTTTATTTAATTTATTATTTTAATAATTTTATTTGGAATGTTAATGGATTTTTAACATTTAATTCATTATTTAAAACGAAGTTTGAACATTATATATTTATATAATTACAAATTGAGCTCGAAATGGCGCTGCAGTTCGTAATATTTGGTTTTGAACTTCAATTGAGAATACAGGATCCGATATAAGTCGGATTTCTGTGAAACGAGAAACGTTGGAATCGTGTTGACTACAATTTTGATATGAAAGAGAAAAACTCAGATTTTGTGTTAGAATTTGTTATTTTATTTATGGCCAAATCAAAATTTGAAATAGTCGTTATGGAAATCTTTATTAAAATATACGCCTTTAAAATAGCGATTTTGTAAACGGACTCTGTTTTCGATGAAACCGGTTTCATTGGAACCGTATCGTTAAATTATTGTAAGAAAATCAAATTACGTGGCAAACTGATGTCGTATGTGACCACGACAGCCGTAAACGCCCAGTAATTTTCTATAGCGCCTAATTTAATTAATTTAATTAAATAGAGAGATATTTGAGTGTAACTTGAACATACGATCGAATCAGGCCACAAAATAAGTTCCATTGAGTTCGTATCATTCATTAGAGCCAGGATAGCTATATAGTTTGTTGTTTTTGGGTCTGGATAATTTGGTGTCCAAAATGGCAATGCGGTGCGTGTATAAAAAATAGCCTACCGGGAAAACAGTCTCAGAATGCGACGAAACTGGTGCCGTTGGGATCGTATTAATTAATTATTGTAGGATTTCAAGGTTTCAAGTTGATTGGAATTATTTAGTGATCATGGAAAAATTAAACGCGTGTTTTCCGCTAGTTTTATAAAGGAAATTTTTTCAAATGATGTCAGAATTCGACAAAACTTGTCCCATTGGGTCCAGAATATTTTTCTATGCTAGGATTAGCCTTTTTATCAGAAAACAGAAGTCAATTGTGGTTAGTTTTATGTATTACTTCAGCGTGAAGTTTCATTTGGAATAAAATAATGATTTGTCCTCACTATAAATACCAATCAATATGGTCCAAACCCTTATTTCTGTTTTGCCTAATCAACGCACCATCAAACAGCGCCTCCACCTTAATCATTTTAACGACTAAAATTCCCTTAAATCATTCCCCAAATTCTCTCGATTTACTCCTTCAAATCCAAATCGCTTCACAGAACAATTATAGAGCTTGGGGAGGACTGTCGTTTGACCAGCGGTGATCGTTATCTGATCGTCGAGGTGGCTAGACAGGCACTCACAAGGACCCGAGGCTCGAGGGGGAATTCTAGTCTGACGGAAATTTTGAGTTACACGACATTTTGGGAGGCGGTTGAAGGAGCTTATGCGCTGACTTCGGCGCTGTTTGATGGGCTTTCAGGCGACGGTGGTGGGGTTTATCTCGAACCCTAATTGTGAGCGTGGTGGAAAAGCTGGAGCTCGAAAAAGCAGTTACAGGAAGACGAGATAGAGAAAAAGCGGGCTTAGTGACTAACGTAATTTGTTTATAAAGTGGTGATTAGGCAGTTAAATTTTTGATTGAATAAGTATTCTTTGGACCGTTAACTAAAACCGTTAATTGCTTGAAGGGTTAATGGTACAGGACGAAATAAGGAGGGAAGTAGTGATTAATATGAACAAAAGTGGGATCTGGAATGTGATGTATGTGCGAACTGGAATCAAAGCCAAAACATGGATAGGCGGGGAGATGAACTAATGGGAAGTAAGGAAGATGCATCGGACGGAACTGTGATTTCCAGAAGGAAAGTGCTAGTTCAACCGGCGTGAAAAGCGGTCAAAACGCACGGAACAGTAGGGAAAGCAAGAAATTCAGGGGCGTAATGGTAATTATACAGCAAATTTTATGGGAATGTTTTCAAATCATGTGGTCCAGATTGCTGCCGCATTATCCCGGTTGAGAATTCACCGGTTGAAGTAGTATTGTCGTTTCCAGAAAGGGGTCGGGGTTGAGCCGTTAATTTACATGACAAGCTATTGAAGTATAAAATCTATATTCAATAAGTTAGTTAAATTAATTAGAATCAGTTATATTAATTAATACGTGAATTTGGCACAGGCAAGAAGGGTTCAAATCTTATTGAGGGGATGAACGAAGAAAGCTGGGAATGAAATACTGTCTGAAGATAGCTAATGTAATTAACCGACTATAGTTAGCTTTAAATTTAACATGATTAGGGTTAAGATAATTATAGTTTAATTAAATCATTAATTTTAATTATATATATATATATTTAAATATTAATAACTATTCCGTTATTGCCAGAACTGGACAAACAAGGGTCCGTTGAAATCATCTTGACGTGCATTACATCATGGAACTGTTCTGAATGGAAATAGAGACAATTGGAATCTACAGTCAAATTAAACAACAGTTTAATTTAACTGTAACTGAACTGTTTCAATGAAAATCAGATCAAGGTGAGTTAAACTCACTCAGTTTTTCCCATTTATATTTTATACAAATTGTTTTTTTTTATTTTATGTGCTCTGCTTGCTAATGGTTGACTGTTTACTAGTTATATATTTATTTGTTGATTTAACTGATGAAATTAAACCGTGCTTAATTTCAGTGAAAATACCAAATAGTTATTCTAACGATTGGTTCCAATAAAGATAACTTACCTTGTTGGTCACATTTACAAAATAAACGTGTTTAATTGGTTGAATTGTTTGAATTGCTTGTGGTTGGGATTAAATGGTCGTTATTTATTATTATCAGTTAAATGAAATTGAACGTTCTGTTTGGAGATAACCATTTGTATACAGGGAAGAACAGGTTGGAGGGATCCAACCGGATTCCTTAAATATATTATTTATTTCATATTATCATATGAACTATCATGTTTGGGTGATTGATTTGAGTATTGATCATTGATTGGAAATTCAAGTTGTGTTTGGTTTTAACCAATGGGTAGTATTGGTTGAGTAATCGACAGTAATGGCCTAAAAATACATTGTTTTATTTATATCGATTTACCGTGAGGTAGGTTGATAGAACTGAAGTTATAAAATTTATTTTATAGCTAAAGATAGATTTGAATATATTATTTTGAATAAAAGTTTACAGAAGGGGAAAATAAATAAATATTTTATTTATTAAAGACTTTGATTTATTAATTGATTTTACAAAGTAAATATGAGATTAATCAAATTTATGAATATGGGGATAGAAATTAATCGTAATGGTTAAAATGTGGAAAATTGATTTGTTAAGAATTTATTTGATGGAATTTATTAAAATTAATTATATTATTAATTAATTTAAAGTGAGAACGAATTGGAATGGGTTAACAAGATAACCGCGCCTTCAGTTGACTAAGTCAACCATTGTAATTGGAATTGATTTTAAATTAGTCTGATTTGAATTAATCTAATAAAATAGCATAATGAATAGTGTTTAAATTTAAATAAAGATTTTAAAAGGATTTACTATTTATTTTAGTTAATAAAGAAATTAACTACTGAAGTAGTTAATGATCGAAGTAAATTATTATTTTAATTAATAATAATTTATAGAATTGCTTTTTAATTGAAAATCACTTAGAAATTAACCGCAATGGAAATGAGATCTAATGGAATGATGAAAGAAGTTTGTGAACAGGTTTTGTTTAAAATCTGAGTTTTAAAACAAAGTTATAAAAGGAATTTTTAAGCGACTATTATAGCTTAAATTAAATGTTACTTAATTATTCGAATCAAGTAAAAGAGAATTTAGATAAAAGGGTTTTATAATGAACCAGAGTTATGTAAAAGAGGTTGGAGGTGTTATATCGTTAATTCTAAATTAATGTTACTTAAAATGTGATTAGGTAAAAGTGGGAATTGAAATGAGAATCTCAAAGCGAGTAATGGTTAGATGAATTTGAAAGGAAATTGGGAAAAAGTGAATTTGGTAGTAGAAGTGAATCATGGGATTTGATAACCAAATCCAAATTATAAATGAGCTTGGTTAAAGAGGTCGAGTTAAAAGTGATGTGTATAAAGAAGTACTTAATTATTGAATTAAGAGAAAAATGGGTATAGCCGAGAAAGAAGTTTCAAAAGAGATAAGCAGATTTTATGAAACCGTATTTTGAATGAAATAGTCTAATGGTATTTGAATTGGTATTAAAATGAAATATTGGTTTTTGGATTACAACTTATATTTATCTTAAGTTTTGAACGTTGTTGATCAAGGTTTGAGAGGTAACTAAAATACCCCATCTTGAACGGCTTCAGAATTATTTCAGGATGATATAAGTTGTAATGGTAAAAGAGATTAGTAAAGTTATTATTTCATTAGAGAAATAATAACGGAACATTTGTGATGAAATTTTGGAAAATATATAATGAGGATTTCAAAGTAAAAAAAAGAAATAAAAGGAGTTGCCAAAAATATAACGATATTTTCGAATTAAAAGGAAAACGTAAGGCTGAGTTTTATCCTATCAGGATAACTTTTGTATTGATTCAAGTAATGAAATAGACGATATTTCGTTACATCGTTTTACGAGTAATAATTTAATAAATTTCCCAATAATAGATAATAACATGACTAATGTTTTGAAAGTGAAATTTGGAAACTAAATATGATAAATGATTGTCCTAAGTAATAAAATGAATTGGTTTAAAGAAGAATCTTATGATAAACAAGAGCGAGAAAGCTATATTTATAATATCGAAATATTTAAGAGCTTTAAATCTACATTTGTCTTAATTAAAATGGCCAAGTGGTGTTGAGTACTGAACCAGTGAACTCATTGGATTGTCATGATTGAAACACTGTTTATTTTGATAGTTAAATCACCGACTATCAAATCTGTCCAATACGATTATTGGTATGGAAAGACCGGGATCGAAATTATATTCGAAAACCATTCCGACCAATAAATACGTGAAGATATCAAAAGATGATTGAGATGGAGCATTGAAGACCGTAGATCTTCATTACATGGAAGAACCACTAAAAATCTCCGGTTTAGCGGCTAGAGATAAACTGTGATTCTATCATGGTTGAAATCTACGGATTGCAAGGACTACTCGCTACTGATCCATGGGGTGATTCCTATATTGGATGCAGTAGGAGAGTACCTTCAATTCATCCTGTTCCTGGATGACTTGTATGGACGGATGTCTGACATAGTATTTCCAAAGGGATCGCGTACGTTGATTTCTTCAAACGTACCATAATTGGTGGCGGAGAAAGGCCTTTCTCTTGGCTTATCAACTGGAGTATTTTGTGGACGTCAATTAGTGATATCTGATGGATCTGGCGATGTGGCATTCAAAGTGAATGGTGACCATATGTTCCAACGATAAATTCTGAGCTCAAGCCTCACAACCGGGAAATGACAAAAATTGGGCAGGCAGCATGGCTATGTGGGTCGCTCCCATTAGGGTGTATAATCACCTATCTAGAGAAATTCCTTTTGCTTCTTTAATCTATTTCGATGCTGTCCCTTTCGGGAAACGATGGTTTGAGCCCAACCGTTGGTTATATACATTCGATACACTCAAGCGAAATGATTGGTCGGTTATGTGTGGGCCGGGTTGCAAGACGTTCTTGTTGAACCCAGGGTATTCGCCTCTAGAGATACACTATCGGCAGGTGGTCCCATACCTTGTCATAGTCGGAATCCAATTTCCAATAAGCGCCCACGGTTTTGTTTTTGTATATATATATATATATATATGTGTGTGTGTGTGTGTGTGTGTGTGTGTGGAGCGTGAGATGCAAGTGTTCCACTAGATTGTTATTTACTTGTATTTAGACACTATTATAATAGCAGAATAAGATATTGATTTCAAAATTGTTTTGGGTTATCGTAAGGTAAAAACCGTCTGTATTTATGTGTGGATTTGGTCTTACGATTATCCTTTTCTTTCGAAAAGAATTTGACTTTAAAATCAAGTTGTATGACACCCTTAAACTTAGTGTGTTTTTTTCTCACTCTGGTTCACCTGATTGACCCGGTGTTTTGTAAATGCTCAAGTTAGCCCGGGGTGTACAGTTCCTGGGTACCGAATGTTGCGAAGTCTAGAGACGAGCTGAAGGTGTTCAGACATATTGTATCTAGTATTTATTCCTGTAACAACCCGTATTTTTAATAACCTATTATAACATAATCGAGGCAGAATTTAATTCTAAAATCTGAAACAAGGGAAACGGGCTATGCCATTGCGTTCGTCTCAGAAAAATACGCGAAATAGAGTCCTAGTTTTCGAAAATCGGAGTCCGTATGACCCGATTAAGGCCCAATGAAGTTCTCAGAAAATTTCAAGTTCAAAATAGATTTCGAATTTCGGGTTCAAAATTCGAAAAAGGGTCAGATTGGGCCAGGCGGGAAAATTCCCGCCAGAGCACCCAAGTCGACAGCCCTGTCGACTTGGGAGTCGACTTGGTTGGACCCAAGTCGACAGCCCTGTCGACTTGGCTGTCGACTTGGTTCAGCCGGGCAATTTTGCCTGGTGCACCATTTTGGAGTTGTGTTGAGTTTGGGGGCCAGATTCGGTTTTGAGGGCTGAGATTGGAACTAGGGTTTAATCCTAAGGCTAAAACTAATCCTAATCTCTATAAATAAGCCCCTAACCTAACCCTAAATCATCATTATTCATTCAAGTAACTAAACTATGGCAAAATCATTCCTCTCATGGCCTCCACTCTCTTCATAAAATTCCTAAGTTATTTCTATGAGAGATTTTCAATGCATACAAGTGTTTTCAAGCTTGTATGAGTGTCATTAGCTTGCATTCAAGTCAAGTTTCCATATTTACATCATAAAGCTAGGGTTTTGATCATTTTTGCTCAAGGGTTTTTCTATTGGAGCTTGCATTTTGGGTTTATTTGATTGCAGAAGGGCTTTGTCTCAATCTATATATATTTTTGTGTCTTCATAAGCATTGTAAGCCCTTTTCTACTTTCATATTTAAACTCTAAAGTTAAATGAATGATGCAAGTTTGGTTGATCATTATGATATGCAAGTTTATCATGTTATGTTATGCAAGTTTGCCACGTTATGATATGCAAGTTTATCATGTTATGTTATGCAAGTATGCCATGTTATGATATGCAAGTTTATCATGTTATGTTATGCAAGTATGCCATGTTATGATATGCAAGTTTACCATGTTATGCTATGCAAGTTTGCCATGTTGTGATATGCAAGTTTATCATGTTATGTTATGCAAGTTTGATATGCAAGTTTGTCATATTATATGCAAGTTATGTTATGCAAGTTTGGGTTGATCATTTTGTTCATGTTATCATGTTATGCAAGCTTATCTTGGGTTTATGAGCTTAAAGCTTCAAGCTTTATGCTAAAGGTTGCATTTTGGCAACATGTAAGTTATCATATCTCTTATGATAACTTGCATGTGAGGCTAAATGCGAACTTATGGCCATTTCTACATGTCATTTATCACCATGTATCACCAATATGCTAAGTTTGGTTTTATGCATGCTTTTGAGGCCTAAAAATGTAATATGCAAGTATATGAACATATGTACATTTCATATGCCACCATGTTAAACTTGTGGCTTCAACACCTTTATGTCATGATTATGCCAAGTTCCCTCTTTCTATCCTTTATGCGCTATTGCGATTATGTAAGCGATGGGATTGCGTTTGGGGTTGGGTAAACTTAAAAGACATGAAAACATAAGATTGGGAATTTACCTATTAAGTTAGGTCTACCCATTGGGAATTTACCTATTAAGTTAGGTCTACCCAAATTCTTGAAAACTTGTAACATGTTTTGGAAACATGATGGACATGACACTTAGAAAATATAAGTGTGACCAACTCGAGGTTGGGTTGAGTTTGTAGCGTAAACCTACCCGGAACCGACCGGCTTAACTAGTTGCTACAAACAATAGGACCCAATGTGAGAAGTTGGTCATGTTGTACCTTGAACCCAAGGTTAGACCAAGTTGTGGTGTAAAGCTACCCGGACCCGCCCGGCTTAACTAGTAACCACAACAAGGTCTAATGTGAGAGGTTAAGGCACATTAAATTAATTAATGCCTCATGATTAGGGTTAAGTCATGGTCCACTTAATACTTAACCAATTTGGGCTTGGTAGATTAATCAGGGTTAAGTCGTGAACTCATCGTTACACTTAACCAAGTTAATCCATGATTAGCAAGAGGGTTAAACCGTACTTAACCCACTAGAAAATCCTAGCAATGGGGGTCCACTCCAGCAGTAATTCCAAGTTTGTATCATTAAGACCCTAGGTACTAGGCTAGGGAGGGGGCACGATTACTGGACTTGAGGTAAGTGACCAAAAGCGACGGCAGAGTGGTACGCCGATGTAGTTCCGGACGGACTATGGTCGTGCACATAGTCCGTATTTGGAGAAGTCAAGCATGGGTACCAGTAGATCTAAGACTGTGCACTTATGTTTATGGTGTCCAGGGGTTGACACCCTAGGGCTTGATACACCGGACGGGAGACCCGGCACAGTCTGACTACAATTATGTTTGGGCCGTATTGACACCAACACGTGACGAGTTAGGCTTATAGGGAGCCGATCGACTAGACCGTTTGGTTGGACCTCGTATTAGGGTCACTTCATGTTATTGGACCTAGTATTAGGGTCACTTCATGTTATTGGACCTCGTATTAGGGTCACTTCATTTTATTGGACCTCGTATTAGGGTCACTTCATGTTATTGGACCTCGTATTAGGGTCACTTCATGTTATTGGACCTCGTATTAGGGTCACTTCATGTTATTGGACCTCATATTAGGGTCACTTTATGTTATTGGACCTCGTATTAGGGTCATTTCATGTTATTGGGTCAAAGCTTGGGCCAAGGGATCAATACTTGTTTATTCAAGTCATGTTAGTTTGCTAGTACACCTGTGGTGCAAAACCTTAAACCTGATTATGCGATGACACCTTTATCTACCTTGTTAGTTAATCATCATGCTAGCATGTTGTTATCCTTATGTTCATCCCTGCTTCTCATGTCAGTTAACTTTATCAGTTTACATTGATTGTAGTAGGGCTTACTCAGTCTTTTTGACTGACCTGTTTTTCTTTCGCCTCTTTTCTTCCGTTCCCCCCCCCCCCCCCCCAGGTTCTCAGGGTGGGAATATTGGAGCTTAGCATGGATTTCTGATCGCTTGCTTGTGGGATTTTAGCTCATGTACGGTCTTGACATGAAGCTAGCTATGGTTATCACTTATTTTGGGGATAGTACTTATGTATTTTAGTTTTTCAGTGATGTTGTTTTTATCTAGACTTGTGTAGTTGGAAAGTTGACATTATGTTGTACCAGACTTGTTTTGAAATAGTTTGAAATCTTCCGCTGTTTTACTTATCTTATTTACTCTGTTTACATATATACATATGTTCTTGTTCTGCCTTGATATATCATTATGCATGTTTACCTGATTCAAACACCCCTCCAAAGTCAGAGTGTTTGCAAGAGCCACCCTGGCGGAGGTGGGGTGTTACAATTCCGCTGTGTGATGTATAAGATGACAGGTTATTATAACTGTCCAGTTGTGTGATGTACTCTAATATTGTAAGTATTTTTAAAAGCTCTCAATAAAGATTTATTTATGTATTATATTTTGTTCCGCTGTGATGTGAGACTTTGATTCTGTGTTGTGGTGTTTCTTCTTCTTCTTCTATTCTAATATTTCTTATCTCACCCTCTAATTTCTTTCTAATAACGTTCTAGCGTTTTCGGTGTTTGGAAGGTCGACATGAGTTACGGTAAGGGTATTTATGTCGATTTTCAGGGCCGAAAATCCCTGTTCGTTACAGTGGTATTAGAGTTATTGGTTTAATAATAACCTTGGCTCTGTGGTATAACTCGACAGAGATGGGGTTAGTAATACCCTAGATCGAGATTGAGTGTGTACATATATATATATATATATATATATTAGAGCGTAATTGTAAATTTCATATACAAATGTTAAGTATTGTGTTGGTTGATCGGTTCAAGTGTTGAGAAGCGTTGAACTGGAAATGGATACAGTATTGCTTTGAAAGGGGGGTAAATGAAATAATTTTACCCAAATTATATTTTTGTATAGAAAAGAAATAATTTTATTAAATTATTGAGATATTAGTGTGTTTGATTGATTTGGATGGAAATCAAATTGGATTGAAAAATTGAATTGAAATTTAAATTGGTTAAGTGAAATTAAAATTAAGAATGATATTGGAACTAAATAAATAAATTTGAATTTGAATGAATAATAATCAAATAGACATCAATCGGGTATAAATCGATCGATGTTCAAAAATGTGAAACCAAAGTAAAATATTAATATTGAATGTAAATTCAATTGATTTAGTTGATTTGATTGTCTATTGGTTGTTGGTTGTGAATTGTTTGTTAGTGGATGGTAAATTATTTGAATGGGAATAATTAATAATTTAATGGAGCTAAATAAATTATAAACTAAAGAATAAATTCCAGTATAATATAAAAACTGGGCTAAAACTGCATATGGATTGGAATTTATGATTTAACCCTGTATTTGATAATGAATTGATGTTATGTGTTTGATTCTAGGATTGGTGTAGTTATATTGTTGATTTGTGAAATATTACCTTAGAATTTCATATATTATTGCTTATATATGAATTGAGTAAGTATAGGTGCCAGATGGTTTTTGAGGATTAGATTTTGATTGAGTAGATCGCAATAAACTAAATAGCGCTCACAAAAAGGTACGCCTACGCGAAATATAAAATTTTGGGTTTTTGTTTTTGTTTTCCGACTGTGTTGGTCGAGGTATATATAATATTTGTTCCTGCGATATCGTAGATGTCACTCCGTGCAGGCGAGACTCTGCCAAATTTTCCCGGGAATTTAAGGTGTTAGAAAATTTTCAATATTTTTGAAAATATTTATATACGATATTGAATTGTTTTCGATTTTAAAATAAATTAGATTTGGAATTTAATGGGTTTGTAACGTTCTTTCTTATCTTAGCAATTTCGAGGACGAAATTATTTTAAGGGGGGAAGAATTTAACGTCCCGTATTTTTGGTAGCCAAATATTTTATTTAATTTATTGTTTTAATTATTTTACTTGGAATGTTAATGGATTTTTAACATTTAATTCGTTATTTAAAACGAAGTTTGAACGTTATATATTTATATAATTATAAATCAAGCTCGAAATGGTGCTGCATTTCGTAATATTTGGTTTTGAACTTCAACTGAGAATACAGGATCCGATATAAGTAGGAATTCTGTGAAACGAGAATTGTTGGGATCGTGTTTACTATAATTTGATATGAAAGAGAAAAATTCAGATTTCGTGTTATAATTTGTTATTTATGACCAAATCAAAATTTGAAATAGTCGCTATGGAAATCGTTATTAAAATATAGACCTTTAGAATAACGATCTTGCAAACGGACTCTGTTTTCGATGAAACCATTTTCATTGGAACCATATCGTTAAATTATTGTAAGAAAATCAAATTGCGTGGCAAACCGATGTCGTATGTGACCACGACATCCATAAACGCCCAGTTATTTTCTATAACGCGTAATTTAATTATTTTAATTAAATAGAGAGATATTTGAGTGTAACTTGAACATACGATCAAATCAGGCCACAAAACCAGTTCCATTGAGTTCGTATCGTCGATTAGAGTCAAGATAACCATATAGTTTGTTGTTTTTGGAGACTGGATAATTTGGTGTCCAAAATGGCAATGCGGTGCGTGCATAAAAATAGCCAATCGGGAAAACAGTCTCAGAATGCGATGAAACTGGTGTCGTTGGGATCGTATTAATTAATTATTGTAGGATTTCAAGGTTTCAAGTTGATTGGATTTATTTAGTGATCGTGGAAAAATTAAACGCGTGTTTTCCGCTGGTTTTATAAAGGAATTTTTTTCAAACGATGTCGGAATTCGACGAAACTTGTCCCATTGGGTCCGGAATATTTTTCTATGCTAGGATTAGCCTTTTTATCAGAAAACAGAAGTCAATTGTGGTTAGTTTTATGTGTTACTTCATCGTGAAATTTCGTTTGGAATAAAATAATGATTTGTCCTCACTATAAATACCAATCAATATGGTCCAAACCCTTATTTCTATTTTGCCTAGTCAATGCACCATAAAACAGCACCTCCACCTTAATCATTTTAACGTATGAAATTCCCTTAAATCGTTCCCCAAATTCTCTCGATTTACCCCTTCAAATCCAAATCGCTTCACAGAACAATTATAGAGCTAGGTGAGGACTGCCGTTTGACCGACGATGATTGTTATCTAATCGTCGAGGTGGCCAGACAGGCGCTCACAAGGACTGAGGCTCGAAGGGGAATTCTAGGCTGACGAAAAGTTCGAGTTACATGGCATTTTGGGAGGCGGTTGAAGGAGCTTAGGCGCTGACTTCGGCGCTGTTTGATGGGCTTTCAGGCGACTGTGGCGGTGTTTATCTCGAACCCTAATTGTGAGCGTGGTGGAAAAGCTGGAGCTCGGAGAAGCAGTTACAGGAAGATGAGATAGAGAAAAAGGGGCCTTACTGACTAACATAATTTGTTTATATAGTGGTGATTAGGCAGTTAAATTTTTGATTGAATAAGTATTCTTTGGACCGTTAACTGAAACCGTTAATTGCTTACAAGGTAATGGTACAGGACGGAATAAGGAGGGAATAGTGATTAATATGAACAAAAGTGGGATCTGGAATGTGATGTATGTGCGAACTGGAATCAAAGCCAAAACATGGATAGGTGGGGAGATGAACTAACGGGAAGTAAGGAAGAAGTATGGGACGGAATCGTGATTTCCAGAAAGGGGTCGGGGTCGAGCCGCTAATTTCCATGACAAGTTGTTGAAGTATAAAATCTATATTCAAAGTTAAATTAATTAGAATCAGTTATATTAATTAATTCGCGAATTTGGCACAAGCAAGAAGGGTTCAAAGCTTATTGAGGGGATGAACGAAGAAAGCTGGGAATGAAATACTGTCTGAAGATAACTAATGTAATTAACCGAGTATAGTTAGCTTTAAATTTAACGTGATTAGGGTTAAGATAACTATAGTTTAATTAAATCATTAATTTAAATTATATATATTTAAATATTAATAACTATTCCGTTATTGTCAGAACCGAACAAACAAGGGTCCGTTGACATCATCTTGACGTGCATTACATCATGGAACTGTTCTGAATGGAAATAGAGACAATTGGAATCTACAGTCAAATTAAACAACTGTTTAATTTAACTGTAACTGAACGGTTTCAATGAAAATCAGATCAAGGTGAGTTAAACTCACTCAGTTCTTCCCATTTATATTTTATATATATTGGGTTTTTATTTTATGTGCTCTGCTTGCTAATGGTTGACTGTTTGCTAGTTATATATTTATTTTTTGATTTAACTGATGAAATTAAACACTGTTTATTTCGAGTGAAAATACCAAATCGTTATTCTAACGATTGGTTCTAATAAAGATAACTTACCTTGTTGTCACATTTATAAAATAAACATGTTTAATTTGTTGAATTGTTTGAATTGCTTGTGGTTGGGATTAAATGGTCGTTATTTGTTATTATCAGTTAAATGAAATTGAACGATCTGTTTGGAGATAACCATTTGTATACAAGGAAGAACAGGTTGGAGGGATCCAACCGGATTCCTCAAATATGTTATTTATTTTCATATTATCATATGAACTGTCATGTTTGGGTGATTAATTTGAGTATTGATCATTGATTGGAAATTCAACTTGTGTTTGGTTTTAACCAATGGGCAGTATTGGTTGAGTAATCGGCAGAAAATGGCCTAAAAATAAATTGTTTTATTTATATCGATTTACCTTGACGTAAGTTGATAGAACTGAAGTTATAAAATTTATTTTATAGCTAAAGATAGATTTGAATATATTATTTTGAATAAAAGTTAATAAAAGGGGAAAATAAATAAATATTTTATTTATTAAAGACTTTGATTTATTAATTGATTTTACAAAGTAAATCTGAGATTAATCAAATTTATGAATATGGGGATAGAAATTAACCGTAATGGTTAAAATGTGGAAAATTGGTTTGTTAAGAATTTATTCGATGGAATTTATTTAAATTAATTATATTATTAATTAATTTAAAGTGAGAATGAATTGGAATGGGTTAACAAGATAACCGCGCCTTTAGTTGACTAAGTCTACCATTGTAATTGGAATTGATTTTAAATTAGTCTGATTTGAATTAATCTAATAAAATAGCTTAATGAATAGTGTTTAAATTTAAATAAATATTTTATAAGGATTTACTATTTATTTTAGTTAATAAAGAAATTAACTACTGAAGTAGTTAATGATTGAAGTAAATTATTATTTTAATTAATAGTAATTTAGAGAATTACTTTTTAATTGAAAATCACTTAGAAAGTAACCGCAATGGAAATAAGATCTAATGGAATGGTGAAAGAAGTTTGTGAATAGGTTTTGTTTAAAATTTGAGTTTTATAACAAAGTTATAAAAGGAATTTTTAAGCAACTATTATAGCTTAAATTAAATGTTACTTAATTATTTGAACTAAGTAAAAGGGAATTTAGATAAAAGGGTTTTATAATGAACCAGAGTTATATAAAAGACGTTGGAGGTGTTATATCATTAAGTCTAAATTAACGTTACTTAAAAATGTGATTAGGTAAAAGTGGGAATTGAAATGAAAATCTCAAAGCGAATAATGGTTAGATGAATTTGAAAGGAAATTGGGAAAAAGTTAATTTGGTAGTAGAATGAATCGTGGGACTTGATAACCAAATCTGAATTATAAATGAGCTTGGTTAAAGAGGTCGAGTTAAAAGTGATGTGTATAAAGAAGTACTTAATTATTGAATTAAGAGAAAAATGGGTATAGCCGAGAAAGAAGTTTCAAAAGAGATAAGCAGATTTTATGAAACCGTATTTTGAATGAAATAGTTAAATGGTATTTGAATTGGTATTAAAATGAAATATTGGTTTTTGGATTACAACTTATGTTTATCTTAAGGTATGAACGTTGTTGATCAAGGTCTGAGAGGTGGCTAAAATACCCCAACTTGAACGACTTAAGAATTATCTGAGGATGATTGTAATGGTAAATGAGATTAGTGAAGTTATTATTTCATTAGAGAAATAATAACGCAACATTTATGATGAAAATTTGGAAAATATATAATGAGGATTTCAAAGTAAAAAAAAAGAGTTGCCGAAAATATAACGATATTTTCGAATTAAAAGGAAAACGTAAGGCTAAGTTTTATCCTATCAGGATAACTTTTGTATTGATTCAAGTAATGAAATAGACGATATTTCGTAACATCGTTTTACGAGTAATAATTTAATAAATTTCCCAATAATAGATAATAACATGGCTAATGTTTTGAAAGTGAAATTTGGAAACTAAATATGATATAGGATTGTCCTAAGTAATAAAATGAATTGGTTTAAAGGAGAATCTTATGATAAATAAGAGCGAGAAAGCTATATTTATAATATCGAAATATTTAAGAGCTTTAAATCTACATTTGTTTTAATTAAAAAGGCCAAGTGGTGTTGAGTACTGAACCAGTGAACTCATTGGATTGTCATGATTGAAACACTGTTTATTTTGATAGTTAAATCACCGACTATCAAATCTGTCCAATACGATTATTGGTACGGAAAGACTGGGATCGAAATTATATTCAAAAACCATTCCGACCAATAAATACGTGAAGATATCAGAAGATGATCGAGATGGAGCATTGAAGACCGTAGATCTCCATTACATGGAAGAACCACTAAAAATCTCCGGTTTAGCGGCCAGAGATAAACTGTGATTCTATCGTGGTTGAAATATACGGACTGCAAGGACTACTCGCTACTGATCCGTGGAGTAATTCCTATACTGGATGCAGTAGGAGAGTACCTTCAGTTCATCCTGTTCCTGGATGACTTGTATGGATGGATGTCTAATTGAGTATTTCCAAAGGGATCACATACGTTGATTTCTTCAAACGTACCATAGTTGGTGGCGGAGAAAGGCCTTTCTGTTAGCTTATCAACTAGAGTATTTTGTGGATGTCAATTAGTGATATCTGATGGAGCTGACGATGTGGCATTCAAAGTGAACGATGACCAGATGTTCCAATGATAAATTCTGACCTCAAGCCTCACAACCGGGAAATGACAAAAATCGGGCAGGTGGCATGGCTATGTGGGTCGCTTCCATTAGGGTGTATAATCACCTATCTAGAGAAATTCCTTTTGCTTCTCTAATCTATTTCAATGCTATCTCTTTTGGGGAACGGTGGTTTGAGCTCAACCGTTGGTGATATACATTCGATACACTCAAGCGAAATGAGTGATCGATTATGTGTGGGCCGGGTTGCAAGACATTCTTGTTGAACCTATTGTATTCGCCTCTAGAGATACACTATCAGCAGGTGATCCCATACCTTGTCATAGTCGGAATCCAATTTCCAATAAGCGCCCGCGGTTTTGTTTGTATATTATATATGTGGTGTGTGAGATGCAAGCGTTCCACTAGATTGCTATTTACTTGTTTTTAGACACTATTATAATAGCAGAACAAGATATTGATTTCCAAACTGTTTTGGGTTATCATAAGGTAAAAGCCGTCCGTATTTTTGTGTGGATTTGGTCTTACGATTATCCTTTTCTTTCGAAAAGATTTTGACTTTAAAATCAAGTTTTGTGACACCCTTAAACTTAGTGTGTTTTTTTCTCACTCTGGTTCACCAGACTGACCCGGTGTTTTGTAAATGCTCGGGTTAGCCCGGGGTGTACAGATCCAGGGTACCAGATGTTGCGAAGTCTAGAGACGAGCTGAAGGTGTTCAGACGTATTGTATCTAGTATTTATTCCGCTATGTGATTTATATGAGGATAGGTTATTATAACTGTCCAGTTGTGTGTTGTACTCTGATATTGTAAGTATTTTAAAAGCTCTCTATAAAGATTTATTTATGTATTATATTTTGTTCCGCTGTGATGTGAGACCCTGATTCTGTGTTGTGGTGTTTCTTCTTCTATTCCAATATTTCTTTCTTTCTTACCCTCTAATTTCTTTCTAATAACGTTCTAGTATTTTCGGTGTTTGGAAGGTCGAGATGAGTTACGGTAAAGGTATTTATGTCGATTTTTAGGGCCGAAAATCCCTGTTCGTTACACCTCAACATTTATTTTACTGTTTTTCATATATTGTAATATTTGATGTGATGTTCATCTATGTTGATTGCGTGTGTTGAATGATATCAATCATTGTTATTTGGGTATTTTAAATACCATAAGAAATACTAAAACGTAGAAAAGGCGATTTTCAAAGTGTATTTTGAAAATAAAGTATTTATATAAAATCAATGGATTTTATATATAAAAGAAAAAGGATTTTATAAAAGGAAAATATTTGTGAAACAAATACAAAAGGAAATTTTTTGTGAAAACAAATATAAAAGGAAATTATTTGTGAAAGCAAATATAAAAGGAAAATATTTGTGAAACAGATATAAATGGAAAATATTTGTGAGACCAATATAAAAGGAAAATATTTGTGAAACAAATATAAAAGGAAAATATTTGTGAAATAAATAGGAAAGGAAATATTTGTGAAACAAATAGAATAGAAAAGGAGATAGTTAGAAAATAAATAGATTTGAAAAGGAAATATTTATTTAGAAAAAAATAGAGTTATAAAAGGAAATATTTATTTACAAAAATAAAAAGAGTTATAAAAGGAAATATTTATTTATGAAATAAATAGAGTTATAAAAGGAAATTTTAAATGAGATTTAAGTGTTTGAAATAAAAAGGAGATTTCGTATGAATAATTCTATAAATAGAAGTATAAATAGAATTTGGAAATGGGATACTATTTTGAAATACGAAGTCAAACTTGATGGGAGTTAATCGAGTTAGAGTTAATCGATTAGAGTTAATCGAATTAGAATTAATCGATTAGAGTTAATCGAGTTAGAGTTAATTGAAGGGAGTTAATCGATTAGAGTTAATTGAATTAGAGTTAATCGATTAGAGTCAATCGAATTAGAGTTAATCGAATAGAGTTAATCAAATAGAGTTAATTGAATAAAGTTAATCAAACAAGAGTTAGTCGAATAGAATTAATTGAATTAGAGTTAGTCGGATTAGAGTTATTCGAATGTAGTTTATTCGAAGAAAGAGGTTATTGAATATTAGTTATTCGAAGAGAGATTATCGAATATTAGTTATTCGAAAAGAGGTTATCGAATATTAGTTTTTCGAAGAGAGATTATCGAATATTAGTTATTTGAAAGGAGTTATCGAATATTAGTTATTCGAATGGAGTTATTGAATATTAGTTATTTGAAAGGAGTTATCGAATAGAGTTAAAGGAGTTAATCAAATATAGTTTAGTCGAATAGAGTTAAAGGAGTAAATCGAATATAGTTTATTCGAAATGAGTTAATCGAATATAGTTTATTCGAAAGGAGTTAATTGATGGGAGTTAATTGATTAGAGTTAATCCAATAGAGTTAGTCAATTAGGGTTAATCAAATAGAGTTAATCCAATAGAGTTAATAAAATAGAGTTAATAGAATAGAGTTAATCAAATAGTGCTAACTGATAAGAGTAAATCGGTTAGAGTTAATCGAATAGTTTAATTGAATAGAGTTAATCGAATATGGCTATTCGAAGAGAGATTTTCGAATATAGTTTATTCGAAAGAAAGCGTTATCGAATAGAGATTTATTCGAAAGAGAGTTACGTAAGGAAGTTTGTTAAAGGTTTAAAAGGTGAACCTTGTCTGTTTTCGAAGTTAGAAAGGTTGTTCAGTTAAGGTCTGAGAGGTAGTTATACCACAACTTGTTTGGCTTCGTTTTTAACTAAGGAATGGTTAAGGTTCGATAGTGAAGATTGGTTAAGTGAATTTAGTTAACGAGTATAATGGTTTGAGTTGGCATAGCGATGTTTGATTTAAACATCTGTTTAAATCCAATGTAGGAGTTTTGGAAATGTTTTCCAAATAAGAATCAGGAATGTTTTCTAAAATAGAAAATAAGAATTGGAAATGTTTTCCAATGTTAATAACGTATGTTTTCTAAATTTAGAAAATAAGAGATGTTGAATATATGGAAACAGGAATAGGGAAATGGATAATTGAATGACAAAATTAAAGTGGATCAGTGTGGATTGATGATTTGCTCGGTAAGATTTCCATTTGGAAATACGACCGTTGTTTGCACACGTATTTTTATTTGATAGTTAACTCACCGACTATCGAAGTTTTTGACCATTATCCATCGTCAATACGGAGAGACCGGGATCAGATTCATTATCTGAAAACTACTCTGTATGGGCGTTAGCGTTGCGATCAAATATGATGAAAATAATTGAAGACGGAGTTTGTGCAAGAGTCGTTTTGTCAAATCCTAGGTAGAAATTGCCTAAGATGGATTTACAGAATAGTGCCTTCGGTTTGTCCAGTCCCAGGATGACCTGTATGGAAGAATGTCTGACAGAGTATATTTAATAGATCGCGTAAGTTGATCTCTACAAACGTATATACGTTTTGTGGTGGAGGAATTCGTTTCTCTTAGCTGTATACCCATTGTATTTCTTGGGAAATCAATTTGTGATTTGGTGGGTATGACGATGTGACATTCGTAGTGAATAATTGTGTGATCTGTCAGAGATAAGCGTGGCCTCTAGCCTCACACCCGGGAAATGACAAAAATCGAACAGGTAGCATGGCTATATGGGTTGCTTCCATTAGGGTGTATTATCACCTATCTAGAGATATTCATTTCATTATTTAATCTATTCGATGCTGTCACATTCGGGAAATGGTTGTTGATCCCAACCGTTGGTATATACATTCGATACACTCAAGCGAAATGAGTGGTCGGTCATGTGTGGCCGAGTTGCAAGATGTTCTTGTTGAACCCAGTGTATCCCTCTCTAGAGGTACACTATCAGAAGGTAGTTCCATACCTTGCCATAGTTGGAAATCCATTATCCAATAAGTGCTCGCGATTTTGATTGTATACTATGTATGTGGAACGTGAGATGAAAGCGTTTCTTCTAGATGATTATTATATTGTGATTGATAGACACTAATATAATATCAAAAGAATTTTGATATAAATATTATTTTTGATTCTCACAAGGGAAAAACTCGTTCCGTTAAACGGCGTGGTCTTATGAGATATTGTTTAAAATTCTCAAACTGTTTTAAATTGTTTTACTCACACCAGTCACATGACTGACCCAGAGTTTATTTTGTTTTGTTTTCCCTAAACTCTTGGGTTCTCAATTTTGTACGGGCAGTCAAGTAGTCAGGATTTCACAGATATTTTTGGAGAGCTTGGAACAGGAGGCTTCAGGATTATATAGCTATTGTTTATTCCGCTGTGTTGTGCTCTGATAATGTTACTGTATACATATACTGATTTTTATTTCAAAGATATGTTATCTATTATATGTTGTTCGTTCCGCTGTGAGATTCGTCTTACTCGGATGTTATATTTCCTTCTTCTTCTATTCTAAGTTTCTATCTTATCTATTTTTACCCTCTGTTTTCTTTCTATTAGTTTTATGGTTTCCAGTGCAACTTGGGTTGGACTTGTGTTATTTGGTCAGCTCAAATGGTACCGAAATTTCGGGACACTACAGGGGAGGTGGTGGGGTGGTCCAATCGGCTGGCGGCGGGTGCGGTTGAGGGCGGGTTCGCTGGTCCTTGCGATTTACAAGGGGGAAAGGGGAAAGGAGGCGGAAACAAGGAGGGGGATGGGGAAGAGAACGGCGGTGGTTGGCCTGCGCGGTGGAGGGCGTTCTCAAGATGGGGCAACGGAGGTGATGGGTCGCGGTCTCGAGATGGAGGAAAGAGGCGGAGGGAGGAGCGGTTTTTTTTTCAGAAAGGGGGAAACTGCTGATCGAAGAAAATGAAATAGATGGGAGGGGGGAGGGGTTAAGTGGAAAAGGTTTTATATTTTACATTATTTTATTTTAATTTGTTCAAATCGATTGACTTTTTATTCGAACTCCAAACGAGACCCAACGACTGTCGGCCCTAGCTAATTAACCCCATTCCAAACACAATGGCATATGTCCGGTAAGCCAATCCAACTGTTTCGACCAGTTTTCATTGAAATCAAAATATAAACCTAGATATTGAATTTGAACGCACATTTCAATTTACCGGGGCCACATACGGACCCCAAAAATTTCAGCAAAATAAATTTGGCTATGTTTTGAGGATATGGTCCTACTAAAACTAATTTCATCAAATTTGAAGATCGTTTGAAAAATGGCCGTTTTCTGGTCGATCCAAATTGACTGAAATTGTCAAAATACGTTTTCCTTTGCCACGCTCACATATTGATTTCAAAATTTTTGAAAATTGGAATCTAGAAATAATTGGACATCCCGGATCCAACAAAAGTGGTTTCGTCGAAAACGGAGGTCGTTTGCAAAATTTCATTTTTAAGGGCTATGTTTTCCATAGCGACTATTCTAAATTTTCAATTGGACATAACTTTTTATTCCTGCTATGAAATTTTGATTTTTAAAATTTGTTAGAAAGATATTTTCAAATAGATTCTAATGTTTTTGGTTTCGCTAATATCCGGTTTATTTTGAATCATGTACATTCATTTAAAATTTAAATTTTGAAATCGAATTTTCAGACTACCGCGCCATTTTCCAGTTCCTTTTATAATTAAAATAAATATTTATATTCTAATGTCGATTCAAATAAGTATATACGTTCTAATTCTATTCAAAGTAAATTTCTCATCGTAATTATTTAAAATAATTCATTCTAAATATTCAAAATTCATTAAAATTGCCAAAATAAAAATTTTAAATTGGTTCTGATTTTCTGGGTTGTTACAAAAACTATGCAATAGAGAAAATCTTTCCTCTTGATTTTCGCCTATGAAGATTTTTGGATTTTCAGACTCTCTTGAATTCTTCTCTATATTGTTTCGCTCTTTTTTGGACTAAAATGCCAGTATAGAATGAGAAGTGAGCAATAGCTTATATATAGTTAATATTACTCTCTCCTATTAAATTTGGTGACTCTGTACATGTTTCATTGTCTACCAATGAATTGTACAAAAAATTAATCACATATAGGGATGTAGCTCAATTGGTAGACCCTCACTTTGCATGTGAATAGAAATATTAAGAGTGAATATTTTACTCGTTTTATATATGAAACAAGAAATATATATATATATAAATTAAAGTAGAAAAAGGTTTTAAAAAGAAACAAATGAAACATCTTGTTAAGAGTAATTTCGACTTCGTAACCTCATTTGTTTATCACCGACATCATTTGTTTTTCAAGTTTGTAATTAAAAGTAAAAGATAATTTTTATCAGAGGCTGACATTTAAACTCATGACTTTAGTTTGCAGAGCTCAGGAGTTTCTGTATTTTTGCGTTCCGACGAAAAAATATATGATAATATTACAAAATAGCCGGCTAATGCAATTTTCTTTTAGAATAAATAATTTTTAATTAGGACACATTTCTTTTCACATTCCTATTCAATTTTGCTTTTATCGGTTTTGTCTGTTTGAGTTTCAAGCCAGCTATTTGGGTGAAATACATAATCCTAATATTTTCCATATTAACTTAAATGTTGTAAGCATGATAAGTTGTGCTGTTAAGTTTGAGGTAAAAATAAAATAAAAATGTTGACCTATCCAAACAATTTTAAATATTGTAAGAGAAACCTAAAATCTTTTGTCAGCATGATGAGATATAAACAACAAATTAACCTCTACTTCTATGTCTTTATACAAATTCTGATTTTGTGTATTTAAACTATAAAAAATTTCATCTGTTTTAAGAAAAAGAAAGGAAACTTATTATTCTCTTTATTAGAAAATGATTTTTTTAAGTCGGTAAGAAAAATAGTCGAGTACCAGAAGATGCCTGATTATTTTTTCCATTTGCCTGTTTCAAAAGAAAGAAAAAAAGGTGCCCAGCGTAAGTACTTTAATTTTTGTTGTGTTAGATGTACCGATTGCATACTAGTTAAACAGTATATTAGTTAGGAATAAAACCTGAGTTTTTTCATCCTCCTTATGTACAAAATACTTGATAATTTACTTAGTCATTTGTAATTGATTCAGATCTAAAATTAAACAAGGGTCTCATTGATGGTTTCAGATCTAAAATTAAACAGGGGTTGTAATGATGGTGATGGTGCAGTTCTCTGTGATAGCAGCAGTTTGTATTAATGGAGAAGTTAATAGTCAATCAAACATATATCTGCTGTAACTAATGAAACCCTTCAAACAATTGGTAAATCCATATTTAACGTATGTTATTTCTTTTATTGTGGTTAATTGTATGAATTCTTTCACAAGGGACAAATGCGGACTATGAGATCCCATTATTAACACATTAAATCCTGTTATGTGCTTGGTAAGTGGTCCATGATGAAAATCTAGTAGCTCATATGATTGTCGGCTATAGATCTGCATGTATTATATGCATACATGTCTAAATTTAGTTTATTGTATGTTTCTGCTTGCATCAAGCATGTCTAACACCTTGTTGATATTATTTCTACAAGCATAATTTCAGGGTTTGAGATAAAACTCCTCAAATCATTAATTTGATTAACTAGTTTTGGATATAGAAGAATTACTTGCACTTGCTTGCATTATTAATTTGTGTATTTGTTTTTTTGTAAAGCTGATCTACATGTCGTATTCACCACATTATAATGAAAATAGAAAATTCCGTATTGTATAAATTAAAGTTTATAAGGAATTCATGTGTATTATTATTATTTATAATAAAGCACTTAAAATTTTCTCTACGTGTGTGTGGAGTGAGAGAGGGTGGGATAAAGGGGGAAGTAATTAAGGGAGTAAGGAGGAGGTAAGAGAGACACCAAGTACAATATATGTTGATCAGTGATTCGACATCTATTCTTGTGCATGTTAGTCATGGATCATAATTCCCTCCATATATATATATATACACACACACACACACACATGTGTGTGTGTGTATATATATAGGGGCACTAAATCTAATGACTAATGGTTTTCATTCCCTCTCTCAAAGCTTGCTTTTTGTTAAATTCGACGATTCAAGAGTTCCACAAGTACTGTACCGACAGAACAATATATATATATATATAAATAGATTTCAAGTAAATTGAATTTAAGCTATTTTGAGAGAAGAGAGACACAGGAGTTTGTAATAGAATGAATCAGCCTTCTGTAATTGAATTAGATAACTGCAGTGTACATATGCGTGACTTATATAATTGTAAATATGGGCTTCAATGATATTCAGCCCAGATAATAATAATAGCTTATGTGTAATAAGCCTGCACCGCTTTACACTTTAGTGTAATAATACATAACACAGTCCGATGTATACAATGCAGAAAGCAGATGTTTATTTCCCCCTTTCAAATTAGGGTTGGGGATGGCGAACCCTAATTTGCTTATGAAATGGAAGGCGATAACTTTTTGGCATCTTTGATCTTCTGGAAGCTTCAATTGCAAGTTCGAGCTTCAGATCTACACAAGTTTGAGCAACTGCGAACTCCAATTTGCTTATGAGATGAAAGGCGATGACTTTCTGACATCTTCAACCTCCTGGAAGCTTCAATGGGAGGTTCGACCTTTAGATCTACACGTGTTTGAGAACTGCGAACCCTAAATTGCTTGAAAGAAGAAAGGCAATGATTCTCTGGCATCTTCAACATTCTGGGACCGTCAGTTGCAAGTACAACCTTCAGATCTACATATACTGGAGCAATTGCTAGCGGCCATACATCAGGTTGTATTAATCCTTGATTTTCAGTTCATCTCTAAGACGTTTGAAGTTCTTAGCTGATAATGACTTAGTAAAAATATCTGCTCTCTGATAAAACGTTGGTATGTGATTAATTTGTAAGTTTCCATTCTGGACTTGCTCACGAACGAAATATATGTCAATCTCAATATGCTTAGTCCTAGCATGTTGTATTGGGTTAGCAGACATGTAGATTGCACTCTGGTTATCGCACCACACAGTAGGTTTTCTTTCAGCTGTTAACTTTAATTCCTTCAGCATAGATTGTAACCATAGTATTTCGGCAGTAGTATTAGCTAAGCTCCTGTATTCTGCTTCGGCACTTGACCTTGAAATAGTTGCTTGCTTCTTCGAACACCATGAAATTAAGTTGTTGCCTATATAAACACAGTAGCCAGTAACAGATCTTCTATCATCAATATCCGATGCCCAATCTGAATCTGAATATGCTGTAATATTGAAGTGTTTGTTATCTTTTAGGGTTAAGCCATAGTTAATTGTGCCATTTAAATATCTGAGAATCCTTTTCACGGCTTTCCAGTGTTCATCAAGTGGATTCTGCATAAATTGAGAAACTTTGTTAACACTGAATGATATATCTGGACGTGTTATAGTTGCATATTGCAATGCACCTATAACACTCCTATACTGTTTAACATTAATTATGGCTTCTCCCCTGTTCTTAGAGTAATGCTGATTTGACACCATGGGTGTAGGTTGTGGATTGGCACCGTCCATATTTGTTTTAATAAGCAATTCTGAAATATATTTCTTTTGAGAGAGATGTATTTCAGAATTTGACTTTCTTTTGACTTCGATACCCAGGAAGTATGACACATCACCTAGGTTTTTGATCGAAAATTGTATATCCAAATATGTCGTTACATGCTTGATCTCCTCTTCATTGCATCCTGTAATAATTAAATCATCGACATATATTAGTATATATGATGTTGATGAACTAGTAAATTTAGTAAAAAGCGAGGGATCAGATTTTGTTGGGTGATATCCCATGTTTTCCAGAGTAGCTTTTAATCTTTCAAACCAAACTCTGGGGGCCTGTTTTAGCCCATAAATGGCCTTGTTGAGTTTACACACTTGTTCAGAATTCTGTATAAATCCCTGAGGTTGCCGCATATATATTTCCTCTTGTAGTGTGCCGTTTAGGAATGCATTATTAACATCCAAATGCTTTATTTTCCATCCTTTTGTAAGTGCCACAGTAAAAATTAGTCTGATAGTTGATGGCTTGACCACTGGCGAGAAAGTTTCATTGAAATCAAACCCATACTCTTGAGTAAACCCCTTAGCCACTAATCTAGCCTTATATCTGTTAATAGTACCATCTGAATTCTTCTTTAACTTATATGTCCATTTACAACCAATTATGTTTTTGTTGGAAGGAGGATTCACAAGTTCCCATGTGTTATTTTTGATCAATGCAGTGTATTCTTCCTGCATGGCCCTATTCCAGTTGCTATCTTTGGCAGCTTGATCATAGTTGATTGGTTCATCAGTGATGGCAGTTGCTGAATATGTTTTGGGTTTGAAAATGCCACACTTGGCTCTTGTCATCATTGGATGTCCACCTTGAGGTTGATCGGGATTTGATGGTGAGTTATCAGTGTCTTCTTGATGTGTGCTATTTTTAGAAGTACTTTCTTCACTTCTTTCACTCATTGCCTGATTGTTGTCTTGTTCTGACATCCTTTGTTCACTGTTGCTTTTTGTAGGTGGATCACTGGCGAGGCTGATTGGCTCTCTGTGGCCTGGACTGGAGTGCAGATCATTCTGAGCATCAGCAGCCGTGACGTCGTCATTCTTGTCCCAATTGGTGCTGAGATTTGGCATTTCAAGTATTGCTATTTTAGGATTCAGTACCTTCTTTGTCGTTTTCATGCTGGATTCTTTGAATGGAAAAATATTTTCGTTGAACACTACGTGTCTGCTAATATAAATTCTGCCACTCATGTCAATACACTTATAACCTTTTTGGTTAGTGCAGTAGCCAATAAATGTACATGGCTTTGATCTGAAATCAAGCTTATTAGCATTATATGGCCTTAAATAGGGAAAACATAAACATCCATACATTTTGAGCTTAGTGTAATCTGGTTTAGTATTATAGAGCTTCTCTAAAGGACTTATACCGTTCAAAATTTTGGTAGGCATTCTATTTATTAAATAAACAGATGAATTAAATGCCTCTGGCCAAAATTTTAATGGTAGAGAAGCTTGTGCAAGTAGTGTTAAACCAGATTCGACTATATGTCTATGTTTTCTCTCAATTAGCCCATTTTGCTCAGATGTATAGGGACAAGTTGTTCTATGATTTATGCCCCTTTTTTGAAAGAAATCAATTATTGGCTTAAATTCAGTTCCACCGTCGGACTGAAATGTTTTGATGGTGCAACTGAACTGATTTTCAATCATTCTAACAAAGTTAATGACAATGTTATGAGTTTCAGCCTTTGACTTTAGTAAGTACAGCCATGTATATCTTGTACAGGCATCAATAAATGATAGATAGTATCTATAACCAAAGTCTGAACTTATTGGGGATGGACCCCAAATGTCAGCCGCAATAAGTTCAAAAGGTTTATAGGAGGTAAGTGACTTAGGAAAAGGCAGCTTATGACTTTTTCCCATTTGACAATAGGTGCATATATGAGGTAATTTGACATCAGAAAATGGAATTTCATTATCAAGAAGAATTTGTTTTACAATACTTAAACTAGGGTGACCTAGTTTACAGTGCCACAAATCTAGTGTCAATTTATCGTTGCAATTAGTACTATTTTCAGTATTCTCAATAGTGTTGCAACAGGGTTGAATTTTAACTGATTTATTACAGTCATCAAATCTAAACTTGCATAGTCCATTGACTGCATCACCCTGCAATAAAACATCTTTAGTTAGTATGTCTCTAACTAAACAGTAATTAGGATAAAATTCAAAGTATATATCATTATCCTTAGCAAATTGAGAGACACTGATCAAATTCTTCTTGATTTTAGGAACTCTCAATAAATTGTGTAAAAATAGTTGTCTTTTACCTCTTATGCTACCCTTGCCAATGTGAGATATGTTAATGCGCTTACCGTTGCCCATGCTGATAGATTGATTACCTTTATATTCCCTGCTACCAAGATTTAAGTTTTCAAGATTGTTTGTGATATGATTTGTTGCGCCGGAATCAGGGTACCAACTGTCATCATTAATATGTTCAGCCCTAGCAGTTTCACATTGATTTCTTGATGTATTTGATTGACTGTTATGGTCTGACTGAGCCTGAGCAACGTTTGCACTAAGGTTTGACCCCCTCTGATTACCTTGACCTTGTCCATTAGCATAATTGGGGTTATATCTAAAATAACATTTGCCTGCTGTATGACCGATTTTCTCGCATATTTGACACCTTGGCCTGTTACTATTATTACTCCATCTTCCCCTACCTCGGCCACGGTTAGAATAACCTCCCCTTTGATTAGGTTGTTCAGATCTGTTTATATTATTTTGATTCTTGTTTTTACCACCAGTAACAGCATAGTTGATATTCATGTCATTTTCTTGTTCTTTCTTGCTTTCAATTCTGGTCTCATGTGACAGTAACATGGAGTGCACATCATCCATGCATGAGAATTGTCTTTGTGATGATATGATAGCAACAACCGCTTCATATTCATCACTCAATCCATTCAAGATGATAAGAATTTGTTCGGATTCAGGAAGTTTTTGCCCAGCGGCTTCTAACATATCACTTAAAGATTTGATCTTACTCAAGTAATCTCTCATGGTACTGTCACCTTTCTTTACATTCTGCAGTTGTCTTTTATAATGCATTACTTTGGCATAAGATTGATTATTAAAACCTTTTTCAATATTCTGCCAAATTTCAAACGATGTTTTACACCCTATCACTTGTGGAAGAATTTTTTCACTTATAGAGGATAATAGCCATGAACAAATTAACCTATCTTGCCGGTGAAACTTAATGTATTCATCATTGGGAATTACCTGATTTTCTTGATTTGTTGTGAATTGAGCAGGTGTTGCAATAGTACCCATGATATATCCATCAAGACCATAACCATCCAATGCAGTTTCGATTTGTAACTTCCACAGTAGATAGTTGTTTTCATTCAGTTGAACTGTTATAAGTTGTGATTGGGGACTAATCACTATCTTGATTAATTTGTCTGCAGCAGTTGTTCCTTCATGAGGACCAGAAACATTGATAGATGCTGATGATGAACTGCTACTCGCCATGAGGAAGAAATACTGAACGGAGGGCTAAAAGGAAAAACTGGATTGAGAAAATAATCAGGAGGGAGGAGACTTAGTTTCAGAGGTCAACTGTAAGCAACCAGATTAATTTTTTGATGAGCTTGACTCTGATTTGAATAACTGGACGGCACAGTTGAGTTCTTGAAGCCTTGTCTTCACTTCTTGATGTTTCTTGATGCAGAAAACAGGAGATTGGCGGTCTGGTTAAGTAGATATAGCCACAGTTAATGTGCCGATCAGCAGGTTGACAGAATCTGATCTGCAGATTGATTGTAAGCACGGTACTGCCTGACTAGAATGCCTCTCCGCACTCTCCGATGATGAAATCAAACTGAGGAGAGTAAAACTCACACTAATTATGGTGTGGTTTGATTTCAATACAGGATCTGAATGCTGTTAAGCAAAAGGGATTGCTCAGCTCTGATACCAAAATAGATTTCAAGTAAATTGAATTTAAGCTATTTTGAGAGAAGAGAGACACAGGAGTTTGTAATAGAATGAATCAGCCTTCTGTAATTGAATTAGATAACTGCAGTGTACATATGCGTGACTTATATAATTGTAAATATGGGCTTCAATGATATTCAGCCCAGATAATAATAATAGCTTATGTGTAATAAGCCTGCACCGCTTTACACTTTAGTGTAATAATACATAACACAGTCCGATGTATACAACGCAGAAAGCAGATGTTTATTTATATATATATATATATATATATATATATATATATATATACACACACACACACACACACACACATGTGTGTGTGTGTATATATAGGGGCACTAAATCTAATGACTAATGGTTTTCATTCCCTCTCTCAAAGCTTGCTTTTTGTTAAATTCGACGATTCAAGAGTTCCACAAGTACTGTACCGACAGAACAAAAGGAGAATTACAATCGGAAGGTAACGGGGAGATATGAGTGAAGACAGCATGCGCAACAAAAAGGGTTAAGGGCCTCCAACGCCTCTAAAGTCTAGGCAGAAAGGCTTCATTCGGGTATTTAAAAGTTATACCATATTATTCTAGCATAACTTGATAGCATATGGAATGCAGGATAATATTTGGTTAAAAATTAAGGTGCAAAAGATGACATTTTAGTTTGGTTCTCATAAAGGAATATATGGATGCATATTTCGTTTTTTAATTCTCTAGGATTTATGTTAGATTTTCTATTTTACAATTCTGAACAACCTGCATATGTATTGTATACATATTCAGTTTTCCTGTGTATGATTCATTTTCTCTATTGTTTTATGTTATACTGTTTTTACTGCTGTTGTAGTTTTCCCTTGCTAATATGTGCACGCTTATGTACACTGCCGACCTTAGCTTGCTGCCCTAAATCTTGTTATTGATATATGTGCATGTCCTTACTTGTGTTTGCATATATCTAACTCATTCACTGACACACACATCTTAGATATTTTAATACAATATTTTATATCCACTATTGTTTTTCAGAGTTATAATCATGATAGAATGTGTGCTGGTGTATATATGCATCATGTATTATTCCCTTTAACCTTCCATTGCTCCCATGTTGGCGTGTTGGATGTTGATTTGAGTCATTGTTGTATTTTTTTTTTTTCGATGTTTACTTGTCTTGAGTCATTGTTGGTTGCAATTCTTGTCCGACCTGGGTTGTTTAGAGTTTTTGCATGCTTTACACATTGAAGACTTTCAATCTTATATTTAACACACGTAACACCTTTACGACCCTATAGAAACATGTTGCCACAGGTACTACTAGAACAAAAAAAAATACCCTTTCACAACTGCCAAAAACAGTTGTAATATGTCTAGTACAGCTGACAATCGTAATAAAGTCAACCGTTTTTACAACTGTTTCTAGCAGTTGTTAAAATTTATTTTACAACCGCTAAAAGTAATTACGCCTCTACTGCTATTAATCAAAGATTTCATAATATTATAATAAATATTATTATAATACAATATTTTATTTCAACATTTCAAATGGTACAAATTTTTTGACTCCACTGTTGTACATTCACTCGTATATTACACCATCATTCATATTTACATGCATTCCTCATTGCATTGTCACTCGATTACTCATATATAGATAGACTCACACATGCAACCATAAGCAAGAAAAAATACACAAAAATAATTATACCTCGTGTTAACATCGGGTGAACTGGAGTATTCAGCCTGTAGAGAGACATTGCTTTACCATCCATTGCATAAAGATCGATAAGAGCAGCTACTAACAATTCAAGCTGCATTCAAAAGTCACAAAACTCATTTTATTTGAACAGTTTGAACTTTAAAGATGTTAATATAATCACAGTTGAAATCGGTTCCATCAGCCTCAGACAATATAAAGAAGTACTATACGCTCAAAGCAGTAGTAATATTTGAGTAAACAGTAATAAACAGGACTGTACTTATAGTTATGATTTATAGAGTGCATGGATAACGTGAATAAATGAGCAAGAAACCTTAAAAGGGATGAACGCATCTTCCATAGCTCGTCTCCTAATAGCAAAGTCAGCTCGCTTTAAGTCGGCCTTAAGAACAAAACAACATATAAGAAGAAAATTAATGTAATAAAGACTGTTCAACTAATCTAAGTTCACAAATAAGAAGAAGAAAATAACGCACCACATCCTTCCTTCTTTGTCTAGCAGTTCAACCAAGATGGTCTTGACACTAGTGTAGCGCTCTTCAACTGCATATTTCATGTTATCATTACCAAACATATTCAAACCTATAATGCAAGTTGCTACATTCACTTCTGGTTTAGGGGTCAATGGACTTGTTACCGAGTTCTGAGGCACTGCAAACACCTAAGTACCGATGCCAATGCCTGAAATATACACAAATATTTGATCAAAAGCATAAAAAATACAGTATAATTTTGCTGTGTATCAGATCAGACTGCATGAACATTAGGTATACTAGAATTCCACACGCGCTTAGAAAAGAAAAAGATCTGCATAGTCTGCATATCTATTCTCAACTCAAACAAAAACATAAGCTTATTGCTCAAACTAAGTTATGTAACCTGAATCCAATAAACGTAGTACATGAGTAAGCAAACACATAAAGAGACAAAAAGATACAGGCTAATGATCATATAAATGCAAAATCCAATCACTGCTGCTAGGTCAGAATAAATATATGAAAAAGGTAGGGAAAATATGCATGAAAGCAACAGAAGTTTATATATGCCTTGCCTTCATAATTAGCTCTAATGGTCGAGCAGGTGCTGTAGGCGAAACAGAGGAACAAGGAAATAAGACAGAGGAGCTGGGAAGTATAGAGCTACAGGTTAAGGACCACACTTAGCTTATGGAGCCAATAACCACTTTAGAATGAATAAATTTAAGATAAAATATGTGAATTTTATATTACCATATGGAATAGGAAATCGACCTAACAGGTAATATTCTATTACAGACATTGATGCAGAGAACGTCATTGCAAAGGTGGCTGTAGCGTAATAACAATATATTTTCTTTTTCTTCTTGGCTTTGGTCCCTCTCAACAACAGTGTTGAGTTTAAGATTTCTATGTTTGCATCATTTGTTAAAAATGGTGAAATGCAATGAACAATGAACATGTTGTAAACCGCAAGCACTACAAAATGAAGAAGTTTTGTGCCAATCGATAACATATACACGATACACCCAAATCATAATTCAACGAGTGATCTAGGGGTAGATTTTTTGATATAGGCTTATGATCAAGCACTAGTTTGTGAAGTAGTAGATGTTAAGCATTTTATATGAACACCAATCTTTAGTAATATTCTTTCACTCAATTTTAAAATTAAGACAACTTAGATGTAAAACCGAGCTCAGCTTGAATCAAAAACTGAGCTATGCTTGGCTGTAAAACTAAGCTCCGCTTAGTTCAAAAATTGAGCTTTTTACGGTTAGAAAAGTGATATATGCTCAGTCTTAATTAGAAAACTGAGTGCGTTCAGTTTGAAAACCAAGCGTTGCCCAGTTTTACAAACTAAACTTAAAAAGCTCAGTTTTTTAGCTTAGTTCTACAAATTGAGTGATAGAAACTAAGCTTGCTTAGTTTTAAAACCTAGCTTAAAGCTCAGTTTTTTCAATCTGAGCTTAAAGGTTAGTTTTTTCAAACTGAACTTTAAGCTCAGGTTTAATGCAGAGTTAAGCTCATATATAAACCAAGCTTAAGATCAATAACTAAGTTTAAGCTTATTTTTTGTAACTAGCTATGTTTAGTTTTGTAATTGAATGTAATTGAGCTTGCTATGTTAAGTTTTTTTTAGTTTTGTCAGCTTTTAGTTCATTACAATTCAACCTCTATTAAGAATGGATTGAGATACAAAGAGCTAATTGCTTTTGTAGATTTTAGTATTTTATCCAGAAACAAGACAATAATGGGTAGAAAATAATAAAAAATTATAAAACACAAATTTGTAACGACCCGCATTCTACGCATCATAGGATCGTAGAATATTTATTTCTTTCACATACGAAGTCGTATGGTCATGTAACTTTGGGAGACGACTATTGGGGTCATATCCCATGTTCAAGATTTTTGCCGATTTTTAAATGACCGTTTTGCCCCTAGCTGATACTGTTTTGGCCATAACTTTTGATTGGAAAGAAGTTTTGACCTGAAACCACTTCCATCGGCTCCGGATGATGGTTTACCTTTCCGTAGAGTGGTCGCATTAGCCAAACGAACTCACCGTTTGGGAGATATGGCTGAAACAAGTTTCAGATAGTGAAAAATAGCTTAATTAGGCTTAACCGGGTGATTAACAGCTAGGCCCAATGGGGGATTTCGGGATTAGAGGTATTTAAGGGCTACTAGGGGTTAGGATTTCGTTTTTTCACTCATTTTCCAGCCGCCACAAACCCTCTCTTCAACCTAACAATGGCCTCCAACATCTAAAAACACCTCTAATCACTTCTTAATCAAGTTTTGGCTTAAGCTACATCAAATTAAGGAGAGAAAGCACCAAAGTAAGGTTAGAGCTGCTGTGTTGCATTGAGAACAACGTCAAACATAGAATCATTTCAGATTTGGTATTTTATTTGTGGCCAAGGTGAGTGATTTGCATAGTTCCTCACTAATTATGGTTAATTAAGGGTAATTAGTGTTAGTTAGCGAATTTATACACTAATAAATTCTGGAAAAATATTTATAAAATCGAAAATAATGTTTTAGACCTCTGTTAGAAATTTGGTTTTATTTGGTTAAGTTTTGCTAATCATATCATTAGTTTTGCTTAAACATGTTTAAGGGAAAATATGATATTTTGGCTATGTTTGATCCATTTTAACCTATCGTATTGTTGTTTTGGTGTTTGAGGTCACTTATACTTGTTGCCATGACTGTATGGTATGCTTTGTGATTGATTAGAATAGTTAGAATGATCGAAAACGCTGTCGAATGGCGTAAACAACTTGCTGGACAAAGTGCGAGAAATGCACAGGAACCGGACCGGATCAGATGGGGAGGTCCGAACCGAACCGTTTGTGTGGCCCATCCATGATCCGTCCCTTGCATCCGAATCGAGCCTGTATGCCCCGAGTTGATCTGAAACTTGGAGGAGATCACGACCGGACCGATCCGCCAGAAGTACTCCGACCCGATCCGCCAGAAGTGCCCCAACCCGAATCGATGGATGGCGATGGATTTGAAGACCCGACCCGATCCGTTAAGGGTGATGACGACCTGATCCGCCAGGGGTAACTACGATCCGAACCGTCATGAGGAGGAGGCATGGATCCGAACCGAATGACCTTGGAGAGCACGATCCGGAGTGAAGAGAAGGGGAAGCCGAACCGATCCGGGGAAGAAGACCAATAACCCGCGATGCAAAGGCAGTCCAAATAGGAAGTTAGAGCTCAGGATCCAGTTGGAAACCAACGAGTTCACTTCATGAGCGGGGCTTTGCTGCGGGACATGTGCAACGGGGTTGTCGGTATTCATAACTTTGGTTCACCATTGAGAGACGGATAGTGGGCTTGTAGTGATAGTTGTACGGGGTTGGACTCCGTCATGGCCCAAAGGATTAGGTGACCAAGGTAGTGGATATCGTATGCTTTACGCCCTGAGCGAGAGATGTGAGGATGGTTTCTATGCTTGATTGTTTGACATCACTATAACATGCACACCCCCACCCCCGTGTTTGTTACACCATCTGTTCAGTGGCACCTTAGAGTATTGTACGGTATTTAGTGCTAACTCTTTGGTTGTAGGTTCAGGTATGGTTTAGTATATCTGTTATTGTTCTGTTTAGCTGCTTATCGCTCATACCAGACTTTTTGTCTGACCCAGAGTTTTATGTCTCTTCTTATTACTCTGGGTGCTCTCACGAGCAGATTAGAGACAGGTTAGGTGGTATGCACGAGTAGCTATACCGGAGACGAGCAGAAGGCTTCCACGTATGATACATATATATAGATATTCTCCCTGTGTTGCTTTGGTCAGTACTTTGGGCATTAGTGGTGTACTTTTCTTTCTTTTGTTTAGAGACAGTAATTTGGAAAGTTGTAATAAGCTGTATTTGGATTTCCGCTGCTCTGATGATGATGTTGATGTTGGTTTTAGTTATCAGCTTATGCACTGTCTCACCTGTTTTATGTTAAGTATATTATTATTATATTTTGTTCCATGCACTGTGAGACATTCTACAGATTTTTGATTAGTTCATTCTCTTCTTTCTTTTCTTTGGCGACCTTTCCGTGCTAGTCGGGCATGTGTACAGTGCACTTTCGGCAGAAATGCCGGCTGGTGCGGGGCGGGCCGTCACACTTGGTATCGGAGCCAGGTTGCGTAGTTAACCTAGGGAAGTTATCAGGGAGAGATAGTATACGTATATGAGTGTGCGTATTTGTTATATTTTGGTTTTCAAAAGCTAGCTATATATATTATTAGTATAGTTAAGGATGAAGTCACACTGCACTGACACCACAAAGATGATGGTTAATCGTTTTCTCTGTGCAGATTAAACGATGAGCCGATAGGTGAAGGGTACCAGTAGAGGAGCCAATAATGGGAATGCTGCCGAGATGATGACGATGTTTACTGACCTCATGAGGGAGATGCTTAGGAATGTGCAGAGGGCAGCTCCCAATGCTAGTAATGGAGGTGGTCCAATAGTGCAGGCGCCTAGGGCCGATTTCGCTAAGCTGAACAAGGATTATACTAGTCTTGGTGGGAAGCCGTTTCATGGAACGGAATCGACTACGGATGTTCAAGATTGGTTGGATAGCTGTGAGTGAATCTTCGAAGACTTGGGTATCGAGGATGCGATGAAGAGAAGGCTAGCATCCCGTCAGCTGCAAGGACGGGCAATGAATTGGTGGAATGCTATTAAGGCAACTACTCCAGATGATCAAGTCACTTGGGATCAGTTTAGAACTCGTTTTAGTGATAAGTTTATCCCAGCTGCTTAGAAGTCAGAATTGTTTAGAAAGTTCTTGGAGCTTAAGCAGAATGGTAGGGCAGTCTCAGAGTATATTGCTGAGTTCGATACTTTATCAAAATATGGGTTATCCCTAATAGATACTATCGAGAAGAAGAACGAGAAGTTTATAACAGGTTTGGATCAGTACTTGGGGAAAAAACTTATTAACCACATCGATGAGATGTTTGAATCGATTGTGGGGAAAGCATTAAGGTCAGAGAGTCTTTACTCTAAACCAAAGACTGAGGTTGTTATTGCATCTGCAGAGGAGCCAAAGCCGCAAGCAGGCGGTAGAGGCAAGAATAATTCCCAAAATAAGAGGAAACAAGACCAAACCAAGGATAGTCAGAATAAGAAGAATAAGAAAGATGGCGAGTGCTTTAGTTGTGGCAAGAAGGGCCATTATGCCAGAGATTGTCGAAAAAAGTCTGGGGAAAGGAAATGCTTTAACTACAGCCAGGCGGGACATCACAAGGATGATTGTCCATAACCTCCTAGGGAGAAGCAGATTGTGAAAGCGTATGCTATCAACGATGTTCCTTCTTCGTCGAATGCCCCAACTGCGGCGCAGAAGGAAAAAGGTGTCGTTATCCGAGGTATGCTTCCTATTTAAGATGTTTCTATTCGAGTTTGTTTGATATTGGGACTTCCCCTTTCCTTCTACCTAGTGACCTGGTAGATAGGTTGGAATTGGAACCCGAGGTAGTCGATAGACCTTTAGTAGTGACAAACCCGATAGGTGGTTTGACTAGCCTTCGTAGGATTTGTCGTAATTTGGTCTTATCGAGTCATGGATGTATGTTTGTTGTGATTTCTTTATTTTGAGATTTACTAAGCCTAGCTTGATTTTGGGAGTCGATTGACCTCAAAGGTATAGAATGATAGTAGATTGTGAAGAGTCTTTGACGACCATTTTAATGGATGATGGACGAAAGGTGGTATTGGATCGCCTACCTTATGATGAAGATGATAACGGGAGTTAGAGAAGCAAATGTACATTGGATGTACATCAGTTTGGTCAGGACTTGGCCATGCGATCGACGATAGTCTCAAGCGAGATTGGCAAGGATAGCCAGAGTTAGTTATGGATGCTTGAGTGTTTGGATGTTTTGCTAGTATCACCTCACATGGATTGTCCGAATTCGGAGGAGATGTTCCTTGGGTGCTTGTCTGATATTGGTTTAGGCCGTTGGGGCTTGTTCTTAGGGAATGTCGAGTTCGATTAGGATGGTTCGTGTGAGAGATAAATAGTTGTTGCGATTTTTCATTGGATGATATCTTGGTTTACTCGAGGAGTAATGGGCAGCTGTGACAGATAAGACTATTCGATGGTATGGACTGCCCCGCGTTGGACTCGATAGGGTTATGAGATGACTGTAGTGGGACTCGAGAAAGATACAAAATAATGGATTGTTTAGGACCCTATGCTAATGTTCTTTTCGAAAAAAAAAAGAATGTGTTCGTTGATCATGGAAGATGCAACGAAGGTTAGGACGATTCAAGTTGGACTTGAACTCGTAAAAGAAAATAGGTGTTCGTTGATCTTGAAGCGGCAACAAATAGGGAGACGACTCACGTTGGACTAGCGTTTGTAGGTAATGGATACTCAGGACTGGGTCTGAGTTTATGGGTAATAGATTGACTCGAGTTGGACTCGAGAAGGCTGCAAGGAATTGGAATGGCTCGAGTTGGACTCGAGAGGGCAGCAAGATAATGGATAGACTTGGGTGGGACTCGAGTGTTTCAGGCAGACTAAAAAGCAGGGGTATCTGAGGATGCCCACTTACCTTGGATCCGTTGGACGTGATCTAATTATCCTTGGAGGATAAACGTACGTTGGACGTACGGTAGTCCGTTTGGAGGCAGGGCTTCCATTAGTTATTGATGTCGGTTGGACCAGACATACAGGTATCGACGTATTCATGGCTTTAGCAGGTGATGGATAGGATTTGATTGATGGATGCTATGGTTGTTGTGTTTGTTCCTACCTTTCATCCCTTGAGTATCACCTGTAGGATCCTGTTGAATGGAAATAGGATAAGTTCGTTGATCATGGTGATATGACGGGTGTAAGATACTTTGCATTAGACTTGAAGTATGTTAGGCATTGTGGAGCATCCGTTGACCTTGGAGATTCAGCGGATATAGGAGCTTCAAGTTGGACTTGGACTCGAAGGTAGAGTACCTAGATTAATTGGATGAGTCTAGTTCACCTTTAGAAGGTGAATGTATGTTGGACGTGCAGTACGGGTATAAGTGGAGTACCTAGGTTCATTGGATGGGTCTAGTTTGCATCTAGGAGGTGAATGTACGTTGGACATGCAGTACGAATGTAGGAAGGACTCAAGTTGGACTTGAAAGGACATTTGGAATGTAGTTGGAAATTTGGCGTATAGGGTTGGATTACCTAAGAAGATGACAGTATAGACGGATGCCATAGTACCGGACTGGGTGCGGTAGCTGATGCATTGAGTAGGAGACATGCCAGTTTAGATGATATGTTTCTGTAATGGAAGCAACTAGAGTATATCACGGAGATGACTTCAGACCTAAGTGCGAATTGGATTCAGAAACGCTAGTAAGCTTGACGATTAGATCAATCTGGATTGAGTGGATCGGTTCCAGTAAGAGGGACGATCCTAACCTATTGGAAACCACCTCTAGGGTAGAGATGAGAATCGATGGCGAGAGAACGGCTGTACTTGGGAAGTAGGGGATGACATAAGAAAGTCGTATCCAAAGCTCTTCGCTTGGTAAGATTATAGTTTCAATTTAGTCTTTCCGCATGCTAGGATATGTTTGTTTTGTTTGTTTTGCATGATTGATTGTTGTATATGGCTGGTAGGCATGCGGGATCCTTTGTGTGTTTTGGGTTAAGGAATTTCGGGGATGAAATTTCTTAAGGGGGGGAGAGTGTAACGACCCGCATTCTACACATCATAGGATCGTAGAATATTTATTTCATTCACATACGAAGTCATATGGTCATGTAACTTTGGGAGACGACTATTGGGGTCATTTCCCATGTTCATGATTTTTGCCGATTTTTAAATGACTGTTTTGCCCCTAGCTGATACTGTTTTGGCCATAACTTTTGATTGGGAAAAAGTTTTGATCTGAAACCACTTCCATTGGCTCCGAATGATGGTTTACCTTTCCGTAGAGTGGCCACATTAGCCAAACGGACTCACCGTTTGGGAGATATGGCTGAAACAAGTTTCAGATAGTGAAAAATAGCTTAATTGGGCTTAACCGGGTGATTAACAGCTAGGCCCAATGGGGGATTTCGGGATTAGAGGTATTTAAGGGCTGCTAGGGTTAGGATTTCGGTTTTTCACTCATTTTCCAGCCGCCACAAACCCTCTCTTCAACCTAACAATGGCCTCCAACATCTAAAAACACCGCTAATCACTTCTTAATCAAGTTTTGGCTTAAGCTACATCAAATTAAGGAGAGACAGCACCAAAGCAAGGTTAGAGCTGCTGTGTTGCATTGGGAACAGCGCCAAACAGAGAATCATTTCAGATTTGGTATTTTATTTGTGGACAAGGTGAGTGATTTGCATAGTTCCTCACTAATTATGGTTAATTAAGGGTAATTAGTATTGGTTAGCGAATTTATACACTAATAAATTCTGGAAAAATATTTATAAATTCAAAAATAATGTTTTAGACCTCTGTTAGAAATTTGATTTTATTTGGTTAAGTTTTGCTAATCATATCATTAGTTTTGCTTAAACATGTTTAAGGGAAAATATGAGATTTTGGCTATGTTTGATCCATTTTAACCTATCGTATTGTTGTTTTGGAGTTTGAGGTCACTTCTAATTGTTGCCATGACTGTATGGTATGCTTTGTGATTGATTAGAATAGTTAGAATGGTCGAAAACGCCGTTGAATGGCGTAAATAACTCGCTGGACAAAGTGCAGGAAATGCACAGGAACCGGACCGGATCGGATGGGGAGGTCCGAACCGAACCGTTTGTGTGGCCCATCCACGATCCATCCCTTGCATATGAATCAAGCCTGTATGCCCCGAGTTGATCTGAAACTTGGAGGAGATCACGACCGGACCGATCCGCCAGAAGTACTAAGACCTGATCCGCCAGAAGTGCCCCGACCCGAACCGATGGATGGCGATGGATTTGAAGAACCGACCTGATCCGTTAAGGGTGATGACGACCCGATCCGCCAGGGGTGACTATGATCCGAACTGTCACGAGGAGGAGGCATGGATCCGAACCGAATGACCTTGGAGAGTACGATCCGGAGTGAAGAGAAGGGGAAGCCGAACCGATCCAGGGAAGAAGACCAATAACCCGAAATGCAAAGGCAGTCCAAATAGGAAGTTAGAGCTCAGGATCCAGTTGGGAACCAACGAGTTCACTTCATGAGCGGGGCTTTGTTGCGGGACGTGTGCAACGGGGTCGTTGGTATTCATAACTTTGGTTCACCACTGAGAGACGGATATTGGGCTTGTAGTGATAGTTGTACGGGGTTGGACTCCGTCATGGCCCAAAGGATTAGGTGACCAAGGTAGTGGATATCGTATGCTTTACGCCCTGAGCGAGAGATGTGAGGATGGTTGCTATGCTTGATTGTTTGACATCACTATGACATGCACACCCCCACCCCCGTGTTTCTTACACCATCTGTTCAGTGGCACCTTAGAGTATTGTACATTATTTAGTGCTAACTCTTTGGTTGCAGGTCCAGGTTCAGGTATGGTTTAGTATACCTGTTATTGTTCTGTTTAGCTGCTTATCGCTCATACCAGACTTTTTGTCTGACCCAGAGTTTTATGTCTCTTCTTATTACTCTGGGTGCTCTCATGAGCAAACTGGAGACAGGTTATGTGGTATGCACGAATAGCTGTACCGGAGACGAGCATGAGGCATCCACGTATGATACATATATATAGATATTCTCCCTGTGTTGCTGTGGTCACTACTTTGGGCATTAGTGGTGTACTTTTCTTTCTTTTGTTTAGAGATAGTAATTTGGAAAGTTGTAATAAGCTGTATTTGGATTTCCGCTGCTCTGATGATGATGTTGATGTTGGTTTTAGTTATCAGCTTATGCACTATCTCACCTGTTTTATGTCAAGTATATTATTATTAAATTTTAGTCCCTGCGCTATGAGACATTCTACAGGTTTTTGATTAGTTCATTCTCTTCTTTCCTTTCTTTGGCGACCGTTCCGTGCTAGTCGGACATGTGTACAACGCACTTTCGGAGGAAATGCCGGCTGGTGCGGGGCGGGCCGTCACAATATTTTATTTATAACATTTTGTTCGTAGACTTGTTTCATTATGTTTATTTTACTTATAGGCTGAGATGCTAAAGGCAAATCTAGCAACTGATGGTGTGATTATGAGCTTGGTAAATCTTTCCCTCTATAAAAGTTACCATCCCATTCATCATTAAAAATAACAATATATGGTCCATAATATTTTCTTTATGCCTACAGACAACTGCCCACACATCATATTCATGATATGTTTGATTACATCATGTAATGGGGGCAAACTGATGGAGTTTCGCAATTCAATTGGATCATTTGAGTATCACGATATCATTTTCTGAAAATTGCATACATTTGACTACCTCAATACATACAAATATTCCCCGACTAACTTAAAGTCAAAACAAGGTTACTTTTTTAAGTGTATTCTTAAATTTGATGTAGAAAAAAGCGAATAACAGCAGTACAAACAAACTTGTGAAATTGAAATACTTACGATGTACTTTAATATTCAAAATTCTATGAAGTACAAACAGATTATTTTGAAACATATTATCATAAAATTATCATGATATTCAATATAAATCAAACCTAATTAGACTGGAATCGATGACAAGACTTGAGTTGATTTCTGGGTTCGAACAGGGACAGACTGTGAGGAAATCGAGTGATCGCGATTTCTGGATTCAAGTGAGTTCGAATGGAGAGAGGAAGCTGTCGATTTTTTGGTTCGAACCGGACAGCAGAGATGCAGCGTATCTCGACAGCAGCTTGGGCGATTTGGATTAATGGTGTAATTTAGATCTTGAATTGAAATCGCAATTAGGGATCGGATTTTGAAATTTGAGGGTGAAACGAAATGGAAAAAGATGGAGGGGGAATGAAAATAAAAGTGAAAAATAAAAAATAGCGCAGGCGTGGATTGACGGTTTGGATTTTGTTTGAGTAATGCTGCAGATCTCTGAGGTGTAACTTTTTTTTAATTTTTTTATTTGAATATATCTATAGCTACTGCAATACAATTTGATATATGCTAACACATTGAAGAGTGCGTTGCAATAGATAGAAATCAGCATGGCTATGGTGACACTATCGCTAGCAACACCTTGGATTTTCGTTGCAGTAGGCCATCTATGGCGCAGTGAATATTTAGTTTCAAAAGCCATTTTGTGAAGTTTAAATAAGTTAAAAAATATAATATACTATTTATTTTATGTGAAAAATTATATATTCCCTTTTCCTATCCTAGTTTCAATCTCTTCATTATAGTCCATGTTTTGAGCATATCTTGTCCATTCTTGTACCACATGATGCGTGTATCTCCAATACATTTCCTTGTTCATATCCATCTTCTACTTGTTTGACCATGTAGATTTGAATGTATCCCTGTTATAATATAAAATGCTTTTCCTAATCGATCCCTCATTCTATCTATAGTTGTGTGTTGATTTCATGATTTTTTATATTTACATTATTATGCTTTTTGTTGTCATATAAAAAGGTCAGCATTTGCAGTTAAGTTTCATATCATTAGGATATAAAAGCTTAAATTATTTATATTGACTACACATCATCATTGCGTTTGAGGTTCAACCAAAAAAATATTTTTGCACCACTATTCCTTCTACTTTGTGATTTCATTGCTGCTTTACTTCGAACACATTACTTTTGGTCGTATTGACAATTTAAGGATGCTCAGCCATAATTTTTGTTACAGATTAAACTAGCAGAGGTGTTCTGCACCGATTCATCTGCAAGAAGGAAGGCATCAATCAATATATGGCTATCATGATGCTTCTTTTTTCTCACTCTTCCTTCTTAATTTGTTGCATGGTTAGTTTACTGAAAATATACATTTCCAGTCTGCCGGATTACAGAACACTATTTTAATTTTCAGTGAGATAGTTTTGCTTATTCTATTTACTACTCTTCTCCTTTTCCTAGATTTGATCTTCTAAAAACAACACATCCTTAAATAATTTACTATAATTTACATATAGATATTTAGATTTAATCTCCTTTTTAATCAAATAATAACAAGCCAATGCTTTGTATGTTTGGAAAACCAGTTACTGAACTAAATTGTTTACTGAACACTTATACAGGGCTTTGACCATGTAGATTTGAGTGTGGCATTTCAATAGATATCATGAAAACTAACACCTGTGTTGAAAAGCAGATAGGATTGTTTTCATGCACTTTTGTTATTGATGTTAATCCGTATACCTTTCTACAACCTCTTGTAGCACTGCATTTCAGTCTCTTACAAATATTTACTTTATGTAAACAAAAGTGCCCTCTTTGCATAATTGTCTATCACATGTTATTAGTATCTATTCTTTCTTATACATTGAAGCCATGCAGTATCATTGTAGATCAGGGTATCAATTGGTTAACGTGCATGTATTTACATGGAATCGTACTGTCAAACCATGCTTGCTCATTTATGTTCGTTTTATATTTAATCACTTACTTACGTGCCACGCTGACCTTCTTTTTCAATTTATTAAGGATATGCTGACTTTTTATTTACAGTGCACTGGCTACCATCAAATGCCGACTATACAGGTTTATCTTCCAAAATGACAGTTCATACTTTTAACAGAACATTGTTTTGGTTGTTATACTTCTAAACAATCATTGTGCGTTTCTGACGAATGAGTGTGCGTTTCTGACGAATGGTAACGGGGCATTTGAGCGTGACACTGTTGTAAACGGGAATGCTTTTTTCCTACGAACTGGTTATTTGAGCTGGTTATTTGAGCGGGGTTAATTTAAAATACATATATGAATAAAAATAAAGTTACAGATACAAATACAATTTAGCACAATCCTGCAGCAACCAACTGATCTCTTATGGTATTTCGATATGCAGACATTTCATTGGTATCCATTTCGTTGTACCCGTTCAGTGTCTATGTTCGTCGCATTTCTCAGAGCATAATATTCCTCCAAGTATTGATCGAGGATAAGTTCAAGTTCATCGTCGAAAGCCATAAATTCTAGATCACCACTATTATATTTGCTTATGAAGTTGTGTACGGCCATTGTAGCTACGGCAACTTTGACTTGAGTTTTAAATGCATATGTAGGCTATACTCTTCAAAGTGGCAAATTTTTGTTTTTGAATGTCAAAAGTTCTTTCAAAAGGTTATCCATAAAATAGAATGGTAGAAATTAAACACTTCATTGCCCGAATTTGGTTGATTCACGGTTTCACGAAAATGCGAAATATGATAGCTCATATTTCGATAAGGCGGTAAACATCCAGTCTGAAGTGGATAGCCCGAATCGACCAAATAATACTGTCCAATCAGAGATTTAGGAAAGTTCTAGTTTCTATCATTTGTAATCGAATTAAAAATTCTACTATCATGTGCAATCCCTTCCCAACCAGCCATTATATAAGTAAACTGTAAACCGAAAGAGCATACCGCTAATATATTCTGCGTAGCAAAACCTTTTCTTCCAACATATGATATAACTTGATTAGCATGTAAGTATGCAGATACGTGTGTAACATCTATAACACCAATACAGTTTTTAAAATATGGATAATACTGGGTTGAACTGCTAATGTGATGTGGAACAACATTAAATTATGGATCCTCTAGCTTTATTATATCAGCAGCGAGTAATTGAAAAGCGTTTAGAACATGATGAAAACAAATGGAAATTGTGGTACCTGCTCTTTGAAATCTTTTGCTAAGTTGACTGTTTGAGAGCCCATTAGCCATTGTGTAAACGAAAATACCAATCATTTTGGTGACATAAATTTCTACCATTGACAAGAGACCATGATTTTGTAGCTTTTCACTTAACGAGTAGAAGCAAAGTCTTTTCATCTGAAAATATTTTTGATAATGTTGTTGATGCCCATTCAAAATGTCGTTGATCTAAGCTAAGCCGGTAACTCTAAAGTATTAATCCGGGTCATATGATTTCTCCATGCATTTTGGCACAACGATATCCCATAGAGATCAATAAAATTGTCGAAATCAGAGGATGAATCGGTGGAATATGTTATTTCTTCGAAAGGAAGAGGAAGAAGAAGAAGAAGAAGAAGAAGAGGAGGAGGAGAGTAATGAAGGATGAGAAGTGGAGATGCGATATATAAGAGAGTGAAAAGAGCCATTGGAGGGAACGGTAAAAAATGAGCCGTTGGTGTTGGACGCGTCCGATGCAAACGGTTCATTTTTCACCATTCACCTTCCGGGGAGTGAATGTGGAATTCCATGTTCATTCGTCTGACACGTCGGGCGCGGATGCCACCATAACGTGCCTAAAATTAGTTGCGAACGAGGCCTCGGTATCTTTGTAAGAATTGCAATGAAAAACTAAGTATTTATCATTGGTAGAAAAAATTAGTTGTAAAATTCTACTTATCATACATGCAATAATCTCTACACTTCATCCGACAATGATCGAATCCTCTTTATGTTTGCAGTTCATCCGTTCCATTCCATGATTTGTCTATCTAAAAATTAACTTATTCCAGTGCTATTAAAATAGAGGTAATGACATGGAACAAGCTATGTACGCCAACGTTTTACTAGATCACTGCTGTCCGCTGGCATTTCTGTTATATATAAGTAAGTTGTGTATGTTAACGTTTATAAATGGTTATACTTATGTACATGTTTTTTTCATTTATAATTTTATGCATAAAGTTTCTTCAATTTTACATAATGGGTTATTCTATTACTGTTTTGTTGATGTTTCCACTTATTATATTTGTATATAATTTCACCTCTCGAATGTTCTACTTATGTAGAGGTAATTAGTATTTTCGAAATGAAGAACATCCGCATCAAAGAACTAATGGTAATTAAGTCATGAGCAAGACTTTAAATATTATGTTTTATAATATTTTGTTCATACTAGTTCTGTAGACTTGTTTGTAAATAATTATAGTATGTGGGTTCGCTTATTTTGTCGAAAGATTATTATTGAAATGATTATGGATATTATACTTGATTATGCGATTAATGTGTTTTTTAAACTATTTGAATATGGTTATTATCGATGTTGGTTTGAAAATGATAATTATGTGATTGAATATTTGTATTAATATTGCTATTATATATACGTGATTGTTGGAAATGATACGAGTCATTAACAGTAAATAGCTGCGATTAAAATGTGTTGTATACCAATTAATAAGTTTTAGTAGCGTTTCAAAAGTGCTACAGAAGCGAATGCAATTCGCAAGAAGTATTGTAGCTAAAATATAATGCAACGTAACAAAAAATATGTAATAGGATAGAATAAATGCTGCAAAATATTGTGGTAGCATAGAAACAACACTACAGAAAATAAAAACGAAGGGCACAAATACTACTTTGGTTGCATTTTTAAGGTGCTGCCAAAAAAACTTTTGTGGGGTTTCTGGAATGCTACAATATGTTTATTTCTGGTTCCGTTTACTATATGTAACGCAACAAAAACTTTTGAACTTTTAGTTGCATGTCGTTTTGAAGCTTTACCGAAACGCTACTACAAGTTTTGGCAGCGTTTTTAAACCGCTACGAAATGTCTTTTCTAGTGTAATGGTTGAATATTTATCAATCTGATTTGAATCTTAAAATGACCTCCTCTCTTCCACCTTATAGATTAGATCTAAGATTTTAGCCCTGGTTCCATTAGGTTTTTTGAGTTGCTTTAAATTTTCCTTTTGAAAGATGGATATGGCGAGATTTAGCTTCGATCTAGAGAGATTGACTGCGAAAAATTGTTGCATAGATCTGAATGAAGTGAGTAAAGCAGGCTAGTTAATGCTACCTATTTGAAGAGTCTCTGGTAAATTATTCAATGCTTAGTTATTTCTTTAGCCTGTGAGACCTGTTTGATGATATTGGCTTTGTCAATGCATCTTCCTTCTGATACATGCCTGGTAAGTGACTTACTGGGAGAGTTTTGTTTAGAACATACTTCTTGACATAATATAAATATAGCTTCATGTGTTTAGTCCTTGAATTAAGAACTGGATTTGTTGTTAATGACACAATGCTTAGGTTATCATATCATAGATATTCCATATTATTTATGTTGATCTTTACCTCTGAAAGTATTGACTTGATCTACATTAATTCTGATGTTGCACTAGCTACACTTCTGAATTAAGCTTCCATACCTTGTACAGACATTGTATTTTGCTTTTTTGAGCACCAAAATGCTGAGATTCTTCCTAGATAAATGCAGTATTTAGAGCTTGATCTATGATCATCTGGATTAGTTCCCCAATCAGCATCCGCAAAACCAAAAAAACACAAGTAGAACTGTATTTTAAGTTATTCCATGATCTTATGTACCTCTTACATATCTAAGACAGCTTCCAATGTTCATCAAGTGAGTTTTGCATTAGTTGGTTGACTTTGTTTATGCTATATGAAATGTCTGATCTTGTATTGTTGCATACTGTAATGTACCTGCGGTGCTTCTATATTGCTTTGCATTGCATATAACCACTCCATATGCAGTTAATTTATTTGGTAACTCCTCACATTTTAATTTGTGACTAAATACAATATGGAAATCCACTTTCCCAAACATCTACTCTAATGAGTTAAAATATTAACCAGACTCCAAAATATGAAATAAAATTATTTCATTTCTTAATTTTGAAGAATAATACTTTCCCTTTTTATTAAGGGTTAAATATATTAGGCATATCAAACAATACGAATAACATTACATGTATTTTTGTAGAGTTCCAAATCATATCATATGTATCGTTTATAGAATTTACCAAATAAATTATAATTCTTGTATTATTTAGAATGAAATAAACTTTATAATTATATATTATACTATTATATAAAAATATATAATTTAACCAATCACCTGAAAGCCTTCCAAATGCCTTGAATTCAATCTAGATCTGACACTATTGTTAATGTTTTCCCTTTAAAATCTTCTGTTTCTGATTGAAAAACGTTATCTACATAGAATTATTGGATATGATGTAGAGAAAGATGGATTTGGATTCAAAACTAATGAATTAAAGCTAGTACTAGGGATATACCTTTTTGATATAAATTTTTGATCTAAACCTATTCCTGATCCTTTATTATGTTCTCCTCCAGTTTTTATCAGAGAATCGTAAACCAAATATTTTACATTTAAAAGTTATGGGGAAGAAAGAAAAATTTCAGGGCTTCCGCACTTGTCTAAAAATTAATGATTTTAAAGTGAATCCCTGTATGTTTATTTATAGTATTTCAATTTAGTACTAACTGTCATATGGAATTACAGGCCACATTTCGATCTGAATCCCTTATGATAAAAACTTGGCAAATTAAAGTTTTTATGCTTTTCTTGCAATTAAGTTGTTAAAAACTAACGTCTATAGAAAGTGATGCTTACATTAAATTTGGTTGAAATAGTCTATATGCTTTTGTTGATTACATTAATAAATATATAGAAACCCTGTAACAAATAGATGGAAAAAATGGAAGGCAAGCAAATTACAGCTCAATAGGCACTTGGCACCCAAGTAAATCAAAATGCATATAAACCGCTACAATCCTTTTCACTACTTATTTCTCAATCCAGTAAACAAAGAAGACCCAAAGTAAACATCAAAGCAAGGAAGAATGAGAAGATAAGGCAAGCCCCATGGAATGGTAATAAGTCAACTCGTCGGCCAAGATGAATATCCATACCGCATACCGAGAGGCAATTATTTCAAAACAACCAAAAGCCCTCCAACAGCTGGTGCATTTACCAAACTTCCAATCAAGCTAACCAACCACTCCAACCCAGGTGCAACGAAGGGCAACAAGGTTAGGGGATCCCAAAAAAGCTGCTCTAAGAGATCCAGATCGAATGTGATATCATTTTCAGCCCCGATTATTTCTTATGAAGCTTGAATGTCGATCATTCTCAGAGAAGAACTATTATTTAAAGATGAAATATTTAAAATTTTGAAACATTTAAAGTGAATGATGGTTTAAAAGCAAATGTTTTACAAATTGAAAGGATTTTGCTGATAGGAAGTTAAGAAATGGAGTTAAGGAAATTAGAAACCAACTGGAGATTAGTCGAGTTGAATGGCTTCCTGAGTGTCGATCTAATGTTGGTTTCACCTTCGGGGTTAATACTTAGGGAGTTATTCTCTTACCAGTTTATTGTTAGGAACTGATGAATGTGGAAGAATAGTGATTGATGAATATATGGAAATGATTTTTGATGTTAAAAGAGATATTTTATCAAATATACAAAAAAATAGTTATGGTAGATGGAAATGTTTTTCCAAAAATCGCGAGAGGCTATATGGGTTTGGTGAAATATATGGGTAAAGATATCGAAGAGAAATTGAGAAACGATAAATTTAATTAATTAAGTATTAATTAAAAAGGCGGCTCAGTGATTGTTTGATGTTAATTAATAGTATTCCCTTTGTGAACAGGATCTTTGTATGAATGTTTGTTTCTTCAATAGTTATATAACCGACTATTGAAGTATTGGCCAATTTAATATCATTGTTGTCAATACGGAGAGACCGGTTGGATTTATTATCTGAAAACCACTTTGTATGGGAAGAAACGTTGTGAATCAAATATGCTAAAGATAATTGAAGATGGAGTAAAATGCCAGGATTGTTCTATTAATCCTAGGTAGAAGTTTCCTAAGATGGAATGGTGGGATAGTGCCTTCGGTTTGTCCTATCCGAGGACAACTTGAATGGACGAATGTCTACAGAGTATGCCTAACTGATTATCTATATTGACCTCTTCAAACGTATCACTTTAGTGGCAGAGGAATTCATTTCTCTTAGATTTATGCCCCTAATATTTTTAGGGAAATCAATAAATAATTTTGGCGGGTTTGACGATGTGGCATGTTAAAAAGATAAGCACGGCCTCAATCCTCACAACCGGGAAATGGTATAAAATCTGGTAGGCCGTGAAACGACACAAACTCGCCCTTACGGTAAAGCCCAGATTGAGTTGAGAACAACACTAATCAGAACGCAAACGACGAAACATTTCATTGTTATTACAACAATTTACATTATAGTACAAGAACATATCAGAGTATGAATAATTATTACACATTGGAAATACAATATCAGAGATTTAAAATTACATGGCAGCAGAAAAATAATACATAACACAACTGAAAGAAATACATGGATAAGAGCTTTCCGAATATAGCTTTAGCTGTAAACCCAAGATCATGTATAAAGAAATATCTGCAAAACCAAAACTACTAGCTTTTGTATGGAAAATAGGGGCACCTAGAGTTTAGGTTAAAACAATAAACTCCAGGTCAGTCATGGGACTGGTGTGAGAACTAAAACAGTTATTAAATCTTTACTTTAAAAAGTTGGGGACTCCACACGAATTTTAGTTTAAAATAAAACTATGCATTGCTTTTTGGAAAAAAATGAAGCTATTATAAGACTCAGGTCCCATCACACAATGCAACAAGCCGGAGGATAGAATTTTCCCTTATAATAGCAAAAATATGCTTGATACATATAAAACAAATTATTTTGATATTATACGTGCATAGTGTTTAAAAAAACTTCAAATATAAATGTATCAATAAAAGACGGCATGGGTACCAAATATCATTTCGTTGTACTAGTTCTATAATCAAAACCGCACAATGTCGTATTGGAAGTTGGATTTCCATCTATAGAACAAGGCAAGGGATCGTCCTTACCGAATTTGAGACTCTCTAGCCCGAGCCTCAGGCTCAGCCGCAGCTAAACCTTGGAGCGCCAGGGCCGGTCCACACATAATTTAGTGGATTAGTAATTCCTGAACAATACGTTTTCCTGCCCTATAGGGCATAAAAATCTGAGCCACTAGGGACTCAATATCCGAGGTACCTCACTTTCCAACATCCACATAAGTAAAAATGTCTGGGCTCCATACCATGACACCACTTCTAGCTAGAAAGAAACGCATGTCCTCCCTGGGGTCCTTCCCCCGTTTCTAGTTCATACCGGGGTGTGAGGCTCGCGAAGTAACGCTATACACCAAGCTATGCTAGTTAAAGATGTGCTTTGATCATCAACCATAAGACTCTTCTTTTCAACAAAAGCCTTAATCATTTACATCTTGGCATGCCACACTGACAATTCACGCCATACGACTGATGTATATCATTATATAACCTCTAAGCTCGTACGTCTCAGAGAAGGGTGTTAAGAAAGAGAATAAATTCTCCGCCACCAAACAGATATATATTTAATAGAAATAAATTAGCATAGAATGAAATCCAATGACAGACACACATCCATTTACAAGTCCGTTCTGGGTCTGAACGAAACCGGAGGCACCCTATTCCTCGTCCTATATGTCCAATACAGGAGAGAGGTCCTCTATATATCCGGTCGATCTCCAGGTACATCTGGACGATCACCACTTATTACCTTGTCTTGGGTGTACAGCCCAATCAAGACATCAGTAATCATCCAAACGATGTAAAAAACTCCGGTCTTCAACCACCATCTTCATCGTCGACTTTAGTCGCCGTAGTAATGATTCAGAATTAACCCGGTCTTTTCGAATAACTCGCGTATTTTGTAATCAAGTGCTATTAAAACACAACATACACCTCATTCAAATTCAGAATATTCTTTTATTCCAATATTCACATTTTTAGGGAAAGGTTCCCATAAATTTTATCAAAGATAAATTCTTTTAAATTTATTCTTAAATCTTCCTTTGGATATCCATTTCAAAAGATTTGTTTTATCCTTTATCAATTATAAACCAAATTAAGGTTTATCAACTAGTCGGGATTAGCGAGCCTTACCGAAGTAATCATTTATTTATTAATCCCATGGAGCAAAACTGCCAGTACTCCATATCTAACACCCACTGTGTTATCGGTAAAATTAATTACCATTTCACGTTTAAATCTAATAAAAGATTTAACTATTGCCTAGAGTAAAACTAGTGGTACTCCATCCTTGATCATTTCTCGAATTTGATAATCCAAATTATCAAATTCTTATTTCAATCTAATTAAAGATTCTCTAAAATTCTAATTCAGTTTTAATCTCAAAAATCATTATTTAATGATTATTCAAAGTTAAGAAATTAATCTTGTATTTAACTGGGTTAAAGAACTAATGTCATTTAAAACACAGTTCGCGATAAACCCCAAATTCTTCTTCCATCAAAATGGAATCTACACGGAAATCATAACAATACATAATCGATATAAATTCCCGTGTCAGACTAATAATATAAATGGAATAGCGGTAAAGCTTTTTAAATTCCATATATAGTAATGGTCTTCATTAACAGAAGCTCATCTCGATTATTACCAAACCGAATTCTATTCAATTCCAATTTAATATATTAAATTGGAAATCTTTACTTTGGAAAATTTCCATTTAAACCTTATTAAAAGATTTATAAATTCCAAATGATATTTTTCACTATTAATTAGGTTAAAGAACAAATGTCGTTAAAATCACAGTTCACGATAAACCCAATTCACATTTCATTTTATTCCAATTACTAAATATAATTGGAAACTCTAATAATCTTAATTAAAAGATTTATTCTTTTCATACGGGGCTTAAGAACAGTGTTATTGAAGACACCATTCACGACAAACCCAAAATCCAAAATCCAATTCCCAATTTATTTTATTCAATTCCCATTAAATAACAATTAATTGGAAAACTTCATTAAATCTTAATTTTAAAGATTTATTCTTTTCTCATCGGGGTTTAAGAACAGTTTATTGAAGACACCATTCACGACAAACCGAAAATCCAATTTGACATTAAATAAAAGGCTCTGAATAGAAATTATATTGGCATATATTCAACATCAAATTCTGAAATCAACCAATATCGTATTGGGGATAATGAGATATATATATATCTTCCAAATTCCTCAACAATATATGTATAATAACGGAATCCAATATCGAAATATTCCGAAGATTATTTCTATTCAAATCCATTCCAATTAACACATTGGAAAATCTTGGTTAGATTAAAACCATTTCAAATCCAATTTATTTATTTAAAAACATTGGATTATTATTCTAGTTAATAACTAGTTCATTTTGATAAAAATATATTTTTATCTTTTCAAATATGGAAATTTTCATCCAAAATCTTTTCAAATCATTTATTATGATTTTACATAATTTTTCCATATTTTTAATAATTATATTAAGGCCCTTACAATCGGTTTCCAATAATGGCCACCGAACTGCATATACAAAGACATTTTCCAAATTTGGTTTGGACATAATTCCAAATTCAACCATTAGATTTCAAATATATTGTATACATTGGAATGCTCTTTTCAATACGAACCCAAGGTTCCGATTTTAGGAGAATCCGACGGTCGGATCTCCCGTAATGTCAATTCGAAGCTAGTGATCGAAATTCGCGAACGGTCGCTGCACGGCGCATTCTATTCTAGCCATGAAATATATATATTATATATATTTCATCGATTTCCATTTAAAACGTATTTATATAATATTTATAATTTCATTTTAAAACGATTCCAACTTCTTTTCCAATTTTAAATCAGAATTGAATATTCAATATTTTTATCATATTAAAATGATAATATTTTCCAAAATATTAGATTTTTAAATCACTTCTTTTCGATATTCATTATAAAATGAATAAAATCGATTGATAAACCCGTTTGGGTTTATCTATACTCAACCCGGCTTCACCTTGTAATATTTTTGTGTCCATCCAAAATCGGACATTAAACTCATAATTTTGATTATTCATTTAATGTTATTTTAAAATATTCTTTATTTCAAAATATTCTCTATTTAAAAACATTCTTTAGTTAAAAATATTCTTTATTTCTGAATCGGAATGCAACTCAATCAATTACCATATAGCTTCAGTTATATGGATTTCATACATCGCATGTATTCAACAATAATGATAAATAATCATTAAACAATCCATTCACATCCAGAGTGAAATTTTACAACTGGGTTAGCATTAAAATAATTAAATAACGCTCATCATAGCCTATCAACCCATCGATTGACATACGACTAAATATTGGGATTAGTGTATGTCAAATATCACCCCAATACCCGTGTGGGATTTTCAAACAACAACAGTGAATTTAAATAAATTATTGGTTAACAAATTTAACCAATTCTAATTCGGTTTGAATTTATTTTTCTAGTTAGTCAATTTTCACTGTTTAAATTATAAATAAATATTTATAATTTAATTTTCAACTACTACATTAATGTTAACATTATTTTTATCATGTTAAAGATTTCAACATAACAAACAACACACAATATAGTCCAAACAAACAATCATGGTTTATACAATAAATAGTGTCGGGTGCTGCTAAGCACCGTCAGCATCCTAGTATATATATAACTGTAAAATAACTAGAGTGAGAAGGGGTTCTCACCTTGGGTTCCACTCCGTCAATGTGTATTTCTGAATTTCTGGTACGGTTTGGATTCTGCTTTGTTTCCAGACAATTCCATCGCAATCTGTTTCACGTGGTATGTACATTAAAAATCATATTTTCAAACAACGATTTCTAAAAATAAAAATCACATTTTTATTACGCTATATTATATATTAAAAATCATATTTTTATCTATGCTACGTATATGTAAAAGTAATATTTTTATATTACTATTTCTATTTTAAAAACAACGCTTTTTCTATTTTAAAAATCACATTTTTATTATGCTATATTTATTAAAATTCATATTTTTATTCTAAAACTATATATATATATAAAAATCATATTTTTAATCCTTGTTATTTAATTAAAAATTCAAATCTTTAAAACAATGTTAATTTATTTAAAAATCTAAAAATAAAACAATGTTATTTATATATTAAAACAATATTATTTTTATATTTAAAAATCCCATTTTTTATTCTATATATAAAAATCACATTTTTATAAATTCTATCTCATTATAAAAATCACAATTTTATTTTAAAGCTATATATAAAAACCATGTTTTAAAGTTATATAAAAACCATATTTTTATTTTGAACTATTTCTTTATAAAAATTACTATTTTATAACAATGTTATTATATTGAAAATTTACATTTTAAACAATGTTTAATATTTTAAAAACAATACTCATTTATATTTAAAAACAATGCATATTTATATTTTTCTTTAAAATTAGAATTTTAAATATGTTTTAAATAAAACTCACTGCAACATGTTCTGGTCTGCTCCGTTTATGTTCTGGTCTGTTCTGAAATGTAGAGTTCGCTTCCAAGGTCGCATAGGAACTTGTTTCACTGAATTTCGATATCGTATGAAAGAGTTACTCAATTTTGAACATTGGATAATTTAATTATTATTTAAACATAATTAAATTTAATTAACCTTTCCCCTTAACAATTTTCCACCTTTCATTTTTGATCTGAAGGCCCTCCCTTGCGTCTCCTTCTTTATCGCTACTCCTGTAATCACGAACAGGAAAACCCAACTTCATTGACGTCATGAATCACCATCGTACGCTCAACGAGGCTGCCGGTAGTTGACCAGACTCCGCCGCACGCTCCGCCTTGGCGGCGCCTCCCCACACATGCCACTACGGCCAACTCGTGGCCCATAAGCCTAGAAACCCGCTGCGAACTAAGGACCTTTGAGCTCCGATTCCATACGATTTACAAAACGATAATTGATCATACCCATTCATTACGGAGATCTCAGACTGCTCTTTGAATTTTGTTTTATAATCTTTTTGGAATAATTCATGGATTGGATGTTTTAGGGGGATTTAGTTTGGAAAGAATCGGCCATTGGTTTTAAAAAAGGGGCCGCGGCTTTAAAACAATTGGGGCTAGGGTTTTGTTGAGACAAAGGGGCCATTTATATATTTGTTTTATTATTTAATTTTCTAATTTATTCTCTAATTGGCCACCTTTCATCCGAACTCTAAATTAAACCCAACGATTGTCGTTCCTAACCAAATACCCTCATTCCGAACACAATGGGATATGTTTCGTAAATTAATTCGACTGTTTTGATTAGTTTTTATCAAAATTAAAATATAAATCAATATATATTGAATTTAAGCGTACATTTTAATTTACAAGGGCCACATACTGATTCCAAAAATCCCAGAAAAATAAATCTAGCTATGTTTTGACAATATGGTCCTAAGAAAACTAATTTCTTCCAATTTGGAGGCCATTTGAAAAATGACCATTTTTTGGTCGATCCAATTCAAATTGAAATTGACCAAACATGTTTTCTTTTGCCACGCTCACATATTAATTCCAAAAATTATGAAAATTGGAATCTAGCAATAGACATTCCGGATCCAACAAAAGTGGTTTCGTCGAAAACAGAGATCGTTTGCAAAATGGCTATTTTTAAGGGCCATATATAATATTAATATATATATATAAATTCTTTAACAACTATTTTAAATTTTAAACTGGACATAACTTTCAATTTTTAAGGTGAAATCTCAGATTTTTACATTCGTTAAAAGATATTATTAAACAGATTCAAATATTTCTTGTTTTACTGAAATCCGATTTATTTTGAATCCTGCACATTCATTTGAAATTTAAAATCGATTTTTCAAACCATCGTGCCATTTCAGGCTCATTTTGTAATTAAAATAAATTTATTCATTCTAACTTCGATTTAAATAAATTTTTAGTCGTTATTATTTAAAATAAATCATTTTAAATTCTCAAAATCCATTAAAATTGCTAAAATAAAAAAAAAATCTGATTTCCCAGGTTGTTACAATCTCCCCCACTTAAAACCTTTTTGTCCCCGAAAAGGAACGGAGCTAAAAGTTGTCTAACTAATCAACACAACTTTCATTCTATCTTTCATTCTTCAACTTTTCAGTTTTTAAGAATTTTCTAATTTTTCAAAAATTTGGCTAACACCTTAAATTTTTGAAAAATTTCGCAATAACCTCCTTTGTATGGGTTGATACTTAAAACCGCAACCAGCCACACAGGGCCCTCATCAATCTGAAAGAAAAAGAAAAAGCCAATCGGCTCATAAAATCATCAAAGCCCAATGAATACAGTAAATATGTACCTATTTGTCGGGCATATAATTTTATTCCTCTTCTTAGCTTCCATGCTATGACCTGTGAACACATATATATGTACATGTATGCAATTGCAACAAATTTTCAATTCAGTTCAAAATTTGATTCAGTTTGGCTCAATTTTACCACACATTCTTATAATGGTTAAAGTAATTATCATTCCAATATTTTTATTAGTTAAACTAATAATCAAACATCACAACCAGCAATCGATTGTTTAATTAAAATTTTCAAATTCATAACTTTGATATATATACACAAAATCATGTTTTTGATGCCAATTCACAACAATAAATCCTATCTAGTTTTGGTTCTCACACCAGTCAATTGGAAATATATAGATATCCCACCTTCGAAACTTGAACACAAACGACTGATGCTGTATAGTCATCAATGGTTTCATCCCCGGGCGACTAGAGTGTGATTCTATATATATCCAGCATATTTGAGACTTCATATACACGTGGATCAGACGTATATGCAAAATCTTTATATACTTGATGGTCCAAAATCAATTTAAAATAAAATACTCAACTATGTATAATAAGGTTTAAATTTTCAAAACAAAATTCGTTTTCGTTTTTATTTTAAAAATAACTCTCTTTACACTCGTTCTAGGATACTACTGATCCTTTCTCCAACGAGTCATTCTTACTGGATATTACTAATCCAATCTCTGATGAATTCTTTCATTTGTTTCTAATGTGTCTTGTTCTCGAGCTCTGATACGACGCTGAAACGACCCAAACTCGCCCTTACGGGAAAACCTGGATTGAGTTGAGAACAACACTCATCAGAATGCAAACGACAGAAAATTTCATTGTTATTACAACAATTTACACTAGAGTACAAGAACATATCAGAGTATGAATAATTATTACACATTGGAAATACAATATCAGAGATTTAAAATTACATAGCAGCGGAAAAATAAAATATAACACAACTGATAAATATACACGGATACAGAGTTTTCCGAATATAGCTTTAGCTGTAAATCCAGGATCCTGTATAAAGATATATCTGCAAAACCAAAACTACTAGCAGCCCGTGTGAAAAATATGGGCAACCAGAGTTTAGATGAAAACAATAAAGTCCAGGTCAGTCATGGGACTGGTGTGAGAACTAAAAAAGTTATTAAATCTTTACTTTAAAAAGTTGGAAAATCGTGGGACCACGCAGTAAAACACGGAACTGGTTAACTCCACATGAATCTTATTTAAAATAAAACAATACAATGCTTTTTGGAAAAAATGAAGCTATTATAAGACTCAGGTCCCATCACACAATGCAACGCAAGCCGGAGGATAGAGTTTTCCCTTATAATAGCCAAAATATGCTTGATACATATAAAACAAATTATTTTGATATTATAAGTGCATAGTGTTTAAAAACAACTTCAAATATAAATGTATCAATCATAGACGACATGGGTACCATATATCATGTCGCTATACTATTTCTACAATCAAAACCGCACAATGTCGTATTGGAAGTTGGATTTCCATCTATGAACCAAATCAAGGGATTGTCCTTACCGAATTCGAGACTCTCTAGCCCTAGCCTTAGGCTCAGCTGCAACTGCACCTTGGAGCGCCAGGGTCGGTCCACACATACTTTAGTGGATTAGTAATTCCTGAACAATATGTTTCCCTGCCCTATGAGGCATAAAAATATGAGCCACAAGGGACTCAATATCCGAGGTACCTCACTTTCCAACATCCATATAAGTAAAAATGTCTGGACTCCATACCATGACACCACTTCTAGCTAGAAAGAAACGCATGTCCTCCCTGGGGTCCTTCTCCCGTTTCTGGTTCATACCGGGGTGTGAGGCTCGCGAAGTAACGCTGTACACCAAGCTATGCTAACTAAAGCCGTGCTTTGATCATCAACCACAAGACTCTGCTTTTCAACAAAAACCTTGATCATTTGCATCTTGGCATGCCACACTGACAATTCACGCCATACAACTGATGTCATCAATATATAACCTCTAAGCCCGTACGTCTCTGAGAAGGGTGTTAAGCAAGAGAATAAATTCTCCGCCACCAATCATATATATATTTAATAGAAATCAATTAGCACAGAATGAAATCCAATGTCAGACACCCATCCATTTACAAGTCCATTATGGGTCTGAAGGAAACCGGAGGCACCTTATTCCTCGTCCCATATGTCCAATACAGGAGAGAGGTCCTCATATATCCGGTCGACCTCCAAGTACGTCTGGACGATCACCACTTATTACCTTGTCTTGGGTGTACAGCCCAATCAAGACATCAGTAATCATCCAAATGATGTGAAGAACTCCAGTCTTCAACCATCGTCTTCATCGTCGACTTTAGTCGTCGTACTAATTATTCAGAATGGGTTAAACCCGGTCTTTTGAATAACTCGCGTATTTTATAATCAATTGCTATAAAAACACAACATACGCCCCATTCCAATTCAGAATATTCTTTTATTCCAATATTCACATTTTTAGGGAAAGGTTCCCATAAATTTTATTAAAGACAAATTCTTTTAAATTTATTCTTAAATCTTCCTTTGGATATCCATTTCAAAAGATTTTGTTTTATCCTTTATCAATTCTAAACCAAATTAAGGTTTATCAACTAGTTGGGATTAGCGAGCCTTACCGAAGTAATCATTTATTTATTAATCCCAATCCCAGCCTATTCATCCCATGGAGCAAAATTGGCAGTACTCCATATCTAACACCCACTGTGTTATCGGTAAAATTAATTACCATTTCACGTTCAAATCTAATTAAAGATTTAACTATCGCCTAGAGTAAAACTGGTGGTACTCCATCCTCGACCATTTCCCGAATTTGATAATTTAAATTATCACATTCTCATTTCAATCTAATTAATGATTCGTCAAAACTCTAATTCAGTTGTAATCTCAAAAATCATTATTTAATGATTATTCAAAGTTAAGAAATTAAACTTATCTTTAACTGGGTTAAAGAACTAATGTCATTTAAAACACAGTTCACGGTAAACCCCAAATTCTTCTTCCATCAAAATGGAATTTACACAAAAATCATAACAGTACATAATCGATATAAATTCCCGTGTCAGACTAATAATATAAATGGAATAGCGGCAAAGTTTTTTAAATTCCATATATAGTAATGGTCTTCATTCACAGGAGCTCATCTCAATTATTACCAAATCGAATTCCATTCAATTCCAATTTAATATATTAAATTCGAAAACTTTACTTTGGAAAATTTCCATTTAAACCTTATTAAAAGTTTTATAAATTCCAAATTATATTTTCACTATTAATTGGGTTAAAGAACAAATGTCGTTAAAAACACAGTTCACAATAAACCCAATTCACATTTCATTTTATTCCAATTACTAAATATAATTGGAAACTCTAATAATCTTGATTAAAAGATTTATTCTTTTCATATGGGGTTTAAGAACAGTGTTATTGAAGATACCATTCACGACAAACTTAAAATCCAATTCCCAATTTATTTTATTCAATTCCCATTAAATATCTATTAATTGGAAAACTTCATTAAATCTTAATTTTAAAGATTTATTCTTTTCTCATTGGGGTTAAGGAACAGTGTTATTGAAGACACCATTCACGACAAACCCAAAATCCAATTTGACATTAAATAAAAGGCTCTAAATAGAAATTATATCGGCTTATATTCAATATCATAATCTAAAATCAACAAATATCGTATTGGGAATAACGATATATATATATATATCTTCCAAATTCCTCAATAATATCTGTATAATAACGGAATCCAATATCGAAATATTCTAAAAATTATTTCTATTCAAATCCGTTCCAATTCATACACTAGAAAATCTTGGTAAGATTAAAACCATTTCAAATCCAATTTATTTATTTAAAAATATTGGATTATTATTCTAGTTAATAACTAGTTCATTTCGATAAAAATATATTTTTATCTTTTCAAATATGGAATTTTTCATCCAAAATCTTTCCAAATCATTTATTATGATTTTACATAATTTTTTCATATTTTTAATAATTATATTAAGGCCCTTACAGTCGGTTTCCATTAATGGCCACCGAACTGCATTTACAACGACCTTTTTCAAATTTGGTTTGGACATAATTCTAAATCCAACCATTAGATTTCAAATCTCTTATATTCATTGGAAAGCTCTTTTCGATACGAACCCAACGGTTTTGGTTTTAGGAGAATCCGACGGTCGAATCTCCCGTAATGTCAATTCGAAGCTAATGGTCGAAATTCGTGAACGGTTGCTGCGCGGCTCGTTCTATTCAGGCCATAAAATATATAATACATATATTATATATATTTCGTCGATTTCCATTTAAAACGTATTTATAAAATATTTTTAATTTCATTTTAAAACGATTCCAACTTCTATTCCAATTTTAAATCAAAATTGAATATTCTATATTTTTATCATATTAAAATGATAATATTTTCCAAAATATTAGATTTTGAAATCACTTCTTTTCGATATTCATTATAAAATGAATAAAATCGATCGATAAACCCGTTCGGGTTAAAGTGGCGTATCTATACTTAACCCGGCTTCACATTTCAATATTTTTGTGTCCATCCAAAATCGGACATCAAAATCATAATTTTGATTATTCACTGAATATTATTTTAAAATATTTGTTATTCTAAAATATTCTTTATTTCAAAATATTCTCTATTTAAAAATATTCTTTATTTAAAAATATTCTTTATTTCTAAATCGGAATGAGAGCCAATCAATTACCATATAATTTCAGTTACATAGATTTGATACATCGCATGTATTCAACAATAATGATAAATAATCATTAAACAGTCCATTCACATCCAGAGTGAAATTTTACAACTGTGTTAGCATTAAAATAAATAAATAACGCTCATCACAGTCTGTCAACCCATCGAATGACATACGACTAAATATTGGGATTGGTGTATGTCAAATATCATACCAATACCCATGTGGGGTTTTCAAACAACAACAGTGAATTTAAATAAATTATTGGTTAACAAATTTAACCAATTCTAATTTGGTTTGAATTTATTTTTCAAATTATCCAATTTTCACTGTTTAAATTATAAATATTTATAATTTAATTTTCAACTGCTACATTAATGTTAACATTATTTTTATTATGTTAAACATCCCAACATCACAAATAACGCACAATACAGTCCAAACAAACAATCATGATTTGTACAATAAATAGTGTCGGGTGCTGCTAAGCACCATCTACATCCTATTATATATATCACCGTAAAATAATTAGAGTGAGAAGGAGTTCTTACCTTGGGTTACACTCCGTCAGTGTGTATTTCTGAATTTCTGGTACGGTTTGGATTCCGCTTTGTTTCTAGACAATTCCATCGCAATCTGTTTCACACGGTATGTATATTAAAAATCATATTTTTAAACAACGATTTTTATAAATAAATAAAAATAATACTTTTATTACGCTATATATATTAAAAAATCATATTTTTATCTATGTTATGTATGTGTAAAAGTCTTATTTTTATATTACTATTTCTATTTTAAAAACAACGCTTTTTATATTTTAAAAACCACATTTTTATTATGCTTTATTTATTAAAAATCACATTTTTATTCTAAAACTATATATATAAAGATCATATTTTTAATCCATGTTATTTAATTAAAAACTCAAATCTTTAAAACAATGTTAATTTATTTAAAAATCTGAAATAAAACATTGTTATTTATATTTTAAAACAATACTATTTTTATACTTAAAAATCCTATTTTTTTATTCTATGATATTATACATAAAAATCACATTTTTGTAAAGGCTATCTTATTATAAAAATCACAATTTTATTTTGAAGCTATATATAAAAACCATATTTTAATGTTATATATAAAACATATTTTAGTTTAAACTATTTCTTCATAAAAAATACCTTTTTATAACAATATTATTATATTGAAAATTTACATTTTAAACAATGTATTATATTTTAAAAACAATACTCTTTTATATTTAAAAACAATGCATATTTATATTTTTCTTTAAAATCAGAATTTTAAATATTTTTTTAAAAAAACTCACTATAACATGTTTTGGTCTACTCCTTTTCTATTCTGGTCTGTTCTGAAATGCAGAGTTCGCTTCCAGAGTCGCATAGGAATTTGTCTCATTGAATTTCGATATCGTATGAAAGAGTTACACAATTTTGAACATTGGATAATTTAATTATTATTTAAACAAAATTTAATTTAATTAATCTTTCCCCTTAACAATTTTCGACTATTCATTTTTGATCTGAAGGCCCCCCTTGCATCTCCTTCTTTATCGCTACTCTTGTAATCACGAACAGGAAAACCCAACTTCATCGACGTCTTGAATCACCATCGCACGCTCAATGAGGCAACCGGTAGTCGATCCAACTCCGCCACACGCTCCGCCTTGGCGGCGCCTCCCCACACGTGCTACCACGGCCAACTCGTGGCCCCCACGAGCCTAGAAACCCAATGCGAACTGAGGACATTTGAGCTCCGATTTCATACGATGTACAAAACAATAACCAATCATATCCGTTCATTACGGAGATCTGAGAGTGCTCTTCAAATTTCGTTTTATAATCTTCTTGGAATAATTCATGGATTGGAAGTTTTAGGGGGATTTAGTTTGGAAAGAATCGGCCATTGGTATTTAAAAAGGGGGCGGCGGCTTTAAAGCAATTGGGGCTAGGGTTTTGTTGAGACAAAGGGGCCATTTATATATTTATTTTATTATTTAATTTTCTAATTTATTCTCTAATTGGTCACCTTTCATCCGAACCTCAAATTAAACCCAACGACTGTTGTTCCTAACCAAATACCCTCATTCCGAACACAATGGGATATGTTTCGTAATCTAATTTGACTGTTTTGATTAGTTTTTATCAAAATTAAAATATAAATCAATATATATTGAATTTAAACGTACATTTTAATTTATCGGGGCCACATACTGATTCTAAAAATCCCAGAAAGTAAATCTAGCTATGTTTTGACAATACGGTCCTAACAAAACTAATTTCATCCAATTTGGAGACTATTTGAAAAATGACCATTATCTGGTCTATCCAATACAAACTGAAATTGACCAAACACATTTTCTTGTGCCACACTCACATATTAACTCCAAAAATTATGAAAAATGGAATCTAGAGAAAATATACTTGTTTCTTTATTCTTTATATGTTGTCCCTTTTGGTAATGGTTGTTGATCCCAACTGTTGGTGATAATACATTCGGTACACTCAAGCGAAGTGAGTAGCCGATTATGGTTAGCCTGGGTTGCAAAATGTTATTGTTGAACCCAGTGTATTACTCTCTAGAGATACACTGTCGAAAGGTGGTTCCATAACTTGCAAGTTGGAATCCATTATCCAATAAGAGCCCACGGTTTTGATTGTATACTATGTATGTGGAGCATGAAATGCAAGCGTTCTGCCAGATTGTTATTTACTTGTATTAGACACTTTTATAATATCAAAATAGTATTAATTTTAAATAATATTTTGGGTTATCGTAAGGTAAAAACAATTCGTATTTATATGTGGATCGGTCTTATGATTATCCTACCTTTTAAAAAGGATTTTTAAAAGTTAAACCAAGCGGTTGGAGTTTCCTCACACCAGTCCTATGACCAACCTAGAGTTTATTTTGTTTTGTTTTACCCTAAGCCCTTGGGTGCCCAAATTTGTATGGGTAGTCACGTAGTCCAGGTGTTTACAGATATACTTGGAGGAGCTTGGGGAAGGGGGCTTTAATATTAGATATACATATATAGTCCAATTTTGTATTTCAAAGATTGTTATATATATATATATATTATATTTTATTCCGTTGCGATGTGAGATTCTATGTGGTTGTTTCTGTTCTTCTTATATCTTTTTCTTATTTATTTCATAATGATTCGTATTTCTATGCAATTTGGGTAGGACGTGTGGTGTATTTAGTCACCTCAGATAGTATGAAAATTCGGGTCATTACATTTGGTATCAGAGCTTAGGTTGAGTGAATACCTAGGCTTTGGTGGGGGTTTACTCATTAGAGATAGGGTCAGTAGTGCCCTAGAATGAGTTGAGTGTATATATAAGAGAGTGCGTATTTGTTAGTTGAAATGAAAATTGTTTTGTATTGTGTTGCTTGTCTGTTGAGTGGTTTATGAATTCTATTTGAATCGTGGGACGCCATGACATCGATAGGAATTTCTAAACACTTAAACAGAGAAATGCGACATAATATTGTTTTAAAGTGGGTAAATGAAATAATTTTACCGAAAATTCTATTTTATATAAAAGGAATATTTTCTGTAATTATTATAGTACATGGATGTGTTGGTTTATATTATTATAATCAAATGGGATTATACAATTGTAATGGTTATATAAAACTAAATATAATTTGTATATAAATAAAATATATACATATGAGATGAATTGAAGTGAATTCAAACTATAATTTGAAATTTAAAGCCCGGGAAGTTGGAAAATATTTTCCAAAGTATACTAAACGAATATAGCATTGTTTTGGAAGGTTTTTTGAATAAAAATTGTTTGGAATGAGTTTTTAAAGTAATAAAGCACTGAACTCACTTCAGTCGCTGGAGAATAATTTTGATTCTGACGGCAGCATCATTAGTGTTCATTTTCGAGTTTCTATGTGATGGATTGCTACCTTAGATAAGTTTCTGATGGAAATTTGTTCGAAAGAAAGCAAGTTGTTTTGAAAAATTCAAATGCTTTGAATTTGAGATGGAAGTGAATATGTGTATATATGTATATGTGATTTCTAAAGGATTTGAAATGAAAACTTGAGAATTTGAATTTTGGAATTTAAATTTAACTTAAGCAAGTTAAATGGATCGAAGTGAATAAATTGATTAGAATCAATTTGAATGCATATGAATGGAATATGAATTGAATGTGAATATGTTGATTTTAAATCATTCAGATTAAGTGAATGTAAGCATATATGGTGTGCAATATGAATGAAAACCAAAAGTTTGGTAGGAACTAGATTTACAGAAATATGAAGAGTTGAGTTTCAACTAAGTAGATTTTGAAAAGTAATGGGTTAGTAACATTTTTCCTACCGTAGTAATTTCGGGGACAAAAATTTTTTAAGGGGCAAAGAATGTAACGATCTGGATTTATGGACGATTAATTTTAAACAATTAATATTTTTTTAAATGTTGAGTTGATAATATTAATGGATTTTTATAAGAAATTTATCGATTTAATAATCGATATACGATTTAAATTTGAATATATTGAATAATCGTAATAAGAAAATGAGAATAATTAAATTCGAAGTTAAAACTGAATCGAAACAATTCAAATAATCAATATAAATTTTATTTGAATATAAACGATAATAATAATTTATTTTTAAAGAGTTGATTGTTTCGAATTTAAATCATATTTTATCGATTTAAATGGATACATGAAAATAGTAAATTTTCGAACGACTTCGGTTTCTGGTGAAACCAATTTAATTGGATCCGGAACATCAAACCATAGCAGTGTGTCAAGTTTCATTGCGATTGAAGATCGTAAGTGGTCGTTTAAGCACGAAACTTTAGGCGTAAGTTTCGTGCGAAGATTATAATAATAAAATATATCGGATATGATTGAAATCAAATTGGAATCTATTTTAATAAAATAAAATTCTCTCTAAATCTAATCAAATTAAATATGAAATCAAATCGAATTTAATTTCGTGTACTTAAAGCCAAACTACCTCTTGTACTTTAACCGACCTACGTTCGTTCCCTCCTTCTATAAATTCGCAACCTCCCCCTCTTTATTTCTTCTTCAGAAAATAGAAGCTTTAGAAGAAATTTGTGACACCCCACGTCCGTTAACGTCACTCATTAAGAGAATGCATTAAGTTTCGGGAAGCGTTATAGGTAAACATAAACAGAAACATTACAAAACAGATATAAAATAACAGTGGAATTTAAAAACAAACTTTATTAATCATAAAGCATAACATCGTGGTTCAAAAACATCATAGCTCTGAAAATGCATAACCCAGTACATCATTAAAATTTCTGTCTTGTACTTAAAACATAATAGTACAATAGTAAAAGAAGCATAATCTCCAAAAGAAACATAGCCATAGTAGCAAAGATAAGAACTTGAGCAATACATCTAAGCAGCTCCAAGCAAGAAAATAGCAGAATCCTGATCAAGCTTGAGTATTCCCACCCTGAGAACCCAGGGGAGGGGGGAAGAGGGGAGGAGGGCGGAAGAGAAAGAAGAGGAAACAAAATGGGTCAGACATAAAGTCTAGCAAGTCCAGTTACTTTTAGCAAATAAATAAGTAAAAATATCATGACATGCATATAAAGTGGATGAGAAAGATATCATCATAAAAGGCAGGTTTGACAAGGTAAACAGGATAAACATGATAGAATGTATATGCTTCCCTAATGATTACTCTGCACCAATACTAGTGTCTTATTAATAAGATGATCCCCAACCAGTATAAGATGGTAGACTTAGCTGTACTTCCAGTGAGAGTTTTTCACCACATACAATCAACAAGCAGCCCAACATACCGGAGTTACCCCTAAGGGTATTAACGAGCTCCCAACATACCGGAGTTTAAGTGCACCCTATTTACTACCCTAATCGACCGGCTCCCTACTCCGTAGATACCCTGTGCTGGCCCCACAGTAGGGTGCATAACTCACTAAAGTGACAGCCCTTAATTTTCAGGATGTGCACAACCATATCTGCAGGTGCCACGACGTCTTATCTTCCTCTGTCCAGGCCATGCACGCACATGACCCGGTCGGTACGCGCCGCCCACACCTCCCCTTTCTTTTGGATCTCTTACAATCAGTCCAGTAAGCATGCCCCGGCTCTGACCTAGTTCGGAGTACTAGTTTGATACCTATATATGGGTTACTGACTGAAACGGGTTCAACACACAAGATGATGCAAGCTCTCCCCTTTGTCTTGCATCCCCACTTCTTGGTTTTCTATAGGTTATGCCTACCTACCGGTGTCATAAAATTGCATAACGACACAGGTTAAGTTTGTTGGCATATATATATATACATATATATATATATATATATATATTCCACCCACCCAAGATTTACTTAACCCATCCACTGTTTCAAACAAGTTTACTTAACCCCTATTTAAGTTACATGTTCATACAATCCCTATGAATTCAACTAGGTTAAGTATTCAACATTATTACCATATTCAGTTATGGTTACAATGTACTACACCTCCCACATAAAACCTACAACTTGTAGATGTTGATTATGTCAGGTGGCTCCAGGGAAACTTCTTCCATAAGTCGGGTTTAACCTCGTATCTTAGCACGTCTCGTGTTTATGCACTTAGACACCTCACATTAGATTCACCACTTGTGGTCGCTGGATATGCCGGTCGGTTCCTGGCAGATTTCCACCACAAGCGTAATCTAACCTCGTGTCTAAGCGCGGTTACAATTTTTAGTTACTGTAATTCTAGACAATTCAATTATTAACCAAATTTACCTATGTCGTTCTAGATTTTCATGCCCCTTACCCAAGTTATGTTCATAATGAACCATATGCCCCAAATTAAGGTCTTTTAATCATAAGTTGATTTATATCCCTAACTTCACGTTCATATACTCGTTCAAGTTATGCCCAAACTTCCAATTACAAGTTATACCCCAAATTATACCGTTTTTCCTCGTTCCCATTTTAACGCATTTGCAAATTTTAGCGGCATGCCTAGGCTCGAAAGTAGCCTGGCTATATAAAAAAAAGGGAAAATATAGAGGGAATAGAACAGAGATGATCATACTAACATGATGGACATATAATGTAACACCCCATAATTTTAAAATATTAAAATTGACAAATTAAAGAATACTTAATTTTTAGAAGAAGAATTAAGGGAAACGGGATGCGCCATTGCGTTCGTCTCGGAATTCTTCTTGGGATAGAGTCCGAGTTTGCGTAAATCGGATATCGTATGGAGAAGTTATAAGCCTTAGAAGTTTGTATACGCATAAGGAAGTGTGTGTATATATATGTATATATATATAATAATTCCAAAACCTTCAAAATAGTTCAAAAATCCGACCAAAGCAGGCTGAGCGGGAAAATTCCCGCTCGTGGGTGTCGAACCCCCCAGGGGGTGTCGACATGGGTGTCGACCCCCCTTTGGGGGTGTCGACCCCACTATAGGGGTGTCGACCCCCCCCCCCCCCCGGCAGATCTGGGCAGAATTGGTTTTACGTACCTGGACCAGATTCTAGGTCTGATTCATTGGTTCTAGGCTATAAATACGGTCCCCTATTCCCCTATTTTCTTAATTGGAGATCATCGGAGCCATATGCTGTCGGGTTGCAAACTAAAACAGAATCAAGTCCTACAACAACGATTTAGCTAATCAAATTCAGATCTATTCTCTCTCAATTCGCTAACGCTGTGAGTTTCTAGTCACTTTTAGGTTTAAATAAATAACAGTGAATCGTGAAAGACAATGAATTGGATCTGTTGTAAAATATGAATCTATGCCAGTATTAAATCTTGAACTATGTAGATCTGAAACAATTGTAGTTATTCTATGATGTTGCCTATGTAGATCTTGATAGATCTATTTCTCTAGATTTGAAATAATTGTGGTTATTCTATGATGTTGCCTATACAGATCTTGACTTGTAATTGTATTATGGAAAAGGTGAATATGTTAATTTGGACAAGTTATGACATTGATTAGATCTGGTTCTTTATGTAAATCACCTTACACCTGTCACATTGTGATAAATTTGGATATGTTATAAATTGGACATGTGAATTTATCCTTAGATCTAAACATGCTACTATGTCACTGTTACTATGCAAGATCTGAATTGCTAGATATTTAAATGATTAGTTTAGATCTCATTTTTGTTCACTTTGACATCATAGAAATTGTCACAAGTTCATATGACAACCGTATGATCATGTTAATCTATGTTATGCCAAATCATATTCAATGGTCACTTGTGTTACAACCCTATTAGCTTTCCTTTTCATCTCTTATGGCTAGGCTAATTATTTAGCCCTGGCATGCCGTCAATTTTGTGAGGACGTTAGTTAGAAATAGGGGAAAAAGTAAATATTGGCACAATTGGGAAATAAACATTTTTGGACTAGTAATTCAAATTGTTGATAGAATGGGAAATAACACCCAAAAAGGTAAGATTAATTAATTGGCAAATTAATTAATAAATGGAATTTTTAGCAACTATAATTAGGGATTATATTAACACTTATGACATGAGGTTAGGTTACATTAGTGATGGAAGCCTGCCCGGACCCGACCAGCATATCCAACAGCCACTAATATTGAATCTAATGTGAGAGGTCTAAGTGTGTAAATATGACTCGGGCTAAGACAAGAGGTTAGGACCAACTGTGGAATAAGATTTTCCGGCCCCGACCGGTAGGGATGAGCATGGTGCGGTTTGGTGCGGCTTTGACTTAAAACCGCACCCGAAACTGCTAGCGTGCGGTTTTCAAAAGTGGGAACCGGAACCGGATCAAAAATCGTTGGTGCGGTTCGGTTTAAAAAGTGCGATTTCGGTTTTTAAAAGTGCGGTTTCGGTTACAAAACCAATTAACCAAAAAACGTCGTTCCCTTAGATGGTGATGCACACGAAATGTTTAAAGCTGAAGCAGAGGCTTTTTTATTTGTCTAGTGTGTGATATTGAACTTTATATGCAAATGAAAACACTTTTACTGTAATGACCAATAGGTCCAATCCTAATACCATCTTACTATAAATGACGTCAAGGAAAAGGATGTAATCCAAATCATAATTCTGATGGACTGAAAGCAGTATGTAGAACTTGTTCTGGATACTTCTCAACAGTAGCATACTACCTCTTTTTAACCTCTATCGCTAATACAGTAAGAGCTTTGTCTGGTGGAAGGTCTTGATAGCTTCTCAAGGTGTTCAATATTAGTTTTGTTTTCTTGTGTAGATCCTTTCTATGATCAGACATTTCCATCAACACGTCATGATTAATCTTGGCAACTTGAGTCAATATAGCCGTGCAGTTAGAGTGCTGCAGCATGTATTGCTGCTCTTTTGCTTCCATGATTGCCAAGTAGTGAACGTGCAGATTTGCCTGAAGCTAAATTTGAGAAGGTAGCGTTAAAATTTACGTATAAGTAACATTCGGTGCGGTTTCGGTTTTGCGGTTTGAAAAAGGATGAAAATTGAACCCGGACCATACTAATGGTGCGGTTTCATTGGTTTTGCGGTTTTACTTCGGTGCGGTTTTTTAAGATGCGGTTTTTATCGGTTTTATGCGGTTTCGGTTTTCCTGTTCATTCCTACGGACCGGCACATCCAGCATCCATACGTTGTACGCCTAATGTGGGTGGCCTAGCCCAATATAACCATAATTGGACATGGTAATGAGAAAGGACTACTTAACCTAATTTAATCCATAAGAATTACATGATTATGAACATAAGTTATGGTTAAGTAAAATGGACTAGATAGTGGGTGGGTTAAGTATAACTGAAGGGAGTGGGTAATATTTATATATATAGGCCCACAAACTTAACCCGGTAAAGTTATGTAATTAAAGATCACCCTTTTAGGGTAAGCATAACTGGTATAGGGCTATGTAATTAAAGATCACCCATTAGGGTATACATAGTCAGTGGAAAACCTAGTGGGGATACAAGACAAAAGGGGAGAGCTTCTATCATATTGTGTGGGACCATTTCAGTCTGTAACCCATATTCGGTATCAGAGTAGTGAACTTTGTACTAGGTGGAGAAGGGGCACGCTTACTGATTGATTGTAAGAGATCCAAAACGTGGTGGGTGGTGTAGACGGCGCAAACCAATCGGGGACATATGCGTGCATGGGTTGGGCAGAAGGGGACAAGACGACCGTGACACCAATAGATATGACTGTGCACATATTGGGTTGCCACTTTAGGGAAGTGATACCCCTTGCTTTGGGACTAGCACAGGGTATCTACAGAGTAGGGAGCCGATCAATTAGGGTAGTGGTTAGGTACACTCGGATGTATGCCCTAAGTCTACCAACTTATAGTGGATGGGATCATCTCGTTTTAAATTATACTAATAATAGTGCAGAGTAGTTATTAGTGAACCATGTATACACCTTGCCTTATCTGCCTTATCACACCTACCATTTGTATAGTGATCTCTCTTATCCACTTTATGCCTATCATGATTACCTTTATTTATTTACTGGCTAAAAGTTACTAGACTTGCCAAACTTTATGTCTGAACCCTTTTGTTTTTCCTTCTCTCTTCCATTCCCCCCCTCCCCCCCCCCCCCCGCCCCAAGGTTCCCAGGGAGGAAACACTCAAGCTTGACCGTGATTTTTCTTGATTGCTGGAGTTGCTGATATGTATGGATCAAGCTCCTATTCTCGTTGCAATGGCAATATTTTGTTATCGGGGAATTTTCTTTCTTTTATGTACTCTGATATTTCTGAAGTACAAGACAGTGGTTTTTATTTTGTAATAGGTTTTTATATTTCAGACCAATGATGCTTTGGACCACGGTATTATGATGATTAATAAAGTTTTTTATATCTATCTTGTAATATTATGTGTCTGTTTACCTAAACGCTTCACAAAACTTAATGCATTCCCTTTGTGAGTGAAATTAACGGATGTGAAGTGTCACACTTGGTATCAGAACTGAAGGTTACCAGATTAGATAAGAGTTTTTGAAAAATATTTTCAAAATGAGCTTTAAAAGAAAGTAATTTCGAAAAGAAAAGTCTGTTTTGAAAAACATTCCCCAAAAAGCCATATGTAATATCCTTCGGTCCTTTATCTAAATTTCTTCCTTTTCCTTTTTTTAGCATGTCTGGGGAACAAAACATCCCTAATATCCCAGAGGACGTCACTATACCCGGATGGTTCCGTAGGTATTTGGAGGCCACGACGCCTGCCAAAGGCCAAAGGGACGTTCCTCCCCAAGCTGCACCTGTTATTCCTCCTCCCCCCCCCCTCCAAGAGAAGATAACTTCGCCAAGATCTGCACGGACTTCCGCGTTATGGGAGGGAAGCCATTCCATGGGAACGAGACATTCATAGAAGTCCGGAATTGGCTCAAGGAGACCGAGGACTTATTCATAATCTTTGAAGTGGAGGACCGAAGGAAAATTCAATTAGCTGCTTGGCTGTTAAAGGACGATGCCTCGTTTTGGTGGGGAATCACCCAAGCTGGACGTCCGGTAGAGACTTGGGAAGATTTTAGACAGAGGTTCGAAATGAAATTTCTTTCAAAAGTGGAGCAAAGCATACAGATGGGAGGTTCTTAGCACTCAAACAAAGAAATATGACGGTAAAGGACTATGTGAACAACTTCAACCAGCTGGCAAGGTTCGGGCTAGAGTTGGTCGACATACCGCACAAAAAGGCCTTGCGGTTTATTAAAGGGATGAATGAGCCTCTACATGGTTTAACTATGTCCCATCTTTCAATGGAGGCCGCGTTTGAAAAGCTTGTTGATATGGCCCTAATGCATGAGGAGGACAAGGGGATAAGAAGGAAGTGAAAGATGAGGAGTCATCGCAGAATAAGAAGGTGCGGCCTAAGAAGGGGTAGCATCAACAACAACAACAGCAGAAGAAAGGAGGGAAGAATGACAGAGGCAGGGATAAGAGAAAATGTCACCATTGTGGGAAGGAAAGTCACTTGGTTAAAGATTGTAAGAAAATAAAGATTAGCTGCTTTAATTGTGGACTACTCTAAAGAGTGCCCAAAGAAACAGGGACCGCAGGGACAAGGTCAAAGAGCTGGAACTTCAGGAGGGAAGGTGCATGCTCTCGCGATCAGTGCTCCTGAAAGAGGTCGAAAGATTTACGTAGCAAGTTTAGTTTCTCTTTCAAATCATCCAGTTAGAACACTTTTTGATTCTGGTGTTTCACACTCGTTTATATCTAGTTCTATAGTTGAATCTCTACACTTAATTACTAGTATCGTAGTAGATCCCCTAGTTGTTTCAAAACCCATTGGTGGTCTGCTCATTTATCGATGATTTTTCGGGGTTTGAAATTATCTGTGTTAGGCTTCGAATTTGAATGTGACACTTATGTGTTGGGGTTTATAGGCTATGGGTTGATTCTAGGAATGGACTGGCTTACTACGCATGGGGCCGTTCTGGATTGTGAGAGGAGGGTTGTTAGGCTCCTGACTTGTCAAGGGAGGACCCTCGAAGTTTCTTGTGACCCACAAGGGTCTGTTATGCTTAGTTTCTTAGAATATCTTGAAGCATCTATAGAGGATTTGCAATCTGTTCCAGTAGTCCGAGATTTTTCTGATGTTTTTGATGAGGTAGGGGGTTTACCTCCGAGGTGCGAGATCGACTTTCGTATATATCTGGTAGACAATGCAAAACCAGTTGCATTAACCATGCGCCACATGGCTCCAAGGGAAAGGAAGGAGCTGAGTAAGCAAGTAGGGGAGCTGCTTGAGAAAGAGTTTATTAGACGAAGCTTATCTAAATGGGGTGCTCCAGTAGTATTTGCAACTAAGGCAGATGGTTCGCTTCATTTGTGTCTTGATTACAGAGAGTTGAATAAACTCACCAAAAAGAATAGACGCCCGCTTCCGAGGATTGATGATTTATTTGATCGGCTTGTTGGTGCCTCGGTGTTTTATCAGTTAGATTTGGCTACGGGGTTCCATCAGCTGAGGGTGGCTGAAGATAGCATAGATAAAACATCTTTTAGAACTCCAGACGGTTTCTTTGAATGGCTAGTGATGCCTTTTGGGTTGACAAATGCACCCGCCTATTTCGTTGATTCAATGAGTAGGGTGTTTCGAGAATTCCTAAACAAATTTGTCGTAGTCTTCGTTGATGACATTTTGATCTTCTCCAAAAACAAAGAAGAGCATGCCCAACATCTGAGAGAAGTCTTGAAAACTCTCTGTGACCATCAACTTAAAGAAAAGTTCTCCAAATGCCACTTTTGGAGAAAGGAAGTGAGATTCTTGGGGCATGTAGTCTCCAAAGAAGGGATAGCTGTAGATCCCGCGAAGGTGGTTGCAGTGCAAGATTGGCAGATTCCTAAAAACGCAACCGAGGTGATAAGCTTCCTTGGGTTGGCAGGTTACTATAGGAAGTTCATTAAGGACTTCGCAAAGATATCAGCCCCTCTCACCAGGCTGACAAAGAATAATTTGGTGTTTTCATGGGATATAGGCTGTGATGTTGCTTTCCAAAGACTGAAGAGGGTTCTGACAACAGCCCCGGTCTTGGCCTTACCCGATGGAAGTAAAGTATTTACCATTTACACCGATGCGTGTGGTACAGGGCTTGGTGAGGTTCTAATGCAAGAGAGAAAGGTAATATGTTATAGGGGTAGGCAGTTGCGGGTTCATGAAAAGAACTACCCCACCCACGATCTAGAGCTAGCTGCCATAGTATTCGCGTTAAAGACATGGCGTCATTATTTTCTTGGAGAAAGGTTCGAGTTGTACACCGACCATAAATCTCTTAAGTATCTATTCCCACAGAAGTATCTCAACTTAAGGCAACAACGGTGGATGGAGTTCTTAGCTTCATATTATTTTGAGATTGTTTACACCCTCGACAAGGGTAATGTGGTAACAGACGCACTACGTAGGCAGAGGGTGGCCCTGAGTCCTCTGTTTGTGGAAAGAAAGAACTTGGAGCTCATATCAACTTTTGATTTTAGACCCTCCATCAAAGTTTTTCCTGATTTATTTTCATCCTTAGAGATACGACCGACTCTTGTGGAGCAGATAGGAGCTTCGCAAGAAGGTGACCCATAGATTCTAGACATCATGGATAAACTCAGAAGAGGGGAGGCTTCTAGTCACCTCAGTAGGTATGCCATAGATGAAAATGGGTGGTTGCGACGAGATTGTTACTTGGGCCTGTTGGTCTCCAACTTGCTGGTGGGAATCTACAGAAAGATTGTTACTTGGGCCTTATATGGTTAGAGAGACGTCTGAGAAGATTGACCTTATTCGACGGCGAATGAAAACAGCTCAAGATAGGCAGAAGTCCTATGCAAACAAGAGGAGAACCGACATCGAGTTTAAAGTGGGAGACTTAGTTTTCATCAAAGTATCACCTTTGAGAAATGTGGTCCACTTCGGTTCTGTAGGAAAGTTGGCACCTAGGTTTATGGGACCCTTTCCCATAACCGAGAGAATTGGCCAAATGGCCTATAAAGTAAAGCTCCCAGAGAATTTGTCCGGTGTTCATATTGTTTTTCATGTTTCTCATCTACGGAAGTGCCTATATGACACCGCAGAAGTCGTTGAGCCGAGTATGTTGGAAGAAGTGGAGGTGGAACGGGAGGCGACAGTCAGACGAGTCCCTACCCGTATTCTTGGATCGGAAGTTAAGAAGCTGCGCAACAAAGAAATAAAGTTGGTAAAGGTTCAATTGGGATACAACCCAGAAGACGCAACTTGGGAAACCGAAGATAGAATTCATGCTTCGTACCCTTTCCTTTTTGAGGGTATGTTCTTAACTCCTTTATTCCAAAGCTTTATCTGTGCCTATTTTGTCAATCGAGCATATATTATCCCTAGTGTTTTTGACTTTTAGATATGAGTCCCATGGATGAAAACATGTGTTTGAAACATGTTATGTTTGATGGATGATAGTGGATGCAATTGTTTGCTAGTGGTTGCTTGTGGACGCATATACACACACATTAGGCACTAGATCGACTCAATCACTCTCTCATACTGCATATGGATGCTTGTGCATTTTCTTTTTTTTATGGATGAAAATGAATGAGTTGGAATATGGATGTTGCACTTGGACGAATGGACGTGCACACATATAGAACTTACATATTATAATAGGATTATTTGCATACATATTGGATTCATGGCACTGATCATACATTGCATTAAGGAGTTCAACTGGATCCGTAGACCGCCTGATTTTTGCATTAGTATTGGGACATATACACACACACCTCTGCATATACTCATATAAGCATTAGAAATCTTTTAAGGACAATGGATGCTTGTGGATAATGGATGAGTAGATGGATGATGGATGGTAGGATACGTCATTCTTAACTTGAAGATTTCGGGGACGAAATCCTTTAAGCAGGGGAGAATGTATCACACCGTAATTTTAAAATATTAAAATTGACAAATTAAAGAATACTTAATTTCTATAGGAAGAATTAAGGGAAACGGGCTGCGCCATTGCATTCGTCTCAGAATTCTGCTTGGGATAGAATCTAGGTTTGCGTAAATCGGATGTCGTATGGAGAAGTTATAAGCCCTGGAAGTTTGTATACGCATAAGGAAATATATATATATATATAAAATAATTCCAGAACCTTCAAAATAGTTCAAAAAGCCAACCAAAGCAGGCTGAGCGGGAAAATTACCGCTCGTGGGTGTTGACCTCCCGGGGGTGTTGACATGGGTGTCGACCCCCCTTAGGGGGTGTCGACAGGAGTGTCGACCCCCCTATAGGGGTGTCGACCCCCCTTCCCCCCGGGCAGATCGGGGCAGAATTGGTTTTACGTACCTGGACTTGATTCTGGGTCTGGTTCATTAGTTCTAGGCTATAAATATGGTCCCCTATTCTCCTATTTTCTTCGTTGGAGATCACAGGAGCCAAATGCTATCGGGTTGCAAACTGAAACAGAATCAGGTCCTACAACAACGGTTTAGCTAATCAAATTCAAAATTCAGAATTCAGATCTATTCTCTCTTAATTCTCTAACGCTGTGAGTTTCTAGTCACTTTTAGGTTTAAATAAATAACAGTGAATCGTGAAAGACAATGAATTCGATCTGTTGTAAAATATGAATCTATGCCAGTATTAAATCTTGAACTATGTAGATCTGAAACAATTGTAGTTATTCTATGATGTTGTCTATGAAGATCTTGATAGATCTATTTCTCTAGATCTGAAATAATTATGGTTATTCTATGATGTTGCCTATGTAGATCTTGACTTGTAATAGTATTATGGAAAAGGTGAATATGTTAATTTGGACAAGTTATGACATTGATTAGATCTGGTTCTTTATGTAAATCACCTTACACCTGTTACATTGTGATAAATTTGGATATGTTATAAATTGGACATGTGAATTTATCCTTAGATCTAAACATGCTACTATGTCACTGTTACTATGTTAGATCTGAATTGCTAGATATTTAAATGATTAGTGTAGATCTCATTTCTGTTCACTTTGACATTATAGAAATTGTCACAAGTTCATATGACAACTGTATGATCATGTTAATCTATGTTATGCCAAATCATATTCAATGATCATTTGTGTTACATCCCTACTAGCTTTCCTTTTCAACGCTTATGGCTAGTATAATTATTTAGCCTAGGCATGTCGTCAATTTTGTGAGGACATTAGTTAGAAATGCGGGAAAAAGTAAATATTGGTATAATTGGGAAATAAACATTTTTGGACTAGTAATTCAAATTGTTGATAGAATGGGCAATAACACCCAAAAAGGTAAGATTAATTAATTGGCAAATTAATTAATAAATGGAATGTTTAGCAACTATAATTAGGAATTATATTAACACTTATGACACGAGGTTAGGTTACATTAGTGGTGGAAGTCTTCCCGGACCCGTCTGGCATATCCAGCAGCCACTAATGTTGAACCCTATGTAAGAGGTATAAGTGTGTAAATATGACTCGGGCTAAGACACGAGGGTAGGTCCAACTGTGGAGTAAGACTGCCCGGACCCGATCGGCACATCCAGCATCCCCACGTAGTAGGCCTAATGTGGGAGGTCTAGCCCAATATAACCATAATTGGGCATGGTAATGAGAAAGGACTACTTAACCTAATTTAATCCATAAGAACTGTATGTTTATAAACATAAGTTAGGTTTAAGTAAAATGGATTGGATAGTGGGTGGGTTAAGTATAACTGAAGAGGGTAGGTAATATTTATATATATAGGCCTACAAACTTAACCCGGTAAAGATATGTAATTAAAGATCACCCTTTTTGGGTAAGCATAACTGGTATAGGGCTTTGTAATTAAAGATCACCCATTAGGGTATAAATAGTCAGTGGAAAACATAGTGGGGATACTAGACAAAAGGGGAGAGCTTGTATCATATTGTGTGGGACCCATTTCAGTCAGTAACCCGTATTCGGTATCAGAGTAGTGAACTCCGTACTTGGCGGAGAAGGGACACACTTACTGATTGATTGTAAGAGATCCAAAACGTGGTGGGTGGTGTAGACAGTGCAAACCGACCGGGGACATGTGCGTGCATGGGCCGGGAAGAAGGGGACAAGACGACCGTGACACCAGTGGATATGACTATGCACATATTGGGTTGCCACTTTAGGAAAGTGATACCCCCTACTGTGGGACCAGCACTGGCTATCTACAGAGTAAGGACCGATCAATTAGGGTAGTGGTTAGGGTACACTCAGATGTATGCCCTAAGTCTACCAACTTATAGTGGAAGGGTTCATCTCATTTTAAATTATACTAGTAATAGTGCAGAGTAGTTATTAGTGAAGCATGTATACACCTTAACTTATCTGCCTTATCACACCTGCCATTTGTATAATGATCTCTCTTATCCACTTTATGCCTATCATGATTACCTTTATTTATTTACTGGATAAAGGTTACTAGACCCGCCAGACTTTATGTATGACCCCTTTTCTTTTTCCTTCTCTCTTCCGTCCCCCCCCCCCCCCCCCGGGTTCCCAGCGAGGAAACACTCAGACTTGACCGTGATTTTTCTTGATTGTTGGAGCTGCTGATATGTATGGATCAAGCTCCTAATTTCGTTGCAATGGCTATATTTTATTATTGGGGAATTTTCTTTCTGTTATGTACTCTGATATTTCTGAAGTACAAGACAGTGGTTTTTATGTTGTAATGGGTTTTTATATTTCAGACAAATGATGCTTTGGACCACGGTATTATGATGATTAATAAAGTTGTTTATTTCCACTACAAAAAAATTTATGTCTGTCTTGTAATATTCTGTGTTTGTTTACCTAAATGCTTCACGAAACTTAATGCATTCCCTTTGTGAGTGACATTAACGGACGCGAAGTGTCACATATAATGTCAGATACAGGCACAAAACATATAGTGGCATAATGACAAGTTATACATATAGGAACTGATTTGATGAACATATGATAATAGGACTGATTCTAACATAATAGGGATAGGCATGATTTGATCTAAACAATGATTTAGATGTCCAACTATCAACAGATTTGATTTGGTCATAAACATAATAGAACATGCAAAAGGTGATCTAAATAGCAAATTAGATCTACAATCAAAAGCATAACTGACATGATAAAGGTTAAGATCTAAGTCAAAGTCATGTCAGAATATCATAGATACACAAGTTATAACAGATATGATATGATTCAAGCAGTCATAGGCATAGATCCAAGTTACAATCATATCAAGTTTTACTTCTTAATTATTTAGATCCAAAATTAACATGGACTCATAGTGTTTGGATCTAGAAAAATAGAAGAAGAATAACAGATGTTGATTCACAGATCTACACTTGAATAACTCGATTGCAGAAGAAGAAAAAGGTTTGATTCAATCTGGGCAGCGACAGCTCATGAGAAATGAGGCCATATATATAGCTGCCTGCCCCAAACCCTAACCTGCCACGTCTAACCTAGGGGGGTCGACCCATGGGTCCCCCTGGGTGGGATATTTCCGGCTCACCTTATTTGTGCATGATTTGAACTGTTTTGGCTTAATTTTGAATTTCTGGACAATATATATGTATATATTCTCTGCTTGCGCGTATACAAACTTCAAACCTTAATAACTTCTTCATATGATGTCAGTTTTACATATACTAGGTGTCTATTTTGTGACGGCCCGCCCCGCACCAACCGACATTTACTCCAAAAGTGCGCTGTACACATGTCCAGTTAGCACGGAACGGGTCGCCAGAAGGGAAAAAGGAAGAAGGAAATGAACATACAAAGAACCTGTAGAATGTCTCACAGTGCATCGAATAAAATATAATAATAACATACTTGACATAAAACAGGAGAGACAGTACATAAGCTGAAAATCAGAACTAAACATCATAGCAGCGGAAATCCAAAATACAGCTTATTACAACTTTTCAAACTGTCTCAAAGCAAAAGTAAGGTAACTGAGGTAAACTACTAATGCCCAAGAAGCGACCACCAACGACACAAGGAGAATGTGTATATATATAATACGTGGAAGCCTCCTGCCCGCCTCCGAATCAGCTACTCGCGCATCACCAGCTAACCTGTCTCTAGTCTGCTCGTGTGAGCACCCAGAGTAATAAGAGGAGACATAAAACTCTGGGTCAGACATAAAGCCTGGTATGAGCGATAAGCATCTAAAGTGAACAATAACAGGTAGACTAAAACATACCTGAACCTGGACCTGCAACCAAAGAGTTAGCACTACATACTGTATGACACTCTAAGGTATCATATCAAACAGTGTAAAGATACGGAGGTGGGGGAGGTGTGCATGTCATAATGATGGCAAACAATCAAGCATAGCATCCATCCTCACATCTCTCACTCGGTGCTTAAAGCATACGATATTCACCACTTCGATCACCCAACATTCCTTACTACGATCACTTTGCCCATGAAGTCATAAATGGCTTCACTGCACTGATAACGTAGCCACAAATCCTTCGCTATGTCCACTTTGCCCCATGGAGTCACAAGAACCCCACTGCACTGGCTCATAGCCTTACTAATCCTTACTATGTCCACTCTGCCCCATGGAGTTACAAGAACCCCACTGCACTGGCTCATAGTCTTACTACGCATCACCTTGCCCCTCAGGTCGTAATGACCATACTGCACTGATAACGTAGTCTTGCTACCATCACTTTGCCCCTCAGGTCATAATGTCCCTACTTCACTGATAAGTAGCCCATCATTCCTTTTTAGTGGTGAATCGAAGTTATGAATGTCGACAACCCCTTAGCACACATTCCGCAGCAAAGTCCAACCATGAAGTGAACTCATTGGTTCCCAACTGGTTCCGGGATCCTGAGCTCTAACTTCCATTTGGACTGCCTTTGCATCTCGGGTTATTGGTCATCACCATCGAATCGGATCAGCCTTTCCATTCTTCACCGGATCGGATCGGCCTTAGTCACTCGGATCGGGTCGCGCCTCCTACGTCGGATCGGCTTGTGGTCCTCCTTCTCTTTGCTTCGGATCGTGCTCCCCTCCTCGGTTCGGATCGGAACACCCCATACGGATCGGATCACGCTCCTCCAGCTCGTGGTTTCCCCCTGGTTCGGATCGGAACACCCCATACGGATCGGATCGAGCTCCTCCAGCTCGTGGTTTCCCCCTGGTTCGGATTGACGTCTCGTTGTACATCGGATCGTGGATGCTGCTTTCCTCTAGTCGGATCGTGATACGAAGCTCGAGTGGGTCGGATCGGGTCGTAATGCTCATTCGCGATCCGGATCGGAGTACTTCAGTTTGGGCACGGCGCTGCATCGATTCGCTTCGTGGGCCTTGCACAGATGGTTCGGTTCGGAGGAGGTGACTCGACTCGTGGTGATGTCCCACGGTCCCATAGGGTGATCCGATCGTCCCTCAACCCCCTATCCGATCTGAATCCCTGCACCTTGTCCAACGAGCTGTTTACGCCCCTCGACGGCGTTTTCGACCATTCCAACTATTCTAAACAGACACAAAACGTTTCATACAGTCATAGAAACATGCATAATCAACCACAAACATCAAAACATCAATATGATAGGTAAAAATGGATCAAACATACCCAAAATCCCATATTTTCCCTTAAGCATGTTTAGGTGAAACTAATGATAGGATTAGCAAATCTTAACCAAATTAACCCAAATTCATATCAGAGGTCTAAAACATCATTCCGAATTTTATAAACATTTTTCCAGAATTTTATCATGCTTAAATTCGCTAATTAGTACTAATCACCCCTAATTAGCCATAATTAGTGTAAAACTATGCAAATCACTCACCTTAGCCACAAAATAAACTAAGATCTGAAATAATTCTCTGATTTGATGCGAATTTCAATGCCAAACAGCACCTCCTATGTTGATTTGGTGAAGATCTTCCTTGATTAGGGGTTGCTAAGTCAAATCCTTGACCAGAAGATGATTTGGAGGTGATTTAGAGGTTGAGGCCATTTTTAGGGTTCTTTGGTGATAAGTGGAGGCTAGAAAACTGAAATGGAATGATTCTCCATCTCATTTCAGCCCTCCCATAACCCTAATCCCGAAATGGGTTATGGGCCTACTCGTTAATCACCCGATTTGGCCCGGTTAAGCAGTTTTTCACCCTCCAAACCTTGTTTTAGCCATATCTCCCAAACGGTAAGTCCGTTTGGCTATTATGACCACTCTACGGAAAGGTAAACCATCAAACGAATCTAATGGAAGTGGTTTCAGGTCAAAATTCCTTTCCAATCAAAAGTTATGACCAAAACAGTACCAACTAGGGGCAAAATGGTCATTTAAAAATCGACAAAAATCATAAGCATGGGAAATGACTCTAATAGATGTTTCCCAAAGTTACATGACCATACGACTTCACATGGGAAAGAAATAAATATTCTACGATCCTATGATGTGTAGAATACGGGTCATTACACTCTCCCCCCCTTAAGAAATTTCGCCCCCGAAATTCCCTAATCCAAACATACACAAAGGTTCCCGCATGCCTATCAATCATAAAACAACAATCAAACATGCAAACAAGCAAAGCAAGTCCATCCTAGCATGCGGAAAACTAAATCGCAAAGTAAATCTTACCAGGTAAAGAGTTCTGGATGCATCTTCCTAATGTTCTCCTCTGTCTCCCAAGTACAATCATTCTCGTTCTCGCCCCCACTGAACCTTGACTAGCTTCACCGACTTCCTTCGAAGTTGCTTCGTATCGTGCCCCACAATACGAATTGGCTTGCGGTTCCCAACCGCCTCGGGTTCTACTTCGAAGTCCTCTAACTGATCAGGTGAAATAGTCACATCTGAGTCGTGAACGAACTTCCTTAGTTGGGAAACATGAAATACATTGTGAACTCCCGCCATTTTCTCTGGTAAGCCAACTCTATATGCCAAATTCCCGACTAGTTCAAGAACAGGGAATGGGCCAACAAATCTTGGTGCCAACTTGCCTCTCCTGGCAAATCGAATCACGCTTTTCAACGGAGAGATCTTGACAAACACCAAGTCACCAACGGAGAATTTCAAGTTTCTTCTCCTCTTATCAGCATAACTCTTCTGCCTATCTTGGGCAGCTTTCATTCTTTGCTGAATGATCTTGATCTTATCAGAAGTTTCTCTCACCACATCTGGTCCAAGCACAAACTTCTCGCCAGTCTCTATCCAACATGATGGTGAGTTGCACGGTCTTCCGTACAAAGCTTCATATGGAACCATCCCGATACTGGATTGGTAGCTATTATTATATGCAAACTCTACTAGATGCAAATGGTCATCCCATGATCCACCAAAATCCAATATACAAGCTCTCAAGAGATCTTCCAATATACGATTCACTCTCTCCGTCTGACCGTCGGTCTGAGGATGATATGCGGTACTGAGATGTAATCTTGACCCTAGAGCCTCTTGTAAGCTCTTCCAAAACCCACTAGTGAACAACGGGTCTCGGTCACTCACAATGCTTTTGGGTACACCATGAAATCTCACTACCCACTTCATATACAATTCTGCCAACTTGGCTGCCGTTCTGGTCGATTTGACTGGTATAAACCTTGCGCTCTTAGTCAATCGATCCACAATTACCCAAATGCTATCATATCCCGATCTAGTCCTTGGTAGGCCATCGATGAAATCCATTGAGACTTGCTCCCATTTCCATTCGGGAATTTCTAATGGTTGCAACAACCCACTAGGCTTCTTTTGCTCGGCGTTAACTAGCTGGCAATTCATGCATTTGGATATAAACTTCCCAACGTCTCTCTTCATCCCTTCCCAGTAGTAGGTCTGTCTCATGTCTCGATACATCTTATTACCACCGTGATGTATAGTCCGTTTTGACTGATGACATTCTCTAAGCACTTCATCTCTCAAACCATTCACGTTGGGCACAACTAGTCTTCCATCCTTCTGAAGCCATCCATCTCGATCAAGCCCATACACATTCATCTCCTCATCAACACCCATTTCTAACTTGGAGATGATTTCTAATAGGTTAGGATCGTCCCTCTGGCTAGAACCAATCCGCTCTATCAAAGTGGGTCTGATCGTCAAACTAGCTAGCATAACTGGATCCAATTCGCACCTTGGTCTGAAATCAAACCTCGCGATATACTCCAGTTGCTTCCATTCAAGAAACATTGCCCCTAAGCTGGCATGTCTCCTACTCAAGGCATCGGCTACCGCATTACCCTTCCCAGGTGTATATGCGATATCAAAATCATACGAAGCCAAGAACTCTAACCATCTCTGCTGACGGAGATTTAAATCTTTCTGGGAGAAGAGATACTTTAACGATTTATGATCGGTAAACAACTCGAATCTTTCTCCCAAGAGATAATGTCTCCACATCTTCAGCGCAAACACGATCGCTGCTAATTCCAAATCATGGGTAGGGTACTTCCTCTCATGTGGCTTTAGATGTCGACTAGCATAAGCTACAACCCTACCTCCTTGCATCAATACAGCACCCAGTCCAGTACCACAAGCATCCGTGTATACCGTCATCTCTTCATTCCCTTTAGGAATGACTAACACTGACGCACGCGTCAACCTCTCTTTTAGACTCTTGAAGGCATCCTCACACACTCCGTCCCAGACGAAGGACTGATTCTTCTTAGTCAACTGAGTCAACGGTGTTGCAATCTTGGAGAAGTCCTGGATAAACTTACGATAATATCCAGTTAATCCCAAGAAACTTCTTACATCTGTAGCATTCTTGGGCGTAGGCCAATCCTGTACCGTAGCCACCTTCGCAGGGTCCAAGGCAATACCATTCCATGAAACAACATGACCCAAGAATCTCACTTCCCTTCTCCAAAAGTGACACTTCGAGAATTTCGCTTTCAATTGGTGTTTCCTCAACACCTCCATCACTATCCTCAAGTGTCCCTTGTGTTCCTCCTCTGTCCTTGAGTAAACAAGGATGTCATCCACGAACACAAGAACAAACTTATTCAACTGATCTCTGAATACTCGATTCATAAGATCCACAAAGTAGGCTGGTGCATTGGTCAATCCAAACGGCATGACCAACCACTCATAAAATCCAGACGGCGTCCTAAATGCCGTTTTCGGAACACTCTCATCCACTACTCGTAGCTGATGAAATCCTGTCGCGAGGTCCAACTGGGAGAACACTCTAGCTCCTTCCAGTTGATCAAACAAATCATCTATCCGCGGTAGAGGATACTTATTCTTCCTCGTTACCTTATTCAACTCGCGATAGTCCACACACAAACGAAGGGAACCATCTGCCTTAGTGGCAAACACAACTGGTGCTCCCCACTCGGAGACACTCCTTCTACTAAATCCCTTCTTCAAAAGATTGCTGACTTGCACCCCAAGCTCTCGCTGCTCCCTTGGTGCCATACGACGAAGTGGCATCACTATAGGTCTGGCATCTTTCACTAAATCAATACGGAACTCAATCTCTCAGTGTGGTGGAAGCCCGGTCACCTCCTCGAAGACGTCCGGATACTGGCCAACCACGGGCACCTCTGACAACTCATCCTGCGGGATGTCGAGGGAATTTACAAAACTAGCCATAACCCCATCACTAGGTAGACTACCAAACACTACCCTCCGCCCATCATCCGCCCTTACTGTCACCAAAAAGCTCTCACAGTCTACCACCAACCCGTATCTTTAGAGCCAATCGACTCCCAATATAATGCCATACCCAGTAAAGCCCAAAACAAAGCAATCACACACAAACATACATCCATGACTCGATAAGACCAAATTCCTACAAATCATACTAAGGCTAGTCAAACCACCAATCGGGTTCGTCACAATCAATGGTCTATCGACTATCTCGGGCTCCAGTCCCAACCTATCTACCAGGTCACTAGATATGAAGGAACGGGAAGCCCCAGTATCAAACAAAACTCGAACTGGTATATCATAAATAGAAAGCATACCTTGAATAACAACATTCTTTCCTTTCTCCGCCGCAGTTGGGGCATTCGACGAAGAAGGAACAGCATCAATAGCATATGCTTTCACAATCTGCTTCTCCTTAAGAGGTTGCGGACACTTATCCTTCTGATGTCCCACTTGACCACAGTTGTAGCACTTCCTTTCCGCTGGCTTGGCCCGGCATTCTTTAGCATAATGGCCCTTGTTTCCACAGCTGAAGCACTCAACATCCTTCTTGCTCTTTTTCTGGCCACCTTTTGATTGGTCCTGCTTTCTCTTATTCTGAGAATTATTCTTGCCTCCACCGCCTGCTTGCGGCTTTGGCCCTTCTGCAGATGCAGTCTCAGTCTTTGTCTTAGAGTAAAGACTCTCTGACCTCAAAGCTTTTCCCACAATCGATTCAAAAGTCTCATCGATGTGGTTAATAAGCCTTTCCCCCAAGTACCCATCCAGACCAGTAATAAACTTCTCATTCTTCTTTTCAGTAGTATCGATAAGAGATAGTCCATACTTCGACAAAGTGTCGAACTCAGTAATATAATCAGAAACTGCCCTTCCGTTCTGCTTGAGTTCCAAGAACCTCTTAAACAACACTGACTTCTGGGCAGCTGGGATAAACTTCTCGCTAAAGCGAGCCTTGAACTGATCCCAAGTAACTTGATCCTCTGGAATAGCTGTTCTGATAGCATTCCACCAATTCATCGCTCGCCCTTGCAGCTGGCGAGACGCTAGCCTTCTCTTCATCGCATCCTCAAGACCTAAGTCATCAAAGATACGGTCACAGCTATCCATCCAGTCCTGAACATCCGTGGCCGACTCCGTCCCATGGAACGGCTTTCCACCAAGATTAGTGTAATCTTTGCACAACTTGGCGAAATCGACCCTAGGCGCCTGCACCACTGGGCCAACACCAACTCCGGGATTGGGAATTGCCCCTTGCACTTCTCTGAGCATGTCTCTCATGAGGTTAGTAAACATTGCCCTCATGTCAGCGGCATTCCCTTGGTTGGTCCCTCAACCAGCACCCCTCGTGTCTCGGCTCATCGTTAATCTGAGAAAAAGGGAAATGATTAACGACCCCAAAGTGGTGCTAGTGCAGTGCGACTTCATTCTTATACTACTAATAGTATATATATATACATAGCTTTTGAAAACCAAGATAATCACAAATACGTGCTCTCATATACGTACTATCTCTCCCTAGTGTCTTTCCCTAGGTTAACTACGCAACCTAGAGCTCTGATACCAAGTGTGACGGCCCGCCCCGCACCAACCGACATTTACACCAAAAGTGCGCTGTACACATGTCCAGTTAGCACGGAACGGGTCGCCAGAAGGGAAAAAGGAAGAAGGAAATGAACATACAAAGAACCTGTAGAATGTCTCACAGCGCATCGAACAAAATATAATAATAACATACTTGACATAAAACAGGAGAGATAGTACATAAGCTGAAAATCAGAACTAAACATCATAGCAGCGGAAATCCAAAATACAGCTTATTACAACTTTTCAAACTGTCTCAAAGCAAAAGTAAGGTAAATGAGGTACACTACTAATGCCCAAGTAGCGACCACCAACGACACAGGGAGAATGTGTATATATATAATACGTGGAAGCCTCGTGCCCGCCTCCGAATCAGCTACTCGCGCATCACCAGCTAACCTATCTCTAGTCTGCTCGTGTGAGCACCCAGAGTAATAAGAGGAGACATAAAACTCTGGGTCAGACATAAAGCCTGGTATGAGCGATAAGCACCTAAAGTGAACAATAACAGGTAGACTAAAACATACCTGAACCTGGACCTGCAACCAAAGAGTTAGCACTACAAACTGTACGACACTCTAAGGTATCATATCAAACAGTGTAAAGATACGGAGGTGGGGGAGGTGTGCATGTCATAATGATGGCAAACAATCAAGCATAGCATCCATCCTCACATCTCTCACTCAGTGCTTAAAGCATACGATATTCACCACTTCGATCACCCAACATTCCTTGCTACGATCACTTTGCCCCATGAAGTCATAAATGGCTTCACTGCACTGATAACGTAACCACAAATCCTTCGCTATGTCCACTTTGCCCCATGGAGTCACAAGAACCCCACTGCACTGGCTCATAGCCTTACTAATCCTTACTATGTCCACTCTGCCCCATGGAGTTACAAGAACCCCACTGCACTGGCTCATAGTCTTACTATGCATCACCTTGCCCCTCAGGTCGTAATGACCCTACTGCACTGATAACGTAGTCTTGCTACCATCACTTTGCCCCTCTGGTCATAATGACCCTACTGCACTGATAAGTAGCCCATCATTCCTTTTTAGTGGTGAATCGAAGTTATGAACGTCGACAACCCCTTAGCACACGTTCCGCAGCAAAGTCCAACCATGAAGTGAACTCATTGGTTCCCAACTGGTTCCGGGATCCTGAGCTCTAACTTCCATTTGGACTGCCTTTGCATCTCGGGTTATTGGTCATCACCATCGAATCGGATCGGGTCAGCCTTCCCATTCTTCATCAGATCGGATCGGCCTTAGTCACTCGGATCGGGTCGCGCCTCCTACGTCGGATCGGCTCGTGGTCCTCCTTCTCTTTGCTTCGGATCGTGCTCCCCTCCTCGGTTCGGATCGGAACACCCCATACGGATCGGATCGCGCTCCTCCAGCTCGTGGTTTCCCCCTGGTTCGGATTGGCGTCTCGTTGTACATCGGATCGTGGATGCTGCTTTCCTCTAGTCGGATCGTGATACGACGCACGAGTGGGTCGGATCGGGTCGTAATGCTCATTCGCGATCCGGATCGGAGTACTTCAGTTTGGGCATGGCGCTGCATCGATTCGCTTCGTGGACCTTGCGCAGATGGTTCGGTTCGGAGGAGGTGACTCGACTCGTGGTGATGTCCCACGGTCCCATAGGGCGATCCGATCGTCCCTCAACCCCCTATCCGATCTGAATCCCTGCACCTTGTCCAACGAGCTGTTTACGCCCCTCGACGGCGTTTTCGACCATTCCAACTATTCTAAACAGTCACAAAACGTTTCATACAGTCATAGCAACATGCATAATCAACCACAAACATCAAAACATCAATATGATAGGTAAAAATGGATCAAACATACCCAAAATCCCATATTTCCCCTTAAGCATGTTTAGGTGAAACTAATGATAGGATTAGCAAATCTTAACCAAATTAACCCAAATTCATATCAGAGGTCTAAAACATCATTCCGAATTTTATAAACATTTTTCCAGAATTTTATCATGCTTAAATTCGCTAATTAGTACTAATCACCCCTAATTAGCCATAATTAGTGTAAAACTATGCAAATCACTCACCTTAGCCACAAAATAAACTAAGATCTGAAATAATTCTCTGATTTGATGCGAATTTCAATGCCAAACAGCAGCTCCTATGTTGATTTGGCGAAGATCATCCTTGATTAGGAGTTGCTAAGCCAAATCCTTGACCAAAAGATGTTTTGGAGGTGATTTAGAGGTTGAAGGCCATTTTTAGGGTTCTTTGGTGATAAGTGGAGGCTAGAAAACTAAAATGGAATGATTCTCCATCTCATTTCAGCCCTCCCATAACCCTAATCCCGAAATGGGTTATGGGTCTACTCGCTAATCACCCGATTTGGCCCGGTTAAGCAGTTTTTCACCCTCCAAACCTTGTTTCAGCCATATCTCCCAGACGGTAAGTCCGTTTGGCTATTATGACCACTCTACAGAAAGGTAAACCATCAAACGAATCTAATGGAAGTGGTTTCAGGTCAAAATTCCTTTCCAATCAAAAGTTATGGCCAAAACAGTACCAACTAAGGGCAAAATGGTCATTTAAAAATCGACAAAAATCATAAGCATGGGAAATGACTCTAATAGATGTTTCCCAAAGTTACATGACCATACGACTTCACATGGGAAAGAAATAATTATTCTACGATCCTATGATGTGTAGAATACGGGTCATTACATATTTTGACCAAAATTCTGAGATGAACACAATGACGCAGTCCATTTCCCTTAATTCTGAATATTAAATTAATTATTATTTAATTTAACGTCTTTAGTGTTGTTAAAATTCAGGGTTTTACATTCTCCCTTACTCAAAGGATTTAATCCCCGAAATCTCCAAGTTAAGAAGATTGTATATCCTACCATCCACATCCATCTACTCATCCACCAATCACATACATCCATTGTCCTTAAAGGATCTCTAATGCTCATATGAACATATGCAAAAGTGTGTGTATATGCACCTATACTTATGCGAAGATCAGGCTGTCTACTGATTCAGTCGACCTCCTTAATGCAATGTATGTTTGTGTTATGAATCCAACATGTAAGCAAATAATCCTATTTTAACTTGTAAGTTCTATATGTGTGTACACTCATCCATCCAAATGCAACGTCCATACGATGATACACTCACTTTAATCCATAAAAGAAGAAAAATGCCCGCACACATCCATATGTGGTATGAGAGTGATTGAGTCGTTCTAGTGCCTAATGTGTGTGTATATGCATCCATGAGCAACCACTAGAAAACACTTGCATCCATCATGCATAACATGTCTCAAACACATGTTCACATCCATGGGATTTCTACCTAAAGGCCGAAGATTCGATCGATATGATAGAAACAAGTATAAATAAAAGCTTTGGAAAGGAAGTTAAGAACATACCCTCGAAAAGAAAAGGGTACGAAGCACGAATCTTTTCTTAGGTCTCCAAGTTGCATCCTCTGGGTTTTCTCCCCAATGAACTTTCATTAACTTGACTTCTCTATTGCGTAGCTTCTTAACTTCTGATCCAAGAATACGGGAAGGAACTCGTCTGACTGTTGCCTCCCATTCCATCTCTACTTCCTCCAATATACTCGGCTCAACTACTTTCGCGGTATCATGCAAGCACTTCCGCAAATGAGAAACATGGAAAACATCATGAACGCCGGATAGCCTTTCTAGTAGCTTTAATCTATAGGCCATTTGGCCAATCCTTTCTATTATGGGAAACATGCCTACAAATTTTGGCGCCAACTTCCCTACAGATCCGAAGTGAACCACATTCCTCAAAGGTGACACCTTAATAAAAACCAAGTCTCCTACTTTAAATTCAATGTTGGTCCTTCTCTTGCATGGGTAGGATTTCTGCCTATCTTGTGTGGTCTTCATTCGCCATCTAATAAGGTCAATCTTCTCGGATGTTTCTCTAACCATATCTGGTCCAAGTAGTCGTCTTTCTTTAGATTCCCGCCAACAAGTCGGTGATCTACATGGTCGTTCGTATAATGCTTCGAAGGGTGCCATGCAAATGCTAGCTTGATAGATGTTGTTGAAGGTGAACTCTACTAAAGGAAGGTGCTTTACCCAAGTCCCTCTGAAGTTTAGGATACACAGCCTTACAAGATCCTCAGGAACTCTGTTGACCCTTTCCGTCTGTCCATTGGTCTGTAGGTGATAAGCGGTGCTCAAACACAATTGTGTACCTAATGCTTCTTGCAAGCTCTTCCAAAATTCACTGGTGAAAATGGGGTCACAATTACTTGCGATGTTGGATGGTACTCCATGAAGACGGACTATCTCACGAACATAAACTGCTGCCAGCCATGCTGTCGTCCTCTTGCTCTTAATCAGAATGAAATGAGCGCTCTTAGTATGTCTGTCTACTACAACCCAAATAATAGTGTTGCCTTTCTTCGATCTAGGCAAATCATCTATGAAATCCATAGAGACGCTCTCCCACTTCCACTACGGAAACTCCAAAGGATGAAGTAAACCACCGGGCTTCTTTTGCTCAGCTTTGACTTGCTGGCAAACCAAACATTGAGAAACAAATTCAGCCACATTTTTCTTCATCCCAGCCCAAAAGTAAACCCTCTTCATGTCTCTACACATCTTATCACCTCTTGGATGAATAATCATCTTAGAATTATGGGCTTCCTCTAGGTCTGTCTTTAACAAACTCCCAGTTTGGGGAGCATAAAGCCTCCCATCTCGTCGCAACCACCATTTATCATCTATGGAATATTAACTGAGGTAACTAGAAGTCTCCCCTTTACTGATCCTATCCAAGATGCCTGAAATCTATGGATTCGCTGTGAAGCTCCTATCTGATCCATAAGAGTATGTCGTATCTCTAGCGATGCAAACAAACCAGGAAAAAATCGGTGGAGGGTCTAAAGTCAAAAGTCGATATGAACTCCAAGCTTTTCTTTTCCACAAATAGAGCACTTATGGCCATCCTCTGCCTATTCAGTGCGTCTGCCACCACATTACCCTTGCCGGGGGTATAAGCAATCTCGAACTCATAAGATGCTAGGAACTCCATCCACCTTTGTTGCCTAAAATTAAGATCCTTCTGCGAGAACAAGTACTTGAGAGATTTATGATCGGTGTACAGGTCGAAATTCCCTCAAGGCAAATAATGACGCCATGTCTTAAGCGCAAATAATATGGAAGCTAACTCTAAGTCACGGGTAGGGTAGTTCTTCTCATGAACCCTTAGTTGTCTACCCCCATAATAACATACTACCCTTCCTTCTTGCATCATAACCGCACCAAACCCTATACCACATGCATCATTGTAAATTGTGAACACTTTGTTTCCGTCGGGCAATGTCAAGACTGAGGCTGTTGTCAGAGCCCTCTTCAATTGTTAGAAAGCAACATCACAATCGATATCCCATGAAAACGTCTCTTCTTTGGCAGTCTTTTGAGCAGGGTTGATATCTTTGCGAAGTCCTTAATGAACTTCCTATAATAGCCTGCCAATCCAAGAAAACTTCTCACCTCCGTTGCATTCTTAGGAATTTGCCAATCTTGAACTGCAACTACCTTTGCGGGATCTACTGCTATCCCATCCTTAGAGACTACGTGCCCTAGAAATCTCACATCCTTTCTCCAAAATTGGTATTTGGAGAACTTTGCCTTAAGCTGATGCACATGCAGAGTTTTCAAAACCTCCCTTATATATAAGGCATGCTCTCCTCGCTCTTCCAGAAAATCAAGATGTCATTAACAAAGATCATGACAAATTTATTTAGAAACTCCCGAAATACCCTACTCATCAGATCAACAAAATAGGTGTGAGCATTCGTCAACTCAAAAGGCATAATGAGCCATTCAAAGAAACCATCTGAAGTCCTAAAAGTAGTCTTGTCCATACTGTCCGTTGCCACCCTCAATTAATGAAACCCCGTGGCCAAGTCTAATTGAGAGAATACTGATGCACCAACAAGCTGGTCAAACAAATCATCTATCCTCGGGAGTGGGTGTCTATTCTTCTTCGTGAGCTTGTTCAACTCTCTATAATCCACACACAAGCGAAGTGAACTATCTGCCTTAGTTGCGAATACTACCGGAGCACCCCATTCAGATATGCTTAGCCTAATAAACCCTTTCTCAAGTAGCTCCCCTACTTACTTACTAAGCTCCCTCATTTTTCTTGGAGCCATATGGTGCACAGGTAATGCAACTGGTTTTGCATTGTCTACTAAGTATATACGAAAGTCGATCTCGCGCCTCGGAGGTAAGCCCCGAACCTCCTCAAAAACATTGGAATACTCACGGACTATTGGTACAGATTGCAGATCATCGATAGAAGCATCCAAAGACTCTAGGAAACTAAGCATTACAGACCCCTTAGGGTCACAAGAAATCTCGAGGGTCCTCCCATGGAAAGTCAAAAGTCTAACGACCCTCTTTTCACAATCCAGAATGGCACCATACTTGGCTAGCCAATCTATCCCTAGAATTAAACCACAGCCCATAAAATCGAGCACATATGCATCATACTCAAACTCGATGCCTAAAACAGATATTCTCACACCCCGACAAATTATGGACAAACGAGCCAAACCACCAATGGGGTTTGATACAACAATGTGATACACTACCAAAATGGTACTAAGCTGCAGAGATTCAACTACAGAATCAGATGTAAATGAATGTGAAGTGCCCAAATCAAAAGAGTTCTAACCGAATAATTTGGAAAGGGAAATTAAAAATTCAATGGAAACTTTACTACCTCTATCCGGTATACTGACCACGAGAACATACATCTGCCCTTCAGAAGATCCTGCCCTTTGGTCTTGTCCTTGTTTTTTCGGGCATTCCCTCATATAGTGTCCGACCTCACCACAATTGAAGCAAGCATTCTTCCTTTTCCGGCAATCTTTGACTAAATGACCCAAGCGCTTAAAGCCATGACATTTCTTAGAGGATTTGCCCACTTGCGATGGCGGAGGAACAACGACTGCAGCTGGGGGAGGGACGTCTCCTTGGCTCCCGGTTGGTGCCGTAGCCTTAAGATACCTACGGAACCAATCGGGTACTTAAACGGCTTCAGGAATATTCGGTCCCCATGCATGCTGAAACGAAAAGGAAGAAGGGATTCATACAGAGAATCGAAAGATATTTCCTATGGCTTTGGGAAATATGTTTTTCAAAACAGAGTTTTCTTTTGAAAATGCTTTATTTTTAAAAATATTCAAAAACTTTTATCAAATCTGGTAATCTTCAGCTCTGATACCAAGTGTGACACCCCTCGCCGTTAATGTCACTCTTTAAGAGAGTGCATTAAGTTTCATGAAGCGTTATAGGTAAACAAAAACAGAAACATTACAAGGCAGATATAAAATAAAAGCGGAATTTAAAAACAAAGTTTATTAATCATAAAGCATAACATCGTGGTTCAAAAACATCATAGGTCTGAAAATACACAATCCAGTACATCATTAAAATTTCTGTCTTGTACTTAAAACATCATAGTACAATAGTAAAAGAAGCATAATACCCAAAAGAAACATAGCTGTAGTAGCAAAGATAAGAACTTGAGTAATACATCTAAACAGCTTCAAGCATGACAATAGCAGAATCCTGATCAAGCTTGAGTATTCCCACCATGAGAACCTGGGGGGTAACGGAAGAGAAAGAAGAGGAAACAAAATGGGTCAGACATAAAGTATGGCGAGTCCAGTTACTTTTAGCAAATAAAGAAGTAAACGTATCATGACATGCATATAAAGTGGATGAGAAAGATATCATCATAAAAGGCAGGTATGACAAGGTAAACAGGATAAACATGTTAGAATGTATACGCTTCCCTAATGATTACACTGCACCAATACTAGTGTCTTATTAACAAGATGATCCCCAACCAGTTTAAGATGGTAGACTTAGGTGTACTTCCAGTGAGAGTTTTTCATCCTATACAATCAATAAGCAGCCTAACATACCGGAGTTACCCCTAAGGGTACTAACGGGCTCCTAACATACCAAAGTCTAAGTGTACCCTAATTACTACCCTAACCGATCGGCTCCCTACTCCGTAGATACGCTGTGTTGGCATAAAGTAGGGTGTATCACTCCGTAAACTTGTAACCCATCGTTTTCAAGATGTGCACAACCATATCTATAGGTGCCACGTCGTCTTATCTCCCTCTGTTCAGACCATGCACGCACATGACCCGGTCGGTACGCGCTGCCTACACCGCCCCTTTCTTTTGGATCTCTTACAATCAGCCCAGTAAGAGTGCCCCGACTCCGACCTAGTTCGAAGTACTCATTTGATACCTATATATGGGTTACTGACTGAAACAGGTCCCACACACAAGATGATGCAACGCTTTGTCTTGCATCCCCACTACTAGGTTATCTATAGGTTATGCCTACCTACCGGTGTCATAAAATTGCATAACCCTACAGGTTAAGTTTGTGGGCCTATATATATATATATATATATATATATATATATATATATATATATATATATTACCTACCCACCCAAGATTTACTTAACCTACCCACTGCTTCAAACAAGTTTACTTGACCCCTATTTAAGTTACATGTTCATACAATCCCTATGGATTCGACTAGGTTAAGTATTCAACTTTATTACCATATTCAGTTATGGTTACAATGTACTAGACCTCCCACATTAAACCTACAACTTGCGGATGCTGATTATGCCAGGCGGCTATGGGCAGACTTCTTCCACAAGTCAGGCTTAACCTCGTGTCTTAGCACGTCTCGTGCTTATGCACTTAGACCCCTCACATTAGATTCACCACTTATGGTCGCTGGATATGCCGGTCGGTTCCGGGCAAACTTCCACCAAAAGCGTAATCTAACCTCGTGTTTAAGCGCGGCTACATTACCAAATTTACCTATGTCATTATACGTTTTCATGCCCCTTACCCAAGTTATGTTCATAATGAACCATATGCCGAAAATTAAGGTCTTTTAATCACAAGTTGATTTATATCCCTAACTTCATGTTCATATACTCGTTCAAGTTATGCCCAAACTTCCAATTACAAGTTATGCCCCAAATTATACCATTTTTCCCTCGTTCCCATTTTAACGCATTCACATATTTTATTGGCATGCCTAGGCTCGAAAGTAACCTGGCTATATAAAAATAAAATGGAAAAGATAAAGGGAATAGAACAGAGATGATCATACTAACATGATGGACATATAATGGTAGATACAGGAATAAAACATGCAGTGGCATAATGACAAGGTAGACATATAGGAACAGATCTGATGAACATATTATAATAGGACTGATTCTAACATAATAGGGATATGCACGATGTGATCTAAACAATGATTTAGATGTCCAACTATCAACAGATTTGATTTGGTCATAAACATAATAGAACAAGCATAAGGTGATCTAAACTGTGAATTAGATCTACAATCAAAAGCAGATTTGACATGATAAAGGTTAATATCTAAGTCATAGTCATGTCAGAATATCATAAATACACAAGTTATAACAGATCTGATATGATTCAAGCAGTCACAGGCATAGATCCAAGTTACAGTCATATCAAATTTTACTTTTTAATTATTTAGATCTAAAATTAACATGGACTCATGGTATTTTGATCTAGAAAAATAGAAGAAGAATAGCAGATGTTGATTCACATATTTACACTTGAATAACTCGATTGCAGAAGTAGATAAAGGTTTGATTTAATCTGGGCAGCGACAACATCTAGTCCTCCATTATTTTCATTTAGCAAAACATGATAAATGATGCCATATATATAGCTTCCTACCCCAAACCCTAATCTTCCACGTCTGCCCTAGGGGGGTCGACCCATGGGTCGACACCCCTGGGCGGGATATTTCCCGCTCACCTTATTTCTACGCGATTTGAACTGTTTTGACTTAACGAATTTTTGGACTATATATATGTATATATACTCTCCTTGCGTGTATACAAACTTCAAACCTTAATAACTTCTTCATACGGTGTCAGTTTTACACAAACTAGGCGTCTATTTTGACTAAAATTCTGAGATGAACATAGTGGCGCAGTCTGTTTCCCTTAATTCTGAATATTAAAGTAATTATTTTTTAATTTATCGTCTTTTAGTGTTGTTAAAATTCGGGTTGTTACATTCTTCCCTACTCAAAGGATTTCATCCCCGAAATCTCTAAGTTAAGAAGACTGTATATCCTACCATCCACATCCATCTACTAATCCACCAATCACAGGCATCCATTGTCCTTAAAGGATTTTTAATGCTTTTATGAACATATGCAAAGGTGTGTATATGTCCCTATACTAATGCGAAGATTAGACGGTTTACTGATTCAGTCGACCTCCTTAATGCAATGTATGTTAATAAAGTAAAATTATCTTTAAATCTAATCAAATTAAATATGAAATCAAATCGAATTTAATTTCGTGTACTTAAAGCCAACCTACCTCTTATACTTTAATCGACCTACGTTCGTTCCCTCCTTCTATAAATTCGCAACCTCCCCCTCTTTGTTTCTTCTTTAGGAAATAGAAGCTTTAGAAGAAATTTGTGACACCCCACGTCCGTTAATGTCACTCATTAAGAGAATGCATCAAGTTTCTGTAACGTCCCACCTTTTTGACCGCTTCAAATTGGTAGTTAAACCAATTTAAAACGCCCAAATCGACCGACCATTATTTAGCTTATAGAGTTTAGAAACATAATCAAAATATACAACAATACAACACAATAAATAAATAACACAGCATTAAACAGCAAAATAACTTTCTATATTAATCAAATGCTCTTGATAAAATTTTTATATACAGCAGAAACTGAAAACACACTTTGGATACCAAGAAAATAATTTACTGTTTAAAATCTTCAGAGTGCGCACACGTCATCTGGAATCCCCAGCTTTGTCAGTCTTCGAATCCTAAGCTGTACTCTTTGAATCTGTAACACTCAGGTCTGACCCGAGCGTTCCATGCAAAAACATAAAACACTCGAGTCAGGATTAATCATTTGTTCAAGTAAATTAATTTCAATATAAACTGAAATATATAACCGTTAATCCTAATTTCAGTTCCATGATATATGCAAAACATTCAGGGTAGTAGTATATGTTCTATGTTAATGACCAGATCAAGTGCGGTATCTGTTCATATCAGTTATATCTCAGACGAGAAAGTGCCATATGGTTTGAAATTTCAAATGAACAAGGCTCACAAATATCAAGCAAGTTGGGTTCAGGTGAAGCCCGACAAACATGCATGGTGCATGGGTCAGGTGTCCATGAACCACACAAAGGAAACAATAGGATATAATCAAACCAAAGGTGAGAAAGCAGGGGAGTGAATCAAGCCAAAGCAAGTGACATATATATGCATGATATCTCGCCGGACTAGAATGACAAGAGTGCACAAGTTTCAAGGTCAAAACAGCTCAAGGCATAACTGTTTGAATTCAAGACAGTTCAAGTATAAAAATGGCATATGTATGTTCAAATAAATGGGAATATTATATATGTCCATGGAGATATGCATTCAGGTTTACTAAACATGTGAGTAAATACATACAGGCTCACTAAAGTGGGAAAATTATATATATGTAGCAATGCAAATACATGGATCCAGGTCTCTAAACATATGTAACACATGCAAGCTTATTAAAGTGAGTAAAGATTTTATATATATATATATATATATATATATATATATATATATATATATATATACACACACACACACACACACTGTCTTGATCAATACTAATCTACTGTGATATGTTCAAATGCAACACAAAAGGAATGATCAAAGAACAACAAATGGCAATTCAGCAGCACAATAGCTTCTAGCAAAAACCAATGTGGGAACAGGTCTTATAAAGTTTAAAAATAAATGTAGTCTTGTTATATTTATTTATATATGTATATGTGCCAAAGCCACATCCAACCAGAATCATGTGCAAGACAGATATGCCAACTGTATACCGATGCATATAATAAGTGGTTTTCTTAAATTAGTTTAATGAAATTAACACCCATGAGTATGGTTTAAAACAACTGGCACCTCAAACAACACGGTTGTTATGAGGTCAATTTGTGCAATTGATTGTATAAGGCTAAAGTGAATAATCTGCTATACTATGGACATTTGGCTGTAAAGAGGAATGGTGCCAAAATTTAATGGTGCAAACTCATACACTTTAAAGAGGAACAACCCACAATATTTCAGTTTTATATCATGCTAGTAAAAAAATTATTTTATTTTATGAAAATAATTTCTAAGTTGATTTCGAAATGTATTTGCTTTTTATTTCGCAAACATTCATAATTTCCTGAATATAGGTATTCTTTTTTCCTCTTTTTCTAAAACAAGATATATTAAGAAAGACAAGTCAGTATGCACATGTATGCTAAGTATGTATATACATACATAGTATATATGTATATACATATGGTAGCCACCACATAAATACACACTGATCAATGCCAGACCGAATCAAAGGAAATTTAGATGAGCAAGTGTGTATTAATTTGTAGATTCCCCAAAACCATGGTATATAATATGCAACATCCACCTTTCCTCAATCATGAATACTTACATGAGCAGTACTAGTATCAAAATTCACAGCCTCAATATATATAACAATATGCATGAAAATAAATTGAAGGGGATACACATAAGCAGTCCTGGGACAGAATAGTTGTGATATCATAGCCGAGCCATGGCAGTATGCATGTGAATGGGAAGGTGATCATTTTAAACTGTACGTGGGAGACATTGCACATATATGCATACATATAAATGCATATATACATATGTTGCCAAATCTGTATATATACATAGCTGGATTTCAGTTGTATCAGTGGGTCACAAATGCATATATTAATTTGTATAACACTGAACATCATAACAAATCAGAATATCGTGTGAGCATATACTGTTAAGTGGGTGACTGAACTACAAATTGTACATAGGTTGGAAAACATCAGGTGTGTTAAATCATTTAAATGAATTCAAGGAAATTTGAACACAATTTGAAATATGCATGGAACATGGCAATATCAAATAGAATCAATCAACAGGCATGTATAGGATTTCAAAGAAATCAAATATATGAACAATTAGTGTTCAGGTTAGGAAAGTAATGAAATGTGTTTGATAAAGATTAGAATGTAAAACTATTTTCGTCCATGGATGATAACTATGCATCTAACGTTGATTTTGTGGTCAGAGTATTGCACTACTTTAGCTGTTGTACGTTAGATTTCAGATGTTGCCATTTATATTTAATATACGTCATCTGTATTCATTTCAGGTTTGCGCATTAATTACCATTATTCCGGATAATAACCTAATTAGCATAGCGGAAGCTGGCGTAATATCAACGTAATTTATGGGCCTTTTCTTTTTAATCTCTTGTACAGTTTTCATTTCCATGTAGAATTTATGTTATTCCAAAATAAACAGTTCTGACGATAATTTATAATCCTTACTCATAAAAACCGCAGCATATTTTTTTACCAGTTCGTAACTGCAAAAAATGAAGGATGATAGCCGAGTAGACTCAAAATTAATGGATTTTAGAAAACAATTCGAATGGGCTTTTAAAAAGAAATCATCCTCCTTTTTTTTCTTTCCCTCCCGAATTTACTTAGATCAAGCGTGCTTATTTCCTGATATCGTTACATTTTTATTTCACTGTAACCACACATCAAAATCACGCTAAAGCGATACGTTCCGAAGAGTTTATTCTTGGTAAATCAGCCCCAAAATGTTTTTAACCCAAACAGTAAACCCAAAAGTATTCTCAGACTAGAGGCAACCAAAATTACTTGCGTTGTCGACCTTTTGAATAACCCTTTGGCCCTTCTTCTATTATAAATATTACTGTTATTAAGTCACATTTTATTATTCAAACAACATGTAAAACAGGAGCCACAAATGAAATAACCCGATCATAAAACTCGACCATGTACACTATTACATGACCAGAACCACTAGCTCATGACAGCGTGAAGATTCCGGACTTATTAGATTTCGAATACAGGTTAAATGTCCAAAGTCATGTTCTAGGTTATCAGTAAATGAATGCAAAGGCAAATATATACACACACATGTTTTGTTCTTTACGCATCTGTACTGTCTAGAGTTTTAAGCATTCAACATGCAAAGATGAATTCATGCAGCAAACCACAATCAGTGTTCAAAGTGCAACAACCAACAGATTTAGCTCAGACCATACTATTGTACTTAGTTTCCTATTGAAATTGAAATACTTGAAACTAAACGTTAATCGTGAGTGAGATGCTCACCATACGGCCATGCTATGCTAGGGCAGAGGAGGTGGTGCATGCGTTGCTGACGGAAGGAGCAGTGGTTGATCTAACATGGCGGTTCCAGATGCTGCTACGAACGAAATGCCCAGGAAATCATCGGGTACGTCGTTGTGGCTCAGCGTAAAGGAGGGGGTTGGCTTCGGGTAGATTTGAAGGAGATGGAGATTTCAATTGCAGGCGGTGGCGATGTAGGAGGACCAAGTTCTATTCAGCGACCATTATTTTCAATTTATGGAAAAAGAAAGAATTGATTTTTTTTATTAGAAGGGAAAAGGGAACGACTTTGTTTTGATTTGGGGATGGAAACAATTTGGCTTCAGCCATTAATTTGAAGATAATTTCTTCCTTTGTTTGGGGAAGAACGGATTTTTCTTGGTTGAATGAAATTGGGGAAAGGGAGCGCCTTTTTTATAGAAGCGAGATGGGGAAGATAAGAACAACGTTTAATCGTAGATTTCAGGGTAGGGTGATAGGTCTACGTGAGATCATCTGAGGAAGGTTTTAGTTTGGTATATCTAAATGTTAAATCTACCACGAATTATCACGTAACGTTCTAAATTCGTACTTTAAACACATTTTCCAAATACAACCAAAATTGTATGTAAACCTTCGTTTCAACATTCTGAATTCAGTAAAATTATTTTGGTCGAAATCTGACGCTATTTGTATATGACGTTAATTAAATTTTAAAATACACATTGGTTCACCAATTTTAATCAGTTTGTCTGCTAATATTCTATTCGATTAAATTTTGAAACATAAAAATCTATTTTCTGCAAATACACATATATCTAACCCAATTTCTCATATATTTTAACAAATAAAATTTCCAATGTAGCTACGTTTATTTTTAATCCAATCATTTATATTTTCCCAATCGAATTTTAAATCCAACTCGAATATCCAAATAAATTTCAAATCAAATATTTCACAACACATATTCGATTCTCAATCAAACATTTTGAAATAAATATTAAGCTCGATTTATATTCACAAATATATGCGATCTTTAATTTCTAATCCACGTATCAATATAAAATTGATTATTAATAGTAAATCTTTAATTACTCTCATATTCTAGTTGTCGAAATTTCTGGGTCGTTACAATCTTCCCCCCTTTAAAACTTTTCATCCTCGAAAAGGAGAGATCGTTAACGTTATACCACTGTATACTTCACATTTTCATATGTGTGAAATTCTTCCATAACTAATTTAAATATCGATATTTAAGTCATCGATCCCCTTTATTTATCATATCCAATTAACTTGGAAAATCAAATTCCTTTACAAAACCAATCTCTTCTTAAATTTCAAATTCTGCATAAATTAGATTTGTGCATCTCGAATTATTCCAAATTTCTTCATAACCTCCATCTGTCAATATTAATTATTCATCATTCCACTTATTTCTTACTACCTTAGTTCAACCAATTCTGTAACGACCCGCATTCTACGCATCATAGAATCGTAGAATATTTATTTCTGTCACATACGAAGTCGTATGGTCATGTAACTTTGGGGGACGACTATTGGGGTCATTTCCCATGTTCATGATTTTTCCCGATTTTTAAATGACCATTTTACCCCTAGTTATCACTGTTTTGGCCATAACTTTTGACTGGAAAGGAATTTTGACCTGAAACCACTTCCACTGGCTCCGGATGATGGTTTCTCTTTCCGTAGAGTGGTCACATTAGCCAAACGGACTCACCGTTTGGGAGATATGGCTGAAACAAGTTTCAGATGGTGAAAAAACAGCTTAATTGGGCCTAAACGGGTGATTAGCAGCTAGGCCCAAGGGGAATTTCGGGTTTAGGGGTATATAGGTGCTGATTAGGGTTAGAAAACATTCCTTTAGACATTTTCCAGCCGCCACTTTCATTCCTCTTAACCTAGCCATGGCCTCCACTCTCTAAATCTCTCTAAAACACCTAAAATCACTTCCTAATCAAGGATTAAAGCTTAGAGGCATCAAATCAAGGAGGATTAGCACAAGGACTGAGGTAGGGCTGCTGTTATATATTCGAATTCGTGCAAATCAGAGGTTCACTTCAGATTTGGAAGTTTTATTGTGGCAAAGGTGAGTGATTAGCATAGTTTTTGCACTAATTACGGTAATTAAGGGTAATTAGTGAAGATTAGCGAATTTACACACTAATAAATTCTAGAAAAATATTTAGAAATTCGAAAATAATATTTTATGCCTCTGGTAGAAATTTGGTTTAATTTGATGAAGTTTTGTTAACCTTATGATTAGTTTTACTTAAACATGCTTAGGGGAAAATAAGGAGTTTTGGCCACTTTTGATCCATTTTGCTTCATTAGAATTGTTGTTTGGTGTTGGTGGTTGCTATTACATGTTGTTATGACTTTATGGAGTGTTTTGTGATTGATTAGAGAAGTTAGATTGGTCAAAAACGCCGTCGAATGGCGTAAGATAGTCGCTGGAAAACAAGTGCAGGAAATATACCGGATCGGATCGCCCTATGTACCACGATCCGCCCCATCTTCCACGATCCGAACCGATGGCATGACTCGATCCGTCGATGCTTGAAGACCACGATCCGTTCCAGCCTGGGTGTCACGATCCGCCTGAAGGAACACGTCACGATCTGAAGAGCACGACTCGATCCATCAGAGGTGACCACGACCCGATCCAGTGGAAGGAGCACGAGTTGACACCATGGGCGATCCGCGAGTCGCGATCCGACCCAAGCGAGGGTGATGACCACGATCCGAACTGAGAAGCTGACGATGGCGACCTGAAGCAAAGTGAAGAGGGGAAATGAAGACCGATCCGGATAAAGATGATGACCAAAACCCGAGATGCAAAGGAAGTCCAAATGAGAAGTTAGAGCTCAAGATTCAGATGGGAATCAACGAGTTCGCTTCATGGTTGGGCTTTGCTGCGGGACGCGTGTTAAGGGGTTATCGACGTCTATAGCTTTGAACCACTATGGTAGGAGGTACGAAGGCGGATTCAGGGCCATTATGGCATCGGTAGAACCAAGGGCTACAACCAATGAAGTGGGTCATTGAAATGTTTGGTCATGACTCCATATGTTTAGCTTGGTCATAGCAGGGTTTCTACAAGTCGGGATTCGTCGTTGCCTCAGTTTGTCTAGTGTTTCAAAGTGGTAGATATCGTATGCTTTACGCACTGAGTGAGAGATGTGAGGATGGTTGCTATGGTTGATTTGGTTGCTATCATTATGTCATGCACACCCCACCCCCGTATTCTTACACTATTTATTTTGGCACCTTAGAGCATTGTACGGTATGTGGTACTAACTCTTTGGATGTAGGTCCAGGTTCAGGTATGGTTTAGTATACCTGTTATTGTTCTGTTTAGATGCTTATCGCTCATACCAGGCTTTATGTCTGACCCAGAGTTTTATGTCTCCTCTTATTACTCTGGGTGCTCACACGAGCAGACTAGAGACAGGTTAACTGGTGATGCACGGGTAGATGATCCGGAGACGAGCAAGAGGCTTCCACGTAAAATATATACATAATATTCTCCCTGTATTGTTGAAGATCACTGCTTGGGCATTGGTGGTGTATCTTCTACTTTAGCTTTCTTTTGTTTGGAGACAGTAAATTTGGAAAGTTGTAATAAGCTGTATTTGAATTTCCGCTGCTCTGATGTTGATTTTAGTTATCAGCTTATGCACTGTCTCACCTGTTTTATGTCAAGTATGTTATTATTATATTTTATTCCATGCGATGTGAGACATTCTACAGGTCCCTTGATTAGTTCATTTCCTTCCTTCCTTTCTTTGGCGACCGTCCCGTGCTAGTCGGGCATGTGTACAGCGCACTTTCGGAGGAAATACAGGCTGGTGCGGGGCGGGCCGTCACACTTGGTATCAGAGCTCTAGGTTGCGTAGTTAACCTAGGGAAGCTATCAGGGAGAGATAATATACGTATACGAGAGAGCGTATTTGTGATTACTTTGGTTTTTAAAAGCTATATATATATATATATATATATATATATATATATATACTATTACTAGTATAAGGATGAAGTCGTACTGCACTAGCACCACTATGGAGTCGTTAATCGTTTCCTTTTTCAGATTGACGATGAGCCGATATACTAGAGGTGCTGGTAGGGGAGTCAATAATGGGAATGCTGCTGACATGAGGACAATGTTTACTGACCTCATGAGAGAGATGCTTAGAGATGTACAGAGGGCAGCTCCCAATGGTGGAAATGGTGGTGGTCCAATAGTGCAGGCGCCGAGGGTCGACTTCGCCAAGCTAAACAAGGATTATACTAGCCTTGGTGGGAAGCCGTTTCACGGAACGGAGTCGGCCACGGATGTTCAAGATTGGTTGGATAGTTGTGAACGTATCTTTGAGGATTTGGGTATAGAGGATGCGATGAAGAGAAAGCTAGCGTCCCGTCAGCTGCAAGGGCGGGCAATGAATTGGTGGAATGCTATAAAAGCAGCTACTCCCGAAGATCGGATTACTTGGGAGCAGTTTAAAGCTCGCTTTAGCGAGAAGTTCATTCCAGCTGCTCAGAAGTCAGTGCTGTTTAAGAAATTCTTGGAGCTCAAGCAGAATGGCAGAGCTGTCTCCGAGTATATTGCCGAATTTGACACTTTGTCAAAATATGGGTTATCTCTTATTGATACTGCCGAGAAAAAGAATGAGAAATTCATAACCGGTTTGGACCAGTACTTGGGGGAAAGACTTATTAACCACATCGATGAGTCGTTTGAGTCGATTGTAGGGAAAGCATTGAGGTCAGAAAGTCTCTACCCTAAGCCGAAGACTGAGGTTGCATCCGCAGATGTGCCAAAGCCACAAGCAAGTGGTGGAGGCAAGGGTGGTTCCCAGAATAAGAGAAAGCAGAACCAAGCTAAGGATGGCCAGAAGAAAAAGAATAAGCAAGATGTGGAGTGCTTCAGCTGTGGTAAGAAGGGCCATTATGCTAGTAATTGTCGGGCCAAGCCAGCAGATAGGAAGTGCTTCAACTGTGGCCAGATGGGACATCACAAGGACAAGTGTCCACAGCCTCCTAAGGAAAAGCAAATGGTGAAAGCATATGCCCTTAATGCTATTCCTTCTTCGTCGAATGCCCCAACTGCGACGGAGAAGGGAAAGAATGTCGTCATTCAAGGTATGCTTTCTGTTTATGATGTTCCTGTTAGAGTTTTGTTTGATACCGGAGCTTCCAGTTCTTTCATATCTAGTGACCTGGTAGATAGGTTGGGATTGGAGCCCGAGATAGTCGATAGACCTTTAGTAGTGACGAACCCGGTTGGTGGTTCGACTAGCCTTAGCATGATTTGTCGTAATGTGGTCTTATCGAGTCATGGATGCATGTTTGTTTGTGATTGCTTTGTTTTGGGCTTTACTGGGTTTGGCATCATTTTGGGAGTAGATTGGCTCCAAAGATACGGGGTGGTGGTAGACTGTGAGGGCTTGTTGGTGACAGCTAGAGCGGATGATGGGCGGAGGATAGTGTTTGGTGGTCTACCCAGTAAGGGGGTATTGGCTAGTTTTCTAAACTCCCTCGACATTCCGCATAGTGAGTTGCCGTATTGATTTGGTAAAAGATGTCAGGCCTATAGTGATGCCACTTCGTCGTATGGCACCAAGAGAGCAGCGAGAGCTCGAGGTGCAAGTTAGCGATCTTTTGAAGAAGGGATTTATCAGAAGGAGTGTTTCTGAATGGGGAGCACCGGTTGTGTTTGCTACCAAGGCGGATGGTTCCCTTCGTTTGTGTGTAGACTACCGCGAGTTGAATTAAGTGACGAGGAAGAACAAGTATCATCTACCGCGGATAGATGATTTGTTTGATCAGTTGAGTGGCGCGAGAGTATTTTCTCAGTTGGATTTCGCGACAGGTTTTCATCAGCTTAGAGTGGAAGCTGAGAGTATAGCTAAGACGGCATTTCGGACGCCGTCTGGGTTTTATGAGTGGTTGGTCATGCCATTCGGGCTGACCAATGCCCCAGCATATTTTGTGGATCTTATGAATAGGGTATTCAGAGATCAGTTGAATAAGTTTGTCCTTGTGTTCGTTGATGATATTTTGGTCTATTCGAGGACAGAGGAAGAACACAAGGAACATTTAAGAGTAGTGATGGAGGTGTTGAGAAAACACCAATTGAAAGCAGAGTTTTCTAAGTGCCACTTCTGGAAGAGGGAAGTGAGGTTCTTGGGTCATGTTGTATCAGAGAATGGTATTGCCGTGGACCCGGCAAAGGTGGCTACGGTACAGGATTGGCCTACGCCCAAGAATGTAACAGATGTAAGAAGTTTCTTGGGGTTAGCGGGATATTATCGTAAGTTTATCCAAGGTTTCTCCAAGATAGCAGCACCATTGACCCAGTTGACCAAGAAGAATCAAGCTTTTGTCTGGGATGAAAGGTGCGAGAATGCATTCAAAAGTCTAAAGGACAAGTTGACAAGCGCACCAGTGTTAGTCATTCCTAAGGGGGATGAAGAGATGACGGTATACACGGATGCCTGTGGTACCGGACTGGGTGCTGTATTGATGCAAGGCGGTAGGGTTGTAGCTTACGCAAGTCGGCAATTGAAACCGCACGAGAGAAGATACCCTACCCATGATTTAGAATTGGCAGCAATCGTGTTCGCGTTAAAGATGTGGAGACACTATCTCTTGGGAGAAAGATTTGAGCTGTTTACAGATCATAAGTCGTTAAAGTATCTCTTCTCTGAGAAAGATCTGAATCTCCGTCAGCAGAGATGGTTAGAGTTCTTAGCTTCCTATGATTTTGACATCGCATACACACCAGGAAAGGGCAATGCGGTGGCTGATGCATTGAGCAGAAGACATGCCAGCTTAGGGGCTATGTTCCTTGAATGGAAGCAACTGGAGTTTATTGCGGGGTTTGATTTCAGACCAAAGTGCGAATTGGATCCAGAAATGTTAGCAAGTTTGACGATCAGACCCACTTTGATCGAGCGGATCGGCTCTAGTCAGAGGGACGATCCTGACCTATTGGAAATCATCTCCAAGTTAGAGATGGGTATCAATGAGGAGATGAACAAGTATGGGCTTGATCGAGATGGATGGCTTAGAAAGGATGGAAGACTAGTCGTACCCAATGTCAATGGATTAAGGGATGAAGTGCTTAGAGGATGTCATCACTCAAAACTGACTATACATCCCGGTGGTAATAAGATGTATCGAGACATGAGACAGACTTACTACTGGGAAGGGATGAAAAGAGACGTTGGGAAGTTTATATCCAAATGCATGAATTGCCAACTAGTTAAAGCCGAGCAAAAGAAGCCTAGTGGATTGTTACAGCCATTGGAAATTCCCGAATGGAAATGGGAGCAAGTCTCGATGGATTTCATCGATGGTTTACCAAGGACTAGAACGGGACATGATAGCATTTGGGTGATTGTGGATCGATTGACTAAAAGCGCAAGGTTTATACCAGTCAAATCGACCAGAACAGCAGCTAAGTTAGCAGAGTTGTATATGAAGTGGGTAGTGAGATTTCATGGAGTACCTAAAGGCATTGTGAGCGACCGAGACCCGTTGTTCACTAGTGGGTTTTGGAAGAGCTTACAAGAGGCTCTAGGGTCAGAGTTACATCTCAGTACCGCATATCATCCTCAGACCGACGGTCAGACGGAGAGGGTGAACCGTATTTTGGAAGATCTCTTGAGAGCATGTATATTGGATTTTGGTGGATCATGGGATGACCATTTGCACCTAGTAGAGTTTGCATATAATAATAGCTACCAATCCAGTATCGGTATGGCTCCATATGAAGCTTTGTACGGAAGACCGTGCAACTCACCATCATGTTGGATAGAGACTGGCGAGAAGTTTATGCTTGGACCAGATGTGGTGAGGGAAACTTCAGATAAGATTAAGATCATTCAACAACGAATGAAGGCTGCCCAAGATAGGCAGAAGAGTTATGCTGATAAGAGGAGAAGAGACTTAAAATTCTCCGTTGGTGACTTGGTGTTTGTCAAGATCTCTCCGTTGAAGAGCGTAATACGATTTGGCAGGAGAGGCAAGTTGGCACCAAGATTCGTTGGCCCATTCCCTGTTCTTGAACTAGTCGGGAATTTGGCATATAGAATTGACTTACCGGAGAAGATGGCGGGAGTTCATAACGTATTTCATGTTTCCCAACTAAGGAAGTTCGTTCACGACTCAGATATGACTATTTCACCTGATCAGTTGGAGGACTTCGAAGTAGAACCCGAGGCGGTTGGGAACCGCAAGCCGGTCCGTATTGTCGAGCACGACATGAAGCAACTTCGAAGGAAGGCGGTGAAGCTAGTTAAGGTACAGTGGAGCGAGAACGAGAATGATTGTACTTGGGAGACAGAGGATAACATTAGGAAGTCACACCCAGAACTCTTTGCCTGGTAAGATTTTGACTTCGATTTAGTTTTCCGCATGCTAGGATAGGCTTGTTCGCTTGTTTTGCATGATTGATTGTTGTATGTGGTTGTTAGGCATGCGGGATCCTTTGTATGTTTTGGGTTAAGGAATTTCGGGGACGAAATTTCTTAAGGGGGGAGAGTGTAACGACCCGCATTCTACGCATCATAGAATCGTAGAATATTTATTTCTGTCACATACGAAGTCGTATGGTCATGTAACTTTGGGGGACGACTATTGGGGTCATTTCCCATGTTCATGATTTTTCCCGATTTTTAAATGACCATTTTACCCCTAGTTATCACTGTTTTGGCCATAACTTTTGACTGGAAAGGAATTTTGACCTGAAACCACTTCCACTGGCTCCGGATGATGGTTTCTCTTTCCGTAGAGTGGTCACATTAGCCAAACGGACTCACCGTTTGGGAGATATGGCTGAAACAAGTTTCAGATGGTGAAAAACAGCTTAATTGGGCCTAAACGGGTGATTAGCAGCTAGGCCCAAGGGGAATTTCGGGTTTAGGGGTATATAGGTGCTGATTAGGGTTAGAAAACATTCCTTTAGACATTTTCCAGCCGCCACTTTCATTCCTCTTAACCTAGCCATGGCCTCCACTCTCTAAATCTCTCTAAAACACCTAAAATCACTTCCTAATCAAGGATTAAAGCTTAGAGGCATCAAATCAAGGAGGATTAGCACAAGGACTGAGGTAGGGCTGCTGTTATATATTCGAATTCGTGCAAATCAGAGGTTCACTTCAGATTTGGAAGTTTTATTGTGGCAAAGGTGAGTGATTAGCATAGTTTTTGCACTAATTACGGTAATTAAGGGTAATTAGTGAAGATTAGCGAATTTACACACTAATAAATTCTAGAAAAATATTTAGAAATTCGAAAATAATATTTTATGCCTCTGGTAGAAATTTGGTTTAATTTGATGAAGTTTTGTTAACCTTATGATTAGTTTTACTTCAACATGCTTAGGGGAAAATAAGGAGTTTTGGCCACTTTTGATCCATTTTGCTTCATTAGAATTGTTGTTTGGTGTTGGTGGTTGCTATTACATGTTGTTATGACTTTATGGAGTGTTTTGTGATTGATTAGAGAAGTTAGATTGGTCAAAAACGCCGTCGAATGGCGTAAGATAGTCGCTGGAAAACAAGTGCAGGAAATATACCGGATCGGATCGCCCTATGTACCACGATCCGCCCCATCTTCCACGATCCGAACCGATGACACGACTCGATCCGTCGATGCTTGAAGACCACGATCCGTTCCAGCCTGGGTGTCACGATCCGCCTGAAGGAACACGTCACGATCTGAAGAGCACGACTCGATCCATCAGAGGTGACCACGACCCGATCCAGTGGAAGGAGCACGAGTTGACACCATGGGCGATCCGCGAGTCGCGATCCGACCCAAGCGAGGGTGATGACCACGATCCGAACTGAGAAGCTGACGATGGCGACCTGAAGCAAAGTGAAGAGGGGAAATGAAGACCGATCCGGATAAAGATGATGACCAAAACCCGAGATGCAAAGGAAGTCCAAATGAGAAGTTAGAGCTCAAGATTCAGATGGGAATCAACGAGTTCGCTTCATGGTTGGGCTTTGCTGCGGGACGCGTGTTAAGGGGTTATCGACGTCTATAGCTTTGAACCACTATGGTAGGAGGTACGAAGGCGGATTCAGGGCCATTATGGCATCGGTTGAACCAAGGGCTACAACCAATGAAGTGGGTCATTGAAATGTTTGGTCATGACTCCATATGTTTAGCTTGGTCATAGCAGGGTTTCTACAAGTCGGGATTCGTCGTTGCCTCAGTTTGTCTAGTGTTTCAAAGTGGTAGATATCGTATGCTTTACGCACTGAGTGAGAGATGTGAGGATGGTTGCTATGGTTGATTTGGTTGCTATCATTATGACATGCACACCCCACCCCCGTATTCTTACACTATTTATTTTGGCACCTTAGAGCATTCTACGGTATGTGGTACTAACTCTTTGGATGCAGGTTCAGGTTCAGGTATGGTTTAGTATACCTGTTATTGTTCTGTTTAGATGCTAATCGCTCATACCAGGCTTTATGTCTGACCCAGAGTTTTATGTCTCCTCTTATTACTCTGGGTGCTCACACGAGCAGACTAGAGACAGGTTAACTGGTGATGCACGGGTAGATGATCCGGAGACGAGCAAGAGGCTTCCACGTAAAATATATACATAATATTCTCCCTGTATTGTTGAAGATCACTGCTTGGGCATTGGTGGTGTATCTTCTACTTTAGCTTTCTTTTGTTTGGAGACAGTAAATTTGGAAAGTTGTAATAAGCTGTATTTGAATTTCCGCTGCTCTGATGTTGATTTTAGTTATCAGCTTATGCACTGTCTCACCTGTTTTATGTCAAGTATGTTATTATTATATTTTATTCCATGCGCTGTGAGACATTCTACAGGTCCCTTGATTAGTTCATTTCCTTCCTTCCTTTCTTTGGCGACCGTCCCGTGCTAGTCGGGCATGTGTACAGCGCACTTTCGGAGGAAATACCGGCTGGTGCGGGGCGGGCCGTCAATCAATTCCATTTTGTCCAAACACTCGTTGAAGAGTGTAATTATCATTTTCTTTTCAAGTCACAAATCGTCGACTTGAAATTTTTCCAAAATTTGAATTCTTTTATAATCTTTATACATAACATGAAATTTGTGCAAAAATATATGTATTATCACAAAGCTAAGAATTTGAAAATAGTTCAAAATTCTCTTCATCAACTTATTAAATTTGGTATATTTTAATTTCAAATTACTTATTTAAAAATATTTGATAACTCTAAGTTTGACAAGTTTATTGTTGTTCTCACAGATGTTAGGCATACGCTGGCCAGGCGCATGACTAAAATATTCAAGTACAAAATATGCTTGTTTCAACTCCTAGTGAAAATATTTCAAAATTTCTCTTTTAAAAACAGATACGGAAAGTACCAATGTGATATCGATATGTTGATTGTTCATGAATCGCAGATACACAATGGTTTCGTCTGGATCCCCCAGAAAACATCTGTATCCGTAGGAAATCACTTCCCTGCGAATTTCGTCATGGACAAATCAATGGAAGATATTTTGGAATTAAAAGAAAATCTGAGGTCATTGAGCGTCGGCTACTCTCTCTCAGGATCACAAAATTAAATCATCAAATGAGGGGTATATATCCAGTCACGAGGACTGATCCAATCACGAAAACAAAGCAAGTCATGAAGACAAATTCAGTTACAAAGATAAGTCACAATGACAAACTGCTGCATCAAATAGGTGGCTCAATATCACTAAGATATCTCAACTTCTCATGGCTCCATTCTACCTTTAGTAACTCTAGTGGTTACATCTCTTTCACTTGTAGATATGTCATGGGGACCGCAGGTACATAATGGTTACGCCTGATTCCCTCAGGAAACATCCATACCCGTACGTTTTCACAACTTTGCGGATTATGCCCTTATCACGACTGTAGATCGCAGCAGACACAATGGTTACGCTTGATTCCCTCAAGAAACATCCGTCCGCCGTAGGCCATCTACAGCCTTGCGAATTACGCTACACGGTCGTGTTCTCTTTCAGACAACTCGAGTTTTATGTCCGGACAACCTACTACCACTAGTAGCACATCATAATTAAGCTCGAAATTCAAAGGAGAGGGATGGTACTTTCCTTATTTTGATTTGAAAACATATAATACTATGTATTTATAGTACTTCATTTCATACCCCTCGCAAAATCATACTTATGTCAACTTACATAAGATTTCCCTTTCAAAACATATTTTCAAACAGCTCATTCTTATATAAATTCCATTGTATAAAATTTCATCTCCTCCCGATTACCTTCCAGTCCAGTAGTTTACAAATTCACCATGTCCTTATATATATCTCTTATATAAGTTCCGAAATTACTGTATCCAATATTTAAAATCGAATATCCTCTAATTTCCATTCAAATTTCAAAATTTTAGTATTGATCTCTTAATCAACTCAGCAATTTGATAACTTTTCATTTATGAATCTATTGGTTATAAACCAAATTTTCTCTCAATTTCCCAATTATCCAGTTCCTCACTTAATTCAGATTTTTATGCTTTCAAAATTTCAGAATTCTCTCTTATAACAAATTTCTCATTCACACATTATTCCTCTTCCACATTCTTCGACCATCAATTAGCAAGCGAACAACCCCCTAAGTATCAACCCCGAAGGCAGAAACCAACATCAGATCAACACTTAGGAAATTATTCAACTTAACTAATCTCCAGTCAGTTTCTAAATTTCTTTATTTCTTAATTTCTTATATAATCATTGCTTACGCGATTTCCGAATTCAGTTTACTAATTTACCTTTCTTATGTTTTGTTATCGTCGTGCTGGGTTTTTTTTTTTGGCCATTCTGAAAACCCGTTAGCCTCTCCCAATCTTTTGAAAAACATTTTAAGTTATCTTATTTATTTTCTAAAATTCTAGAAAATCGCTTATTATCATTGGAAAACAATTCCAAACATTCATAAATCTTTACTTTCTATAGAAAATACACTTTATTTTTAGGGGGGCATTTCTACATTTGTTATTTGAATTTAAACAGACATTAAATAAAACACCACTATTTTCACTTAACTGCCAACACTCAATTAACACTTAAACCACTCTTGCTATTGATCCTTGACTATTTCTTAGTAAACAATGAAGTCAAATAAGTTGGGGTATATTTACCTCTCAGACCTTAATTGAACAACATTATTAACCTTGAAATAGATCAAGTTCATAGTTAACAAAACACTCATTCTCATAATTTCCGAATTCAAATTAAGAATTTTCTCCTTTTACTAAAATTGTTAACTATATCAATAATTTACGCCTTTGGAAATATATAACTTTAAATTATACTTTATTCATTAATTTTTTAATTAAAACGAAAAATAAATAACATTTTTCTGAAATTCAACATAATTGTTTTCACATTCAACATAATTGACTTCACACATAATCTTCTTTCGAATAATCCCGTATTCGATAACATAATCCGAACTTCGGAAAAAAATCTCACTTTACTTATATTCTGAACTTCAGAATAATCCCACTGTATTGGTCAACTCAATTTCTTTTATCCACAATTTCATTTGCAACACCTTTGCTTTCACACGTTATTTACTTCTAAAAAGTAAATATTATTTCTTTTTCAAAACCCGAACTTGTCACATCAAATTAATTCTGATTTTGTTTAAATATTGATCCAAATCACTTCACAATCTTCATTCATATATCGCTTCATTTACAGTTCTCATTCACAATTCACTTCTTGTTATTTAATTAACAAGTTTATAACTCGCTATCGAATTAATATATTCGATTTTTCATTGTTGGTTTGAAACCAATTACAATTCATCTAGCCAAGTTCTAAATAAATTAGCAATAAAATTTGACACGGTCAAATTCTAATTATAACCTTTTTGCTTTTATTATCTTTAATTTATATTTCCAACAAAATAAAATTCATCATCTCATCTTTGGAACGATTTCAAGTTTCTCCTTTTCATTCAAATTTTCATCAGATTTCTTATTTCCAATCAATTTCAGTTATGCTTGAATTCCAAAGTACACGATCAGATAAATTGATTCGTTGATTATCTTATACTTATCTTCATTTGATATCATCCGATGATGGATCTAGATTCAAATCTAAGGGAATCTTATCGAAGAATAATTCTCGCAAACCTGGATTCGAAGACTTCTGAAGACTGGGGATTCCTAACAGAATTTTTAAATCTCAAAATAAATTTTTATTTCCGCTGTATCAGTTCCAAAAGACTAATTTATATAATATTTCCAAAATAATTTCCTTTTTCAAAATTCACTTTAAAATTATTCTCATTTTCAAAAAAAATTAATTTTGAAACTTTTTATTTTTGGAAATCGCTTTTCTAGTGTCGATCCTGTCATTTAAACTCGATAAGCTAAGCTTTGAATAAACCTGGCTCTGATACCACTTGTAACGTCCCGCCTTTTTGACCGCTTCAAATTGGGGGTTAAACCAATTTAAAACGCCCAAATCGACGGACCGTTATTTAGCTTATAGAGTTTAGAGACAGAATCAACACATACAACACAATAAATAAATAACACAACATTAAACAGCGAAATAACTTTCTATATTAATCAAATGCTCTTGATACAAATTTTTATATACAGCAGAAACTGAAAATACACTTTAAATACCAAGAAAATGATTTACTGTTTAAAATCTTCAGAGTGCGCACACGTCTTCTGGAATCCCTAGCTTTGTCAGTCTTCGAATCCTAAGCTGTACTCTTTGAATCTGTAACACTCGTGTCTGACCCGAGTGTTCCATGCAAAAATATAAAACACTCGAGTCAGTATTAATCATTTGTTCAAGTAAATTAATTTCAATATAAACTGAAATATATAACCGTCAATCCTAATTTCAGTTCTATGACATATGCAAAACATTCAGGGTAGTAGTATATGTTCTATGTTAATGACCAGATCAAGTGTGGTATCTGTTCATATCAGTTATATCTCAGACGAGAAAGTGTTCATATGGTTTGAAATTTCAAATGAACAAGGCTCACAAATATCAAGCAAGTTGGGTTCAGTTGAAGCCCGACAAACATGCACGGTGCATGGGTCAGGTGTCATGAACCACACAAAGGAAACAATAGGATATGATCAAACCAAAGGTGGAGTGAATCAAGCCAAAGCAAGTGACATAAATATGCATGATATCTCGCCGGACTAGAATGACAAGAGTGCACAAGTTTCAAGTCAAAACAGCTCAAGGAATAACTGTTCGAATTCAAGACAGTTCAAGTATAAAAATGGCATATGTATGTTCAAATAAATGGGAATATTATATATGTCCATGGAGATATGCATTTAGGTTTACTAAACATGTGAGTAAATACATACAGGTTCACTAAAGTGGGAAAATTATATATATGTAGCAATGCATATACATGGATCCAGGTCTCTAAACATATGTAACACATACAAGCTTATTAAAGTGAGACAAGATTATATATATATATATATATATATATATATATATATATATATATATATATATATAAACTACTATGATATGTTCAAATGCAACACAAAAGGAATGATCAAAGAACAGCAAATGGCAATTCAGCAGAACAATAATGCATCAGCTTCTAGCAAATACCAATGTGGGAACAGGTCTTATAAAGTTTAAAAATAAATGTAATCTTTATTTATTTATTTATATATGTATATGTGCCAAAGCCACATCCAACCAGAATCATGTGCAAGACAGATATGCCAACTGTATACCGATGCATATAATAAGTGGTTGTTTCTTAAATTAGTTTAATGAAATTAAACACCCATGAGTATGATTTAAAACAATTGGCACCTCAAACAACACGGTTGTTATGAGGTCAATTTGTGCAATTGATTATACAAGGCTAAAGTGAATAATCTGCTATACTATGGACATTTGTCTGTAAAGAGGAATGGTGCCAAAATTTAATGGTGCAAACTCAAACACTTTAAAGAGGAACAACCCACAATATTTCAGTTTTATATCACGCTAGTAAAAAAAATTATTTTATTTTATGAAAATAATTTCTAAGTTGATTTTGAAATGTATTTGCTTGTTATTTCGCAAACATTCATAATTTCATGAATATAGGTATACTTTTTTCCTCTTTTTCTAAAACAAGATATATTAGGAAAGACAAGTCAGTGTGTACATGTATGCTAAGTATGTATATACATACATAGTATGTATGTACATACATATGGTAGCCACCACATAAATACACACTGATCAATGCCAGACCGAATCAAAGGGGATTTAGATGAGCAAGTGTGCATTAATTTGTAGATTCCCCAAAACCATGGTATATAATATGCAACATCCACCTTTTCTCAATCACGAATACTTACATGAGCAGTACTAGTATCAAAATTCACAGCCTCAATATATATAACAATATGCATGAAAATAAATTGAAGGGGACACACATAAGCAGTCCTGGGACAAAATAGTTGTGATATCATAGCCGAGGCAGTATGCATGTGAATGGGAAGGTGATCATTTTAAAGTGTACGTGGGAGACATTGCACATATATACATACATATGAATGCATATATACATATGTTACCAAATCTGTATATATACATAGCTGGATTTCAGTTGTATCAGTGGGTCACACATGCATATATTAATTTGTATAACACTGACCATCATAACAAATCAGAATATCGTATGAGCATATACTGTTAAGTGGGTGACTGAACTACAAATTGTACATAGGTTGGAAAACATCAGGTGTGATAAATCATTTAAATAAATTCACGGAAATTTGAACACAATTTGAAATATGCAAGGAACATGGCAATATCAAATAGAATCGATCAACAGGCATGTATAGGATTTCAAAGAAATCAAATATATGAACAATTAGTGTCCAGGTTAGGAAAATAATGAAATGTGTTTGATAAAGATTAGAATGTAAAACTATTTTCGTCCATGGATGATAACTATGCATCTAACGTTGATTTTGTGGTCAGAGTTTTGCATTACTTTAGCTGTTGTATGTTAGATTTCAGATGCTACCATTTATCTTTAATATAAGTCGTCTGTATTCATTTCAGGTTTGCGCATTAATTACTATTATCTCGAATAATAACCTGATTAGCATAGCGGAAGCTGGCGTAATATCAACGTAATTTATGGGCCTTTGCTTTTTTATCTTTTGTTCAGTTTTCATTTCCATGCAGAATTTATGTTATTCCAAAATAAACAGTTATGTCGATAATTTATAATCCTTACTCATAAAAACTGCAGCATATTTTTTTACCAGTTCGTAACTGCAAAAAATGAAGGAGCATAGCCGAGTAGACTCAAAATTAACGGATTTTAGAAAACTATTCGAATGGGCTTTTAAAAAGAAATCATCCTCCTTTTTTTTATTTATCTCCCGAATTTATTTAGATCAAGCGTGCTTATTTCCTGATATCGTTACATTTTTATTTCACTGTAACCATACATCAAAATCACACTAAAGCGATACGTTCCGAAGAGTTTATTCTTGGTAAATCAGCCCCAAAATGTTTTAACCCAAATAGTAAACCCAAAAGTATTCTCAGACTAGAGGCAACCAAAATTACTTGCGTTGTCGACCTTTTGAATAACCCTTTGTCCCTTCTTCTATTATAAATATTACTGTTATTATTGAGTCACATTTTATTATTCAAACAACATGTAAAACAGGAGCCGCAAATGAAATAACCCGATCATAAAACTCGACCATGTACACTAATACATGACCAGAACCACTAGCTCATGACAGCGTGAAGATTCCGGACTTATTAGATTTCGAATACAGGTTAAATGTCCAAAGCCATGTTCTAGGTTATCAGTAAATGAATGCAAAGGCAAATATATACACACACATGTTTTGTTCTTCACGCATCTGTACTGTCCAGAGTTTTAAGCATTCAACATGCAAAGATGAATTCACGCAGCAAACCACAATCAGTGTTCAAAGTGCAACAACCAACAGATTTAGCTCAAACCATACTATTGTACTTACTTTCCTATTGAAATTGAAATACTTGAAACTAAACGTTAATCGTGAGTGAGGTGCTCCCCATACGGCCGTGCTATGCTAGGGCAGAGGAGGTGGTGCGTGCGTTGCTGACGGAAGGAGCAGTGGTTGATCTAACATGGCGGTTCCAGATGCTGCTTCGAACGAAATGCCCAGGAAATCATCGGGTACGTCGTTGTGGCTCAGCGTAAAGGAGGGGGTTGGCTTCGGGTAGATTTGAAGGAGATGGAGATTTCAATTGCAGGCGGTGGCGATGTAGGAGGACCAAGTTCTATTCAGCAACCATTATTTTCAATTTAGGGAAAAAGAAAGAATTGATTTTTTTTTATTAGAAGGGAAAAGGGAACGACTTTGTTTTGATTTGGGGATGGAAACAATTTGGCTTCAGCCATTAATTTGAAGATAATTTCTTCCTTTATTTGGGGAAGAACGGATTTTTCTTGGCTGAATGAAATTGGGGAAAGGGAGCGGCTTTTTTATAGAAGCGAGATGGGGAAGATAAGAACAACGTTTAATCGTAGATTTCAGGGTAGGGTGATAGGTCTACGTGAGATCATCTGAGGAAGGTTTTATTTTGGTATATTTAAATGTTAAATCTACCGTGAATTATCACGTAACATTCCAAATTCGTACTTTAAACACTTGTTCCAAATACAACCAAAATTGTATGTAAACCTTCGTTTCAACATTCTGAATTCAGTAAAATTATTTTGGTCGGAATCTGACGCTGTTTGTATATGACGTTAATTAAATTTAAAAATACCCATCGGTTCACCAATTTTAATCAGTTCGTCTGCTAATATTCTATTCGATTAAATTTTGAAACATAAAAATTCTATTTTCTGCAAATACACATATATCTAACCCAATTTCTCATATATTTTAACAAATAAAATTTCCAATTTATTTAATGTTAGTTGCGTTTATTTTTAATCCAATCATTTATATTTTCCCAATCGAATTTTAAATCCAACTCGAATATCCACATAAATTTCAAATCAAACATTTCACAACACATATTCGATTCTCAATCAACCATTTTGAAATAAATATTGAGCTCGATTTATATTCACAAATATATATGCGATCTTTAATTTCTAATCCACGTATCAATATAAAATTGATTATTAATAGTAAATCTTTAATTTATCTCATATTCTAGTTGTCGAAATTTCTGGGTCGTTACAATTTCATAAAGCGTTATAGGTAAATAGAAACAGAAACATTACAAGACAGATATAAAATAACAGCGGAATTTAAAAACAAACTTTATTAATCATAAAGCATAACATCGTGGTTCAAAAACATCATAGGTCTGAAAAAGCATAACCCAGTACATCGTTAAAACTTCAGTCTTGACCTTAAAACATTAGAGTACAATAGTAAAAGAAGCATAATACCCAAAAGAAACATAGCCGTAGTAGCAAAGATAAGAACTTGAGTAATACATCTAAACAGCTTCAAGCATGACAATAGCAGAATCCTGATCAAGCTTGAGTATTCCCACCCTGAGAACCTGAGGGGGGGGACAGAAGAGAAAGAAGAGGAGACAAAATGGGTCGAACATAAAGTCTGGGGAGTCCGGTTACTTTTAGCAAATAATTAAGTAAAAGTTTCATGACATGCATATAAAGTGGATGAGAAAGATATCATCATAAAAGGCAGGTATGACAAGGTAAACAGGATAAACATGATAGAATGTATACACTTCCCTAATGATTACTCTCCACCAATACTAGTGTCTTATTAACAAGAAGATCCCCAACCAGTATAAGATGGTAGACTTAGGTGTACTTTCAGTGAGAGATTTTCATCCCATACAAACAACAAGCAGCACAACATACCGGAGTTACCCCTAAGGGTATTAACGGGCTCCCAACGTACCGGAGTTTAAGTGTACCCTATTTACTACCCTAATCGATCGGATCCCTATTCCGTAGATACCCTGTGCTGGCCCCACAGTAGGGTGTATCACTACCTAAAGTGGCAACCCTTCGTTTTCAGGATGTGCACAACCATATCTATCGGTGCCACTACGTCTTATCTTCCTCAGTCCGGATCTTGCACGCATATGACTCGGTCAGTACGCGCCGCCTACACCGCCCCATCGTTTGGATCTCTTACAATCAGCCTAGTAAGCGTGCCCCTACTCCGAGCTAGTTCGGAGTACTCGTTTGATACCTATATATGGGTTACTGACTGAAACGGGTCCCACACACAAGATGACGCAAGCTCTCCCCTTTGTCTTGCATCCCCACTACTAGGTTTTCTACAGGTTATACCTACCTACCGGTGTCATAAAATTGCAAATCCCCACAGGTTAAGTTTGTGGGCCTATATATATACATAAATATATATATATATATATATATATATATATTACCCACCCACCCAAGATTTACTTAACCCACCCACTTTTTCAAACAAGTTTACTTAACCCCAATTTGTTCATACAATCCCTATGGATTCAACTAGGTTAAGTATTCAACTTTATTACCATATTCAGTTATGGTTACAATGTACTAGACCTTCCACATTAAACCTACAACTTGCGGATGTTGGTTATGCCAGACGGCTCTGGGTAGACTTCTTCCACAAGTCGGTTTTAACCTCGTGCCTTAGCACGTCTCGGGTTTATGCACTTATACACCTCACATTAGATTCACCACTTGTGGTCGCTGGATATGCTGGTCGGTTCCGGGCAGACTTCCACCAGAAGCTTAATCTAACCTCGTGTCTAAGTGCGGTTACAGTTTCTAATTACTGTAATTCTAGGCATTTCAATTATTAACCAAATTTACCTATGTTGTTATAGGTTTTCATGCCTCTTACCCAAGCTATGTTCATAATGAACCATATGCCCCAAATTAAGGTCTTCTAATCACAAGTTGGTTTATATCCCTAACTTCATGTTCATATACTCGTTCAAGTTATGCCCAAACTTCCAATCACAAGTTATGTCCCAAATTATGCCGTTTTCCCCTTGTTCCCATTTTAACGCATTCGCATATTTTAGCGGCATGCCTAGGCTCGAAAGTAGCGTGGCTATATAAAAATAAAAGGGAAAAGATAGAGGGAATAGAATAGAGATGATCATACTAACATGATGGACATGCAATGGCAGATACATGCATAAAACATATAGTGGCATAATGAAAAGGTAGGCATATAGGAACAGATCTGATGAACGTACGATAGTAGGACTGATTCTAACATAGTAGGGATAGGCCTGATGTGATCTAAACAATGATTTAGATGTCCAACTATCAACAGATTTGATTTGGTCATAAACATAATAGAACATGCATAAGGTGATCTAAACAGTGAATTAGATCTACAATCAAAAGAAGATCTAACATGATAAAGGTTAATACCTAAGTCATAGTCATGTCAGAATATCATAGGTACACAAGTTATAACAGATCTGATATGATTCGAGCAGTCACAGGCATAGATCCAAGTTACAGTCATATCAAGTTTTACTTTTTAATTAGTTAGTTCTAAAATTAACATGGACTCATAGTGTTTGGATCTAGAAAAATAGAAGAAGAATAGTAGATGTTGATTCACAGATCTACACTTGAATAACTTGATTGTAGAAGAAGAAAAAGGTTTGATTCAATTTGGGCAGAGACAGCATCTAGTCCTCCATTATTTTCATTGTGCAAAATATGAGAAATGAGGCCATATATATAGCTGCCTACCCCAAACCCTAATCTGCCACGTCTTCCCTAGGGTGATCGACCCATGGGTCGACACCCCCGGGCGAGATATTTCCCGCTCTCCTTATTTCTGCGCGATTTGAACTATTTTGACTTAATTTTGAATTTCTGGACTATATATATATGTATATATACTCTCCTTGTTCGTATACAAACTTCAAACCTTAATAACTTCTTCATACATGTCTGTTTTACGCAAACCACGCAATGGCGTAGTCCGTTTCCCTTAATTCTGAATATTAAGTTAATTATTCTTTAATTTATCGTCTTTTAGTGTTGTTAAAATTCGGGGTGTTACAAAATTAAAATAGCTGTTTCATTTTTTTCATTTCAAAATTTAAGCCTATTTTTATTCACTATGCTAATCCTCCTCATTCCAAATCACATTCTCCCCCCCCCCCCTTCAATTCATTTGCAAAACCGAAAAGCTTCAGTAAAGTTCAAAATTAAGTTTTTCCCTTTTTTCGAAATCGCACCCATCGTTCAAAAACAAAAAGAAAATTGAAATTGCGATTTGAAACGCAAGATTCCCAGAGCTCGTCATTCCACCAGAAGCGTTCGTGATTACAAGAAGGAGTGGGTTTGGAGACCACTTCAATGATACGAGTTGTGCGAGAGGAATAGGGCACTGTGATTTGGAGGAGACCGATGCATGGAGGGTTGATGTTGGTTTTTGGAGAGGCTGGCGGGGTGTGATGTCTAATTGAAGAAGTCGAGGTAATTTGAAGGGGAAGGGTTCGACAGTGGAGGTGGAGTTCGAATTGATGAACTGGAGTGGATGCATGGATGAATGTATTGATGATGATGCTAAAGTTCAACAATAGGGAGAAAGGGGAAGTCGATCTGTTTTTTTTGTTAGTGGGAGCTCGATGCATTTACTGGTGATGAACTGAGATGGTTGGTGTTTAACAGTAGAATGGAATGATGAAGTTCAACACTGTGTTTTAGGAACATGGATGCTAGTGACAGGGTATGGGTACAGTAAATTAGGGGAGATGGCTGGGACAGTAAGGGTTTTTGAGTTGAGGCATTGTATTAAGGTTTGTGGCGATGTAGTAGCATTGCAGGATGAAGGTGATGCTGGTTCGAAAAGGCGTAGTGACTAGACGAGGGTATGCAGGTTGGTGAGTCGATCTGGTAAGGTGTAGAAGTAACAAAGCAGTGGTCGTGGGGTGTTAGAAAAGGAGGTGGGAGTTGTCTGTGTTGTGTTCCATGAAATGTCAGTGTAACAACCCATATTTTTACGGTATTATAAATAATTTATTTAATTATTTAAATAATGGTTTGGTAATTTAAAATGACCAGAATTAAATAATATTGAATATTTAATTAATATAAATAATAGAACAATATATTTAACTTCCGAAATAGTCGGAAATAGTGGAATTCACAATATTGTGTGAATTGGATCATTTATAATATATAATTCAGTATAGAGTTGAATTATAATAATGAATATATTATTTAAACGAAGTTTGAACATATAACTATATTATAATTATAATCGAGCTCGAAATGGCATGGTAGTTCGTAATTTGGCGATTCGAACTTTAAACTAATATACAGAATCCATTTTAAGTTGGATTTCTGTGAAACAAGAAACGTTCTTAGGTGGTGAAGTATATTTTTCTAATCGAAGAGAAAAATCGGTATTTCGTCAGGTAGATTTTGATTTATGTCCAAATCAAATTTTCAAAAAGTCGCTATGGAATTCCTTTATAATTTATAACTATTTATTTATATTATAAATGGATTTTTCAATATAAATTGAATACTGATTTAATCTGGATTTGAAATGTCGAGTTATAAATTTAGATAGGAATATTTTGGAACTGTATTATATTCTGTGTGAATATATATGCGATAATATTTATTTATTAATATTTTGATTTAATTATTTTCAAATATATTAATATTTAAATAGGTTTATTTAGTGCTTTAAAAATAACCAGTTTTGCAAACGACCTCCATTTTTGACGAAACTGGTTTTATTGGATCCGGAATATTAAATTATTATTGGATTTAAATTTTCGTGATTTTTGGAGTTAGTATATGACCATGCGGAATTTTAATGTGAATAACAGTTGATAATTTGAATTTAGAAATACGTTGTGTGAGCAAACGGACTCGGAATTTGACGAAACAAGTTTCGTTGGGTCGGTAATGTTAAACTCTAGTTGTATGTCCATTTTCATGATTTTTGAATATTGTATGTGATCGTAGGAAGTTTTTTAATGATAAATAGAGTTAAAAATCGAATATAAACTAATTTAAAAATACGAAGCTTAACTTCTAAGCTACCTTATCCTATATATACACACTATCCTACTCTTAACCATAACGTATTCCATCTCTCTGGTCAAATGGTGAAACCGCCGCCACCAAAAAGTTTAATTCGTTCATTTCAAAAATTCGTAGGAATTAAATTACTCAACCAAATTATATGATCCTGGATTTGTTGAAAACCTCTTCTCGCAAGCTTTAATCCTATACTGGTATTATAGGGTGCGATTTACATTTGATGTTGTTACAAATTAACAACAGAAGCTAGGTCTTTATCTCGACCTCGATGCAGTGATTGTCAGGATGAATGACCGACCATCAAGCAGGGCGTTTTGGTGAGGGATGGAAGGGGAAAGGGTCGGTGAACGTTTGGAAAGGGGTCTGGTGGCGACAGGTGGTCAGGAGTCATCGAAAATTGGGCTTATTTGTCTTCCGTTCAAGTGGGAATTCATGGCTGAGGATGCGATGTCGGGGGTTGGCACTTGAGGCAAGGGTGGTGCTCAGAAGGGCGGTGGCAATAAGGGGTGTTGCGAGTGCTACGGTGATCAAGTGGTGACGCCGACAACGATTCAAGGTTAAGAGAAGTGTTTTCCAACTGTATTGCAAACTGGTATCAGATTTCCTAAGGGAAGATTAACTTCAAACGCAACATTAAGGGTAATTAATCCAACTGAGTAATTAAGGAAAACTAAGTATATTATAATTAATTAAACAAATGTGTAATGTAAAATTTGTGGTAGGATTTGAGCAAGTTGGTGGAGTAGTGTAATGACTGGTCTGGAACGAGAGCAGGGGTTTGGAACTGCAAATGGAAAGAAGTTTTATCATACCTGGATTACAAATTGGAAAATGTAATTTGTATAATTAAGGAGCTAATATAATTATATTATTAATTATTATATAAAACATATAAGATTGTAACGGTCATAACATAATGATATTTTAACAGAATAGGGTGAAACTGGTCACGTTGGGATCGAATGGATGACGACTACGTAATGGAACTGGCTGGGAGTGAATTGGAGCTCATTACAATTTATAGAGAAATAAATTGTCCGTCTGAATCAACCGACAGTTATCGTTATTCAACGTGATCGTCCAATGTGAGTAAATCTCACTAACGCTGCACATTTATATTTTTATAAATATAATCTAGTATTGATAAATGATGATTGATTGTTGTGTGATGATTGTTTAGTTAAATTGCTGATGTATTGGTTGAAATTATAGATAACGATATATATATATATATATATATAAATCGTTAGTCATATATTGATTCTGTTTATCAGAATATTTCATATCGAAATGAAATCGATGTTATTATATTGTTTAACATCTGTGGATGCAAGGAAACAGGTTGGAGGAATCCAACTGGATTCCTCAACATTTATTTTACTGTTTTCATATATTATGATATATGATGTGATATATAATCCGTTATTGATTATGTGTGTTAGAATGATATTGTTCATTGTTATTTGGTATCTTAAATACCATAAGAAATACTGGAATGTGAAAAGGGAATTTTCAAAGTGTAAATTGAAAATAATATATTTATAAAATCAAAGAATTTTATAAAAGGAATATTTATAAAATCAAAGAATTTTATAAAAGGAATATTTATAAAATCAAAGAATTTTATAAAAGGAATATTTATAAAATCAAAGAATTTTATAAAAGGAATATTTATAAAATCAAAGAATTTTATAAAAGGAATATTTATTAAATCAAAGAATTTTATAAAAGGAATACTTATAAAATCAAAGAAATTTATAAAAGGATTATTTATATAGAAAATAAATAGAAGTATAAAAGGATTGTTTATATAGAAAATAAATAGAATTATAAAAGAAATATTTGACGAGATATAAAAGAATTATGAGAAGATTGTTTAAAGTGGATATTGAATAGAAATCTGTTTTAACAAATAGATTGAGAAGATTAATTTATAAATAATGTTTTATAAATTAAATAAAATATTTATCATTTGATAAACGAAATATATAAGACTGAATTTATATAGAGAAGTAGGAGTCGGTTTTAACATCGATATTTTAGATGGAATTTGAGCAGCATTTATAAAGGTGATTATAAATGGGATTATAAGTGTTAGAAGAATAAAAATGATATTTTATATGAATAATTCTATAATTAGAAGTATAAATAGGGATTAGATTTGAGATATTGTTTTTAAATACGAAATCAAACTGTTTTGATTGCAAAGAAGAAATATTATTCACATTTAATGTGAATAAAGGTTTTAAGTAAATATTTTTCAAATAAAATATTATAATGGAATTTGGTGTTTGAATTAGGAATTTAAATGGAATTACTGAAATTAGAAACTGACTGGAAATTAGTTGATTTGAATGGCTTTCGGGATATCGATCTAATGTTGGTTTCAGCCTTCGGGGTTTATACCTGGGAAGTTGTTCTCTTACTAGTTTACAGTTAGAGACTGATAGAGGTGGGAAGATATTAATGTTTGAATCAGAAATGGAAACGTTTTCCAAAGTTAATAACGTATATTTTCTAATTTTAGAAAATAAGGAATTTATGAATATATGGAAACAATAAATTGGAAATTAGGAAATGAAATGATGATTGATCGGTAAGATTTCCATTTGGGAATACGACCGTTGTTTGTACACACGTTTTCCTTTGATAGTTAAATAACCGACTATCAAAGTTTTAACCATTTCCGTTGTCAATACGGAGAGACCAGGATCAGAAATATTATCTGAATACCACTCCGTATGGCATTAGCGTTGCGAATCAAATATGATGAAGATAATTGAAGACGGAGTTATGCAAGGGCTGTTCAGTAAATTCTAGGTAGAAATTGCCTAAGATGGATTTACAGAATAATACCTTCGGTCTATCCAGTCCCAGGACGACCTGTATGGAAGAATTTCTGACATAGTATATTTAATAGATCGCATAAGTTGATCTCTCCAAACGTATTTACGTTTGGTGACGGAGGAATTTGTTTCTCTTAGCTGTATACCCATGATATTTTTGGGGAAATCAAATTGTGATTTGGCGGGTATGACGATGTGACATTCAAAGTAAATAAAGGTGTGGTCTGTACGTTATGACCTCTAGCCTCACAACCAAGAAATGGTATAAAATCGGGTAGGTCGCATGGCTAAGTGGTTAGCTGCCAATTAGGGTGTATTGTCACTTGATCTAGAGAAATTCCATTTTACTTCTATAATCTTTTTCGATGCTATCCCTTTCGGGAAACGGTTGCTGATCCCAACTGTTGGTGATAATACGTTCGGTACACTCAAGCGAAATGAGTGATCGGTCATGTTTAGCCTGGGTTACAAGATGTTCTTGTTGAACCCGATGTATTCCTCTCTAGATATACACTGTCGGAAGGTGGTCCCATACCATGCCAGTTGGAATTCATTAACCAATAAGCACCTGCGGTTTTTGATTATATATTATGTATGTGGAACGTGAGATGAAAGCGTTCTGCTAGTTGATTATTATATTGTGATTGATAGACACTATTATAATATCAAAAGAGTTTTGATATAAAGTTTATCGTTTCGTTCAAAAATATTTTTGAAATGTTAAATCAAGTGTTTTGGATTATCATAAGGGAAAAATCCATTCCGTGTTATACGGCGTGGTATTATGAGATATCGTTTATTTTCTCAAACTGTTTTAAATTGTTTTACTCACACCAGTCCATGACTGACCCGGAGTTTATTTTGTTTTGTTTTACCCTAAACTCTTGGGTGCCCAAATTTGTACGGGCAGTCAAGTAGGCAGGTTTACAGATATACTTGGAGAGCTTGGAGCAGGAGGCTTCAGGATTATATAGCTATTGTTTATTTCCGCTGTGTTGTAAGTGTTATAATCTGAAAATGTTACTATATACACATACTGATTTTATTTCAAAGTTATGTATCTATTATATATTGTTCGTTCCGCTGTGAGATTCGTGTTTACTCTGATGTTGTATGTTTTTCTTCTTCTTCTATTCTAAGTATTTATCTTATCTATTCCCACCCTCTATTTTCTTTCATTAACTATCAGGAATTTTCATTGCTTGATAGTCGACATTGGGTTATATGTCGATTACTCAGGATCGCGAAAACCCAAGTTGTTACAGCCATAGTGAAATGAGACGGTTTTGGAGGCTGATTTGCAGAGTAATGGATCAATTATTTCTGAATTGGCTTCAAACAGCAAGGTATACGTTTTTATAAAATTTAAATATTCATAGAATAATTAGTTTATTTATGTTAGTAATTAATTTGAAATGAATAAAGTTTAATCGATACATTAAATTAAATAATCGTAGGTGCAAAATAAATTTCATTCGAGTAGATTCATAGCCGACAATATGGAAATTAAAAGGATATGCGACAAATAAATCAAGGTGAGTAAACTCATTCTCTTGATTCGTTTATAATTTATTATAAATGGATATTTATCTAATATAATGTTATATGATGTTTGTTGGTTGTTTGAATGCATTGAAATATTATTGTGGCTATTATATATATATTAGTTATATTTTGGCTTGGTGACTGAATAATATACATATATGTATATATGTAATTGGTTGTTGGATATTTCCCACAGTACCACTAGCAGATGACCTTATGCACCCCATAATATATATAGTGGATGGCCTTCCATACCATGATATACTGCCTTGAAGCGGGATTTGTATTATTTATATTGTCTAACATATGTAGATGTAGGGAAAAATAGGTTGGAGGGATCCAACAGGATTCCTCAATAATTTAGTTACTGTTTTTTTTATATATAATGTGATAAATAACCTTTGAATGATTATTGGGTGTTTTGGATGTTAGAATATCGCTACCTTTATGTATATTGATATTTAAAAATATCATGAAAGGAAATTTTAAAAGGGAAATTTATCTCTTTAAAATTAAATTTAAATTTCTAATGGGTTAGGACATATTAATTTATTTTGAAGAATAAAAACAAGTAGTGAATTTATAAAAAGATATGTATAAATAAAATGGAATAATTATCATTGGATAATTTGGGGATTCAAATTCAATATTTGAATTTAAAAGGGGGAATTGCGAATCGTTTCAAAAGGAAACGATATATTTTATTCCGGAATTCAGAATATAAACTGAATTGAGATAAATCTAAGAAACTTATAATTTGAATTCAATTTCATCGAATTTTATAAAATATAAGGGAGTTGGAAATTAATATTAAAAATGGAGTTGCAAATGAATTTATAACCGAGTAATGAAATAATTGATGATTTAGGATAATTGGAATTGTTTAAGTTAGATTTGGAAAGCTAGTTTAATTAATATTAAATATATAGAAGAATGGAATGCAAATTTATTAATAAACGAGGTTTAGACGTTTATGTTAAATTTAATTTAAATGAACTCGCCACGGCGTTGTAGTTCGTAGTTTTACGATTCGAACTTTAATTGAGTATATAGATCTCAATATAAGTCGGAATTCTTTGAAACAAGAATCGTTCGGACCTGTTGAATAATAGTTTTTTAATAGAAGAAGAAAAATATGGATTTCGTCTTATAGATTTTGAGTTATGCCAAAATCAAATTTCCAGAAAAATAGCGCTATAATCATTTATAAGCCATAACGATTTATTTAAAGTATTGAAAGGATTTTAAGCAAATAAAACTAAGTTTTCCATTAGATAAATCGAGACTTGAGTTATAAAGTAAATATGAACTCAAGTGAAGTAAATGGATTTCTTTTTGAAAAAAAAAAACAGATTTTTAATTATTGAATAGAAATAACCAATTAGAAGAATAATTAGTTAATAAGTTTTGGATTGAATTAGACTTTGGATAAGTGAGTGAGATTTGTGAATTTATATTCAAAATCGAATATGAAACTTGAATTGAAAATGGAATTCGATTAGTTATACGCAAACTAAAAATATATAGGAATGTGCTATGTTCAAATAAAAAAGTAAAATAAGAAAAAAGCTAATTGGTGAATTGATTTACAACCATTAGATTGTGTTGGAATAAATTAGGAACGGTTGAATAGATGTTTGAACATGTATGGAATGAAGCTAATGGAAGAAATAAACTGAAAGCCCGACAAGAAAAGGTACATATTTAATTTAATATGAGATTTTAAGAGCCTATTTGGCAAGCCTCTTGGCTTTTCTATTTTTTTTTAATGGAAAGGGCCTAGAGAGGCGATTTGTAGTTGCACCGATTGAGTCATACAAGGAGATGTTGGCGAAATTTTCCGGAAATTTAAGAAGATAGAAAAATTTAAGAAAGTTTGATAATTAGAAATCGACTTATCAACTATATATGAAATTTAATAAGATAATAAATGTATAATGGAATTTTATAAGAAAAAATAGAGGGAATTTATAAAATTAAATCTCGAGAGGTTGGAAGGAGAAACATACACACGTTTTAAAGTGAACGATGTTTAAAAGCAAACGTTTTGCAAATTGAAATGATTTTTTTGATAAGAAGTTAAGAAAGGAAATTAGAAACTGACTAGAGACCAATCGAGTGGAATGGCTTCCTGCGTGTTGATCTATTGTTGGTTTCGACCTTGAGGGTTAATACTTAGGGAGTTGTTCTCTTACTAATTTACGGTTAGGGACTGATGAATGTGGAAGAATGGTGATTGGTGAAAATATGGCAATGTGTTTTGATTTTTAAAAGAGATATTTTTTGGAATATAGAAAATAAATAGTTATGATAGATGGAATTTTTTTCCAAAAATCGTGAGAAGCTAAACGGGTTTAGAGAAATATCTGGGTAAAGATATCAAAGAGAAATCAAGAAATGATAAATTTAAATAATTAAATATTAATTAAAAAGGGGGCTCAGTGGTTGTTTGATGTTAATTAATAGTATTCCCTTTGAGAATATGATCTTTGGATGAATGTTTGCTTCTTTGATAGTTAAATAACCGACTATCGAAGTATTAGTCAATTTAATACCATCGTTGCCGATACAGAGAGACCTGTTGGACTTATTATCTAAAAACCACTCTGTACAGGTAGAAGCATTACAAATCAAATATGGTGAAGATAATTGAAGATAGAGTAAAATGCAAGGGTTGTTCTATTAATCCTAGGTAGAAATTTCCTAAGATGGATTGGTGGGGTAGTGCCTTCGGTTTGTCCTGTCCTAGGACAACTTCAATGGATGATTGTCTAACAGAATATGCCTAACAGGTCATCTATATTGACCTCTTCAAACGAACCACTTTGGTGGTGTAGGAATTCGTTTCTCTTGGCTTTATGCCCGTGATATTTTTGGGGAAATCAATAAATGATTTTGGTGGGTTTGACGATGTGGCATTCAAAGTAAATGAAGATGTAGCATGTTAAAAAGATAAGCATGGCCTCAAGCCTCACAACCGGGAAATGGTATAAAATCGGGTAGGCTTCATGACTAAGTGGGTAGCTCCCAGTTAATGTGTATTGTCCCTTGATCTAGAGAAAGTCTATTTGTTTCTTTATTCTTTCAATGTTGTCCCTTTAGACAATGGTTGCTGATCCCAGCTGTTGATGATAATACATTCGGTACACTCAAGCAAAGAGAGTGACCGATCATGGTTAGCCTGGGTTGCAAAATGTTCTTGTTGAACCTGGTGTATTCCTCTCTAGAGATACACTGTCGAAAGGTGGTCCCATACCTTGCCAGTTGGAATCCATTATCCAATAAGAGCCCACGGTTTTGATTGTATACTATGTATGTGGAACATGAAATGCAAGCATTCTTCTAGATTGTTATTTACTTGTATTAGACACTATTATAACATAAAATTAGTATTGATTTTAAAGAATATTTTGGGTTATCATAAGGTAAAAACAATTCGTATTTATGTGTTGATCGGTCTTACGATTATCCTTCCATTTAAAAAGGATTTTTAAAAGTTAAACCAAGCGGTTAGAGTTTTCTAACACCAGTCCTATGATCGACCTAGAGTTTATTTTGTTTTGTTAAACTCTTAGCAGCTCAGACATTATAACACCCGTTCAAAATGATGTTGCAGCAAGTTTGCAACAAGGTGGAAGTCAGGCAGACTCTTAACACATAGTACCAACCTTCGAGCCAGGTCAAAGAGCCATCTTAAGCTAACAGCGAAAGTGATCAGGCTAACATCAGAGAGTCAACAAGTGATAAGTGTCAAGGCAACTGTGTTGAATACGCTGAAACAAGTGATAGCGTACCAAAATGAGCAATTGAACCCAAAAGGCATCACATGATTATTAAAGCAAAAAGTGATATTTTTCAAACTAAAATTATACAATGCTATTGTTAGTTTATATGAAGCAACTTCATACCAACAAGCAACCCACATTAAAAATGGAAAACTGCTATGCTGGATGAATAAAATGTTTTAAACGGAAATAACACATGAAAATTGGTTAGAAAACCAAATACAAGAATATCATTGGCTATAAATGAACTTTCAGAGTCAAAAGAAACTAAAATGGGACAGATTCTAGGTATAGGATAAGATCAGTATCCAAAGGTTATTCACAACAGTGTGGATAAGACTTTTAAGGAATAGTTCTCACCTATTGTAAATCCCTCATCTGTTAGGATTGTTATAACAGTTGCCTTATATAAAAACTAGACCATCAAACAAATTGATGTAAATAATGTTATCTTAAAAGGTGACTTGCAAGAAGAAGTTTGCATGAAACAAGCAAAAAGAAGATGCCATTCGTTTGATGAGAAATAAAAAGGAATATCGAAAATTCTCGGGGAAATGTCTGATTCGTACGGGGCGGCCGTCACACTTGGTATCAGAGCCTAGGTTGCGTAGTTAACCTAGGGGAAGACAACAGGGAGAGATAGTATATGTATATGAGAGCGTGTACTTGTGATATTTTGGTTTTCAAAAACTATATATATATATACTATTAGTATATCTAAGGATGAAGTCGCACCGCACTGGCACCACTAAGGAGATGGTAAACAAGGCCACATAAAGACTCAAACAAGCACCTAGAGTTTGGTTTGATAAGCTAAATACAACTCCTGCAAAACTGGGCTATCAACCAACCAAATATGTTAACTCATTATTTGCTGAATTTCTCAACAACACTGCTGCCTATATACTAATCTATGTTGACGACTTTATAATCACAGATAACAGTGGAGGGGAGATCATGAGGGTAACTCAATGTATGAATACAAAATTCTCAATTAAAGACTTGGAAGATCTCACATATTTTCTGGGTATAGAAGTTGTTAGAGTTTCAAGCACTTAAATGCATTTAATTCAGAGAAATTACATTTCAGAACTTCTCATATAATCAAATATAGACAAAGCAAATCTTATTTTAACTCATATGACAACCAGTTCACATTTGTCAAAGACCAATGGTGAATCTATAATAAACGAGAAGCAGTACAGAAGTATCGTAGGAGCTTTGGAATATATCATAATAACAATCGTTGACAACTCATTTAGTGTGAACAAGGCCAGTCAATTCATGCAACAACCTCGAAATGAGCATTGGAAGTTGGTTAAATGAATACTTTGATATTTAAAAGGAATTATCAACTACAAACTAAAGCTATGGTTAAGTAACATACTTAACATCAATGCCTACTCAGACTCAGATCGATTAGGTAAATGGTCGATAGCAAATCTACTTGTTGGTATCGTATATTTTTGGTAAAAAATATATATTAACGATATAGACCGTAGTTCTAGATTTAGTACAGAAGTTGAATGTAGAAGTATATCTTATGTGGATTTAATCAATACTAGGTGAACTATAGATAACCACCTACAATACCGATCCTATATGGTGTGATAATATGAGCATTGTTGCTCTTACAGCAAATCTAGTAATTCATTCAAGAACGAAGCACATGGTGTTAGACATACACTTCTTCAGAGAGCAAGTAAGTCAAGGAAAGCTCAACGTAAATCAAATACTTTCAACTTACCAGATAACTGATATATTAACGAAACCTCCGTTGAAGCAGAATTCTGTTCGTCTTAAAGAAAAGTTGTGTGTTGAAGACTTACAAAAAAGAGGAAATTCTGAGTTGACACTAATCAATGCTGAAATTGACCAAAAGGCTCACAAATTAGAGTCATATTAAAGCAGATCCATTGTAGTCGTCAAGAATTGAACATATTGATGTTATTGACCACGAATCTGGCCTGATCTAGCATTCTCTGATAAGTAATTTGGCTATTCCTCTACTGCTTGGTCTCAAATCGCCTCCTCTCTCTCTCACAATCGATCGATCTCGACTGAAGTTTCTTCCTCAAATTGAAATCAATTTTCTCAAGAGACAACAGTCCTTAATAGTCGTCTACGATTTGTGGGGGAGTATTAGAGAAAGTAAAATGATCTGTTCAAAGACAGTTTTCTCTATATTTATATTATGTACAACAGCTTATATTATTTACACTGTAAATGGGCTGAAGCCAAATTATATGTACTATAAATATACATCTTAGTGTTTAAATTAATGAAAATTTACATTTATTACATAGAACACAATTCTTTTTACAACTTAATCAGTTTATTTCATTGTCGTTTGTGTATATAAGGAAGATAATAAAGAGGGTAACTATTGACCATCTTTTTGGTAAAAGCCGTCACAACCTGAAAAGATCAAGACTCATTCTCGGCTAACGATCAAGCTCTCTCTTCCCAGGGACGAGCTTAACCGGGGAACGATCAAATATGGTTCGATCCGAACGAACCTTACAATATGCAAAGAAGCTTCTCCCCAGATTCGGCATGAAGTTTTGAAGTTAAGTTAATCGGTCGATCGGATCAATCCTGGAATGTCAAACTAAACCTTACGCTACAAGACGAAGCCCTATTCCCAAGGCTACAAAATCAATCAGCTCTGACCTACTCTACTTTTCATGCACCCTGTGCAATTAAAGCGTTCAGCAGTTCTATAGCGGCGGAGGTGCAAAAAGGTGCAGCGGGGATAAAGCACGGAAATAACAGGGGTATAGCGGAGGCATAAAAACAAATCTTTGGATGTAAAACCTAATATTTAAAATAAATCAATTACCATTCTAACAATATATGTGTAGAAGAAACTAATATTAATTAATCGTATATGACAAAATCGAAGGATATCGTGGTTATGCACACCAGTTTTGATGATTATAAATTTTTTACCATATATTGGACAGTTATGCTTTAAATTAGCTCTTTATACTAATTTTATTGATTGTTTAAAATAGAAAACTAGTCAAATCAAGCTTCGTATTATGTTACCGCTGAAGCGAGTGCTAAATATCTTGATTTAGCGGATGCAGCGGAATATAGCGGGGCTAAAAGCGGATCTACCATTCATCAGTGCTAAATTGAAATAGAAAAGCGATTGAAAAGCGCTACAGGCTATAGCGGGGATTTTGCAGGAATTTAAATGCATATCATGCACCAAATTTTGAGCTCCACGTATACCACAATTATCGAGAAGAACTATTCCCGAGTAGGAGACCAGGTCCCACCGCATGCAGCTGATAATCCTGATCGAATAACACATGGTTGACCCAGGATTAGATGGTTCCCATGTGTTATACCGATCGGCCTGGGATTCCATTTCCAAAAATTGAAAAGGAGGATTTTCTCTCTTCTGAAAAGTCCATGGTTGACATTCTAAAAATAGCCCACCGTACTCTCCAAGAAAACAATATTGTAGCACTATTTTGTGTATAAACCACTTCTTTCTCTACTTTCTCTCAATCAAAGCAACTGTAACTTGTAATCAACAGTATAAACGAAGATTATAAAGTGGACATAGGCTTGGTTGAAGACGAACCACTATAGAGTTGTTGTGTGTCCCCTGTATTTACTTGCTCTTTCTTGCATTTTGTGCTTGGGATTGTGTGTGGATTACGCACTTTGGGGGTTGATTGTCATTAGCCAATTTTTGACGTCAACACTTTGGCGTGCCAAGTAGGGGATCATGCAACCACCTTGGACAATTTTTAAGCTTGAGGATTTGGATAGCTACTTGTGGAAGAGATAATGGTAAAGCAGAAGAAGGATGCAACATCTTCCCATGCTCAAAACGCTGGTGCAACAGACGCAGCATCGGAGGAAAGCCTAAAAGCTTCCTCTCATGAAGAACTGTCTGGATACTTAACTAAGGAAGATATGGATAGAGTTACGGATGAACTCAGAGCACAAATGGCACACCAAGATGAACTCCCCAAAAAACAGCAGGAAATAATGAACAACTTCTACGCTTAGATGGAAGGAAGGATGAGCAACCAAGCATCACTTCCTGCACCAGATGAAGCTGGGGCAACAACTAATGTTCAGCTCGATGAAATCCAAACCTTGGTCAGGTCTACCATTCTACCACCACCTGGGCCAACTTCACTTCCAGATCGGTCGAATCTTGAGTTAGATCGATCGGTGCAATCTTTGGATCAACCAAAGCCTGGACCGATGCAACCTTCGGTTCAGTCTGATATCTTACCGAAAATTGGACTTATGCTGCCTCACACTCGACGTTGCCAGCACAACAACCCAAGCTTAGCTGGAGGCAACAACCCTCCGTCTCCCCAGTATCACTCTACCATACCGGTTCCCTATACGACAGAGGGAAATGCTACTGTAAATCACTATGATATCGCCCTAGGCGGGGCCAATGCCGAACCCTAGGCTGATAATGCTTACCCAAGTCAGCCCAATTCTACCAGTATGGACATGGTTTGACCCAACACGCATGCCAACCTAGGGGTCCCGGATAATCTGGCACTAACAAATGAGGCTAGGGACCACCTTCACCCATCACTTGCGGGTTGTACCGAACTGATCCCAAGAACCCGAGGCGTGCTTCCACCCCATGCCGCGACCCTCGCTCCATGCGCAAGACATGGATAACGTCCATCGCATTCCATTCATAAGGGAAATCAGGAATTCCCACAATCCAGCGGACGTCAAGCTTCCAGTCTTGGAATCCTATAACGATAGAAAAGATCCCACCATACACCTTATGCACTACATGCGCCACATGGAAGTGTTATCAGCATTAGTCAATGTCATGGCCAAATGCTTCCCTTTCTACCTAACCGACATCGCTATCATGTGGTTTCGACAGCTAACAACTGAGTCGATCAACAACTGGAATATGTTGGTCACTCGCTTCACTGAATAGTTCAGAGTTCACATATCTCAACCCAAGAGCGTTATATTCCTCACATCCATCAAGAAGCGATCCAGCGGGACCCTATGCTCCTTCCTATAATGATTCAACGCGGCTGTAGTATCGGTCAATCAACCTGAACCATCGATGGTGCTCATGACTGCCATGGCCGATGTCTAAGATCGAACAAAATTCAAGATCTCCCTCTATAGGGACCCTCCTAAATACATTGGTGAATTATACTCTGAAGAAGACAGATTCCTTCGGCAAGAGTATGCTAAAATTAAGATGGAAAATCTTGAGGTACTTGCAGCAAATGATAGAGGGTCGTCCACTACTGGCCAAAGTAAGGGAAAAGGAAAGGCCCCAAAAAAGAATGATAGGAATGTGCGGTTCCGGAGAGAACACAAATATAATCAATACACCGAGCTCAATTCCTCATTGTTGGATATATACCTCGACGTGCGAGGAACTCTCCCTTTTCTCAATCCTCCCAGGGGGTAGCCGACTCAAAGAGAGTGTAAATCAGGAAAGCACTGTATGTTTCATGATATAGCAGGTTATGGCACCAATGACTGCAGCCACTTGCATGATCTAATCGAAGAACCGGTTAGACACGGAGAGCTACCCGAGTATGTTAAGAAATCTATGACATCTACACCACCACTTCTACCTTTTCGTGCTCCTCGGAATGGTTCCCATGCTCCTCGGAATTGGATGGATCCCAAACCTAGCAATCACGACATCATCATCAATTGATCTGGATTAGATCATTATGAATCTACCACATTTCTTTGGATATAAGAAATGCACCAATCTTTAACAAATTCCAATAAATATGTTGACTCATGTGCGCAAGAGGGTTAGGCTTTAACCCTCAAACTCACCACTCCTCAAACAATACAGCTTCTCGATGAATAAAGCAGTTAGGTTGAAATACACACGTACGGGATTAGGATGTAATCCCCGAGCGTGCTCTGGATTCAACCATACACCAATCAGAATATGTTTTTAGTTATGTAATAAATTTTGGAATAAATAAAATATGTTTCCTCAAGCATGGATTATGTTTGATCAATATAAGTGTCTTATCAGGATTTTCCAAGGTTCTCAAAACAAAACCGGTGTATGGCTTATACTCGTTCCTCTTCCTATGGTACGGTAAATGCCTATGCTTAGACTCCACTTGTCAGGATATGACAAACTAAACTCTTTCCCTAACACGAGTACGGATCGTGCTTGAACCAAACTCCCTAAGTATGGATTATACTTGGGCAACCCCACTGCCTTGTTAGGACATGACAGGAAGACACTATAAAATTGTTGGGTATGGTTTATGCTTCTCTTCGAATTTTCTGGGGATGGTTTATACCCCTCTCTGGATTTCTAGATATGGCTTATACTTGAAGAACTAAGGTACCTGGTCAGGATTTGACAAGAAAAATCGATCACTAATTGAGTATGGTTTATGCTCCTAATAAATAAACCAGATTACCAAGTATGCACTATACTTGAAAAAATCAAAATACTTTGTCAGGATTTGGCAAGAAAACATTACAAAATCTCGAGTATGGTTTACCCAACTTCTCGGCTTGGTTTATACCGTTCCTCGGATTTCCAAGTATGGTTTATACTCAAAGAACAGAGCCGACTTTCCAGGATTTGACAAGGAGGCCTGACCGAGTATGGTTTATGCTCCTCCCAAATACTTGGGTATGATTTATGTATGGAGATTGAATAACCTTGTCAGGATTTGACACGTCTCCCTTACAGGTGCAAGTCGCTTTCACAACTGGACTGGCTCGGTGAGACCCTGGTCTTTCTGGTTTTCCCCGAGAACGATCCTACACGATTGATGGTCTTCTGGTATTCTTATCTCTCTTTCGGCCTTAATAAAAACGTTAAAGTCATTGGTTTCTGGCCTTCTTATAATATGGTTCAGCGTAACCATGGCTTTATAGGTTTCTATGTATTGAATTTCTATGCATAATTTTGTAGAAGATCCAAAACATGCCTTCGTTTACCAAAACATATATGTTCTAGAGGGCAAAGTGTTGATCATCTTTTTAGTAAGAGTCGTTATAACTCGGAAAGATCAAGACTCATTCTCGACCACCGATCCCGCTCTATCTTTCCAGGGTCGACCTTAACTGGGGAACGATAAAATATGGCTTGACCCAAACCAACTGTACAATAAGCAAAGAAGGTCCTTCCCGGATTCAGCATGAACTCATGAAGTCAAGCTAATCGGTCGATCGGATTTATCCTAGAATATCATACTGAACCTTGCGCTACAAGATGAAGCCCTATTCCCAAGGCTACAGAATTGGTCAGCTGTGACCTACTCTACTTTTCATGCACCAAATCTTGAACTCCATGTATACCACAATTATCGAGAAGAACTATTCCCGAGCAGGATACCAGACCCCACCGCATGCAACTGATAACCCGAATCGAATGACACGTAGTTGACCCAGGATTGGATGGTTGCCATGTGTTATACCGATCGACCTAAGATTGTGCCTATAAATACACTATTTCCAGGTATGGAAAAGAAGATTTTCTCTCTTCTGAAAAGTCCATGGTTGACATTCTAAAAATAGCCCATCGTACACTCCAAGAAAACAATATTGTAACACAAGGATTTTGTGTATAAACCAATTCTTTCTCTACTTTTTCTCAATCAAAGCAACTGTAACTTGTAACCAACAATATAAACAGAGATTATAAAGTATACATAGGCCTTGATTGAAGTTGAACCACTATAAAGTTAGGAAAATGTTGTTCTGACCAAACATAATTTTGTTAGGTAAATCAGCAAGAAATGCTATTTTCTGGGGACCCACAGCAAATGACATTTTTACTCCTCCGTGAATTACACTATTTCAACTAAATCGGGTATCTTGACTAATGATCTTTCGGGTATACTAGCATCAAGCATAAAGTTGTTGTTTGTCCCCTGTATTGTTCTTTCTTGCATTTTGTGTTTAGGATTGTGTGTGGACTACGCACTTTGGAGGGGTTGATTGTCATTAGACCAATTTTTGACATCAATAGTAACAATTATATATGTTTCAAGTTATCATGCAGAACCGAAGATTTTTTTAAAAGGCATATTGAGAGAAAAATATTTCAATATATACAAATTATAAGGATTGCTACACTAAATGTTGCATGAACATTTTTGTAATCTTCATGTTCTGGAGAGAAAATCCTCTGTATCCACTTTCTTCTGTACCTCTGCCCAAACCAGTACAACAAAGCCACGTGGCACAGTTAATAATAAGACTAACAGGCACCATTTTCACTCCGTTTGATGACCGTTAAATCATCATTATTATTATTTGTTCATTTTCTTCCTTGCCAACTTGTTTCATTTTCTCAGTCTAATATTATTTACTCATTTTTTTAGATCATTGCACTGTACTTGAAGTTTTTCTCAGACCACTGCAATCATTTTTAAAACTTTATTTTTTTCAATTAAACATGGATGAAAAACTGTAAATTTGTGATGTGCATGTCAAGAAAGCTAAATACACAGCATGTAAATATGCCATGCATAACTAATTGCCTAACAAGTTTCCAACAAATAATATAAATATACATGGCTTTGATGTTGTATACCTTAACATTTGTAGCTACCTTCCTTTAGCTTTTGCAAAACCCTCAAGCTTCCTTGCACAAAACCTGATGTCAAAGTCTACTCCATTGACCACCAAAATTTGCTTCCCGTCCACCAACCTGTTGTATATAACGCAGTTGTATACACAATTATATGATTTTTGTTGGATGATAACAAACAAATATATATTATTATAAATGTGTTTATTATTGTACTGTTTTATATATACAACACAGATAGGAATATAATATTTGAATTGAATATTATATTTCTAACATTCAAACAGTACAACTTTGTATAACTCCACTATTTAAACATTCACTGTATATTGTACTTGTATATAAACAGAATATAATAGACAAGTTTTGTTTGACGTCAATAAAATGATATTTTATTTCAGACAAATTTGTTTATTACAAATAAACAGTACAATCTCTTTCATATACACAGCTCCTTTACTACTGACTCACTACAACATTCACACTCGATATACATTTTCACTCATATACTCATATACACATATACATAGTCTTCTGCCAGTCCAGTCTTCACTGCTCAGTCAATCCAGTCCAATCACCATTCGCTTACCTGTCACACATGAAACAGAAACACACAGTATACTGCAATAGAAATAATACTGAATATATGCAAATATAAATTTTATTTTTAAAAATTTTATTTGCCTCAGTTTTCTGGTGTGTTTCTCATCATTTTTCATAACTTGATCTGAATATTACACGCACATACATGTATACACACACATGTGTATGTATATACACATATTTCAGTGCAGGGACAGGAGAACTCATCTGATGGCTGCATGTACACACGTGCATGAATATACACGTGTGCATTGCCTCGCCAATCAGTGTGCAACTGAGGAGTAGCCAAGTGGACCTTCTCGACTCAGTGCACATGGAGTTAAAGTCAACATGGAGCCAAAAATCAGCAAAGTCAACATGGTGCCAAAGTCAACAAACATACAAAGCCAAAGCGTCGAGCCAAGAATTTCAAATCATGTACAAAGCAGCTTATTCAAAGTGGTCGAGTGGTCAAGACTGTGCCAAACATCCACAATGATCTATCTCAGACATGCATGTTCAATGAATTTTGTTTCAGCAAAAATGACAATGCAGATTAGTTATAACATGGTGAAGACCAACTCAAGTTGAAGTCTAAACTGGTGCATACAAGAATGGTTCATCATAGCAGATCACTCAACATGGATCAAAAGGAAACAACTCAGTTTCATGTTAGCCAACACAGCAAATATACAATCAGCTCAACAGTGCGCATAAAGGATTAAATAGCAAACATACATATGGGTACAGATCAACATATGATGTGCATAACTCAAATACGAGCAACAAACACAAGTGCATGATGGTGCAACTCAACATGGAGCAAAAGAGATCTAAGAAATGAAGTACACAAGTCATGGGTAAAAGTGCAACTCAGACACATATAAAGCATCTCAGCAGCGACTAAAATGGTCGAGCAATGGTGCAAGTTATTCACGGAACAGCAAGAGTAAACACAAGTCAACATGGACTGATATAAAGTAACTCATGAATGTGAATGAAGCAAACTGGATGAACAACAATACTCTGGCATACATATATAAACTGATCAAATCAGTTGTGTACATCGCATGGAGGTGCAAGCATAAAAATGTCAAAGTTCAAGCCAAGGTCAACATACAAGCTCATGACCAGCAAACAGTCAAGTACAAAACAAGATTAAGTTCAAATATGACAGAGCATCAAGTTGTGCACAGCAAGGACTGCGTGCATGCATAGGTTAAGTCAAGCAATTCAAGCATGGAGACTGTAGCACAATACAAATGTGCAGAAGTGACATAGCAACATGTTTCATACTCAAGCAATGCAGACTCAACATCACAAATGGTCAAGATATTTTAAACATGCAGCATTTTTTTTTTGGCATGGTTCATTTTTCAGCATACACAAGCAAGACCAGCACTCAAGGGAAACAAATAGCAAGGAGCATATATGATCAAGACAACCATTAGACATGTAGAAAAGAATTTGTGGAGTGCATCTACAAACTCAAAGTGCATCTACAAACTCAACAGTGAGGCATAAACTCAGATTAAAGCTATTTCAGAAATCAAGCAAAAGAACAGGAAATTTGTGGAGCTAATATACAAATGGATAACAATATTTGTTTCCAAATTTGTCAAGCACTAATGCGTTCCAGAAATGAAAGATTAACCAAATTTTGTGCAAGGTTTAATTCGGCTAAAGCAATTTTGGCAAGAATTTAATTCAAGTTTTCTTTCAGGAAATTCGCAGGCTTTTAAGGCAAGAAATCATGGAAATCACGCAAGTTTTTTTTTTTGAAGCCAAAAGAGGAATTCTTGGAAACAATAATACAGAAATTCAAAAGGGTAAAGCAACAATCACGCATCATTTCAAAGCAAAGGAATCATTTTTAAATCGTGAATTTCAAAAGTGGAAACCAAGCTAATTTTGCAAAAATCAAAGTCGAGCCATCCATTTGAAATCAGAGTGAATTAGGGATTTGAAAACCCTATATTTACATACACCAATTCATCATCGGCAACAATGAAAAACTAACCCAACATTTCAGATCGAAACCAACAAACAACCCACAAGTTTTTCAAAGCAAGAATTTTTCAGAAATACTCACAGTTTTTCGATCGAGCCAGAGAACAATTCCAAATCAGTGTCGAGCGTAAGAGAGAAGCCCCAAATCACTGACCAGAGAGAAACAACGTGAAGAAGAACATCAGAGAACCAGATTACATCAATCTGGAGCTATCGCGATTGGATTTGGGGCAAAACCCTAGCCGCCATTTATTCTTCCAGAAAACAAAAGAGGATCAGGCAGATGAATTAAAAAGGGGCCGGCCTATTTCTATTTTAACTAGGCCAAGCTTCTAAAAGGAAAAGGGGATGACCCCTTTAATATAAACTCCTCTTTTTATTTTTCTTTTAAGAACTAGGGTTTACATTTTTGTTTTACATTCTGTTGTTTTTTAAATTGTGTTGTAAAATCATTTCTGAACAGTTCTAGGTCTGTAAAATCTAGGGGGATTTAGTCAAGGTGTTGAATGTCAGTTTCAGAGTCTGTAAATCTGAGTTACGAGTTACAGGGTTTGTAATTCGGGAAATCTGGTCAAGGGGATATTGGCCAGTCTAGGGTTTTGAGCGTAGGGTTAGAATAGGAGCAGGGTTTGCGAGTGTACATGGTCTTGTATGCGGGATCTGTTCTATCACCTAGTAGAAACCTTAGAAATGCAGCAGTAGGCAGGGTTTTGCCGAAGCTGGGTATATCTGTGTGTGATTTATTTTCTGCATTTCTGTTTCTGCTATATTCTGTGATATGTTTATTATTTTAATATCCTGTCAGTTTTTCAATTCAGTTTAAAAACTGTGAAAAACCCTATTCACCCCCCCTCTAGGGTTATTCTAGATCCAACAAGTGGTATCAGAGCTGGTATAAGGTTACAACATGATAGGGAGTTCTCGCTCTATGATCTAGTGGCGAAGTAGTGACTCTTATCCCTACATGTCCGTGGGTGGTTGTCCATGTCGAGAGGCAGGACGTGAAACCAGTCTTTGAGGTATCTTTGTTTGCCACCGGGGTGTCATTAAAATCCTCGAGAAAGCGAGAACAAGTGGTATCAGAGCATGTTTTCTTTAACTCTAGATAAATGGTGAATCCTTGTTGTCAATCGATAGAGAGTCAGTCCAGTTCATCTCCAACTATTTTCACTGGAACAGATTTTTTAAACTGGAAATCCAGAATGGAATTTTATTTAAAATCTGTTAATATTAAGTGTTGGGATGTTATTATCAATGGGTACGATATGGTAGATAAAGTTTTTAATTCCCGCGCTACACATATTCTTTGTTCTTATCTTGATAATGATCAATTCAGTCTGATTTCCCATTGTTTAACTGCGCAGGAAATCTGGACAGCTCTCAATACGAAGTATGGACAAATTGACAACAACTGCTCAAAACCCCGAAATGTCAACTCATATTCAGAGCTTTGTTTAACAGGATTTACAAATGAAACTTCAGATGAATCAGATGATGGAGAATCAACAAATGCTGAAACCGAGAATTTCTCATATGAAGATCTGGTTTACATGTGTCTTGATTTAACTAAATCTGTTGATAAACTCCAATCTAAAAATAAATCTCTGAAATCTAGGAATTCTGAGTTGATCAGCAAAATTGATGATTTGGAATCACAACTTGAATATGTTAAAAATTCTTCAAATTCTGTTTGCAAAAATTGTTTGAAATTGAAAGCCAATCTTGTTCATCTCAATAAAAGTATTCAAAAGTTTGAAGATGAAATTCTGATCTTAAATGAGAACAAGACTGAGCTGTCAAATTTGAATAATCATCTGCAAAAGGAATTTGAAAATTTTTAAACAGATATAAATTCCAAATTTGAAATTGCTGAAAAGGAGAACTTGTTGAAATCAAATTTGATTTTAGAAGAGCTTGAAAATGAGATTGAAAAATCCAAGAAATTTGAGTCTGAAAAACAAAAACGATTTGAATCTGAAATCATGGAATCTCAAGCCAGAATTAAAATTCTTGAAGATGAAAATTTGGTTTTAAAATCTGATTTTGAAAGATGTAAGATCACTAAAAATCATTGTTCGGATTTAATAAAAGAGAACCGTGATCTTAAAACTAAAATTCAACAGCTTGAGTCAACTTTGACTAAATTTTCTAACGGTGAAAAATCTCTGAATATGCTGTTGAAAAATCAATTTTCATCTGGTAATAAAAGTGGTCTTGGCTTTGAGAAAAATAACGTTTTTGAAAATCAGAACTCGAATGATTTTAAAAATCCTTTAAACTACTTTGGAAAGAATCGATATGAAAATTCAAACTCTGGTAATCGCAAAGGATTTTTGAATAAACGTGATGTGAATTTGTTTTATAATAATCCATTTAAACAATCCTGGTTCTCAAATGAAAATAAAACGGGTTTTGTTAAATTCAAATCAATTTGGGTTCCTAAGGGTACGAAAGTTAATTCTAATGGTTTGTTATATAAACAGATTTGGGTACCAAAAGGTGTGAACAAAACTGTGAGTGGTTTTACTACTTTCGTTAGACCACTCAATTCTCTTAACAGTTAGGTACCAAAGGAAGCTGAGGAACTGCATAGCTAAAGAAAAACTGGATTCAAAACTGCTACATATCACAGAATCATTCACAGTTCCTTAGCCACATCTGATGAGTTAGAGATTCTGCTTTACATTGGATTCTGGTATGACTCTAAACTTGTCTTTGTATATTCTCTTTGTTTTTTTTCTGTGTTTATTCCTTCCTCTTTCCCCTTCTTTTTTTTGTTTTGACACTGCCATTTTTTTTGTCTATACTTCTTAAACTTCCAGTTGCAGAATTAATGATTTTTTTTTTGAAATTTGCCTTACTTGTATAAAATCATCATGTGTTAATTATTTCCATATCCTGAATTTGAACTTGTATATATCTGCAATTGTTTTGAAGTTTATTTTCTGATTTTTGAATTCATAACAGTGTTGATGCATTCATATCATATCTTGAACACTGTTAACTAGAATTCTAAATTTTTGAAGATCTGAATAATTAATGAAATTTCACACACTTATACTGTTTTGAGTCCCTTCCAATTCATTTTGGAAACGGTTGAAATATTACACTCATTACAGCACTCTATTATTTATTAGTAGTGATATTTTCATTATTTTTCAGATTGGCTTTGAAAATTTAAATTGTCTAGAATCTCAGTGATACATCTTAGAATTCATCTTTATTCATGATTATTATGGTTGAAATTAGTTTGTTTGAAATCATCTGAAATTCTTGATATTTTGAATATCACACACCTCTTAAAATTTGAAATAATCAACCTTGTGTGACTGATTCATTATATCTCAAACTTAACATTGATTCAAGTGATTTCAAATAAATTATTTTTAAATTTCTGGTATCATGAATACCTCTCAAATTTGATGTAAATGATCTGATATTTCTATTGGGCTTGTAAGAAATAGTTTTTGAGAAATTCTTGAAAAGTTCTTTTTGAAAATGGTCTTTGAAAATCATTGATATTTCATGATTAATTGATTTAAATATTTATTTGTTTAAAATCATTTGAAATTATTGATTTATTGAATCACACACATATCTTAAATCTGACATTAATAATTTGGTGTGATCGATTCATTGAATCTAGAGTATTTCGTATTCATCAAATGATTTAAAATAAATGGTATTTTTAATCTTGGATCATGAACCATCTTATGTGACAATCATTCTGACAAGTTTGTTTTTTGAAACTATTTTTGTGCTGCTCTGATACTGTTTTCAAATAACTGCCTGTTTTGATTTGTCTGTTGCTTGCCAAATTTGTAAATCTTGTCTGCGTGGGCTTTGTGTTTGAAACTCTTTGATATCCTTGTTCGTCTCAAGTGTCAATTTTAAATCCTCGAGAAAGTGAGAACAATTGGTATCAGATGTGCTGAATTTTTTTTAATCACTCTTGTCCTGTATAGCTCTTTTTATTCCTCTTGTAATTAATTTTCAATTTTAAAACTATTTATTTCTTTTTCATTAACAAATTGAAATCAATATCCATATTGTTCTGTATTTATAATTCATCAAAATATATCAGAATTTGAAATTGTGATGAATTATGACTACAATATATTTCACAACAAGAGGAGATTTTATTTAGATTTTCATGACGGTTGAATACTTATTATAATATCTTTGAACTGGGAATTAGTTCACGAACATCTTCTATGCCTCTCATCATTCTGTCATCCATTATGAGTTTATATTAATGTGGAGAGTTTATATTTTTTAAATAATCTTAAAACAGTAAAAATAGTTGTGATGGAAATGTGACTACATTATTTTTTCAGAATTAGTGACAATTGAAAATTTTCAAGAATCCCGGTACAGTTCATGCATATCTCATAATATAATTAATTTAGAAATTTATTTCACAGTCCATCTCTGTACTTACCACATTTCTATCATCCATATTGGTTTTATATATTGTGGAGTCATTCCTTTTAAAAGCTGAAAATGATGAAAATATAATTAATATATAAGTGTGTCTCTAACCTCATTTAAAAATCCAAGCTCTGGTCATGCATGGTTATGAGACAACTTATAATTTAAGCTGCGACTGACCTCATTTAAAAATCCAAGCTCTGGTTATGCGTGGTCAGGGTGCTCTTAAATCAAAAGAAAAAGAAAAGAAAATAATTTGCAATAAATAAATTTTTATGTGAAATTCTCCTTGGTGTATAATAACCAGCCTATCAATCCACTTTCTAATCTGTGAAATGTGTTGAAATTTTATGACGTATTATGATTTGTTGATTGATAGATATTGGAATTTGAGATTATTCGATTTTGTCATTTAAATTGAATTATTTATTATAGTCCAAATCCATCATTTTTTTAGCTCAATTTTATAAAATTCTTTTGGAAGTAATTGGAAAATATTCATATTTTTAAGCTCTCCCCATTTTATATAAAATTCATCGTATATTCGTCATTCTCTACAATGTGAAATATGCCACCAGTTGTTAGAATATTATGTTTTTTGTTTGACTGATTGATATTTATGATGATCGTTCCTCCTCTTAAGCTGAAATTATATTTTTTAGTCATTTTTCATCGATATTTTAAATTCTATATCCTTTTGATGATAACAAAAGGGGGAGAATGGATTAGATTTTGATTTATGAGTGAATATTTTATAAATATTTTAATTTTGAGAATTCTGAATTTTACATTTTTTTCACTCATGCACAGTTATAGGGGGAGTTTTCTGTTGTAGGGGGAGCTAATAAATAGGGGGAGTTAAGAATTCACTGTCAAACACATTTATTGTAATCAAAATCTTTTATTTGTTTGTCATCATCAAAAGGGGGAGATTGTTGTATATAACGCAGTTGTATACACAATTATATGATTTTTGTTTGATGATAACAAACAAATATATATTATTATAAATGTGTTTATTATTGTACTGTTTTATATATACAACACAGATAGGAATATAATATTTGAATTGAATATTATATTTCTAACATTCAAACAGTACAACTTTGTATAACTCCACTATTTAAACATTCACTGTATATTGTACTTGTATATAAACAGAATATAATAGACAAGTTTTGTTTGACGTCAATAAAATGATATTTTATTTCAGACAAATTTGTTTATTACAAATAAACAGTACAATCTCTTTCATATACACAGCTCCTTTACTACTGACTCACTACAACATTCACACTCGATATACATTTTCATTCATATACTCATATACACATATACATAGTCTTCTGCCAGTCCAGTCTTCACTGCTCAGTCAATCCAGTCCAATCACCGTTCGCTTACCTGTCACACATGAAACAGAAACACACAGTATACTGCAATAGAAATAATACTGAATATATGCAAATATAAATTTTATTTTTAAAAATTTTATTTGCCTCAGTTTTCTGGTGTGTTTCTCATCATTTTTCATAACTTGATCTGAATATAACACGCACATACATGTATACACACACATGTGTATGTATATACACATATTTCAGTGCAGGGACAGGAGAACTCATCTGATGGCTGCATGTACACACGTGCATGAATATACACGTGTGCACTGCCTCGCCAATCAGTGTGCAACTGAGGAGTAGCCAAGTGGACCTTCTCGACTCAGTGCACATGGAGTTAAAGTCAACATGGAGCCAAAAATCAGCAAAGTCAACATGGTGCCAAAGTCAACAAACATACAAAGCCAAAGCGTCGAGCCAAGAATTTCAAATCATGTACAAAGCAGCTTATTCAAAGTGGTCGAGTGGTCAAGACTGTGCCAAACATCCACAATGATCTATCTCAGACATGCATGTTCAATGAATTTTGTTTCAGCAAAAATGACAATGCAGATTAGTTATAACATGGTGAAGACCAACTCAAGTTGAAGTCTAAACTGGTGCATACAAGAATGGTTCATCATAGCAGATCACTCAACATGGATCAAAAGGAAACAACTCAGTTTCATGTTAGCCAACACAGCAAATATACAATCAGCTCAACAGTGCGCATAAAGGATTAAATAGCAAACATACATATGGGTACAGATCAACATATGATGTGCATAACTCAAATGCGAGCAACAAACACAAGTGCATGATGGTGCAACTCAACATGGAGCAAAAGAGATCTAAGAAATGAAGTACACAAGTCATGGGTAAAAGTGCAACTCAGACACATATAAAGCATCTCAGCAGCGACTAAAATGGTCGAGCAATGGTGCAAGTTATTCACGGAACAGCAAGAGTAAACACAAGTCAACATGGACTGATATAAAGTAACTCATGAATGTGAATGAAGCAAACTGGATGAACAACAATACTCTGGCATACATATATAAACTGATCAAATCAGTTGTGTACATCGCATGGAGGTGCAAGCATAAAAATGTCAAAGTTCAAGCCAAGGTCAACATACAAGCTCATGACCAGCAAACAGTCAAGTACAAAACAAGATTAAGTTCAAATATGACAGAGCATCAAGTTGTGCACAGCAAGGACTGCGTGCATGCATAGGTTAAGTCAAGCAATTCAAGCATGGAGACTGTAGCACAATACAAATGTGCAGAAGTGACATAGCAACATGTTTCATACTCAAGCAATGCAGACTCAACATCACAAATGGTCAAGATATTTTAAACATGCAGCATTTTTTTTTGGCATGGTTCATTTTTCAGCATACACAAGCAAGACCAGCACTCAAGGGAAACAAATAGCAAGGAGCATATATGATCAAGACAGCCATTAGACATGTAGAAAAGAATTTGTGGAGTGCATCTACAAACTCAAAGTGCATCTACAAACTCAACAGTGAGGCATAAACTCAGATTAAAGCTATTTCAGAAATCAAGCAAAAGAACAGGAAATTTGTGGAGCTAATATACAAATGGATAACAATATTTGTTTCCAAATTTGTCAAGCACTAATGCGTTCCAGAAATGAAAGATTAACCAAATTTTGTGCAAGGTTTAATTCGGCTAAAGCAATTTTGGCAAGAATTTAATTCAAGTTTTCTTTCAGGAAATTCGCAGGCTTTTAAGGCAAGAAATCATGGAAATCACGCAAGTGTTTTTTTTTTGGAGCCAAAAGAGGAATTCTTGGAAACAATAATACGGAAATTCAAAAGGATAAAGCAACAATCACGCATCATTTCAAAGCAAAGGAATCATTTTTAAATCGTGAATTTCAAAAGTGGAAACCAAGCTAATTTTGCAAAAATCAAAGCCGAGCCATCCATTTGAAATCAGAGTGAATTAGGGATTTGAAAACCCTATATTTACATACACCAATTCATCATCGGCAACAATGAAAAACTAACCCAACATTTCAGATCGAAACCAACAAACAACCCACAAGTTTTTCAAAGCAAGAATTTTTCAGAAATACTCACAGTTTTTCGATCGAGCCAGAGAACAATTCCAAATCAGTGTCGAGCGTAAGAGAGAAGCCCCAAATCACTGACCAGAGAGAAACAACGTGAAGAAGAACATCAGAGAACCAGATTACATCAATCTGGAGCTATCGCGATTGGATTTGGGGCAAAACCCTAGCCGCCATTTATTCTTCCAGAAAACAAAAGAGGATCGGGCAGATGAATTAAAAAGGGGCCGGCCTATTTCTATTTTAACTAGGCCAAGCTTCTAAAAGGAAAAGGGGATGACCCCTTTAATATAAACTCCTCTTTTTATTTTTCTTTTAAGAACTAGGGTTTACATTTTTGTTTTACATTCTGTTGTTTTTTAAATTGTGTTGTAAAATCATTTCTGAACAGTTCTAGGTCTGTAAAATCTAGGGGGATTTAGTCAAGGTGTTGACTGTCAGTTTCAGAGTCTGTAAATCTGAGTTACGAGTTACAGGGTTTGTAATTCGGGAAATCTGGTCAAGGGGTTATTGGCCAGTCTAGGGTTTTGAGCGTAGGGTTAGAATAGGAGCAGGGTTTGCGAGTGTACATGGTCTTGTATGCGGGATCTGTTCTATCACCTAGTAGAAACCTTAGAAATGCAGCAGTAGGCAGGGTTTTGCCGAAGCTGGGTATATCTGTGTGTGATTTATTTTCTGCATTTCTGTTTCTGCTATATTCTGTGATCTGTTTATTATTTTAATATCCTGTCAGTTTTTCAATTCAGTTTAAAAACTGTGAAAAACCCTATTCACCCCCCCTCTAGGGTTATTCTAGATCCAACACAACCTCCTCGCGCTACGCTGACACATCTAAGCTAACACCAAAACATGTAGCATACAAAATCCGACTACCGTGGTCCACCTCCACTCCGATCCAGCACCCACCCCTCCTCCCAACCTGACATGCCCCACCTGTTTTTCTCTCGTGTCGCCTAATTCACTGTCCAGAAGTCGCCTGCCTCCCTCTCTAAGATTCGATATATATATATATATATATATATATATATATATATATATATATATATATATGATAGCTGATGCATTCAAAACTGAAGCTCCACTAGATTTGTCACACCGTCCCGCCCTGTCAAGCCTGAACCGCTCAACCTCCCTCAGATCGCCAGGCCCGAACCCCTCCGACCATCATTTCTTCTCAAAATTAAATTGCAAATGCATAAGCATTGTGATTTTTTTTCCTATTAACCTACCGCCATGTCATTTCTACCAGAACAAACATAAGGAAACAATAAATAAAAAACATACTACCAAAATGGAGCAGAAAACATGAACAAAGAACATTTACCGGAATATACATGAACAAAGAAACAAAGAAAAGAAAAAAATGAACAAAAAAATACATAAAGAGAAACACATTCATTCACAAGCACTTCGACCAGGCTCCAAGATATCAAAAGGATAAACCATCCAAACAAATGCAACATAATTTTGTCATGCATACTAAAAACTTAATTGTCAAAAAATCTAGGTACAAACTATGACTTCAAATACCGCATAGTATAAACCAAAGTTCACGTACCATATTTAATCAATTAAATCCACAAAATAATGCTCTAATTTAGAAGGGATCTTTACATGCCACTCCTCGAATTTGTCTTCGTATAGATTATCCCATTGTGTTACTATTGAGCATTTCATTTTTTTTCCCAATATATAGCTACGGGAGGAAAAGAAGCATCGTCGGTTAGTTGTAACTTCACATAGTGTGTTCCTTCATCAACTATACATATGGCTACTACTTTGTTGCATGATGAATTAGGAGGTTCTCTTAAAGGTATATTAGTATCACTTTCTTTTGGTGCCAAAACAATGAACATGCATTGAAAAGCACTAGCGACCATGATTCCCATGTAAGATAGTTTCATCCAAGCTTCCATAGGTGCAAATGATGACTCACATTGTAATGATAGTTCACAATGTTTAAATTTTTCTTTACCTCTAAGAATAACGTATACTCATAGGCACGCTTTATCAACTCTTCAAGTAATGCTCTCCTTACAAATATCCATCCATTTTCACGACTCATACCTAGTTGTTCAGCTACATCTCGAAACCCACAATGTCCGTCTCTTTCTACATCCTCCCATTTTTTGATAAAATTCCAAAGTAACGGATTTAAGTCCTATAACATATCATGCATTTTTAAAGATATTTCAGTAGGTCCATTCATAGAAGCTTGATTATCAAGCATTACACTATCTTTGTTGTTTGAAACCTGTAAAAATTTAAGTCATAAAAACTGTGAATAGCTTATGAAATGAAAGTATTTTTAAACAAAAAATCATTGTTTGTCTACCATATGATCAGCATATGTTATTGTAGGATTAGTTGGACAAGTGAACTTTTGTAATAGTTTTGTAAATGAGGTCACATGAGAGTCCTTGGTACTACTGACTCCACCACGTCCATATAGACCCTACATAAAAATAACAAGTAAATATTATATATATGCTGGTACAAAAACTGTAAATATTATACAAAATAATTCTAAGTTCAAAATTTCAAACATTATCATGTTTCACTTGCAGAAGAACTATAAAAATATAAGGCGATATAATTTGTTACCAGCATATAATAATTTGTTGAAGAATGGTTTATTTCCTTAGGCTTCATGTACTTTACTAAATGATGTGAATTAAGCATCAGATATTTGAATAACAATTAATTCTTTTAAAAATTAACAAAACTAGGAGTAAAAAATACATTGTGTATGTTACAATATATGGTTCTGAGGTTGCATGTTGCTACTGGGAACATTGCCCTCTATGAATAGTAGTACCATCATTAAATTTTTAAGGAACATGCTCATCTTTTCTAGGTCTTTTCTTCCTTAAAGCTTTTTCCAAAGCATTTTTCGGTCAATTCGAACTAGCAAAAACATTCTCCTTTGGTTTTATTTTGATTCCTTTCACTTTATGCTTAATCTCATCAGTAAATACAGGCTCTAATATATCATTACCAACTTGCGTAGCTTCTAGAGCCTCAAACTAGATTTTATGACTATGTTTTTTTATAAATGATCCATCTACTTCTTCCATAATTTTGTTAAGTGCAGAAAGAGAAATTTCATATGCATCTTCCGATTTGCTTGCTTCCTGAGCCTATACTTGGTGAACTCCCTGGGGCCGAGAAGAAAGCTTAGAATTCGAGAAAAACATTTCCCTCTGGAGTTACTGGGGCACTCATAACTGAAGTACTGGCTCGCGAACTGCCAGAGAGAGTCTTGAGTCAGAATTCGAGGAGCTTAAATGATAGATTCTTGGCTCACTCAATGCTTGGATGGATGGATGAACAAGCAAAGGAAAAGGAGGCATGCCAAAACTCCACTATACAAGATAGTTACCACCTGTCATACGGCTTTCTAACAAAAAAATTCTGTTCGTTCCGCTCTGTCGGATCGATGGTAATCATAGAAACGAAAGATGATAAGTGATAATCTAGTCGTCCTTTAAAGTCTTCTTCCTTACCCTTCAGGTTCCCTAAGTCATTAGCTATAGCTTTGTGGGCTTCCCCCAAGATAGTGAAACCTTGAGGTTTAGGACTCGCTATGAGCGCAAGCACCTCTAGATAGATAGGTCAAATCCTTCCACCATTCTTTTTCCTTATTTCAAAAATTCTGCGTAAGCCAAGCTTTTGCTATTTCTTTTTTCGCAATATCCGCAAAATAGAAAGAATTGGCTGAGCAGGCTATGCCGCTCTTATTGCAAGTTTTGTATATAGTCGACACAACTCTTTATAATGCCTTGCAGTTTCTAGTTTTGGATTTTTATTACTTGTTTTTGAACAATCAACTTTTGCACACTTGGCCTTCACATTTTTTGTCCATCTCTTTAGGATGTATTGAGTAAGAATACTCATAACTTTTTTTATAGATAGAACCTTTAAAGCATGTGCACATAAGATCCCCACAGAATCAATTTTTTTGCAAATACACAAAATAGTAGAATTAGTTGTGTTATATGTTACTATATGCATGAAATCTTTTCCATGCAGAGCAATTTCATATTTAGCGATCGTCTCAAGCTCTTCCAATAAATTCATCATACAATCATGAGATTTACATAACTCATTTCGCAACATTTTTAGGACCGGCGTTGTGTAAATTGTTGTTGCATGTTGTAAAATTTTAACCGCAAAGGATAGTGAAGGGAAACTATGATTTACATTAAAATCAGCCCTTGATTCTTCATAACTGCGAGTGTCAACTAACCTTTGAAAATGCTCAAAAAATCTTAACAAACCATACTTATAACTAACATACTTTTTCACTGCATTGTTCATGCTTTCACTATGTTGTGTGGTCGTAATATCAGAACAAAATGTTTCACATCCATAAACTAATGCCCATTTCTCTTTTAAATCAAATAACCGGCTTAGCCATTTATTCTTTTGAAGATTATATTTTCAAGCATCATGTCCCAAGCATTTAAAATTCAACCTCATCCTTATAATCATATATACAACTACTAAAGTCTTTAGCGAAACCAGAGAATTTATCAAACAAATGACTAAGATGCTTAGTTGTATTTAATATATATGACAAATGCATAATCGATGACATGTCCCAGGCCAATGAGAAGCATTTGCTTTAGCTATGGCAGCATCATGGTCTGTAAGTATAGTCTTAGGTCTTTTTTCAGACATTGCTTTCTCAAATGTATCAAAAAACCATGTGAAAGTTTCAGTGATCTTATCATATAATAAGGCAGCCCCAAATATTGTTGTTTGCTTATGATTATTCATACCAACAAACATTGCAAAAGGTCTTCCTTTTTTATTTTTTCTATAAGTAGTGTCGAAGCATACAATATCGCCAAAGTAATTATAGTCTACCATCATTTTTGCATCAGTCCAGAAAATATTAGTTATCAAATCATTTTCATCTACTTGTATAGCATAAAAACAATTAGTATCTTTCAACCACATTTGTTGTAAATACTCCAACACTCCACCTGTATCAACTATTTTCATTTTCTTTGTTCTGTTCGAATGTAAATAATTTCTATAATCTTTCGGAATATAACCAAAATTTTCCCGACCACCAACTTGTTTACTAAAAAATTTGAAAGCTTCTTTTGGTGCAATACCTGAGTTGTCCGCCATATCAGCTTTAGCTATTTGTGCATCGATCATTTTTCTATGTGATCTAAAGAAATCGGTCTTAAAAGGACTTGACACCATATGTGTATGTTGTGGAATAAATTCAGTGTTGTATTTTCCACTATCTTGACAATAAACAATTCTCATCCTTGCAAGACAACCAAATTTTGTCTGGAGTTGATGAGATTTAACATAAACATCACGTTTGTCTTTTTCGTGCCAACCTTCAGCGGAGCAAACAAAAGTTCTATCTTTTACCTCGCTATGATTTAGCAACATATGAGCCCTACCTTTTCTAGTACTAAACCGAAACAATATGCATACTCATTGTAAAATCTAAATACATTGAATTCGATTTCAAATGTCATACCTATTTTTGAAATCAGCTCCTTTTGTATCTTTGAATGAATAGATTCCACAATGAACCTTTATTTATTTTTTGAATTTGTTCAGTAGGGAAACCGATCGAAGACGTAAAACCCTCCCTAGTGCACCTAGCCCAGTCCACGATACCAAATAAGTGGTTGATCTTAGTGTATGAACATGGTAAGCTCTTAGAATGCCATTCCGGGTTTCAAACCCGCACCATTATTACCATGGTGAGAGTTCTTAACCGTTGGGCTATTGCTGTGGTTAGATTCCACAATGAACATTGAATCACTTGAATTTTTTGTTTCAGCATAGCTTCTTGTGTTGACTTGTTTTGCTCATTGTCACTCTGAAAATTTAGCTTGCGACATGCTTTATTATCACCTTCCATGGAGATATGGTTAACAATTCAAGCTCTAATGTGACGGCCCACCCCGCACCAGCCGACATTTCTCGAAATGCGCTGTGCCGATGTCCAATTAGCACGGGACGGTCGCCAAAGAAAAAGGGTGTGAAGCTAAAACTACCAAAGAAACCTGTAGTATATCTCACAGCGCATGGAATAAAATATAATAATAGCATAACTTGGCATAAAACAGACGAGGCAGTGCATAAGCTGAAAATAAATCATCATAGCAGTGGAAATCCAAAATACAGCTTATGATCCACATCATTATTACAACTTCAAATTACTGTCTCTAACGCAAAAGAAAGAAAAGGTACACTACTAATGTCCAAACAATGACCAACTACAACATAGGGAGTATATTTGTATATCATACGTGGAAGCCTCCTACTCGTCTCCGAATAGCTACTCGTGCATTACTACCTAACCTGTCTCTAGTCTACTCGTTTAGGAGCACCCAGAGTAATAAGAAGAGACATAAAACTCTGGGTCAGACAAAAGTCTGGTATAAGCGATAAGCAACAAAACAGAACAATAACAGGTATAATCCAATCATACCTGAACCTGGATCTGCAACCAAAGAATTAGCATAGCAAGATGTACAGTACTCTAAGGTAACACTAACACAAAGTGTAAAAGTAATATGGGGTGTGCACGACATGGTGATAACAAACATCAAACATAGCAATCAACCTCACAACTCTCACTCAGTGCGTAAAGCATACGATATCCACTACTTTGGTCACCTAATCTTTGGGCCATGACGGAGTCCAACCCCGTACAACTATCACTACGAGCCCCTAATCCATCTCTCAGTGGTGAACCAAAGTTATAGGTATCGATAACTCCTTTGCACACAACCCGCAGCAAAGTCCAATCATGAAGTCAACTCGTTAGTTCCCGTCTGGATCCTCAGTCATAACTTCTCATTTGGACTACCATTGCATCTCGGGTTTTTGGTCATCATTCCCGTTCGTTTCGTAGCTCTAAGCTTCCATACATGTTCACACTTTAGTTCAGATATGTGCGGTTCGTGATTCTCCAGTCCGGGTTGTGATCAGCTTCCTCAGCTCGCCCTGGCATCGGCTCGTGGTCCACCTTGCATCGGCTCATGATCCTCTTTCCTTCCTGGCACGGTTCGCGGCTCGCCATTCCTCTTCCTCACGGTTGCCTTCCCAGGGTTCGCCCTATTCTTCACGGTCGCTCTTCTAGGGTTTACCCTATTCGTCGTTGTCGCTCTCCTAGGGTTCGCCCCCTTCCTCATGCTCGCACTCCTAGGGTTCGTCCTATTCCTCACGGTAGCCCTCCTAGGGTTCTCCCTCTTCCTCACGCTCAGGGTGTGAGGGTGCTTCACGATCCTAGGGGTCGGATCGTGAGGGTGCTTCATGAATGGGATACTGTACCATTTTCTACAACTTTTCCTGCGAGCTATTTACGCCATACGATGGCGTTTATGACCATTCTAATTTGCTAAACAATCATGAAGCATTCCAAACAGTAATAGCAACATACAGAATCAATCGTAAACACCAAAACAACAATCTAACATGTTAATATGGATCAAACATACCCAAAATCCATGTTTTCCCCTTAATCATGTTTAAGCATAACTAATGATAGGATTAACAAAACATATCCAAATTAACCCAAATTTTTAACAAAGGATTAAAATAATATTTAAGAATCTCTAAACATTTTTTCGGAATTTAATCATGTATAATTTCGCTAATTAACACTAATCACCCCTAGTTAGCCGTAATTAGTGAAAAACAATGCAAATCACTCACCTTAACCACAAATAATCTTAGATCTGAAACTTTTCTACTGTTTGGGTCAAATTCCTATGCAACACAGCAGCTCCAACTCCGATTTGGTGTTGATTTGTCTTGATTTGATGTAGGTTAGCTTAATCCTCGATTAGAAAGAGATTAGGAGGTGTTTAAATGAAAAATTTGAGAGTGGAGGCCATTACTAAAGTTAGGAGAATGAAAGTGGCGACTGAAAAATGACAAAGGAGGGTTTCTCTAGCCTCTATCATCCCTTAAATACCCCTAATCCCAGAATCTCTAATGGACCTAGCTGCTAATTACCCAATTAAGCCCATTTAAGTTGTTTTTCACTTTCCAAACCTTATTTCAGCCAGATCCACCAAACGGTAAGTCCGTTTGATTAATGTGACCACTCTACGGAAAGAGAAACCATCATCTGAATTCAATGGAAGTGGTTTCAGGTCAAAACTCCTTACCAATCAAATGTTATAGGCGAAACAAGATTTTCCAGGGGAAAAACGGACATTTAAAAATCGACAAAAATCATGAACATGTGAAACGATGCCAATAGTCATTCCCCAAAGTTACATGACCATACGACTTCATAAGAAAAAGAAATAAATATTCTACGATCCTCCGATGTGTATAATGCGGGTCGTTACATTCTCCCCCCTTAAGAAATTTCATCCTCGAAATTCCTTAACCAAAACATATAAAGGATTCTGCATGCCTATCAATCATTTGCAACAATCAAACATACATAACAACACAACATGCCTATCCTAGCATGCAGTTTACTAACAAGGGAGTACTATATCGATATTAAAACCTTACCAGGCAAAGAGCTCTGGATACGTCTTCCTTATGTTCTCCTCTGTTTCCCAAGTACAGTCTCTCTCATTATCTCCCCAATGGACTTTGACTAGTCTGGACCGTCTTCCTTCGAAGCTGCTTCGTATCGTGCTCGACAATACGAATAGATCTACGGTTCCCAACCGCCTCGGGTTCTACTTCGATATCATCCAACTGATCTGGTGAAATAGCCACATTAGGGTCGTGCACAAACTTCCTTAACTAGGAAACATGAAATACGTTGTGAACTCCAGCCATCTTGTCTGGTAATCCAATTTTCGGTCAATCGATCCACAATTACCCAAATACTATCGTGGACCGATCTAGTCCTTGGTAAACCATCGATGAAGTCAATTGAGACTTATTCCCAATTCCATTCGGGAATTCCCAACGGTTGTAACAAACCACTAGGCTTCTTTTACTCATCTTTAACTAACTGGCAATTCATACTCTTGGAGATAAACTTCCCAACATCCCTCTTCATCCCTTCCCAATGATAGGTTTGCTTCATGTCTCAATACATTTTGTTACCATTGGGATGTATAGTCAATTTCGAGTAATGACGTTCTCTAAGCACTTCATATCTCAATCCGTTAACGTTGGGTACAACTAGTCTCTCATTCTTTCGAAGCCATCATTTTCTATCAAGTCCATACTTGTTCATTTTTCTCACCATCGATATTCATCCCCACCTTGGAGAAAATTTCCATTAGGTTAGGATCGTTCCTCTGACTGGAACCAATCCGCTCAATCAAGGTTGGTGTAACCGTCAAACTTGCTAACATTTCTGGATACAATCCATACTTAGGTCTGAAATCATATCCCACGATATACTCCAATTACATTCATCCAAGAAACATAACATCTAAACTAGAACGTCTCCTACTCAATGCATCAGTACAACACCTAGTCTGTGTAACGACCCGCATTCTACGCATCAGAGGATCGTAGAATATTTATTTCTTTCTCATACGAAGTCGTATAGCCATGTAACTTTGGGAGATGACTATTGGGGTCATTTCTCATGTCCATGATTTTGCCGATTTTTAAATGACCGTTTTGCCCCTTGCTGATCTTGTTTTGGCCATAACTTTTGATTGGAAATGAGTTTTGACCTGAATCCACTTCCATTAGGTATGGATGATGGTTTACCTTTCCGTAGAGTGGTCAGATGTGAAAAACGGACTTACGGTTTGGGAGATATGGCAGAATTAAGGTATAGAAGGTGAAAAACAGCTTAACCGGGCTTAATTGGGTAATTAACAGCTAGGCCCAGAGGGGGATTTCGGGATTTGAAGTATTTAAGGGCTGTTAGGGTTTAGAGAACACCCTTTTCTCATTTTTCAGCTTCCACTTATCATCTCTCTCAACCTAGTAATGGCCTTCAACGTCTAAAACACCTCTAAACCACTTTCTAATTGAAGATTTGTATAAATTACACAAAAATAAGGAGAGATAGCACCCAAGCAAGGTTAAAACTGCTGTTAGACATCAGTATTCATGCCAAACAGAGAATCATTTCAGATCTACGGTTTATTTGTGGCAAAGGTGAGTGATTTGCATAGTTCCTCACTAATTATGGTTAATTAAGGGTAATTAGTGTTAATTAGAGAAATTATACATGTTAAAAATCTGAAAAAATATTTATAAATTTTGAAATATTGTTTTAGGCCTCTATTAGAAAATTTGGTTAAGTTTTACTAATCCTATCATTAGTTTTGCTTAAACATGCTTAAGGGAGAATATGGGATTTTGGCTATGTTTGATTCATTTTAGCCTATCAAATTATCGTTTTGGTGTTTTTGGTTGATTATACATGTTGCTATGAGTGTATGGTATGCTTTGTGATTGATTAGAAGAGTTATAATGTTGAAAACACCGTCGTATGGCATAAAACAGTCGTTGGAAAATTGCAGGAAAAACAGCAGGAATCAGGATCGGATCGGATCGGATAGGGGGAAGGGGTTCGGATCGGATATGGTTGGTCGAACCGAACCGACACCAGAGACAAGGAATCCGAACCGAACCTGAGCCCACGCAGAAGAAAGAGTATGGCACAAAGGAAGGCTACTTCCAAAGAGTTGGAGTTTGGTTGGGGATTAGATCAGAACTGAGTAGGGGATCAGATCGGAAGCAAGGGCGTGGAGATCGGATCGGACTAGAGCTAGGGAGCGTGTAACGACCCGAATTTTTACGGTATAATAGTTAATTTATTTAATTATTTAAAATAGTGTTTAGAGATTTAAATGGTTGTTTAATTAAATTGTATTGAATATTTAATTAATATAAATAATAGAATAATATATTTAATTTCTGAAATAATCAGAAATAGTGAATTGACAATATAATGTGAACTGGACAATTCAAAGTATTTAATTCAGTTTAGAATTGAATTAGAATGATGAATATATTATTTGAACGATAGTTTGAACGTATAATTATATTATGATTAAAATCGAGCTCCAAATGGTGCGACAGTTCGCTATTTGGCGATTCGAACTTCAACTGAATATACAAGGTCCATTTTAAATCGGATTTTCATGAAACAAGAAACGTTCAGAGCTAGTCAAGTAGTCGGGATTTACAAATACTTGAAGAGCTGGAGCAGGAGGCTTCAGAATTATATAGCTATGGTTTTTCCCTGTGTTGTAAGTGCTGTACTTTGTAAGTGATATGTATATTCAAGTACAGATTTATATTTCAAAGTTATGTTATATATTATATGTTATTCGTTCCGCTGTGAGGTTTGTGTTACTCTGATGTTGTGTTGTTCTTCTTCTTCTATTCTAAGTTTCTATCTTATCTATTTTCACCACCTAATTTCTTTCATGGACTATCCGGTATTTCCGATGCTTGATTAATCGACATCGTGTTTGGTGTCGATAATCAGGATCGCAAAAACCCCGGGTCGATACAAAGCGGGATCGGATCGGAGGACCAAGCTTGGAGTTGGAGCTGGAGTGAAGCACCGAACTGGATCGGGATCCATGAGCACCTAACTGAACCGACTGAATGAAAGGGGACCACCGAACCAAACCAATCTGAAGTGGAACACCGAACCGAACGGGAAGCCTAGGAGCGATGTATTCGAATCGAACTGACTGAAGCAAGCCGAAGTGGACCAGATTGGAGCTGCGATTACGCGATGACTCTTCTGAAGACCAACTCCAATTCGACGACCAAAACCCAAGATGCAAAGGAAGTCCAAATAGGAAGTAGAACTCAGGGTCTAGTTCTCCATGGATCACTATACAAGTCGATGTCTATAACTTTGGATGCTGCGGGACGTGTGCTAAGAGGTTATCGATGTCTATAACTTTGGATCACTATGGAGTATGGGGTATGTGGACGGATTCTGGGCCACAGTGACCTAGGTAGGACTATTGGCTATGGACCAATGAGGTGGGGTCATTTGTAAGGATTGAGTCATGACTCCATGGGGCAAGCTTGGTGGTAGCAATAGTTATACAAGTCGGACTTCGTCACTACCTCGATGGTCTAGTGATCAAAGTGGTGGATATCGTATGCTTTACGCACTGAGTGAGAGATGTGAGGATAGTTGCTATGATTGATTGTTTGCCATCACTATGTCGTACACACCCCCACCCCTGTATTCTTCACATCATATGTTAGTGGCACCTTAGAGTATTGTACGGTATGTAGTGCTAATTCTTTGGTTGCAGGTCCAGGTTCAGGTATGGTTTAGTATGCCTGTTATCATTCTTTTTTTGCTGCTTATCGCTCATACCAGACTTTTGTCTGACCCAGAGTTTTATGTCTCTTCTTATTACTCTGGGTGCTCTTAAACGGGAAGACTAGACACAGGTTAGTTGGTTATGCACGAGTAGCTGATTCGGAGACGTGCAGGAGGCTCCTACGTATTATCTACATATATTCCCCCTGTGTTGTTGATGGTCACTGCTTTGGGCATTAGTAGTGTACCTCTTCTTTCTTTTGTTTTGGAGACAGTTTTCAAAAGTTGTAATAATGATGATGTGGAACATAAGTTGTATTTGGATTTTCCGCTGCTATGATGTTTAGTTTTCATCTTATGCACTGTCTCGCCTGTTTTATGTCAAAGTATGTTATTATTATATTCTATTCCATGCACTGTGACACATTCTACAGGTTCTTGGTTAGTCCACTATTAAGTTTCCTTTCCTTCATTTTTTTGGCAACCATCCCGTGCTGGTTGGACATCGGCACAACGCACTTTCATTGGAAATATCGGCTGGTGCGGGGCGGGCCGTCACATTTGGTATTAGAACTTTAAGTTGCGCAGTTAACCTAGGGAAAGACACTAGAGAGAGATAAAACGTATACGAGAGCGTGTATTTGTGAATATTTTGGTTTTCAAAAGCTATATATATATATATTATAGCTAAGAATGAAGTCGCACTGCACTGACACCACAAAAAGGATGGTTAATCGTTTCTCTTTTCAGATTGAACGATGAGCCGATATACGAGGGGTGCTGGTAGAGGAGCCAATAATGGGATTGCTCCTGACATGAGGACTATGTTCACTGACTTCATGAGAAATATGCTTAGGGACGTTCAGAGGGCAATTCCCAATGCTGCTAATGGTGGTGGTGCAGCGGTGCAGGCGCCTAGCGCCGATTTTGCCAAGCTATGCAAGGATTACACTAGTCTTGGTGGAAAGCCATTCCACGGAACGGAATCGGCCATGGATGTTCAGGATTGGTTGGATAGTTGTGAGCGTATCTTCAAGGACTTGGGTATCGAGGATGCGATGAAGAGAAACCTAGCGTCATGTCAATTGCAAGGACGGGCAATGAATTGGTGGAATGCTATTAAGGCAACTACTCCAGAGGATCAAGTTACATAGGAACAGTTTAAGGCCCGATTCAGTGATAAGTTCATCCCAGCTGCCTAGAAGTCCGAATTGTTCAGGAAATTTCTGGAGCTTAAGCAGAATGGTAGGGCAATCTCGGAGTACATTGCCGAGTTCGATACTTTATCGAAGTATGTATTATCCTTCATTGACACTCCCGAGAAGAAAAATGAGAAGTTCATAATAGTTTTGGATCAATACTTGGGGGAAAGGCTTATTAACCACATCGATGAGATGTTTGAATCGATTATGGGGAAAGCTTTGAGATCAGAGAGTCTATACCCTAAGTCGAAGACTGAGGTTGCATCTGCAGAGGAGTCAAAGACGCAAGCAAGCAGTGGAGGAAAGAATGGTTCTCAGAATAAGAGAAAGCAGAACCAGACCAAGGATGGCCAGAAGAAAAGGAATAAGAAAGATGTTGAGTGCTTCAGCTGTGGTAAGAAGGGTCACTATGCCAAAGAGTGTCGGGCCAACCCAGCGGATAGGAAGTGCTTCAACTGTGGCCAAGTGGGACATTACAAGGATAAGTGTCTGCAACCCCCTAAGGAAAAGCAGATTGTGAAAGCATATGCTATCAACGTTGTTCCTTCTTCGTCGAATGCCCTAACTGCGGTGGAGAAAGTAAAGAATGTCATCATTCAAGGTATGCTTTATGTTTATGATGTTCCTGTTCGAGTATTGCTTGATACTAGAGCTTCCCATTCCTTCATATCTAGTGACCTGGTAGATAGGTTGGGATTGGATCCCGAGATGGTCGATAGACCTTTAACAGTGACGAACCCGATTGGTGGTTCGACTAGCCTTTGTATGATTTGTCGTAACGTGGTCTTATCGAGTCATGGATGCATGTTTGTTTGTGACTGCTTTGTTTTAGGCTTTGTTGGGTTTGGCATTATTTTGGGAGTCGATTGGCTCCAAAGATACGGGGTGGTGGTAGACTGTGAGGGCTTTTTGGTGATAGTTAGTGCGGATGATAGGCGGAGGGTAGTGTTAAGTGGTCTACCCAGTGATGGGGTAATGGATAGTTTTCTAAATTCCCTCGACATCCCGCATGATGAGTTGTTAGATGTGCCTGTGGCTAGCCAGTATCTGGACGTCTTCGAGGAAGTGACCAGACTTCCGCCACACCGAGAGATTGAATTCTGTATTGATTTACTGAAAGAAGCTAGACCTATAGTGATGCCACTTTGTCGTATGGCACCAAGGGAGCAGCGAGAGCTCGGGGTGCAAGTAAGCGATCTTTTGAAGAAGGGATTTTTCAGAAGAAGTGTTTCTGAGTGGGGAGCACCAGTTGTGTTTGCTATCAAGGCCGATGGTTCCTTTCGATTGTGTGTGGACTACCGCGAGTTGAATAAGGTGACGAGGAAGAATAAGTATCCTCTACCGCGGATAGATGATTTGTTTGATCAGTTGAGTGGCACGAGAGTGTTCTCCCAGTTGGATCTCACGACAGCTTTTCATCAGCTTAGAGTGGAAGCTGAGAGTATAGCTAAAACGGCATTTCGGACGCCGTCTGGATTCTATAAGTGGTTGGTCATGCCATTCGGGTTGACCAATGCACCAGCATATTTTGTAGATCTTATGAATAGGATATTCAGAGATCAGTTGAATAAGTTTGTTCTTGTGTTCATGGACGATATACTTGTTTATTCAAGGACATAGGAAGAACACAAGGAACATTTGAGGATAGTGATGGAGGTGTTGAGAAAACACCAATTGAAAGCAAAGTTTCCTAAGTGTCACTTCTGGAGGAGGGAAGTGAGATTCTTGGGCCATGTTGTTTCAGAGAATGGTATTGCCGTGGATCCTGTGAAGGTGGCTACGGTACAAGATTGGTCTACACCCAAGAATGCAACAGACGTAAGAAGTTTCCTAGGATTAGCTGGATGTTGTCGTAAGTTTATCCAAGACTTCTCCAAGATAGCAGCACCGTTGACTCAGTTGACCAAGAAGAATCATGCTTTCGTCTGGGACGAAAAGTGCAAGAATGCATTCAAGAAACTAAAGGAAAAGTTGACATGTGCACCAGTGTTGGTCATTCCTAAGGGGAATGAAGAGATGACAGTATATACAGATGCATGTGGTACCGGACTAGGTGTTGTATGGATGCAAGGAGGTAGGGTTGTAGCTTATGCAAGTCGGCAACTAAAACCACATGAGAAAAGATACCTTACCCATGATTTGGAATTGGCACCGATCGTGTTTGCATTAAAGATGTGGAGACATTATCTCTTGGGAGAAAGATTCGAGTTGTTTACCGATCATAAATCATTAAAGTATCTTTTCTCTCAGAAGGATCTAAATCTCCGACAGCAAAGGTGGTTAGAATTCTTGGCTTCCTATGATTTCGATATCGCATAAACACCAGGAAAGGGAAATGCGGTAGCTGATGCATTGAGTAGAAGACATGCCAGTTTAGGGGATATGTTCCTTGAGTGGAAGCAACTGGAGTATATCGCAGGGTATGATTTCAGACCAAAGTGCGAATTGGATCCAAAAATGTTATCAAGTTTGACGATCAGACCCAGTTTGATTGAGCGGATTGGTTCCAGTCAGAGGGACGATCCTAACTTATTGAAAATCATCTCCAAGTTAGAGATGGGCATCGATGAGGAGATGAACGAGTATGGGCTTGATCGACATGGATGGCTTAGAAAGAGTGGAAGGCTGGTTGTACCCAATGTGAATGGATTGAGAGATGAAGCGCTTAGAGAATGTCACCACTTAAAACTGACCATACATCCCGGTGGTAACAAAATGTATCGAGACATGAAGCATATCTACTACTGGGAAGAGATGAAAAGAGACGTTGGGAAGTTTATATCCAAGTGTATGAATTGCCAGTTAGTTAAAGCGGAGCAAAAGAAGCCTAGTAGTTTGTTACAACCGTTAGAAATCCCAGAATGGAAATGTGAACAAGTCTCGATGGATTTCATCGATGATTTACCAAGGACTAGATCAGGTCATGATAGCATTTGGGTAATCATAGATCGATTGACTAAAAGTGCAAGGTTCATACCCGTCAAGTCGAATAGAACTACAGCTAAGTTAGCAGAACTGTATATGAAGTGGATAGTGAGATTTTATAGAATACCCAAAGGCATTGTAAGTGACCGAGATCCGTTGTTTACTAGTGGATTTCGGAAGAGCTTACAAGAGGCATTGGGATCAGAATTACATCTCAGTACCGCGTACCATCCTCAAACCGACGGTCAGACAGAGAGGGTGAATCGTATATTGGAGGATCTCTTAAGAGCTTGTATATTGGATTTTGGGGGATCATGGGATGACCATTTGCATCTAGTAGAGTTTGCCTATAATAACAGTTATCAATCCAGTATTTGTATGGCTCCATTTGAAGCTTTGTATGGAAGACCGTGTAACTCACCATCATGTTGGTCGGAAACCGGTGAGAAGTTTGTGCTTGGGCCGGATGTAATAAGAGAAACTTCAGATAAGATTAAGGTTATCCAACAACGAAATAAGACTGCTCAAGATAGACAGAAGAGTTATGCTGATAAGAGGAGAAAAGATTTAAAATTCTCCATTGTTGACTTGGTGTTTGTCAAGATTTCTCCGTTAAAGAGCGTGATTCGATTTGGCAGGAGAGGCAAGTTAGCACTAAGATTTGTTGGTCTATTCCCAATTCTCGACCAAATTGGGAATTTGGCATATAAAGCTGAATTACCAGAGAAGATGGCGGGAATTCATAATGTATTTCATGTTTCCCAGTTAAGGAAGTTTGTGCACGACCCTAGTGTGACTATTACACCAGATCAGTTGGACGATATTGAGGTTGAACCCGAGGCGGTTGGGAATCGCGGGCCTATGCGTATTGTTGGGAACGATACGAAGCAGCTTCGAAGGAAGGCAGTGAAATTAGTCAAAGTTCAGTGGGGTGGTGATGGGGAAGACTGTACTTGGGAAACAGAGGAGGACGTAAGGAGGAAGTATCCAGAACTCTTTGCCTGGTAAGGTTTTTATATCGGTATGGTACTCCCTTGTTAGTAAACCGCATGCTAGGATAGGCTTGTTGTGTTGTTTTGTATGCTTTATTGTTTTGTTAATGATTGGTAGGCATGCGGGATCCTTTGTATGTTTTGGGTTAAGGAATTTCAGGGACGAAATTTTTTAAGGGGGGAAGAATGTAACGATCCGCATTCTACGCATCAGAGGATCATAGAATGTTTATTTCTTTCTCATACGAAGTCGTATAGCCATGTAACTTTAGGAGACGACTATTGGGGTCATTTTCCATGTCCATGATTTTTGCCAATTTTAAATGACCGTTTTGCCCCTAGCTGATCTTGTTTCGGCCATAACTTTTGATTGGAAAGGAGTTTTGACCTGAAACCACTTCCATTAGGTCCGGATGATGGTTTACCTTTTCGTAGAGTGGTCATATGTGAAAAACGGACTTACCGTTTGGGAGATATGGCTGAATTAAGGTATAGAAGGTGAAAAACAGCTTAACCAGACTTAATTGGGTAATTAACAGATAGGCCCAGAGGGGGATTTCGGGATTTGGAGTATTTAAGGGCTGTTAGGGTTTAGAGAACACCCTTTTCTCATTTTTCAGCCGCCACTTATCATCTCTCTCAACTTAGTAATGGCCTCCAACGTCTAAAACACCTCTAAACCTATTTCTAATTGAAGATTTGGCTAAATTACACCAAATTAAGGAGAGATAGCACCTAAGCAAGGTTAGAACTGCTGTTAGACATTAGTATTTGTGCCAAACAGAGAATCATTTCAGATCTATAGTTTATTTGCGGCAAAGGTGAGTGATTTGCATAGCTCCTCACTAACTACGATTAATTAAGGGTAATTAGTGTTAATTAGCGAAATTATACATGTTAAAAATCTGGAAAAATATTTATAAATTTCGAAATATTGTTTTAGGCCTCTGTTAGAAAATTTGGTTAATTTGGTTAAGTTTTACTAATCCTATCATTAGTTTTGCTTAAACATGCTTAAGGGAGAATATGAGATTTTGGCTATGTTTGATTCGTTTTAGCTATCAAATTATTGTTTTGGTGTTTGTGGTTGATTAAACATGTTGCTATAACTGTATGGTATGATTTGTGATTGATTATTAGAGTTAGAATGGTCGAAAATGCCGTCGTATGACGTAAAACAGTCGCTGGAAAGTTGTAGGAAAAACTGCAGGGATCAGGATCGGATCGGATAGGGGGAAGGGGTTCGGATCGGATATGATTGGTCGAACCGAACCGACACCAGAGACAAGGAATCCGAACTGAACCTGAGTCCACGCAGAAGAAAGAGTATGGCAGAAAGGAAGGCTACTTGCAAAGAGTTGGAGTTGGGTTGGGGATCAGATCAGAACTGATTAGGGGGATCGGATCGGAAGCAAGGGCGTGGAGATCGGATCGAACTAGAGCTAGGGAGCGGGATCAGATCGGAGTACCAAGCTTGGAGTTGTAGCTAGAGTGAAGCACCAAACTGGATCGGGATCCATGAGCACCGAACCGAACCGACTGAATAGGAGGGGACTATTGAACCGAACCAACCTGAAGTGGAACACCGAACCGAACGGGAAGCCTAGGAGCGATGTATTCGAATCGAACTGACTGAAGCAAGCCAAACTGAACTAGATTGGAGCTGCGATTACGCGATGACTCTTTTGAAGGCCAACTCCAATTCGACTAAAACTCGAGATGCAAAGGAAGTCCAAATAGGAAGTAGAACTCAGGGTCCAGTTAGGAACCAACGAGTTATCTTCATGAGTTGGGCTTTGCTGCGGGACGTGTGCTAAGGGGTTATCGATGTCTATAACTTTGGATCACTATGGAGTATGGGGTATGTGGACGGATTCAGGGGCACAGTGGCCTAGGTAGGACTATTGGCCATGGACCACTGAGGTGGGGTCATTTGTAAAGATTTAGTCATGACTCCATGGGGCAAGCTTGGTGGTAGCAATAGTTATACAAGTCGGACTCCGTCACTATCTCGATGGGTCTAGTGATCAAAGTGTTGGATATCGTATGCTTTACGCACTGAGTGAGAGATGTAAGGATGGTTGCTATGATTGATTGTTTGCCATCGCTATGTCATACACACCCCTACCCCCGTATTCTTCACACCATATGTTAGTGGCACCTTAGAATATTGTACAGTATGTAGTGCTAACACTTTGGTTGCAGGTCCAGGTTCAGGTATGGTTTAGTATACTTGTTATCATTCTGTTTTTGCTGCTTATCGCTCATACCAGACTTTTGTCTGACCCAGAGTTTTATGTCTCTTCTTATTACTCTGGGTGCTCTTAAACGGGCTGACTAGAGACAGGTTAGCTGGTTATGCACGAGTAGCTGATTCGGAGACGAGCAGTAGGCTCCTACGTATTATCTACATATATTCCCCCTGTGTTGTTGATGGTCACTGCTTTAGGCATTAGTAGTGTACCTCTTCTTTCTTTATCTTTGGAGACAGTTTTCAAAAGCTGTAATAATGATGATGTGGAACATAAGCTGTATTTGGATTTTCCGCTGCTATGATGTTTAGTTTTCAGCTTATGCACTGTCTCGGCTGTTTTATATCAAAGTATGTTATTATTATATTATATTCCATGCGCTGTGAGACATTCTACAGGTTCTTAGTTAGTCCACTGTTAAGTTTCCTTCCCTTTCTTTGGGGACCGTCCCGTGCTGGTTGTACATCGGCACATCACACTTTCATTGGAAATGTCGGCTGGTGCGGGGCGGGCCGTCACAGTCTGGTACCGCATGCATCTGTGTATACCGCCATCTCTTCATTCTCTATCACCAGAATCCTACTGGTGATAGTATACTCAAAAGAATTAAAATAGGAACAAACATAGCAACCATAACATCCATCAAACATGTCCTATCTATCACCTGCTAAAGCCATAAATACATCGATACCTACCTAACTGGTCCAACCAATCCCAAGGGCTAATGGAAGCCCCAGTCCCAAACGAACTACTGCACGTCCAACACATGTTTATCCTCAAAGGATAACTAGATCACTTCCAAAGGATCCAAGGTAACGGGCGTCCCCAGATACCCCTGCTTCGAGTCCGCATAGAACACTCCAACTATCGACGATTTCTTGCTACTCTCATCAGAAGAGCTACCCACATACTCAGACCCAGTTTCGTGTATCTATTACCCACAAACTCGAGCACAAACTCAAGTCTAACATGAGTCGTCTCCCTATTTGTTGCATCTCCAAGATCAACGAACAACCATTTTTCTTTTACGAGTTCAAGTCTAACTTGAATCCTCCTAACCTTCATTGTATATCCACGATCAACGAGCACATCTTATCCCTTCGAAGCTCTACCATTCTTGAACCAACGAGAACATCAACGTAGGGTCCTAAACAATTCATTACTTTGCAGCCTTCTCGAGTCCCACTCGAGTCATCTCATAGCCCTATCAAATCCAACTCGCGGCACTCCATACCAATGAACAGTCTTATCATGTCACGACTGCACATCACTCCTCGAGTAAGCCGAGATATCAGGAAATCACAACAACTATTTATATCTCACGCAAACCATCCTAGTCGAACTCGACATTCCCTAAGCATGAGCCCCAAAGGCCTAAACCAATATCATAAAAGCACTCAAGGAACATCTCCTCCGAATTCAGACAATCTACATGAGATGATACTAGCAAAACAACTAAGCAATCACAAGCAAACATACATCCATGACTCGATAAGACCACATTACAATAAATCATGCAAAAGGCAAGTCGAACCACCGGTCGGGTTCATCACAAGTCTATCGACAATCTCAAGTTCCAATTCCAACCTATCTACCAGGTCACTTGGTATGAAGGAATGGGATGTCTCGGTATCAAATAAAACTCGAACAGGAACATCATGAATATAAAGCATACCTTGAATAACGACACTCTTTCCCTTCTGCACCGCAGTTGGGGCATTCGACGAAGAAGGAACAGCGTTGATAGCGTATGCTCTCACAATCTGCTTCTCTTTAGGTGGTTATGGACATTTATCCTTTTGATGTCTCGCTTGGACGCAATTGAAGCACTTCCTTTCCGCAGGCTTTTCCTGACAATCTCTGGCATAGTGGCCCTTCTTTCCACAACTAAAGCACTCGCCATTATTCTTATTCTTCTTATTCTGACCATCCTTGGTTTGGTTCTGCTTCCTCTTGTCCTGAGAACTCTTCTTGCCTTCATCGTCTGCTTGCGGTTTTGGCTCCCCTGCAAATGCAATAGCAACTTCGGTCTTTGACTTAGAGTAAAGACTCTCTGATCTGAATGTCTTTCCCACAATAGATTCAAATGTCTCATCAATGTGGTTTATAAGTCTCTCCCCCAAATACCCATCTAAGCCAGTTATGAACTTCTCGTTCTTCTTCTCGGCAGCGTCGATAAGGGATAATCCATACTTCGATAAAGTATCAAACTCATCAATATATTCCGAGACTGCCCTACCATTCTGCTTGAGTTCCAAAAATCTCTTGAACAGTACTGAACTCTGAGCAGCTAGAACAAACTTATCACTGAAGCGAATCCTAAACCGATTCCAAGTAACTTGATCCTCAGAAGTAGCTGCTTTAATATCATTCCACCAATTCATAGCCTGTCCTTGAAGTTGACGCGATGCTAGCTTCCTCTTCATTGCATCCTCGATCCCCAAATCCTCAAAGATGTGCTCACAACAATCAAGCCAATCTTGAACTTCCGTAGCCGACTCCGTTCCGTGGAACGGCTTCCCATCAAGACTAGTATAATCCTTGTTAAGCTTGGCGAAGTCATCCCTAGGTGCCTGCACTATTGCACCACCACCGTTAGCAGCATTAGGAACCGCTGCCCGAGCATCCCTAAGCATCTCTCGCATAAAGGTAGTAAACATCGCCCTTATATTAGGGACATTCCTATTGTTGGCCCCTGAACCCGTACTCCTCGTATATCGGCTCATCGTTCAATCTGTAAAGAGAAAACGATTAACCAACTCAATGTGGTGCCAATGCAGTACGACTTCATCCTTAGATATACTAATAGTGTATATATATATATATAGTTTTTGAAAACCATAATATCACAAATACGCACTCTCATATACGTGTACTATCTCTCCTTGATGTCTTCCCCTAGGTTAACTACGCAGCCTAGAGCTCTGATACCAAATGTGACGGCCCGCCCCGCACCAGCCAACATATCTCAAAATGCGTTGTGCCGATGTACAATTAGCACGGGACGGTCACCAAAGAAAAAGGGTGTGAAGCTAAAACTACCAAAGGAACCCATAGCATATCTCATAGCGCATGGAATAAAATATAATAATAACATAATTTGACATAAAACAGGAGAGACAATGCATAAGCTGAAAACTAAATCATCAAAGCAGCGGAAATCCAAAATACAGCTTATGATCCATATCATTATTACAACTTCAAATTACTGTCTTTAAAGAAAAAGAAAGAAAAGGTACACTACTAATGCCCAAGCAGTGATCAACTACAATACATGGAGTATATATGTATAACATAGGTGGAAGCCTCCTGCTTGTCTCCGGACAGCTACTCACGCATTACCACCTAACTTGTCTCTAGTATGCTTGTTTAGGAGCACCCGAAGCAATAAGAAGAGACATAAAATTCTGGGTCAGACAAAAGTCTGGTATGAGCGATAAGCAAAAAAACAGAACAATAACAAGTTTAATCCAATCATACTTGAATCTGGACATGCAACCAAAGAGTTAGCACAGCAAGATGTACAGTACTCTAAGGCAACACTAACACAAAGTGTAAAAGTAATATGGGGTGTGCATGACATGGTGATAGCAAACATCAATCATAGCAATCATCCTCACATCTCTCACTCAGTGCGTAAAGCATACGATATCCACTACTTTGGTCACCTAATCTTTGGGCTATGACGGAGTCCAACACCATACAACTTCTCATTTGGACTACCTTTGCATTTCGGGTTTTTGGTCATCATTCCCGTTCGTTTCGTAGATCCAAGCTTCCATACATGTTCACACTTTAGTTCAGATATGTGCGGTTCATGATTCTCCAGTCCGGGTCGTGATCAGTTTCCTTAGCTCGCCCTGGCATCGGCTCGTGGTCCACCTTGCATCGGCTTATGATCCTCTTTCCTTCCTGGCGCGGTTCGTTGCTCGCCATCCTAGGATTCGCCCTCTTCCTCACGATCTTCCTCCTAGGGTTTGCACTATTACTCACCGTCGCTGTCCTAGGGTTCGCCTTATTCCTCACGGTTGCTCTCCTAGGGTTCGCCCCCTTCCTCATGCTCGCACTCCTAGGGTTCGCCCTATTCCTCACGGTCTCCCTCCTAGGGTTTGCCCTCTTCCTCACGCTCGGGGTGTGAGGGTGCTTCACGATCCTAGGGGTTGGGTCGTGAGGGTGCTTCACGAACGGTATACTGTACTATTTTCTGTAAGTTTTCCTACGAGCTATTTACGCCATACGACGGCGTTTTTGACCATTCTAACTTTGCTAAACAATCATGAAGCATTCCAAATAGTAATAACAACATACATAATCAACCATAAACACAAAAACAACAATCTAACATGTTAATACGGATCAAACATACCCAAAATTCATGTTTTCTCCTTAATCATGTTTAAGCATAACTAATGATAGGTTTAGCAAAACATATCCAAATTAACCCAAATTTCTAACGAGGCTTAAAATACTATTTAAGAATCTCTAAACATTTTTCCAGAATTTAATCATGTATAATTTCGCTAATTAACACTAATCACCCCTAATTAGCCGTAATTAGTGAAAAACAATGCAAATCACTTACCTTAGCCACAAATAATCTTAGATCTGAAACTTTTCTACTGTCTGGATCGAATTCCTATGCAACACAGCAGCTCTAACTCTGATTTGGTGTTAAATTTCCTTGATTTGATGTAGCTTAGCTTAATCCTCGATTAGAAAGCGATTAGGAGGTGTTTAAATGAAGAATTTGAGAGTGGAGGCCATTACTAGGGTTAGGAGAATGAAAGTGGCGGCTGAAAAATGACAAAGGAGGGTTTCTCTAGCCCCTATTAGCCCTAAAATACCCCTAATCCCAAAATCCCTAATGGACCTAACTGCTAATTACCCAATTAAGCCCATTTAAGCTGTTTTTCACTTTCCAAACCTTATTTAAGCCATATCTCCCAAACGGTAAGTCCGTTTGATTTATGTGACCACTCTATGGAAAGAGAAACCATCATCCGAATCCAATGGAAGTAGTTTCAAGTTAAAACTCCTTACCAATCAAAAGTCATAGGCAAAACAAGATTCGCCAGGGGTAAAACGGTCATTTAAAAATCGGCAAAAATCCTGAACATATGAAATGACCCCAATAGTCGTTCCCTAAAGTTACACGACCATACGACTTCATAAGAAAAGGAAATAAATATTTTACGATCCTCCGATGTGTAGAATGCGGGTCGTTGCATTCTCCCCCCTTAAGAAATTTCGTCCCCGATTAAGAAATTTCGTCCCCGAAATTTCTTAACCAAAACATACAAAGGATCCTGCATGACTATCAATCATTTGCAACAATAAAACATATATAACAACACAACAAGCCTATCCTAGCATGCGGTTTACTAACAAGGGCGAACTATATCGATATTAAAACCTTACCAGACAAAGAGCTCTGGATACGTCTTCCTTATGTTCTCCTCTGTTTCCTAAGTATAGTCTCTCTCATTATCTCCCCACTGGACTTTGACTAGTTTGGACCATCTTCCTTTGAAGCTGCTTCGTATCGTGCTCGACAATATGAATAGGTCTGCGGTTCCCAACCGCCTCGGGTTCTACCTCGATATCATCCAACTGATCTGGTGAAATAGCCACATTAGGGTCATGCACAAACTTCCTTAACTAGGAAACATGAAATACGTTGTGAACTCCCGCCATCTTGTCTGGTAATCCAATTTTCGGTCAATCGATCCACAATTATCCAAATACTATCATGGACCAATCTAGTCCTTGGTAAACCGTCGATGAAGTCCATTGAGACTTATTCCCAATTCCATTCGGGAATTCCCAACGGTTGTAACAAACCACTAGGCTTCTTTTGCTCATCTTTAACTAACTGGCAATTCATACTCTTGGAGATAAACTTCCCAACGTCCCTCTTAATCCCTTCCCAGTGATAGGTTTGCTTCATGTCTCAATACATTTTGTTACCACTGGGATGTATAGTCAATTTCAAGTAAAGACGTTCTCTAAGCACTCCATCTCTCAATCCGTTAACGTTGGGTACAACTAGTCTCCCATTCTTTCGAAGCCATCCTTTTATATCAAGTCCATACTTGTTCATTTTACTTACCATCGATATTCATCCCTACCTTGGAGATGATTTCCATTAGGTTAAGATCGTCCCTCTGACTGGAACCAATCCGCTCAATCAAAGTCGATGTAACCGTCAAACTTGCTAACATTTCTGGATCAAATCCATACTTAGGTCTGAAATCATATCCCACGATATACTCCAATTACTTTCATCCAAGAAACATAACATCTAAACTGGCATGTCTCCAACTCAATGCATCAGCACATCACCTAGTCTGGTACCACCTGCATCTGTATATACCGTCATCTCTTCATTCTCTATTACCAGAATCCTATAGGTGATTGTCTACTCAAGGGAATAAAAATAGGAACAAACATAGCAACCATAGCATCCATCAAACATGTTCTATCTATCACCTGCTAAAGCCATAAATACGTCGATACCTACCTGACTGGTCCAACCAATCCCAAGGGCTAATGGAAGCCCCGGTCCTAAACGAACTACTGCACACCCAACGCACGTTTATCCTCCAAGGATAACTAGATCACGTCCAACGGATCCAAGGTAACGGGCGTCCCCAGATACCCCTGCTTCGAGTCCGCCCTCCAACTATTGATGATTTCTTGGTACTCTCATCAAAAGAGCTACCCACATACTCAGACCCAGTCTCAAGTATCCATTACCCACAAACTCAAGTCCAACATGAGTCGTCTCCCAATTTGTTGCATCTCCAAGATCAATGAACAACCATTTTTTTACGAGTTCAAATCCAACTTGAATCGTCCTAACCTTCGTTGTATCTCCACGATCAACGAGCACATCTTATCCCTTCGAAGTTCTACTATTCTTGAACCAACGAGAACATCAACATAGTGTCCTAAATAATTCATTACTTTGCAGCCTTCTCGAGTCCCACTCGAGTCATCTCATAGCCCTATCAAATCCGACCCGCGACACTCCATACCATTGAACAGTCTTATCATGTCATGGCTGCACATCACTCCTCGAGTAATCTGAGATATTAGGAAATCACAACAACTATTTATATCTCACGCAAACCATCCTAGTCGAACTCGATATTCCCTAAGCACTAGCCCCAAAGGCCTAAACCAATATTAGACAAGCACTCAAGGAACATCTCCTCCGAAACAATCTAATGAGATGATACTTGCAAAACAACTACGCAATCACAAGCAAACATACATCCATGACTCTATAAGACCACATTACAACAAATCATGCAAAAGGCTAGTCGAACCACCGATCGGGTTCATCACAACTAAAGGTCTATCGAGAATCTCAAGTTTCAATTCCAACCTATCTAACAGGTCACTAGGTATGAAGGATTGGGATGTCTCGGTATCAAACAAAACTCGAACATGAACATCATGAATAGAAAGCATACCTTGAATAACGACACTCTTTCCCTTCTGCACTGCAGTTGGGGCATTCGACGAAGAAGGAACAACGTTGATAGCGTATGCTCTCACAATCTGCTTCTCTTTAGGGGGTTGTGGACATTTATCCTTATGATGTCCCGCTTGGCCGCAATTGAAGCACTTCCTTTCCCCAGGCTTTTCCTGACAATCTCTGGCATAGTGTCCCTTCTTGCCGCAGCTAAAGCACTGGCCATCATTCTTATTCTTCTTATTCTGACCATCCTTGGTTTGGTTCTGCTTCCTCTTATCCTAAGAATTTTTCTTGCCTTCATGTCTGCTTGTGGTTTTGGCTCCCCTGCAAATGCAATAGCAACTTTAGTTTTTGACTTAGGGTAAAGACTCTCTGATCTCAATGTCTTTCCCATAATAGATTCAAACGTCTCATCAATGTGGTTTATAAGTCTCTCCCCCAAATACCCATCTAAGCCAGTTATGAAATTCTCGTTCTTCTTCTCGGCAGTGTCTATAAGGGATAATCCATACTTCGATAAAGTATCGAACTCAACAATATAATCCGAGACTGCCCTACCATTCTGCTTAAGTTACAAAAATCTCTTGAACAGTACTGATCTATGAGCAGCTAGAATAAACTTATCACTGAATCGAATCCTAAACTGATTCCAAGTAACTTGATACTCAGGAGTAGCTGCTTTAATAGCATTCCACCAATTCATAGCCCGTCCTTGAAGTTGACGCGATGCTAGCTTCCTCTTCATTGCATCCTTAATCCCCAAATCCTCAAAGGTGCGCTCACAACTATCAAGCCAATCTTGAAATTCCGTAGCCGACTCCGTTCCGTGGAACGGCTTCCCACCAAGACTAGTATAATCCTGGTTAAGCTTGGCAAAGTCAGCCCTAGGCGCCTGCACTACTGCACCACCACCGATATCAGCATTAGGAACTGCTCCCCGAGCATCCCTAAGCATCTCTCGCATGAAGGTAGTAAACATCGCCTACTACATCGCTCTTATATCAGGAACATTCCTATTGTTGGCCCCTGAACCCGTACTCCTCGTATATCGGCTCATCGTTCAATCTGTAAAGAGAAAATGATTAACCATCTCAATGTGGTGCCCGTGCAGTACGACTTCATCCTTAGATATACTAATAGTACATATATGTAGTTTTTGAAAACCAAAATATCTCAAATATGCGCTCTCATATACGTGTACTATCTCTCCTTGATGTCTTCCCCTAGGTTAAGTACGCAACCTAGAGCTCTGATACCAAATGTGATGGCTCACCCCGCACTAGCCGACATTTCTCAAAATGCGCTGTGCCGATGTCCAACTAGCACGGGACGGTCGCCAAAGAAAAAGGGTGTGAAGCTAAAACTACCAAAGGAACCTGTAGTATATCTCACAGCGTATGGAATAAAATATAATAATAACATAACTTGACATAAAACAGACGAGACAGTGCATAAGCTGAAAACTAAATCATCATAGCAGCGGAAATCCAAAATACAGCTTATGATCCACATCATTATTACAACTTCAAATTACTGTCTCTAAAGCAAAAGAAAGAAAAGGTACACTACTAATGCCCAAGCAGTGACCAGCTACAACACAGGGAGTATATATGTATATCATACGTGGAAGCCTCCTGCTCGTCTCCGGACAACTACTCGCGCATCACCACCTAACCTGTCTCTAGTCTGCTCATTTAGGAGCACCCAGAGTAATAAGAAGAGACGTAAAAATCTGGGTTAGACAAAAGTCTGGTATAAGCGATAAGCAACAAAACAGAACAATAACAGGTATAATCTAATCATACCTGAATCTGGACCTGCAACCAAAGAGTTAGCAGAGCAAGATGTACAATACTCTAAGGTAACACTAACACAAAGTGTAAAAGTAATATGGGGTGTGCATGACATGGTGATAGCAAACATCAAACATACCAATCATCCTCACATCTCTCACTCAGTGCGTAAAGCATACGATATCCACTACTTTGGTCACCTAATCTTTGGGCCATAACAGAGTCCAACCCCATACAACTATCACTACGAGCCCTTAATCCGTCTCTCAGTGGTGAACCAAAGTTATACATATCGATAACCCATTTGCACATGTCCCGCAGCAAAGTCCAATTATGAAGTCAACTCGTTGGTTCCCGTCTGGATCTCGAGTCACAACTTCTCATTTGGACTACCTTTGCATTTCGGGTTTTTGGTCATCATTCCCGTTCGTTTCGTAGCTCCAAGCTTCCATACATGTTCACACTTTAGTTCAGATATGTGTGGTTCGTGATTCTCCAGTCCGAGTCATGATCAGCTTCCTCAGCTCGCCCTGGCATCGGTTCGTGGTCCACCTTGCATCGGCTCGTGATCCTCTTTCCTTCCTGGCGTAGTTCGCAGCTCGCCATCCTAGGGTTCACCCTCTTCCTCACAGTCGCCCTCCTAGGGTTTGCCATATTCCTCACGGTCGCTCTCCTAGGGTTCGCCCTATTCGTCACGGTCGCTCTCCTAGGGTTCGCCCCCTTCCTCGCACTCGCACTCCTAGGGTTCGCCCTATTCCTCACAGTCGCCCTCCTAGGGTTCGCCCTCTTCCTCACGCTTGGGGTGTGAGGGTGCTTCACGATCCTAGGGGTCGGGTCGTGAGGGTGCTTCACGAATGGGATACTGTACTATTTACTACAACTTTTCCTGCGAGCTATTTATGCCATACGACGGCGTTTTTGACCACTCTAACTTTGCTAAACAATCACGAAGCATTCCAAACAGTAACAGCAACATACATAATTAACCATAAACACCAAAACAACAATCTAACATGTTAATATGGATCAAACATACCAAAAACTCATGTTTTCCCCTTAGTCATGTTTAAGCATAACTAATGATAGAATTAACAAAACAAGTCCAAATTAACCCAAATTTCTAACAGAGGCTTAAAATAATATTTAAGAATCTCTAAACATTTTTTCTAGAATTTAATCATGTATAATTTCACTAATTAACACTAATCACCACTAATTAGCCGTAATTTGTGAAAAACAATGCAAATCACTCACCTTAGCCACAAATAATTTTACATCTGAAACTTTTCTACTGTTTAGGTTGAATTCCTATGCAACATAGCAGCTCCAACTCTGATTTGGTGTTGATTTGCCTTGATTTGATGTAGCTTAGCTTAATCCTCGATTGGAAAGTGATTAGGAGGTGTTTAAATGAAGAATTTGAGAGTGGAGGCCATTACTAGGGTTAGGAGAATGAAAGTGTCGGCTGAAAAATGACCAAGGAGGGTTTCTGTAGTCCCTATCTTCCCTTAAATACCCCTAATCCTGAAATCCCTAATGGACCTAGCTGCTAATTACCCAATTAAGCCCATTTAAGCTGTTTTTCACTTTCCAAACCTTATTTCAGCCATATCTCCCAAACAGTAAGTCCGTTTAATTAATGTGACCACTTTACGGAAAGAGAAACCATTATCCGAATCAACAATGGAAGTGGTTTCAGGTCAAAACTCCTTACCAATCAAAAGTTATAAGATTTGCCAAGGGCAAAACGATCATTTAAAAATCGGCAAAAATCATGAATGTGGGAAATGACCCCAATAGTCGTTCCCCAAAGTTACATGACCATACGACTTCATAAGAAAATGAAATAAATATTCTACGATCCTCCGATGCTTAGAATGCCTGTCGTTACATCTAATTTCAATTTAGTAAAGAAGAAGTGAATGCAATACCACTTATGATTAAAATAGAGAACAATTACTTAAGTTTGAATGTGAAATGATCATGCTTTTGTGAAGAGAAGGCTGGAGAAGAGAAACAGACGTTAGCTTTCATGTAAAAAGAGTAGTTGAAAATATTAATGCTTTTAATTAGTCAACTAACGGTTTTGAAAACTATTTGTTAATTTCCATATTAACTACTTGACACGTACATAAGAGGAATTACTTTTAAAGGCCAAACTTAGCATTTTTTTATGAAAAGTATGCTAAGTTTGGATTTTTAGGGTGAAAGGCATAATTTAGTGCAAAAGTGGAAATCAGGGGGTCCACTATCCATTCCACTTTTGCACTTAATAATGCTGCAATATCTCAACCATCGAATATGTACTTGCTTTCACATTACATCCAAGTATTGGAGTCAGTCCAGTTCTACATATTTGGTACATTTAGTACTAGCCGTTAGGCTCATACATATTTGGTATATTATGTACTAACCGTTAGGCTCATGCATACTTGGTATATTTAATACTAGCTGTTAGGCTCATACATATTTGGTATATTATGTACTCGCCGTTGGGCTCATAGCACTATATATGTGCTCTTTGTATCATGCTTTTGGATCAATAAAATTACAATCGTTCCTCACTAATAACTCTCCTCCTTATGTCTTAATATGGTATCAGAGCCTTAATGCCGAAAGGCTTATTCTCAATCAAAAGTTTTGATCATAGCTACAACACCAACTCTGTAGTGCCAGACCTCTTCAACCTTCATTCTTTTTTGGATCTCTACATGATATCATGAGCTTTACTACGTTACGGTGATACAAGCTGCAATTATAAGTAAACTGCCCTGCCATATTCTCATATCTAATGGCCAATGATTCCGGCACCACATCTGCTGTATCAGCAAGTGCCATCAACAACACCCCACCAAACCATCATAACCTAATCAAACCAAAAAGTCAAGTCGCTACTACAACGTTTAACGAGGATAACTATATACTATGGAAATACCAAATTGAAATCGCGTTAAAGGGCTATGGAGTACAAGTGTATGTCAATGGAACCATAACTATACCACCAGTGATGATAGCAAACCAAGATGGCAATCTCTTACCGAACCCTGACCACGTCAAATTTCAGAAACAGGACAGCCTGTTATCATCATGGCTGCTATCATCGATAAGCCTAGTTTGTTATCGTAGATAGTAGGCTGCAACACATCTCATGAAATATGGACCGCTGTGCAACAGATTTTCAGTTCACAATCAGCTGCTAGAATCATGCAATATAGAAGGGAATTACAAACTTCTAAAAAAAAGGAAGCAAGCATTAAAGAGTACTTAGGAAAAATTAAAAATCTATGTGACAAACTAAATGCTGTTGGCCATAAGATCAGCGATAGTGAGCAAATCCTATTTATTACTGGTGGATTAGATGAAAAATATGAATCTCTAGTAACTGCGTTAGTCACACGACAAACCTTACCCGACTTACAGCTCATTCGATCAACACTCCTCGCTCATGAAGGCAGAATTGACCAAAGAAAAATAGCACAAAATGAGTTCTCTGCCAATTATGCCACAGTAAGAAATAAGCAGATACAAGGAAATAACAACAACTATCGTGTGAAATGTCAAATATGCCAAAAGTTTGGTCACATGGCGAACAAATGTTACTTCAAGTATAATTCAGACACAGGTGGACAACAGGCACTACACCAAAACAGTGGATTCCTAACATGTATAGGTGTTACAAATAATTTCTGTAACACTTTTATGTGTCACCAACGGCCTGTGAGGAATTTCCTGTAACACTTATAAGTGTTACAAACCGAGTAACTGCTAACACTTATAAGTGTTACAAACATATTCATTGCTAACACTTATAAGTGTTACAAACATATTCATTGCTAACACTTATAAATGTTGGAACTATAATATATGGTAACACTTATAAGAGTTACAAACATATTCATTGCTAACACTTATAAATGTTGGAATCATAAGATATGGTAACACTTATAAGAGTTACAAACATATTAATTGCTAACACTTAAAAGTGTTGGAACCATAAGATATGGTAACACTTATAAATGTTAGTATCATAATCCTACTAACTCTTATAAATGTTGGCATACATAAATTGCTAACACTTATATAACATGTTTTTATGATTTTCAATCACATATATAATTCAACATATCAATTCAAACAAAAGTATTTGATACACTTCCATATTTCAAATTCAATAATGTCACTTTTGCATAATGCTTTCAATTTCAAAATACCATAATATCAAGTTCAAATTACAAAAAACAATACAAAGTTTTACTAAAGATACATAGAATTTTAGATATTATGAAGGCGAAACATGGACCATATCACAAAGCCTCCATACGAAAATTCACAAAGCTTGTAATGTCCGTTTTGAGGACCATCGTAAATTAGTGCTTCCGGATCTAAAACTTCTGTTATCCAAACAACTTTCTCAATATCTGGCACTATCTCTCTAAAATGACACATGGTTTGCGTACCAATATAAGCTTTTGCTACATTCTTCTTCAAATCTTGTGATAATAGCATTCCAAATCCTGTTTTTTTTCCTCCTCATCCACAAGTGCCTACAAAATATAAACGCACTCATTTTTATAGAAATAAAAAATTGAAAAACTGATAAATAACATCTTATATTAACTAACTGAACAAGGATTTGTTTATTTTTTTGCGAAACTGAGCAACTCTAAGTTTCTCGAAATGAGTTGCAGCTAGATATAATTCCCGAGAAAAAACAAGGGGAAGCATGAACAAGTCGCCTAAACATTCATGTACTAAGGCAACAAGACTAGAGGGTCGCCTAAAAAACAGTACCAAATATGTGCAACTCAAGCATATACAACAGCAAAAATCACGAAGTGCAAGGTGTGTACTAGGCTTGTACATAGAACTTACAAGGCAAAAGAATGTGCTAGTGCTACATCTACTGCTCAGATCAGCATGACAGCTTGTGCATGGGAATATGCAATTATATGATAGGAGCAAATTGGATTGTGCATAGGACCGCAGTTATAAATAATGTTATGTTAATAAAAACATATTGTTGAAAGGGGACGACTGAATGCATTCTTTGTGCTACCAAGGTAAAGCAGGCATTCAGCCTGCATTAAACATATTGGTGGACTGGAGAAGAGTGCATCAATATTTGATCAACTTGGTACTCCTAAATTTGATTATACACATAAAAATTGAATCGTGAAATGACGGTCTCCATATACACCTTCCTATAATGTCAATTATGCATGCATTGGTTGAATTGATAAAGTTGGTTTTCCAGTTGTTAGCAATCAAAAATACAACACTAGTAGCATATTTTGTCAAATGTTATATGTGATTGTGTAATATACGATGTTAAAAATAAAGAGATATTCAAATCTTACAATAGCACATAATTAATAGTAGTCACAACTGTGGACTATTTCAGGTGAGGATTAAGTATTTTTTATTCCAAATGTAAGCTATTGTTGATTAATACAAGATATCCAAATGTAAGTTTAGAGCTTGGTATCTGAGAACCTATCAGCAAGATAGCTAACTCTTTGAAAGGATGGAGCCTGTGTATTTAGTGTATCATAGCCTTCTGGTTATAAATATACTGTATTTGATTTATCATTCGTTATGTAATATTAAGTATTGCAACCATATTTTTTGATTATATTATTATTACATCAGTTTTGCTTGAAACTGAGCATTGCTCAGTTTCTCGAAACTGAGCATTGCTGAGTTTCTCGAAACTGGGCATTGCTCAGTTTCAAGAAACTGGGCAACGCTCAGTTTCGAGCAAAGCTCTCAGTTTTGAGAAACTGAGCAATGCTCAGTTTCGAACAAAACTGAGCATTGCTCAGTTTCGAGAAACTGGGCAATTCTCAGTTTTGAGCAAAACTCTCAGTTTCGAAACTAGAAACTGAGCATTGCTCTCACCCATACTTTTAGTTACAAATAATTTCGAGCAAAACTCTCACCCATACTTTTAGTTACAAATACATTAGATGCGAATGACGTAAGACTGCCTAAAACTAATACATTATATGCTTAGATGTGACATCAAGCCTCAAATAATGTGTGACTGGTGACTAAATACACGTTTATATACTTAGATGAGGAGGCATACCTGAAATTCGGCTTTCATTATTGCAAAAAGGCCTTCAATTGAAAACTGAACATGCTTATCAATTTCTCCTTCATGAAGTATACCATGAAATTGCTCAAAAGTACCTTAAAAATTGTAAAGAAAGACACAAAAAATACAGAAAATCAATCGGAAAATGTTGAAGAATAAAACAAGAGTAATTTATTTTTGATTTTTCATTAATTGGACTTCAATGCAGCAGACTTATATAAACTAGATGCACAACATATAGAAGTTTTAAAGTCACTGAAAATTCAATATTTAATTTCACTTCAATGCTTTCGGACCCCAACGTTTAGTAGATAACTTGAACTTTAACTTGAACAGAAGTATGTCGACGATGGACGCTCAATTGATTTCCATATTGCATACAAGCAAGGTTGTAGAAATCATCAAATGGATATTAGACGATAAGTGTAGACTATGCCTTTTTTATATAACTCGTGTGTTTTAGGTAAAATTTTAGTAGTATTTGATGATCATAACTGGTATCGTGGGGTTTTGGAAGGGATCAGGAGCAGCGAATGACGTAAGACTGCTTAAAACTAATACATTAGATGCTTAGAAGTGACATCAATCCTCGAATAATGTGTGACTGGTGCCTAAATACACGTTTATATACTTGGATGAGGAGGCATGCCTAACCTAGATGGTCAAAGGCAGATAACTACTTGGTAAACCTCGCCCAGAGACTAAGCGGAACTATAAGGATCTGGAAAGATTTTTAGAACATAGCATACAACTAGAGTCGTAACTCAACATGCCCAATATTAATAAAAGAATTGTTATACTCAACTGATGAATTAAATTGATTTTCATCACCAAAAAGAACAACCAAACAAAGTGTGAAAATTGAATGTAGTCAAGTTCTACATAGATTCTTATATGATGCATCAAACCTCAACTAGTGCTTAAGTTGTTTCCAGATACATGCTTAGACACTTAAATGTGGAGGTAAGCCTTGCCTAGACAGACTTTATAGGCAGTAAACCATGTCTAGCCCTTACGTGGGACCTAACTGACGCCTACTAAAAAAATTACAACAAAAAATTTGACAAACCATATGGTACTTTTCCTTTCACGTTTTAAACCGAAATGGGTCTTTTATAATTAACTGTGTTTGTATGGTTCAGTATTATTCAAAATATTCTCAAGCTATTTTAGTATGCCACTGAAGTTGCAAAATTCACATAGAAACATCCAACATAAGAACTAAAAGCAGATGATGTGACATTATAGTACTTGCAACAATCACCGCAACAGTATGAAAAATAAAAATTCTAAGCCGAACCGTACTTATTACACAAACTAAAATCTACTGTCTCAGAGACTCAAATCATACACGTTTTTGCCAAACTCCAATTGGAGGAATCAAGGAAATGTATGAAACTAATAGTTCAAGCAAACATTCGGCATACTCAAAACATGGCGTTGTTGTCTGAGTATGTTCATCGTCGAAGTCAGAAAATGAAATCAAAATTCATGAATGCATGGACCAAAAAGTAACAATAATCAGAAACTGGATGATGAACACCACTACGTACCTTAAATGTCATATAACTGAATAGCATATTATATATCTATAAATTCAAAAGCTGGTTTAACATCTAATATAAAATGACAAGGTGGACGTTATGCTAAATGAAGTGAAATATAACAAAGATTAAATGGCATAAGATAAGCGATCAAGAAGATAGTTACTATGCAGATCTAATTGCATGCTGACAATTCGAATGCTAAGAAGAGCATATCCAGAAAATATGTATGATATATCGTCGGGGCTGTAGTAAAAAATACAACAGATTGTCAAACAATAATTAAAACGGCCATTACTCTACATATGAACACAAAAACATGCTAATCATGATGCATAAATAGACAACTAAATAGCTAATCAGACACTAAGGGTCCGTCCTTGCACTATGTCAACACAACGCCTCAGAATCTTATGTTGGACTTTAAAAAAGATGAATTAGACATATGCTTTTCATCATCGCCTTCTGCATTGCGTTCTAATTTTAGCTAGATGTCAACATTGACCAAAGTGTATGTATATATATATATATATTGACATTTGTTATCAGTTGCAACAAGTAAAATTAAACGAAAAGACAACTAATTTTCATGCAGCCAGAGTAATCGATATACGGGTACATGTTACATCCAGCAAGTGGGATAATACATACCAATAATACAAAGCTTTCGAGAAACTCCATAGTTGGAAGATGCATAGCTTGAGGACCGTTATGGGTGATGCTGACAGGCCAGAAACGAAGTTGAACATGTTTTCGAATTATGGAAGCAATCACCACCAGAAAGACAATGATTTTATAAGACATGATTTTCAATAACTGATTCTCGATGTTTAGAGCATTCTAGGGATTTTTTTTATAGTTGGTCTACCCACCTTAGCGAAGATCTTTCTTTGTAATTTTCATAATAAATAATTACTAAATAGAGTATTACTAAGGGATAGTATATCATTATAAACCAAAAAATCTTAATAGTTCAAAATGTTTTAATAATTATAGTGTCGAAGACTCTATGAATTAGCCTAATAGAAGGTGATATAAATGCATCCAACGGTAGTGAAACTAATGTAAACATTATAACTGAATTGAACATTTCTAAAACTGATAAATACTTTTAATTTTATACATATCTATACGCACATAGTACATGTAATCTTTATGATTTGATTTTATATAACTTGATATGATATGATATGGCTTTAACATGTTTAAAGAGTGAACTTTGTTTATAAAAGTTTATGAAATCAAATTAGATCATCATTATGTTAACACTTTATTGCAACTGTAGTGTGGCATGCAAACATGGTGAGACAAGGTTAGGTGAGAAAGCATCTCAAAATTAAGATTAAGATCAATAGGAATCAAAATTCATGCAATACATAAATCAAAAACAATTATTGAGAAATCATCCCACTCAATTAGAAGTCAACTGCCAATGTCAATTTGAATTAGAATTTCTAGTATAAATTACTTCGTTCCATAATGCTTATCTAGTACCAAAATGTTAAAACATAATATTTATATCATTTATTCTTATCTTCAATATCCATCATATTGGACTTTAAATTAAAAAAAAAATCCCTTTTTATACAAGTATATTCATGCACTATGACTCTGATCCTATTAGACTATAAATCTTCATGCACTATCTACATAGCACATGACAACGACCAAAGTTCAAGTTCTCAATGAGTGGTTTAAAATAGTGAACAATGATAATTTAAGAAATGAGCTACTGATCTAAGTAATCAAGGCCTAGATGAAAGGAATTATATTTAAACATGTCCCAAACATATATTATCAAATGAAGTCACCCATGTTCAAGATGCAGAACGGTAGTTGTCTTCTGTGGAAAGACTGTCTCACCAATCATGTTCCTTGCTGCTTCAAACATATGAACTCAAGTAGGATTTGAAAAAGATGTATATCTTCCAATTGAATTATCTTTAACTGACTTGCTGTTTAAGGTAGCCTAAATACACGTTTATATACTTAGATGAGGAATCATACCTGAAATTTGGCTTTCATTATTGCAAAAAGGCCTTCAATTGAAAACTGAACATGCTTATCAATTTCTCCGTCTTGAAGTATACCATGAAATCGCTCAAAAATACCTTAAAAAATTGTAAAGAAAGACACAATAATGATAAGTTATGTACAATTTATCATTCGCTTATTTTCTCACCGCGAAACTGAGAGTTTTGCTAGAAGCCGCCCTTAAGAATCCCCAATACCAAGAAGCCCCAATTCGAAGTCCATTCTTTTAATCGCAGATTTCAATTCTTCGAGTTCCTCGCCGCCATATCTCTAATGTTGATGAGCTAATCGCATATTTCAATCTTCCAATTCCATTCTGTTTATTGCGTATGCTGCGGCCTGGAAACAATAAGTGTTGAGGACTAAGCATTGAGCATCCGATTAGGGTTATGTTTGGTAACTCACCCTTTTGCCCTTAGAAAAGAAGAGTTGACCAAGCATAACAACACATAAAAGTGTTGGCACATTTTTGGTGACACATTTTTGCTACCGCAACACATATTAGTGTCACTAGTCTACAACACATATAAGTGTTGGCAGTTGAAAAAAATAAGAGTTGCCAATTGGCCATTATGGTGTAGTGAGGCAAGCCAAAATTACTCTTCACAAAGAAGAGCACAAGCAAATATGGCAACAACAGGGAATTCAGCTTAAAATAATAATGACGCAAACCAAAGACATAATACTGCAGATGATGATAAAGTAAAAAATGAAGACAATGGCTTCGAAGAATGGTACCCTGACGCAGGAGCGACTCACCACATAACTAGCAATCTTCAGAATTTAAACATTAGGAGCAAAAATTACTCAGGTATGAGGAATTTGCATATGGGTAATGGTAGTACTGCTAGTATCACACACATAGGCAAAGGGTCTATTTTTGGGAAAAGACAACTCAAATTAAACAATCTTCTTAGGGTACCCACGATTAATAAAAATTTGTTAAGTGTATCAAGATTTTCCAACAGTAATAATGTTTACTTTGAATTTCATCCTAGGTTTTGCTTAGTTAAAGATTCCCTAAATCATGAAATATTACTTCATAGTAACCTATATGATGGTTTATACAAATTCAACAACTTGAAGACTACAAACTCAAATGAAGAATTCTGGTGCAATAACGTAGATGCTAGTAGTGACAGTGACTGTATTAGGAATAGCTACAATAACGTTGAGTATGACAATAATAACAGTAAATGTAACATGATTAATTCTTGACATGTAAAATTAGGACATCCTAATCTGGAAACTGTTAAGACTGTTCTGCGTAATAATGTCATTCATTATAAAAATATACCTATCAAACACACATGCACACACTACCAACTCGGCAAGAGCCACAAGCTCCCTCTTAGTGATTCTGAAACCAGCTATAATGAGCCATTGGAGCTTATAGCCGCTGATTTGTGGGGACCCGCGCCTCTAAATTCATATCAGGGACACATGTATTATCTTTCTTTTTGTGGTTGATTATTCTAGATATACTTGGATATACATGCTGAAAACTTAATCAGAAGCTTGCAATACAGTTATGCAATTTATAACTCATGTCGAAAAACAAATGAACAGTACTGTTAAGGTTGTTCAGACTGATGGGGGAGCTGAGTTTAAACCTCTAACTAATTACTTCCTCAAAAAAGGGATCAAACATAGATTAACTTGCCCCCACACATCTGAACAAAATGGTTTAGTTAAAAGAAAACATCGACACATAGTAGAGACTGGTCTAACTTTGTTATCACAAATCTCATTACCCATGAAATATTGAAATGAAGCTTTCTACACATCTGTATTTCTCATTAACAAGTTGCCAACCAAAGTCTTAAATAATAAAAGCCCTCATGAAATGATATACAGTGTTAGACCAGAATATGATTTTCTGAAAGCCTATGGGTGTCTATGTTTTCCATGTTTGAGAGACTATAACAATCATAAACTAAGTATGAGATCAAGCCCATGCACATTCATTGGGTACGCACAAAATCAAAAAGGCTATAAGTGCATGGACAAAAATGGGAAAATATATGTTTCTAGACATGTGATATTTGATGAAAACAAGTTTCCTTATGTAGAAAAGCAAATCGGCAAAAAGGATGGAGAACAAAGCATAAACAATAACATACGGTTCGAGCCATTCATTACTGAATCACCTTCAATTGATAGAAATGAGGAGCAACAACACAAAGGCAATTTAAACACATAGGAAGAAACTATGGACCGAACAAATGATCAAACCAATGAGACACACAATGACTCCGAAGATACACACATACATCAATCAAATCAAAACATGCAGTATAGTGAAGATACAGAAAACAATAAGCATGCTGACACTACCAGCAACAATGATACACAGTAGCAGACACCACCACAATCAACTGGACATCACGTGATCACCAAGTCAAAGAGGGGCATCTTCAAACCCAAAGTATACAATATTTCTGCAAGTGAGATCGAACCATTGAATTTCACTCAGGCCATAAGATCAAACAAATGTAAGGAGGCAATGGACACTGAATATAAAGCTCCCATAAGAAACAACACTTGGAGCTTAGTGAATCAACCAAAACACAAAAATGTGATTGGTTGTAGGTGGACATACAAAATAAAAAGAAAAGAAGATGAATCTATTGAAAAATACAAGACCAAACTAGTTGTAAAAGGTTACGCATAATAATTTGGTTTTGATTTCAATGAAACTTTTTCCCAGTCATAAAACCCACAACCATCATAATTATACCGACCATTGCTCTAAACAAAGGATGTAATAAGAGGCAATTGGACGTCAACAATGCTTTTTTGAATGGGGAATTAACTGAAGAGGTATACATGCAACAGCCTGAAGAATATAGTACCGGTGATAAAATATGCAAACTACACAAAACAATATATGGCCTAAAACAAGCTTCGAGAAGTTGGTAAAAGCTAAAGTCAACTTTGTCTAACAAGAGTTTCTCACAAGTTAAATCAGACAATTCTCTATATATGAAGAAGGGCATACATGGAACTGTGTTCATTCTATTATATGATGACGACATGCTAATAACAGGAGACAACAGCGAAGAAATAAACAGAACTGTACACAAGCTGGATCAAAATTTCGCCATTAAAGATTTGGGGGAACTAAATTTTTTTACTCGGAATACAGGTGACTAGGAAAAACAATGGTGAATTAATATTATTTTCAACAAAATTATATCATTGAAATACTGCAAAGGGCAAATATGCACAAGGGAAACTCATTACCTATGCCCATGAGTAGTAACCTAAGACATCTAAGCACAAAGGAGAAGCTATTGACAATGCCAAGCAATATAGAAGCATAATAGGAGCGTTACAGTACGCGACAATTACTCAACCAGACATATGCTACAGTGCCAATAAACTCAGTCAATACATGCAGAACCCTTTACTAGAACATTGGATGGCATTAAAGAGAGTGTTACGATACTTACAAGGCACAAGACATTACGACATACGCCTAAATTCAGAAAAGGAACTTAACTTACAGTGCTTTAACGATGCCGATTGGGCAAATGATATTGACGATCGAAATTCTGTCTCAGGATACTGTGTTTACCTCAGTTCCAATATCATTTCCTGGTGTATAAAGAAGGAACATACCACATCTAGATCTAGCACAGAGGCAAAGTACCGTGCACTGGCAAGCTCTATAGCTGAAATCATATGGATAGAATCACTGATGGAGGAGCTTGGTTTCACTCCAAGACGAAAGTCGGTCATTTGGTGCGATAATAAGAGAACAGTATCTTTATCTCTAAACTCTATTCAACATTCAAGGACGAAACATCTTGAAATCATTCTCCACTTTGTGAGAGAAAGAACACAATCAGAAAGTCTTGCAATATGTCATGTGCCCGCATACTATCAGAGAGCAGATGCTCTCTCAAAGGCCATTTCGAACAAGAATTTCATCAGAATGAGAGAGGAACTTTGCGTTATCAGTGGAGGTGGAAGCAAGAATGAAAACGAGAAGTCCTAACTCGATTTGAGGCGGACTAATAATGCTGCAATACCTTAACCATCGAATATGTACTTGTTTTCACATTGCAACTAAGTATTTGACTCAGCCCAGTTCTATATATTGGGTACATTTAGTACTAGCCGTTAGGCTCATGCATATTTGGTATATTATGTACTAGCCGTTAGGCTCATGCATACTTGATATATTTAATACTAGTCGTTAGGCTCATACAAATTTGGTATATTATGCACTAGCCATTGGGCTCATAGCACTATATATATATGTGCTTTTTGTATCATGTTTTTGGATCAATAAAATTACAATCGTTCCTCACTAATAACTCTCCTCCTCATCTGTTAATACCACTAAATTTGTCTTTCTCACTTATCTTCAAACTTAACATATTTTTCACCAAAAAAAAAATACTAAATTTGGCATTTTCACTATTTTCCACTATGCATAATTATGTTGGTAGGAACAGAGGTATAGAAAAATTTGGGATTTGCTATCCATGATCTATGTCATACCTATAAATGAACAGTAACTCCACGTTATTTTAGACTTAAATTTGAAATGGAACATAAGTCACAAAACTATCTAATATTCTTTTTTTCTCTAGTACTGCTCATCTTCCAACCGTTTACAACATGTCAAGCCACATTATGCCGAAGCCATAGGCTGACAACGAGCGTGGCGGCTTTTGTTCTCAAATGGATAAGCCTGATCCGGATATAATTGCAATGATACGTTGGCAAATTGTTGGCTGCTTCATATATGCTAAATCGGTGCACAGCTCCACGTGCATATTCATATGATGTCATACAGCAAAACCGAATAAAGATAACACTGGGAAAGCAAGTCATTTCAACAAACATAACAAATAACCCGTAAAGAAGAAAACGAAGGAAAAAAGAGAAGAAAAGAAAAAAGATGAAGAGGCTGTTACTTCAAACCTGGAGACGCCCTGGCACGCTCAACCACCGCCGATCAGCAATTATGGTAAGCAACTCTTATTCAATTCATCTACCACGTACACAAATATGCAACTCAAAAGCATATTATTAAAACTCTTTTCTTGAACCTTAAATATAAGTATGAATTTCAGTACTATACAAAGGGTGTTGGAGACACCGTACATGAGATGGGAGACAAGGCAAGATCAACGGCCGAAGAGTTTGCACGTAGAGCAAGAGAAAAGAAAGAATCAATAAAAGAGGAGGCGGAGGAAGCAGTGGATACAGTGAAAGGCGCAGCTGTGAAGGACGATGAAGATGATCCGCTGAGGGAGAAGGAGAAGGTCAAAGAGAAAGTGGAGAAGGGTAACTATGATAAAATAGGCCGCGATGACTGAAACTTTGTATTGCCTGTTGGGAATAAAAGGAGATGTTTGGACTATGATCTCGTCACAACAATTTGTATTGGTTCTTTTGCCTGTTCAGACTACTTTTTTGCCTTTCAAATTACGGTTGTTAGCTGTGTGTTTGCTTAAAGATCATGGTGTAAACAATTTAATTTTGTCATTGGTAAATTTGGGATCTGGTATATAAGCATTTGTTAGATGTAGTTTAGCAACAGCACTCTTCATGGAAAAAGAGGAGAGAGCAGTGAATGGTTCCTGCAGCAAGTCAACAACAGAAACATTTATGACACTGTTTCAGATGTAGGAAGAAGAAGAAGAGAATATGGATTGCACAAAATGCATATTCTAATGCCTCAAAAGATAACATCAATACTGTGGACCTTATACCATCTGTTTAGATAGCTAGGTTGAGCTTGAAAGGTAAACATATATATCTAAAGTTTCCGCTCCTTAAGCTGTTAAGCATGTGGGTGCAGTTGACCAAATCCTTTGAGCTCACCATCTGTCTCTCTTTCCTAATTAAATTTTCGAACAAGATGCAATTTAAAATAGTTGATAAATTCTTCAGTTGATTGTCAAATGATTCAGTTATGTTCCTGCAGGAACACATAATAATATAATATAGATAAAACATCAAGGTCTGGTGAATGTAGAGTAATGGAAATTTAAAGGGAGCGTAAAAGAGAAAATTGCATTTAATGATTTTAGAAAATGATACAAACTGAATTGATGATATGTACAATTTATGATTGAGTATTTTTAATACAGGGCTAAGCCACTGGTAGTAGAGCTATCATAGTAATGGTAACCATTACCAATACGAGAAAAACCGTTATCATACTGATACTATTGGTAACTCAAAAGAGTTAATACCAATAATTTACCATTACCGCTGGTAAAATGTTCATTGAGATACCGATAAACCGGTAAATCATTGACTGGTAATGGTAAATTTATCGATACATGAAGCTATTAAAACACTAAAATATTAAATTTTTGATAATGATAAAAAGTAAATATTTTTTACTAATTATAACTCTATTAATGTGTATATATATATATATATATATATATATATATGTATATGTGTGTGTGTGTGTGTATATATATATATGTATGTATGTATGTATGTATGTATAAAACTTATTTTAATTGGCATAGAAAATTTACTTAGTTTACACAAGATATTTACAACAATATATGAAATAATAATTTTGTCAATCTTAAACTTTGAAGTTAATAAAGCCAAAACGAACTACCATCCTAAATAAATCTATAAGCATCTACATAAAATATGATAAACTTTTTTAAAAATAAAGGCAGGAATTCATTAAAATAGTGAAAAAACAAAATTAATATGACTGGTAAATTGACCGCTACCACTGGTATTGATATTTCTTTACCGCTATTTTACCGTTAATAATGGTAAAACTTACCATTACCATACCGATAGCATTGGTATACCGATGCATCTCGATATTGATTACCACTGGTTTGGTACTGGTATGGTAATGATAAATTTACCATTATCATAATAGCCCTAACTAGTAGTACAAAAAAAATAAAAGAAGAGAACTGGGTTTTGAATATGTTATTTTAGCATTTGGGATTGTTAGACCGTTGCCCGCTTCATTTATGTGCTTTAACACAAGTGAATAGAGTTTCACTTTTGGTAATCCCACTACATTAAAGCTAGGGTTTTTCCTATGTCTTCCTTTCTCTGTCTCCATCAACAACTTTCAACTCTTGTATGGAACGATGAAAAATTCTTGTCGATAAGGCTTTCGTGAGGATGTCCGCTCGTCGAAAGAGAGCGGGGACATGACTCACCTCTAATTTCCCTATCGTGATTTGCTTACGCACAAAGCACAAATCGATTTCGATGTGCTTTGTGCGTAAGTATTGAACAGGGTTGGCTGAAAAAGAAATGGTGTTTACATTATCGCATCAAATTTTTAGCCTTTTAGAACATTTGATTCCTAATTCACGAGTCGGTGAGCCAATCCACATTAGCTAGGTAGTTGTGCTTACAACATATCGATATACTACCTCCGTGCTAGAGCATGAGACAGTGGGCTATTTCTTCAAACACCAAGAGATCAGAGTTGGCCCCATATAGACGTAGTACCTTGACATGGATCGTCAATCATTATGATCGAAGACCCCGTCAGCATCACTATAAGCTTGTATGTTTAAATTTTTGCTGAGTTTTAAGGACAATTGAAGTCTTGTGTGCCCTTTAAGTATCTTAAAATACGCTAGACAGCTCTCCAATGTTCACTTAATTGGTTTTGCATAAATTGGCAAACTTTGTTGATACTGTAACATAGTTCTGGTCCAGTAATAGTGATGTATGGCAGCACATCCAATATGCTTTTATATTGTTTTATGTTATCAGTGGCTTCCCTTTTTGTTTAGTTAGATGCAAATTGTTTTTCATTGGAGTAGGTAGTGGTTTGGCCTTGTCTATGTTTGCATGAATAAGAATTTCAGAAATATACTTCCTTTGTGACTGAAATGTTTATGAATTTGATTTTTGATGAACTTGAATGTCCAAGAAATAGTTTACTTTTCCCAAATCTTTGATTGAAAAAGCCGCATTGAGGTAGTCTATGATTAAAATAATTTTATTTCCATTATTGTTAGTCATAAGTATGTAATCCACGTACACAAGTATGTAGATGATAGCATTGCCTTTCGTCTTTGTGTATAGAGAACAGTTTGATTTAGTTGTAGTAAATCCAAGTCTTGTAAACTTCACTTTGAGTTTGTCATACCAAACCCTTGATGCTTGATTCAATCCATATATAGCCTTGTGTAATTTACATACTAAACCCCTGTCAGGATCTTTACGATACCTTCTAGGTTGCTTCATGTAAACTTCCTGTAACTCACCACTCAAAAAGGAATTATACACATCAAGTTGTCTTATTTTTCATTGTTTTCTCAATGCAATAATCATTATTATTCTAATGGTTGTAGGCTTAACAACAAATGAGAAAGTCTTATTAAAATCGAATCCAAATTGTTTAGAATACACCTTGGCCACCAATCTTGCCTTGTGTTTAGATACACTTCCATCTTGATTCCTCTTTAACTTGAATTTCCGCTTCCAGCCTACGATACTCTTGTGATTAGGCAATGTAACTAGACTTCAAGTTTTATTTTTGACCAATGCCTTGTATTCTTCATTCATAGCATGCTTCCTCTTTTCACTATTAATGGCTTCCTCATTACTTGTAGCCTCCCTATCATTGAGAGATGCAACGTATATTTTAAGCTTCAATATTACGCTTTTAGCCCTAATCGCCATATGATGATCATTGGTGGACTTATTATGCATTTCACATGAACTTGTGCTGCTAGATGACACATTATTGTCGTTCTATGTACCTTGTTATCTTTTTCATCTGCATTGATGTATGCAGTGGTCTCATGTTCATCATGTTGTTTTACATCATCATGTAATTTATTTGAACTATAGCCTATTCTTGTGTTAGTTATTTTGTGCTTGTCTTCTATCCCTTCATGGTTATTTCATATATGCTTATTTTAATCCCAATCTATTAGTATAATTGGTGGTTGGACAACATTAATTTGGTTTATGATTCTTTTGGTTGTTTTGATATACCTTTCTACAAAAGGAATGACATGTTCATTAAACACAACATGTCTAGAAATGTACACTATTTCACTACTATATATATATATATATATATATATATATATATATTGGTTACTTATGTATCCCAAAAAGGTACATGATGTTGATCTTAAACTTAGCTTATGTCTGTTGTATGGTCTGAAATGAGAAAAGCATAGACATCCAAAAATTCTCAACTCATAATAGTTTGGTTTGACCTAAGTAACATTTCATGCGGGCATTTATTTTTCAAAACTTTGGCTAGTAATATATTTATCAGGTACACTGATGTTGCAATTACCTCTGCCCAAAATTTGAGTGGCAGGGATGCTTGCATTTTGTTTTTTCCCAAAATATCTTTCCTCTATTTACATAGTTCATGTAAAGTCCCAGATTTTTGAATATTAATTACGAATATTTAAATCTGTTTTAAATATTGATTTGATAATATTAATGGATTTCTATATCGAATTTATTTATTAAAATCGAAGCTTGAACGTATAAATTTATAATATAATTAAAATGAGCTCTTAACGGCGCGGTATTTCGTAATATTGAATTTTGGATTTTAATTGAATATACAAGATCTGATATAAGTCGGATTTCAGTGAAATAAGAAACGTACACAAATATGCAACTCAAAAGCATATTATTAAAACTCTTTTATTGAACCTTAAATATAAGTATGAATTTCAGTACTATACAAAGGGTGTAGGAGACACCGTACATGAGATGGCAGACAAGGCAAGATCAACAGCCGAAGAGTTTGCACGTAGAGCAAGAGAAAAGAAAGAATCAATAAAAGAGAAGGCGGAGGAAGCAGTGGATACAGTGAAAGGAGCAGCTGTGAAGGACGATGAAGATGATCCGCCGAGGGAGAAGGAGAAGGTCAAAGAGAAAGTGGAGAAGGGTAACTATGATAAAATAGGCCGCGATGACTGAAACTTTGTATTGCCTGTTGGGAATAAAAGGAGATGTGTTGGATTATGATCTCGTCAAGAATCTATATTGGTTCTTTTGCCTAGGGGTGTCAAAATATGACCCAACCCGTTTACCCAACCCATTTACCCTATCCACAAATGGGTTGGGTTAACCCATTTATGAATTTTATTAAATGGGTAATGGGTTGGGTTGACCCATTTTTAAAAGGGTCATAAATGGTTAACCCATTATACCCATTTATAAAAAACTTAAAATCTAAAATTAAAGACACACATTTATAAAAACTTAAAATTTAAAAATTAAAAATGTCAAAATTACAAAACTACCCTTTATTTTGGAAAAAGTGAAAAAATGGAAAAATTCAAGAAAATTACAAAATGAAAGGTTAAAAAAGAATTATTTTAAAATAACGATTTTTAAAGCTAGAAGGACCAAAATTACGAAAATGCCCTTCATATTGAAAAAAATGAAAAAATTTCAGAAAATCCAGAAAATTACGAAATGAAAAGTTAAAAAAGAATTAATTTAAAATAACGATTTTTAAAGCTAAAAAGACCAAAATTACGAAAATGCCCTTCATATTGGAAAAAGTGAAAAAAATGAAAAAATTTCAGAAAATCCAAAAAATTACGAAATGAAAAGTAAAAAAAGAATTATTTTAAAATAACGATTTTTAAAGCTAAAAATGCCAAAATTGCGAAAATACCCTTCATTTTGGAAAAAGTGAAAAAAATTCAGAAAATCCAGAAAATTACAAAATGAAAAGTTAAAAAAGAATTAATTCAAAATAACGGTTTTTAAAGCTAAAAGAACCAAAATTACGAAAATGCCCTTCATATTGGAAAAAGTGAAAAAAATGAAAAAATCCAGAAAATTACAAAATGAAAACTAAAAAAAGATATTTTCAAATAATGATTTTCAAAATAATAAATTTTTTGGATTTTTTGAAATTTATTTATTTTTTCACTTTTTTCAGCATGAAGGGCATTTTCGTAATTTTGACATATTTAGCTTTAAAAATCATAATTTTCGAGTAATTCTTTTTTTACTTTTCATTTCGTAATTTTCTGGATTTTTTAAAATTTATTTGTTTTTTTCACTTTTTTCCACATGAAGGGCATTTTCGTAATTTTGACATATTTAGCTTTAAAAATCTTAATTTTCGAATAATTCTTTTATTACTTTTAATTTCGTAATTTTCTGGATTTTTAAAATTTATTTATTTTTTTCACTTTTTTCAACATGAAGGGCATTTTCGTAATTTTGACATATTTAGCTTTAAAAATCGTAATTTTCGAATAATTCTTTTTTTATTTTTCATTTCGTAATTTTCCGGATTTTTTAAAATTTATTTGTTTTTTTCACTTTTTTCAACATGAAGGGCATTTTCGTAATTTTGACATATTTAGCTTTAAAAATCGTAATTTTCGAATAATTCTTTTTTTACTTTTCATTTCGTAATTTTATGGATTTTCTAAAATTTATTTGTTTTTTTCACTTTTTTCAACATGAAGGGCATTTTCGTAATTTTGACATATTTAGCTTTAAAAATCGTAATTTTCGAATAATTCTTTTTTTACATTTCATTTCGTAATTTTCTGGATTTTTTTATTTTTATTTGTTTTTTTCACTTTTTTCAACATGAAGGGCATTTTCGTAATTTTGACATATTTAGCTTTAAAAATCGTAATTTTCGATTTTTTTTTACTTTTCATTTCATAATTTTCTGGATTTTTTGAAATTTATTTATTTTTTTCACTTTTTTTCAAAATGAACGGTATTTTCGTAATTTTGACCTTTTTAACTTTAAAAATTTAGCATTTGTTTTTATTTACTAAATCAACTTTAGATACCTGGGTTAAATGGGTAACCCACTTATTAGTGGGTTGGGTTACAAACGGATTGGGTAATAAATGGGTCAAAGAGAATGGGTCATAAATGGGTTGGGTCAAAACTCGACCCAACCCATTTAGACCCAACCCAACCCATTTGACACCCCTACTTTTGCCTGTTAAGATGACTCGTTTGCCTTTCAGATTACGGTTGTTAGCTGTGTGTTTGCTTTAAGTTATTGGTGTAAACAATTTAATTTTGTCAATGGTAAGTTTGGGATCTGATATATGTAAGCATTTGGTAGATGTAGTTTAGCAATAGCACTCATCATGGAACGACTCGATTTGGAAGAAGACAGGAGAGCAGTGCATGGTTCCTGTAGCAAGCTAACAACAGAGACATATGACATTGTTTCAGATGTAGGGAGAAGAAGAGAATATGGATTGCACAAAATGCATATTCTAATGCCTAAAAAGAAATTAATTAGCAGGAAACTGTAACATCTATACTATGAACCTTATACCAAGTAAATATCCAAAGTTTCCACTCCTTAAGCATGTGGGTGGAGCTGACCAAAGCCTTTGAGCTCACCATCCATCACTCTTTCCTAATTGCATTTTCTAGTAAGACACAATTAAGGAAATAGTTGATAATATAGATAAAACATCAAGGGTTCTCATGGTCAAATAATGTAATGGAAATTTAAAAAAGAGCGTGAAAACATTTGGACTTGTTTACAAAAAGTAGAAAAGTGATTTCGTCGGAAAATTCACTATATTAGGCTTGTTTTGTAGGATTATTACATGATTAGTCATGTTTCAGAAATAATTACAAATATAGACCTGTTTTGATCGAAGAGGGATACTGGCGCCATTAGAAAACTCGCCTTCGTGCGCCTTTTCAAAACTCGCATGTGTATTTGGGGGTAATTTTCAAACTATATAAGTACCCACTAACCTTCTCATAATTCTGATTCATACTCAACCGCATATTCTCAACTCCATATATTTTCAAACATGGCTAATCAAACAATGGTTGAGCAAGAGATTAACTCTTATCCAGTTTGCTGCCACTGTGGATATATGGTTGAAGTTGTCGTACCCGATGATGGCGAAAACATTGGTCGTCGAAGTCTTCTTTGTCCCAATTATCCCACGGATGCAATTTTTCAGAATGGATTGACGAACCGTTTTGTTGGAGAGCCATAACGTATGCGAATGAGCTGGAGCAAGAAAATAGACGTCTCAAAAAACGCGTAGAGGACTTGCAATTTAAACCTAACCAGTAGTGTTTCTATTATCCGTCGTCGTTGTAGGTGTTTGAAGTTTAGTTTGAATTATTGTATTATCCATTATCGTTGTATGTTTCTGAAGTTTAGTTTGAATTATTATTTGTGTATTTGTAGGAGTTGGAAGATTAATACAAAGTATTGTATGTTTGTGTTATTCTAAAGAAATATTTTATGCTTTTGAAGTCTGAGTTAAAGTTTGTATGTTTGTGGGTTCATACACTATACATTATGACATAAAGATGAATTGACAATAGCTGCCACAAATTAAGTTGGGTCAGTCTGTTTATGTATAGTACAATCTGCTGCAAATCAGGTGATTTGACTAGACATGGGTAAAGTTGATCTAATATTTTGAATAGTTGGGTTGAAAAACATCTGCCAAATTTGACCCAACATTTGTCCATTATCATAAAGCCGTTGTAAGGTATTTCGAATTCAAGGCTTGTTTTTTGTGATCAGGACGAGCATAGAACAATTGATCTGCTTTTTTTTAAAATTGATGACATGATTAAAGCACTGCCAATTCTGACTTGACAACGACCATACTGAGTTGATTAAAGTTGATATGACAGTGACATATCAAAGCTGGTTTCCCTATTTCATAGGTTTTTAGAACATTATGTATCAAATACTTCAAATCTGTCTTCTAAAAAACTCAAGAAAAATATACTCACTCAACAATGGCGCCTACTTTTATTACTGCACTATGCTACTTCGACGGTGAATTGGTTATGGATGAGCGCCAAAATGGAAGTTATGTGGGAGGATTCTGCAAACCAGGGAGAGTTCGAAGGGGTTGCACACTTGATGGTTTGAAAGAAACAGTCTTCCAAACAATCAAAATTAACCCTCTCGAATATGATATCGAGATGTCGGTTAACTGGCCTATTGAATCAGGGACGAGACCCGTAGCACTTTTAGAAGATGCAGATGTACAAGTATTGTTTTCTACTGTTAAGAAATCGATTGAGTTGTTTGTTGGAAAAACATCAAAAGAAATCGTGGAAGTTGTCGTGGAAGAAATAATCACACCGCCTATAGTGAGTAATGGTTTCGATTATTTCACAGAAATGTTGCAAACTCATGATCCATCAGTCATCTTTAGTTCTACCTTGTATATAAATCCGTATTTTCCACCAAATGTGGACGAGTAACAGCAACAACAACAAGAACAACAAACAGATCAGTCAGAACTGTTAGATAAGAGACAAAGGTATGTGTTATTGATCAATTTAGTTTTATAACTACTAACTGAAATGTAAGATTTAACTAAAATACATTTATTAACAGATTGATTGTAGAACCCGAAGAAGACTGGGGTGCAGGTCCTTCACAATAGGCCGAACATATTGACAGCATGGTAGTTTCCATGACAACTGTTGATGATACATGCTGGACCGAAGTAAACAATGAACCATTGGACTATGACTTTCCAAACATTGTAGATCCCCAAGAAGATGGTGATGAAGTTCAAATGGAAGTACCCATGGACGATGATCTCTACACGGCGCAAACGATGGCCAGATCCATAGTGGCTAATCTAGAATTTTCTGGAGAAAAAATCTCGGCTGCCTGCGTACAAAATGGTTTTGCTATTGGGATGGTATTCCAAAGCAAGGAACAATTTCTCCACCAACTTACGGAATGGTCTATTCTGCACGGTGTGTCATACAAGCCAATCAAGTTGAATAAAACAATATACACCGCTGTATGTAATGTTGATGCTAATTGACCATGGCGGATACATGCTATTGTGTCGAAGAAATCACAAACTGGATGGTGGGAAATCAGAAAGTTGCCTCACGAACATAACTGTGTCAACCCGACGATTAATTCAAACCACAAGCAAGCCACTTCTGTGTTTCTTGTATCCAAAATCATGGCTTTTGTGAAGGCCAATTTGGATATCTCAGCTGGGACGATGCAAATGCTTGTTAACGAGCAACTCTTCATCAAAATCAGTTACACGAAAGCTTGGCGAACGTTGAATAAAGCTTTGGAAAAAATATACAGTGACTCGGCTGAATCGTATTCGTATTTGCCTCAGTATTATGCGCAAATAAAAAGACGCAATCCAGGCTCAGTAGGACATATAGTACACAATGAGTATGGGGTATTTGGTTGTTCTTTTTGGGTATTTGGCCCTTCCATTGCAGGTTTTGTACAATGTCGTCCAGTGATCTCTATTGACGGGACACATTTGTACGGTAAGTAAAAAGGAATACTGCTAATTGCTACCGCTGTAGATGCGGACAACTGCCTTTTTCCCTTAGCTTATGGGGTGGTCGAATCTGAATCGTATGATAGTTGGGCCTGGTTCTTTTCATGCATGCGTGAGTTCAATTATAGCGTATGAAATAGACACATTACATTCATATCTGACAGAATGAATGGGATTCCAAGAGCTTTGCAGGATAGATGGCGACAACCTCACAAACATAGGTTCTGTGCAAGGCATCTGAAAGAAAATTTTCAAGCTGCAGGTCATCGAGACAAATGACTTGCAGGCTTGTTTTACGCTGCTGCATGTGCTTCAGAAGTGGTTGAATACACTAAACTTAGAGAAGAAATCAAGGCAATTAAGCCGGAGGCGCATACTTGGATTGAACGAAGCCTAGGGAATTACGAAGAAAACTGGGCTCTTTGCAAAGATGACGGTGACCGCTTCCATATTATGATGACTAACGCATCATAAAGTTTTAATGGTGTACTAAAAGGCGCTAGATCCTTGCCTATAAAGGCATTGGTTGCAAGAACGTTCTTTCGATCAGTTGAGTATTTCTATAAGAGACGAGAAAAAGGGCAGGGTCTGAATTCAAAACTTACTCCAAAATGGAAAGCTAAAATTGAAGCTCGGGCTATTGACGAACGGCATTGTAGGCTTGTTCGATTTGGCCGATATAAATGGCAAGTGATTAACGGTTACGGTGATGAATACGATGTTGTGATGGACGATTTTGATGTCACATGTACATGCAGAATCTCACTTTCGGTGAAGATACCTTGTGCTCATGTGATGATGGCTTGTTCAGCACAGGATTTTTGCAGTACTAAGGAACATCACGATTTTGCTTCTGAATGGTACTCCGTCCAAAGTTATAGAGCTACATGCGACCCAGAGTTTAATCCTATACGCGATAAAAAATACTTGGACCCATACAACGATACTCTAATATTGGCCCCGCCTGTCAGAAGACTAGCCGGACGACCGAAATCAACGAGGTTCAAAAATGTTATGGACGAGCATCAAACACCCAAAACAAACAGGTGCAGCAAATGTGGATCGCAGGGACATAATCGAAAGCGGTGCACTTTAGTAGCCTAAAATGGAGACATATGTTTGTTGATGCGATGTCAGTGTGTGTGGTATTTTGTGTATCTGTATTTGTTATGTTTCGAATTTATCTGTCATTAATCGGACTATGTATCTCTTTTGTATTTGAATATTATAATTCGGTATTTGTTTTATGTTGTTAGGTTACGCTATATATACTATTTAATTGTCGTGGTAGTTCGCAATTTAAAGTTTACAACTTCATTCGAATATATAAGAATCGTTATACGTCGGATTTCATTGAAACACAAAACGTTCGAATCTATGAACCTATATTCTAGTAATGAAACAGAAAAATTGGAATTTCATATTATAGATATTGAGTTATGTCCCAATCAAATTTCAAGAAAGACGCTATGGAACTAAAAAATATATATATGGGCGAGTTTTGAAAAGGCGCCTTTGTGCGAGTTTTGAAAACTCGCCTTCGTTAACTGCAAATAGGTCTATATTTGTAATTATTTCTGAAACATGGCTAATCATGTAATAATCCTACAAAACAGGTCTAATATAGTGAATTTCCCAAATTCGTCAGGTCCAACAGACTGGTAGCCCGTGCTTATATACAAGTGCACGTGCTTACATTATTAGCTACATAAGAAACAGTAAAGACTAACCGAAAGTAAATGGCAGACTGTTATATATGAAATATAAGTATCACTAACACTCTCACTCAATTCAACCTCTCTTCTTCTTTGACAGTTTAGCTTCAGCTTTCAACTTTCTTCTTCTCCTTTGACAGTTTTAGCTCCTGCTTTCAAGTTTCTTCATATCTGCTAAAGCATCCACATTTAATTCCTTTCTCAAATTTATAAATCGAGCACGTGACAATGATTTAGTCAATATATTAGCTTTTTGGTACAGGGATGGTATATGATTAATGTAAATCTTCCCTTTTGCTACCTGTTCTCTCACAAAATTAAGGTCCAATTCAATGTGCTTCGTCTTGGAATGCAACACGGGATTAGCAGCTAACATCACGACACTTGCATTGTCACACCAAACTGTAGCATGCTTCAATTAATCGTTCAGAACTTCTGACAACAAGGACTGCAGCCACATAATTTCAGAAACAGCACTCGCTACGCTCCTATATTCCGCCTCCTCACTTGATCTCGACATAGTATATTGTTTCTTTAAACACCAAGACACCATATTTCTGCCCAAATACACACAGTATCCGCTAACCGACTTCCTGTCATCTCTATCGGTAGCCCAATCAACGTCAGCAAATGCACTGACTTTCAATGATTCGCTAGGATACAACTTCAACCCATACTGCACCGTTCCTCTTAAATATCGGAGAATTCTCTTTACCGCCTTCCAATGCTCGCTTGTTGGGTCTTGCATAAATTGACAAACTTTATTTACGTAGAAAGATATCTTAGGTCTTGTGATAGTGAGGTACTGCAGAGCACCTACAATGCTCCTATAAAGATGTGGATTATCAACAGGATCACCTGAATTCTTTAATAACTGAAGATTTGCAGCCATGGCTGTATTTGAGGCTTTCGCTTTATCCATCCCAGCTTTCTTCAATACGCTTTGAATATAATTTGCTTGACTTAGAAGAAGACCCCCATCTCCAGTTTTATTAACTTCAATGCCCAAGAAAAAATTAAGTAAGCCGAGATCCTTTAATTTGAATGACTCATTCAAATACTTGGTTAATTTATCTATTTCTTACTTGCTGCTTCCAGTGATGACAAAATCATCAATGTATACAAGGACATAAATAACATGATCACTACTTCTTCTGATGAACAATGAATTATCAGACTTAGTATGACTGAATCGTAGTTTCACCAATGTTCCTTTTAGTTTCTCAAACCATATTTGAGGCGCCTGTTTCAACCCGTACAAGTCTTTATTCGGCTTGCACACCATCTGATGATTTTTACTGTCTTCAAACCCCTTTGGTTGCTTCATATACACCTCTTCCTCCAATTCTCCATTCAAAAAAGCATTATGAACATCCAATTGTTTCACCAACCAGCCATTACGTAGTGCAATGGTAAGCATTACTCTAATTGTTGTAGGCTTTACCACCGGCGAGAATGTCTCCTTGAAATCAAACCCTGGTTGTTGTGTGAAACCTTTTCCTACAAGTCGAACTTTATACTTATCTATAGTTCCATCTGCATTGTGCTTGAGTCTATACATCCACTTACATCCTATCACTGTTTTGTTCTTAGGCAGAGACACTAAAGTCCATGTACCATTATTTATCAACGCTTTATACTCCTCTTCCATAGCATTCCTCCATTTACTGCATCCTACAGCTTGTTCAAAGTTCCCTGGTTCTTCATATACACATTGAATCGTGTATAATTTGGGTTTGGAAATACCATGTTTTGCTCTTGTCATCATGGGGAGTCCTTGAGGCTGATCTCTTGTTGGAGTTTGACTTGTATTGGATGAAGATATACTGTCTGCGTTGCCTGAATCTTCATTAGTTGTTCCATTTTGTTGCTGCATAAGATCATAGTTTGTAATGTTACTTGTTTCTCCAATTTGAGTGCCCATTGAATCATGATTCCCTACTGCATCTTCTTCGGTAATATCAATATCATGCTATTCTTTGGTCACGCTACACATTGGTATAGGTGGCAACGATTTTTGAGCACTGATAACTTTCATGGTATTCTTTATTTCCATATTGGCAAATGGGAAATCTCTTTCATTAAAAGTGACATGTCTTGACATAACAATCTTGCCTTCACTTGTTAAGCACTTTATCCTTTTTGCTTTGTTCCGTATCCAAGAAATGTGCACGGGGCAGATCTGAAATCCAATTTACGAGAGTTGTATGGTCTAAAAATGGAAAGCATAAGCACGTGAATGCCTTCAATCTTTCATATTTAGGTTTAGTACCATACATAGCTTCATATGGGCTAGTATTTTCTAGCACTTTGGTCGGTAAACGATTGATCAAATACACAGCTGTTGAAAATGCTTCAGGCTAGAACTTCAGAGGCAATGAGCCTTGTGCTAATAGAGTTAAACTCATCTCCACTATATGCCTGTGCTTTCTTTCCACTATGCCATTCTGCTGCTGCGTATGAGAACATGTACATCTGTGTATTATCCCTTTATTGTTGAAGAACTTTGTTAATGGCTTGAACTCACAACCACCATGGTTTGGAAGATTTTTAGTTTCCTATCAAACTGTCTTTCCACCTGTGTAATAAACTGTCTCACTACTTCACCTGTTTCTGATTTCAATTTTAGAAAATAGATCCATATGAACCTTGTATATGCATTTACAAAAGCAACATAATATTTATACCTGTAATCTGAGTTCAGAGGTGCAGGACCCCAAAGTTCACACTCAACTAATTCCAGCGGATTATAGTATATTGTTTCAAAGTGTTTGAATGGTAATTAATGACTCTTGCCTAATTGGCATTGACACATACATTAGGCGTTACACATTTCAAATGTAATAGATTTTCTTTATTCAAATATTGCCTTCACTACACTTTCATTAGGATGACCAAGCTTTTTGTGCCATATATCGTATTCATCATTTACATCACTGTTAACTACATGTAACATACCACCTTTTCTTCAACATTTCCATCAGTTCTAAGATTGAACTTGTACAATCCATTATGCAGCTTCCCCTGTAATACAGTTTTCTTGCTCACATTATCTTTGATCAAACATATATTGGAATAGAATTCAAAGAAGACATTGTTATCATTCGCAAATTTTGACACACTGATCAGGTTCTTTTTAATCTGACGTATTCACAATGAATTTCTTAGCAACAAAGTTCGATTTCTATTTCCATTTGTGAACTGAGCATGACCGACATGAGTAATATTAATTGGTGCACCATTACCCATATGAATTAATTTTTTACCTCTATATGTAGTTCCTCCAAGATTCAGGTTTTGCAAGTCACTAGTCACATGGTGTGTTGCGCCCGAATCAGGAAACCACTCTTCGTCTTGAATGTCCGAGTTCTTGGCCAAAGTGTCTTGATGCTTAGCTTATTTCTTGGATTATACCCAGTGCTTTCTTGTACCTGACTCAGGTTAATGTTATATGGATAGGATTTTGTTGTAGCTTTATTTGGAGAGATCTGTTGATTGCTTATATGGATGGAATCAAATCTGAAGTAGCAACTTATCGCTGTATGGCCGAGTTTCTCGCAAATCTGACATTTCGGTCGATTATTGGTGAACCTACCTCTTCCTCTACCATAAGTACCTCTTCTTCCATACATTTGACTTCCTTTTCCAGTTTGAGGTTTTTGACAGTTGCTTGGAGAATCATATATGAGATTATAGTGCTGAGCTTTTGCATTACCAGCATAGTTAATATAGAACTCTTGCACTGCACTGCTTTTCTGCTCAAGTCTTCCTTCATGGCCAAGTAAAACTGAACTAACATACTGCGCTGATGGAGTTGTTTCTCTTGAAGCTATAACTGCTAATACTAATTCAAATTCATCACCCAAGCCATTCAAAATACTGAGAATATGTTCGGTTTAACTTACTTTGTGTCCTGATGACTCCAGTAGATCGCACAGATTCTTGATTTTATTCAGGTACTCTCTGATGTTTGAACCTTCTTTCTTGATATTTTGCAACTGCCTCTTATAGCTCATTAACCTTGCTGTCGCTTGAAAGTTGAAACTCTGATGTATTGCATTCCACACTTCAAGAGATGTTTTGTATCCTATGACTTGGGTTAATAGATTGGGACTTATTGAAGAATGTAACCATGAGCACAACAAGCTATCCTGACGTTGATATACAATATACTCAACATTAGCGGTCAACAAACCATCCTGTCTAGTGATAAATTGTTGTGGTATTACAGTTGTCTCATCTATAAATTTCTGCAAACCATACCCTCAAATGGCTGTACTAATCTAAAATTTCCATAACAAAAAAATTATTTTCATCTAGAGTTATCGTGATTAATTGCGTCTGTGGATTTGTAATGGATTTCAATGCCTCCTTGTGTGACTTTGATGCCCGAGTAATAGCCGTATTGGTGGTATGATTGGAGTCAGATCTGGATCCCAAATCGTCACTATTCACCCTGATTTTATTGGAAGGATTTGATTCAATGAATAATCGATCAATTGATTTGAAGAAATTGAAGAAAAGAGGCATGAATGAATTCAGATCTGGAATTGTAATTATCGTTTGATTCAATGCTCTGATACCATAAAAACATTTAGACTTGTTTACAAAAAGTAGAAAAGTGAATTCTCAGGTCCAACAGACTGGCAGCCGATGCTTATATACAAGTGCACGTGCTTACATTATTAGCTACATAAGAAATAGTAGAGACTAACTGAAAGTAAATGACAGACTGTTATATATGAAATTTAAGTATCACTAACAGAGCGCAAAAGAGAAAAATGTTTTTGTTGATTTTTTAAAAAATGACACAAACTGAAATTGATGATATGTACAATGTATGATTGAGTGTTTATAATACATGGCTAAGCCGTTAGTCATACAAATGAAAAAAAAGAAGAGAATTGAGCTTCAACCATGAAGTTTCAGCATGTTAGGCTTGTTACATTGTGGCCCGCTTCATTTATATACAGTAACACAAGTGAATAGGGTTTCACTTTTGTTATTCCCCCTCGATTAAAGATAGGGTTTTTCCTATGTCTTCCTTTCTCCACCTCCACCAAAAACATTCAGTTCTTCTCTGAAACGATTAAAATATCTTGTCGATAAGAATTTCTTGAAGATGTTCGTTTGTTGAATAGAGCAGAGACATGACTCATCTCTAATTTTCCTTTTGCAATTTGCTAGTGCACAAAATACAAATCAACTTCAATGTGCTTTGTGCGTGAGTGTTGAATAAAATTGACTGAAGAAGAAATGGTGCTTAGATTATCACATCAAAATTTCGGCTTTCTAGAACATTCGATTTCAAATTCTCGAATCAGTTAGCCAATCCACATTAGCTCGATAGTTGTGCTTACAACGGATCTATATTTTGCCTTCATCCTAGAGTGTGAGGCAATGAGTTTTTTCTTCGAACACTAAGATATGGGAGTTGACCCATATTTATAAACGTAGTAACATAACGTGGATCTTCGATCATTATATAATTTGGATCGAAACCCCCATCAGCATCACTATAAGCTTGTATGTTTAAATTTTTACTGAGTTTTAAGGACAACTGAAGTCTTATGTGCCCTTTAAGTATTAAAATATGACAGACAACTCTCTAATGTTTTCTTAATTGATTTTTCATGAATGAACAAACTTTGTTAACATTGTAACATAGTTCTGGTCCAGTAATAGTGACATATTGCAGCGCATCCACTATGCTTTTATACTGTTTTGTGTTATCAATGGCTTCCCTTTGTGTTTAGTTAGATGCATATTGCTTGTCATTGAAGCAGGTAGTGTTTTATCCTTGTCCATATTTGCACGAATGAGAATTTCAAGAAATATACTTTCTTTATGACTCAAATATTTGTGAATTTGATTTCTACTAAACTTGAATGCCTAAGAAATAGTTTACTTCCCCCAAATCTTTCATTGTGATAGTTTATGGTTTTGTTGATTTTATTTTCAGCATTGTCAGTCATAACGATGTCATCCACCTAAATAAGTATATAGATAATAACATTGCCTTTCATCTTTGTGTATAGAGAACAAATGTGATTTAGTCATCGTAAATCAAGTCACTTTGAGTTTGTGTACAAAACCCTTGATGTTTGCTTCAGTCCATATATAGCCTTGTGTAATTTACATAGTAAACCCCTGACAACATCTTTACAATACCCCATAAGTTGGTCCATGTAAATTTCTTCCTGTAACTCACAATTCAAAAAGGAATTGTACACATCAAGTTCTCTTATTTTTCATTGTTTGCTAAATGCAATAATCATGATTATTCTAATAGTTGTAGGCTTAACAACAAATAAGAAAGTTTTATTAAAATCAAATCCAAATTGTTGAGAATACACCTTAGCCACTAATCTTGTTTAGTGTTTAGATACACTTCCATATGGATTCCTCTTTAATTTGAATGTCCTCCTCCAGCATATGATACTCTTGTGATTAGGTGGTGTAAGTAGACTCCAAGTTTCATTTGGACTAATACCTCGTATTCTTCATTCATAGGATGCTTCTGCTTTTCACTGTTAATGGCATCCTCATTACTTGTAGGTTGTCTGTCATTGAGAGATGTAGTGTATATTTTAAGCTTGAATATCCCACTTTTATCTCTACTCGCCATATGATGATCATTGGTGGACTTATTATGCATTTCACCTGAACTTGTATTGCTAGGTGACACATTATTATTGTTGACGTATGCAATGGTCTCATGTTCATCGTGTTGTTGTACATCGTCATGTGATTTATTTGAACTATAGTCTATCCTTATGTTAGTTATAGTGTGCTTATCTTTTGATTATTTCCTACATGCTTGTTTTTATTCCAATCTATTAGTATAATTGGTGGTTCGACATCATTAATTTGCTTAGTGATTCTTTTGGTTGTTTTGATATCCATTTATACAAAAGGAAATACATGTTTATTAAACCCAACATGCCTAGAAATGTACTTATTTCACTACTATCAAGACATCTATATCCTTTTTGGTTAATTGTGTATCCCAAAAAGGTACATGATGTTGATCTTAAACTTAGCTTATGTATGTTGTATGGTTTGAGATAACGAAAGCATAGACATCTAAAAGTTCTCAACTCGTGATAGTTTGATTCGACCCCATGTAACACCCTGTATTTTATGTAAATATTTAATTAGTGAACGGAAAATATCGATAATTTATGATTTCAGAACTAGCCCCGAAATATATATATCAGTGTTCATAGCAATTTTCTAATTCATTTTCATATATGACTTACCCCAAACGGAGCCCGTATGGGGAAGTTATTAACGATCAAAGATCTGAAAAGTTATACGCGTATATATACGCATAAGTTTGAAACTTGAAATTGGATATATGGAAGAAAATAATGTATATAATGAATACTTGGAAAGAAAATGAACATTATCACCCAATGTTAATCAAGAATTAACATTGACAAAATAAACATCAATGACCCAGGTTATGGGTCGACCCAGGCTGTATGTGGGTGGTTCCAGAGGTCGACATACCATAGAGGTGGGTTGACACATGTTCGACCCTTCCACTACACTAAACATGCTTGTTTGTCACTCTTATTTCGTCGAAGATCGTCACGGTTATTATTGTGACTAAAGCCTCATGGTTATTACCATTATTTTATGTTCTCACGGTTAATTCCATGACCCACTTTAACTACTCAAGGCAAAATAGTCATTTCCCTATTCTCAAGATTATCACGCTCCTAAATCATACGAAACAAATCACACAAACCCTTTTACAGTGCTTAAAGAAAACGATTAGGTTTCATTTCCCCCAAATCGGCTGCGCGGATCTCGTCTCTGTTGTTGGAATCGGTTCACTTTCGTCGCTCATAGAATATGATTAATCTTTTATTCGAATCGGTTCTTCTGTGGTCAAGGTATGGTGTTTGCTTTTTGTACGATATAGTTCGGTGGTTGTAAGTATGCGATCTCGGATTATAGATATATTTTCTAATTCAGTTTGGGATTACAAAAGGAGGGGTTTCTCGTCCGTTGTTGGGATTATTAATTTGCTTGTGCATACGATCCTGAAACTGATTTTTTTTTTTTTTTTTTGTAATCTTAGAGAATGATACGGTTAATAAATCAATATGGAACTTTTAGCTGCTAGTGATTTGAAAGTGATGCTTATCATACAGTAATGCCACCAGATTTGATTTTAGATTAGTTAGGGATAATATAATTTTACATTCCCATGATGTTTATAGTCCATATTTTTGTATTCCTAAACTATATTGCCTCAAGTTATGATATAGTATAAAAAACATGTGGAAGGTTACAATATTATAATTTGCAGCCTCATCATTTTAGGCTTGGAAGATCAATTAGATGACTAAATTATAAATCAAGAATTCGAACATTAATTATAAAGTGAGTGATGACCCTCAACTTAGAATATAAACATAAACAAATGAGCAACATAGATAATGTATTTTGGTCAATTCGAAAAGCATAAAATATAAACTACAACTTTTGGTTAAAATGTTTTCTAGAATTTTAAAGTTTGCCAACTCAAAAATGCAGTTTTAGGTGATTGACTTGCTATAAAATAACAATTCAAAATTTGATGAATAGTAAATTGTGGTGCAATCCCTTGTATGTGTTGTTGTGCAGGGTTGTGGTCCTCTTGCTTGCTTTTGCATTTCCATATAATTTTAGTCTTTTAATGCATTATTTTTTTTTAATACAGAGGATGAACTGCTACTATAACAGCAGTAGTAGTGTCAAGTGTAAATATGTGTTTCAATGTCATGTGTTGTGCACTAGGTTAAGATTGTGTGTGTTGGTTTATATATGTGTATGAGTAGGCTGTACTGGTATATTAGCACGCACATATATCATATCTTATGCATATGCATATTTTTGATGCGTTGAAATGAATGATCCTTTTGCATTCGCGTTGGATACCTTATATAATTGTTATATAAAGACTTGTTTTTAAAATGCTAAAATTAACTATTTATATATATATATATAATTATTATATATCTTTCCAAAAAAATTAAATGGACATTTCAGTCAATTAATTAATGCCAAAAGTTATATATATCAGTAGTTCTAAACGGTTCGAAAATCATATCAGGAACAAGTTCGAATTCATCTTGATTGCTGAATGGTAAGATCACTCTTGATCTCAGCATTTGGATTCCAGCTTTTGTCACTAGCATGTTTTTATTTTCAAATTTCCTAGCAGGCTCGGATTTACATAGCTTATGCTAATAGCTGAATGAAATACAAGTAAATTTTGTATTCATTGACATGTCACTATTGTTCAACCGACACCGCCCCTCTATCTTTGGGTGCTTTGAACTAGCTAACCTGTAACAGTTCACATAATTCTTTAGCATTTCATATATGTTGCCTATTACATTCTAATTATTGCTTTGAATTGTTTGAAAATTTCCATCAATCAACTCAAATGATTATTTTACTAAAGTAGTGACATACCAACATATATGGAATGCTAATGAATTAGCCTATGCTTCATAAAACATTGCAAAAATGTACGTGCATTCTCGGTGTTATAATGTTAAGCCTTTTTTAAAGCTTCGACATATCTCAAATACAGGAAGAAAGCATACACTATTTGTTTATCTATAATATTTTATAAATGGCTAGTTCTTACTAAGTTTGGTAGGAATAATAAGATATACAATCATTATGGCAAACTATCATTCATGGATAGATTTATTATGCTCAGTGGAATTAAATTTTGAAAGTAATCGGCAAGCTAGTATAACATAAATATGACCGGCTTACACATAATCCATAATATATTTTCTTTGTTATAAGTTTCAGTAAGTAGTTCATATTTATATTAATGTGCCATGAATAGGAGTTCCACAAGATGACATAACATGTGATAGATACCATGTAATAGCAATAGTAAACGGTTTTAATCACTTAACAACGCTGATGAGTTGAAGCTTTTTCAACGTATATTAATCATGATATGAAAAATAATCTCAAAATATGCTTGCATCATCAAAAACCTTAACTTTGAAGTTAAAAAAATTGCCATTATATTATTAGGCTAGTATGAAGAGTCATAAATGGTTAATGCATGTACATCAATTCCATCATGGCCTTATTTCATTTTTGTAGTCATGAAGGCTTTTAACGTATTGAAATTTACATGTTCAGGGTTAAAGCTTGGTGTGTGTGTTTTCTGGTAGAAAGCGAAATATCTAAGAATATGCTTTAAAACTATTTTAGGCAATTGGGAAGTTCGTACACACAAAACAGATAAAATATCTTAGAGAATAATACAGTTAATAAAACAATATGAATGTAACAGCCTGCATTTTACGCATTGGAAGATCATAAAATAATTTTATTTTATTCCTCGAGGGTTGGATCATTCTCATACTTTGATATGTTATTAATGAGGATGTGAGACATGTCCATAATTTTTACCAATTTTGTTTATGACCATTTTGCCCTGTCAGTCTTATGCTGGGTATAACTTTTGACTTAGATCGAATCAGATGCTAAGACCTATGCAATTGTAAAAGAAATGACGATTCCCTTTCTGTAGAGGGTCATATTAAAGATTTGGCTCAGTGGTTTCGGAGGAATCGCTATTTTAAGGTTTAACAGTTGGCTGCTCAGGTTTATAAAGCCATGATGAGCTGATTTGTAGAGGCCCATTAGTGGGCTGGTGGAAAGTTATAAATAGAGGGTGAGAGGTTTGGAGAATTGTTTACTTTGTCCATTCTCTCATTTGGTGGTCTTGTGCTCCTCCTTCCTCTAACACCTTTCCACCATTAAAATCGAGACCTAAGGAAGAGAATCGAATCTCTACAACATTTGGAGCTTTTTTTGCTTTGATTTGGAGAATTAGTGAGTGATATGCATCTCTCACACAGATTCAGTCAAGTATATGATTGTTTAGTCTTGTTTGTCATCAAATTCAAGTCGCTTTCCTTAGATCTACATCATGATAAGCTTATTTTCATATGAATCGCCATAGGTTCTAATTTAGCAACTTAAAACCGGCTATTTCATATGTTTATGCAAGTTGGATCCATAATTATGTCCATACGTTCATTTATCACGATTTTAGTAAATTTTGCATAATTTTAGTGATAATCACCATATTTATGTTGTTAACGATATCATAACATGCTTATGGTTGTGTTGAACTAGATGAGTATATTTCGTCGATTGTGTCGATTGGCGAAGTTTTGGTCGACATTGGACTTGAATTGGGTTGTACAGGCCACGGATTATGCATGCGAATAGGTGGTCATGCGTGTGAGTGGGTGGTCATACGTGCGAGTGGGGTGATCGAGCACGAAGTGTTTGTTCGAGTAGGCCAGGGTCGTGCAAGGAGGGGTCGAGCAAGGGTGACTGGGTCAGTCGAGCATGGGCTCGAGCATGGTTATGGAGGAAGGTATTCCATGTCGAGCAGTGTTGGCACGAGCATGGTTGGGTCGAGCATGGTTGGGTGAACAGGGTGGTCGGTCATGTCTAGAAGCAAGTGACCAACCGATCAACCATGGGCTCGAGCAGACTTCGGTCAAGCGCGGAGTTCAGGTCGAGCACGAAGGGTCGTGCAAGGAGGGCCGGTCACCAAGGAGTGGTCGAGCACTATGGTAGGTCGGTCGTCACATTTGGTATTAGAGCTCTGGTTAACAAATTTATCTAAAGTTCGAAGACGTAATTACATATGAGAGACTTATTTATAGATTTCAGCTGAATGTATACTATATGATACTATATAGTATAGTAGCGTTTGTACTTCTTTAGCAGCTTTTCTTGCAAGTGGCTAATCATTCTAATTTGCAGATTTAGAATGAGTCAATGTACTTCAAGACATACTGCTAGGGAGAGGCTGTGCCTGGAGGGGGTAACAGCGGTGAACCAGACTACGCAACCATGTTTGAAGCCATGATGGAGGCATTCACGCAAAGGGTACCCGCTCCAGTGGCGGCCACAGTAGATGCAGGTGTTCAGTTGCCTAGGCTTGTGGATTTTGCGAAGCTATGCAAAGATTATACATCTCTAGGTGGAAAGCCATTCAAAGGAACGAAACCATCTAAAGAGGTTCAGAGGTGGATGTATTCTTGTTTTTGTATTTTTGGAGACTTGGGTTTGGATGATGCAACTAAGAGAAAGCTTGCATCAAGGCAGTTACAAGGCAAGGCCATGGAATGGTGGAATTCAGTTACACTTGAGACTCCAGAAGAGGAGATTTCATGGAAGCAATTCCAAGCTAAGTTTGAAGCAAAGTTTATATCCACTGCTCCGAAGTCTTCTTTGTTCAAGAAATTCATAGAGCTGAAACAAAATTATCGTTCTGTGCTTGATTATGTTTTTGATTTTGAGGCCTTGTCCAGATATGCTCGTTCATACATTGATACACCGTATTATAAGAACGAGAAGTTTGTTATGGGACTGGATACCTACATAGGAAGACCGTTGGTGGAACATCTCGATGATCCATTCGAGAAGATTGTGAAAAAAATTGTTCGCCATAAGAGCTTTTTCACTAAGGAAGCAAATGTTTTCGCTGCAACCAAGGAAGTTCAGAAACTACAGCTAGGTGGTAATAATAAGAAGAGGAAGCAACAACAGCAGAAAGGGAAGTATGGCTAGAAGAAGCCTAAGAGCGAGGTGGTTTGCTTTAACTGCCAACAGAAGGGTCATTATTCGAACGAGTGCAAGAATCCCAAAGCTGAGAAGAAGTGCTTCAAGTTTGGAAAGCCAGGGCATGAGAAGAAAGATTGTCCAGAATCAGCTAATGGCATGCAGGTTGTGAAGGCATATGCTTTGGAAGTCATGCCATCTTCTTTGAGAGCTCCTAGTGTAGAGGAGAATGGAAAGGGTGCTGTTGTTCAAGGTACTCTTTTAGTTAATGATGTTTCAATTCATGTGTTGTTCGATACTGGAGCATCACATTCTTTCATCTGTAATGAACTTGTGTGCTGCTTGGATTTGGAACTCGAGATTTGTGATTGACCGTTGATCATGACTGATCCGATTGGGGGTTCGTCCTGTTTGTGCATGTTGTGTTGTGGTCTAGTATTATCGAGTCATGGTTGCTCTTTTGTGTGTGATTTCTTTGTTCTTAACTTCACTGGGTTTGGGATCATTTTGGGTATGGATTGGCTCATGAGGTATGCGGCAAGGGTGAATTGCGAGAAGCTAGAGGTGAGAGTCGGGGATATGGAAGGGTGAAAGGTGTTGATTAGATGTAAGCCCGAAGACGGGGTCGTCGTAAGTTATCTATATTCGTTTGTGATTCCACAGGAAGACTTGTCATCAGTGCTGATCGCGAATGTGTATGAAGATGTTTTTGACGAGGTCAAAGGTTTGCTACCACATCGTGAGATCGAGTTTAGGATCGATTTGGTCGAGGGTGCTTGACCAATCGTTATGCCTTTTGGGAGGATGGCGCCTAAGGAGCAGTGAGAGTTAGAGGTGCAGGTTCATGACCTTTTGGGAAAAGGATTCATTCAGAGGAATGTATCCGAATGGGGTGCACCTGTCATGTTTGCAACCAAGGCCGATGGCTCTTTGAGATTGTGTGTGGCTATTGTAAGCTGAACAATGTGACCAAGAAGAATAAGTATCTGTTACCGAGGGTTAATGACTTGTTCGATCAGCTTCACGAAGCCAAAGTGTTTTCTCAGATGGATTTGGCAATGGGACTTCACCAATTAAGGGTGGCTAAGGATAGTGTGCCAAAGACTGCTTTTAGGACACCATCCAGTTTCTTCGAATGGTTGGTGGCCATTCGGGTTGACTAGCACACCAGTATAGTTCGTGGATCTTATGAATAGAGTTTTTAGCGATCAGTTGAACAAGTTTGTTCATGTCTTCGTGGATGATATTCTGGTTTACTCCTAGAACGAAGAAGAACACAAGATGCACTTGAGAGTTGTTTTGGCAATCTTCGAAAGCATCAGCTAAAGGCTAAGTTTTCGAAGTGTCACATTTGGAAGAGAGAAATGAGGTTCTTAGGCCATGTCGTTTCTGGTAAGGGGATAGAGGTTGACCCCGCTAAGGTGGCAGCAATCTAGGACTGGGATCGACTTAAGAATGCAACGGATGTTCGAAGTTTCCTTGGGTTGGCGGGTTATTACCAACGGTTTATCAAGGATTTCTCAAGATAGATGCACCATTGACAGGATTGACAAGGAAGAACCAAGTATTCACATGAGATGCAAAGTGTGAGCAAACATTTGGGATTCTGAAGGAGAGACTGACGAGTGCTCCCATTTTAACCATTCCAAGTGGGAATGAAGAGATGGTTGTGTACACTGATGCATGTGGCATTAGACTTGAAGCAGTGCTAATGCAAAAGGATAAGGTTATGGCATATGCGAGTCGACAGCTGAAGCCGCAGGAGAGGAATTACCCAACTCATGATTTAGAGTTGGTACTGATTGTGTTTGCTTTAAAGATGTGGAGACATTACCTGTTAGGAGTCTGATTCGAGTTATTTACGGATCACAAGTCATTGAAGTAACTTTTCTCCCAAAAGGATTTGAATCTTCGGCAACAATAGTGGTTAGAGTTTTCGGCATCGTATGATTTTGGTATGGCCTATACTCCTAGCAAGGGTAACGTAGTTACAGATGTGTTGAGTCAAATACACACAAGTTTGGGAGCGATGTTTTTAGAATGGAGGAACCTCGAGTATTTGACAAGATTTAATTTCAGGCCAAGGTGTGAGTTGGAACCTGAAATGTTGGCAAGCTTATCGATAAGACCTACTCTCATCAAAAGGATTGGAGATTGCCAAAAGTGAGATGCAAAGCTTTTCAAGTTAATCCAGAAACTGGAACCAGAAGATAAAGAGTTCGAGGTCGATCGAGAAGGTTGGCTTCGAAAACAAGGACGACTAGTTGTTCTAGATGTCGACGAATTGAGAGATGAGATTACGAGGGAATGTCATCACTTGAAGTTGACGATTCATCCCGGTAGTAGTAAGATGTACCAGGACATGAAGAGAATTTACTACTGGGAGGGGATGAAACAAGATATTGGAAAGTTCATTTCCAAGTGCATGAGCTGTCAGTTGGTGAAGATGAACAGAAAAAACCAAGTGGATTGCTTTAGCCATTGGAAGTTCCTACGTGGAAATAGGAGCAGATATCGATGGATTTTATTGATGGACTACCCACAACCAGGGCAGGAAACGAAGGGATTAGGGTCATCGTGGATTGCTTGACCAAAAGTGCAAGGTTCATTCTTGTCAAGTCGACTAGGACGGCATCGAAATTGGCTGAACTTTATGTGAAATGGATAGTTCGATTCCATGGTATCTCGAAGAGCATAGTGAGTGACCGATATCTATTATTTACGAGTGGATTTTGGAAGAATTTGTAGGAAGCTTTGGGAATCGAGTCGTGTTTAAGTACAACTTACTATCCCTAAACTAATGGTCAAACTGTGAGAGTTAACCGAGTTTTGGAAGATCTCCTAAGGGATTGTGTGTTGTATTTTGGGGGAATCATGGGAAGACCATCTACATCCAGTTGAATTTGCGTATTATAATAGCTACCAGTCTAGCATTGGGATGGCACCATATGAGGCGTTGTATGGTAGGCCATGTAATTCTCCAGCATGTTGGTTGGAAACTGGAGATAAGTTGGTACTTGGGCCTGAGATGATTGGAGAGACCTTGGATTGTATCGAGATTGTTCGGAAACAAATGAAGGCAGCCCAAGACCGTCAGAAAGAGTTATGCCGATAAGCATCGTAAGGACTTGAAATTCGACATAGGCGATTTGGTTTTCGTGAAGCTTTCACCGTTGAAGCATATGGTCAAGTTCGTAAGTAAAGGAAGTTAACCCCAAGGTTCGTTGGTCCATTTCCGATAGTCGAGCGAATTGGAAAGCTCGTGTACAGATTGGAATAACCTGCGCTGATGTCGAATGTGCGTAATGTGTTCCATGTGTCATTTCTACGGAAGTTCATGCATGATTCGAATGTGGTGGTATCTCCGGAGCAGTACGAAGATCTAGAAGTAGAGACCATAGCTACGAGACCTCGTAAGCCACTTCGTGTTGGGGGAAATGACACGAAACAACTTAAAAGGGAGACGGTTAAGCTAGTCAAGGTACAATGGAGTGAGGATGGCGATGATTTATAAAAACCCGTAGCTTCCCCACGAAGGAAAGAGCGGATACTTTGAGGACAAGCAACATCAGAACACAAACAGAAGAACATTTCATTGTATATTACAACAATTCATCAGAATACAAGAATATACAGAGTATAAACAAATAATATACATCAGAAAATATCAGAGGTTTAAATACATTACTGCAGCGGAAAAATAATACAATACACAACTGAAAGAGATATACGGATACAGAGCTTTCCAGATATCGTTCCAGCTGTAAATCAGGATCCTGTGAATATAAATCAGCAAAACCAAAACTACTAGCTTCCCGTGTCAAAATAAGGGCACCCAGAGTTTATGTTAAAACAAAAACTCCGGGTCAGTCATGTGACTGGTGTGAGAACTAAAACAGTTAATCAATCTTTATTTTAAAGTTAGGTAAATCAACGGACCACGTCGTATAACACGGAACAGGTTTCCTCCCAAGAATACCAATGCATAAAACAACAGCGCAATGCTAAATAAAGAACAATGAAGCTATTATAAGACCCAGGTCCCATCAAACAATGCAACACAAGCTGGAGGATAGGGTTTTACCTTATAATAGCCAAAGAATGCTTGATACGCTAAATTTCATCTTTTATTATTATATAAGTGTATAGTGTCAAAACAATTTCAATAATAAGTATTAATCATAGATGACATGGGTACCATATATCATGTCGCCAATACTAGGCTCTACAATCAAAACCGCAAATGTCATGTATTGGAAGTTGGATTTCCATATGTGAACCAAGGCAAGGGATCGTCCTTACCGAATTCGAGACGCTCTAGCCCTCCCCTCAGGCAAGCGCGCAGACAAGCCTTGGATCGTCAGGGCCGGTCCACCGATGTGGATTAAAATGCCTGAACACTGCGTTTCCCCACCCTATGGGATGTCAATGAGTCCAATGACTCCATCGGCTCCACATGGTCACCGATATATCTGAGGCGCCTCGCAATCCAACAACCACATAAGTCAAACTCATCAGGGCGTGTAAAACTACTGACGCCACTTCTTGCTAGGAAAAAATGCATGTCCTCCCTGAGGTCCTTCTCCCGTTTCTGGTTCACAACCAGGGTGTGAGGCTCGCGAATTAACGTTACACAAAGCCATGCCACAGTGCTTTGATGATCAACCACAAGACTCTTCTTTTCAACAAAAGCCATGATCATTTGCCACTTAGGCATGCCATACAGGCAATTCACTCCATGCGATTGATATCCATCAATATATAACCTCTGAGCTCGTACGTCTCAGAGAAGGGCATTAAGCAAGAGAATAAATTCTCCTCCGCCAAACAAATATATATTTAATAGAAATCAATCATACAGAATAAAATCCAATGTCAGACACACAGTCAGTTTACAAGTTCGTTTTTGGTCTGAACTAAACCGGAGGAACCTTGTACCTTGCATATCCATCGATCTCCAAGTACGTCTGAACGATCACAAACTGGTTCACTCCTCTTGGGTGTACAACCCAATCAAGATCATCAGTAATGATCCAAACGATGTGAAGACCTCCGGTCTTCGACCACCGTCTTCATCCTCGACACATCGTTGAATCAGTTATTCAGAATGGGATAAACCCGGTCTTTCTGAATAACTCGCGTATATAACAAACAAGTGTTACATAAACACAACATACGCCTCATTCCAATTCAGAATATTACTTTATTCAAATATTCTTATACTTTGGGAAAGGTTCCCATTAATTTTATCAAAGATAAATTCTTTAAATTTATTCTTTAATCTTCCTTTGAATATCAATTCAAACTAAATTATGGTTTATCCAAACTGATCGGGATTAATGAACCTTACCGAAGTAATCATTGATTTTAATTTCCCAATCCCAACTTATTCATCCCATGAAGTAAAACTGGTAATACTTCATATCTAACACCACGGTGTTACCGGTAAATTCAATTACCATTTCACGTTCAAATCTAATTAAAGATTCAACTATCGCATGGAGCAAAACTGGTGATACTCCATTCTCAATCATTTCAATCTAATTAAAGATTCACTAAAACTCCAATTGGTTTTAATCTTCCCAAAAATCAATATTAATGATTGTTTAACTTGGGAAACCATATCCTGTCTTTAACTGGGTTAAAGAACCAATGTCATTTAAAACACGGTTCACGATAAACCCAAAATCATATTCTATTCAATTCCAATTAAATACCATTTAATTGGTATACTTCATTAAATATAAATAAAAAGATTTAATGTTTTTCTCAACCGGGTTTAAGAACAGTGTGAATGAAGACACCATTCACAACAAGCCCAAATCCCATTTGATATTAAATATAAGGCCATGAATAGGAACTATATCAGCTTATATTCAATATCAAATTCTACGACCAACAAATATCATATTGGAAATAATGATATCAATATATCTTTCAAATTTCCATAACAATATCTGTATAATCACGAAATCCAACATCGAAATATTCCAAAGACAATTTCGATTCAAATCCATTTCCACTTTATATATTGGAAATTCTGGTTATTTTCAGAACCATTTCAAATCCACTTTATTTATTTCAAAAATAATTGGGATTATAATTCTAGTTCAAAACTAGTTCATTTCGATTAAAATCTATTTTTATCTTTTCAAATATGGAATTTTTCATCCCAATTATTTCCACATCATTTCTTATGATTTTACGCAAATTATTACTATTTTTAATAATTTTATCAAGGCCTGTACGGTCGATTTCCACAAACGGCCATCGAACTGCACTTACAGCGACTTTTTCCAAATTTGATTTGGACATAATTCCAAATCCAACCATTAGATTTCTAATTTCTAATATTCGTTAGAAAGCTCTTTTCGATACGAACCCAAGGTTCCGGCTTTAGGAGAATCCGACGGTCGGATCTCCCGTAATATCCATTCGAAGTCAATGGTCGAAATTCGAGAACTGCCGCAGCGCGACGCGTCCTATTATGGCCATTATATTATATATATATATATAATATATATATAATATATACTTCGTCGATTTCCTTTTAAAACGTATTTTATAAATCATTTTAAATTCGTTTTCAAAATGATTTCTACTTCATATTCAATTTCTAATCAAAATTGAATATTCCATATCATCGATATATAAATGATAATATTTTCAAAACATTATATTTTGAAATCAATTACTTTTCGATATTCATTATAAAATGAATAAAATCAATATAAATATCGTTCACGTCAAAATGGCGTCAATCTAATCAATACAGCTTTTATTCAACACATTAATATTTATTTTATTCAACACATGAATATTTATTCTATTCAACACATGAATATTTATTTTATTTAACACAAGAATATATATTTTATTATCTAAATTGGAATGAGACCCAATCAATTACCATATAATGTTAATTATATGGATTCCCTACAACACATGTATATAATAGCAACCATCATCCAGAGTGCACCACACAACTGCATAAGCATTAAATATAAATAATTAACGCTTACACAGTCTGTCAACCCATCGATTGACATACAACTAAACAATTGGGATTAGTGTACGTCAAATATCATCCCAATACCCGTGTGGGGTTTCAAATCAACAAACACAAATTTTATTTGTGCAGTTGGGCGATGTGTAAAATTTATCGTCCCAATCAATATCAGTCAAATCAGTGTATGTAAACAAATCATTCGATTTGTTTATAAATATTTATTTTATATACACGTTAAAAATTATATTTTTAACTATAAAATATTTATTCAATCCACTACACAGAATCATTTTTCACAACACATCAATTAAACAAACAAGCCATCCATGGTCTGTGGACGACAGGTGTCAGGTGCTGCTTAGAACTGTCTGCATCCTAGTATATATTTCAAACTATAAATTAAATAAAAGTGAGAAGTTCTCACCTAGAAGCTAAACAAATGCCGTGACTCTTCATATGTAGAAAATCTTCGTCGCGGTTTCAATGAGATCTGTTTCACGAAATTTATATTAAAAATCATATTTTGATCGCTTTATCCCAATAAATAAAAATCATATTTTTATTTCAATTTCATATATTTTACAATGCTTCTTTCTATATAAAAATTATATTTTTATATTTCTACTTCTCATACAAAGATCGAAATTTTATTTCGCTGTTATAAAAATCACGTTTTTGTTTCACTTTATATATAATAAAAATCAGATTTTTATTTCGCTACATAAATAAAAATCATATTTTTATATTCTCTACAATATAAAAAATCATATTTTTGCTCTTTCTATTATATAAAAATCATATTTTGTTCTTTCTATTATATAAAAAATAATAATTTTGTTATATGAAGGGAAAAAATCAGAATTTTTATATATTAAAAATCACTACCTTTATAAACTGAAAAATCATTGAATAAATACATAAAAGAAATAAATAATTTTAAAAAAACTTATAGCGCGCGAGGGTGGGTAACAGCCGACGCTGGTGGATGCAGAGGCGCGCTGGAGTCAGCAGGAGGTGGGAAGGATCGGCGTCGTTCTTCACATTGAGGGGTGTTGGGTGTTCTCGCGGTGACGATTGGAGGAAGAGGGGGGAACCGGAGCATCGATGGGGGGGGGGGGGTATGGTGGTGAAGGCGCCGGAGGCGGTAGCCTTATGCGGCGGTGACGGAAGACCTTGGGAGGGGGGAGCTCGATCGATTTGAAGATTTGGTTTTTTTAAAACAACCGACGGGGAAGGAAAGGGGTTGAATTCCTTTTATTTAATTTTAAGATTATAATTAATTATCCAAAAAAAGTAACTTTTTTAAAACGAACTCCAAATAAATCCTAAAGACTGTCGCCCCTAGCCAATTAACCACGTTCCGAACACAATGGGATATGTTTTCTAAGCCCATTCGATTGTTTCAAATAATTTTTAACCAAATTAAAATATAAATCAATATATATTGAATTTGAACATGCATTTTAATTTACTGGGGCCACTTACTGACTCTAAAAAACCCTAAAAAGTATTTTCTAGCTTCGTATTGACGATACGGTCCTAACAAAGCCAATTTCATCAAATTCTGAGACCATTTGAAAAATGGCCATTTTCTGGTCGATCGAAATTGACTGAAACTATCAAAACACATTTTCCTTTGCCACGCTCACATATTGATTCAAAAAATTACGAATTTTGGAATCTAGCTACGACTTGACATCCCGGATCCAACAAAAGTGGTTTCGTCGAAAACCGAGGTCGTTTGCAAAATTTTCCTTTTTAAGGTCCAGAATTCCATAGCGACTATTCTGAACTTTCAACTGGGCATAACATTTTATCTCGCTATGAAATTTCAATTTTTCGGATTCGTTTGAAAGATATTCTCAAATGGATTCTAATATTTTTGGTTTGACTAAAATGCGGTTTATTTTGAATCCTATACATTCATTTGAAATTTGAAATCGAAATTTCGAACTACCGCACCACTTTCAATTCCTTTCATAATTAAAATAAAATATTTGTATTCTAACGTCCATTCAAATAAACATGTATGTTCTATTTCTATTTAAATTAAATTTCTCGTCGTTATTATTAATAATAATTCATTTTAAATATTCAAAATTCATTAAAATTGCCAAAATAAAAATTTTAAATTGGCTCAGATTTCCGGGTTATTACGATCTCCCCCACTTAAAACTTTTCGTCCCCGAAAAGGAACGAAGCTGAAAGTTGTTTAACTAATCAACACAACTTTCGTTCTTTTCATTATACTTAAGTTTTTCAACTTTTCAGTTTCTAAGAACTTTTCAAATTTCTCAAAAAATTGGCTAACACCCTAAATTTTCAAAAAATTTCGCCACAACCTCCCCTACAGCGGGAGCTTTGGAATATTTCAAATAACCTGTCGTAGCCCTCACCAATCCAAAAAGAAAAAGAAACAGCCAAGCGGTTAGCCAATCGGCTCATAAAATCATCGAAAACCCAAGAAATACAATAAACATGTACCTATTTGTCGGGCAAATAATTTTATTCCTCGGCTCTAGCTTCCTTGCTATGACCTGTTTAATGTAAGTACATGTATATGCAAGCAATGCGACTAATTTTCACTACAGTTCACTATTTGGTTCAATTTGGCTAAAGGTTCAACATTTGATTAATCAAACTATAATGAAACAACACAATCAGCAATCAATTAGTTGATTATCTTTTCAAATTCCTAACTTTGATATATAGTCTAAAAATCATATTTTTAATGCCAAATCACAACAAAAAATCCTATGTAAGTTTTGGTTCTCACACCAGTTGAATGGAAAAATATAAATATCACACCTTCGAAACTCGAAAACAGACCACGGATGCCGTACGTCATCAATAGAATCATGCCCGGGCGACTAGGGTGTGACTCTATATCCATCCAATATATTAAAACTTCGAATACACGCGGATCAGAAGCATACGCAAAATCTTTATATACTTGATTGTCCAAATCAATACAAATAAATATTCAAATACGAATAATTGATTTAAATTTTCAAAACAAAAAATTGTTTTCAATTTAAAAATAAACTCTTCACACTCGTTCTAGGATACTACTGATCCTATCTCTAACGAGTCATTCTCATTGGATATTACTAATCCAATCTCTGATGAATTCTTTCGTTTGGTTCTAATGTGTCTTGTTCTCTGAGCTCTGTAAACCAAAGCTCTGATACCAAATACAAAAACCCGTAACTTCCCCGCGAAGGAAAGAGCGGATACATTGACGACAAGCCACATCAGAACACAAACAGAAGAACATTTCATTGTATATTACAACAATTCATCAGAATACAAGAATATATAGAGTATAAACAAATATTATACATCAGAAAATATCAGAGGTTTAAATACATTACTGCAGTGGAAAAATAATACAATACACAACTGAAAGAGATATACGGATACAAAGCTTCCCGGATATCGTTCCAGCTGTAAATCAGGATCTTGTGAATATAAATCTGCAAAACCATAACTACTAACTGCCCGTGTCAAAATAAGGGCACCCAGAGTTTAGGTTAAAACAATATACTCCAGGTCAGTTATGTGAGTGGTGTGAGAACTAAAACAATTATTAAATCTTTATTTCAAAGTTAGGTAAATCAAGGGACTACGCCGTATAACACGGAACGAGTTTCCTCCCAAGAATACTAGTGCATAAAACAAAAACGCAATGCTAAATAAAGAACAATGAAGCTATTATAAGACCCAGGACCCATCACACAATGCAACACGAGCTGGAGGATAGGGTTTTACCTTATAATAGCCAAAGAATGCTTGATACGCTAAATTTCATCTTTTATTATTACTATAAGTGTATAGTGTCAAAACAATTTCAATCATAAGTATTCATCATAGATGACGTGGGTACCATATATCATGTCGCCAATACTAGGCTCTACAATCAAAACCGCAAATGTCACATATTGGAAGTTGGATTTCCATCTGTGAACCAAGGAAAGGGATCGTCCTTACCGAATTCGAGACGATCTAGCCCGCCCCTCAGGCGAGCGTGCAGACAAGCCTTGGATCGTTAGGGCCGGTCCACCGATGTGGATTAAAATGCCTGAACAGTGCATTTCCCCACCCTATGGGGTGTCAATGAGTCCACTGACTCCATCATCTCCACATAGTCACTGATATATCCGAGGCGCCCCGCAATCCAACAACCATATAAATCAAACTTGTCAGGGCGTGTAAAACCACTGACGCCACTTCTAGCTAAAAAGAAACGCATGTCCTCCCTGAGGTCCTTCTCCCATTTTTGGTTCACAACCGGGGTGTGAGGCTCATGAATTAACGTTACACAAAGCTATGCCACACAGGTGGTGCTTTGATCATCAACAAAAAGACTCTGTTTTTCAATAAAAGCCTTGATCATTTGCCACTTCGGCATGCCACGCAGGCAATTCACTCCATGCGATTGATATCCATCAATATATAACCTATGAGCTCGTACGTCTCAGAGAAGGGCGTTAAGAAAGAGAATGAATTCTCCGCCGCCAAACAGATATATATTTAATAGAAATCAATCACACAGAATAAAATCCAATGTCAGACACACTGTCCATTTACAAGTTCGTTCTGGGTCTGAACGAAACCGAAGGAACCTTGTACCTCGCATATCCATCGATCTCCAAGTACGTCTGGACGATCACCAATTGATTCCCTCCTCTTGGGTGTACAGCCCAATCAAGATCATCAGTAATTATCCAAACGATGTGAAGACCTCCGGTCTTCGACCACCGTCTTCATCCTCGACACATCGTCGAATCAGTTATTCATAATGGGATAAACCCGGTTTCTCTGAATAACTCGCATATATAATAAACAAGTGTTACACAAACACAACATATGCCTCATTCCAATTCAGAATATTCCTTTATTCAAATATTCTTATACTTTGGGAAAGGTTCTCATTAATTTTATCAAAGATAAATTCTTTAAATTTATTCTTTAATCTTCCTTTGAATATCAATTCAAACCAAATTATGGTTTATCCAAACTAGTCGGGATTAATGAACCTTACCGAATTAATCATTGATTTTAATTTCCCAATCCCAACTTATTCATCCCATGAAGTAAAACTGGTAATACTTCATATCTAACACCACGGTGTTATCGTTAAATTCAATAACCATTTCACATTCAAATCTAATTAAAGATTCAACTATCGCATGGAGCAAAACTGGTGATACTGCATTCTCGATCATTTCAATCTAATTAAAGATTCATAAAACTCCACTTGGTTTTAATCTTCCCAAAAATCAATATTAATGATTGTTTAATTTGGGAAACCATATCCTGTCTTTAACTGGGTTAAAGAACCAATGTCATTTAAAACACGGTTCACGATAAACCCAAAATCACATTCTATTCAATTCCAATTAAATATCATTTAATTGGTATACTTCATTAAATCTAAATAAAAAAGATTTAATCTTTTTCCCAACTGGGTTTAAGAACAGCGTAAATGAAGACACCATTAACAACAAACCCAAATCCCATTTGATATTAAATACAAGGCTCTAAATAGGAAATATATCGGCTTATATTCAATATCAAATTCTATGACCAGCAAATTTCATATTGGAAATAACGATATCAATATATCTTTCAAATTTCCATAATAATATCTGTATAATCACGAAATCCAACATCAAAATATTCCAAAGACAATTTCGATTCAAATCCATTTCCACTTTATATATTGGAGATTCTGGTTATTTTCAAAACCATTTCAAATCCACTTTATTTATTTCAAAAATAATTGGGATTATAATTCTAGTTTAAAACTAGTTCATTTCGATTAAAATCTATTTTTATCTTTTCAAATATGGAATTTTTCATCCCAATTCTTTCCAAATCATTTCTTATGATTTTACGCAAATTATTACTATTTTTAATAATTTTATCAAGGCCTGTACGGTCGATTTCCACAAACGGCCATCGAACTGCACTTACAGCGACTTTTTCCAAGTTTGATTTGGACATAATTCCAAATCCAACCGTTAGATTTCTAATTTCTAATATTCGTTAGAAAGCTCTTTTCGATACAAACCCAAGGTTCCGGTTTTAGGAGAATCCGACGGTCGGATCTCCCGTAATATCCATTCGAAGTCAATGGTCGAAATTCGAGAACTGCCGCAGCGCGACGCGTCCTATTCAGGCCATTATATTACATATATAATATATATAATATATACTTCATCGATTTCCTTTTAAAACGTATTTTATAAATCATTTTAAATTCGTTTTCAAAATGATTTCAACTTCATATTCAATTTCTAATCAAAATTGAATATTCCATATCATCGATATATAAATGATAATATTTTCAAAACATTATATTTTGAAATCAATTACTTTTCGATATTCATTATAAAATGAATAAAATCGATATAAATATCGTTCACGTCAAAATGGCGTCAATCTAATCAATACAACTTTTATTCAACACATGAATGTTTATTCTATTCAACACATGAATATTTATTTTATTCAATACATGAATATTTATTCTATTCAACACATGAATATTTATTTTATTTAACACATGAATATATATTTTATTTTCTAAATTGGAATGAGACCCAATCAATTACCATATAATGTTAATTATATGGATTCCCTACAACACATGTATATAATAGCAACCATCATCTAGAGTGCACCACACAACTGCATAAGCATTAAATATAAATAATTAACGCTTACACAGTCTGTCAACCCATCGATTGACAAACAACTAAACGGTCGGGATTAGTGTACATCAAATATCATCCCAATACCCGTGTGGGGTTTCAAATCAACAAACACAAATTTTATTTGTGCAGTTTGGCGATATGTAAAATTTATCGTCCCCATCGATATTAGTCAAATCAGTGTATATAAATAAATCGTCCGATTTGTTTATAAATATTTATTTTATATACACGTTAAAAATTATATTTTTAACTATAAAATATTTATTCAATCCACTACACACAATCATTTTTTCGCAACACATCAATCAAACAAACAAGCCATCTATGGTCTGTGGACGACGGGTGTCGGGTGCTGCTAAGCACCGCCTGCATCTTAGTATATATTTCAAACTATAAATTAAATAAAAGTGAGAAGTTCTCACCTAGAAGCTAAACAAATGTCACGACTCTTCATATGTAGAAAATCTTCATCGCGGTTTCAACGAGATCTGTTGCACGAAATTTATATTAAAAATCATATTTTTATCGCTTTATCCCAATAAATAAAAATCATATTTTTATTTCAGTTTCATATATTTTACAGCGCTTCTTTCTATATAAAAATTATATTTTATATTTCTACTTTTATATAAAGATCGAATTTTTATTTCGCTGCTATAAAAATCACGTTTTTATTGCACTTTATTTATAATGAAAATCAGATTTTTATTTCGCTACATAAATAAAAATCATATTTTTATATTCTCTATAATATAAAAATCATATTTTTGTTCTTTCTATTATATAAAAATCATATTTTTGTTCTTTCTATTATATAAAAATCATATTTTTGTTATATGAAGAAAAAGAATCAGATTTTTTATATATTAAAAATCACTACTTTTATAAACTGAAAATCATTGAATAAATACATAAAAGAAATAAGTAATTTTAAAAAAACTTACAGCGCAAGGGGTTGGGGGGTAGCAGCTGACGCTGGTGGATGCAAAGGCGCGTCGGAGTCAGCAGGAGGTGGGGAGGCTCGGCGTCGTTTTTCACGTTGAGAGGTGCTGGGTGTTCTCGTGGTGACAATTGGAGGAAGAGGGGGGAACCAGAGCATCGATGAGGGGGTACGATGGTGAAGGCACTGGAGGCGACAACCTTATGCGGCGGCGACGGAAGACGAGGGGGGGCGCTCGATCGATTCGAAGATTTGGTTTTTTTTATTTTAAAACAACCGACGGGGAAGCAAACGGGTTGACCTCCCTTTTATTTAATTTTAATTTTATAATTAATTATCCAAAAAAAGTAACTTTTTAACTCTAAATGAATCCTAACAACTGTCGTCCCTAGCAAATTACCCACATTCCGAAAGCAATGGGATATGTTTCGTAAGCCCATTCGATTGTTTCGAACAATTTTTAACCAAATTAAAATATAAATCAATATATATTGAATTTGAACGCGTATTTTAATTTTCCGGGGCCACATACTGACTCTAAAAATTCACAAAAAATATTTTCTAGCTTCGTATTGACGATACAGTCCTAACAAAGCTAATTTCGTCAAATTCTGGGACCATTTGAAAAATGTCCATTTTTTGGTCGATCTAAATTGACTAAAACTATCAAAACACGTTTTCCTTTGCCATACTCACATATTGATTCAGAAAATTACAAATTTTGGAATCTAGCCATAACTTGACATCCCGAACCCAACAAAAGTGGTTTTGTCAAAAACCGAGGTCGTTCGCAAAATTTCCCTTTTTAAGGGTCAGAATTCCATAGTGACTATTCTGAATTTTCAACTGGGCATAACTTTTTATTCCCGCTATGAAATTTCAATTTTTTGGATTCGTTGGAAAGATATTCTCAAATGGATTCTAATATTTTTGGTTTCACTAAAATCCAGTTTATTTTGAATCCTGTACATTCATTTGAAATTTGAAATTGAAATTTTGAACTACCGCACCACTTTCAATTCCTTTTATAATTAAAATAAAATATTTATATTCTAACGTCCATTCAAATAAACATATACGTTCTATTTCTATTTAAATTAAATTTCTCGTTTTATTATTTAAAATAATTCATTTTAAATATTCAAAATTCATTAAAATTGCCAAAATAAAAATTTTAAATTGGCTCAGATTTCCGGGTTATTACACGATTATACATGGGAGACGGAAGAGAGCATGAAGGCGACCCGTCCAAAACTCTTCGTCGGTACGACCCATTAGTATCGTGTTACCTTACATCACTGGGTCTTGTACTATTATGTTTGTGTTAGAATTCCACGTGCTAGGTTAAGGCTATGGATGCGTGACTTGATGGTTGCTAGTTTGGGTAATAGAATAGGCTACTCATGAATGAAGGCATGCGGAATTATTGTGGTTGCTTATGTTTGTTGGGATTTCGGGGGCGAAATTCCTAAAGGGGGATGTAACAGCCCGAATTTTATGCATCGGAAGATTGTAAAATATTTTTATTTTATTCCCCATGGTTTAGATCATTCTCTTATTTTGATATGCTATTTATGGGGATGTGAGACATGTCCATAATTTTTTACCAATTTTGTTTGTGACCATTTTACCTCTGTCAGTCTTGTGCTGGGCATAACTTTTAACTCAGGTCGAATCAGGTGTTGATACCTATGTCATTGGAAAGGAAATGATGATTCTCTTTCCGTAGAGTGTTCACATTAAAGATTTGGCTCAGCGATTTGGGAGGAATCGTTGTTTTAAGGTTTAACAGTTGGTCGTTCAAGTTTATAAAGCCATGATGGGCTGATTTGTAGAGGCCCATTAGTGGGCTGGTGGAAAGCTATAAATAGGGGGTTAGAGGTATGGATAATAGATTACTTTCTCCATTCTCTCAGTTGGTGAGTAGGCCAGGGTCGTGCAAGGAGGGGTCGAGCAAGGGGGACCGGGTCGGTCGAGCATGGGCTCGAGCATGGTTATAGAGGAAGGTATTCCGGGTCGAAAAATGTTGGCTCGAGCAAGGTCGGGTCGAGCATGGATGAGTGGAACAGGTGGTCGGTCATGTCTGGAAGCAAGTGACCGGGTCGATCAACCAATGACTCGAGCAGACTTAGGTCGAGCGCAGTTCAGGTCGAGCACGAAGGGTCGTGCAAGGAGGGTCGGTCACCAAGGATTGGTCGAGCACTGTGGTAGGTTGGTCGTCACAATGAAACTTTAAGCTTTTATTAATTTTAAATTGATGTTCACCATACAATAATGCCACCGGATTTGATTTTAGATTAATGTAACAGCCCGCGTTTTACGTATTGGAAGACCGTAAAATATTTTTATTTTATTCCCTGAGGGTTGGATCATTCTCATCTTTTAATATGTTGTTTATGTGGATGTAAAACATATCCATAATTTTTACCAATTTTGTTTGTGACCATTTTTCGCCTGTCAGTCTTGTACAGGGAATAACTTTTGACTCAGGTCGAATCAGGTTGTGAGACCTGTGCTATTGGAAAGGAAATGATGATTGCCTTTCCGTAGATTGGTTACATTAAATATTTGGCTCAGCGGTTTGGGAGAAATCGCTGTTTTAAGTTTTTCAGTTGGCTGTTCAGGTTTGGAGAGCCATAATGGGATGATTTGGGAAGGCCCGTTATTGGGTTAGTGGAAGGGTATAGATAGGGGGTGGGAGGTATAAGAAAAGTTTTAGTTTCTCTATTCTCTCATTAGGTGGCCTATGTTCCTCCTTCCTCTAACACCTTTTCACCATTAAAAATCAAAATCTAAGGAGGGAAATCATTGGTCTACACCATTGGAGGCTAGATCAACATCAACTGAAGGGCGAATTCATCAAATCAAGAAGTTCGGATTCAATTGCTTGCTGTCTAGAATCTTATTACATTGATTTTAGCTTGTTTTGGAGAATCGATGAGTGATTTGCGTCTCTCACATGGATTCAACGAATTATATGAATGTTTGATCATGTTTTTCATCTAAATCAAGTGTTTTTATCATAGATCTATACCATGATAAGTCCACTCTCATATGAATCACCATAGGATCCAATTTAGTAAGTTTAAACAGGTAGTCCCTATGCCATTTCATATGGTTATGCAAGTTAGATCGCAATTTTGTTCATATGACCATTTATTATGATTTTGGAGTGGTTTACATAATTTTGGTGAAAAGCGTTGTATTCATGTTGCTAATGATTTCATACCATGTTTGTGGTCATATTAGTCGGATTCGTTGAATCTATCATTTGGCGAAGTTTTGGTCCAAATCGAAGTTGGATTGGTGAAGTGCAGGTTTTGGGTTGAGCAAACCCTGGTCGGTCGATCATAGGGGGTCGATCGAGCACAGGGGGTCGGTCGAGTCTGGGTCGGTCGAACATGGTTTGGTCGAGTGAGCCAGAAGTCGCTGGGTTGAGTCTGGGTCGATCGAACACGGTTTGGTTGAGCGAGCCAGAAGTGGTTGGGTTGAGTCTGGGTCAATCGAACATCGTTTGGTCGAACGAGCCAGAAGTGGTTGGATCGAGCGAGCCAGAAGTGATTGGGTTGAACATGGTTGGGTCAAGCAAGCTTGGGTCGAGCAGCAAGGTCGGTCACTCTGGTCGGAGGGTTCGGTCAACATCTGGTCGGTCCGTAGGGCCATTTTCTGAAAAATATAATTTTCGGGTATGACTCGGATTTGAACAAAATGTTCTTTTCAAAAAAAAATTCGGGCAGAAGTGCCCGAACCCGTGCCGCAGCGCAGTGGTGGTGTAACTTCGAAGTGAATTCAAGGAGGAAGTGTTGAGAAGTGTTCATTGATCGGTGTAGAACAACGAATGAGGAGACTACTCAGCGTTGTAAGTTGGTGGATAATGGATTGCTCGAGAAGGTTGCTTGAGCTATGAAGAGACATCGGGTTGCTAGAGATGCTAAGGCCGAGAGATTATCGTAAGTTCTACCAGACTCAATGTAGGGGTACACCAGAATCGTCTAAAATACTGGTTGTTGGTCGGGTACCCTGGGTATCGTTGAAAGGCCTAGTTGTCAAGGTTAGTCATACATACGTATCGTTGAAAGACGTATGGAGTTTGTGCTAGAACTGGGTTACCATTAGCCCTTGACATATGGCAAGTTTGGTCGTCATACAATTAACGATGGTTTCGAAGCAGGACTGTAGGTGATATATAGCCAGAGTCTTTCATGGTTGATTAGTTGCTTTGTTTGAACCGTCTCATGTAGATTGTCCAACGTCGAAGGAGATGTTCCTTTGGTGCTTGGCTGATATAGGCCTCTGGGCTTGCACTTAAGGGATGTTGAATTCGATTAGGATGATTTACATGAGATATATAATTTGGAAGTCATGAGTGCTTTGCCATGATTGAATGAGTGTTCTGATTTTCATGGATGTATGGTTGAAATGTTATCTTAGAGTCTATCACTGTCCGATGTGTGGAATACGGGAGTTGAGCTCTTCTCTGATATTTTGGGTAGATTAGTACGTTTATTTGTCCATTCTCATATACTTTAGTGATGATGTTTGTTAGCTGTTTTATCACTCACTAAGACCGTTGTCTGACTCAAGGTTTAATGTTTCCTCTTATTACCTTGGGCTGTTCATCCGGTTGTGGATGGGCAGACTAGGTAGCAGGTGATAGGTGATTAGTGAGGAAATACTGATGTGCGAAGGCGAGCAGGAAGCTGGCGTATTACTTTTACTACTACCTAGTATTTCTGTTTCCGCTGTTTGAGTTGCTCTATGAGTGTTGTAGTGAGGTCTTATGTACATACTTGATATTTCCTATGATGTTGGGATAATTTTTCAAGATGTTGTGAAAGTTTTCTATATGATGATTCACTACTGTTACCTGTTGTATATGTTCTGTTATATTTTATACTTGCGCTGTGAGTTTTACGACAAGTTCCGATTGTGTTTATCTACTCCGATAATCATCCATAGCTGTCATGCACACCTTTCAGCGCATTATTCCTCTTATTTAGTGTGGGGGCTGTGGACGGTCGTCACAATTAGTGAGTGATAATATAATTTTATAGTCCTATGATGTTTAGAGTCCATATTTTTTATTCCTAAACTATAATGTCTCAAGTTATGATATAAGATTAAAAAAACATGTGGAAGGTTACACTATTATAATTTGTAGTCTCATCATTTTAGACCTGGAAGATCAATTGGATGACTAAATTACAAATCAAGAATTTGAACATTAATTATGTAGTGAGTGACGACCCTTAACTTAGAATATAAACATAAACAAATAAGTAACATAGATAGTGTATTTTGTGTATCATGCAAAGTTAAAGTTAATCAAAGTATCAAAAGCAACTAGGTCTACTTTACTGATGAAGACTATGAGTTTAAAAAAATAATTAGGAAAGCAGCAGAGATATTGGTATTTATGATTTAAAGGATGGAAGCATTGAGAGTATTTTTGGGCATCCACTACTGAAGTGGCCACCACCATTTTGGCTGCAGCCCAGTCTTGTTTGATTTATTTATCTTTTACCATTTCTTTCATGTATTAGAATTTACATGCAATTAAGTTTTGACTTATTTATCTTTTACTACCTTTCTATTTTTATGTTTATTTTGAAAATGGTGACCATATCAAAACAACTATTGATGGTCCATAGGATGCAACCTGTAGAATCGTGGGTAGTACATATTGTGTTATATGTTATGTCTATGGTTTAGGCATGTATTGACACTAAGCAGTAAATGGCAGATGATTATTTTTTCTGTTTTCTTTTTAGTATCTCTAAAACCCTTTATTTTATGTATATATTGTTCAAAATATTCACCTGCAAAAAGCAATTTATATTTTATATATTGAAGGCCTTTTTAATTTTATAGATATATAATGTGTGATACTCGTACTGTTTTAGTCAAAAAAGTTTCTGTTTAGTTATGTCCCGTCTTACCTTTACACTGGGACTTCAATTTGTTGTTTTGCAAAGACAAAAATCATAGACTTAGATGCATATATGTTTAACAAAAAACATCTGTCAATGTTCCTAACAAAAATGAGCATTTTAAATTGCATGTATTTGTGGTCTTAACTGCAAGTATTTACATTCTGCACTACCAAGTATTTCTAGTCCCAATAATATATTTATTAACTAATGTAAAGTTTAAGAATATTTTCGAAGAATACGGGTTTCAACTATTAGAATCTGAAATTTCCATTTTGTTTTGATTTTTCGGATATTTTAATATCATAATATAGGCAGGAGCATTTCATCATCTTTAGTAAGAAATGTAATGGCTGTCAAAAGGTTAATGTTACATCATAATTTCATCTTGTTTTGATTTTTCAGATATCTGAATATCATAATATAGGCATCAACATTTCATCGTCTTTAGAAAGAAATGTAATGTCTTGAATTGAGCTTCGACAAATTTAGGATAAGGGGAAATATATGAGAAGTCCTTCAATAAATTTTGTGCCAGGAATACTTGTTTTACATATAATCTTCGTCTTTTCCTTAAAGCACATCTTTTCCTACTAATATAAGGTACCTGCTTCTTCTTCATTCCAATGTATGGATTCAGTTAAAATAAAGTATCTTATGTTATTTGAATGAATGGCCCCATCGCAAGGAGTTGTGGCTGTTATCGGATTTGAAATATGCGGGGGAACTGGCATTATCATATTTGAAAGTATGACTAAAATAAAATATGCATTATTGGGCAATATTTTACGATTGCTGCTGTTAATAGAAAAAATAGGACAACTGAATTAATGCAGTAATCTATATGTCTGCAAACCACAGATGTGTAAATATACTCCATTTATGCGAATGCATGATCTAACATGATGTATGACTGACTTTGTAGTATGAAGTTACCAAGGCAAAAGAGGAGCAACAACAATCGAATACAAACTTTGAAACTATGGTATGTGCTTCATAAATTCCTGGTTACTTTAGTACTACTCAGCATCCTCATATACCTGATTTGTTTCCATTTTGTTTTATATTGCTCTTACTTCAAATAGCACCGTCATTCTATTTCCAACATCAAACAACATTTAGCACATGAACTGCTGTTTCATATACCTAAGAACCCGGAATTAGAGAGGAGTCTCAGATTATTGAATAAATATAGCAAACAAAGAAATTGCAGTTGTACCAGCAAGTGCCTTGATGCTACCGGTGAAAAATATAGGTGGTTATCATACAGAAATTGCATTTCACGTTTGGTTACAACAACATGGGGAAACTTCTTGTACTAGCAAAATATATAATAATAGTATTGCTCACTACTTTGTTTCTACATTATCGTTTTCGTGCTAAAAGGATAAAAAGATCGCTAAGTTGTTAGTCCATCCTGGATGAGCCACTTGAAGATGCCTTGTTATATTATCATAAGTCATATGGTTAACATTTTAAATTTAGAATAGGAGTTGTCACATATATTATCTTATAGCTGTCACATATGTTTGTGTTTCATGAATGAAATTAATAAGAACATGTTATATTTGAGCATGTAATGGCAAGATGACATTGGAATTGAGTATGTTGTGTTTGTTGGAAATTAGTAGGTTCTGTAGGACGAAATTGTGTACATTACAAAGCATTGCCTGGCCTTTTGTGTTAGTACATAATCATATTTACATGGTTGTGTATTTTGTGATTATTAATGTTTGTGTTAGTTTAAAATGCTATAAGTTCCTTTAACTATGTGTATTTTGCTACTCACGTGATGTTTTATTATGGTTTTCTACAGGTAAAATTAAAATTGTGCGGCTAGTGGTAGGATTGAAGTTAATTCAGTAGATGATATGTATGTTAAGACCGAATGTAGAAGAAATTTGTTGAATCTTATTTTAAAACTTATTACGTATGTTAACGACATAATTTTCAATATTGTAAACTTGTTATGTTTGCTATTTTAAATTTGGTATGTTCTACGTGATTTTTGTTGTTCTAATGTTGTTACTGTGTATTTAGCCATTACTAATACTGAATATTTATGTATACTTGATATGAAATATGGTGTTTTATGTATGCAACGTACTTTGTGTAGTTTCTAACAGTTATAACCGTTATAATCTTGGAACCGACCACATTTAAAACCATTAGAAAGTAAACAAACATTACGGTTATAACCGTTGGAAGATAAAAAAGGATAACAGTTATAACCGCTAGTACATAGAATCAAATAACGTTTAAAACCATGAGGATAACCGTGAGTGTTTATCACGGTTATAACCGTGATAATATGCGTGACAAAAATACCAAACGCCTGTTCGCTCAATGGTTATAAACGTGAGATTTATGGTTCCTCATGGTTTTAAGTGTGACAAATGGGCTTTTTTGGTGTTGTGATCAAGGTCTAGGTCGACCCATATCTAGGGCATTTTAACATGTTTTTGTTGACGTGTACAGCTCAGATTTTATTTTATTTTATTCAACAAACCAGGTTCTCTTGTACACCTATAAATAGATTAGCAGCCCAAGCCTACAACTCATATTTTCTGACATGATGCCAAGGATTTGCCATTTTCTTTCTTCTTCAAATCTTTCGAAAATTAGAATATTAGTTTATAGGAATTTTGATTTAAGATTTGAAGAAAAAGAATGTAGACCTACAATATAGGTGTTTATATTTCTTGTCTACGTGAGGTAAATTCTATGAATCTGAATTATTAAAGTTTCTTTCTTTCTTTTTAGCATCAAATTTGTAAATCTGTGGTCGTTTAAACCTTAGATTCAATTAGAAAAACTATGGAATTGTGGATCTGAATCAGATTCAAGGATTGAAAAGCAGTCACATGAGTGGATTTATAATTATACCTTTTGGTAATCGTATATTTATCGTTTACATTCCCCATAATTCTTAACATAAAAAATAATTGGAATTTGTGGTAATTGCGATATAATCTACTTCCGAGTACGTTAAGAATGTTGTTGTTGTACAAATATATTCCATTAATATTCTGTTTGGATTGAGAATTATTGTAATACTACAATTGTGGAATCTACAATAATTATGACTATGTTTTTAAGATTGCTATTCAATGTTAAATTTGATATGTTGTAAATAGAATTACAATGAAATCGGGAATAAAGGAAAAGAATTAACAATTTAGTCACACAATATTCCATCATCAACTGCATAAATTACTAATTAACTGAACTAGTTAAATAACTATGGTGAAGAGCTCTCACCAATGTCATCCAAACACCGTGAGTCTTCTTATGTGTGATTTTCCTAGCCTTCACAAAGTCAAGACTTCATCTTTCTTCACCAAATTCACCAATTACCAACAATATATGTATATATATATATATATATATATATTTTTCTAGTTGCAAATCAAAGATGATAGGTCTGATTTTTCTAAGATTTCAAGAGGTTGGAGGCTAGTTGAGTCCATGGCCAAAGGGAGTGGGGTCGACCAAGATGGTTGCACAACCTAGTAGGGGTGAGGAGGGTGGCGTGGGCTGTAGGGCCTAGGGAGGGAGCCTAAGTTGGTGAAATTTTGGTTTAAGCTGGAAAAATGATGTCTTTTAGGGTTTAAAGGTTTAAAAGAGGGATTTTGGGGACCAGAGGGATCACTGGTGAAGGAGGGGCTGTAGGGGGAGTTGCGCAAGGCTTGGTGCTGGGGCGGATGCTTGTGGTGCACGAGGAGGAGGTAGCACGATGTTAGGAGGGAGGAGGAAGTAGAAACGGTGGTTTACGGAAGCTTAAAAGAGAGAAGAAAGGAGGAAAAAAGAGAAAAATAAAATAAAATGTCACATGAATTAAAAATATGGAAATGAAAGAATGAGAAGAAATGGACAAGTGGAGAGAATGGTGCATGAGTTGTCTAATTAGTAGAAGATGTGGGATCTGTGTAGGAAGATAAGAATGAGTTCTAAGTAAAGGATTAATTTAGTTTTAGGGTTAAACTTGGGAAGTTTGTATCTTTATTTAAATTAATTCCATCACTTATGAAATCATTAGTACACGTAATATATCCGTTAGGTTGTCGTTTACAATTTTATCAATATTTTTCAATTGCTCTGCATTAGCCAAAACTGCTTAATTATTTCAAGCGAAATTTCAATAGAACGATTCTTATCATTTTTAGTTTGTATGATCAAACCATAACTACGATCAATACAAAATTTGAAATCCTACTGTATTTCACTAATACGGTTCTAATAAAGTTGGCCTCGTCGAATTCAGAGATCGTTTGAAAAATAGCCTTTCTAGTTTTTATTGAATTTTAACTAGTTTTCTAATACGCGTTTATATTACGTATGCTTACATATTAACCTTGATTGATTTCAAATTTTAAACCTTACCATATTTTGACATTACAGATCCGATAACAACGGTATCTTCGGATTCCGAGACTATTTCAAAAATGGTCTTTTTTTGTCATCAAAATAACATTAAATTAGTAATTTTCAAAAGTTTCACTTTTAAATTGATTTTAAAAGTTTGCTGACCATGTTTTACTCCCAACAAAATATAAAATCAAATTTAAAATTAATTATCAATTATTCTCACATCCAAATTCAATATTTAACATTCCAAAATCCACTAAAATCAATTACAGTTCATATTTTAAATTGACTGAAAATTTGGATCATTACACTCTCTCTCTATTTTATTTTATCTTGAAAGTATCATTATATATTCACAAAACTCATTTCCTTTTCTTCGGAAATATAGTTATGAATGAGCTACTTTGACGTTTTAATAAGCTTTATGGGCAATGAAGTCAGAATTAACCTAACGGTTAATGGTTTAAAATAATTGTTTGAGAAAACAATTAAGTGAAAAGGATTAATGGTATTCAGTTAACGAGTTAAGAGATGTAACTAGTTGACTAAGTCAACTATTTTATTTCGGTTGATTATTAATTAGTTTAAATTATTTTTCAATTAATCTAATTGAAATTACTTTTATGAACAAACGTTAACTTAACAAATGTTCTTAAAGGTCAGTTAATCTTCTAGTTAACCGTAATTGGGATAACTGTTGAGAAGTTGTTTATTAATAAAATTTACTATTATTTCGATAACCTTCTAGAAGATAATAATTGTTCTATTTGAGTTAGTAACGATGTTAACTACTTTGACTTTAGTTAACGATGAAATTAATAATTATTTTAATGGTTGCTTTTTAATTGGAATTTCTTTTAAAAAGTAATCGAGTGTGAGAAATGGGGTCTAATTGGATTTGAAAAAAGTTTTTGAATGGATTTTATAATCTGAATTCTATAAACAAAGTTTATACGAGAGATTTTAAGTTAGCGCGGTAGTCTAAAAATAAAAGTTTTACTTGGTATACAAATTAAGTAAAAGTAAAAAAGGAATTTGCGAGAAGGCTAGGCAAGGAATATGTTAAAAAAAGGGTTTGATGTTAAATCAAAGTTTATAAACCAAGTTATAAATAAGATTTTAAAGTAAGGCGATAATTTTAATTAATTCAACGTTACATAAGCATTGAAGCAAGTAGATGTTGTGATTAACGAAAGTTTTTTTTTTGATTTACGAATAAATTAAGAATTCGAATTGAGTGTTATTATAAGATATCACTTGGTTTTGGCGAAGAATCTGATAAATGGATTATTATAATATAATCTAAGTTGTAAATGGAATGGTATAAGAGATTTTAAGCAAAGTTGGTGTTTTGGTAAACGGTTAGCGAATTTAGTAAAGTCGATTAAAATTGAAATAAGGATATGATTTATAAAACCATTTTTTAGATAAAATAGATAATGAGTATTCATATGACTAAATTACGCTATTTCTCTAAATTACGATATTTCCAAATTTCTCTATTTTCCTTAAAATACGTTATTCTGACATTTTGACAAAATTTTGTTTTTGCCATAGTAGCAAAACTCATTCTTTTTCTCCAATGCTGCCAATCTTCTAGCCGTTAACGAGATGTCAAGCCACATTATTATGCCGAAGGCATAGGCCTCGTTCCCAGCTTTTTCTTACCATGTTTATGTTGTGTTGGCGTCCGACGCGTCAGACGCGAGTACGTTTGTACTTCACAATCTTTCCACGGTGTGGAAACGGAGGAAATCAAGCCGTTGGCATTCGAGGGGTCGAACGCCAACGGCTTGAGTTTCAACGTCCCTCCGGCGTTTCTTTTGAACAGAGAGAATTTTGTTGGTGTCCGACACGAGCTTTTATTCTCAAACGGATAAGCTTGATCTGGATATAAATGGAATGAAACGTTGGCAAATCGTAGGCTCCTTCATGTACGTTAAATGGATACACAGCTCCACGTGTACATTCATATGACGTCATACTGCAAAAACGCATGAAAAGATAAAACTTGGGCAAGCAAGTTATCTTAGTAAGCATGCCAAATTACGCATAAAAGAAAAAGAAAAAAAAAGATGAAGAGGCTGTTACTTCAAACCTGGAGACGCCATTGCACGCTCAACCACCGCCGTTCAGCAGTTATGGTAAGTAGATGTTATTCGAACCATTTACTACGTACGCAGATACGCAACTCAAAAGCGTATAATTGCAACCATTTTCTTGATCCTTAAATTAATATAAGTGTGAATTTCAGTATTATACAAAGGGTGTAGGAGACACCGTACATGAGATGGGAGACAAGGCAAGATCAACGGCCGAAGAGTTTGCACGTAGAGCAAGAGAAAAGAAAGAATCAATAAAAGAGAAGGCGGAGGAAGCAGTGGATACAGTGAAAGGCGCAGCTGTGAAGGACGATGAAGATGATCCGCTGAGGGAGAAGGAGAAGGTCAAAGAGAAAGTGGAGAAGGGTAACTATGATAAAATAGGCCGCGATGACTGAAACTTTGTATTGCCTGTTGGGAATAAAAGGAGATGTGTTGGATTATGATCTCATCAAGAATCTGTTTTGGTTCTTTTGCCTGTTAAGACTACTTTTTTGCCTTTCAAATTACGATCGTTGGCTGTGTGTTTGCTTTGAGTTCTTGGTGTAAACAATTTAATTTTGACAACGGTTAAGTTTGGGATCTGGTATATGCATTTTTAGATCCAGGGATGTAGTTTAGCAATAGCACTCTTCATGGAAAAAGAGATCAGAGAGCAGTGTATGGTTCCTGCAGCAAGTTAACAACAGAAACATTTATGACACTGTTTCAGATGTAGGCAGAAGAAGAAGAGAATATGGATTGCACAAAATGCGTCTTCTAATGCCTCAAAAGATAAATATGAATACTGTGGACCTTATGCCATCTGTTTAGATAGGTTGAGCTTGAAAGGTAAACATATATATCTAAAGTTCCCACTCCTTAAGCTGTTTAAGCATGTGTGGGTGCAGTTGACCAAATCCTTTGAGCTCACCATCTCTCTCTCTTTCCTAATTAAATTTTCGAATAAGATGCAATTTAAAATAGTTGATAAATTCTTCAGTTGATTGTCAAATGATTCGGTTATGTTCCTGCAGGAACACATAATAATTTAATATATATAAAACGTCAAGGGTCTGGTGAATGTAGAGTAATGGAAATTTAAGAAGCGTGAAAGAGAAAATTGCATTTATTGATTTTAGAAAACGATACAAACTGAATTGATGATATGTACAATTTATGATTGAGTATTTATAATATACGGCTATGCCACTAGCAGTAGAGCTATTATGGTAATGGTAACCATTACCGATACGAGAAAACCGTTACCATACCGATACTATTGGTAAGTAAAAACGAATACAATAATTTACCGTTACCGCTAGTACTGGTAAACCGTTGACCGATAATGGTAAATTTACCGATACATAAAGCTAATAAAACATTAACACATTAAATTTTTGATAATGATAAAAAGTAAATAGTATTTTTTACTAGTTCTAACTCCATTAATGTTTATATATATATATATGTGTGTGTGTGTGTGTGTGTGTGTGTGTGTGTGTATTGGTAAACCAAAAGTAAATACCAATAATTTATCATTACCGCTAGTAAAATGTTCATTGGGATACCGATAAACTGGTAAATCGTTGACTGGTAATGGTAAATTTATCGATACATAAAGCTATTAAAACAATAACACATTAAATTTTTCATAATGATTAAATGTAAATATTTTTTACTAATTCTAACTTTATTAATGTATATATATATATATGTGTGTGTGTGTGTGTGTGTGTGTGTGTGTAAAACTTATTTTAATTGGCATAGAAAATTTACTTAGTTTACGCAAGATATTTACAACAATATATAAAATAATAATTTTGTCAATCTTAAACTTTGAAGTAAATAAAGCCAAAAAGAACTGCCATCCTAAATAAATCTATAAGCATCTACATAAAATATGATACTTTTAAAAATAAAGGTAGGAATTCATTAAAATAGAGAAAAAAATAAAATTAATTAATATGACTGGTAAATTTGACCGCTACAACTGGTAGTGACATTTGTTTACCGCTATATTACCATTAATAATGATAAAACTTACCGTTACCATACCAATGGCATTGGTATATCGATGCATTTCGATATTGGTTACCACTGGTTTGATAATGGTAAATTTACCATTACCATAACAGCTCTAACTAGTAGTACAAAAAAAAAAAAAAAAAAAAAAAAAAAAGAGAGAGAGAGAGAGAGAGAACTGAGCTTTGAACACGTTGTTTTAGCATTTGGGATTGTTAGACCGCTGCCCGCTTCATTTATGTGCTCTAACACAAGTGAATAGAGTTTCACTTCTGGTAATCCCACTACATTAAAGCTAGAGTTTTTCAGATGTCTTCCTTTCTCTGCCTCCATCAACAACTTTCAACTCTTGTATGGAACGATGAAAAATTCTTGTCGATAAGGCTTTCGTGAGGATGTCCACTCGTCGAAAGAGAGCCGGGACATGACTCACCTCTAATTTCCCTTTCGCGATTTGCTTACGCACCAAACACATATCGATTTCGATGTGCTTTGTGCGTGAGTGTTGAAAAGGGTTGGCTGAAAGAGAAATGGTGTTTAGATTATCACATCAAATTTTCGACCTTTTAGAACATTTGATTCCTAATTCACGAGTCAGTGAGCCAATCCACATTAGCTAGGTAGTTGTTCTTACAACATATCTATATACTACCTCCGTGCTAGAGCTATTTCTTCAAATACCAAAAGATAGTAGTTGGCCCCATATAGACGTAGTACCCTGACATGGATCGTCGATCATTATGATCGAAGACCCCATCAGCATCACTATAAGCTTGTATGTTTAAATTTTTGCTGAGTTTTAAGGACAATTGAAGTCTTGTGTGCCCTTTAAGTATCTTAAAATACGCTAGACAACTCTCCTATGTTCACTTAATTGATTTTGCATAAATTGGCAAACTTTATTGATACTGTAACATAGTTCTGGTCCAGTAATAGTGACGTATTGCAGCACATCCAATATTTTTTATATTATTTTATGTTATCAGTGGTTTCCCTTTTTGTTTAGTTAGATGCAAATTGTTTTTCATTGGAGTAGGATGTGGTTTGGCCTTGTCTATGTTTGCCTGAATGAGAATTTCAGAAATATACTTCCTTTGTGACTAAAATATTTATGAATTTGATTTTTGATGAACTTGAATGTCCAAGAAATAGTTTACTTTTCCCCAGTCTTTGATTGAAAATGCCTCATTGAGGTAGTCTATGATTTTGCTACTTTTATTTCCATTATTGTCAATCATAAGTTTGTAATCCACGTATACAAGTATGTAGATGATGGCATTGCCTTTCATATTTGTGTATAGAGAACAATTTATTTAGTTGTAGTAAATCCAAGTCTTGTAAAATTCACTTTGAGTTTGTCATACCAAACCTTTGATGCTTGCTTCAATCCATATATAGGCTTGTGTAATTTACACACTAAACCCCTGTCAGGATCTTTACAATACCCCCTAGGTTGCTCAATGTAAACTTCATATAACTCACCACACAAAAAGGAATTATACACATCAAGTTGTCTTATTTTTCGTTGTTTTCTCAATGCAATAGTCATTATTATTCTAATGGTTGTAGGCTTAACAACAAATGAGAAAGTCTTATTAATATCGAATTTAAATTATTTAGAATACACCTTAGCCACTAATCTTGCCTTGTGTTTAGATACACTTCCATCTTGATTCCTCTTTTGCTTGAATGTCCGCTTCCAGCCTATGATACTCTTGTGATTAGGCAATATAACCAGACTCCAAGTTTTATTTTTGACCAATGCCATGTATTCTTCATTCATAGCATGCTTCCACTTTTCACTGTTAATGGCTTCCTCATTACTTGTAGCCTCTCTATCATTGAGAGATGCAGCATATATTTTAAGCTTCAATTTCCCACTTTTAGCCCTACTCGCCATATGATGATCATTGGTGGACTTATTGTGCATTTCACATGAACTTATGCTGCTAGATGACACATTATTGTCGTTCTATGTACCTTGTTATCTTTTTCATCTGCATTGATGTATGCAATGGTCTCATGTTCATCATATTGTTTTACATCATCATGTGATTTATTTGAACTATAGTCTATCCTTATGTTAGTTGTTTTGTGCTTGTCTTATATGTCTTCATGATTATTTCATATATGCTTATTTTCATTCCAATCTATTAGTATAATTGGTGGTTGGACAACATTAATTTGCTTTATAATTCTTTTGGTTTTTTTGATATACCTTTCTACAAAAGGAAAGACATGTTCATTAAACACAACATGTTTAAAAATGTACATTATTTCACTACTATCGATACATATATGTGTGTGTGCATATATATATATATATATATATGTGTGTGTGTGTGTGTGTGTGTGTGTGTGTGTGTGTGTATGTATTGGTTACTTATGTATCCCAAAAAGGTACATGATGTTGATCTTAAACTTAGCTTATGTCTGTTGTATGGTCTGAAATGAGAAAAGCATAGACATCCAAAAATTCTCAACTCATAATAGTTTGGTTTGACCCCAAGTAAAATTTCATGAGGGCGTTTATTTTTGAAAACTTGGGCTAGTAATATATTTACCAGGTACGCTGATGTTGCAAATGTCTCTGCCCAAAATTTGAGTGACAGGGATGCTTGCATTCTATTTTTCCCCAAAATCTCTTTGCTCTATTTACATAGTTCATGTAACGTCCTAGATTTTTGAATATTGATTACGAATATTTAAATCTATTTTAAATATTGATTTGATAATATTAATGGATTTCTATATCGAATTTATTAAAATCGAAGCTTGAACATATAAATTTATAATATACTTAAAACGAGCTCTTAACGGCGCGGTAGTTCGTAATATTGAATTTTGAACTTTAATTGAACACACAAGATCTAATATAAGTCAGATTTCAGTGAAACAAGAAACATTAAAATCTATTAGATGATAATTTTCTAATGGGATAGAAAAATCGAGATTCTAACTTATAAATTTTAAGCTATGTCCAAATCAAATTTTCAAATAGTCGCTATGAAATAGTTTATAAATTATAACAATTTATAAATGAATATAAACGAATTTTCATATAAATGGAATATCGTTTAAGCCCAGAATTTGAAATGTTGAGTCTAAATTCTATATTGATTGAAATTGAAGCATTCGTTTTGATAAATACAATGATATTAATTCATGGGGTTTTTAATGTGAAGGACAAAGTCAAACAGATATTTGTTCATAAGGACAGTCAACAAAAAATTTATCTTCAAGGACAATTTTACACTAAATGGTGGAATTCAGGGGCTCACTAGCATTTTATAGTTTACTCTAAACTTTGTCCTCTTGACTAATATTTTTCTCCCTTGTCCTTTTGACATAAATTTCTTTTCTTTTTGTCCTTCACAATTTTTTCCTGTTAAGTAAGGGGTTTTTAAGCATTGTTTTAAATCCTAATATATTCCTGTTAAGCTGTCTTTTAAATGACCTCCGTTTTCGATGAAACGAATTTTATTAGAATACGTATAGCTAATTTTTGCTAGATTTCGAATTTGGAGCCAATCGGAGTTGTTTGTCGGCAGACGAAATTTAAAGGTGAACCAATGAATATATTAGGATTTAAAACAATGCCGTTTTTGCAAACGGAGTCCCCTTTTAAAGAAATTAATTTCATTGAGACCGGAACGTTAAAACATAGTGATACGTCTATTTTTGTTACGATTGGAGTTCTAAGATTTGATGATGCATAATTAACGGTCCACGTAAAATAGCGGCACCGAAAGATATATATATATATATATATATATATATATATAAAATGCTAGTGGGCCCTCCTTGCATAATTAACGGTTCACGTGCAACATAGGAGGTGTAGCGGAACCCTCCTTGTATATATATATATATATATATATATATATATATATATATATATATATATATATATATATAAACCCTTTCCCATTTCTCCACCATACCCTATCTTGCGTGCCACATTTCTTTCTTGCCTGCAAATCTAAACACCTTACCGACCAAAAATCAAAACTCAGCCGACCAAGCCTTCGAGATTCCGACCCAAGAGACAACCACTTTAAACTAATGCGCAGACCTACCTTGTACTGAGATGATTAAAAGTTGTTCTTATTCTCTCTCCCCTATATATACACACTTCCTTCTTCAGTTCGTTCCAGCAAGTAATCAGCAAACCACCCTTCTTCCATGAATAAATGAACATCTGAACCTCCTCTTCAATATAAATCCTTACCTGCTAAACTGATTCCTATTAGTCTATGATCTTAACTCAAAAAGGGAACACAGGGGAGGGCGGGTCTGTCGAGTGGTGGTCGTCGCCGACGTTCTGGCGAACTGGGTGTAGTTCGCGGGTTTGATGGGAACGCTGGAATGGAGGGGGTGGGTGCAACGTCAAGCAACATTGAGTAGTCTCAGATCGTTCTTAGATCATCGGAGTGGGACGGTGCATTTCTGGTTTTGAAGGCAGTACGCGGTGGGGAAGTTTTGAACGGGGCTGTTTTTGAGGAAGGTTGTCAGAGCGGGTGAAGGTGACCTCAGGTGACGTCGGTTCATGAAGAAGCGGGAGGGTTCGGTCGCATTTTGAGAAGAATAAGGGAGAGGGTTGCTTGGTAGTTTGAGATGGTAGTTGGGTTGGTATGGGCGGGTGGCGCAGTAGAGGAAATAGGTGGCGGTTAGAGAGGGCATGGACGTGGCAAAGCAGTGCAGTCAGTCGAGGGGAGAAGGAGAATTTTGTTGGTGGTGTTTGCTTTAGGAGGTGATGGGAGGGGGGTTGCATGACTCTAATGTTGGAGCGTGCATGGTGTTTAAAGAAATCGGGGTGTTGGGCATTAATTCACATATGTAGACCTCTTTTTAAAACTTATAACATGTTTAGTCATTTTTCAAAAGTTACTACAAAAGTAGACCTGTTTTGTCCAGGTGAGCATATAGGCGAGTTTTGAAAACGCGCCTTTGTGCGAGTTTTCAAAACGCGCCTTTGTGCGAGTTTTCAAAACTCGCCTGTATAAAAGTTGCATAAAAGCATGCTTGGCTTGAATGGTAGATGTGTGTGCCTTCTTGGTGATTGATCCAGGTTCGAATCTTGACGAGTACATATTTTTAGCTTCTAACACTTCCAAATAATTACCAGAATACAAAAAAAAAAAAAAAAAAAAAAAAAAAAAAAAAAACCATTAAAAATTTTAATACGACACATCTGTAATGTATTACCACACATGAATAACAACTTATAAGCATATATCTTTAATAACTCGAATGGTAACAACTGTTATGGCATAAGGTACAGGGTTTGACATATAATTATATTATATAATATTATAAATTGTATTAGTACGACCCAATACAACATAAATAAGACCCAAAATAACGTAGACCCAACAAAACAACATAACTTAGGCCCAACGATACAACATAACTTAGACCCAACGATACAACATAACTTATACCCAATGATACAACAAAACCACGACCCAGTACAATGTAACTACGAGCCATAGCTTCAGAATGAACCGTAGCACCCATGAAGCATTTCATTCTTAATTGCCACATTCATTCTTTCTAAGCGATTAACCTCAGCTTGCATCTCAAGTGCGTACTAGACACCCCTCTCAGTCAAAGGTGGATCGTACCATGAAAAAAAATTGCAACTCTGCAACCCTTGGCGATTATGTGCATGAAAGTACGCTTTGCAACCATAAAAGCGACGACCTGCATTCGTTTGACTTTTAGAAACAAGCACATTACATTCGACTTCGCAATAGCAAAGGACTGAACGACCCGTCATGCTGGAGCTTGACCTATCGGGGTTCTGCCGGGCAAGAACATCCCTCAACTGAGCATTAAGGGATTTTTGAACCAGTCCGATGCGCTGGACTGCAACGTTTGGTTGTGTTGCACTAAAAAGTTCAGACTCGACCTCTGCTGCATCTGCTTGGACCCCCATTTGCGTTTCGGGCACAAATTTGACATCTTCTGCAGGTTGTTTACCCCGTTCGTACTCATCGTACATTTGAACCATAGTATCGTCGTCGTATGCCCAGTTAGCCATTTTGACAGTGAACTACTGTATAAAAAACCAAGGAGTGATGAAGAGAGGAAGAGAGAGGTTGGTTGGTCTTTAGTAAGGGAGAGAGGAAGAAAGGCTGGTTTGAAACATCTACGAAATAACAACATTACATCTCTGCAAAGTAGATTCCTTACAGTAATACGTCAGACGAAACAGTGTTGTGCCGGGCTAAAGGAGTACATAAAGCAGATTCTCTCCTTATACGACTAGTCAGTAGAGGGTTAAATGAGTACGTAAAGCAGATTCTCTCCTGGTACACTGTTGGCCTGCCATGTTGCTCATGTGAATTGGGACGACCCTGTTTTTTAACTCCTTTATGTAGAGAAATATTTAAATTATATATGGTTGGGAACGACCCTGTTTTCCGGTATATATAGCGGCTTCTCTGAATCCAGCTAAACCCTCATTCACAATTTCACCATGTCGAAACAAGGAAAAGAAAGTGTAGGCTCCACCGTGGACAAATGGGAAAACGACGATGAATCGGTAGTAAATCAATGACCTGGAAAAGAAAGGGTAGTTGCAGGGCGCGTTGTAGAGCCACTAATTCCTGGTGGATCCAAGCCTATTTGTCATTGTGGAGAAGTATCGGTTGTGGTTGTTTCCAAAACCGAAAAAAATGCTGGTCATCGATTTTTCGGCTGTGAAGCCTATGAGGACCACAAGGTTTTTCCTACTGAAATTGATTAATTTTACTTTAAGCAGTGGATTGACCCTCCGATATGCGAACGTGGAGTTCAGTCACCTAGAGCTAGATTTTACCCACGACCGTGGTAGGTGTATGTGGAAACCATCTTAATGTGTTTTATTGTACTTCGAATTTGATGTTCGTGTTTTCCTTTATTGTAGTTCGGATGATTGTAGTTTGCGTTTCTTAATGTTGTAATCATTGTCATCGTAAAATTTTAGTTCTGTAATGCAATATATTAAAATTCCTAGAAGTATGAATATTGCTGATAAGAACCATAAAGTAGATTCTCTTCTGGTACGACTAGTCAGAGTAGGGTTAAAGTGTCGTGCAGCACGTAAAGCAGATTCCCTATAGTACCATACGTAAAGCAGATTCCCTACCAGTGACCCTTCACATCATTCTTTGTTTTACCCTCTATTCACTTGTACACTACGCAACTATACATCTCTGTCGAATTTCTCAAAACTTACCTCACTCCCACAACTTGGTTTCCAACTACCCTGTGCTTTACCACAACTATGCCTTCTTGGCCATCATCTCTAGACTCTGAGGAAGAGGCGTACGAATAGATGGAACTTCAGGCGCTTGCAGATGAACTCGAGTTTCTAAACGAACTGCACTCTCGGCTTGGACCACCATCCAAACAACGGCCCAACCAACCTCCACATCAAGCCCAAGTACCAAACGTTCAACACACGGATGAACAGTCCGTCGTTGTACCACGACAAGAAGTTGGTTCTTATCAAGTACCACATGTTCCAATTCCATATGAACAGGAAGGTGACTCTTATCAAGTTTGTTGCTACTGCGGTTATCCAGTTGAAGTTGTGGTTCGAGCAGATAGCAGGGTCGTCGCATTCAGCAATGTCCATCCTATTCGAATGGGTGCAATTACACAGAATGGATAGACGAACCGATAGGGCCAAAAGGAATAACATATGCAAACGAACTCGAATAAGAGATTAGACATCTCCATAACATTATTGAATAGTTTACCTAAAATATCATTATCACCTGAACCATCATTCTAATTCTTCGAATTCAGTAGCTCGAATTGGACATGGATTTATTTTTAGTTTATAAAGTATACTTAAAATAGTAAAATTAAAAATAGTGTAATATATTAAATATGAAAATAGTGTGTGTGTATTTATGAAAATATTATAAAATAAAATCAATAGTGTAAAATCTTTAATTTCTGAAAAGGTCATAAGTCATATATTGAAAATATGCTTGGAAAAGTTATCTAGTGTATATATATATATATATATATATAATAGTTATAAAGGTCATACAGTCAAAATAGTCTAAGTTATTTGTTAAAGGAAAATAGTTTGTAAAACCAAGTAATGTGTAAATTTACCTTTATGAAAATAAACTATCATGATACAATCCGATCCAATCCATATTTCAAATATTCAATCAATTTCCTCGAATTCAAATTCATGTCCAAATCAAAAATATTTCCAAATCATTATTCGAAGTTGGATTTAACTACGATTCTCAGTTTACTCAATAAATATAATGTCAAAATAACCTCAGCGATTGATCATTAAGTTTTTATTTAAATCACTATTTAATAAATCCAAATCTTACTATTTTATCCATTCAAAATCCCATATCGACTTCATTAAATCATATTTTTTTCCCTTCAAGGAAATTCCAATGTAGCATACACCGTAAGTTCATAAAATTTATTAAATCAAATTCCAATGGGTCGAAGTAAGATTTTGTCAAGCCTTAAAGCGACTCATTATTTAGGGAACCAAACAACTTTAAATTTCTACAAATATATACGAAAACGATTTCGTAAAATCTTGTTTTCCTCAAACCAGACTTTAAATACAAGTCTTTGCAAAATATTTCAAACACTCTTTATTAAATAAGATGTTACTCAGCTTAAGTTAATTAAAGGAAAATCTCTTTTAGACAATATTTAAATCACATTTAGTTCTTTCCCAATTTTATCAAATCCTTATATAAATGGAGATGTAGTAACACTTTACACCCAAATCCTTTAACTAAAATATTTTATGAATTCGAGTATTTAGTTAACATAAATATGTATATTACAAGAATCAGATATATTACAAAATCTTGTTTGAAATGGACATTAGTTCAAATATTTTAATCAAATACCATATTTTTAAAACCAGATTAAGATTTGGTTTGCGAAATTTTCCAACATTTTCCTTTATTCAAAAATTCCATTTAAAAATCTATTTATGAAACCGATACGTACTTGTAACCCTTTAAAAATAGATTTTTATTGACCATGGCGTCCGTATATAATTTCTATCCTATGGTCAAGTGATACAGATTTGTATCATTTCAATCCGTCTTAAAGGAAATCCAAATCCCGGGCATATATCATTTCAATCCGCATCCAAATCGATTCGAATTTATTTTTCCAAATCTATACAATTTATTCGGGTGTATATCATTTCAACACATGGTGATTTTTCTAAATATATATAAGGAACATGCAAGGTGAGAGCACGACAACTATAACATATCATACATCGCATCCATATGTGTCGTATAACAGGTAATGCATGTGCTACATGTGCAAAATCACCTAGCAAACAATTTTTAGCGCAAGCTAACATTTCATTCAACTTCTCAAATACTTAATTCACTTAATCATAAGATAGTCTATGAGTGAGGGAAACTCACCTTCCGATTCTTGGAGATGAATGCAAAAATTTGACAGAAAATCCCAGGATGATATTTGATAGCCAACAATTAACGTACATCCAATAAATTTCTACACATATATACATATGTATATGAGTACGTAATATTGAAAATATGTGAACATTATTCCAACTCGACTTTTGACCGTATGACTAGCAAACTGGAACCACTTTGTTTGATTAGCTATAGATAACAGCGAATCAAAATTGATTTTTTTTTTACATGCATTCGGATATTTTGAAAAATCAAATTAAAACTCACCCCAGATCGGATAGATGAGCAACAACAATAAACCTATGCTCATAACTGACCTTAACATCTTATAGATCTAAACAGTGTGCCTCAACCAACACAGCAGCCCTTTGTGGCATTTAATCGAACATCTGGAGTGCTCACTGCAATTGACTCCACTCTTGTGCCAATGGGTTCAGAAGGTCCGGCGACTTGGCTGCTGGCGTCGATGGCTCACGTATCTGGAATTTGTCGATCCGGTCGAATTGATTTAAGAACTTTGGGCATTGATGACTCACTGGTAAAACAACTCCAGGTATCGCAGGTTTTGAAACTCGAGGTCGGCCGGTGGCCTTCGTTGATGAACATGCTGGGGTGGAGCACGTCAAGTTAGTGCATGGTTCGAGGTAGCGACTATGCTGGTGAACTATTTTGGGCATGATCTCTTCCTCCTTTTTTTACCTTTGTTCGCGATTTATACGGTGGCTAGGTAACAGCGCGAGGCACCCCAAGGGAAGGCTGGAGACACAACACTTGGGCAGCGGTCGATGGGAAGCGAGGCGCGGAGGTAGACAGTGAAAAAGTTTTGGGGAAAGGAATGATTTGGGTAGTGATTTCCATCTTTCTTTACTGGTTCGATTTACTGAAGATTAGGGGAGAGAGGACTAGTGGTGGTGGCCAACAGGTGGCCAGGGCACTGCTAGAGGTGCCGCGGAGAGGGGTCGCAGGCCGATGCAGGTGGTGGCGTGCCTCTGACGATGATTGTGCTTTGATTTGGTGACAGGAATTTTGATTTCAGGAAATGGAGGAATTTTATTCGATTTTTGAGGACATTAAGTTTTATCCCCTTTTCCCCCTTTCTGATCAACGTTTATTTTGAGACACAAGGGAGAGACAGTAATTGAATATAAAAAGGAAGGAACAAATAGGAGATGAATGAAAGAGAGGAACAGAGAAGTAAGAACGTGTGGAGATGAAACAGAAAAGTAAAGACGCATGTTATCGTTTCTGTGTTCTTTCTAAACGTTGCACTGGATTCTCTACACAAGAAGATTTTTAGACCTGTTGGCAAATCTCTAGCAAGATTGTATCAGGTATGGTATGCAGTAAACCTTGGGCTGAACCAAGGAAAGTGGTTTGAACGAAGTACGCAACAATATGGTTTATACTTAATTTCAACAATTTATCAAATATTGTTTGAACGAACGTTGCTAGTGATCGGAATACGTCTGTATTGGACAACGTTGTTTGCATGTCTTAAACATGTTATAAATTTCAAAATTCATCAACAATGAATAATTTATCAAGCCAAACATATATTTAAATTTAAATCTATATTTACCAATTTGATATCAAACTATATTAAAGTAAACTAGCTCTTCAGTTGTAAACAACTTCAAGTCTTATATTTTGAAATCAATTTTACCTGAAATAAATTGTACCTCAAATTAGATTACAAAAATTGATTTTATTTTCAAGTCAAGATTTCTTTTTTTAAAAAATCCAAACTATTATAAAATATTCGTTTTAACAAAACCATTCATATTGAAAATAAATTTACAAAGAGAATTCTTCCGCTTAAAATAAATTCAAACTTTGTTCAATACAAATAAAATTCCAATCTCTATGTTGCATTCCAAATATAAATATCTATTTTAATGTTAAAACTTAATTTAATTAATAATTTAAAATGTAAAAATTTCCGATTCATTACATTCTCTCCCACTTAGTGCTCTTCTTCCTCGAAAAGGAGACGTTATATAAATTTAAGTATACATATATCACTTTACAATTACCTTTACTTAGTTTAAAACTTTGTTAAAAAGAAAAATAAGTTACAGATTTTTAAAACTCAAAATTTTTCTAACACCCGAAATTTATTGAAAATTTTGGCAGCATCTCCATTGTATGGCTTGCCCGGAAAAAATTTCAAATACCATATTTATCAATATACATCTCATCTACACGATGAGACATCCCAATATAGTGGAAATAAAACAAAAGCAACCCAAATGCGATATGTAAACCGAGATTCATTCATATTTGCTATTTTTTTAATAGCATTTTGCGCAAAAGCGAGCTCCATGAGAAAAGCACACCATTGCAACCTACTGAGACACTCAAACAAGGATGAGAAACATGCAAATATATAGTAAAATGAAACAACATGTAACGTAATAACATGTATGACAATAACAAGCACAAGAGAGCAAAACACTGTATAAAAAGTAAATTTTCCGTTATATGTCTTCATTTATTAACGGTCCATTCACTTATTATGCCAAATGTTTAGAGAAATTTTTCTTACATTGCTTTTTTTTTCAAAAATTCCTCGCACTTGCTTGTATTTTCATTCATGTCGCTTTAATTTATTCACGTAAAATTACAATGAATCCATTTAACATTGAAATTATAATATCGGTTTTACCCTCTTCCGATTGTAACCATATACATACATTATACAACATAACCAACTTCGCAGGTAACAATGAAGTATATGTGAACAAGCAAATACAATATGTGAAACTTAACAATAACTTGGCAAAGTGTGTTGGTTTTTTTTTTTTTTTTTTCCTTTTTTTCATTTGCGCTTCAGCAGCAACTGCCGCTTCTGTTGTTGGTAGCGACACCACTCTTTTTTTCTTTCTTTTTTTCCTTCTTTTTTTCTTCATGCTGTTGCACTTATGGCAGCAGCTTCTACCAGCACCAGTTTTACTGCTGCTAACCCCTTTTTATTTTATTTTATTTGGTGGTATGATATGCTCCCATCTAAAAGGTTTCCCAGATAGCATTAAATCCAAAATTTATTTTTCTCTTCAGTTCATTTTCGTACTCACTCGATGACTTTTCATTTACCATGTCCAACGCTTCTATATTGAGTAATCAATATTCATTTAGTTCGTGTAATTTTTCTTTTTAAAACAAAACTAGATGTCTTGCTTGTTTCCTTTTTTCCAAATATGTATAAAATTAACTCTTACCTACTTGTTTACTTGTAATAAAATTTACAAATTTAAAATAACAAGAACAACATAGATATACTTTCCATTACATACTAAGTTATGAATTTATAACTTCATTGAGGTGGTCAATATTATGGATATGGTGAACATGTCATTGTGACCTGAGCTACCATCACAAAGACTGCCCAGGGCAACAGACACTTAGGTAACCAAGGGGATGGTGCATGAGAAAGATTTTATATTGATTTAGTTTGAGGTTGAATGCATACAACTGTGTTTAAATAGGCAGAGATGTTATGAATTAAAATATTATACAGCAGGCTGGACTGGAGGTGGAAATCCACTGTAATAAATGGGAAATTTGTTGGTTTGTGCATCAGGACTAAATTTGATTGGATTCATTTGAACACTTGAATTTGTGGAATAATTAGAATTTTCTTATTTATCAAATTTAAGTTTTAAACACACTCTCTTTCAAATCGTGCTCAAGTTTAATGCTTGTTTATTTTTCACTTAATCCACTTAATTTTCTTAGTTTAATATTTATATATAAAACACTAGTTTTAATTTCATATATTCATACAAGGAAAATTTATACTTTCACAACTACACTTATAAATATCATATTAGCAGTCCAGTATATTTACTATAATCCAACTTATATTTTCAATACATTTATTCAAAATCAAATATATACTTCATGTCTACTTGAATTAGAATAGAATAAAATTTTCATTCCATGTATTTACTTCCAATTAATAATTCAAATTATTTTACTTCTTTTAAGTTCACATTTACTTATAATTTAGTATTTTTATATATATACATTTTTCATTATACGTTTCAAATATTCACAAATAGTTTTAAGTATCACTTCAACATACGAGCTGGAAATATATATTTATCTCGCTTTCGAAACCTGAAAATAAATATTGATGATGCTGCAGTCACCACCAGAATCATTTTCGAAACATGAAAATAAATATTGATGATGCTGCAGTCACCACCAGAATTATTTTCAAGTTATTAAAGTGTGATTCTATATCTATCCAGTACATCCAGGATTTAATACATACGCTGGCCTGGCATATACTCGAAATCTTGACGTACCTGATAATCCAATTTTTTTAACATTCAATTAAACATTTGATATTCTTATATTTTGAAATCAAAGATATATACCAATTTCTAAATATATGTATATACGACAAAATAATATATCTCAAAACATTTCTTATTATAAGATTTCGAATAGGGAAATTCATACCTCCCCCACTTATTTTTTTGTCATATTTTGATTATAATTGTTTATTTATATACTATCTTATCGTTTCTCCAAGGATACACAATTTAATACATTTCCTTAAAAACCAATTTATATTAACACACTTACAATTTAGGATAGAATATAAAATTCCAAACTTACTTATCATTTTATAATTAAGACTCCAAGAGCTCAACCAAGTTTTTCTATTTCCATTTAAAAGTTCTAAAATACATCTTAATAGGTCTGCAAATGGTTTAGTGATTGAAATTTTCCTAACATAGTGTTATAAATTCATAAACCACTGATCATTATTATTGGATTATCCTTTTATTTAGTTTAATCCTTACTACCAAGTGTTTGTTTCCTATTTATGCACAAGTTATGTTTAAGTTCTTAGTCATTGTTCAATTAGTTAAGTTCAAGTTCTGCTAGGGATTTAGTTTAGAGTTTGAACCAATAATCGAATCTAATCAATAGGAAATTTCAATGATGATAATTAAATTAGAGAAGACAAGGATTATCCAAAGCGATAAATTTTAGACTTCCTAAGATGGGGAAAAGCACGATCGAGAACTAGATAAGGAAAATCCTAATTTGAGAGGGACCTAACTAAAGGGACGAGTTCGAAGGAACGAAATTTAAAACAAGAATATATTTTTTAAAAATAAAATCAAAGATTTCAAATTATTTTCATATATATAGAAAATTCCTTTTTAAAACCCCTTAAAATTATTTAAAATATTTTTATTTTTCAAAATACGCTTTCTCGGGAACGATTCTTAGACGTTTCCACTCATTCTAGAGTTTATCTACTCTATCTCTAACGAGTGTTTCAACCTCATAAGCTAAGCTTTATATAAACCAAAGCTCTGATACCAAAATGTATAGACCTGGCTTTTTGACCGCCTCAAGTTGGTAATTAGACCAACTCAAACCGTTCAAAACAACAAATTGTTATTGCTTATGAAGTTGAAATAAAAATCATCACATAATCACAGTACATAGAATATCTCATAGCGGAAGTAAAATTTTATACAATATTACAAAATATTTTTAAATTTACATGATATCAGAGTATAGAAATAAATATAGATGCAACGGAAGACTGAATATAAAATCATACTCATATATCAGCGAAGACGACAAAACTGAATATGAATTAATAGATAAATGACCCGATCTCCTAGTTGAGGTACTCAGTCTAACCAGAGCATTTTGAAAGAAATAAAACAAACAAAATACCCGAGTCAGGAGTAACATTCTCATATAAGTGAATTAACTCAAGTGACATGTCAAAATGGAATGCATCAGTAACTTAATGGATGGTTGGATTTGCATCCTTTAACGATCCGTGAAACTAATATACATAGTATTATACACTATTATAATAGTGTATGTTAAGTAAAATAAATATATCTAGATAGCGTAAGCGGGATTACCATGATTACCCTTACACCGTTTATAAGCCTTTTAGTCAATACAGTACCGTAAATTCACCGTATTGGTATTATCAGAGGGCACTCCATAGAAAACAACGCAAAATCAAAATTTTAGGGGGCTTGATCAGGATAAAATGACAAGGCCCACGAGGAATACCTACGGTAGGATTCTACCGGATTGCGATTCTCGATCCGGTAGTAACACATAGCAGTAACTACCGCCCACCTAGAACAACACTCCCATAATCAAAGGGTGCACCCAAAATAATCACAACAGTGATAAGGATGGTATCGAAGAAGCGTGTTCGATCAGAGGTGCAACCTTAATTAACCCGGGTATGGCTCCTGTTTTAGTCATTTTAATTATGACCCGAAGGTCAAGGCCAATCCATCAGCGTTCTCTTTCTTCAAATCCAGTAGTCGCCTCCATACCATCCTACTTTGTTTCTGGAATCTCCACCACATGCACAGTTGTTAAAGTGGTGTCGGCATTGGCAGAGAGTATGACATCTACCGACCCCGGTCTCTTTAACAACCAACCGTTTACATTTTTCACACCGTGGTCATTAGATTTGAAATCTTATTTCAAGTATCGCAAATCGATTTACTCCAAGTATTTCCCAAAAATCGGTTTATCAAATAATCCATTATTTATTTGGTTGAATTTCGAATCCATCATTTACAAATATTCCTTGTCAAATCATTTGAGTTTAGACTTCAGTTTCCATAAAACTCAATTTCTTGAAATCTTTATTTTTATTCACTTATCGAAACCATTCAAGTTCGGATTCCACTTTATCCAAAAAATCATTATCACCCGAAACCATCATTCTAATTCTTCGGATTCAGTAGCTCGAATTGGACATGGATTTATTTAATTTTATAAAATATACTTAAAATAGTAAAATTAAAAATAGTGTAATATATTAATTATGAAAATAGTGTGTGTGTGCATATATATACTTATGAAAATATTATAAAATAAAATCTTTAATTGCTGAAAAGGTCATTGTTTGCTCCAAATTTGGGATCAAACACCAAGGGTGTAAAAGTTATACTTCACATATTCGGTAAGAATATGGAACCGCGAAATCGCAAAATGAACGGATAAAAGCAAGTAAGAACACAAAGGAATTTTTATAGTGGTTCGATTCTCTATGAATCTGCATCCACTTTCAATCAATTCTCATTATGACATTCAAGCTTACAACATATGAATTTTCCCTCATTACAATCATTTCCCTCTTTTAACTCTCTTTAAGATCTAACTTCTTTCAAATTTGGTGAGGAGTTGACGGAGTCTCTAGCTTAATAGAGATAGAAGTATGAATCTTCAATCCTTTAAGTGCTTTGACCCTTCTCCATGATTTTTGAAAGAGTTTTGCATTAGATCCGGATTTAGAGTGGATTAGAGAAGATATGAGATTCCTTGAATGATGTTGGGGTGATTCATCTTGTAGTTTGAATGATATTGATGATGCTTAGATTCAATCGTAGAGAGCTCTCATGAACATTGACGTGGATTTGATCTTCATGAAGTTATAAAAGTGTTGATGAATCCATAGAAGCCATTAGAGAAGTTGTAGATGAGCTTTGAATTTGATAGAGTCTCCTTGTAGGAATCAATTTTTGGTCCCCCTCTCAAGTGAGTTATGAGGGGTATTTATAGGTGATTTTAGCCCAGGTGGCAATTCTGTAATTATGCTGAAAATGCCATGACTCAATTTCGACATGACTTCATCTTGCCATTACTCAAACCGACATGACTCAATCTGACATGACTTAATTTCTCCATGAATGTTCTCACCATAGAGAGATGCGGCATGACTTTAAGTGGCGCTTTGGTAAATATCTGTGTGGTTGACTAAAGGTGCTTTACAGCCGTTGACAGCTATAACCGACGCCATGAATCCTCTATGGCATGCGTTCTTCAACTATTCCAACAACTTGGTCTCCTTTATACTTGCCTTTGTGCGGTCTTAAATATGGATATATTCACGTAGCTTTCTTCATGTGATTCATCATGCAACTGATGATGCCTGGATAAGTTCGCTCCTTTTTAGATGCCACATTAGCTCCGTTTATTTATGTTGTGAACCCTCATACGGTATGCTTTAGTCTGGACGACATGCTTCCAAATGTTCATTGCAATTGACGGCATGAATAATACACAATATGTTCCAAATGTTCATTGCAATTGACGGCATCCCGCGACATACTATGACGTCTGCTGATAACGACATGGTTCTTGTATAAAACGTCCTTTTCTCCTTTACTGCCACAACATAAATTACTGCAGCTTGACTGAAACCAATATGCGACATTCATTCTTCACGGCATGAAGTGCTTTTTGGGGGCTGGCCTTCACTTTAAATAGCTGACTTGCTATTAAGTCGCGAACACGAGGTGAGATAAGAATGGCATGGGTCGTTGGTTTAACATGCAGTATGACTCAATGGACGACTTGGATGATTTGGAGTATTCATAGTGTGCCACCTCATTCTTTTGCTCAGCATGCCTATTTGCAAACGACATGCTTTTTTACTTTGCAGCTGGCTTCATCTCCTTTATAGCCGGTATCAACCCATCAAATGCGTCGTAACTTGCACCAATTTGTATAGAACAAAGCCCATGCGACATGCCAGCATGAAATCCTCACACGGCATAAATATTCTGGCAAGTTGACTCTTGGAACTAACATGATTCAAGTCGTTCTGAACGACATGTTAATGTGAACGACAAGGAATTATTTTGTACAACACTTGTTTCAGCTTGCACGGAACAACTTGCTTGTTTCAGTCGACATAGCGCATGTCGTGTACTTGCGACATGGTCATCGAAGTTTGGCGACTAGAACTCGATGATATGATCAAACAAGTGACGTCTTGACATGGCCCAATGGCTTGAACTCGACGACATGAAAGCTGGCGCCATGAACCAGTACGTCCTGGACTCATGCTGGGTTAATGACCTATAACCATGTCGTAGAAATGACTTGGGTCAGTCATGCCGTGTGTCAATGTTCGTACATACTTCTTAGTTCTGAACCGCGTTCCAAGAACGGGGTTAACATTTGCCCCTCGAAGCTTGTATATCTTGCTTGCGAGGAATGCGGCTTCGAAATGACTACTGTAACGGGTGAGCTTTTCCTTGATTAGTCTTGGACTATAATCTGGATTTGCTCGCATCATCACGTTATTTGATCCAGTATCATAAATTCCGGTGTATTTTTGCACTGCTGATGATTTGCCAGAATTTCGTCTTAGTTTTTCATCTTTTGACGATGCTTTGGATCGTAAATTGCTTTATTCCACCTGTTCTGTAATAAAAAACAAGTATTTGCACGATTTGTGGACTTATACTTTGTCATTGATAGCCCACATCAATAACATATTAGTTTAAGCATGAGAAAATGAATTATAGCGAATTTTATTTTGAATCGAATAAAGTGTTTGCACAGAATTATTTTATTCAACGGTTTATAACTCGTCAAATACTATCTACACAAATGCGATATTCTAATTCGAATTCGTGTTAACGCTTGAAATAAACTAATCGACTATGCCGACTGTGGATTCCGAAGGTTATCGCTTTATAACTTATATGATGGTGTTTGGTATTTCTCATTTGAAAAATATGCATTTGTGATTTATTTTCTGCTTCCTTCTTAAGAAGTTTTGGTATTCATGCCCCCTATTTAGGGAGTCAACATTAGCCTTCTCCATGGGAAGTGCCCCAGAGAGAGCTTTTGGTCAAAACCCAATGTTTGTCGAAATCGGATCAGGTGCTTCCTGATTCTGATGATCAATTGGGTGCCTCCAGCAAGGACTTTACGTGTTGTGCCCAGCTAAGGGTAGACTTCGGGTTTTAGTGCCCAATAATTCTGCCGTGTCGAAAATGATTAGATGTCGTGTGAACGGATTTTCATTCTTCACCTCTGATCATATCAGACGCTACGCAAATGGATTTTCATTCTTCATGTTTGATCATATCAAACGCTACGCAAATGGATTTTCATTTTTCATGTTTGATTATATCAAACGTTACGCAAACGGATTTTCATTCTTCACGTTTGATCATATCAAATACTACGCAAATGTATTTTCATTCTTCACGTCTGATCATATCAGACGCTACACAAATGGATTTTCATTCTTCACGTTTGATTATATCAAACGCTACGCAAATGGATTTTCATTCTTCACGTTTGATCACATCAGACGCTACGCAAATGGATTTTCATTCTTCACGTTTGATCATATCAAACGCTATGCAAATGGATTTTCGTTCTTCATGTTTGATCATATCAAACGCTACGCAAACGGATTTTCGTTCTTCACGTTTGATTATATCAAACGCTACGCAAACGGATTTTCATTCTTCACGTTTGATCATATCAAACGCTACGCAAATGGATTTTCATTCTTCACGTTTGATCATATCAAACGTTACGCAAACGGATTTTCATTCTTTACGTTTGATCATATCAAACGTTACACAAACGATTTTCATTCTTTACATCTGGGGATTCCAGATGCTGCGCAAACGGTCTTGGTGGCTATTATATCGTTTCTCGGGGCGGCCATTGGTCCCTTTGTTAGATGCTCGACTTAGTATGCTATTCTGGTTTAGGAACTGAAGCTTTGAACCTCCCACTTAGGGAAGTGCCCCTTCGATAAAAGTTTCAGCTCTCGTGCTTGTTTTTCGTGGTGCTTTCTCGCTGTTTGAATCTTTGCGACTTTCCCATTCACTTTTCAAGGCAGTGTTTTACCTATTTTGCATTTGTACATGTCGATGTTTACAACATTCGGCTCTTGAGCTAGCGTTGTTGGGGTCGCGATGTTTTAGGAACAAGTGCTTGACAAAATGACCTGCAATATGAAACCATCTTTTAAGAAAGTTTTGATTTGACATATAACTTTGCAAGCAGGAAATTCATTCAAACGGATATGCTCTTAGTCATAGAGCTAATGTTCAGTGCATCACTTGCAGATTATTATAGACTGTTTTCATAAAGTTTTGAATATAATAGAAAGTAAAACGCCAAGTAAAGCATGAACTAAAGCGAGAAATAGAGCATGAAGTAAAGATGTAGCGACGTAGATCGCTTATTCCGAGCCATTGCAATGGGAGCACGATCAATTGTTATCAGTTAATAATCGGCCTTGGCTTGATTTGTGCAGAAGCTACATTGCTTGGACCAGACTGATCATTTGATGCCCCTTGTCCCTGGGGAGCAGCAGAAGGATTCATGGCTTGTGGATTCTTTACATACTGTTGTAACCTGTTTTTCCTGATCAACTCCTCAATGAGGTTCTTCATGTGTCGGCACTCATTAGTGCTATGACCAGGCTGGTTATGAAATCTGCAGAACTTCCCCGAGTTTGCTGCTTTATCGCTTACCCTTATCGGATTTGGCTCTGCATACTCTTCAGAACTTTTTGTTGCAAAATAGATATTTTCAGGAGTGTCATTCAAAGGCGTTAGCTCTGATGAGTTGAAAAGACGGGACTTCTTATTAGTCTTGTTGTCGTTCCCATCATTGGTTCGCTTCTGTCCCTGATTATTCTTCTGGTTACGTTGGACAGCAGTATTTTTAGGAGCTTCAAGGAGTTGATTGCCATCGTTGACCTGAAGGGGTATAGGATTGTCCTCCACTCTCATGTACTCCTCTGCTTTCTTATATAATTTATCAAGCGTAGTCGGTTCCTTCATCTTTATCCATCTTCCGAATTCGCTTGTTTTGTCTATAGCGTCGAGTAAAGCCATAAGAATTATGCGCGGCTCTGGATTCCTCACTTTAGACAAGGCAACATTGAATTGACTGAGGAAGGCTTTGATAGTTTCCCCTGGATTCTTCTTCATTGCTGAGAGTGTTATAGCATCCTTGGATTTAGTAGCATAGAGGCAGAACTTCTCCTTGAACTTTTTGGTGAGGTCAGAAAATCGATCGATAGACTTAGGCGGCAGCTTTGTGAACCATAGTGATGCGGCACCTTCTAAGTAGAGAGGAAAGTACGTGCATCTCATCTCATCGGTCGCCTTAGCTGCACTCATATGCCATTCATATTTGAATAGGAAATAGTACGGATCAACGAGACCGTTGTACGGAGGCAGAGTCGGAGGATTGAACTTCTTCGGACATTATGCTCCAAGGATTCTTTCGGTGAATGGAGTCCTAACGGGAGAGAAGTCCCATTCTCTTTCGTTGTCGTTGCTAGCTTGATTATTTTTCATGGCTCGTTCTATCATGTCTGAAATGTTTTCTTCGGTGCTATGGTGCTCTGCGAAGCTGAGCTCTTTACCAAATGTTCGCCTAGGCATATGATCTCGATTAGAGAGCTTAGGTCCTTTGCCTTCTTGACGAAGAGGTGCCCTCGTGACAGGATTAGCGACTTTTCGAGCATTCGCTTCGGAATGGTTCTTAGCTTTGGATCTTAATTCTTCTTTGTTAACTTCGTCCCTTCCACTTGTCCAATCATAATCGTCTTCCATATTGTTGTTGCGGTTATGATCAGGAGCTGGCGATTTATCATTCTCCTCGATATCCACATGCACTTTCGGAGGGGCTTGAATTGGTTGAGCATTTAAAAGAGCGTTCATTTTTTCCATTAGAGCATCATTAGCATCCACCAAAGTTTTATTTGAAGTTTCAATTCGGCGGTTCATGTTGGCAATAGCGACATTTAGTTCATTTCTAGTCACACCAGCTCCATTTATCGAGTTTTCACCAACATCGAAACAGTTAGTAAGTGGTGTCTCTTCATTAGCAACATCACCGGCTTCTTTCATGGTTTTGCTAACGGTCTTCTTAGACTTTGCCCTGATTTCAAAGAAGGATGCAACTTAGAGCTTTAATACAAGGATCTCAACTTCGGGAGAGCGCGAGAAGAGGTAGGAGATGCGAGCGCGGCCCCTCGGTGGACGCCAAATGTTTGCTCCAAATTTGGGATCAAACACCAAGGATATAAAAGTTACACTTCACTTATTCGGTAAGAATATGGAACCGCGAATTCGCAAAATAAACGGATAAAAGCAAGTAAGAACACAAAGGAATTTTTATAGTGGTTCGATTCTCTATGAATCTACATCCACTTTCAATCAATTCTCATTATGATATTCAAGCTTACAACATATGAATTTTCCCTCATTACAATCATTTCCCTCTTTTAACTCTCTTTAAGATCTAACTTCATTCAAATTTGGTGAGGAGTTGACGGAGTCTCTAGATTAATAGTGACAGAAGTATGAATCTTCAATCCTTTAAGTGCTTTGACCCTTCTCCATGATTTTTGTAAGAGTTTTGCATTAGATCTGGATTTAGAGTGGATTAGAGAAGATATGAGATTCCTTGAATGATGTTGGGGTGATTCATCTTGTAGTTTGAATGAGATTGATGATGCTTCGATTCAATTGTAGAGGGCTCTCATGAACATTAACTTGGATTTGATCTTCATGAAGTTAGAAAAGTGTTAATGAATCCATAGAAGACATTATAGAAGTTGTAGATGAGCTTTGAATTTGATAGAGTCTCCTTGTAGGAATCAATTTTCGGTCCCCCTCACAAGTGAGTTATGAAGGCTATTTATAGGTGATTTTAGCCCAGGTGGCAATTCTGTAATTATGCTGAAAACGCCATGACTCAATTTCGACATGACTTCATCTCGCCATGACTCAACCCGACATGACTCAATCTGACATGACTTAATTTCGCCATGAATGGTCTCGCCATGGAGATATGCGGCATGACTTTCAGTGGCGTTTTGGTAAATATCTGTGTGATTGACTAAAGGTGCTTTACAGCCGTTGACAGCTATAACCGACGCCATGAATCCTCTACGGCATGCGGTATGGTTGCAATATGCGACATGAGTTCTTCAACTGTTCCAACGACTTGGTCTCCTTTATACTTGCCCTTATGCGGTCTTAAATATGGATATAATCACGTAGCTTTCTTCATGTGATTCATCATGCAACTGATGATGCCTGGATAAGTTCGCTCCTTTTTAGATGCCACATCAACTCCGTTTATTTATGTTGTGAACCCTCATACGGTATGTTTTAGTCTGGACGACATGCTTCCAAATGTACGTTGCAATTGACGGCATGAATAATACACAATATGTTCCAGGGAGTCCAACGACCTGCAGATTGATTTTTAACGTCAAGAGAGCATCCCGCGACATGCTGTGATGTCTGCTGATAACGACATGGTTCTTGTGTGCCACGTACTTTTCTCCTTTACTGCCACGACATAAATTACTGCAGCTTGACTGAAAAAAATATGCGGCATTCATTCTTCACGACATGAAGTGCTTTCTGGGGGCTGGTCTTCACTTTAAATAGCTGACTTGCTATTAAGTCGCGAATAGGAGGTGAGATAAGAATGGCATGGGTCGTTGGTTTAACATGAAGTATGACTCAATGGGCGACTTAGATGATTGGTAGTATTCATAGTGTGCCACGTCATTCTTTTGCTCAGCATGCCTATTTGCAAATGACACTCTTTTTTACTTTACAGCTGGCTTCATCTCCTTTATAGCCGGTATCAACCCATCAAATGCGTCATTACTTGCACCAAATTGTATAGGACAAAGTCCATGCGACATGCCAACATGAAATCCTCACACGACATAAATATTCTGGCAAGTTGACTCTTGGAACTGACAAGATTCAAGTCATTCTGAATGACACGCCAATGTGAACAACATGGAATTATATTGAACAACACTTGTTTCAGCTTGCATGGAACAACTTGCTTGTTTCAATCGACATGGCGCATGTCGTGTACTTGCGACATGGTCACCGAAGCTTTGCGACTTGAACTCGATGATATGATCAAACAAGTGACGTCTTAACATGGCCCAATGGCTTGAACTCGACGACATGAAAGCTGGCGCCATGAACCAGTACGTCCTGGACTCATGTTGGGTTAACGACCTATAACCATGTCGTAGAAAAGACTTGGGTCAGTCGTGTCGTGTGTCACTGTTCGCACATACTTCTTAGTTCTGAACCGCGTTCCAAGAACGGGGTTAACAGTCATTAGTCATATATTGAAAATATGCTTGGAAAAGTTATATAGTATATATATATATATATATAATAGTTATAAAATAGTTATAAAGGTCATACAGTCAAAATAGTCTAAGTTATATGTTAAAGGAAAATAGTTTGTAAAACCAAGTAATGTGTAAATTTACCTTTATGAAAATAAAATATCATGATATAATCCGATCCAATCCATAATTCAAATATTCAATCAATTTCCTCGAATTCAAATTCGTCTCCAAAACAGAAATATTTCCAAATCATTATCCTAAGTTGGATTTAACTACGATTCCCTGTTTACTCAATAAATATAATGTTAAAATAACTTCAGCGATTAATCACTAATTTGTTATTTAAATCACCATTTAATAAATCCAAATTTTACTATTTTTTCCCATTCAAAATCCCATATTGACTTCATTAAATCATAATCTTTCCCTTCAAAAAAATTCCAATTTAACATACACCGTAAGTTCATAAAAGTTGTTAAATAAAATTCTTATGGGTAAAAGTAAGATTTGGTAAGCCTTAAAGCGACTCATTACTTAAGGAACCAAACAACTTTAAATTTCTACAAATATATACGAAAACATTTCATAAAATCTCATTTTCCTCAAACCAGACTTTAAATACAAGTCTTTGCAAAATATTTCAAACACTCTTCATCATGCAAGATCATATTTAACTTTACTCAACTTAAGTTAATTCAAGGAAACACTCTTTTAGATAATATTTAAATCATATTTAGTTCTTTCCCATTTTATCAAATCCTTATATAATTGGAGATGTAGTAACACTTTACACCCATATCCTTTAACTAAAATATTTTATGAATCCAAGTATTTAGTTAACATAAATCTGTATATTACAAGAATCAAATATATTAAAAATCTTGTTTGAAATAGATATTGGTTCCAATAATTAAATCTAATACCATATTTTGGTTTGCGAAATTTTCCAACGTTTACCTTTATTCAAAAATTCCATTTAAAAATCTATTTATAAAACCGATACATACTTGTAACCCTTTTAAAAATAGATTTTTATTGACCACGACGTTCGTATGTAATTTTTTATCCTATTGTCAAGTGATATGGATATGTATCATTTTAATCTATCTTAAACGAAATTCAATTCCCAAGTATATATCATTTCAACCCGCAACCTAAATTGATTTGAATTTATTTTTTCAAATTATACAATTTACTTGGGTGTATATCATTTCAAATCATGATGATTTTTCTATATATATATATATATATATATATATATATATATATATGGAACATGCAAGGTGAGAGCACTACAACCATAGCATATCATACATCGCATCCATATGTGTCCTATAACTGTAGTGTATGTGTCACATGTGCAAAATCACATAGTAAATAATTTTAAAGCAACCTATCATTTCATTCAACATCTCAAATATTTAATTCACTTAATCATATGTTAGTCTATGAGTGAGGGAAACTCACCTTCCGAGGCTTGTAGATGAATGCAAAAAATTTGATAGAAAATCCGAGGATGATATTTGTAGCCAATAATGAACGTACATCCAATAAATTTGTACATACATATGCATATGTATATGTATACACAGATGTAATATTGGAAATATGCTAAAATTATTCCAACTCGACTTTTGACCGTATGACTAGCAAACTTGAACCACTTTGTTTGATTAGCTACAAATAACAGCAAATCAAAATTGATTTATTTTTCGATATGCACTCGTATATTTTGAAAATCATATTAAAACTTACCCTAGATAAGATAGATAAGCAACAATGATAAACCCAGACTCAAAACTGACTTTAACATCTTACAGATCCAAACAGCGAGCCTCAACCAACAAAGCAGCCCTTTGTGGCATTTAATCGAACATACGGAGTGCTCACTGCAATTGACTCCACTCTTGTGCTAATGAGTTTAGAAGGTCCGGTGACTTGGTTGGTAGCGTCTGTGGCTCACGGATCTGGAATTTGTCAATCCGGTCGAATTGATGTAAGAACTTTAGGCCTTGATGACTCGCTGGGAAAACAACTCCAGGTATCGCAGGTTTTGAAACTCGAGGTCGGCCGGCGGCCTTCGTTGACGAACATGCCGGGATGGAGAACAACAGGTCGGTGTGTGGTTCGAGGTAGCGACTGTGCTGGTGGACTACTAAGGGCATGATCTCTTCTTCCTTTTTTCCTTTGTTCGTGATTTATACGGTGGCTAGGTAACACTTTGAGGCACCCACGGGGAAAAATGGAGACGCAGCACTTGGGCGGTGCTCGATGGGAAGCGGGGCACGGAGGTCGGCAGCGAAATTTTTTTGGGGAAAGGAATGATTTGAGTAGTGATTTCCCTCTTTCCTTACTGGTTCGACTTACTGAAACTAGGGGGAGAGGACTCACTGTGGTGGGTAAACAGGTAGCTAGGGCACTGGTGGAGGTTCTGCGGAGAGGGGTCGCAGGCCGATGCGGGCGGTGGCGTGCCTCTAACGATGACTGTGCTTTGATTTGGTGACGGGAGTTTTGATTTGAGGAAATGGAGGAACATTATTTGATTTTTGAGGACATTAAGTTTTATCCCCTTTTCTGATCAGCATTTGTTTTGAGACACAAGGGAGAGACAGTTATCGAATATAAAAAGGAAGGAACGAATAGGAGATGAAAAAAAGAGAGGAACAGAGACGTAAGAACGCATGGAGATGAAACAGAAAAGCAAAGACACATGTTATCATTTCTCTGTTCTTTCTAAATGTGGCATTCGATTCTCTGTAGAAGAAGATTTTCAGATCTGTTGGTAAACCTCCAACAAGATTGTATCAAATATGGTCTGCAGTAAACCTTGGGTTGAACCAGGGATAGTGGTTTGAACAAAGTACACAACAATGTGGTTTATACTTAATTTCAGCAATTTATCAAATATTGTTTGAACGAATATTGCTAGTGATCGGAATACGGCTGTATTGGACAACGTTGTTTACATGTCATAAACATGTTACGAATTTCAAAATTCATCAACAATGAATAATTTATCAAGACGAACATATATTCAAATTTAAATCTATATGTGCCAATTTGATATCAAAGTATATTGAAGTAAATCAGCTCTTCAATTGTAAACAACTTCAAGTCTTATATTTTGAAATCAATTTTACCTGAAATAAATTGTACCTCAAATTAGATTACAAAAACTGATTTTATTTTCAAGTCGTCTTTTTTATAAATCCAAATATATTATAAAATATTTGTTTTAACAAAACCGTTCATATTGAAAATAAATTTATGAAGAGAATTTCGCTTAAAATAAATTCAGACTTGGTTCAATATAAATAAAATTCCAACTTCTATGTCGCAATCCAAATATAAATATCTATTTTAATGTTAAATCTTAATTTAATTTATAATTTAAAATGTAAAAGTTTCTGGTTTGTTACAGATAAAAATAGCGATTTTGTAATCATATTAAATTGATTCGGAATGTTTTCTAATTTTCACTCATATATGTCTTTTGAAATATAATTTTGTTTAAAACAAGTTATAACGTGACTTATAAATGTAAGTAATGACCTAACTGGAATTTGTTTGAATTAATTATATTAGTTAATTTAAAAGGATTAACTGGAGTTGCTTAGAAAATTAACCATGATTTGAGTTGACTAAGTTAACTTTTTCAACAACAATCGATTATTCAATAAATTATTGAATCATTACTTATTATTAAAGTCGATTACTATTTTGATGACCTTTAAAGATAGATTTACTATTTTAATAATAAAAAATGAAGTAAAACAAATTAGATTTATAATAATGTTAAAATTTGATTAGTACTTATTTGAAATAATCAAATTGAGAGAGTTTTGGAATTTAATTCATTTAATCGAATTTTATGAAGTTGTAAGATCTTATGCGTGGTTAAATGAAACGTTAAGCGAAGTTATATTAACAATATAAATTAAAAGTATGCTTCAAGTTAATATTTTGAAAGCATATATTATTGTGCTATTATTATAATCAATGTTACTTCATAAAAGTATATTCTTGTTGGGAACTCTGTTTTTTTCGAAGTTAATAATATTGTTCGATTAAGGTTTAAGAGGTAATTATGACCCACTTGATTGACTGCATTGTTAAATAAGGAATGATCAAGTTCGATAGTGAGGGTTGGATTATGAAGTGAGTTAATATGTGTTATTGGTTTAAAAGACTACGTTTAAATTGAATAATAGAATAGAATTGAAAATGTTTTCCGGATGTTGAAAGATTAAAGATTTTAGAAGTTTAATTAACTGACGGTCAATAAAAGAGGCCAAATGATGTTAGGTATTGAATCAGTGAATTCATTTTATTTTTATGGATGGTTGTTTTATTTTGATAGTTAAATAACCGACTATCAAAATTTGGCCTAATGCGTTGTCGGTACGGAAAGACCAGGATCGAATTTATATTCGGAAACCATTCCGACCAATGAATCTAAAATCGTGAAAGCTGTTGATTGAAGATGGAGAAATTGAAGACTGCGGATCTTCATGAGCGAAAGGGTTTCTTATTAGAATTTCTCTGGATTACAATGGAAGGAATTTTAGTAGTGATTCTATCGTAATTGAAATCTTCGGATTTGCAAGGACTACTCACTACTGATCCTTTGGATGCGGTAGGAGGGTGACATCGGTTCATCCTGTTCCTGGATGACTTGTATGGACAAATGTCTGACAGAGTATTTCCAAAGGATCGCGTACAATCGATTTATACAAACGTACTTTTATTGGTGGCGAAGGAATTCGATCTTACTACTTAGACACCCAAAGTATTTTTTGTAAATGTTAATAAGTGATTTAATGGATCTGACGATGTGGCATTCAAAATGAATGGTGGCCAGATGTTCTAAAAAGATAAACACAGCCTCAAGCCTCACAGCCGAGAAATGACAAAAATCGGGCATGCAACATGGCTAGTTGGGTCGCACCCAAGCAGGGTGTATTATCACCATCTGGAGAAAATCCTTATTTTTTCTTCATTCGCTTATGTATCTCCTGGAAATGGTGGTTAGCTAGCTATGGGTGATACTACATTCGGTCCACTCAAGCTAAATGATTGACCGGTCATGTGTGGTCGGGTTGCAAGATGTTCTTGTTGAACCCGTGTATCCCCTCTAAAGTACATTGATCGAAAGGTGGTTCCATACCTTGTTATGTTGGAAATCCAATCCCCAAAAAGTTCCCGTGGTTTTTGATTATAGACTATGTATGTAGACGTGAGATGCAAGCATTCTGCTATTTGGTTATTTACTCGATAAACACTATTATAATATCACTGGATTTCATATCAAAAATGTTTTGGGTTATAGTAAGGTAAAAACCGTCCATGTTTATGTGTGGGTTGGTCTTAGTATTATCCTTTTCTTTAAAAGGAATTTTCTAAAGTTAAGAAATTTGGATGTTAGCTATAAACTTTGTGAGTTTACTCACGCTGGTTCACCAGACTGATTCGTGGCGTTTGTAATGCTCGAGTTAGCCCGAGTCTTTTCAGGTTCAGTTATCAGATGCTGTGAAGTTCAGAGACAAGCTGGAGGAGTCCCGATGTATGATATATATATATATATATATGTATGTATGTATGTGTATATATATATAGAGAGAGAGAGTATTATTTCGCTCTATGTTTGAGGATGGGTTGTTATAACTATCCAGATTGTTTTGACTGCTGTATTCTGATGATTATAGGTATTTTTCAAAATTCCAATAAAGATATATTTCTGTATTATATTTTATTCCGCTGCGATGTGAGACTCTGTATTGTGTTGGATCCTTCTTCTTCTCCTTTTCTAATCTTTCTTTCTTTTTTCACCCTTTAACTTATTTCTACTAGCTATCTACTTTTTCATGCAATTTGGGTTGGACGTGAGTTGGAATAAGGGTATGAAAAAGCTGGATCGCTATAGTTCCCACCTTTCTTTTGGAGCTATATATCTTACTGATAACTACAGGTGTAGCGTTATAAGATATATCATGTACTCAACCTTTCCGAGAGGTTGAAGTCCAATGACTTTCTCAAAACAGTTATACAAAACTTATAACTATGAGTACATGATTAAACTTATTTAACGATTTGTCTAGGGAGTAAAAGTAGCTCAACTCAACGATCCTTTATAGGAAAACTTCAGGGTACATCCACTATACATGCCTAAGTAACTACCATATATCAAAAACTGAGATAACCACTATAACAAAAACACTCTTTCGCAGCTGCCAAAAAAGGTTGTGGTAAGTCTATTACAGCTGACATGCGTCAGTCGTTATATCCACAGTTGTAATAGCATCAGATTTTTATATGACTCTTTTTGGCAGTTGTCGAAATTATTTTTTACAACTGCTTATTATGAAAGACTTTATTACAACTATATTGCCTGTTGGGCTAAATTCTTTACAACTGTTTTGCCTATTGTTAAATAAATGAAAAATTATATATAAAAGAAAGAAAGTCTAAACACGTTTTGCAAAATAGACAAGCATAAACAATATGATTAAATAATAATACGCCATAAATAAACTATATAAAAGACCATTGCAACCTATAAATTACTTCGTCCAGCTATGAAAACAAAACTACGAAAGTTCAATTTAAACGGCATACATTTTCTCTTGGCTCCTTGTGCTTGATCCAACTCGGAGTCGTGAACCTCTTTTTCAAAATGACAGACATTTTTTGAGTTCTCAAGTTGATATAAAGGTATAAAAACTTATCACCTGAGGAATGAAATAATCTGCAAACCTGACTAGGTACAAATGCTGGACCATTTTCATAGCCTTCGCTACCATCAGTAGAAAAAGAAGCAAATATTTCTTCTGTTATTCTTGGAATTGCAGCTTGTTCAATGAAAACTGAAAGTTGGGCAAGCATAAGGACAAGTCCTATGTATACTTTTTCAATAAGCATATGACTAGTGTTTGTATCTTGAAATGTGATGTCACTTTTGCCACAAGGTAAATGAAATTATTGGTTTAGCTTTTGAAAAAAAAATTATGAAATCCATCTTGCACACATTCAATCATCATGTCCCTCGGTTTTTTTAATCAAATTCAGGTCATTTGTGAGACGCTTCCTGAATTCCTATACGACATCCATGCTTCCTTGAATTACACATTTTTTGCTGCTCTCCAAGGTAATCTACAAGGGGACTATTGTAACTCACCCTAGTGTCCAGATGGAACTTTAAGTGATTCTAAAACTCCAACTAAAAGATGAGAGAATGCAATATATATATACACATGCATGCATGCATATATATATATATATATATATATATATATAGTTTAACAATGGTACTTGCATACTCTAAAGAATAAACAGGAAGAGTTACCTGGGCCAAAACCTCGTCCATCACAGCTACATCTTCCCATATGACTCTCAACATCATCAGCAAATCTGTTGATGACCTATTTTTCTCCTTCTATTGTTGTATAGTTTCATAACGCTCGGAAAAGAGGTCCTATGAAATTATAATCAGTAGTCCTTCATAATTAGGGAAAATGATAAGATATTCACGAACTGTCTTCGAAAATACACCAACAGAGACCATGTCTTCATTAACATTAGGCGATGCACCAAAAAGCCGGTAAATTCCCGATGGTTTGTTGTCATTCAAATCCAATGCATTAGACTCCTTTTGAAACTTCATAAGATAGTCTTCTAGCTTTTTAGGCAGCTCCCCCCACCTCCTTGCCTTAAAGACATAAACTACAACTCAAAGTCACAAATTATACTAACACAACACCTCCTCGCCTCTGCCTGCCACTATTCCGCTTCATCACACTTTCCTCTCCTACATTTCAGTGTTTCTTCCACATGTCTAAAGCAAACCGAAATAGTAATCAACCATCATCACGACCCTTTTGCCACTAAACCTTGTCTGCCCTCTTTCATTTCATCAACCAAACTTCCAGCAACCGTGTAAAATATATTAGAGCTCAAAAATCTTCAACTGAGCATCATTAGCATTTAAAGAATCATTCTTCTTAGCTTCTACTTTCTATTATAACTCAACGACTGCCTCCCCAAATCAATTTCCTGCAACTGCAAGACTTGATGTATTCATCACCTTCGTAACCACCGCGAAAAACCACGCCTTCATCAGCTACCTCTGGTCACTTCTCTCCAAATAGATATGACATCATTCGGTTAGCAACCCTGAATTGAAGTCGAACCCAATACTCTAGATTCAGACTCGAATTGAACCCATACACGAATTGAACTTGACATAAAATTGAACATGAATTGATTGTTTTTTACATGGATGATTGTTGGTTTTTTTGGCTTGCAAAATTGGATGATTGGTTTTAAGGGAAGAATTTATTTACTGGGAATAAAGTAGGAGGCGATTTATTTTTTTGAATTCGAGGAATCGGAATAGGTGAATGAATAGCGGCACCACACTTAATTATTTAATGGAGGAGCTGGGGAATTGGAACAACAGGACGGACGAGCATGGGCAACAAAAAATAATTTGTTACGAAGGGAAAACGATCACTTGGAGCCAAGTTTCATTAAAAGAAGTGGCGTAAAAGATTTAGTTCGGAGGGAAAATTTGAATTTGTGCCTAATTTTAATTTAGGGGTAAAACTTTGGTAAGAGTCAAATTTCTGCTACTAAAATTGAAAATATACAAGTACATACAAAATAAAATATGTTATTAAAGAAAACCTCAAATGAATATAGAAGTAAGAATTTACTACATAATTTTTACATTTCTTATATTTTGAAGTTTTTAACATTTATGAATTTCTTAAATTTGGAGATTATATTTAATTTTTTTTTTTGGTTTTATGAAAGTTTCAAAATTTAACGAATATTTCAAAACTTATTTTAACAAATTTAAAATTCCTAAAATAATAAAATATGAATAACAATTATAATTAGCAAATAATAAATAAGAAATTAGAACTAATAGAAGAAAATTAGTTACTAATTTTGATTATTTACAATTAATTATTAATTAGAAATAAATTTAAATTATTTGTTATTAATTGTTAATTATTAATAATGGATAATAATTATTGATTTGTAAGCTTACCATTAAACAATGGTTATTAATTATTAAAAAACAAACATCTTTCTTCGCTAACAAAAAGAGTTGTGAGAGATATCTATTGCAACTAACAAAAAGAGGAGTTGTTGAAAATAATCATCTTTTACAATTGACAAAAAAAATTGTAATAGACACTACGACAACTGATAAAAAAGAAAATTTGTCAAAAATAAGTATCTATTACAACAGGCGTAAAGTAACCATTGTAATGGATATTTATTACAACTAAAAAAAATAAAAGAGTTGTTGAAAATCGTTTTGTTACAACTTTCTGAGTAAAACAGTTGTAAAAAACCTCTACTACAACTGTCATTTTGTGACAGTTGTAAAATTAAAGTTGTGAAAGGATGTTTTTGTTGTAAATAACCCACTATATGGATAATCTGTTAGAACTCAAAATCAGCTGATACCAAGAAATGTCATAAGAATTACTCTATAGCTCGAATCTCAAGTCTCATACCTGGGATTACCATGAGTAACTGTGTAGATCCTCCCATGGGGCTAGAAACTACAATTGGGTCCATAGTGAAAAAATGTCCAAGTGCAAACAATCAGCTAGAGTACTAAAGATAATGTAGTAGGTGTGCCAAAATCGAATTAAGCACGAATATGAAAGCTAGAAAGAATTAGAGACATAATACACTTCTTTTGTCGAACTCTTTCTTTCTTCTGTCCCTTTTCATTACTTAATCCTTCTGATCAACAACTCTTGGCATAGTACCCAATCTTATTATGCTTAAGATATTTTTCCTAAAATCTTGAAATTAATATATTATAAAAATGCTCCTTTTGCTTAAATTTCCAAGTATGGAGAATAAGGTGCGTAAAAGTAAAGTGGAAAATATAGAATTTTCTATTTATACTTTTTTCCAACATAAGTAATCGAATTAGAAAAATTAGATTATTTCTGAAAATCACAAATTTAAAGTGGACTAGTAGGGATTAGATGCAAAAATAGGATGAAATGCGCTCTTAAACTGTAAAAGTGTTGGAAAAATAGGATGAAAAACTATTTTTGATTTTTAAAATTGTAGCATTTATGTAGAAATTGCCAGTATATTTAGCTTGTGTGCATCTGTTTTAAAAAAAGATTTTTGAAAGAAAACTACATTTATTTAGGAGGCATCAGTTAGGCATTTATTACATTCATGAATTCTTACGATGTATTGCACTTTGCGCTAGTATACGGATGGTTGCAAACTTTGATGCACATACGATGGTTGTAAATTATGTGAGAAATTACATAATTTTACCCTTACCAAATTTCGGGGACAAAATTTTCTAAAAGATGGGAGAATGTAACACCCTGCAATTTTAATTAAAGTAATCAAAATAATTACAAAAACAATTATGAATGAAAATAGAAAATTTTGGGATTTTTGGAATGTGTCTTCAAAACGTATACCATTGTGTTCGTAGCAATTTTCTGATTAGTTTGCATATATAATATGTTCCAAATGAAGTTCATACGAAAAAGTTATTGACATTCAAAGTCTTGTGTAAATGTGCGTAAATACATATACTTCAAGATATATGCGTACATTAATTTCATAAACAGTATGCATTTGAATCTGAAAAACCAAACGTGAAGAATAAATGAGAAGCAAATAAAAGTTACTGTTATGCAAACATAATGTTACAAACGTTAAAATAGAATTGGATAAAATGTGAAATTATAGAATAATAAATGAAAGTTATTTTTTTGGCAAAGCCGTCCGGTTTTTGAAGTTACTACAAAAACTTATTATTATAACATATAATAATTACAATGATTACAGGAGATTGGCATATTACCAACCTAATAAGTGGAAATTAATTAATAGAACGTTATAAATTAAAAAATAAATTGTAATGTTAAAGTTTAAAACTGAATTAAAAACTAATTAATAGTAACACACATGCAAGCGTGTGTAAATATTTATTTATCTCACACACACACACACACACACACACACATATATATATATATATATATATTGCAAAAGTAATGCGCGTTTAAATTTGAAAGTTAAAATGCGTTATAAAAATGAATTTAGTAAAAAAAATTAATGCTAAATTGCAACGTTTCTTTAGTTAACAATTTGCGTCATTAATAACATTAAAAGAGGCATAAATGAGAATAAAGTTAAAGTTTGAATGTGAAAGTTAGACGCATGTTAGAAACGGAAAAGAAAATTTGGTAAAATGGGAAATAAAATAAACATTTTGAATAACAGTCACAGGAATTAATACGTAGGAATTAGAAACGGAAGAATTAGTAATGTTCAATATTTTATGTAAAATATACATAAATATAATTCAATATATATATATGCATATTAATTATATAAACAATAAGCATTTAAATTCGAAATTAGGCATGTTTTAAAAGCAGAAGGAAATCAAATAAAACAAAGAATATAAAAAATAGGCAATGTTCGAAAAATTATTAAGTACGAAGTAAAACACAGTGGTTGGAGGAATAAATATGTAAAGAAATAGAATGGGCAAGAAACACTATATCATATATTGGCAACGAATTTTATTTCCTTTAAATGGTTTGGATTTTATTATTTTATATAGTACGGACATGGTTAGTTTGGACTTCCATAAATAATCCAGTAGCCTGGCTATCAAACTCATATTTTGCAAGAGAGCACTGAAGCCCTGCCATTCTCTTTCTTCTCCAAATTCTTCAAAAGTAGAAAATACTAGACTTAGGTTATCTAATTTGAGGTTTGGAGGCAGAGGCAGTAGAGCTAAGATTTAGATGTCCATATCTTCCATCCAAACGAATTCGTAGATTCAAACAGAAAAGATTATAGAAAGTAAACCTTGATCCAAATCGGATCCAGACTTTAGAACGTACTACAGGAGAGTGGATTTAAATTATATTTATATATAATGATATATGATATCGTATTATTCCTGTTAAATGAAGAAATCTTGGTAATTCAGAATTGTCTAATTGTGATGATTTACTACCTATGCAATTTGAACATAGTTCTATTTAAAGTAGTTTGATTCTTACAATAAATCCTTATTGGAATGATAGTAAGAAGTTTCGTGCGCAAAAAATATGTAATTTTAATGGTAAATATAAGAATTCTCTTTTTTGTTTATTGAGGCTATGGCTTAGATTTTGAATTGGATTAACAATAGAATAGATTGGAATAGGAAAATGGATATAAGTCTAATTGTATTCAAACTTACGAAAATATGTTAATTTTGGGGTAATAAAAGGGAGAATAAAAATTTACAGATGCCTATAAAAATGAAAAGTTAGGAATAGCCTAGATTAAGTGGTTAGGAAAAACGAAATCTATTCTCATAGTTTGGTTTGTAAGAAAAATATTAAACATATTACAAGTATAAAAACAAATAAAGGCGTGGATTAGTGTAAAATATGGATTTAGGCTTATTGCGCACTGCTCAATAGCCTAAAAATAATGAAAAGAAATGTCTTGCAATTATGGATTTCTATTTTTGTAATTACCTTGAACTATGGAAATAGATTTGGCACAGTTTTAATAATCAATCAATTAGGAACAGGCCTAACTTCCTAAAGAATAAATTACAAAGATGGAAAGATAAAAAAAGGTAACATAACCGAAAGATGTTATGTAGAGAAAAGGAATAATAAAACCTTATTAAAAACTTATAATCGTAAATTTAGTTTAGTAAGCGCAATCCAATGGCAATGATGCGCAATTCTATGGCAATGATTGTATGGTGAAAGTAAGACTATAACATAAAAGTTATAATTTAAAAAGTGAAATGAAATAGGAAAAGCTTATTATGAATAAACTTAAGTTATGAATTATGTTTAATAAGCAAATTTCTATGGTGGCCTTGTGATTAAGCAATTCTATGGTTCTATGGTGGCCTTGTGATTAGGTTATTCTATGTTTCTATAGTGGCCACATATATAACTATTCTATGATTATTCGATGGTTATATGGTAACTTTTGAAGTTGATAAACAAGCAATTAAAATTCAGATTAAGCGGATTGAATAATGTTGTAAATCAATAGAAAAAAGTAACTAAAACACATAATGGTAAATTAGATATAGGGTTTAATAAAATAAAGATATGCGTTCAGACCAGTCCAAAGGAATGAAGGGCGTAACAAGGCAAATCTTCGTAGGATTCCGGAGACACGGTGGGGCACGTCCAACTTAATATTCGACGGGACTGGAAGGAAGCTCGAAACTTATTCGAGACATAAGGATACTCTGAGATGACCCTCTAGGGAATACCTAACGGAGCCGCACCCCGGAGGCAGGTCTGTACGTTTACGTCCATAGAGTATGCCTTGGCTGATTTTATGATGAGGGCAGCCGGAAGATAGATAGGTTGACTTTTAGGATTCTTAGTTGCCTCAGCTCCGGAAGCAGGCTTCATGGTTAGGACCCAATAAGGATAGTAAATCATCAGATACTTGTTATCGTCAGTGAGAGCAAGTACCGAAAAGATTGGAGATAAACCAACAGGTCAATGATCCTTCAATATCGAGACAATGGATGAATGATAACGACAATTTGGATGCTTAGATTGTTTGTTAAGGGCACAATCACTTAGCCCTTGGAATGGTCTTTCATTAGTTCAGGGGAAACCATATGCGGCCATAGTCACCGAGAAAAGAGATAGGCCAATTTATGGATATTTGTATTGTAGGTCTAACGAAGTTGTTCTTTATAGATATATATCTCACCCAACTGAGTTCCATAGTGGAACGCATATGGTATATAATATGCTTTCATAGCGTAGTGATGGAGGCTTAGTACGCTTTCGTGTCGTGGCTTAGTACGCTTTTGTGCGTAGCGTTGGAGGTATAGTACGCTTTCATAGCACGACGATGGAGACCTTTCGAGGCAGGACTTTGGGGAGTACCTTGATATGTTGGGCATATAACTACATATATATGATTTGTTAGGTTAATCTACTTAGGAGTAGATGAATACGATTTACACATAAATCTGAAGGTGTAATGTGTAATAAATCCAAATAACTCAATAAATGTAAAATAGTGACAGAACATTATATGTAGTGTTATTTATAGAAAGTATAATTTGTCCATTCACCAATACTTTTGTTTTGACCCTCTCCTCATAACAAACCCGCATGTTAGAAAGGTGGTAGAGATTATATAGCTTTGAGACACTTGCTAGACCTTGTCAATATTATGGTAAGTATATTATTTTACTTTGTTCATTCTACTGTGGGATATTTTGTGGTGAGCTCTGATATATTTATCCTTGCCTTTCTGTAGGATACCAGACAAACCAACTAGGGTTTCAATGAACTTGGATTTAAGCATTTTGTGAAAAATTCGAACCCGTTGGAATTTGGGTTGTTACAATATATGTATGTGTGCGTATATATAAGCATGAACTGTTTAAAGTATAAAATTGAAAATAAAAGCATAAATATCATCAAAATATTAAAACCAAAGTAAATATTTAAAATCAAAATGTTAATTAAATCAAAGTATAAGTTTATAAAAAGTTAAGATATAAAAATAAAGTATAAAAGCCAAAAGGGAGCGACAATTGGTCACATGATTGGATATACAAATTTTTAACCATTAGACTTGTTTGTCTTTATATAGAAGGTGAAATTCAAGGGAAGATCTAACGGTTGAAATTGTCTGTGTCTAAATTTATGTCATCATTTTAAGTTAAATAAATTTTCCCAAACCAAATTATAATGTATAAAAACTAAAACTGGTTATTTTGACAAATATAAGTATTTATAGTATATAAGTAAAAGCATAAATATTAAAATCTAATAAGTATAAAATAATTCAAACTAAAGTTATTTTAAAAACTATAAGATTTCTTTTTGAAAATTCTTTAAAAGATTATTTTAAAAACAAAGGATTTTTGAAAACTTTTTGTAAAAAGAATTTAAAAAGTTAAATTTGTTTTGAAATCATTTTGAAAATAAATTATGAACACATGAATATTTTTGTAAGAAATTATTTTTTCAAAAAGGATGGATATCAGATAAGTGCAATCTGAGTTTTAACATAATTTCGAAGACTCTATAATATCCTGAATTCTTGAAATCTAGACACTCATGAGTCTTCATTCTTGGATCAACAATCTAAATTTTCAATCTTAATACCATACTGTAAAGGCTTGCAAATATATATCTTTTGAGTCGACTGAATACAACACACGTCGAATCCAAATTACATGAAAATACTAATCTTTAGGAATAAAGAAGAAAAGTAGATAGAAGATAGAACTGAACAACAAAACAGAATCTCATAATCGCAGCGAAATAAATATACTACATATAATAACCTTTGGAAATACAAAACTTTATCTGTACTTACATAAATCATTGGAGTACAACACATATACAACACAGTGGAATAAATTCAAGATATCTAGCATTGAAGCCTCCTGCTCCAAGCTCCTCCGGTGTATCTGTAAAATCCCGAACCACTTGATTTCCCGTACAAAATTGGGCACCCATGTGTTTAGGGAAAACATAGAAAAATAAACTCTGGATTAGTCATAGGACTGGCGTGAGTAAATGATTTAAAACAGTTAAGAAATAAAAGGTATCTCATAAGACCACACCACATATATGCATGGAATGAATTTTTCCCTTATGAGAACCAAAACACTTTGTATATCGAAAACGTATATTATGATATTGTCTAGGGTTTCAAAATAAATTAGAATCTAGTGAAATGCTTGCATCTCACATTTCACTACATAGTTTACAAACAAAACAGCATGGCGCTTATAGATAATGGATTTCCAACTATGACAAGGTAGGGAACCACCTTCCGATAGTTTATCTCTAGAGAGGAATACACTAAATTCAAAAACAATATCTTGCAACCCAACCATACATGACCGAACTCTCATTTCGTTTGAGTGTCCTGAATATATTGTCACAAGCGGATGGGCTTAAACCATCATTTCTGAAGCATACAATAGTAATAGAATAGAGAAACAAATGAATTTTTCTCTTAATCAAGGGACAGTACATCCTAATAGAAGCGACCCACATAGCCATGCTGCTTTTTTGTCATTTCCCGGTTATGAAGCTTGAGGCCATGCTTACCTTTAGACATATCACATCTTCATTCACTTTGAATGCCCCATCGTCAAACCCGTCAAATCACAAATTGATTTCCCCGAAATATCACAGGTAAAAAGCTAAGAGAAACGAAATTCTCCACCACCAAATGTAAATTTGAAGAGATCAACTTACTTGACCTATTAGGCATATTCTATCAGACGTTTGTCCAAACAAGTTGTGCTGGGACTGGACAAACCGAAGGAACTATTTTATAAATCCATCTTAGGCGATTTCTACCTAGAATTGACAAAAAAATCCCTTACATAAACTCCGTCTTTAATTGCCTTCAATATAATCTAACTCTCAAAGTATAAATCGGATCAAAATGAAATTTAGATTCCAGACTCTTCGAAACAACAATCGATAATACTCTAGAAATATTAGGCAATAGACGAGAGTGGGATTCATTCCCAAACCGTTAATGAACGGATTTCCTTATCCTTGTCACCTATATCTCAAAGTAAAAGGACTAGACTTGATAGTTGGTTATGTAAATACACAACAAAATAAACAAATTTATTTCTATTGGACCTGTTAAGCCTCATTTAAATAATCTTCAATTATTTAAATTTGAATGCTAATTTATTTACATACTTATTTGAAAACATAAGTATATCTCAACTTAGAAAATTCTTTTTATCAATCTTACATGATAATCTCATTTCTGAATGTAAGTTTCATACCTGAAAGTGATATTCAACTATAAGACTCATTTTGAACACCAACTAATACTGTCTTTCAGATAATAGTGAAATCGTTCAAGTTAGGGTATTTAATTACCTCTCAGACCTTGAGTTGAAATCATTCTTATCTTTAAGATTTGTAAAAGTTCGATATCAAAAATATTCACCAAACTAGAATTTGTAGATCCAATAGATTTTCAAATATTAAAACATTTTCAAAACAACATTGTTTTTGAACCACTCACAAAGTTAACTTGATTAACTTAAATATTAAATCAGGAAATTTAATCCAATAAATCAACTTGATTTCCTTAGCCTTTGAGATTTAAATTTTCTTTATCACTTTACTAAAGGATTAATTAAGTTTAAAATATCTTCTTGGACAATTTATCCAATTTTAAATTACTATTCAACTGCAAAATTAACTTACCAAAATCTGTTAATTCAAACATTAATTTTCAATATTCATTTAGGAAAATAATCAACTTAAGTGATTCTAATAAAAAGGGTAATCACTTTTAGTATTATTAATTAAAGTAAAAACTAACTTCAATATTAACTAAAGTAAGAATAGGCAACTTTATCATTAACTTAAGGTTAATAGTTAATCTCTTTTACAAAGTTATTATAATTAGAGATAACTAACTTTATAATTATCAACTCAAAAGTTATTTTTGACAAAGTTAATTAACTTTAATAAAATATTATTAAGTTTTAAACAACCATTTGTTAAAACCTTTTCTATTAAATTAATCAAAATAAATCAATTTAATAATCAACTTCCATTTATAATAGTTGATTTAAATCAACCTAAAAACAATCTGATTAACCGATTACAATTAATCTTTCCTTTTAGATTAACTAAGTTAAAATAATTCATTTAATAGTTTCTTAAAAGCAATTTATATCCAACTATTAAAACTTAAGTTTATTTCTGAGTTACTTTAAAGAAATTATAACTTAGTGGTTCCAACAGCATATTGTAGTTCTTTTAACAGACAAATATCAAGTTGTTAACCCAATTTACACAAATAACTATGTAAATACAGTTCTATATTATCAATTGATAATATAATATCTCAACAACAAAAATTTACTGATAATATATGTCAAACTAATACAATAGCGGAACAGTGTTTATTTCTGCTAGTAGGGTGCCCAAACAATTTAGTCAATTCAGTTTATAGTGGAATGATGTCTATTTTCTCCAACGGATGTCAATATATAATTATTATTAACATAATTTAACACAACTCAATGAATTAAATAATTAATTGAACAAATAATTTATAATCTATTAAATTTACAGATTATTACCGATCAATTCTTAATAGTTTAGGCGTTAATTTAGTTCAGCAACTAAATTTACGCTTATAATAAATATAATTATTTATAGAATTTTAAATCAATTTATAGTTGCTTAATGAATTTGATTCAGATTAAATTTTGTTTTCAACTCTATAAATAAATTTTGAGTTACTTTCAAAACATAGCAATTGATTGACAATTCCCATATGACTCAAGTACACACGCTAACTCTATACGTGTATATATTCTTGTTAAAACGTATAACTGTAAATATATAAACCTATATACATTTATGCCATTTAAATTTAGTTTTAAATTTAAATATCTATTTTTTAAATGGGCCAAGCCCAAACCCAACACGCCAACACAAAATATGCCCACTCCTTTTCTTCTCAAAAACGGCTATAAGCCATGATTTCCAAACCAAAGCATCAGCAACTCAAGTTTCAAAACATAAAGCTCAGGTAGCACATAAGAAAACCGAGCCTTCAATTTGTACACCGCCTATACATGCACGTGCATGCCAGCTTTAACCACCAGAACATCGTTGCGCCACCACACACAAGTGTCATTACCTCCCGGCATCACCACTGGCCCATTGCCATGACCGCAAAACTTCTCCTCCTAAAATTCACCCTTTAACCATTAATACCTGAACATTAAATTTCAGATCGACCTCAAAAACTCGACGCCACCTCTCAACTCTGACCACTTGACAACCTGCCTCTACCACTGATCCGAAGCCCATCACCTAGAGCTCCTCCCTACCCAATATCTCCGCACTCAACAACCTTACATTGCTCACAACTCGATCAAAAACGCGTTGCCCAAAACATTACCCTAACCCTATAATTACCTTGCACGACCACCTCTGATCATCTTACCCTATGAAACTTCATTCCCATCCCCAGCTAACATACACAGTTTCCCAAACCATCACCTAAATCTAGGGTTTTAATTTTTAAACCAAAAATATACTTTTAATCCTACTACATAAATTATGACATTAAAAATCAAGAAACTTGCTTTAAAAATCACGATTTTTAAATAAACACACCATAAGCCTGAATCCCAAAATTACGATGATCGAAAATTTGAGTATTTTAAACCCTTCGTTATTTATTACACATCTTTGCACATATGAAACTTGGCTTAGGTTGGAATTATTTTTAAAATGCATTAGAGGCATAAACAAACCTTTTTCATGTTGGGCTCAGGTCTTAAAACTCATTGGAATTAAAATTATAGATTTTTATATTGACAAGAGGTGAAAATTTAAGCCCTTGTTCAACATGCAGGCTTTATAATTTTTTTACAAAGCTCCAATACAATCTATACGTGTGATTCATATGTGATATAACACATCATAATCATGTATTTAGACACCTATAAGTTGCATCATTCCGTCAATCATAGAATAGTTTTAGAAGGAGTAAATAGGAAGTTTACTCACTGTCTTAGCTTTTCTTTCTTAGGTTTATGGGTTTGCTTCAGGTCTTTATTTTGAGTTCAAGCCAGGTTTGTATGAGTGAAATTATGAGGTACCTTAGTGTATTTATAAAGTGAAACAATTTATAAAATATTGTATAACTTAGGCTTTTGTTGGGTACATGGTGCAATGGTTTAGGCTGGTTTAATTTGATGGAAAGGATTATGCTTAGTCTATCACTCGTTTGATTTTGTCTAGGTGTTGCATGCAAAGCCAGCACATTATAGTACACATATGTGTACAAGTCCATGTTCTAAATATTAAAAAAAAACTTTGCTTTTAAGAAATTCAAACTGTTAAAGTCCTAAGTACTAAATAGATTTAACATATCAAATCTTTGTACAAACATGTACTTAATGTTAGCTAACACTTAGTTTTCAAGTAATCTAAGATATTTAATATTTGTGTAGATTTAAAAATTACAACTTAGCTCCTAAGTAAACAAATTTATTTAATGGATTTTATTCTCATTTTACTAATTTAATGTTATATCCTTTTGCATTAAATAGCCATGTTCTCTCGTTTCTTTCCATGTGAAGCAACTAAAAATTTACATAAGTTAACACTATTTTTACTTCTAGAAATTCCAATTTTATCTTATTTATTTTTCATGTGAAGTAATCTAATTTTACTTTAAGTGATTTTAAATTTTATAAGAATTTAAAACAAATTTAAAAATACAAAACAAAATGACAAACCATTACTTACTTTTTTGTATCCATATATACAATGGTTAAAAAATTTAAACCATTAAAATACATACTTGGGATTTCCCAATATATTAATCTAAATTTATTTAATTTAATCAATTACTGAAATAGTCCATAATAAATTGTATTACAGACTCAGTCAAAAACTGGATCGTTACAATCTACCCCCTCCCCTTAAAAGAATTTTATCCCCGAAATTAAAGAGTAACGAGGAGATCCCAATTATATTCGAAGTCATAGACTTATCTTAAACACATATATAGGTCATACACCAACAATCACACCAAACAAGGCATCCAAAACACATAGGTTATCTACCAAACATTTCGCCTCAACTGACTTCATTACCTCATTTTCTGTTTATGTAAATATCTCTGATTATATTTGGAAAATAATTCTAGAACTCATTTACTTTGTTAGTTTGAATCAAACATATTCAAACACTTTCATTTTCTTTAAATTATATTTTTCAAATCAAATCCATATTCAACTCTCCAATCTAATTGACTTAACTACGTTAAGTTCTATTCACATTCCCCCATTAACTAATTGATTTCCCAAATTAGTTATATTTATTCTGGAACTCAAATATTTATTTTTTGTTGCAAAAATCAATTCATTTAACTCGCATGAGTTCTTGCCCAGTTAAAAAATTAAGTTTGGACTCTATTACTTGAAAATCAAAATTTATTCGCTTAAAATTGCTCTTATTTCATTAAATAAATCTTTTTGGTTCATACCGATTTTTTTTGGAAATTTGATTTTGACATAACTCAAAATCTTCTAGACGAAATCGCGATTTTTCTCTTTCATTAGAAAACTATGATTCAATAGTTTCGGAAAATTCTTATTTCAAAGAATTCTGACTCATATTAAATCATATATGTGCAATTGAAGTTCAAAATTTCAAATTACGAACTACTGCGTCGCGGCAAGCTCGTTTTTAATTAAATTCAATTTGGTTCTATATTTAACCATTTCAATTTTTATAATCTTATTTGATTATAATAATAACAATCGACACATCCATATACAACAATAATTTCGAAAAAATAATATTTTATAACAAAACATAATTTTGGGCAAAATTATTTCATTTACCCAACTTTTAAATCAATACTATGTCGAATCGCCTTATTCAAGTGTTTAGAAACATCGATCAATATAGTTGTTTCTTCTGTATTGACTAGAATTCATAAACCACTCAACAAACCAATCAACCCAATATAAAATAGTTTTTATATCAATTAACAAATACGCACTCATATATATATACTCAAACTCGTTCTAGGGTACTACTATTGATCATCTTTTTGGTAAAAATCCATCCCAACCCAAAGTCAAAGCTTGCTACCAGATATCGGCCCGTTCCAGACCTTCAGGAATGATTTTCATCCTAAGTCAACCGATCATGGGTCGACTCAAAATTATATCGCAATAAATAAAAGGCTCTCCCTCAAACGAAGAGTTATTCGATCGGCTCGTCAATCAGTTGGTCGGGCTGTTCCTGAAGAATCGGGTCAAACTTGGAACATCAGATCGAGAATTTCCGATCAAACTTATTTGCTAAAAGACAGATTCCTATTCTCGAGGCTACAAAATTGGTCAGCTTTAATCAAGCATAAATTTTCACATGCCAAGTTTTGAGCTCCACGTAAACTACAGTTTTAGAGAAGAACTATTCATCATCAGTAAAATTGGGTCCACCGCCTACAACTACTTTAATGGATCGAAATGCACGTGTCTAAGCCCAAAAGAGAGACATGCCACGCCGCATACTACCTCAGCGTGGATGCTCGCCTATAAATACAACCCTTTCTAGAAATGGAGAGGCATTCTGATCCACCACAAGTATATTTGGAATCAGCTACTCAAAGTTTTCCATTCGACATATAAAAATAATAGTCACATATTCTAAGTACACAATGATTTTGTGTAGAAATCTCTTCTTTCTTATTTTCTTCCACTGAAAAATCACTGTAACCTGTATTTGACAGTAAAACAAAGATTATAAGTGGACGTAGGCTTGGACTAAGCCGAATAACTATAAAATATTTTGTCTTCTGTATTTGTTTACATTTTTCTTGCATTTCTGTGAATATTCCCACGTGTGATTAACACACATTGGGGTTGACCATCACTAAAACAACTTTTGATGTCAACACTTTAGCACGCTAGGTAGGGGGCATAGATATTCCCTACTACCTTCGGCATCTCTTAAATTAAGCAATGGCCAAATGGAAAAAGGATTCACCACCTTCTCACGATCAATCTCGACCTGCCGATGCAGCATAACAACGGTAGCGGGGGCAAGCAACAGGCTTCCTCCCATGAAGAATCGTCCCAATACCTCACCAAGGACAGGATGGATAAAGTTTTGGCCGAGTTTAGAAATCATATAACACACCAGGATGAACTTCTCAAACATCAGCAGGAAATGATAGACAACTTCATTGCGCATTTCCTGCACCGGGCAAGGCTGGGGCAACAACTACTCTTCGTTCTGCTAGGACCCTAGCCCTAGATAGGTCCACACCTTTGCTTCCTCTTGGTTCATCTTCACTTCCCAATTTACCAATGCTAAGATCATCACTTCTGACATCAAGTAGAGCTTTGGTAGCTGCAGATTCTCAGGTCAGCCATGGCTAGATTCCAGACCAGTCGACCAATTTGTCTCCACTCCAGGGTTGGACTCACCCCCGGACCAACAGCTCCTGATCCACTGCACCTTCTGGGTCTACCAGGACATGGATCGTTGCAACCTCCAGATCGACCCAACGTCTTACTGCAAATCCGTCTTGGGCAACCTCTCCCACAACCTTCCCAGCTTTCCATTCCAAGAAGGGTTGGGGGCATCATCCCTCTGTGTCACCAAGACTATTCTACCATACCAATCCTCAATGTGAGGGAGGGAAACGCTACAGTAAACCATTCTAACATCGCACCGAGCAGGGTTCTCACCGATGTCCCCAATGAAGAATTGGATTCCTGGCAATAACTCCTTAGGGATGGGAGTTGGATTGCAAGCATCATCAAATGCTTCACCACGTCTCAACGGGATGTGGATAACACCTATTGCAGTCTATTTATATGGAAGAACAGAAACTCCCGAAATCCACCAGACTTCAAGCTTCCGGTCCTAAAGTCCTACAACGGCAAGACCAACCCGACCATACATCTCATATGATACATGTGTCACATGGAATTACTATCAACATCAATTAATGTCATGGCCAAGTGCTTCGCTCTCTTATGTACTGACATGTCTACATGTGGTTCCGGCAGTTAACAACTGAGTTGATCAACAGTTGGAATATGTTGGTCACCCGCTTCATCGAGCAGTTTAGAGTTCACATCTCCTGACCAAAGAGCGTTATATTCCTCATCTCCATCTAGCAACGGCCCGGTGAGACCCTATGCTCCTTCTTAGAAAGATTCAATGCGACCGTAGCATTAGTCGATCTACCCGAGCCATCGATGGTGTTAATGGCCCCCATAGCTGGTGTTCAGAGCCGATCTGAATTCAGGATCTCTTTAACTAGAGACCCCCAAAGACATTGAAGGCTTCAATGCCGAAGCTGATAGATTCCTCCGACAAGAAGATGCTACCATCAAGATGGAAAGTCTTGAGGTACTTGCTACCCAAGGACGGAGGACCATCCAATACCACTAGCTAGAACAAGGGAAAAGGAAAGGCCTCGGAACGTATGACTCCGGATAGAGAAAAAGTATTATCAATACACCGAGCTAATTCCTCCCTACTAGACATCTACCTGGATATGCGTGGATCTCTATCTTTCACAAAGCCTCCGAGGAGAGAGCTGACCCAAAGAGAGCTCGAATTAGGAAAGCACTGCACGTATCATAACATAGCAGGTCACAACACCAATGAATGCTGGCATTTACGCGATTTCATCGAGGAAAGGGTTAGGCGTGGAGAGCTACCTGGGTATATTAAGAAACCTGCACTGGCCATGCCACCACAACCTTCTTCTCAAGCTTCTCAGGTCGGTCCTCGAGCTCCTCAAAACGGAAAGTACCCTGAGCCTAGCAATTGCGGCATCATCATCAGTTGATCTGGTATAGATCGTTATGGATATATTTCATTTCTTAGGATATAAGAAATGTACTTTTATCTTAGAATAATATGGTTATTTTGAAGTATATACGTACGGGGTTAGGATTTAATCCCTAAGCGTGCTCTGGATTCAACTATAAACCTATTAAGATTTGTTTCAATTTCTGTAAAAGCTCATCAATAATAAACTTTATCTCTCGAACATGGATTATGTTTGATCGATCCTATCATCTTTTCAGAATTTGGCAGGATCCTCAATCTAAGCCGAGATGGTTAATGCTCGCCAACCTAAGTATGGTTAGTGCTAGCCACCATCTCTAAACCAAGCATGGCCAATGCCTGCCACCATCCCTACACAACTTTCTTAAGTCGAGTATAGTTAATGCTCGCCAATCTCTTTAAGCCGAGTATGGTTAGTGCTCGCCAATCTCTTTAAGCCGAGTATGGTTAATGCTTGCCAATCTCTTTAAGCCGAGTATGGTTAATGCTCGCCAACCTCTTTAAGCCGAGTATGGTTAATACTTGCCGCCCCTTTAGCCAAGTACGGTTATTACTTGTCAACTTTACAAAACCGAGTATGACGTATACTCGTCCTCATAATCAAGGTCACGAGCATGGTTGATGCTCAAACCTCAAATTTTCTCGAATATGGCTTATACCTTACATCCCGGGCAGCATCGCCAAGATCTACTATGTCTACCCTAAAACCCTTTATTGGAGCTACTTTACTCGGCAAGGACCTTGTTTTACTGCACTTCTCTAAAGTCGATTTGGCATGGTCGATCAATATTCTGGAATTCCCGAAGACTCGCCTTAATACGATCGGTGGTGATTGTCGGTTTCTCTGCCTTAATACGATCCCCAATGACCGACGGTTTTCTGGCCTTAATACAATCATCAATGGTCGTCGGTTTTCTGACCCTTCTTATAATATGGTTCGGCATAACCATGCTTCACAAATCACAAAACAAAGAACTTCTACTTAACATTCTCGAAAAACTCCAGAACACATCTTCCTTTATCAAAAAAAGATGTGTTCTACGGGGAAAAGTGTTGACCATCTTTTTGGGAAAAGGTCGTCCCAACCCAAAGTCGAAGCTTGCTACCGGATATCGACCCGTTCCATACCTTCAGGAATGATTTTCATCTGAAGTCGACCAATCATGGGTCGACCCAAAGTTATGTCGCAGTAAACAAAAGACTCTCCCTCAAAAGACAAGTCGATCAGTTCATCAATCGATCGGTTAGGCTATTCCTAAAGAATTGGGTCAAACCTAGAACATCGGATCGAGAATTCCAGATCAAACTTATTCGCTAAAAGAGGAAGTCGTATTCTCGAGGCTACAGAACTGGTCAACTTTAATCAAGCACAACTTTTCACATGCCAAGTTTCGAGCTTCACGTAGGCTATTATTTCTGAGAAGAACTATTCATCAGCAATAAAAGTGGGCCATCCGCCTATAACTACTTTGTTGGATCAGGCTGTATGTGTCCAGGCCTGAAAAAGAGATATTCCACTCCACATACCACCTCAGCATGGATGATCGCCTATAACTACAACCCTTTCCAGAAATGGAGAGGCCTTCTGATCCACCTCAAGTATATCTGGAATCGGCTACCCAAAGTCTTCCATTCGGCATCTAAAAATAGCATGTCACATATTCGAAGTACACAAGATTTTGAGTAGAAATCCCTTCTTTCTCTACTTTCTTCCACTGAAAAATCACTGTAACATGTAATCGACAGTATAAATAAAGATTATAAGTAGACGTAAGCTTGGATTAAGATGAACCACTATAAAATATTATGTCTTCTGTGTTTGTTTACATTTTTCTTGCATTTTCGTGAATATTCTCGTATGAGATTAACACACGTTGAGGATTGACCGTCACTAGACTAACTTTTGACATCAACAACTACCGACCCTATCTCTAATGAGTACCCCCACCGAAGCCTAGGTATAACACCAACCTAAGCTCAAATACCAATTGTAACAGCCTGCAAATTCGTTTCCTTTGAGTCGATTGAACATAACACATGTCCTACCCAAATTGCATGAAAATACGAATCTATAGGAATAAAGAAGAAAAGTAGATAGAAGATTGAACTAAACATCAAAACTGAATCTCATAATCACAGCTGAATAAAATATACTATATATAATAACCTTTGGGAATACAAAACTGGACCTATACTAACATACATCATTAGAGTACAATGCAACAAAATAAATTACAAATATCTAACATTGAAACCTTATACTCTAAGCTCCTTCAGTGTATTTGTAAAATCATGAATCACTTAACTACTAGTACAAATTTGAGCACCCAAGAGTTTAGAGAAAACATAGAAAAATAAACTCTAGGTTAGTCATGGGATTGGTATGAATAAACGATTTAAAACAGCTTGAGAAATAAAATGTATCTCATAAGACCACGCCGCATATAAACGGAACATGTTTTTCCATTGTGAGAACCAAAACACTTTGTATATCTGAAACAAATATTATGATAGTGTCTAGAGATTCAAAATAAATTAGAATATAGCGAAATGCTTGCATCTCACATGTCACTATATAGTTTACAAACAAAACTGCATGGCGCTTATGGATAATGAATTTCCAACTATGACAAGGTATGGAACCACCTTATGATAGTGTATCTCTAAAGAGGAATACACTGGGTTCAACAAGAACATCTTACAACTCGGACACAATGATCGACCACTCATTTCGCATGAATATGCCGAAAATATTGTCACCAATGGTTCAGATTGAACCACCATTTCCGAAGCATACAACAACGACATAATAAACAAGCAAATAAATATTTCTCTAAACCAGGTGACAATACACCCTAATAGGAGAAACCCACATAGCCATGCAACCTTCCCGATTTTTTTTCATTTTTCAATTGTGAAGCTAGAGTCCACGTTTACCTTTAGACATATTACATCTTTACTCACTTTAAATGCTACATTGTCAAACCCGTCAAATCACAAACTGATTTCCCTATAATATCACGGGGTAAAAAGCTAAAAGAAATGAATTTCTTCACCACAAAACGTAAATTTGAAGAGATCAATGTACATGACCTATTAGACATACTCTGTTAGACATTCTTCCATAAAAGTTATCATAGGACTGGACAAACCGAAGGCACTATTCTATAAATCCATCATAGGCAATTTCTACCTAGGATTGACAGAACATCCCTTGCATAAACTTCATTTTCAATTATCTTCAATATAATCTAACTCGCAATATATAAATCAGATCGAAATAGAATTTAGATTTCAGACTCTTCGAAATGACAATCGATAAGACTATAGAAATATTGGGAAATAGACAAGAGTGATATTCATTTCCTAACAGCTAATGAACGGATTTCCTTTTCCTTGTCACCTATATATCAGACTAAAAGGTCCAGACTTGATAGTTGATTATTTAAGTACAAAATAAAATAAAATAAATTATTTCCATTGGGCCTGTTAAGCCTCATTTAAATAATCTTCAATCAATTAAGTTCGAACACCAATTTATTTAGGGAAAACATATGTATATCTTAACTTAGATTTTTTTTATCAATATTACGTGATAATCTCGCTCTTGAATATAAGGTTCATAGCTGAAAGTGATATTCAACTCTAACACTCATTTCGAACACAAATTAATACCATCTATCAGATAATAGTGAAATCATTCAAGTTGGGGTATTTTAATTACCTCTTAGACCTTGAGTCAAAATCATTTTTATCTTTAAGATTCGTAGAAGTTCGATATCCAAAATATTCACCAAACAAATTTGTGAACCAGTTGATTTTCAAATCTTAAAACATTTTCGGAACAACATTGTTGTTTTTGAACCATTCACTAGGTTAACTTGATTAACTTAAATATTAAATTAGGAAATTTGATCCAATAAATCGACTTGATTTCCTTATCCTTTGAGAATTAAATTATCTTTATCATTTACTTAATTAAAGGATGAATTAAGTTTAAACATCCTTCTGGATAATTTATCCAATTTTAAATTACTATTCAACTGTAATATTAACTTACTAAAATTTGTTAATTAAAAGATTAATTTTCAATATTAATTTAAGAAAATAGTTAACTTAAATGATTCTTATAAAAAGGGCAATCACTTTAATTATTATTAATTAAAATAATAATTAACTTCAATATTAACTAAAGGATGAATAGTTAACTTTATTATTAACTAAAGATTAAACAGTTAATCTCTTTTACAAAATTATTATAATGAGAAATCGCTAACTTTATAATTATCAACTCAAAAGTTATCTTTAAACAAAGTTAGTTAAAAGGTTAATTAACTTTAATAAAATATTATTAAGTTTTAAACAACCATTTGCTAAAACTTTTTTATTAAATTACTTGAAAACGAAATAATTTAAAAATCAATTTCCATTTAAAATATTTGGTTTAAATCAACCCAAAAACAACTTGATTAACTGATTACAATTAATCTTTCCTTTTAAATTAATTAGTAACATAATTAATTTAAAATAATATATTTAATAGTTTCTTAAAATTAATTTATATCCAACTATTAAAACTAAAGTTTTTTCTGAGTTACTTTAAAGAAATTATAATTTAGTGGTTCCAACGACATATAGCATTTCTTTTAACAAAAAATGTTAAAGTCGTTTGTCCAATTTACACAAACAACTATGTAAATACAATTATGTATAATCAATAGGTAAAATAATATCTAAACAACATATATGCACTGATAAAATATGTCAAACTTACACAATAGCAGAACAATGTTTATTTCTGCTAGTAGGGTGTCCAAACTATTCGGTCGATTTAGTTTACAGTGGAATGGTGTTTATTTCCACTAACATATGTCAATATATAATGACGATTAATGTAATTTAACACAACTCGGTTAATTAAATAGTTAATTAAACAAACAATTAGAATATACTAAATTTACAGATCATTACCGATCAATTCTTAATAGTTTACGCGGTAATTTAGTTCAACGACTAAATTTACGCTTATAATAAATATAATTATTTATAGAATTTTAAACTAATTTATAGTTGCTTAACGAATTAAATTTAGATTGAATTTCGTTTTCAACTCCATAAATAACATTCAAGTTAATTTCAAAACAAAGCTATTGATTGACGATTCCCACACGACTTGAGTACACACGTTAACTCCTGAAGTGTATATATTCTTGTTAAAACCTGTAAATGTAAATATATAAACATATATATATATGCCATTTAAATTTAGCTTTAAAATTTAAATAACTTTTTTAAAAAAGGGGCTAAGCCTAAACCCAACACGGCGGCACAGCACACACCTACTCCGTTTCTTCTCAAACATGGCTATAGGCCACAATTTTCAAACTAAAGCACCAACAACTCAAGTTTCAAAACACAAATCTCGGGTAGCACATAAGAAAACCGACCCTTCAACTTGTACACCGCCTACACTATGAATGTGCACGCTAGCTCCGACCACCAGAACGTTACCGCGCCACTACCCACAAGTTGCATCACCTCCCAGCATCACCACTGACACGACTTCAAAACTTATCCTCCTAAAATTCACCCTTCCACATCAATACTCGAACATCAAATTCAAGGTCGACATAAAAAAACTCGATGCTACCTTCTAACTCTGACCATCTGACAACCTGCCTCTACCACTTAGGCGAAGCCCATCACCTAGACCTCCTCCCTACCTAATATCTCCGCACTCGAACAACTACTACCCTAATCCTATAACCACCTCGCACGGCTACCTCTGGCTATCGTACCCCATAGAACTTCACCCTCACCCCCGGCAAATACCATCGAAGCTTTATTGTACATAGTTTCCCAAACCCATCACCAAAATCCAAGGTTTTAATTTTTAAACCAAAAATACACTTTCAATCCTAGCACATAAATTTGGATACTAAAAATCATGAAACTTGCTTTAAAAATCAAAATTTTTAAATACGAACACACTCATATGCCTGACTCCCAAAATTATGATGATCGAAAATTTGAGCTTTTTAAACTATTTATTGTTTATTACATATCTCTGCACAAATGAAACTTAAATTACGTTGAAATTATTTTTAAAATACATTAAAGGCATAAACAAACCACTTTCATATTTGACTTAGGTCTTAAAACTCATTAGGATTTAAGTAGATTTTTATATTGATAGGAGGTAAAAACTTAAGCCCATGTTCAACATGTAGGTTTTGTAATATTTTATAGAGCTATGATACACTCATATGTGATATAAGACATCCATAATCATGTTCATACACACCTATAAGTTGTATCATTCAGTATTCAATCATAGAATAATTTTGGGAGTAAAAAGGGAAGTTTACTCACTGCCATGTTTCACTGTCTTAACTTTTTGAGGTTTATGAGTTTGCTTCAAGTCTTTGGTTTGAGTTCAAGCCAGGTTTTTGTGACTGAAATTGTGAGGTATCTTAGTGTATTTGTAGAGTGAAACAATTGATAAAATATTGTATAGATTAGGCTTTTGATAGGGTACTTGATGGGATGGTTTAATTTGATGGAAAGTTTTGTGCTTTGGCTATCGCTCATTTGATTTCTTCTAGGTATTGCATGCACGACCATCACATTATAGTACACATATGTGTACAAGTCCATGTGCTAAATATTTCAAAAAACTTTGCTTCCAAGCAATTCAAATCATTGAAGGCCTAAGTACTAAATAGATTTAACATATCAAATCTTTGTACAAACATGTACTTAATGTTTTAGAAAGCTAACACTTAGGTAATCCAAGATATTTAAGTTGGAGAATGAATTTTTGATGACAACAACCTTATTTCAAGATTAATTGATTATAAGATATAAACTAACACCTTTATATAGAATATATATATGTATGCAGGATTTGTATACATGAATTAATACTAATGACTGTGTAGTTTAAGAGCGTTAGAGATTTAGATTCAAAAGATTAGAACTCATGAGTAATCAAGAGTTCAAGATAAATATAGTAATGGAGCCTAGTTTATGTAACACTCTGAATAACACTCCAAGTTCAAATTCAAATTCTATCTGATTTTCAAATTCCAAATTTCTATTTTCAAAATTCTATTTTCAATTCTAATTGATTTTTCTATCTAACTTTTGATTTTAAATTCAAGTTTTAAAGTTTATATATATTTTTGTAGTTATATACTTTATATTTATATATCTTTATACTTTATAATTTTATAAAAATGTTTATATATAGTTTATATTTATGATTTCATATGATCATCTACTTTATAATACTCATTTATAACACTATGTTTTAATTCAAGAATTTCTAAAATTATATGCATACACATATATATATATATACACATATATATATATACATACATATATATATATATATTAAAACACCTCAAAAATGCTCACAATTCAATTTTACACTATGATACGTCGACATATAACTGTCATATTTTTTATTTTGAAAGGAAGTGTCTTTTTACTGTTCGTAACGTTCCAGAAGCATTGCAACCTTTCAAATCTTATAAATAAGGGATGATTTCAAATTTTTTGTAATGGTCCACAATTTTTAACCAAATTAAAATTCTAATTTTTATTACTTAATTTGAAATTAAATTTGAATTTGACATAAATATATATAGTTAAGAATATCTAATAATTTTGATATGTTAGAAGATAAGTTTTTTTTTTGAATTATAAATGAGAATGATTATTAATGAGTTTGGATTTATTGATACTATTTGTCGTTTAATCGGATTTGTCAAACCATAACATGAATTAGTAGCGTTAGAATTAAGTGTTGTCCCTAGTTTTCATAGCATTTAAGGGAAAATGCTACCAAAAGTTCGCCTTCTCTTCTTAAGACAAGTGTATGGACTCTTGTAATTTTGCATGTATGCTTTCATGCATTGTTTCCACTTGTCCCCTTATGTGTCTTTACCTCCTTACTCCTCCTTTCTTATATAAGGAGCTCTTTACTTCATTTTTTATCATCCATTTTCATTTTTCCTACCTTCCTTCTTCTACTTAAGCTTATGGCCACGGTTTCCATGTCATAAGTCTTCCTCTTTTCCACCACCACCTTGCCAAAGTTCGTCGTCATCCTCCTCCTCCTCTTATAATATATATATATATATATATATATATAGAGAGAGAGAGAGAGAGAGAGAGAGATTAGTGTATAATATTATATATATATATATATTGGTGAAGAGGACGTTACGCCAAAATATTGTCCGATGGTTCGCTCAGCTAGGCTCGCCTATCGTGAAGATTTGGAAAGCTGTTAGGTGAGAACTCTTTAACCATGCTTTATATATTTAATAGTAGTTAGACTAATTTAAATATAGTGATGAATTATTAGTGGTTAATGATGATTGATGTTTGTTGTGATGGATGATGGATGTGTAGTTTAGAACATACACAATATTAAGTGTTAGTGTTATAACGCTTGTGCACAATTATGATTTATTTAATTATGTTGATAACGGTTGCTACAGATGTTTATAATGGTTGTTGATGTTGCTTTGCACACACTATGACACAACAAGTATGGTATCACATTGGTGATTGACAAATCTCCTTCGTAATTAGAAGTAATATCATTATTTTAATTGAAGGTTAATAATTGGGAAAGATCATATGTAAGAATTCATATATATTGATAAAGTTCTTTAAATAAATAAATAAATACCGGAACGTTCTAGGATGACAGAGAGGATAGTGTTTAGGCTTGAGTTTGGAAAAATAGTTTCCTGCTCTCCCTGGCTATCCCTAACTTCCGACAAATGGGATGGTTAATTTGAAATTATTTGAATTTAGAAACGAATTGGAATTTGATTTATTAAGTAAAAAATAAAGTTGAATTTTCAACCCAAAATAAATTTGGAAAGTCAATGTAAATTACTTTAAATGGTTTAAAATGATTTACATGAATATATAATGGTTTTCTAAGGAATTTTAAAGTATTGAAGAATAATTTTTACTTCGGTCAAAATAGAGCTTGTTGTATATTGGTAATTTGCGTATTTTATTTACAAACTTTAAACGCTTATAACTTTTGCAATCTAGATTGGATTTCCAAGAAATGAAAAACAATTGATTTAACAAGAGCTTTTAAATGATCGAAAGCGGATTTTAATTTTGGGTAATAATTTTCAAGTTATGTTTAAAACCGTTTTGGAAATGGTCATTGTAAGAGCAGTTATCGACCATAACTATAAACAGCTATTTAAAATGTTTAAAAAATATGGGATTTTTTTGTAAAATCATTAAAAATTATGTAAAAGTGTTTTGAATCATAAAGTTTAAGTTTTGGCTAAGATAAACGATATTTTGATCAAAGTAGTTAAGATAACTGTTTTGTAACACTTTTGAAACACTATGGTAACTCTTTCTTTGAAAACAATCTATTTTGAAGTTGTAAACCGCGAGCTATTTCCCGAACTATAAGTAATCGTTTGTAAATGATTGATGGTATGTTTTCAAAGATTTAAAAGTATTGAAAATGTTTTATATGGAAATTAAATTGATTTATTAGATACTAAAATGGGTTATTCAATTTTAAATATCTGGGTATGGTTGGAGATAAATCTTCGGATTTTTGACATTAATCCGTTAGATGATGATTCTTAATATTTAAGGAATTGTAAAGGTAGTTCACTATTATTCCGCTTATAGTGTGAGTTGGGTACGAAGATTAATATTGAGGATAAGTTGATGATATTTCTACCCAGATCTAATGTCAAAGAGTTCGATAAATCTTTTAATTAAGATGCAAGTTTTCCAATTTGATTGGGATAAGTTGGATAGAAATAATCTTCGGATATTTGATATGAAACTCTTTGGTGTAAACGTATAATATTTGAGGAATTTGGAAGATATAATTATTATATCGTTATTCCACTTATCGTATTCATTGATTATGAGAATTGGTATCGAATATAAGTAGATACAATTTATGTGTAACTTATGTTCAATATACACTAATTTGGGTTTTGTCGTGAATCGTATCTTCAATAATATCATTCTTGAAACCCGACGAGATTGAGTTATGGAAATTCATATCGTAATTTGGGGATTTAACCAAATCTTTAATTTGAGGAAATAAAGAATAAAGAATTGGGAAGGAAGAATAGTCTTTTAGTTCAAATTACAGAATTGAATGTTCGAAAACCAATCTTTGATATTTGGGATAAGGATTTTCAAAGAACTAAGATCGCGATGTAGACTGAAATGTGGGATAAGGATTTTCAAAGGAAACTGGGTTTTTGATAACGAGTTATCAAACAGAAAATTAATTAAGGATTTGAGGCCAAAATAATCTTTGATTTAAGGATGTGTTTTTAAAGAGAAAGGTTAAATATGGATTTTGTTATAATTTGAGAATGAAGAAGTTTAATTTAACAAACTTCAAGACGGAAGGAGATTGGTAGAACGCCTGTGTGTTCCGTAATAATTATTTTAAATTGTGCTTATTATTTGGAAAGACTGGGATCGGAAATATGTCTGAAAACCATTCCAAGTAATAATATGACATTGTGAAGCAATTGAAGACATTGGAGACAACATTGAAGACCAGGACCCTTCATGTCGTAAGGACAACTTACTGAATGTCTCGAATGGCTGGCTCCCATTCGTAGATGAATTTTGTATATCAGTTAAGTGGCAAGATGCCCGTACGTATGTGAAGGAATTTCGGATTGTTGTTTCGTTCAGACCCAGAACGGTCATGTATGGATTGTGTGTCTGACATTGTAATTGATTTCGTAGCACTGATCTTTATTAATATATATCTGTTTGATGGCGAAGAATTTATTCTCTTGCTTAACACCCTTCTCTAAGACGTATGAGCTTAGAGGTTATATATTGATGGAAATAAGTGATGTGTAGTGAATGGACAATGTGGCATACTTAAGTTATGTGATGAGCTATGGATGATCAAAGCATGTGTGAGAACCCAAAACCCCGTGTCATGGAAGTAAGGATAATCATTCGGAATATGACACATCAATCAACATCAGCAGATTACATATAATGGCATAAACATGAAATAGAATAATTTACATCAATATGACAGCAGAATCATAAAATGTAATAAACATCAGAGTGGCACAGTCATAGGATACAACATAGTGCATAAAGGAAATGACCAGTCTACATCAAGATCACTGGGACATATACACCAGATAACACATAATAGAGATAAATCAGTCTACATCGCGATCAGCGGTACATATACATAAGATAATAAGGCGGAAATGTCAACAGCCAAAATAAGAGAAAGCTAGTCTGCGTCATCAACCAAAAATTCACTCCATGCTATAGTGCAAAGACAAAATACATCCTGTAACCTGTCGCTGGGCAGCCCATGTAAAAATAAGGGCACCCGAGTTTGCAAGTGAAACAAACCACGAGTCAGTCATGGGACTGGTATGAGAAATCTACTTAACTGGTTAAACAATAGTAATAAGGCAAATCATAGGATCGCGCCACTAACGCGGAACGGGTTTTCTCAGTGATTGCCAGTGCATGAAATAAAGTAACTCTTTTGGACAACGCAATGCTTTTTATAAAAATGAAGCCATTATAAGACTCAGGTCCCATCACATAATGCAACGCAAGCCGGAGGATAGAGTTTTTCCTTATAGCGACCAAAATATGCTTAATACGTATAAAGCAAAACCATTTGATATTATCACTAGTGCGTATATGTTTCAAAAGCAATTTTAGTCATAATGTATCAATCATAGACGGCATAGTACCCCATCCTACTATGTCGCCATACATAGGTTTACAATCAAAACCGAAACGTCGTATTGGAAATTGGATTTCTGTGATGAGTCGAGGGCAGGGATGACTCCTCACCACTTCGAGACACTCTAGCAAATGTCTCAGGATTACACACTCTGGGTAACCTTGTGATGCTTCAAAGTAGGTCCTCACTTATGTTTGAGGATTGGTTATTCCTGAACACGCGTTTACTGGTCCTATCGGACCTATCCATCGGCTCTGTAGTAACCGATATAACCGAGGCGCCTCGCAATCCAACATCCACATAGGTAAAATAAATAAACGTCTGGGCTCTATACCATGACACCACCTGTAGCTAGAAAGAAACATCGTGCACTCCCTACAGTCACGATCCCATTTTTTACTCATACCGAGGTGTGAGGCTCATGAATTAATGTTATACACAAAGCTATGCCCTTTAAGGCCGTGCTTTGATCATCAACCTCAAGGTTCTGCTTTTCAACAAATGCCTTAATCATTTTCATCTCAGCATGCCACATTGACATTCCATGCCATGCGACTGATGTCTATCGATATATAACCTCTAAGCTCGTATGTCTTAGAGAAGGGTGTTAAGCAAGAGAATAAACTCTCCATCACCAACCAGATATATATTTAATAGAGATCAATCAACACAGAACAAAATCCAATGTCATACATACATCCATTTACTAGTTCGTTCTGGGTCTGATCGAAACCGGGCGCCTTATTCCTCGTTCCATATGTCCACTACGGAAGAGAGGCCCTCCCTCATCCGGACGATCAACAAGTACGTCCAGACCACTACCACTGTAACCTCATCAAGGGAGCTACCCATATCTAAGGCATCAGTAGCAATCCATACGATGTGAAGATCATCGGTCTAGCACCATCTTCATAGCTTCGACTTTTAATCGTCGATCAATTATTTGAAATGAGAATTAACTCGGCCTTTTCAAATAATTCACGTATATATAGAATTCAAATCAATTCATTCTATGGTTAAACTATTTGACATCCACGTTTCAGTTCATTAATATAATTTTCAAGTCAAATACAACCAACCATCAAAATATCTGATAAACCGAGTAAAATCGGTTTATTTTCATTCCATATCGCTATATATATATATATTATAACGATTTATTGCTATTTTTATTTATTTAAAAATAGCTCGTTTTAAATAAACGGCGCTTCGTGTCATAGCGCGGCCCTAACGCTGTTTTTCTCCAGATTTGATTTACATATTTCTCAAAATCTAACCGTTGGAACTTAATAAAGTTAATACCTTTGGAAAGATCTTTCCAAAGCGAACCCAACGGTTCCGGTTTCAGGAAAATCCGACAGTCGGATCTCTCGGTATAATCGTTTAAAGTTACGATTTCAAAACGCGAACTACAACTGTGCGATTCGTTTTATTTTAGTTTATATTTATATATATATATAAATATAATTCATTCGACGATTTCCAAACCGTTTTCGCTTTAAAATTTTGGCTGATGCCTTTAAATTTCGAATTTTTTTGCCATAACCTCCTTTGTACCGAGAGCGATTTGGAAAATTATTAGGCCATATTAGGTACCCAATAAATCCAGTATAAACATACACAATTTTTAGTGTCCTATTCTATGCCCGAGGGAGTGTGTAAAATTACTCCAGAGATAAATCTCGTCACCTCGTCTAGTGTTGGAAAATAAATAATCCATGTGCTGTATCTAATAACTAGAGAGACGTGATTATTGTCCACTCTACACCCGTGTGGGGTTTTTATTTAATCTGACAATTTACCGTTATATTTATTTTGTCCATATTGGTCCTCAGTTCAACCTGTAATTCAATCATCGCCATACGAACATCTCGCTCGTATGGTAATCTCAACCTCGTCATACAAGCTACAAATGCTTATATGGAATATAATATGCTATGACATTAATGGTTCATCTTTGATTCAACCTGAAATATAGTCATCGACATACAAGCCTCTCGCTTGTATGGTAATTCCAACCTCGTCACATAAGCTCCAAAAGCTTATATGGTATATTATAGAGTATGATATCTTCAAGAAGTATGCCATGTAATGTAGTTCAAAATTAATTGTTACTATCCTATGGCGACGTTTATATTCTCACACAGAACATCCAACACACCGCATCCAATGGCATTCACAGGATTTGATTTATAAATAAAATTGCGCAGCTAACTCATTAAGGTTTACTATTTGTCGGGCACGCAAATAAATTCTTTACTCAACAACAAATCCATTTACCTGTTTAGCATGTGTATATATATGCATATCTGTGCTAAAAATAAAATTTTAAGTGAACAAATATTTATTTCCATACATGACTATTTTCAACACTGCATATACATGTCAAAAATATTATTCTCAACTAACAAATATTTATTTCAACCCATGGTTATTTTTAACACTTCATATAAATGTTAAAAATATTATTTTCAATCAACAAATATTCATTTCGATCTATGGTTTTTTTTAGCACTTCATATACATGTAAAAAATATTATTTTCAATCAACAAATATTTATTTCAACACACGGTTATTTTTAATACTTCATATACATGTTAAAAATAACATTTTCCATCAACAAATAGTTATTTCAACTCATGGTTATTTTTAACACTCTATATACATGCCAAAAATATTATTTTCAATCAACAAAAAGTTATTTCAACACACGGTTATTTTTAACACTTCATATACATGTTAAAAATATTATTTTCAATCAATAAATATTTATTTCAACACACGGTTATTTTTAACATTTCATATACATGTTAAAAATATTATTTACAATCAACAAATAGTTATTTCAACACACGGTTATTTTTAACACTTCATATACATGTTAAAAATATTATTTTTAGTCAATAAATATTTATTTCAACCTTTGAATATTTTTAAAGGTTCATACATACAAAAAAAGTGTGATTTTTATTGTTAAAACATTTTATTTCAAACCTGAATATTTTCAGTAATTCATATATGCAAAAAATGTGATTTTCATTGTTCAAACAATTTATTCCAAACATGAATATTTTTAGTGATACGTATATACAACAAAACGTGATTTTTATTGTTCAAACAATTTATTTCAAACATGAATATTTTTAGTGATTCATATATACAACAAAAATGTGATTTTTATTGTTCAAGCAATTTAGTTCAAACATTAATATTTTTAGTGATTCATATATACAATAAAAATGTGATTTTTATTGTTCAAACAATTTATTTCAAACATGAATATTTAACAACACATGAATATTTCAGGAAATTTCGGCATTCTAACGGCAGGGTATTTAGCACCGACACCGTGTCCAGCACGGCTCCTCTGCTATCCTAGACCTCGCGACGATACAAGAGTTTCATTTCAATGATTTCCATAATATCATTCATTTCCACAACATAATGAATATACCATAAACACAACCAGTTTTGTTGCAACCACAATCAACTATTCACAATCACAACCAAATTTCTTACCAATCATTTTCCACAATATAATCAATTTATATCGTCCATGGTCTGTGGACGAGGGAAGTATATATATATATATATATATATATATATATATATATATATATCCATTTCAATTTCATTTCAATTCCATTCAACGCACACATGATTTATACAACGTATATATAACTTATACATCGCATATATCATTTACACAATGCTTGTATGTAAGATATACAATGCTTATATAATTCATACATCGATTATATAATTTATACATCACTATTCCATTTCAATTTGAATTTAAAAATCTCACTTTGGGTTCCACTCCTTTTAGTTTTTGTAGAGAGCTCCAAATGCGTTCTAGTATCTTCTAGAACGTAATGTATGATGTCATGGTCCCGGTATCTCTTGTTTCATTGGATTTGGACAACATACGAAAAAAATACGATTTTTATTAATAAATCATACTTCACAATGATTTAAAGCATTATAAACCTTTAAAATTAAATCAGCCGTATACCTTCAGTTAAGCTTCCGAACTAGGTTTTGATTTTTCACTCAAACCGAAGCACGAGAACAAAATCGAGTTGCACCACGATGAAGAGCTCCGGACGGGCGCAGATCGATGGTGGTGGGGCCTGACTCGGTGGAGGATCGGAGGGGGAAAGGGGGCCAACGCAGCGATACTTCGAGGGGGAAGAACTCGAGAAACACTACATGATGAAGAGGGAAATTTATACAGATTTGGAGCTGGAGAGGAGAAATACAAAAACTTCAACTGGAGCAAGAGATTTTACTGAGTAGATTCACCGGAATTGAAGAGAGAAGTTCGGAGCAGTTAGCCGCCGTCGACGAGGAGGGTTTACGGGTTTTTTTTAATTATTTTTGGGAAATTAATTAATGAATGGAATTATTTTACTGGCCCATATATATATATATATATATATATATATATATATATATATATATATATTAATTTCTATGATAGTGTTTTCTAATCCGAACTCCAAATCAAATCCAACGACTGACGCCGCTAGCTAAATACCCCATTCCGGACACAATGGAATATGTTTCGTAAGCCCATTCGACTGTTATAGTTAGTTTTTCTTCAAATTAAAATATAAGACATTCAAATTTGGATTTGAACGTGCATTTTAATTTGCCGGGGCCATATACTAATTCCAAAAATTCCTGAAAAATAAATCTAGCTATGTTGGGACGATACGGTCCCAACAAAATTAATTTCGTTGAATTTGGAGATCATTTGAAAAATGGACTTTTTCTGGTCAATCCAATTCAAACTAAAATTACCAAACGCGTTTTCCTTTGCCACGCTCACATATTAATTCCAAAAATTATGGAATTTTAAACCTAGCCATAAATTGACATTCCGGATCCAACCAAAGTGGTTTCATCGAAAACGGAGGTCGTTTGCAAAATGCCTATTTTTAAGGGCTATATTTACTTTAAATTTCATTGCGACTATTCTGAATATTCCACTGGCCATATCTTTTTATTCCTGCTATGAAATTTCAATTTTTCAGAGTCTTTAGAAAGATATTTTTAAACAGATTTAAATATTTTGGTTTTACTGAAATTCGATTTATTTTGAATCCTGTACATTCAGTCAAAGTTCAAAGTTGAATTTTTCAAATTGCCGTGCCATTTCAGGCTCGTTATATAATTAAAATAAATTTATTCGTTCTAACTTCGATACAAATAAATTTTTAGTCATTATTATTTAAAATAAATTATTTTAAATATTCCAAATTCATTAAAATAGCCAAAATTTCAATTTTAAATTGGTTTTGATTTTCCGGGTTGTTACAATCTCCCCCACATAAAACTTTTCGTCCCTGAAAAAGAAACAATAGTAAAGTAGGAAACAAAAAGAAAACGTGAAATATTGTAAATGTACCTACACCAGTGCTACTCAAAGATGTCCACTTTGCACTTGGGATAAGCCTGTTTAATGTTATCTTCTGTCCCCCTTGTACAGTCTGTAGGATCTCCGCTCCACTGCACTATGACTAAGTAAACCTTTTGGTTCCTTGGAACCTTGGTTTCTTTGCCAACAATTTTCAGTGGCTCTTTTCTAACTACTAATTCTGGAGCAATATCCAAATCCTGCTGCGCTGCTTCTTCTACAACTAGATCTGAATCATGCACATGCATTCAAAGTTGAGACACATGAAATACATCATGCAACCCGGGCAACCAGTCAGGCAATTGAACCTTATAAGCAAGAGTTCCAATCCTTTCAAGTATAGGAAATAGATCAATAAATCTCGGTGCCAACTTCCATGTTTTCCCGAATCGGACTACTCCTCTCATTGAAGAAACTCTCAAATATACATAATCACCAACAGCGAATGTTAAATCTCTTCTTCTAGAATCTGCATAACTCTTCTGTCGGCTTTGAGTTGTTTGCAGTCGCTTCTTAATGAAATCAAATTTATCTGAACCTTCTCGAATCATATTGGGACCCAATACTAATCGATTGCCAGCTTCTACCCAACATGCAGGAGATCTACACGGTCTACCATACAATGCTTCGAATGGTGACATTTCCAAGCTCGCTTGATAGCTGTTGTTGTATGAGAACTCAGCCAAATGCAAGTGATCTTCCCACGATCCGCCAAAATCAAGAATGCATGCCCACAATAAATCTTGTAGTATAAGATTCACCCTCTCAGTTTGGCCATCTGTTTGAGGATGATATGCGGTGCTTAGGTTTAACTTTGTTCCCAACTCTTCTTGGAATGCTTCCCAGAATTTACTAGCGAATATTGAATCATGATCACTAACAATACTACTGGGAACTCCATGTAGTCTGACAATTTCTTTAGAATATATCTGAGCCAGACTTTGAGCTGTTCTAGTCGATTTGATAGGAATAAAATGGGTGGTCTTCGTGAAACGATCTACGATCACCCATATACTGTCATTACCTTTCCTGGTTCGGGGCAAACCATCTATGAAATCCATGGAAATTTGTTCCCACTTCCAATCTGAAATCTCTAATGGTTGTAACAGTCCGGCGAGCTTCTATTGATCGCTTTTAACTTGTTGACAAGTAGTACAACAGCTAACATATATTGAAATGTCCCCTTTCATCGCCTTCCACCAGCATGTGCATTTTAGATCTTTGTACAGCTTACTCACTCCAGGATGAATACCAAGCTTAGACTTGTGACATTCATCTAGTACTTCCCTCCGGAGTTCTGGTATATCTGGGACACATATTCGTCCTTTCAACCCTAAGAGTTCCTTTGCTAACAATTTGAAAGCTTGAAACTTCGCCTTTTTGAACTCGTTCCCTGATCATCTGAATAAACTTATCGTCTTTCTGCAGAAAAGAGATCTTGTCAATCAATAAAGGCGTAATGATAAGACTAGTGAAGATTACATTCTTTCTGCTAAGTGCATCCGCTACAACATTGGCTTTCCCCGGAGTATATAAAATATCTAGATCGTATGCTACAAGAAATTCTAGCCAACGCTGCTGTCTCAAGTTCAAGTCTTTCTGGGTGAACAAATACTTCAATGACTTATGATCGGTTAATAATTCGAACTTCTCACCAAATAAATAGTGTCTCCAAATCTTCAAAGCAAACACGACAGCTAACAACTCAAAATCACGAGTAGCGTATCTCCTTTCATGCGGCTTCAAGTGAGGCTAGCACAAGCAACTACTTGGCCTCTTTGCATTAATACCGCACCAACATCTTCAAGAGAAGCATCTGCATAGACTGTCAAATCTTGATTGCCATCGATAATTGTTAGCACTGGAGCAGTGGTCAATCTTGAATTCAGCTCTTGGAAAGCCGCCTCACATTCTGGAGTCCAATTAAACCTTGCATGCTTCTTAGTAAGCTTCGTTAATGAACTGGATATCTTCGAAAAATCTTTAATGAATTTCCAATAATAACTAGCCAGTCCCAGAAAACTTCGGACTTCTGTGGGTGCAGTAGGTTGCTTCCAATCTTGAATGACTGTAATTTTTCTTGGATCCACTGAAATTACTTCCTTTGATACAACGTGACCAAGGAATTTCACTTCTTCTTGCCAGAATATACATTTAGAAAGTTTTTCTTTTAAGATGTTCTTTCTCAGAATCTCCAACACTTGTTCCAAATGTTTCTCATGCTCACTAGTGGACTTAGAGAAGATTAAAATGTCATCAATGAAAACCAGTACTAATTTATTCAATACTTCTCTGAATACTCTATTAATTAAACCGACAAAATAAGCGGGAGAGTTACATAAGCCGAATGACATTACTAACCACTCATAGAATAAGTCTAGACCTATGAATGCTGTCAAAGGAACACATTCTTTGGCAATACGCAGTTGATGGAAACCTGTAGCTAGGTCCATTTTGGAAAATACCTGCGCTCCATTCAATTGATCCAACAAATCATCTATGTGGGGTAATGGAAATTTATTCTTGAGCGTCTGCTTGTTGAGGTCTTGATAATCAACACACAATCAGAGAGTACCGTCTGACGTAGGAACAAATACTACAGCTACTCCCCAATTCAAGGAGCTCCGTCTGATCAGACTTTTCCATAGCAATTGTCAAGTTTGATCGCCCAATTCTTCTTTTTCCTTCAAGGTCATTCTTCGAATTGAATGCACTACTGGGCCTTGCATTCGGAATTAGTTCGATTCTGAAGTCAATTTCTCTACGCGGCGGTAAGCTATCAACTTCTTCGAACACATCCGCATAGGGTTTAACAACAGGCATATTTTCTAATAAAGTGGGAGTGACTTCTAGCGCAGACCAAAATTCTTTTCTATCTGAGTCTGAGCCCTGGCATGGTATATATATATTCCTGAGTTTCATTTCAACTTTAACGATTCTTTCGGCACATCTAACTTTGGCCTTTTATTTTGTTAACCAATCCAGTCCCAGAATAACATCGAACTCAGAAAAATCCAGAATGATCAAATCAAAAGAAAATCGGTAACAAGAATAAGAGATCGACACTCTACAATATAAACTGAGAATAAGAGAACCTCCTATCGGATTATGAGCTCTTATCGACTCTTTAAGCATTCTTAGTTTTAACTTTAACTTTTTAACTATGTTACTTGCAATAAAGCTTTGGGATGCACCAGTGTCAAATAATACTGAAACATGAATATTTTTAATAGTAACGGTACCTCCCAAAGCATCAGGTTTACCTGCTCCCGGAGAAGAAGCTGGCGGATTTGCTCCGTCATATACATAAGCCACCTGAGAATTCTTGAGCAAGGGACAGTTCCTCCTAATATGCCCCGTCTTATGGCAGTTATAACACTCATTATAATTGCGGAGATTCTGACTAGAGCCTACTTGATTGGTCTTCTGATGCTTCGGAGCATTGCATTTATTGGCACAATGCCCACTTTGGCCACAATTATGACAATTGCCTTTCGGTTGCCTATTTGCTTGCGGCTTTGCGGTTGCTGTGTTGCTTGCCTCGGGTTGCTTTCCCGAAGACTTTCGCTTGTTGGTAGTTTGGTTCTTTGCACAGTCTTCTTCCAAGTTCCTCTTATCCAAGCTTTCATATTTGCATGTCATCTCTACCATCTCGGCGAATGGAAGCTTAATGTACCTCGTTGTTCTATTCTGGTACCTACGCTGAAGTCCATGGATGAATCACTTGTTCTTCTCCTTAGGATTCTAAAAAAGTTGGGGCGCATAACGGGACAGATGGGTGAACTTGTTGAGATATTCCTGAATAGTGTAACCTCCTTATTGGAGATTAGTGAACTCGTCGTGTAGGTGTTCCATCTCCTGCTCAGGGACGAATTTCTCTTTGAACATAACTTTGAATTGAGCCCAAGACATATCTGTCTCTAGCTCGTCTAAAGTGATGGCCTCCCACCATAATAGTGCTTCGTACGTAAGCAACCAGGCGACCATGAATTTCTTTCGTTGATCCTCAAGTTCTAAGCCAGTGAAGATGCGCTCGCATGTCTTCAACCAAGCTAGTGCTTCAGCTACTGTACCATCGCCTGTGAATGCCAAGCCTCCAAGATTCTTGTATTTCTTAGCCACCAGGTCGAGATCAAATGGTTGCGGGGGAGGGGGTGGTGGTACTACAGCCTCAAGATTAGGCTGATTCTAGGCAACGGGGATTTCACCCCTTCCTTAGCCTCGGCCTGCTCTCCCTCTGCCTTTAGCTCTAGTATCCATGTCAGTCAGTTCTGTATAAGCAAGAAAAGAGTCAGGTTCACAGAAATGATAATTTTAAAAAATGGTAAAAGCAGAAGAACATAAGGAAAAACAATGATGTACTGATCAAATTATTATGCTATTCTGCTGTGCTCATTCTAGAACATTACTAATCCTATCTCTAATGAGCTACTTGCCTTAGAACACTACTGATTCTATTTTTGACGAGGTGTTTAATGTGTTTAATTCCAGAACTATGATTAACAAAAGCTCTGATACCGGCTGTGAGAACCCAAAACCCCGTGTCACGGAAGTAAGGATAATCATTCAGAATATAACACATTAATCAACATTTGTAGATTATAGATAATAGCATAAACATGAAATAGAATAAGTTACATCAATATGACAACGGAATCATAAAATGTAATAAACATCAGAGTGGCACAGTCATAGGATACAACTTAGTGCATAAAGTAAATGATCGGTCTACATTAAGATCACTGGGACATATACATCAGATAATACATAATAGAGATAAATCAATCTACATCGCGATCAGTGGTACATATACATAAGATAATACATGCGGAAATGTCAATAGCCAAAATACAGAGAAAGCTAGTCTTCGCCATCGGCCTAAAATGCACTCCATGCTATAGTGCAAAGCCAAAATACATCATGTAACCTGTCACTGGGCTGCCCGTGTAAAAATAAGGGTACTCGAGTTTGCAAGTGAAACAAACTACGAGTCAATCATGAGACTGGTATGAGAATTCTACTTAACTGGTTAAACAATAGTAATAAGGAAAATCATAGGACCACGCCGCTAACGCGGAGCGAGTTTTCTCCAGTAATTGCCAGTGCATGAAATAAAGTAACTCTTTTGAACAACGCAATGCTTTTTATAAAAATGAAGCCATAATAAGACTCAGGTCCCATCACACAATGCAACGTAAGCCGGAGGATAGAGTTTTCCTTATAACAACCAAAATATGCTTAATACGTATAAAGCAAAATCATTTGATATTATCACTAGTGCATATATGTTTCAAAAGCAATTTCAATCATAATGTATCAATCATAGATGACATAATAACCCATCCTACTATGTCGCCATACATAGGTTTACAATCAAAACTGAAATATCGTATTGGAAATTGGATTTCCGTCATGAGTCGAGGCCAGGGATGGCTCCTCACCGCTTCGAGACACTCTAGCAAATATCTCAGGATTACACACTCTGGGTAACCCTGTGATGCTTCAGTGCTGATCCTCTCTTACGTTTGAGGAATGGTTATTCCTGAACTCACGTTTCCCGGTCCTATCGGACCTATCCATCGGCCCTGTAGCAACCGATATGACCAAGGCGCCTCGCAATCCAACATCCACATAGGTAATATAAATAAATGTCTGGGCTCCATACCATGACACCACCTGTAGCTAGAAAGAAACGTCGTGCACTCCCTATAGTCACGATCGCGTTTTTGACTCATACCGAGGTGTGAGGCTCGCGAATTAATGCTATACACAAAGCTTTGCCCTTTAAGGTCATGCTTTGATCATTAACCACAAGGCTCTGCTTTTCAATAAAAGCCTTGAACATTTGCATCTCAGCATACCATATTGACATTCCATGCCATGCGACCGATGTCTATCGATATATAACCTCTGAGCTCGTACGTCTTAGAGAAGGGTGTTAAGCAAGAGAATAAATTCTCCGCCACTAAACAGATATATATTTAATAGAGATCAATCAACACAAAACAAAATCCAATGTCAGACACACATCCATTTACTAATTCGTTCTGGTCTGAACGAAACCGGAGGCACCTTATTCCTCGTTCCATATGTCCAATACGGAAGAGAGGCCCTCGCTCATTCGGACGATCAACAAGTACGTCCAGACCACTACCACTGTAACCTCATCAAGGGAGCTACCCATATCTAAGGCATTAGTAGCAATCCATACGATGTGAAGATCACCAGTCTTGCACCGTCTTCATATCTTCAACTTTTAATCGTCGATCAATTATTTGAAATGAGAATTAACTCAGCCTTTTCAAATAATTCACATATATATAGAATTCAAATAAATTCTTTTTATGGTTAGACTATTTGACATCCACATTTCAGTTCATTAGTATAATTTTCATGTCAAACGCATCCAACCATCAAAATATCTGATAAACTGAATAAAATTGGTTTATTTTCATTCCATATCGCTATATATATATATTTTTTATAATGATTTATCGCTATTTTTATTTATTTAAAAATAGCTCGTTTTAATTAAATTGATGCTTCGGTTCATGGCGCGGCCGTGGCGCTGTTTTTCTCCGGATTTGATTTACACATTTCTCAAAATCTAACCGTTAGATCTTAATAAAGTTAATACCGTTGGAAATATCTTTCCAAAGCGAACCCAACGGTTCTGGTTTCAGGAAAATCTGACGGTCGGATCTCTCGGTATGATCGTTTAAAGTTACGATTTCAAAACGCGAACTACAGTTGCGCGATTCGCTTTATTTTAATTTATATTTATATATATGAATATAATTCATATGATGATTTCCAAACCGTTTTCACTTCAAAAATTTTGCTAACGCCTTTAAATTTCGAATTTTTTTGCCATAACCTCCTTTGTACGGAGTGGGGTTTGGAAATTTATTGGGTCGTATTAGGTACCCAATAAAACCAGTATAAGCATACACAATTTTTAGTGTCCTATTCTATGCCCGAGGGAGTGTGTAAAATTAGCCAAGAGATAAATCTTGTCTGGTGTTGGAAAATAAATAATCCATGTGCCGTATCTAATAGCTAGAGAGACGTGATTATTGTCAACTCTACACCCGTGTGGGGTTTTTATTTAATCTGACAATTTACCGTTATATTTATTTTGTCCATATTAGTCCTCAGTTCAACCTGTAATTCAATCATCGCCATATGAACATCTAGCTCGTATGGTAATCTCAAGCTCGTCATACAAGCTTCAAATGCTTATATGGAATATGATATGCCATGACATCAACAGTTTGTCTTCGGTTCAACCTGAAATACAGTCATCGCCATACAAGCCTCTCGCTTGTTTGGTAATTCCAACCTCGTCACATAAGCTCCAAATGCTTAAGTGGTATATGATATAGTATGCTATCTTCAAGAAGTATGCCATGTAATGTAGTTCAAAATTAATTGTTACTATCCAACGACGACGTTTATAATCTCACACAGAACAACCAGCACACCGCATCCAATGGCATTCATAGGAGTTGATATATAAATAAAATTGCGTAGCCAACTCATTAAGGTTTACCTATTTGTCGGGCACGCAAATAAATTATTTACTCAACAACAAATCCATTTACCTGTTTAGCATGCGTATATATATGCATATCTATGCTAAAAATAATATTTTTAGCGAACAAATATTTATTTCCATATATGACTATTTTTAACACTTCATATACATGTTAAAAATATTATTTTCAACTAACAAATATTTATTTCAATCCATGGTTATTTTTAACACTTCATATACATGTTAAAAATATAATTTTCAATCAACAAATATTTATTTCGATCTATGGTTATTTTTAACACTTCATATACATGATAAAAATATTATTTTCAATCAACAAATACTTATTTCAATACACGGTTATTTTTAAAACTTCATATACATGTTAAAAATAATATTTTCAATGAATAAATAATTATTTCAACACACGGTTATTTTAACACTTCATATACATGATAAAAATATTATTTTCAATCAACAAATAATTATTTCAACACATGGTTATTTTTAACACTTTATATACATGTTAAAAAATATTATTTTCAGTCAACAAATATTTATTTCAACACACGGTTATTTTTAACACTTCATATACATGTTAAAAATAATATTTTCAATCAACAAATAGTTATTTCAACACACGGTTATTTTTAACACTTCATATACATGTTAAAAATATTATTTACAATCAACAAATATTTATTTCAACAAACGGTTATTTTTAACACTTCATATACATGTTAAAAATATTATTTTCAATCAAAAAATATTTACTGAATATTTTTAAAGTTTCATACATACAATAAAAATGTGATTTTTATTGTTAGAACATTTTATTTCAAATTTGAATATTTTTAGTGATTCATATATAAAATAAAACTGTGATTTCTATTGTTCAAACAATTTATTTGAAACATGAATATTTTTAGTGATTCATATATACAATAAAAATGTGATTTTTGTTGCTCAAACAATTTATTTTAAATATGAATATTTTTAGTGATTCATATATACAATAAAAATGTGATTTTTATTGTTCGAACAATTTATTTCAGACATGAATATTTAACAACACATGAATATTTTAGAAAATTTCGGCATTATAACGGCAGGGTATTTAGCACCGGCACCATGTCCAGCACAGCTTCTCCGCTATCCTAGGCCTCGCGGCGAAACAAGAGTTTCATTTCAATGATTTCCATAATATCATTCATTTCCACAACATAATGAATATACCGCAAACACAATCAATTTTGTTGCAACCACAATCAACCATTCACAATCAAAACCAAATTCAACAATCATTTTCCATAACACAATCAATTTATATTGTCTATGGGTTGTGGACGAGGGGAGTATATATATATATATATGTATATATATATATATGTATGTATGTATGTATACAAATATATTTATTTCCATTTCAGTTCCATCCAACGCACATATGATTTATACAACGTATATATAACTTATACATCGCATATATAATTTATACAATGCTAGTATGTGAGATATACGATGCTTATATAATTCATACATCGATTATATAATTTATACAACGCTATTCCATTCCAATTTGAATTTAGAAATCTCACTTTGGGTTCTACTACTCCTGGTTTTTGTAGAGAGCTCCAAATGCGTTCTAGTCTCTTCTAAAACGCAGTGTGTGATGTCACGGTCCCGGTGTCTCTTGTTTCACTGGATTTGGACAACATACGAAGAAGATATGATATTTATTAATAAATCATACTTTGCAATGCTTTAAAGCATTATAAACCTTTAAAATTAAATCAACCATATACCTTCAGTTAAGGCTCCGAACTAGATTTTGATTTTCCACTCAAACCGAAGCACGAGAACAAAATAGAGTTGCACCACGATGGAGAGCTCCGGACGGCGCGCAAATCGATGGTGGTGGGGCCTAACTCGGTGGAGGATCGGAGCGGGAAAGGCAGCCAATGCAGCTATACTTCGAGGGAGCAAAACTCGAGAAACACTACACGATGGAGAGGGAAATTTATATGGATTTGGTGTAACATCCCGTATTTTCTATGAACGTATAAGTAATAAATCAGAGGATAATTAATTTTTAAAATAAGAATCAAGGGAAACGGGTTGCGCCATTGCGTTTGTCTCGGAATTCTGCTTGGAAATGAGTCCGAGTTTGCGAGAATCGGAGTCCGTATGAGGGAGATATGACCCTCCGAAGTTCAGGAATTTTCAGAGTTCAAAACAGCTCGAATTCGAATTCAAAATTCAAATTTCAAACCCAGAACAGACTGGGCGGGAAATTTCCCGCCCAGACCCAGGTCGATTGGGGAGTCGACTGGGCAGTCGACCCCCCCAGACCCAGGTCGGCTGGGGAGTCGACTGGGCAGTCGACCCCCCAGACCAGGTCGACTGGGCAGTCGACCTGGGGGTCGACCTAGGCACATTTCTGCAGATCGGGTCTGTGACGATTTTTACCCATTTTTGACGAACCAGATGACTTCTGGACCGATCTGATGGCTCTAAACACTCCTATTCTCCTATTTAAACAGCCCCAAACCTAGCCTTCTCTACACACAATTCTATTCTGCTTCTACTCTACCTCTGTTCTAAATAAAAATAAAAATGGCGTCGCTACTCTGCTGGAATCAAAACTAGAAGCTAATCAACGTCAACCTAAGCAACTCAATTCAAACTAGAGATTAAAGCTTCTGCAACGATTCTACAACAATTAAAGTTCTTTCTTTAATCCAATCAAGGCAAGTGCAGTTATTTTCCGATATAAACTTTAATCATAATTGTGACATGATTGTAAATCTGAATTTGAGATTGTGTATGTTCTGTTCTGATCTATTTTATTCTGTATCTCCTCTTCTTTCTATTCTATAGCCAGGCTACTACGAGCCTGCGCAAATCTCCTAAGAGATTAACGCACAAACGCTAAAATGTTTGGGACAAATAATGAATGTGGCATAATTGGACATAGCTAATCTGTGACTGATTTAAGAAAAAGGACATACGTTGTAAAATAGATTTAGATCTATGCATATTCTGTGAATTGGAAGAAGAGGAACCATGGTATGTTGACATGTGACTTGAGACATTGGGCATAACGCATATTTTGAATTAAGATCTGTTATAACTAGATTGTTGGGCATATTGTTTATATAACAATTCATGATTTGAAAGAGAATATGACTTAGGTGTGAAGATCTATATTAAGATTTGATAACTATCAAATGTGAATAACACCTAAGTAGGAGATTTTTGAATATATGACATGCATTGAAATCGATGGCTATATTTGGTATAATTTATATGTGAATCTTTTGTACTAGGCAAGTTGAACTAAATTGGGACATGTAAATTATGACCATAATCTGTGACATGTAAATTCAATGCAAACGTGGGGTATATGATCATAGTGTGAATCATGACAACTATTTAGGCATGCAAACTTAGGCCAAATTTATAATTAGGCAAGATATGTTTGTGAAACTTTAAGGAATGATTAAATTTGTTATATTTGCCTAATTTGCTAGTTCTGCTATATTTGCCTAATCTGCTAGTTCTGATATATTGCCTAATCTGCTAGTTCTGTTATATTGCTTAATCTGCTAGTTCTGCTCTACTGCTTAGCCTGCTAGATTTGTTCATCTGCCAAATCTGTCATCTGCTAAGTCTGCTGAAAATGCCAAATCTGTTATATGCTAAATCTGCTAAATTACTTAATCTGCTGAATCCGTTAAGTCGCCTAAATCTGAAAAATCTGTTATCTGCTAAATCTGTTACCTGCTATAATTAGTCTGTTATTGACAAAATCTGAATTGGTTATAGTTATGAATAATCGACATGTATATTAGGCGTGGCATAAATGGTAATTTATTAATTAATTGGCCGCAAAGATAAACATGGCTAACTCGAGGTTAAAATGAGTTTGCGGCGTAAACCTGCCCGGAACCGCCCGGCACATCCAGTGGCCGCAAATAATAGGTTCTAATGTGAGAAGTTAGTCATAACGTGCTTGAAACCCGAGGTTAGACTCAGTTTGCAATAGAAATCTGCCCGAAACCAACCGGCCTAACCAGTAGCCGCAAATTGTCAGTCTAATGTGAGAGGTCTGGGCATTAATATTTAATTAATGAAAATCTGAGATAAATATGATGTCTGAAACGTGTTGGGTGGGTAAGGTTAAACCAATTGGACCAATGAATCTGATAAACCCGTTTCATGAAGCTTTAGGCCCAATACGAAGTTAGACAATCTGTAACCGGTTAATCTGTAACCAGTTAATTTGCAAGTCTGTTAAATCTGTAACCAGTTAATCTGTAAATCTGTTAATCTGTAACCAGTTAATCTGTAAGTCTGTTAAATCTATAACCAGTTAATCTGCTAGTCTGTTAATCTGTAACCAGTTAATCTGTAAGTCTGTTAATCTGTAACCAATTAATCTATAAGCATGTTAATCCGAACATCTGATCCGTTAATCTGAAAACTTGTTAACTTGATTGTCTGATATGTGAACTAGTTGATCTAAATTCTGTATGTTTGAAACTTGTAAACAAGTTAATCTGAAAATCTGCTAGTCTGGGGACACAAGGTTAGGAGGGGAATTACTTGTGTCATCTGTTGTTTGGGACCCATATTAGTCAGTAACCCTTTCTGGTATCAAAACTTTGACCCAACAGTAGGTAGGGTCCGGGCACGCTTACTGAACTAATTATAAGCGGTTCATTATGATAATGGCGAGGGGTGTTGATGGTGTGTTCCAACCGGGTCATGTGCGTGCATGGATCCCGGTCTGCCTCTGAGGATGTAAGACGCCGTGACATCTGTAAATAGGTCTATGCCAATTGGTTGTCACTTTAGGGAGTGATACACCCTACTGTGGGGCCGAAACAGGGTATTTATGTATTAGGGAGCCGATCGCTTGGGGGTAGGGTTTTAGGGTACACTTAGTTCTGTCTGTTTCTTTTGGTACCGTCTGTTTCTGTTGGGTGGCAACACCTGTCTGTTTCTGCGTTGTACCGTCAGATCGGGTGGTAAAGGCCCAATTACTAGTGTACACCTAATTCTACATTCTGTTTCCGTAGGGATTAATCTATTTCTGTTTTTGTTCGGGTGGTAAAGGCCCATTATTTGCATTCTGCTTCTGTTTGTTTCTGATCGGGTGGTAAAGGCCCATTATTAGCGTTCTGTTTCTGTGGAAATTATTCTGTACCCGTTTTTGTTTCAGTTTAGACATTAGGGTGACACCTAATTCTATTATACTAGTATTAGTGCAGAGAAGTGTAAAGCAATAGCTTATATCATTCTGTTCTTCTGTTATATTTGCTACACCTGTTACAGTTATCTCTCATCCAGTTTTATGTTCATGTCATGTTATTATTATCTGTTCATAACTGAAAATCGCTGGACTTGCCAGACTTTTTGTCTGACCCTTGTTGTTTCGCCTCCTTTCTTCCGTCCCCCCTCCCCCAGGTTTTTGTAGAAGGGAATACTCTAGTTTGATCCAGATTTCTTCCGCTTGCAGTGCTTAAAGTATGGCTTGTCTTCTTCTGTGGGGATTATGATTTTAAACTATGCATTCTGAAGGCTTTTGTACAAGACTGATATTTTGTACTTGAATTCTGATATTGTGATTTGAAAGGATGTAACCAAGTTTATTTCGGTTCTGTTGAAATAAAGTTATAAATTTTTCAAGTACTGTTTTATCTGTCTTGTAAGTTTCTGTTTTGTTTACTAAAATGCTCCACCAAAGTTAAGGCATTCCCTTTATGAGTGACCTTAAAGGAGGTGGGGTGTTTCACTTGGTATCAGAGCTAAAGGTTACCAGATTAGATAAAAGTTTTTGAAAACTATTTTCAAAAAAAGGCTTTAAAAGAAAGTATTTTCAAAAGGAAAGTTTATTTTGAAAAACATAATCCCCAAAGCCATATATCTATCTTTTGATTCTCTGTCTGAATCCTTGTTTCCTTCTTTTTCTGAGTCTCTGGGGCTCCTGGCTTTCTGGGAGGTAACCTCATCGCGGCATGGTTCCGTAGGCTTGATAAGACTACGACACCTGTCAAAGGGCAAATAAGCGCCCGACTTCCATCTGTAGTCGCAGTAGTTTCACCTACGGCTAATTTTCTTTCGAGCTTTGTAGGATTTTTCCGTGCGATGGAGGCAGCTTTCGAGGGACTGGTCAACGTGTTACATAAGCATAGTAAAGATGAGAATGAGGGAGTTTGGCCAAGGAGCACAACCCAAAGATAAGAAACCCATGGATATGGACTTGGTTCAGAAAGAAGGCAAAAAGGAAACACAAAAGAGGAAAGAAAAGTATGAAGATAAGGGGGAGAAAAGTGATTTACTTGTGGAAGCTCGATTATCTGAACAAGGATTGCAGAAAGAGGAAGGGCACTTGCTTCAACTGTGGTGAGATGGGACACTTCACCAGGAACTGCCCGAAGAAACGAGGGTAAGGGTAGCGGACATGACCTACTTCTGGAAGGCAGGCGAGCACTCTCGAGGCTAGTGGATAGGATAAAAATAGGAAAACTATCTGTAGGAGGTTTAATTTCTTTATCTGATTATTGAGTAGAACTCTTTCTGATTCTGACACTCTAATTCTGTAGTTGGGTCTCTGCACTTTAATACTAGTATTGTCTCTGTTTCCGTTGTAGACTCAAACCCATAAGGGTTATGACTCATCTGTTTGTGATAGATTGGGGTTTGAGGGATATATGTGTTAGGTTTCAAGTATGACGCATACATTCTGAGTTTTTGTGGGGTATGATTTTATCATGCTTAGCTTCCTAAGAATCATTAGGGAACCTGATCTGTACCAGTAGTTTGTAAATATCTTAATACTTCTGATAAGATTTCCAGTTTTGACATTGTCTAAAGAGGGTAATCCTCTGGGTGTCAATTTGATGTTGGTTTTGGTCTTCGGGGCCATTACTTAGGACCCATGTCTAATGGGAACCAAGTTTTTGTTTTATCTATACTCGCTTCCATCATTCGACTGTATCCTATCGATCGAATCTTCGAACTTTAGGTAGAAACTAATGGGTGTAAACATGTGTTTGAGACATGTTATGTTTGATGGTTGCAAGTGGATGCAAGTGGTTGCTAGTGGTTGCTCGTGGATGCATATACACACATTAGGCACTAGATCGGCTCGAAAACACTCTCATACTGCATATGGATGTGTGAGCATTTTTAATTTTTGTGGATGCAAAATGATTGACTCAGCACATGGATGTTGCATATGACTGAATGGTTGTGCACTCATATAGAAATGATATGTATCGAGTAGGAAAATTGCATACATGTTGGACTCATGGCACTGGCATAATTCGCATTACGGAGGTCAACTGAATCAGTGGACCGCCTGATCTTTGCATTAGATAAGGAACATATACACACACTTTTGCATATGTTCATACAACACTAGAAGTTTCTAAGGACAATGGACGCCAGTGATTGATGATTGAGTAGATGGATGTTGGATGGTAAGACACATTCTTCTTAACTTGAAGATTTCGGGGACGAAATCCTTTAAGGAGGGGAGAACGTAACACCCCGTATTTTCTGTGAACGTATAAGTAACAAACCAGAGGATAATTAATTTTTAAATTAAGAACCAAGGGAAACGTGTTGTGCCATTGCGTTCGTCTCGGAATTCTGCTTGGAAATGAGTCTGAGTTTGCGAGAATCGGAGTCCGTATAAGGGAGATATGACCCTCCGAAGTTTCAGGAATTTTCAGAGTTCAAAACAGCTCGAATTCGAATTCAAAATTCGAATTTCAAACCTAGAACAGACTGGGCGGGAAATTTCCCGCCCAAACCCAGGTCGACTGGGGAGTCGACTGGGCAGTCGACCCCCCAGACCCAGGTCGACTAGGGAGTCGACTGGGCAGTCGACCCCCCGACAAGGTCGACTGGGCAGTCGACCTGGGGGTCGACCTGGGCACATTTCTACAGATCGGGCCTATGACGATTTTTACCCCTTTTTGACGAACCGGATGACTTCTGGACCAATCTGATGGCTCTAAACACTCCTATTCTCCTATTTAAACAGCCCCAAACCTAGCCTTCCCTACACACAATTCTATTCTGCTTCTACTCTACCTCTGTTCTAAATAAAAATAAAAATGGCGTTGCTACTCTGCTGGAATCAAAACTAGAAGCTAATCAACATCAACCTAAGCAACTCAATTCAAACTAGAGATTAAAGCTTCTGCAACGATTCTACAACAATTAAAGTTCTTTCTTTAATCCAATCAAGGCAAGTGCAATTATTTTCCGATATAAACTTTAATCGTAATTGTGATATGATTGTAAATCTGAATTTGAGATTGTGTATGTTCTGTTCTGATCTATTTTATTCTGTATCTCTTCTTTTTTCTGTTCTATAGCCAGGCTACTACGAGCCTGCGCAAATCTCCTAAGAGATTAACGCACGAACGCTAAAATGTTTGGGACAAATAATGAATGTGGCATAATTGGACATGGCTAATCTGTAACTGATTTAAGAAAAGGACATAGGTTGTAAACTAGATTTAGATCTATGCATATTCTGTGAATTGGAAGAAGAGGAACCATGGTATGTTGACATATGACTTGAGACATTGGGCATAACGCATATTTTGAATTAAGATCTGTTATAACTAGATTGTTGGGCATATTGTTTATATAACAATTCATGATTTGAAAGAGAATATGACTTAGGTGTGAAGATCTATATTAAGATTTGATAACTATCAAATGTGAATAACACCTAAGTAGGAGATTTTTGAATATATGACATGCATTGAAATCGATGGCTATATTTGGTATAATTTATATGTGAATCTTTTGTACTAGGCAAGTTGAACTAAATTGGGACATGTAAATTATGACCATAATTTGTGACTTGTAAATTCAATGCAACCGTGGGGTATATGATCATAGTGTGAATCATGACAACTATTTAGGCATGCAAACTTAGGCCAAATTTATAATTAGGCAAGATATGTTTGTGAAACTTTAAGGAATGATTAAATCAGTTATATTTGCCTAATTTGCTAGTTTTGCTATATTTTCCTAATCTGCTAGTTCTGGTATATTGCCTAATCTGCTAGTTCTATTATATTGCTTAATCTGCTAGTTCTGCTCTACTGCTTAGCCTGTTAGATCTGTTCATCTGCCAAATCTGTCATCTGCTAAGTCTGCTGAAAATGTCAAATCTGTTATATGCTAAATCTGCTAAATTACTTAATCTGCTGAATCCGTTAAGTCGCCTAAATCTGAAAAATATGTTATCTGCTAAATCTGTTATCTGCTATAATTAGTCTGTTATTGACAAAATCTGAATTGGTTATAGTTATGAGTAATCGACATGTATATTAGGCGTGGCATAAATGGTAAATTATTAATTAATTGGCCACAAAGATAAACATGGCTAACTCGAGGTTAGAATGAGTTTGCGGCGTAAACCTACCCGGAACCGCCCGACACATCCAGTGGCCGCAAACAATAGGTTCTAATGTGAGAAGTTAGTCATAACGTGCTTGAAACCCGAGGTTAGACTCAGTTTGCGGCAGAAATCTGCCCGGAACCAACCAGCCTACCCAGTAGCCGCAAACTGTCAGTCTAATGTGAGAGGTCTGGGCATTAATATTTAATTAATGAAAATCTGAGATAAATATGATGTCTAAAACGTGTTGGGTGGGTAAGGTTAAACCAATTGGACCAATGAATCTGATAAACCCGTTTCGTGAAGCTGTAGGCCCAATACGAAGTTAGATAATCTGTAACCGGTTTATCTGTAACCACTTAATCTGTAAGTCTGTTAAATCTGTAACCAGTTAATCTGTAAGTCTGTTAATCTGTAAGTCTGTTAAATCTGTAACCAGTTAATCTGTAAGTCTGTTAATCTGTAACCAGTTAATCTGTAAGTCTGTTAATCTGTAACCAGTTAATCTGTAAGCCTGTTAATCCGAACATCTGATCCGTTAATCAGAAAACTGTTAACTTGATTGTCTGATCTGTGAACTAGTTGATCTGAATTCTGTATGTCTGAAACTTGTAAACAAGTTAATATGAAAATCTGTTAGTCTGTGGACACAAGGTTAGGAGGGGAATTACTTGTGTCATCTGTTGTTTAGGATCCATATTAGTCAGTAACCCTTTCTGGTATCAAAACTTTGACCCAACAGTAGGTAGGGTCCGGGCACGCTTACTGAACTAATTATAAGCGGTTCATTCTGATAATGGCGAGGGGTGTTGATGGTGCGTTCCAACTGGGTCATGTGCGTGCATGGATCCCGGTCTGCCTCTGAGGATGTAAGATGCCGTGACATCTGTAAATAGGCCTATGCCAATTGGTTGTCACTTTAGGGAGGGATACACCCTACTGCGGGGCCGACAAAGGGTATTTATGTATTAGGGAGCCGATCGCTTGGGGTAGGGTTTTAGGGTACACTTAGTTCTGTCTGTTTCTGTTGGTACCGTCTGTTTCTGTTGGGTGGCAATACCTGTCTGTTTCTGCGTGGTACCGTCTGTTCGGGTGGTAAAGGCCCAGTTACTAGTGTACACCTAATTCTATATTCTGTTTCCGTAGGGATTAATCTGTTTCTGTTTCTGTTCGGGTGGTAAAGGCCCATTATTTGCATTCTGCTTCTGTCTATTTCTGATCGGGTGGTAAAGGCCCATTATTAGCGTTCTTTTTCTGTGGAAATTATTCTGTACCCATTTCTGTTTCATTTTAGACATTAGGGTGACACCTAATTCTGTTATACTAGTATTAGTGCAGAGAAGTGTAAAGCAATAGCTTATATCATTCTGTTCTTCTATTATATCTGCTGCACCTGTTACAGTTATCTCTCATCCAGTTTTATGTTCATGTCATGTTATTATTATCTGTTCATAACTGAAAATCACTGGACTTGCCAGACTTTTTGTCTGACCCTTGTTGTTTCGCCTCCTTTCTTCCGTCCCCGCCCCAGGTTTTGTAGAAGGGAATACTCTAGCTTGATCCAGATTTCTTCCGCTTGCAGTGCTTAAAGTATGGCTTGTCTTCTTCTGTGGGGATTATGATTTTAAACTATGCATTCTGAAGGCTTTTGTACAAGACTGGTATTTTGTACTTGAATTCTGATATTGTGATTTGAAAGGATGTAACCAAGTTTATTTTGGTTCTGTTGAAATAAAGTTATAAATTTTTCAAGTACTGTTTTATCTGTCTTGTAAGTTTCTTTTCTGTTTACTAAAATGCTCCACCAAAGTTAAGGCATTCCCTTTGTTAGTGACCTTAACGGAGGTGGGGTGTTACATTTGGAGCTGGAGAAGAGATCTACAAAAATTTCAACAGGAGCAAGAGATTTTACTAAGTAGATTCGCCGGAATTGAAGAGAGAAGTTCAGAGCAGTTAGTCGCTGTCGACGAGGAGGGTTTATAGGTTTTTTTTTAATTATTTTTGGGAAATTAATTAATGAATGGAATTATTTTATTGGCCCATATATATATATTAATTTCTAAAATAATGTTTTCTAGTCCGAACTCCAAATCAAACCCAACGACTGATGATTCTAGCTAAATACCCCCATTTCAGACACAATGGAATATGTTTCTTAAGCCCATTCGACTGTTACATTCAGTTTCTCTTCAAATTAAAATATAAAACTTTCAAATTTGAGTTTGAACGTACATTTTAATTTGCCGGGACCACATACTGATTCCAAAAATTCCCAAAAAATAAATCTAGCTATGTTGGGACGATACGGCCATAACAAAATTAATTTCGTCAAATTTGGAGAACGTTTGAAAAATGGACTTTTTCTGGTCGATCTTGTTCAAATTGAAATTACCAAACGCGTTTTCCTTTGCTGCGCTCATATATTAATTCCAAAAATTATGGAATTTTAAACCTAGCTATAAATTGACATTCCAGATCCAACCAAAGTGGTTTCGTCGAAAATGGAGGTCGTTTGCAAAATGTCTGTTTTTAAGGGTTATATTTATTTTAAATTTCATAACGACTGTTCTGAATATTCCACTGGCAATATCTTTTTATTCCCACTATGAAATTTCAATTTTTCAGATTCATTAGAAAGATATTTTTAAACAATTTTTTTTTTTTGGTTTAACTGAAATCCGATTTATTTTGAATCCTGTACATTCGGTCAAAGTTCAGAGTTGAATTTTTCAAACTGCCGCGCCATTTCTGGCTCGTTATATAATTAAAATAAATTTATTCGTTCTTTCTTCGATTCAAATAAATTTTTAGTCATTATTGTTTAAAATAAATCATTTTAAATATTCCAAATTCATTAAAATAGCCAAATTAAAAAATTTAAATTGGTTCTGGTTTTCCGGGTTGTTACAACATGGTTATTTAAGCGTAGCTTTGTGTATATCGTGACCTCGACGAACCTCACACCCCGGATTGATGGTAAACTGATGGTCAAATTTATATGTTTGTTTCGTATGTTCGATGCATCAGGATGTGATGATGAAAGGGTATTGCGAAGCCCCCAGTCTGGGATACTATATGTTGGGTACTCTGATTCATGTATGGTGGGTTAGTATAACGGAGTCCGGGTCTGGACGTTATCCGCGAGTACTCGGATGATGCGCGCAAGAAAGTTTAAGATCCTACGAATGATCCTTCGTACCAGGAACCATCATGTTGGAAACCCATTCTCCACTACAAGCCCGTACGGTTTTGATTGTATAGCTTGCTGGTTACCGGTAGGATTGTCAGTACAATGGGATGTGGCATTATGCTGGCTAGGATTAATACATTTATTTGATAAAATGGTTTTCGCACTATATATAGTAGTAAAAGAGGATTTTCACGTATGAAAGCATTTTTAGTTATCATAAGGCAAAACTCGCCCATCTAGTGTGTGCTTGCATTGTGTGATATGGGACGAGCTTATGATAGCTTCATTTTTCAAAAAGTCATTGCGGATTTCTATGCACTGGTGATCACATGGAGTAAACCCGTTCCGCATTAGCGCGTGGTCCGGTGAATTACCCAACTTTAAAATAAACCCTAAAAGCAACTGTTTTGAGTTCTTGCACCAGTCCCATGACTGATCTGGAGTTTATTGTTCTCACACCTAAACTCTGGGTGCCCATAATTTTTACACGGGCAGCCCAGTATTTTGATTTGCAGATTTAGCCTTGGAGTTTGTTGGAACAGGATTCCGGTTTTAGCTGGAGCTATTATGTCTTGGAGCATTCGGATTCTTCCGCTGAGTTTAATAGATGTGTAACCGATGTACTTTGATGTACCTCTTGTAACCCTGATGTAATATTATTTTAATGACAATGGAGAAGTTCTTTTTACTTTGTGCAAATGTGTAAGTGCCCCTAACAATCTGTCTTTATGAACAGTTTAAGTTGGTTAAATTACTGGCAAAAACTAGGTAAAAAGCCGAGTCGTTACATTTTTCATTATTCTTCTTCTCAATCTTCATCCCTCTTCTTTGCACCATTAATATTTCATATTTTTATGTTTTCTACACTTATACTCTGCCGAATTCAATTCTATTTATATAAAACTTCTTCTCTTCTCACTCTCTACACATTACTCTCCGAATCGAAGTGTTATTGGAGAGTTATAGGGCTGTTGTAATCGGTTGGGAAGTGTTTGGGAAAGGTGTGTTCCTTGTTGCCTTGAAATCAAAGAAAGGAATCAATGGTAAACTTGTAGCCGGGTAAATCAAAGGAAATATACTTGATCAAGGGTGTTTGGAGTTTGGAGTCGGTGGCAACCTTGTGGCCGTGAAATCAAGGAGATTGTACTTGGATATTGATATAGTAATAAAACTTTGCGCAATCCAGTGTTGCGTGTGACTAGACGTAGGAGTAGTCCGAATAAGTATAATATCCAGTGTGTTCTTTCCTTTTCTGCATTTTATTTCTATTTATTTTTGTGTTTGTGTTTGATTCTGTGTCTATGATTGTTTCTATGGTATGTGATTCATATAAGTTTTAGATTTTGTTAAATTCTTTAAAAATTACCATTCACCCTCGTCTAGTGTTAGTTTTTCCTTAACGATCCATTCCGTATTCCGTAACAATTGGTATCAGAGCTGGTTAGAGAATGTGATAGGGGGTTCTCGCTCGGCTGTTTGGTGGGAGCAGGAGACTCTTACTCCGACATGCCCCCATGTGTGGGTTGGTTGAGTCCCGAGTCTAACCGTGAAATAAGTTCTAAGGTACTATTGTTATGCCACGGTAGCAGGTTAGGCCACTGGTTGTTGATGACCCATAACAATTGGTATCAGAGCGAGGTTTTTTCAAAAAGTTCATATTTTGATTTTTGAAAATTTTAAAAATGGCGAATTTTGAAATAGTTGTTAACACTAGTGTCAATTCATGCATTGTACCAATGTTGAAAGAGTCTGCATATAATCATGTTAAAAAATCAAGTGATCTACTGAAATATTGTTCCATATAGGAAAAGATGTGTTATATGGCTTTTGAACATTCAAAAGTTGTAAAGATGGGTAAAATGAATGTTGGTAATTCATATTCCAAAATGATGGCTATTGAAAATTCAAATTTTGAAAAGGTGGCTGTTGAAAATTCAAATTCCGAACTGGTGTGTTACATGGCTGTTGAAAATTCAAATTCTGGAAAGCAATTGGTGGATACTAGATAGTGGCTGTTCGAGACATATGACGGGAAATCCAGAATTATTGAATAATCTAGTATATGAAGATGGTGGAATGGTGAACTTCGGAGATAACTCTAAAGGATATATTGTTGGCAATGGCAATGTCAGTATTTTTGAAACTCCTACTATTTCTGATGATTTATTAGTTAGGAATCTAAAACACAATCTACTAAGTATAAGTCAACTTTGCGATATGGGTTATAAAATAAACTTTGAGAAAGATAAATGTTTTATAGAAGATTGGAATTCAAAAGTAATATTCGAAGGAGATAGAAAGAAAAATATCTATATATTGAGTATGAAAATCTCCAACGATAATCTATGTCTTATGGCCAATACAAGTGACCCCTAGATCTAGCATAAGAGATTTGGCCATAAAAATTTCAAACACATCTCTAGGATCTCTAAATTAGATTCAATTAAGGGATTACCCAAAATGAAATTTAAAGTTATTAATTCATGCAACGCTTGTCAATTCGTAAAATTAAAAAGAAGTTCATTTAAATCAAAAGAAAAAATTGCCACATCGAAACTATTAGAATTAATTCACATGGATTTATTTTGTTCATCTCAAACTCAATCGATAAATCACAATAGATATGTTTACATAATAGTCGACTCTAGATTTACTTGTACTTTGTTTCTTAAAAGTAAAAGTGATGTTTTTGATCAATTTAAAACTTTTTCTAAAAGAATTCAAAACTTATTATCCTTAAAAATCAAAAAAATACGTAGTGACCATGGAGGAGAATTTGAAAACGAAAAATTTGAAAAATTTTGTAATAAAAAGGGAATAACGCATAATTTTTCTATTCCTAGAACCACTCAACAAAATGGAGTAGTTGAACATAAAAATAGGACGATACAAGAGTGTTCGAGAACTATGTTATCTGATAATAATTGACCAAGAAATTTTTGGGCTGAGGCAGTTGCAACAGCTTGTTATATTTTAAATAGAATTTCAATTAGACCCTTAACTCATAAAACTCCGTAAGAACTTTTGTATAATAAGAAACCAAAAGTATCATATTTTAAAATATTTGGAAGTAAATGTTTTATACTTAATACTAAAGAAAATTTAGATAAATTTGACTCGAAATCCGGTAAAGGAATATTTATTGGATATTTAGAGAGAAGTAATGTAACACCCCGTATTTATGTTAACACTAAAGTTACTAATTTAATAATAAATGTGTAAAGGGGAGATGTATCTAATGTGCATACAAATTTAATAATAAATGCGTAAAGGGGAGATGTATCTAATGTGCATACAAATTTAATAATAAATGTGTAAAGGGGGGATGTATCTAATGTGCATACAAATTTAATAATAAATGTTAATAATGTACATTAAGAAAGTAATTGTGAACATAATTGGCTTCTCTTTAGAACGGATGGCTTTGATTAACCTTGGCTTCATCAACGGCTCAAATTAACTTGCAATCCTATATAAACAGCCCCCTAGTCTCCTTCTCTTTGCACCATTCTTCTCTAACCTTATGCTGCACAAAGTCTTGATGGACATGGCTTCTTCTTCTTCCTCTAAATCTAAATAAATAAATTAAAATAAAATATAAATCAAGACGAGGATATCCTGCTCAAGTATTTCAAGAGAAGATTCAAAACAAGTTAGGATTCAAGTAAAGATTCAACGGCTTCAAGCAACGCTATCTTTCTATTCTTTTCTAGATCCAATCAATGTAAGTCGGTTACTTTTTAGATTTGAACACCTTTTCTATTTGTGACATGATATTAAAAGAATATAAGAAATATGCCTTATCATTTCATTGAATCTGTGCTTGTTTATGACTTTGGATCTGATTCTTGATTATGGCCTAGAACACATTGTGACTAAATTGCCAATGCTTAAGATTATGACTATGGAACTGTGGCCTGTGAAACCATAAGCCTTTGACTATGAACATAAGCCTTTGACTATGAACATAAGCCTTTGACTAGGAGCATAAACCAATGCCTATGACTATGACAAGGACAATAGTGGATAATTACCTATGATTCATGAACATGATATTATTGCCTAGGATTATGACTGTGAGATTGGATCTAAACTTGATTATCTATTCAGTTTATTCTTAATTATCCTTTGATCTTGATTATAGGAATTTATCTATTAAGTTAGATCTACCCATATACTTGAACCTATGTTATTTGTTCAACCCTTTTTATGTCATAATATTATCAGATCTATAGGCCTTCGATGCTTTAATCAATTTATTCAGTGTAATTTGTTAGATCTATGATTAGTGAATTACCATCTTCTGCCAGTCATTATGTCTATCTTTTCATGGCATTTTGGTTCATTCCCTTTTTATCCACGAATCTAGATTTATCTATAATCTAAGATGAAATCACGATTACACAAACGATGGAAATACGATTTGGGCAAATCATAAATTTGACTTAAACATGGTTGTAAACTTGGACATTGGCATAATGTGGAACATTAACATAATTACGATTCATAATTTAGAACATGTATTATGACATGTTTATTAGAACGCAAAATTGAAAATTTGACATGAATTATGGAATATGTAATTTGACATATTAAATTTAGTATTGGCAAGTAAGCTAAGTTTTAGGCGTAAACGGTAAACTAGAATAATAATTCTAGTCTTGCCATAAACTGTAAATTAGGGTGTTAAATCAGAATTGAGTCAATTAAAGTTAATTTGGCATAATAAGTATATTAGCACAAATTTTGAATTTAGTCATAATTGTGAGTAATTGTCATGTTTAGAATAATCATGGTTAGTGACACTTAATTTGGTATAATTTACATACCAAAAACTACAAATATGATATATAGGGAAAATGGGCCATAATAATAAATGTTGACAATGTACATTAAAAGAGTAATAATGGAATAAGTAAATTAGGGAAAATTTACTTATAGAATTTATCCTAAATGAGAAAAGTAAATTTAGACAATACGAACATGCTTAACCCGAGGTTGGATTGAGTTGTGATGTAAACCTGCCCGGACCCGCCCGACTGTCCAGTGATCACAACAATACCTATCCAATGTGGGAGGTTAAGGCATTGAGCCCGATAAAGGCCTGAGGTTAGACTGAGTTGTGGCGTAAGACTGCCCGGAACCAACCGGCATACCGGCAGCCACAACAATACCTGTCTAATGTGAGTGGCTGGTGCTTTAATAAGACAATTAAAGTTAAGCTAGAATGGGAGGGTTAAGTCCATAAGAACACTTAACCAACTTAACATAGTTAAGCTAGAATGGGAGGGTTAAGTCCATAGGAACACTTAACCAACTTAACACAGTTAAGTTAGAACGATAGGGTTAAGTTAACTAGAACACTTAACCAACTTAACATGGTAACAAGACAAGATTTGTAGGGGTTAAGTAACTAAGAAAAACACTTACCCAATTTAATATGTTAACCAGACTAGAAAGTGAGGGTTAAGTAAATTCAATACACTTAGCAAATTTAACATGTTAACTAGACTAGAGGTTGGGGATAAGTAAAGTTAATACACTTAGCCAATTTAACATGCTAACTAGACTAGAGGTTGGGGTTAAGTAAATTTAATACACTTAGCCAATTTAATGTGTTAGCTGGACTAGACCGTAGGGTTAAGTAAGTTTGAACACTTAACCATCAGAGTGTGATAAATGAATAGGGTTAAGTTAAAAACATGAAGGGACAATACTTAACCATTAGAACATGTTAATCAAACCAATGTTAGGGTTAAGTTAACTAAGGGAATACTTAACCGTTATAACATGTTAGTTAAAACAGATAGGCAAGGTTAAGTTAAAAAGGAACACTTAACCAATACAAGATGAATGGGTAGGGTTAAGTAAATACTTAACCAATATAACTTGATGCTGGTAAGGTTAAGTCAACGTGAATTACTGATAACACTTAACCAGTTTAACATGACAAATGAATGGGTTAAGTTAACTTGTATCGACTAATGACACTTAACCAGTCCAACTTGACGAGAAAGAGAACTAAGTAGTAAACCTTAGTTGAAAGGGGCTAAGTAGTAAACCTTAGTTAAGAAAATGATAATTCAAGAAACTAAGTGGCAAACCTTAGTTAGGAAAACTAAGTAGTAATTCTTAGTATAACACGAGGAGGAGCGAACGTCCATCTAATCTTAAATAAGGCTCCAACGAATTGGGTTACGAAGCCTGAGGCTTCGAGAGGACGTGAGGGTATTCTTGGTATCCCTCTGTGAGGCTGCAAATGATCCTCCTTGGCTCACAGAGGTTAAGGTCTGCGTTAGAAGAACCAAGGATATGCCTTGGTTGCAATATAAGGCAACCTAAAGACTAGGATGGACCAGCATGATTCGACGAGACCAGTAGCCCTGTGATAGCAACTCGTCACCTACCTACCATCTTGAGTCAGTCGAGATACGTAAAGCGGAAAGGCGGAGAACTCCAAAAGACCATATACTTGCTATCTAGTTATGGGTGAGGATGGCCATAAGACAGTGGGGCATAGAGGGCCAGCGTATAGTTCTCAATTTTTCAAAGGTGGCCTTTCATTAGTTGAGGGAGGGGTCAAGTGGGACCATAGCCACTGGAAAAAACAGACCTTAGCATCTGCATTGGCAGATATCTGAAAGCTCCTGACCGAGTTCCGTGTTTCTAGAATAGCTCTGCCATGGGACTCGGGTTGCACATTTCATGACATGTGCATCTAGACAGTGATAAACGATTCGCGACACATACGTGGGGAAAGTCTAGGAACATATACCACTCTAGGTAGTGCGTCCTAGACTAGGGGCATCGTTCGACAGGTAGCATAATCCCTAGTTGGACCTAGGTGGCATAAATCCTGAATCCGAGAAGTATTAGATTAGTCGCATAAACCCTAGTTGAATTTAGGAAGCGCTCGATAAGAAAACCCTAGATTAGATCTAGGTAATAAATAATAAATGTACGCCTAAAGGCAACCACAATTACTGGGATTGGGATCACGTTATCATTTTAGACAGAGAACTGGTTGGGACACTAGATAGGTGGTGCAGAGACATAGAAACCATAATAACAGGTTAATAGCGAAGCGGAGAAAGTATTAAAGCATATCCAGTTTATCTTATCTTAGCATATCATGTGTTAATCTTATCCTATCTTGTTGGCCCTATCATCATGGTATTGTCTTGTATTCAGTTAACTCATGTCGTTTTGTTTTTCCTTGTTCACATGCTAGAAGTAACTGAACTTACCAGACTTTATGTCTGATCCAGTTTTCTTTCGTCTTCTTTTCTTCCGTTCCCCCCCCCCAGGTAGTTAAGGAGGGAATAGTATAGCTCAGGTTAGATTGGACCGTCACTCTTCCCAAGCTCGAAGATTCTTTGGCAAAGTGCTTTGGACTCTCTTTTTCTGCTGCTATGGCTGGCTTATGCTACATTGGGGAATATAAATGTTATTTTATGCTTCTTTATTTTGTAAGACAGATGATACTCTGATATTGGAAAACAATTGTTGTACAAACTATTTTATCAATAAAGTAAAGTTTTATTTTCCGCTATTTTAATTTTGTCTGTCTTGTAATTTATCTGCATCTTTTACCCTAAATGCTCCACAGAACTTAGTGCATTCCCTTTGTGAGTGACACTAAAGGATGTGGGGTGTTACAAGTAAGGCATGTAGAGTTTTCACTATTAGAACCAGTACTATAGAAGAAACCTTAAATGTATCATTTGACGAAAAATATAAAAGTATGACACAAAACAATGTAGATGAATGTGAAAATGAAATCAATGAAACAAATCATGAAGATAGTCAATCATATAAATGAATTAGATTACTTAGAGACCATCATGTAGAAAATATTTTAGGAGATATTGAATCCTTCGTTAGAACTAGTAATCAATTAAATAATATGAGTAACTCTGCATTTATTTCAACTATTGAACATAAGAATCCAAAGGAAGCATCTTTCGATAATTCATGGATCCTTGCCATGCAAGAAGAACTGAATCAGTTATTAGGAATGATGTATCGGAACTTGTTCCTAGACCAGAGGATAAGACTATAATAGGAACTAAATGGGTTTATAAAAATAAAATGAATGAACACGGTGAGGTAGTAAGAAATAAGACACGACTAGTAGCACAAGGATATACTCAAGAAGAAGGAATATATTACCATGAAACTTTGGCACCCATAGTAATATTAGAAGCAATTTGGATTTTACTAGCCTTTGCAAACCGTAATAATTTAAAATTACATCAAATGAATGTTAAAAGTGCTTTTCTAAATGGATTTGTTAAAGAAGACGTATATGTAGAGCAACCACCTCTATTTAAAGACGAAAAATTACCAAAACGAGTATATAAGTTAAAGAAAGTGTTGTATGGATTAAAATAGCCTCCTAGGGCTTGATATGATAGAGTAAGAAATTATTTATTACAATAAAACTTTGAAATAGGAAAATTAGATAATACTTTGTTTATTAAAAAGAATAATAAGGATATACAATTAGTACAAATATATTGATGATATAATTTTCGGATCAACAAACGATAAGATGAATAAAGAATTTTCAGATATTATGACCCAAGAATTTGAGATGAGTCATGTGGAAGACCTAGCGTTCTTTTTAGGCTTACAAATTCATCAATTAAATAATGGAATATTTATTAATCAAGAAAAATATGCAAGAGATCTAATTAATAAAAACAATTAGAATTTAGGTTTTCCTTTTTGTTTCTTTGCGTCTATTCAATGTTCGACATGTTAGTGTAACATGGTTTCACGTATATCCAAAAACATTGTTTGATATAATGTTTGCTTTATCTCTCTTAAGTATTTCATTAGTTATATAGGCAAGAATGTAGGGGAAGTAATATAAATTAACTATTATAATCACAAGTTATACACTTATATATCTTAGTATAATATAATTTAGATAGTTATTAGATTTAAGGGGAGTAGTTTTAAAATTTCTTTTTGATAATGCCAAAGGGGGAGAAATTATAAAATATAGACTTAGAATATATAGGACTCATATAGACAGGGGAAGTATTAGAAGGATCATCATCAACATGTATATACAAGTATGATATTTTATAAACTAAGGTTGTCATCATCAAAAAGGGGGAGATTGTTGGAGAATGGAGTTTTGATGACAATAACCTTATTTTAATATTAATTGATTATAAAATATATACTAATACCTTTATCTAGAATTTATATATATATATATACATATGCAGGATTTGTATACAAGAATTAATACTGAAGAATGTACAGTTTAAGAGCTTTTAGAGATTCAGAATTCAGAAGATTCAAGACTCATGAGTAATCAAGAGTTCAAGATAAATATAGTAATAGAGTCTAGTTTATGTAAGACTCTGAATAGTACTACAGGTTCAAATTCAAATTCTATTCTGATTTTCAAATTCCAAATTTCTATTTTCAAATTCCTATTTTCTATTCTAATTGATTATTCTATCTTATGTTTGATTTTAAACTCAAGTTTTAAAGTTTATAAGTTTTTATATATTTATATAGTTATATACTTTACACTTATATAGTTTTAAACTTAATAGTTTTATAAAAATGTTTATATATAGTTTATATTTATGATTTCATATGATCTTCTACTTTATAATACTCATTTATAACACTATGTTTTAATTCAAAAATTTCCAGAATTATATATATTAAAACACTTCAAAAATGCTCAAAATTCAATTTTACACTATGGTATGTCGACATACATTTATGGACATGTCGACATATAAATATCATATTTTTTATTTTGAAAGGAATTGTCTTTTCACTATTTGTAACGTTCTAAAAGCATTGCAACCTTTCAAATATTATAAATAGAGGCTAATTTCGATTTTTTTTCATTATTCTTCTTCTCTATCTTCATCCTCTTTCTTTACACAATTAGTATTTCATATTTTTATGATTTCTACACTTATACTCTACCGAATTCAATTCTATTTATATAAAACTTCTTCTCTTCTCACTCTCTACTCATTACTCCCTGAATCGAAGTGCTATTGAAGAGTTATAGGGTTGTTGTAATCGTTTGGGAAGTGTTTGGGAAAGGTGTGTTCGTTGTGGCCTTGAAATCAGGGAAAGGAATAGCTGGTAACCATATTGCCGGGGAAATCAAGGGAAATATACTTGATCAAGGATGTTTGGAGTTTCGAGATGGTGGTAACCTTGTAGCCATGAAATCAAGGAGATTGTACTTGGATATTGATATAGTAATAAAACTCTGTGCAATCCAACGTTGCGTGGGGTTGGACGTAGTAGTAATCCAAACCAGTATAAAATCCGGTGTGTTCTTTCCTTTTCTGCATTTTATTTCGGCTTATTTTTGTGTTTGTGGATATTTATAGTAATAAAACTCTGTGCAATTCAGCGTTGCGTGGGACAAGACGTAGGAGTAATCCGAACTAGTATAAAATCCGGTGTGTTCTTTCCTTTTCTGCATTTTATTTCTGTTTGATTTTGTGTCTGTGTTTGATTTTGTGTCTGTGATTATTTCTATTGTGTGTGATTCGTATAGTAGATCATATAAGTTTTAGATTTTGTTAAATTCTTTGAAAAACACTATTCACCCCCTCTAGTGTTAGTTTTGCCTTAACGATCCATTCCGCATTCCCTAACAATTTAATGTAGTGTACTAAATAGATTTAAAAATGACAACTTAACTCTTAAGTAAATAAATTTATTTAATTTATTTGATTTTATTCCATTTCTATCAATTTAATGTTATATCCTTTTGCATTAAATAGCCATGTTCTCTTGTTTCCTTCCATGTGAAGCAATTAAATTTTTACATAAGTACGTTCTATTTTTACTTCTATAAATTCCAATTTACCGTATTTATTTTTCGCATGAAGAATGACAAAACATTACTTACTTGTTCTATATCCTTATATATACATTGGGTAAAGAATTTAAACCATTAAAATATATACTTAGGATTTCTTAATATTTATTATTCTAATTTTATTTAATTTAATCAATTACTAAAATAGTCCATAACAAATTGTATTACATAGTCAGTCAGAAACTGGATCGTTACGCGTTATAGCCTTTAATATCAATAACCTGTACTATACACAATACACGCGCGCACATACATACACACATATTGTATATTTTGAAAATTGGTATGCTTTTATTAATTTCTGAAATAAAGTTACATAGTCAGGTTAATATATTAACCTCTTTGATTAAAAATACAGACTGAAATACATGATAGTATTCAATATGAAATGGTAGTGTAAAATGATAAAGTCGATGGAAAGTAGCATGTGGTTTATGGGATTGTTAATGCCCCCAGTTTCGTAATATAAAACCAAAACGGATATTGTACCAATGAATCCATTCATTGTTGAAAATAGCTACCCTAAAAATTGGATACTTGAAATCCCGAGGCAAAAACATTCACTTAGTAAATTCAACACCAGAACACAATAGATAACCAAAGCATGTTTGTACCACTTTCGCCATTAGGTTGGAATTACAAGTAGTTGGTTCTCACCGAAAGAGCCCCAATTCAACATTATCTAGGAATACCCAATCACCCTCATTGCTCTTCGGAGTAGAAAAGCTCAAGTTTGAACTATCAGAAAGATCAGTTAGAGGAAACTGGAGCTGAAAATGATTCAGTTACACATGAACATGCCGAAACCCAAATCGTTGATGGCTTGATCTTCCACATTCGAACAAATTTCCTTATTCTATAGCCAATCGAACAGACGGTGGTAGGAACTGGGAACAACCTGGCAATGCGATGTTGTTGTCGGTGATACAAATGCTTAGCGGTTTTGATTGGTCGATGCGTTTGGTTTTTCTTAGATCTGGCTTTGATGTGGTAGTAAGTTGGAATTTAACGAGGCTTATCAATGAAAGGATAATTTCGTTGAAGTTTTAATGGAGAATTATTAGAAACTGCAAAGCGGTTTAGGATTTCTTTTGGATCGCCTTTTCCTCTGTCCATAAAGAGAGGAAGAAAGCAAAACTCGAAGTGTGTGTGTGTGTGTGTGTATATATATATATAAGTCTAAATGGACACAAACTAGTGACACAAAATTTTGTACACAAATTGTGGATCACAAGATCTCCTCCTGAATTCCACCTTTTACATAAAGACAAACAAATTCAACGATGAAGGTTTAGTGTCTCTCTCTCTTGTGTTTAATTTTGTGTCCAAATAGTCAACCCATATGTGTGTGTCTATATATATATATATATATATATATATATATATATATATATATATATATATATATATATATATATATATTAACGGAGCTCAACCGAATCGCATTAAGTGACAAATTCGATAAACCGATGATTTGATTAACTGAAAATATTAACTGATTGGTGACCTAACCGATCGCGTCCATCCATTGTAAAAAGTCCTATGCAAGAAACATAATCCAAGTAGGAAGCACAAAAAAAATTATAGTATTAACATCATATAAAAAAATTCAACTGAATATTATTTCAACAAAAAACTTTTTTTTTCCTTTAAGATCAGCTTTAGAGCCTCGGTGCAGCAGCTCTTCCGAAATACTAACGGTGGGTACTAAAAGGAAAAATGGGGTGTTTTTTCCGGAATAACGATCATGTTGGGCAGGTGGCACATGATAAGCTTGGAAGTATCGAGTGAGGCTTAAAAAAACATTTGTTTGATGGATATTTTCAAGCACTCCGCCACCTATTCAAACATCAATGCCTTATACCCTGCCACGTGTATCTCCGTTGCAGGCTTGCAGCCTTTGCCGCCGCAACATCCAAAAATAAATCACCACGCTTGTGTGCATTTCTATCTTCGCCTTCCAACCTCTTTCATCACCGCCTCACTGAAACGAAAAAACGAAATCTACAAATAAAATAAAAATGCAGCAATCAGCAGCAAAAACAAGAACTGAAAAGCTAAAAGCAGCCCTGACGCTACTGAAAACCCAAAAAGTACACGACCTCGTGCTCCACAGGCGCCGCTTAATCGAAGTCCCGTACACCGCCACGCTCTCGGACACCATAAACGCGCTGCTGGCCAACAGAATCGTGGCGGTGCCGGTTGCAGCTCCTCCGGGGAGATGGATTGGCGCCGGCGGCTCGATGATTTTGGAGTCGGACAGAGCGACGGGCGCCGTCAGGAAGCAGTACATCGGGATGGCGACGATGCTTGATGTGTTGGTGCACGTAGCGGATCTGGGGGAGACTGACAGGGGTTTGCAGGAGATGATGAGCGTGCAGGTTGTTGAGGTCATTGGCCATTCTCTTGAGGGGTTGTCTTTGTGGACTTTGCATCCCAATACAAGGTCATTCATTATTGTTTTTTTTCACTTATTTATGTACCAAGTTCTGATGGTTTATGCATTATCCATAGTGATTCATATGCACCTAGCATAAATTTACACTTAGGAATGGATTTGATATTTCTTTACATGGTTGTTTTCCTAATCTTCAAGATTGATTAAATCGTAACGCATTCACACTCTCTGAAGTGTATTTGTATAACCAGTGGCAGTGGCGTTTGATCTGTAACTCCGTACCTGCGGCTAGAGCATCGCCAACCCATTTCACGGATAATGTCATGTAAAGCTTATGTGTCTCCACAATGTTAATTCAATGTTTATATATGACAACGGCATTTATAATTTCTCTCCAATGCAAATATTAAATGTTGTCATTTTTTGCATACATGTCAATTTATCATTAGTTGAAAATTAAAAAATGATCCAACTCACCAATAATTGTATAGGTTAATACTTCACATTGTGATGTGCAATGTCCAAAGCTAGACATTGCACTTCACAATGTCATCTTAAAATTATAAATTACATTAGCATTGGAGAAAACATTATTAGTGACACTTTTTAATTGCTGATGTGGCTTGACATTACTTCAATATTTATTATGGGTTGGAGATATGCAAGTTCACTATGCCATGATTTGCAAGTTTAACAAGTTATGCATGCTTATGCGAGTTCACTATGCTATGTTATGCATGTTTAATAAGTTATGCATGCTTATGCGAGTTCACTATGCTATGTTATGCATGTTTAATAAGTTATGCATGCTTACCCAGTTCTAACGCCCCCCAGAAGCTAGTGCCCCCGAAAGAGTGACCCTAGCGGAGGTGGGGTGTTACAAATTTAGAAGCAAAGCAAAAGGAAGGAAAACAAAACTGTCGGAAGTAATGCACATACTGGAAGTGTAAAAGTGAAAAAAATTGAGATATATTATCATCTTTTTACACGCATGAATCTTGAATTCAAAAGAGAGAAAAAACATTTGAGAAGGGGGAAATTTTAGAAGAAAGAAAGAAACATCATCATCTTTACTATATGACGATTGTTAATAGGACTCCGATTTTGCTTAATGGAGGAAAAAAATTTAAGGGGGCTCCTTATTAGTTTTTTTGTTGAGGGGAGATTGGATATAAAATAAAGAAAAAGAAGTGATAAAAATACCCTTCCTACATCATCACATGCTTCACATAAACCCTAACAGTATACAAATTATCCAAACATCGGCCAGAACAAATCGTGCATCGTTAAAATATAAATAAAGCGGGAGAAATCAGCTAAGCCCTAGTTTTCCCACTATGGTTCAAATGAAGAAATCAATCAAATCTTAATGCAATGGAGCAGATACTTGAAAGGTTAGTTCATTCATTTTTTTTAGAAATCGACTGTTTTGGTGAAAAAGAGGAAAATGTTGGAGGGTTGCGGTATATATTGATGAATAATCATTGGTGAAAGAGTGGAAAGGTTACAAATTGTCAAAAAAGGAAAAAAAAATGAAAGAAAAAAAAAATTTGGTGACCTGTCGTTTTGATCACCCATGCAACTTTACCGTGTCACTATTACGTTATCAATTTCTATTTTTTAATTCATATCTAGCGTGAAATTATCCATTAATAAAATAAGTTTTATGGTTCAAGGTTTAGATTAACGAAGATTAGAAGTTTAATATTGGAATTTTTATTAATAGGTTTAAGGGTGGCTGATTTATTTGGTCCGCCCATAACAATTTTAAACTTAATTAAAATTTTAAACCCCCCACCCCCCCTTTAATCAAAATTGAAGTCTCTTTAACAATCCCCAACTATATTGCATAGCTATATTTATTACCATCTGCTATATTATTTAGTTCATTGTTGAGATATTCAGAACGAGTTAATTAGGAATGATATTAATAATTGAGTTAATGTTGGAAATAAAGACAAATAAATACTTTACCTTATATTCGGTATTGTATTAAGTGTGATTTATATTGGGTATTATTCAATTAGGCCAAATATTCCCTAGAATATGCTGTACTAGATTATTCCTCTCTTATATATAAGTAGAAGGATCTCTCTTGTAATAGATATACAAATTAATAAAATGTAGTCTGCAATTGTTCATTGCTCTTCTCTCTCTTCTCTCTGATCTCAATTCTTTCATGGTATCAGAGCGGGTCAAAGGAAGGAGAGGTATATATATATATATATATATATATATATATATATATATATTAAAAAAAAAAGGGGGAGTCGGCAGTCCCTAAAGCCAGTGCAGCACCGTCGTGTGAAATCTTCAAAGCAAGCTGTCTCTCCGTTGAAGCCAATCACTGCTCCAATCTGAAGCCAATCACTGCGCCAACCTGAAGCCATCAAAGAAAACAAATAAAGCCAATCTAAAGTCAATCTACACTGCCGCTATTTGTCCACCCCCGCCACCGAAGTTCAGAACAGATCTCGCCGCCAGCCCAGATCCCTACACCGAATCCCTACAAACCGTCGATCCCACAATCCCAACAAAAATCTCGTACAGATCCCAACAAACCACCTACCCCCTCTCAACCAGTCAACAAAACCACTTCAAAAACCATTGAGTGTGGTCCACTTTAAAAACAATTGAGTGTGGTCCACTTTAAAAACCATCAAAACCAAACCAAAACCAAACCAAAACCAAAACCAAAAACCATTGAGTGTGGTCCACTTTAAAAACCATCAAAACCAAACCAAAACCAAAAACCATTGAGTGTGGTCCACTTTAAAAACCATTGAGTGTGGTCCACTTTAAAAACCATCAAAACCAAATCAAAACCAAAACCAAAACCAAAAATCAAAACCCAAAACCAAAAACCATTGAGTGTGGTCCACTTTAAAAACCATGAATATTGAGTGTGGTCCACTTTAAAAACCATTGAGTGGTTAGACCACTTTAAAAACCAATGAGTGGTTGGTCCACTTTAAAAACCATTTGTTAAAAGTGAAGAGTTGCTGATGGCGTATGGAAATTTGAAGCTGACTGTCATTTTGTTCGTGATGCAATCCAAGGTGCAATCCAAGATAGGCATTTGTGATCCGCATGCTCCATCTTGAGGGGGGGTGTTGAGATATTCAGAACGAGTTAATTAGGAATGATATTAATAATTGAGTTAATGTTGGAAATAAAGACAAATAAATACTTTACCTTATATTCGGTATTGTATTAAGTATGATTTATATTGGGTATTATTCAATTAGGCCAAATATTCCCTAGAATATGCTGTACTAGATTATTCCTCTCTTATATATAAGTAGAAGGATCTCTCTTGTAATAGATATACAAATTAATAAAATGTAGTCTGCAATTGTTCATTGCTCTTCTCTCTCTTCTCTCTGATCTCAATTCTTTCATTCATACACCTTATTTTTAAGCTTAATTTGACTTTTGCAGTATGCATAAAGTTATTATTCATCCACTACTCTTTTTCCTCTTGATGTTCCTTTTCGTCTTCTTATATTCATGTTGATTGTCTCAGCTGCATCCTGCAACATCAACAAAAATTCTTCAATATAAAGGATTTACCGGTTATATTTTATGATCATCTAGTCTCCTAGTTATATAAAAGTACCTCCTCCAACATGATAAAAATTATCCTTTCCAACAATGTCTCAAATGTTAAGTGAACACTTCTGATATTTTAGCGGCCATATACAGAAAAGAGTTCATCATAGAAACAATTACAGATATACCCATTTCTGAATTATTTAGTTCCATCATCCAAATATTTACATCTTTCTCATTTTTTGACCTTTTTTATAATATTTAATAAACCAATTACCATAATAAAGTGGAATAATTGTTAGTTTGATTGTGGACTTGAGCTATCATGTATTATAGGAGGTAGGAACAAGCATGGCTATTACGTCGGTAAATCGAGTCGAGTTGACAGAGGTTCGGCTAGTCGAATAGTAGACTAGTCGTGGACTGGTCAATAACTAAATAAATATATACATATATGTAATTCTAAATTTCGTACACTCAAATTTAGTACTAACCGTATGGTTGCCGTATGTAGTGTATAACTCTTTTATCGGTACACTCAGCTTTAACCGATTTAAAAACAATTTAAACAATTTGAAAGAAATATAGTATCTGAGATTAATGACCAATTTGAAAGGAAAAAACTCAAATTTAAACAACCATTCAGCTATATGGACTCAAAATTTTGAATTGCAATTTAGTATCCGGCCTGAGATTTAGCAATTCGACTGACGGTTATACTAGAGGGGCGACAGCGGCACAGAAGAGGCTGTGGCGGCATAAGACAAGCGGCGGTTAGGGTTCGACTTTTGTTTTCTTTTCAAACTATTTTTTCCGGATGTGTTTTTTTGTTCGTTCTTTTGCTTTGCTCGAATTCTTTTCTTTCAGTCTAACCTGGATTTCGTTTTTGACTCACCAAAAAATTAGTCGATAAGTCGTTCCGCATAGTCGATTGACTAATCGACCTATTTTGTTCCACTTGCCGAAATATTTACAAATTGCAAGTCAAGGCTTCAAGTCGATGCCTCAACCTTGACTAGTCGCTCGTCGTGATAACAGTGGAAACAAGTTTACATACGTGTTGGACGATAATTTTTGTACGGTCAAACCTAAAACCCCAAACGTCCAAAATATAGAAATAACCAACAATTTAGATCACAAAATGCAAAAAAAAAAAAAAAAAAAAAAAAAAAAAAAGTAATTCACAATCAAAGTTTATAGTGGTTCAGTAATATGCCTACATCCACTATGAGGTAATATATTATTTATACCGTTAGATCACAATACAGTTTGGGTTTGAGTACAATAATGAGGAGATGAAGAAATCGAGGTTGAATAATGGCAGTCCCTATGTAGAGAAACCAAAAGGATCCCCAAATGAGTCTCTAAGTCGTGTATCTATAGCTGAAGGTGAGCTCGCATCGGCCTAAATATTCAAAAAAAAAAAAAAATTCAGCATGGTCCTCGTGACCAGACCAAGTCAACGAGAAGTGGGGCGGATCACCCACTGCTAGTACTTTGGATCCAAACCGGCATGGGGGTTCGGTTCGGCACCGATCCTGGTCCTAGAATGTGAGTCTGAACCGTACCCTTTGGTAAAGTTCCATGTCCATCTTGTGTTTGCATCAAAGTTTACAAGTAGTCATGCACATATCCAATGAGAAATGAATATGCTGATTCAGGCAGCTTTTTGATGACCGACCCGACCAAAATGATATGACGATCGGTCAAACCTGGGTCATCATGGCTTGATGATCCGAATTTCACCCTTCCAAAATCCCAAGTTATTTCACTTCCGACGCTTTGTCCAAGCGAATCGAAGTTTCGATGACATTATTTATCCATCCGTACTTAAGTCCAGAGCTATCCATTTTGTCTGAATCCAAAGTGGTATGACATTGTAAAAAGACGGGTTAACAGTTGTCCTGCCAAAACACATCTTTTGATGGAAAATATGTTTTGTATATTTCAGTAATCCTGAATCCAAAGGCTATGATTCAAGAGAAATCCATAAGAAATCCGTAAGAAATATATAAGAAATATTCGAATGCAAAAATCCACGATTGTGCTAGATTGCTAATATAAACTAAATCCAAATACGAAGAGCCAATATAATCGAAATCCTAGAAGTCCAAAGAATTCAGATCCGAAATATACTAATCCAAAAGGTCCACGAAATCCAAAAATATGAGAAATCCATGAAGTATAAAATCCATATAGAAATCTAAATAGAAATCTAAAATCCATGAGCTCTCCGGACCTAACCAGCATGGGTATAATCCATACCTGCAAAAATCAAATAGTGTTTCCGTTTTTGAAACGGTCTGACCCTTCCCAAGCACGGTCCTACGTGATGATCGATCGAGCGGCTTTACCAAATCCCGACAAAACAGCTCGAACCTTCTCGAGCATGGGCCATACTTGAGGGCTCATCGGAATGCCTTGTCAAGTCATGGCAAGACGACCCGACTTTTCCCAAACATAGTCTATACTTGGGGATCAGTTATTAAAGTTAAAAATCCAATTTTTGATTCCGTATTTTACAAACATTGTCCATATAAGTGAATTGATTTTATTAAAGAATCAAAATATAACTTTTTTACAAAATCCAAAAAGAAAATTAACGGTTAATTGTCGGGTACATAGTATGCTTAGGGATTAAGTCCTAATCTCATACATGGGTAGACTGACTTAGCCATTTTTATTATAAATTTATCGTGCAAATGAAGTTGGACGGTTTATCATCTGCAAAGAGCATGTCTAGGTTAAATCTTAATGTCATACATGGGTAGGCAAATTGTGCCACCTAAAATTCAAGTTAATTGATGATTATCTCATGCGACATAGGATCGAAAAAGAAAACTCAAATTGTATGGTAAAATAATTTAACAAAAACAAAATAAGAGGAAAGGTATGATATTCAAATGAGACTTGGTTTTTTTCAATGTAAACCCGTGTTTTAAAAAGCCCGCCTCGGTACTCACGTTGAGAAGCGCCTCGAGGAAATAAAAGATAAACGCCTTGAAGCTTATTTCAAAAAGTTTTGAAAATCGAAATTTGAATCATATGAATTTCAATTATTTATTTTTAATCCATAATAAAAATAATTTCTAGGCAAAAATAAATGAATTCATAGGCTCAAAATCTGAAGTTTAGAAAATCAATTTTCGAAACTGAAACTTCTACGTTTTTTTTCTTTTTAAGTAGTAGTTTTAAAATATAAATTTAAGATCCACACCTCCCCCCCCCCCCCCCCCCCCAAAAAAAAAGAAATAAAATAAAAGAACTGCCCCACTAAAAAAAAATTGTTTAGAAGAACATAAAACAAATCATACGCTTCAAAGTAGAATATTTCAAAAATATATTAAACTTTAATCTGTTTCTTTAGTGGCACTCCTTACCCAGTATGGTTTTCCTCCCTTTAACAATTTCCAAATTTTATACCCTAAATACAAGGAGAATTATTTATAAATTAAATAGGGTTACACTTTACAGACTGAACTGTTATACCCATGGAACCCTAACATATAGAATATTCTGAACATATCTAATAATTATATGAAATACTCTAATCAAATAACTTCTATGACAATATCTTTAAATCCAATCTCAATGCCATTATAAGAATAATTTAAAATGATTTCAAAATCATTAACAGGCTAAATGAATTTTAATTCATGAAAGGTTGCCAGACAACCCTGAATTGAGGCGTGCACGCAGACAAGGTAGTTTCTGACTGTTAATATTTAATACCATTATTTTAATATTTAGTTTAGTTATATGTTTTATCAGGGTTGCAAATCGCACATTGTCAAGAAATAACATATTCTCATACTTTCATGACAAGAATAAATTATCCATACACCGCTAGCATGCTTGACGCTTTTGATAAGATAATAACTTGAATTAAAGTTTGAGGCTTCTGGGTTAATTAATCTCTTGAGTAACACACGACATTCGTTAAAAATTGTTGCTGTCGGTGTCGATAACTTAATAGGGAACATACAAATAAACTTGCATCTTGTTAAGATTGTCAAGTACCTATACATGCATTTCTTTGCAGCATTATAGACTGCATGGAGACATTTAGCAAAGGGGTACACCGTGCACTTGTCCCTGTTGAAAGCCAGGCAGAGAACATAGTAGCAGCAGAAATAGTAGAGTCATCACCTGGTTATAAAATGCTCACTCAAATGGATGTCTTATCTTTCTTGAGAGAACATGGGAAAGAACTCGAGGAGATCATATCTAGTAGCGTTCATGATTTGGGAGCAGTAAATGAGAATGTATTTGCAGTAACCAAGTTGTCTAAAGTTATAGATGTCATCAAGTCCATGAAATATGCTGGTTTGAATGCTGTTCCTGTTGTTGAAACCAACGATCCTACTGGAAACTGTGATGTTCTTCAAGATGTAAGTCTATGACAAATTCTGTGTTTAACCATTTAATTACTGTAGTTTTTTTTTTTTTTTTTTTTTCCCTGTTGCGTTGATTGCAAGTCGTTTTTTTGTAAAATATTTTTGTTTTCCTAATTTGATCAACCATGATTCTTATTTGGCGATTTTACAAGTCCGCACATCAGTTACTTGTCATGACATATTTAACTTGGAATTTGTTTGCAATGATTTTTTCTTCTTCTTGAATTGCTTGAAACCATTCTTGAGTTTATGTACTCCAAATATCCTTGGCTAACAGGGAAAGAATTGATGCTTTAAGGCATGATCAAATAGTTGCTTTTTAAAGACGTCGTTCCCTTATGGAACGTAAATTATCGAATGAGAACGGGCTTGATATCTGAAAATTCGTTCCAATGATGCTTTATACTAGCTAGTATGTTCAGGGAAACATGCACCGTTTGGGCAGTCGCAGTAACAATTGTGCAATGTCTGTGTCATATAGTAATGGTTTATGCCGGTACATACCATCAGATGTCATGTTGCGGTTTGACTTCAAATTCAAAATTTAAAAAATCCAGTAGATGTGTGTCATTTTTGGGCAGGAGGTTGTCGCCATTTGGACTCCTTTTGGACAGTCCAAATAATAAATTTTTATGGGGATTTCTAAATCATGGATGTTCATGTATACAGGGTAAAGGAAAGAAAGTGATAGACACCTTCTCAGCAACTGACCTACGAAGTTGCTCAGTGGATCAATTGCAATCTCTGTTATCATCAAATGTGATAGAATTCAAACAGAAGATGAGGTCTGGCATGGGTCCTACAAGTCCAAGGTTAAACAAAAATCCAGTAAAATGCTACCATGAAACCAGTCTGTGTAAGGTCATGGAAGAAGCAGTAGAAGCACATGTACACCGCGTATGGGTTGTTGATCATGAAGGCTTGCTTTGTGGACTAGTTTCCCTTACTGACATGTTGCGATCTATAAGGGAAGCGGTGTTGCGTGTAGATCTTGGGACCTGAGTTATGAGAATCACTACTTCAGATTAATAGGAGTATGCTTTCTATATGTGAGATATGAGGTGTGTTAGTCTCGTGTACATGTATATTTGTGGAACCTGGAAGTGGACGTTTGGTTTTTTGTAGCTTAGCTAGTTTTCTTTGTAATTTATGTATGGTATGCGTGTTGCCTACATGCCAAGTGCAGTAGAATCCTTTGTGAATGTTGTTTTAAAAGTTTTGCAAAGTGAAATGATTTCTGACAGTATTTATTGATTTTTATCAAAAAGAAGTTACAACAGTGAGAAAGTAAATGTTTGTAAAATATGATTATTTAAACCATGGTTTAAGAGCTGTTAGTTTTTTTTTTTATTAATCCACTTAATATCACAAAACCAATTGGCTATGTGACGAGGAAACATCTTAGTTTATATTCAGAATCTTAGTTCATTATTTTCCAATGTGGGACAACTTTGAAGCATCATTCAACACACCCATTGCTTCAAAGTTGTTGAGATCGAAACACTTTCTCTTCGATTTGTGATGCACTTTCTCATCACCTTCAATTGTTGAAGCACTTTCTCTTCAACTCTTACTGAAATCCTGAGCTCTGATACCATGTTAGATTTTATTAATCCCCTTATTATCACAAAACCAATTGGCAATGTGTTGGGGAACATCCTAGTTTATATCCAGAATCTTAGTTCAGTATTTCCCGATGTGGGACAACTTTGAAGCACCATTCAACACACTCCCTTACTTCAAAGTTGTTGAGATCGAAGCACTTTCTCTTCGATTTATGATGCACTTTCTCATCACCTTCAATTGTTGAAGCACTTTCTCTTCAACTCTACTGAAATCTTAAGCTCTGATACCATGTTTGAATTTAGACATAGAGAGGAGGATAGAGATAAAACGTAGAATAAATGAAAGACTAAATTTTTTATTGTTTCACTTTTTTTTCATTCAACCATTTCAATTTGGTTCCTGTTTGACCCGTAAAATTGATTGTGCATGCTTATTTCCTAATTTGTATATGGGGTGGTGCATGTTTTCTATAGGTTTCCACTAGAGTCTTGCCATTCGTTAATTCTCTTGCACTCAGGTGCCCATGTATGATGTCCTCTATGATGAGCAACAGCAGGGAAGAGGTCTTTTTCCCCAGCTGGGTGTTACATAAAGATGTGCATTTCTCTCCCGAACAATTTCTTGTTATTTATTTAATATCGTGAGACGAATTTCTTCGTAAGATATTGATACTAGAATAATTGACTAGTGTTGACTACTTTTCAAACTCTCTCGTTGATTAGATTCTCTGTCATGTGTTTCGCATTTGGCTGCTTTCTTACATTTTAGATGCATAAGCAATATAAATCAAATGGATGAACATAAAAATTGGGCTTTTATAAGTTTGTTTTCTTGTTTATTCAAAAAAAAACAAAAACAAAAAAAAACAAAAAAAAACAAAAAAAAGGAAGAAAAATAAAATCATTTTTGTTCTTTTTGTTTTTAGAGGCTCAAAATAGCTCTACATTAGGGCGCGTTCCTTTCAACTAAGGTTCCTCTTTCTATGGTCTTTTTTTTTTTCTCGTTCTTCATCCATTAGAAACATCATCTATGTGCTTCACGATTATAAGGGAAGTACTTTTTTTCCCCCTTTTTTCA